>OX421979.1:69389178-70753370 GCA_949128135.1 Parasteatoda lunata
TTAAAATTTGAAAGAAGGACAAAATGAGTTCAGCTAACCCTAGAGTAAGCCATTAAGTTTCAATTGCTATAAAAAAAAATTTTTTTTTTTCCTTCCAAATATCAAAATTAAAGAATTCGAAGAGAACTTAGCGCATTGCGTAATCCTGAGTTCATTTTCATTTCGATATTTTAAAAAATTCTGTTCGGTATTTGAAACTAGGTTTGTCTGGACTAACGTTTTCTATGCTTTTCAATTTTAAATTAATTATGAAGGTGGAAGAGAGACTTTGCGACGAAAAGTTTCTCCCCTGGTATGGCGTCCTCTTAATGATGTACTAAAAATATTTTAAAATCGAAAATCGCATGTAAAATCAATCTCACGTAACTTAAAGTAGGGTAAGCGTGGAAGGTTTGACCATACGGAAAGTTTAACCAACTCTATATTTCTTAACATTTAAGCAGTTATTTAACTGCAGTATGGTTTAAAGCAGAAACACAATGTTGTTTCCATCTAGTTACATGTAAAATCAAGGAGAAATCACAACATCATTTTAATTTTCTACCAGAGAAGTCTTGTCTTTGTGAATAAGTGAAAATAAAATCTTGTTTTTAAAATAATCTGTGAGGGGTCTTTTTTTTACCGGAAAATAATTTTGCCAAAAATATATTTATTACATTCCGTTTTAACCATAAAAAATTGTGGGAAGGATCCGTTAATTAATTTCTACCAAATTAAATATTTCTTTAAGAAACACCTGAAGATATTTTATTTCGTTAAAATAAAATTAGAAAAATTTTTTTGTAAAAATTTGTTTTTTGATATCGGTGGATATAAGATTTTTAGTGATTTTGTAGTAAGTGAAAATAAAAATTATTTTTAATATCTTCAAAAACGATCTATAAACGTAATTAATATGTCCCTTATTTCATTTGGAAGGATAAAACTGAATCCTTATGAGATGTTTTAAAATAAAAACTGGCTTCTTTTTACGTATAATTTAAGCTTATCTCGATTTAGTCAATCGACAAGATATTTAATAATAATTGAAAATATTAAATAAAATTAAAAGAAGCTAAAAGCCATAGATATTTTAAAATTTTTAACATGAATATTGCTTGTTTTGTGTCTAGATTTTCAACTCCAATTGTGAACAGGACCGATATTCTGTAAGGAAAATTTGAAGAACTTGAAAAAAAAAATTAGCCACTTAAAAAACAGTTTAAAAATTTAAGAAAATTTTTTTAAAAAAAATTTAAACTTAAGAAAAGTATAAAACTTAGAAAATTGGAATTTCTAGCCTTTTTATTTATTTATTATAATGAAATTATGCTTATACGTATGAGGCTCTTATGTATTTTTGTAAATAATGTATACTTACTTATCCACAAACTTATTTAGCTTTTCTTTATACTATTATGAGATTTTTTTTTCGTTCTCATTCATTTAAGTAGTGTGTGTAATACAAATTTTGTCACTTTTTCTAAGTTTTAAGGTGATTAAAGACGAGTTTAGAAATTTAAAATGTTTCGAAACATTTAAACTCATGAATTTAATTTGTAGATGTAATATGTAGTTCAAAAATGCCAACTCTTTCTATAAAATACTTTACGCATTCTGCTGAGTTCAGGAGACAACGTAAATTTCTGGTATCATAGATGAATTTATAATACACTTATTCCGAACTTACACATCAGAATATTACTTTTTCAAACTCTTTCTAATGTAAGCAGAAAAGTAATTAATTTTAATTTTGTACCAATCAGGAGATAATATTTAAAAAACCGAAATTTGAACTTTTAATCACACGTTGGTTTATTAATTATGATGAGATACTTGCATTTCGTCTGTCAATTCATCTCAAGGCTAAAGCGGAAAGCGATAAATTAATATATTTCGTAGCCATGACGATAAATCTTGCTCTATGTAATTAAGAAAAATGATGCTGATTTCTTCGATCAATAATTAGGCTCGACATAATTTTTGTTCCTCATTGTATATTAATATGTTGAATAATAAATCCCCACTGTTGTCATCCAAATTTTATATTGGCCACACTTTGTCAATATTCCCTTAAATGCATGATGCATATTGAATGAAAAATAATTTATACTTAAGATAAAATAGTCGGTTCTGGAAAAAAACGACCATTAAATTGTTTCTGTTGATTAACAGTGTTTTTCGAAGCTTTTTCGCCAAACAAAATTATATATATATATATATATATATATATATATATATATATATATATATATATATATATATATATACAGTTAAATGCCTCACACTCGAATACTGAGCTTTACAAACAAAGTTATACTGGGCTTTTAAGCGGACAAATAGCTAAAATATTTTATAAGTTATTAACCTCTTTTAAAATTCGCCTATTTTGGCGAGATTTTTAAACTTAAATGAAAGTCATTAAAATAAATGAATTCTCAATGCTTTTGCATTTATATTAAACCAAATAACACAGCGTTTATATATTTAAAGATTAACGAATTTGATCTCAAAGATTTGTCTTTTTCTTCATATTGACATTTTTTTTGTTGTTGCTATACAGTCACAGTTGATAGTATACGAACACACAGCAGTTCTTATATATATCGCATATTATTCACTGAAAATCTTTTTTCCCCTTCATATAACGGCAGACTCTGGAAAGAATAAATGCTACTAGAATTACAATGAAGCTGATATTTTTTTAAGCTATGCAGTCAAATCGTGTGATTATTTGTTAGTTTTTACTTTTGTAATGAATATCTATGGTAATATGCATTTTTAATATACAAACTTTTAGTTAGAGAGTTTATGAGAATGGCTTCAAAATTGTCCGAAACAGTAGGGTTGCGAACGTAACGTGGTAATAGTAGTGATAATCTTACGAAAACGTAATAATAATATAACGTAGTAGTGGGACAACGTACTTTGATGACAGTAACTCTAGTAATACTTAGATTTCTACCAATTTTTAGGAACTCGCGTGTTATGGCTTAGAAAGTAGAGCTGCAGCTTTCTGCTTTTACTAAATTAACGAATGACTATTGTTTATAATTTAATGTTATCTAAAAATATGTGAAGTAAGGGTCACAATTTTCATGCACAGATAATGGGATACCTGCAAGTGACGTAGTGTGGGTATTTCAATCCTGATTGGTTGTGGAGACGTGGCATTTGTTTACGTTAGCAAGTGTTCTTCTCATTCTATTTCGAGTAAACAAAACCCATCAAGTATCAATTTTCTTACTTGACACATTCTATATTCCTTCATAAAGATTTCAATTCTTTCACTATATATTTCTTACTTATCACAAAGACCGGCATGAAGCCACGTGAAACATGAACAAATTAATTATGCATAAAAGTTGCCAGGTACAAAAAACAAAAATATTCGACGGTTACAATAAATAACATAAACAAATAATAAATCTAATTTAAGTAAAAGACGTAGACTAGAAAGTATTATATTTCAAAAAATTTTTTGTGCGAAACGGCGATGTATTTAATTGACTTCACGCTATTTAACATTCTAACTTGTGTGGAAAAATTTTGCTCAACTTCAACACGCCATTTCGTTTATAAACTATCATCTGGCGCGGACGTCATAGGTCACATGTATGGGTATCAGTGATCTTCTTGATGTACAAGTACCCAATTATATAAGCTAAAATCGCATGACAACCTGCATAATATTCAAATATAATTTTTAGTTATTGAAGACTAATTCAAATGTTTTAAAATTTCTTCATATATAATTTTTCTTTGGGTTACCATTACCACGTCCTGGTTATATTTCGAAAAAACTAATTTTTAATACAGCTGTTTTTTTTTTATTATTTGCAAATTTGAAATTATTTCTTATAGTAATATTTAATTTATCTTTGTAGTAGTATGTAAATATGATTATTTTCTAATATTATGATATTGTTTGTCGGACATTGGCTTTAGTCTGTTTCTTTTTAAATTTTTTAAAAATTTTTTTTTTAGTATTGATTTAGTCCGCAACCCTTCACTTAATATTTATTCGGACATTAGCTTTGGTCTGTTTTTTTTTTATTTTTTATTTATTTATTTTTTTTTTTTTTAAAGTATTGATTTGGTCCGCAACCCTTCACTTCAAGTTAATATTTATGAGCAAGAAGTGGAAGAAAGGGAGAAAAAAAATATACAGAATAAGCTTATTTAGAATGAAAATTAAATTACACCTCTTCCAAAAGTAAAATGAAATTTAAAAAAAAAAAAAGAAACAACTTGTCATGCGTGTCAGAATAAACACTACAAAAGAGCGGAAATAGAATTTGTAATACCATTTTGGAAGAATATGGAAAAGGCGATGAAGCGTAGCCATTTTTTTTCTCCCCTCTAAAGAAAAACAAGCGAACGTTTCATCCTGGATTTATGAATTAGAAGCGCGTAAATATGATGCTATTTCTTGTTGTAGGAATGAACTTGTGTCAGCCTTGCGCAACTAATGAAATCGCCACTGAAATTTTTTTTCTTTATTAATTTTCCTATGAGAAGACATCTTTTTTTATGACAGGCGATGTTTATTCTGTGATTGAATTTGGCATTTATATGTCGGAATAAACCGCCTCCTATTGATCTGGATTTTGAGATTGACTTCTGTTTGGTTTTCTACCACTTTTTTTTCTTAAGTGAATTAGATTATTATTATAATTATTTTTTTTTTTAAGGTTTAGATTTAATCTAGAAACCGGATATTCATTTTTTATATGTCGTAAATTTTCGATTGAAGTTATTATGAATGATGCTGAAAATTTGAAAGAAATGAGCTGGATGAATTCATGTTCTAAGCTATGCTCGATGTAGGCTTGGGAAAGATTAGCTCACCATCTTCGATTTTAGATTAAATTTTTGATTTTTCTCTTTTTCGATCTTTTTTCTATTCTCAACAAACTTTTAATGAAAGAAAATCCTTTGACCGCTCAATACCTTTAAAAAAATGCGAGAAAATAAAAACATAAACAAATAGTAGAAAAGAAATACCGTTATATTCAGTAGGAAAATTTCTGCTTTTTCTGAGATTGACGACGCTTATATATTGTGTTTCCCTTATATCGATATACGGGCGATATATATTGTGTTATTCCTTACATATCGATATATGGACGAATCTCAGGAATCATTAACCTATATGTCTTCAAACTTCAAACCGTAACCATCGAAAATTGAAAAAAAAGGTATACAATCCAATTCTGCGAGTTTTATGTTAGTGATATTCCAAAAGCTTATTTAAAGTAGAACAAACTTGTATCATTAGTTTAACTTGTAACTCGCAGAATTGGATTGTATACCTTTTTTTTTTTTTCTTTTCAATTTTCGATGGTTACGGTTTGACGTGCCAAAATTTGGCGACAAACTTTAAGTGTTTGCAAACGTCAATATTCACAAAAAATATCATTCAAGAAAATACGATAGTACAGCTGAGCTACTGAATTATGTTTTTAGTGAATTTCAGTTTTTTTTTTAAAATAGAATACATATTGAAAAAATAAATAAAAAGTATGTTAAACACTCTAAACGACACTCATGAAAAGTTGTCAAATGTAGGATTAAAGTAAGAAATGAAAGCCAAAAGCAAGTTACTCGCGATCAAAACTGTACGTATCTTAAAGTTAGTAATGCATAGTTATTCCTGTAATTTTATTAGAATTAATTTTCGCTTATTATGTTGTATATTTATAAGAAAAATTTGAAGACATATAGGTTAATGATTCCTGAGATTCGCCCATATGTTCACTTCATTAATTAAAACGCCTTTGAAATTGATAGATTTATTTCCAAGAACTGTTCTATTAAAATAAGATTTTTTTCTTAAAAAAAAAAAGGAATTATTTATAATTTTTAGAAATAAATAGTTATAACTTGAAGTCCTTATAATGGTTTTGGTTCTGGGCACATGCTCTTAATGCTTCTTTAGTGAAACACACGAGGTCTTATTCTTATAATTCTATTAAGTATTTTAGGATAGCTTTTTTTAAACTGTAGTTTTTACTAAATTCTCAGAATATCTATTTTATAAAATACTAAAATATTAACATTATTAACGCCCATTTTGTTGATTTTAATCATTAATATGCATAAAAGGATAAATATTCCTATAATCATTATACAAATTTTATGCATAAAGGAATTCTCTGGGAATTTTTTTTTTTTATTCACTAAAAAAGTGCTCATTTTTCAAAATAATTTCGACCAGATTTTCAACAGTCTTGGAAAGAGGTATAGCTATAAAGGATTTTTAGTCCCCCATTTGGGGTAAAAAAAAAAAATATCGCGAACATTTAAGGAAATAATTTTTAATGAAATAAAATTTTTGTGTTCGTTTATGCATATTTATCCGTGTCTAACCAAATAGTATAAATATTTTTTTACACTATGATGGAAAGTGTACTAAAATTGTCTTCGAAGTTAAGGTGTTTCTTCAAACGAAAGAAAAATTTTAAAATTTGATCTCAACTATTACGAATTAGGAAAAAGTTTTACTTTATTGTTATTATAATTGTATATTTGGAAGTATCGTGTCATTTATTGATTAAGAAGCCGATTAGGTTATCCAATGCTTACAGTTATCTAATTAAATCTGATTTAAATTGGTTTAGCATAATCCAATTGGATACCTGCTAGGGACGTCATCGTAGTAACTCGTGTCATTTATCCATTCAGCAGCCAATTAAATCTGCTTTAAATCCCATGGTTTAGCATAATCACTTCTTCTCGAGTTACAAGTACCCAATCAGAAAGATTTTCTGTCCTTGATGAAAATTATTAAACTCAATGAATAGTTCTGGATTTTTTCTACGAGTCCTGGTAGATTTGTTTTGGAATAACTTTTAAAATATTTAAAAACTGGATCACAAAGGCTTTTCATTGAGTGAGGCTTTTCTTCGTGTTGATACTTTCCACCATTTTACTAATTTGCCTTGAGGGCGCTGGCTAAGGATTGGTATAACTTAAACTAATAACTGTTTTAAAAAAATCACAGCAGTTATAAAGATAGAGTATTATTCTTTAAAAGTCGTTATTCTATGCGATAGTTGAGCCCTCACAAAACGTTCTTAAATAACACTAATAATAGATAATATTTATTTACTGTAAATATACTTAAATTCTCCGTTTTCGCCCGGGTTCTCTTGATTTTCGACTTGCCCTTTGATTGAGGCGTTCTTCATCCATACTATGCTTAAGAGAAAAAAAATATATGTGGTTTTTCAATTCACCGGGGGAAAAAATGCTTGATTTTTTTTTAATGGTATCGCTATTATGTTATTAAAAAGTTCCTGATCCAGAGCCGTTGTTCTTTAAACGTAGTTTGTGTTAGAGACCATTTAGCCAAGTGTGAACGGAAATACGTTGCTTGTAAAAACACTTGATTTAGATAATCGGGATTTCATGGGATAACATTTATTTTCGTTGAGAAGGAAGCGAAACGCTCGGTGGAAACTGTGATTGATGACAGTCTTTGTTGTATGTGTTCACTTACTATTACACAACTATTAGGAAAAAAAAAAAAAAAAAAATTCGTACATGTGGTTGAGATGATGTCCAAATACATTTGGAATTGAGTTGTTTGGCTTTAGCATTTAATGTTTTAATTTGTTATTTCGAGAGAATAATGCATTTTGTCAAACCCCCTCGCTGAACAATAAAATTCCCAATCTCAAAATGTGCATGTTATCAACATTAGTATATAGATAATTATTAATTGTATATATTTTTATGAAAGGATGCGTTAAAACTTTTTCTACAAAGAAAGTAATAATATTAATCTTATTATCTTAGGAACTATGATGATGTGTCTTTAGTTGCTTATGGAATTGATCAGTCCTACGTTACTAAGATTGATATTTAAATATACTGTCCAAAAATATATTTTAAAAAAAACCTTTTTCTAAGCTCAAATGCAATATATTCATTTTTTGGACCCCATTCCTGTGTGTGCATATATATATATATATATATATATATATATATATATATATATATATATATATATATATATATATATATATATATATATATAAACATTAATGTGAGTAGGAAATATGAAGAAATATTAATTTCTATAAATATTTCAAAAATATTCGCGAAATCGAGGTCCTGGAGATGTTGATTGTTGATACAGGCCAGATTGGCTTAGTGCCTGGAGTTCGCGTTTCTGACACAAACAATCCAGGTTCAAAACCTGGTTTTAACTTGTTGATTCATTCATTATTCCCAACTTGCAGCGCTCACAATATTGTTGCCAAATATCGAGAGTGGTATATGAATCACATGTATGAGCCCAATTGTCTTGGAAGTTTTCGTGATTTTTCTCTTCATATTAGTTCATTTCACTGGAGAAGGATGCAGAACTTTTATCTATGCATCAAGAGTAGTTTAATCTTTCAAGAGCAATTCATAATGGCAGAATTATTATTAGCTATTCATAATGGCGAAATTGTTATTAAATATTCATAATCGCAGAATAACTATTAACTGTTCATAATTCATTTTAGCTATTTCTTTGTATTAAAAACAATAAATATTGTCAATAAGAACGATTCATGATAATTTTTCAGCAATTCCATGTAGATTAAACTACTATTTCCCATGAATTATATATATACCTATATATATTTGGTAAATAAATGCTTCCTAATATTAAATAATGTTATGTAAAAAAAAGGGTTTTCTTTTTGCTTAATTATATATTATGTTTTATGTATTTTAATTGATGAAATTTGAAGTATTTTTGAATTACCGATAAAGATTTTGAAGGACAATCAGATTTAGGTTGAGTATGCATTTCAATGTTCCGAAGCATGTTTGCTAAGTCTGTGCTAAAGTAAATTTAAAACCAACTATTGCACTTTTGCTTGATGCAAAACGAAATTCACTGCAAAATGTTTTTAAGATATCTTCAAAAACACAACATATTACAATAAAACTACTTGAATTTGCATTTCAAAATTAATCTGGCCGTGTTGGTACGATATTCTTTTTGTTGATTTTACTAGATAACTAAATTTTTCAATGATTTAAAAATAGTTTTTATTGTTTTTTTTTTTTTTTTTTTTTTTTTTTTTCAGTGGGAATTGTATTTTACCTTATTCTGTGTTGCTATCAACCCTGTAATAAAGCGAGTACCGTAAGTCAAAACTTCGTCTTCACTAAATAATGGTTGCTTGCTAATCATTTTCAGAAAAAAAAAAAAAAAAAAATACCCCTTGTTCCGCGAAGTTGACCGTGTGTTTTAACATGGATCTCTTACTGTAAGTAAGAAAAACAAATACTATAGATTCTGCGAAAACTTTTCCATGTCTAATTGAGCCTTGTCTATTATTTAAGAACTCACCGTATGATCAATTTTAGTTTTCTAGACATAACTAAACTAAGATATACAAAGTAGTTTGTCATTGTTAGAACCTCTCCGCATATAGTCATAGAGATCGTTTCAATAACAAGTTTATTGTTGTTCATTTAAGCATATCTCCATACTGTTTACTGTTTTTTTTTTTTATTTCGTTTATTTATTTATTTATTTATTTATTTTTTAAAAAAAAAATTAGACTAGACCGAAAGCCGTCTTTTTAGTTTTTCAGATATGAAAAAGAAGAAGAAGAAAAAAGTGTTTTCTTGTTAAAAATTAACATTAAAAGTATGTCTCGGATTAAATACAAACTAATAAATACAAACTAATCATTAAAATCATTCTTACGCAACATATTAAAAAGGATATAAGTTGCTAATATATATGAATGATATTCTTATACATCGCAGAAGTCAATAAATAGTCATTATCCCTATGGACTGAGCCTATAGGCAACTATGTGTACGCCAAATGGATGCCAAACTTCCAGCGGGAAGGTATATCGACATCGCCAACTCTTGAAACTACATTGCGTAGCCTTCTTTTTTGCTTGCTTTCTTAAATGGTATAAACAGTATAAACTAAGGAAAATAAAACTTTTTATTTGTGTAATCTGTATCCATTCCAACCTTTAGTGTAAATCTTCATTGATTTCAATTTTTATTTCGGCTAATTCTGACATCAAAATTATAATTTATTTCTCTGATTTGATGAGATAGTAACATTTAGCAGGATATTTGAAGAAATAATGTATATTTCATTTTCAAGCTTCACCAAGTGATACTGGATTTTTATTCGTGAATCTTGACGCGGCGTTGCGCCCAGTTTTCTAATTTTATTTATAATGGTTTCATAGGCGTCTTCAGCGAATGTTGAGTATAACTCTTGTTTGAAGTAAAGAGAGAAGGATAATTTTTATCTTTGCGTGTACTTTTCTCCTTTATAGTTTTAAACTAATAATCATGACGTGGCGTTACGTTCAATTTTCTAATTTTTGATACCGACTCAATTGACGTCTTCAGCGAATGTTGAGTATAATTCTTTTGTTCGAAGTAAAAGGCGAATAATAATTTTCATTTTCGCGTGTCTTCTCTCCCTTATAATTCCAAGCCTGTTAAGAGTAAATAAAACAGCTTAAAATTGCTACTCAACAGCAAATTATCAACTTATCGGAGATTAGGGTGTTTTGATGCATTTCGACGAATGCTATTAGTTTCTGTAACATTGTGTTACTGTGTTTCCAAGCTAACGCATGTCCGAAGTCATTCGAGTGTGTATGGCTCTAATGAAGACTTACACTTTCACGTCAACGCACCAGGTATCACGACTAGGATGTCCAACAACAACTTGGAAATATAATCTTGCATGTCTTACAACGATCGCCTTCTGGCATATTTATAATTCATTAAGCAATCATTAGTTAGTGTCTTCAGCTTTAATATAATCATTAACGACATCCCTTTTGCGATAGACGGAGCAGAAAATGATGAAGTGTTCGCTCTCTAATCATCATAATCGGAAAAACTTCTCAAGAATCAGGCGGGAACACACCGGATGGTATATTTAGGCATCGTTAGGCCCAAGTGGCCCGGGCCTTTACATTTCTTGCCGTGACACCAACGATTATGGGGTGAAACGGAGAAAAAGCTCGGATGAAAGTTCCATCTGCGAAGTTCCATTAGATACGAAGATTTGAAGAACTAATGGATTTCTCACCTAAGAAGAAGGGACAAACCCGAAATTTTTTCGATTTCCTTTTTTCGGGGGATCGTGACGCAGCACGATCTTCTTGAATGAATGAACGATTTCTGGCCTTCATCTTCTCGCAATCCTTTGACAATCATTCGGTCGGAAAAAAAGAGTGAGGTTCGAATCCGCCCCTCAATCATTCGTTCAAAGCAAGTAAATGGAGACCAGAGTCGCGGACAAATGATTTAAGGTCACTGCCTTGCAGAAAGGAATTATTATTGACTTGCATTTTTTATTTATACCTTAATAATATTATGCCTTCCGTTCTTTCTTGTAATCAGTATAGAGAGAAAATTAATCAAAATTGTTGACACAGATTCATTAAGGATTTTATATATATTACAGTTCTAACTGACATACTGACACAATTTTATTTTGCAAATTAAGATATTGTGAAACGAAACTCCTTTATCGTTTAAGATGTTTGCTATGTATAGTAGCCGGTTGCTTTTGTAACTGTTTTCCTTCCACCTAATTTGACTGTTATTTAACGTAATGGTTAAATTTTTTGAACTCTTTTGAAAATTCCTAGTGATGTATAAAAACACGTTAAAGTAACTATCAAAATATGCTATTTGTTTAAAAAAAATTGAATTCAATTTCCACCATTTCTTAATATAAATAAAATATTTTTAAAAATAATATATACATTAATTTAACATTTTCAAATATCATATATCAGCATTGCAAAAAAGTCAGGTCGGCCTTTATAGGTCTTCATTGACTTTTTAATATTTTATTGTTCAAAATTAAAAAAGAAAAAGTATAGTTCGTTCACCAAGAGTTGGTACTTGGCTCCGCCTTCATCAAGTGATGTCCGACGATACTATTTCGCTATTTTTGGGAGAAGGATGTGGGCAATATATTTAATTAGCTAGAGTAACGAAAAGTAAAATAGCAGATGATAAAGCGAAGTAAGAGACTGAAAAAGAATTCACTATTTGCGTTTGGCGCGCATTAAGGGTTGTCTCAATTTCAAGCGCGGAGACGTTTCTCATCTTATTCCCACGCAGAAATTCCCTCTTCGTCCAAGGAGGTGGAGCCAAGTGCCAACTTCTGATGAACGAACTATATAAGATTGTTTTATTAGTGAGAATTAAGTAAAATAATACCAGTAAAATACGTTATATTATATTACTCTCTTAAGGGTATTTATTTCATAAATACTTATCATTTTATTAATTTTAATGATATAATTACTACTCCATATTTGCTTCAAAACAAGATATTTTTGTTCATAACCCTTTCAGATTGAACTATAACTGAACTTTTTTTATAACTCAGTTTTGCTTAAGAATGTTGCATCCTGTGCCTGATTCCTATGTAACAATTTTTATGAATTCTTTATTACTTGGCGTGATTTAGGCACTGTGATGTCATCCTGGGAAGTTAAGACTGTGGTGAACAATGCTAAACATACTGCCGGTGATCTTTAACCTTCATGACCCCCTTGTCCATTAATTGGCTGTTATGGAAATACTTTTGAATATATATGATTTTTCTACTGGATATTAGATAACTAACAGTCCTCATGTGGTCTAAAATTCAATAGTCGGGTCGGGAATTGGTTAAGGGGAGTCGGTAAGGTGTATACCAATAATGCAGAACTGACCTTTTTTCGATGTACATTTTCTCAGTATCTTAACAAGATATTACTTCAGTTTTTTTTTCCTTTCTTTTTTTAATCACAGAATATTTGCATATACATGTTTACACTGTGATAATTGTTAATACATATCTATAGAAGAAAATTATGAACTGCAAACTTTTAATCTTTCAAAAAATTTCATCAAAAATCTTCTTAACTCAACAAGTCGCTCATGGGCTGCAATAGCGGCACCACTCAAAAAATTTTGTTTTAAGATAAAGTGGGTTTAAAGTTTTCATAGCTGAGGAAAATGCATAAGAAACGCTTTAGTTTGCTTGAACGAAGATTACCTTCAAGTTGAATTATGAGTTGTGCTACTATTGCTGCTGAAAGGAATGTGTATTTTCATATTAACACCTGTTCTTGTCCAAAACACGTGTTTTTTTTTTTTTTTTCTTTTTCTAGTTGTGCCACTATTGCAGCCCATGAGCGCAGTCATGAGCGCTAAAACATTATGGCAGCATACAACTGATATAATCTCAAATATCCCCAAACAATTTCAAAGTGATATCATTAGTAGTTACCTAGAAAAGGTATATCGGAAAAGGTCTGTTTTAGCATTATTAATATATGCCCTATAAACTCCCCTTAAATTATTATGTCAACATACAAAAATAAGCAGTTTATTTACTAAACTTTTTAGTTTATTAAAGAAGTGCCAGTGAAGCTCTCTCTCTTTCTTTCTTTCTCTCTTACATTCTGTATTGATTTCTATCTTTTCTTTCGTTCTTTTCTTTTCCTTATTTCTTCCTCTACTTTCTATGCTTTTCTTTCTTTTTCACCCTCTTTCTTTCTCTCTTGCATTCTGTATTGATTTCTATCTTTTCTTTCGTTCTTTTCTTTTCCTTATTTCTTCCTCTACTTTCTATGCTTTTCTTTCTTTTTCTCCCCTTTTCTTTTTCTACTTTCTATGCTTTTCTTTCTTTTTCTCCCTCTTTCTTTCTTTCTCTCTTGCATTCTGTATTGATTTCTATCTTTTCTTTCGTTCTTTTCTTTTCCTTATTTCTTCGTTTACTTTCTATGCTTTTCTTTCTTTTTCTCCCTCTTTCTTTCTTTCTCTCTTGCATTCTGTATTGATTTCTATCTTTTCTTTCGTTCTTTTCTTTTCCTTATCTCTTCCTTTACTTTCTATGCTTTTCTTTCTTTTTTTTTTTTTCCTTTCTTTCTTATGATTACTTTTGTTTGTGTTGAAAATGTTCGTAAAGTCATAATAGTCGAATGTTGTACTTTTCCTGATATTGTAAATATATTCTTGTTTTTTTAAAATTCTAATATATTATTTTTATTTTCTTAATACATATTTTCTTAATATCAAAAAATAAAAAGTTTTCTAGATTTTGCATACTTTTCACTAATTGCTTGAACAGAAATAGTAAAAATAATTATTTTAGACAGAAAAAAATACGATCTATTTTAAGGACTGAATTTTTTAAATTCAATAATTTTTCAATTTTAATAATATATTTATGTGTTACAATAATTACTTAAGTTACTAATTAACATCAATATTTTATTTCATTTTAATATTTAAGTAGTTTCAACTGTCAATTTCGTTATTAATTTTATAGTTAATTTCATGATTTTCTTATATTAACAGGATATATTTATGCATTATAATATTACTATTTTTTTGACAAATTTTTAATGTATAAAAAATTTTTTTTAATTTAAAAGAATAGTAACTGTTCTGCCGAAGTTAATAAAGTTTTCCGATTTTTTTCAAATAAAGCAAAACATTTTAAAGCATTTTTTTCACGAAGTAAAGTTGCTGTTGATTTCTCATTCAATATGCATTAAAAAATTGTACTTGAGCATCAATGAGTATCGGTGGCTCAGTGGTTAAAGACTCAGTTGTGTCATTGTGAAGGGATGAGGTTCGATCCTCACTGACCCTTTAGTCCACAATGGGCTGTTGCGGGAATAGTTTTTTATGTGAGCATTAATGATTAAATAAACTTGTATTACTTATCAGATTGCCTCTGACTTGTATCAAAAACTGCTTTACGTAATTAGTAATAAAGTTTTGAATTAAAATTTTTTGTATCGTTTTTTTATTTTAGTACTTTTCTTAGTTTGAATACAATCGATTAATATTTTTTTTCATGCCTTTATTTTACATTTAATGTCCACAAATAATAATAAATTAAAAAAAATTCTGGTACATTTTTTGAATGTTTATGAAAAAAACTTTCCTGCTATTGAATTGCATGTTACTCTATTGTCTATGTAAACAATATCAATTGGAATAAACAATATTTTAAATAATATTCAGACGCCAATGTGTAATCATCTGTTTTGCAGGAGCTTACTGATGCAATGTGGACTTTGGAGGTTTATTAGACTGAAGGATTGAACGAAAATGACTCTTACATGACAACGACATATGGACCCTCATTTTGGTAAGTCAAGAACATTTTCATAAAAAAAATAAATAAATAAATAAACAATTATTGACCTTTTTTTTGAGGTACCCTGAGACATTGTGAATAAATTTCATTAGCTATTATAAACATATTAAGCAACTATATAAAGGTTATTGACTAATTTGAAACTGTAAACAATATGAAAAAAAAAAAAAAAAAAAAATGAAAATTTTCATCCTATCATTTTATTAATACTATTCGTAATATTATACTTTATTTCCGACAGTTGAACTGATACGGAGTGTATCTAATCTAGTTCTGAATTTGGTTTTGTTGTATTTGCATAAGCTGAATTAAGGTTTTCATTGAAACGAAAATATAAAAGGGCATGTTATGTTTCATTAGATTTTTATGTATAGATTTTTATGTATAGTTAAAAACTATAAATTATACTTAAAATAAATAAATAACCGAAATATTATTAATAGTCCTATAATTAATTATAGGGTGAAAAATTTCTTTCATCGAAAAATTAATACCCACTGTATTTTTTTTTTTTTTTTTTTGGCGAAAAAGCTTTGCTATGTTATTATAAATGGTGTCAGAAAGCTCTCCTCTGTACGTTTTTCTCTCTCTCTTTTTTTTGTTTTTTTTTTTTTTGTTCTTTTTTTTGTTGTTGAGGAAAACGTAGATGATTAAAGGAGAAGAACCGAATTTCCCTTAAACATGCAATGCCTTGTTTCCGATCAATTTTAGTACACTCATTTAAATGGGATCAATCTCGATATGATCGGACTAATAGTTTGGAAGTTATAGGATTTTATGCACAAAAAGTCTTGTACCTACTTACGCTTCTAATATTGCTTTCTAAATAAGTAAGTTATTATTTACTGTGTATGTTTTTGCGTTAAACAGAATGGCAAGTCAATATAATTAATAGTTCAAAAGTTGCAAACATTTTAATCTATAAAAAGTACTGGTACACTTTTTATTAGAACTAGCACACTTTTTACTTTGTTATCTAGACGCTATCTGCACATGTAATCTACATTTTCGAATAAACTTTTTTTTATAATGAATTGACTGAAATGACATGAATTGATCGAATTCGATTTATAACTGTTTTCTTCATAATTAGTGCCTTTAAAAAATAGTACTTTTTATTTTTAAAAAACAACTTCAGAAGTACAAGTTCTTTTGATTCATGTTTAGTCTCATTTGATTTAGCGTGAAAAATACATAAGAAACAATACCTCACTTGTCTGTAAAGCAATATAAGATGCATACAAAACGTTTATAACTTCTAAATTAGTCCGATTGTTTCGGGATTAATTTAATTTAATTGTGCGTGACAAATTACATCGGACCTTAGAGGTTCAGATTTTTCTTGGATAGCAATGTAGCATGCATACGCAACCATGTGTCAAAAGCAGCCTTTTTTATACATAACAATTCTTGCAGCCTTTGAATTATTTGTCCTATTGACTTGTGTAGGGTCTCCTTCGATTATTCGTGACAAAATTCTTAGGAATGATAGGGGGAGATTTCCGTATCCTGATGTGTGGCAGAATAATCGCCAAGTCTTAGCAACTTGCGGGCAGCGGCCCGTGAAAAACTTTAAAAAAAAAAAAAATTATAACTTGTAGCCACCCACCCCTTGGCAAATATCTACATGTTTTTTTAAAAAAAAATTGCAAGTTTAAAATTTATTTGGCACCTTGGCGATTGTAGTTGGCGCAACAGATCACGATACAGAAATATCCCCCAAAGAAAGCTGCACTTTTTTTTAGATAGAAATGTGAAATGCGTAAGTGCAAGTACAAGAATGTACTTTTGTACATAAAACGCTTATAACGTCTAATCTTTTAGTCTGATAGTCTCCGGATTAGTTTCATTCAAGTTAGCGTGAAAAAATACATAAGTTAAATATCCTTCTTGCCTATCTAGAAGAAATTTGATCCTCCTCTAAACACCCCTTTTTTCCCTAAAAATATGAAGAAAAAAATTTTTTGCTGAAAGTGTGAAAATTGGGGGTTGTGAAAGAGATGCAAAAGTAAATTTCTGAAAAATATCTTTCGAACAGAAAAAATATATATATATATTTTTATTTGTTTTTTTTCGCAAGAAGTATTAAAGTTTGTTTTTTAATACTGTTTTAGAAAAATGGATTTTCTAAAGATTTTCGAACTTATAAGTTCAAAAAGCGATTATTGAGGTGAAAAAAAAAATACATTAAGGGACTCAAAACTAGTTTCAAATCATATGTTTATGCTTCATTTTAAAGATAAATAAAAAAAGAGCAAATTTTAATGAAAATAAAAATCACGAATCTATCAAAGCTTTTTGTGGATATCTCCAATCGCTAACAATTGACTGTGCTTAGTGAATGTTATTTTGAAGCCTGAGTTCTGAAAATCAGTTTTTTTTAAAAAAAAGGTATACATTTTCTAGAAAAGGAAATCAAAAGCGAGCATTTCTCTTATTTATACTTAAATCTTGAAAAATATCTGTTTGTCTTTTAGATAGAGCTATTTGTAGTTTGTGTTTTTTATGAGGCAATACCAAATTTTGTAGGCACCATTTGCTTTTTTTTTTTTTTTTTTTTTTTTGTTTGTTTGTTAAAAACACTGCTTTTTCTAACGTATGTTGATTTCTACAGCTGTTGTTGTGTAATTACAAAATAAACTTTTTTATTTATGCGTAACTTGTCTAAAAGTTTATAATTCAAAATCTTCAACGATTTTATTTATTTATTCTATTTGTTCATTCCAATAACTATATTTCCTAGAAATAGTTTTAAAGTTTAAATTGGAATTTTTGATAATGATATCTTTATTTTCATCATAAATATTTATTTATTTATTTATTTGTATTTTATTTTATTTATTTGTATTTTATTTTATTTATTTGTATTTTATTTTATTTAGTAATTTTTAAATTTTACATACTATAGTTTCCAACGAGTCTTACAATCGAATTTCTCTCTATGAATGTATAGGTAACTTAGGTTCATTAGATATAAAACATTTCGAAAAAAAAAAAAAAAAAAAAAAAAAAAGACGGAGCGGCCGGCTGGTATTATTTATATTATGCTGGGAACTTAAATTTTTTTTTATTACATTGCATTTTAATCTATTTAATAGAAAGAGTAGTAAATAATCTAATATTTATTAATAAGTTTTATAGGAAAACATCCATATTTTAAAAACTAAAATACAATAAAGTATTGTAACTTACTTGTACTAAGTCAGGGCCCGCGCTAAGCATTCACCACCTCGCCAAACGCGATAAAATCATAAATTTGGCGAATAAAATTTGTTTTAGCGAAAGTATTGGCAAATGATTTCGAAGATCGATTATATATATATATATATATATATATATATATATTTAACTCGATCCTCAAAATTACGCCATAATGAATTTTCCTAAGCAAATCATTAAATTTTAATCGATTACAGTAATTTTTGGTAGATGCGCCGCATAACCAATTAGAATTGGGTCCAAAGAAGATAAGCCTGAAACATACTACCATAAAATAGTTTTCTATGAGAAAAAAAAAAAATTATGATAATAAATTCTTAAGATTTTCATTTGGCGACGACTTTCGAAAATTTCGAATACTTTTGATATTTGACTAATTTACTGGTAATATTTCGGAAATCCTTAGCGCCGATCTAACAATGAAGTGTCAACTAAGATTTTTCTAGAGAAAAGCACTTGCTGCTTCATAGTTTCTTTTTATGGGGGTGGGGGAGTAATGAAATTGACACCATACTCTTAGTTGACGTCCTCCCAGTATCCAGCTTCTTGTAGGCCTACTCCTGTCTCAAAGATTAAATGTGCGTGTCTGCACTAAATTGCGCCATCAAGATCAAGTCTGAAGGGTACTCCAGTGAAGGGCTTTTCGTCCTTACCCCCCCCCCTCTTTCCCCTCATGTGACCTTCCCTAACCTCTTCCGCCCCCATTTCCGAGAATTTGGGTAAAAAGAGATGTGTGAACAAAAACACTTCCCCAGAAAAGAACTGCAAAAGAAGAGGGATGCTGCAAATAATTGTTGAGAGAGGTGCTGATGGGATCTCTATTTCCAGCACAATTGAAGATAACTACTGTTAATTTGACTATTATTATTATTCCATTGATGGCGCTTTTTGCCTACTTTCTCTTAGAATTATTAAATTTAGATTATTTCCTCAAATAAATAGTGTGGAAGTAAAGTTGTTAAACCATTAAATCAAAGTAATATTCAACGGCTATATTAATACCTTTCCAGAGTGGATACCACTTCTGGAGAACGCACTAGGTCTGCTCATCGGGAAGACTGATTGTGCAGCTCATTGGAAATAAAAAATAAATAAATAAATAAAAATAAAAAATACCTTTCCAAGAAAACTAATAAGGTATTTAGATTAAATTGCATTCTGTTTGAAGCACATTGTACAGGTTTTGTCATTCAAATTGATCAAGCGAAATATTCAGGTAGGACTGTATCACAATTTAAGCCATGCTTCAAATTAGTTATATACGCAGATTGAAAAATCGAGATCTTTGATAAGCTTGTTGCTGCAAGCATTCCAGGCGCATAGCAACGTCGACAGTTTACCAAGAGGCAAATCTCTTTCTACGTGTGTGTGTGCACACATATATAATGTGTGTGTATCCGCATACCAACCAATATTATAAACTTAAACAATAACTTCCCCAGCCTTTCTAGCTCTCGTACGTTTGTTTTTAAAGTCACCCATTGCAACACACGATAAGCTCAATCCAGTTTTTTTCCCTCTAAAAGTAAAAATATAATAATTTGTAGTCTGTTAACTTACATTATAAATCTTAACAGTCAGACACTAACTGAGGTCTGTTAACTTTTGCTTATAGTAATTAAAGTTAGACACAATTAGAGTGCCTAGAGTAAAAGAGTGTGGACAAGGGAGAAACGATTCCTGATTGGTGGAAAGAAAAACTTTACCGCCGGAGGCGAGAATGGAAAATTCGCTATTGGAATTACACGGAGTGAAAATTATCTGCCTCAAAAAATTTATTTTCTGAATTAATAAAGGCATCTAATAAGTTCATTAATTACTTTTTCTCAATAAGAAACTTCACAGTTACAGTAAATGTAAAAATTATGGCTGAAAATTTCGATAGTTATTAGTTATTTGAATTTATCCTTATTATTACTTACTTTCATGCATATAAAGTTTTGTTTATCTCATTGTAAAGAGAACAAGGTGATGAAATAACTAATGATTACATAAGAATAAATGTATTTACTTTTAATAAGCATAATTTCTATCTAAATTACTTATAAATTTTAAGATTTGAGCATTTTTTTATCAAAACTTCAAAAGTGCAGAGTTTGGCGATATCACTTTGAAATGTTGGCGCGTTACAATGTTCGCCAAGTAGCACTTGTTTACTTTTCGTTACTAACTTGATAAAATGCTAGTTTGTTTTAAATTTCAACTAATTATCGAAATTTTCGTTTACAATTTGTTGAAATAAGCAATACTTTTTTAGGTGAATATGCGATAATTTTTTCCTGAAAAAGTAATAAATAATAATAAATTATATAATTTGTTTAATTAATTATTATTTCTGAAATGAATAACATAATCATTATTAATTTTTATATGTTATTTAAGGCATTTATTTAAAGCTGAAGTCTTTTCATAAGTCTTTTTTTTTTTCATTGACGTTAATTTTTTAACAATGTGAGATGCTAATTTTTCTTACACTGTTTCTTAAAAAATCTGTAATATCATGTGCTTTCCAATCTTAAAGTTTATATTACTGATACTTTAGTATATACTCTTAGAATAACAGAACCAGAACCTTCAGAATTGGGTATAATATAAAAAAAACACAACTACTTCCACTTCGAAAATTTTAGTAGGAATAACATATACTATAGTGCAATGCTAAATAAATGGAAGATAGTGGTCGTTGTTTAATATTTTACATGCGCTAATTTAATTTGATTTGAAAATATTGATTTTTTTACAAAACGAACTTTTCTTTATAATACAATATAATCTGGCGAGCAGCTATTTGAAAGATCGAACATTCCGTTTGTTTATTTGTGACTTGAAGTCAGGCTCGCAGAAAATGCCGTTCACTGGTTAAGTTTAGTAGGAATAACACAACCTGTGACGTAGGCGATAGTATACCCAATAACACCAAATGCGGGAGTGGCGCCACTTTCGGTGCATCATCTGGCAACTCCCTTGGACAAAAATATGACGGCAGCGCCAGCGCATGCGCTCTTGGATATTGTCATCACTCTTTTCAATACAGGCACTCTAGACACAATGACTTGTGTTCTGTTAACTTTAGTTATAGTACTTAACAGTCAGACAATAACCTTTTGCGAACAAGTCTATTGATTCTTATAAAAGGATTTAACAGTCAGAAAATAAGTGTTGTGTGTTAACTTTTGGTGCAGGATATAACTCCAAAATAATCACTTGTGATCTGTAAACTTTTGTTATAGGATTTGGGCTGAATAGTGAGACAATAACTCTGCTCAGATTTAATAGTTTTGTTTCGAGTTTCTTACTGGAAGTTAAATAATTTATGTAACATAACCGAAAAGACATTTATGGATCTTCCATTTTCCGTATTTATGTCAACTAGTTATCTGTTTATTCCTAGTCACTGAGACCTATATGTAAACATGAACTGCAAGAATTTGTTCCCTATGGTAGCCAGATTTTAAAAAAAATATATAAAAAAGTGGGGACTGGAGAAATACAGTGGGCGTGTTTTAGGGAAACACAGCTCAACTCCGACCCTTCATCTCATCTGTGGGTGGAATTGTATATTTCAAAAAGCTGCTGACAAGAAAAACGTCTTTTTCTCGTCCTTTCTTTCTTTTTTATTTTCCTCTCCTCAGTTGTAAAAATTTATGTGTTTGGTGGGGGCTTCTGCTAAAGGTGATGGGGTCGCAAGAATTATGCCATGGAACGCAGTTTTTTGGTCTGCCTATCCCCCATATACCGCAATCTTTTATGCAGGCACGTGTTTTGTCCCCCCTATTTTCAAGACTTTTGTCTGGCTGTTTGTTTCTGGGACCAATCCATTCCATCCGTTCCGTCTCTCACCAGTAATCAGTTACAGTATTTTTTCCATTCTTTCTTTTTTCAAATCAGACTTGTCAGATTCTGTTAGCTCAGAGATTGATATAAAACTTGGTGAAATTTGTGGGTTGGGCCATAGTGGTTGTTGCCACACCAAAGATTGCTTCCTGATAACAAAAGTTGGTTGAAATTTAGCGATAAATTTTATATTTACCTGAAACTTATTCATATATTGCATATTCCTTGAATTCAAAAGTTTGATGAGTTAGCGTAAAATAATCAAGAAATTTCCAATTTTTTTTGTGTTCCTTAAAAATTTTAAAAATGTGGTCGTGAATCAGTTCTTTAGCAAAGTAAATATGCAAACTATTTATTTTGAAAATATATAATTTAGATGTAATGTTCTCTGAATCAGACTTTTTAAAATTAACATGATACTTACATAGAAAAACCCTTTACACATAACCTTTTACACTAGTTTGCTCCTTTGAAAATAATACTTTAAAAACATATAACCTTCACGTATCTCATTATATCGCCTTTTTAAAATATATAATTGTTGAACTGAATCATCCATTAATTTAACTTTTTTTTCCTTCTTTTTTTTTATTTTACCGGGGGTCATTGAACTTATCGTTCTTTGCAATGGAAGGTGCCGAAAGTGTTGCTTATTTTGCGTTGTCTAGTGCGCAACGTTGTGACCAAAGTCACGGGAAAAAAGTCTATGGAATGGGCCACATTCACACATCACAAAGGTCAACTCACATCCATGGCCTGAGCGGGATTCGAAACCGCAGTCATTGGCTTCCCGATCAGGCACGCTAACCGCTCGGCCACACTACGAAAAAAAGTATTAGTCTTTCAAATGTTTAATTCCTTAAATCAATAATTCCTCAAAGTAATTATATTAAATTGTATTTTAATCCTATTACTGACTCGATCAAAATCTTTCAAATTTTGACATTTTAAGAAAAAATTATTTTTAGATTAAAATGATTTTTCGTTCTTTAAAATTATAAATCACATTTTCTCCCCCCCCCCCCCAGACACACACTCGCATTCCCAAAAAATCGCGCTTATATAAATACAATAATTGAAATAGCAAATTTCTTCCTTTAATAATAGTGAAATGGTTTTGCCATAGACTTCTAATGTTAAAAGCTGACGACTAAAATCTTCTCCTCATACGTTATAAATGGCAAAGGGCGTTTGTTATGCGTTTTACACAATTTATGCACTTATACTCGTTCGTTCGTTGTTGTAGAACTGGGCATCTGAGACCTAAATGGCCCTTATATGCACTTATGCTTCAAAAGAGAGTTTGTAATTTTAAAATGAATCTGCAAATTTAACTGCTTTTGAAAGCATGTGCAATTATTTTGGGAGGGTGGAAACATTATTTATATATTTTTTTTTTACTTTTTGGAGTATTATTAATAATAATATGTGGATTTGTGCCATTACGTCGCCTTGGTTTTAATTAATGAATAAATTCTAGAATACCAATGTTACGAAAGAAATTCACCTCTAAATGGAACCAAAACTTGACAGTTTTTAACATCTAATGAAAACCGCTAACTTTAAATACGACTTCAATGAGAAAACTTCTTGGACAGGTTATGGACATCAATGTTATGAGTAACAGCGTGCGTGCCTAAATTGAATAATCAATGAAATTTTCCAGCAAAAAAAAAAGAAAACATCGAAGAATTCAGATTTCTCCACTCCCAAATACATGCCACTGAATGTCTACTTCATCAATGAAGCCCCACCCGCTGGAAGACCCCTTGACCCTTACATTAACCTGGCAAAAAAAAAAAAGAAGACATTTCCAGAAATCGAGAATGAAATTATGTTATGGGGTGGAATAAGTTCTTCCTATCCAGTTGTCTGTCAGGACTCATTCACAATTTAACCATTTCGTTGGCCGCATGATTGAGCACCGCAGAGCCATATTTCAGGCCAAATCCGGTAAACGAGAGGTTAAAGATAAATCATTCCTCCATTTTTACCTTTCAGACAAGGCTATCCCCGTTTTGAGAAGACCCCTGCAGTTCAAACAAGCTCAGTAGCCAAGAAAATCGGTTGAATCTCTTGTCCTGCTTACCAGCTCTCTTTCCCTTTAAAGGTACCGAATCTATTGATTAAAACGCTTTTTGGAATGGTCACAAAAGGGGTATGGGTTCCCCTTTCGGTATCGCCTTTAATAATCGGTTGGAAAGTTTACAAAGGCGTTCCTAAAAGCGAACTGAATAAAAATCTATGCTGTTTCATGAATGGAATTTTTGGATGAGACATCAGCGATTCTAGATCTTTTCAGATCGAGTTCCATTGGTGCGGAATAATCCAAAAGGCGCATTTAGTCGCGAGAAAGTGTTTCGAGAGGTTTTTTTTTTATTCCATGAAATCAGATAAACCAAATCTTTAAAGTATGAAGGAACTTAAGAGTTGTATGAAATGGCTTTATTGTAGTCAATCTTCATTTATTGCCATATTGAATATATAAGTCCGAGTAAATACAAATAATTGCAGGCAATTTTGTAAGAGCAAATAATTGAATAATCTGATACTTTGCAATACTACGCATTTACGTTTATAGTTAACAATGAAATATAATGTGTACAAAAGAACATTCCATGGTATAATTCGATTCACTTTCACCTAACCATAGCCAATCAGCTAGCTCTGTTTTCCATTGTTCTATTTTTTATTATAATTTGATTCATTGAACTTTTGAATAAAAAAAAAATAACAGAAAGAAATCAGTTCTGATCCCATGCTTTTGTACGAAACCCAGATAACATAACTTACTCTTTATTTTTTAGTTTATAAACATTATGTTTAACAGTTTTAAAAGATTAATTCATAAACAATTGGAACATTTTTTTTTTTAAACAGCTCACTAGTAAGAGAAAGCTGGTAGAACCAATAGTACTTATATCATAATTGGCATTCTTAATAAAAAAATGGTTAAATGTTTAAATTAAATGGCAAAATATTTAACAGCTAAATGTGAAAAATAATAATAATTTATTGAACGAATATTGTTTCTATAACTTTAAAGTAATAGGTTTTCATTTTTAAGCTAGAGAATGCAATAAAAAAGACGCTTTGTTTTTCTTACCAAATGGCGGGAAAATGGTCAGCTTTTTGTACTAACATACACAGCGCCTCGCTGCGTTAGAAAGCTTAACTACTTGTGAGACAGTGCTATTGTTTTATTTTTTCCCCCCTTCAATTTGAATTTAGGAAATTCTTTTTAATTCTTTAGTTATTTGCTTAACTTTTAGCCCTTAAAACGCTCGGATTTTTTTTTTTTTTTCGTCGTAAAGATACCGAGTGTTAATGAACCCAAAAAACAATTTTTCTTAGCACCTAAACTAAATTATGATTCAAATTAAATAAATTAATTTTTCTCTCTTTCTTTGATCACTCTAAAATTTCATTAATATGTCAAGTATAATATTTATTCGTATGCTTAAAATACACCATACAAAACTAACAGGACAATAAATTCGGTTATGTGTTGTTGCTTATATAGTTACTATCAAAATGCTTTTAGATAAATTATCAGAATAGCTTTTTATTTTCTCTGAAATAATCATATAAAAGAATTAAATTTTAAAAAAATTATTTAAAAAAAAAAAAAAAAAAAACGATTTGTCCATATTTATAAATTTGGAAACTAGCAACCTTATAGAAATCTTAACGCTATGATAGTCACCAAAATGTTTTATAGAAAACAAATTTTGCTAAATACTATCAATTCGTAACTTCTGCTTGTTGATGGGATAAATCAATTAGAAATCATTTTTTCAAAAATCGATTTTATTAGTTACAAATTTTCTAAATTTTACACGCGTTTTTTTAAAAAATATTTAGTGTTTTTTTTAAAAATAAATAAATAAATTAAGATTTGAAGACTTTTCATTCGCCGTAATTATTATTTCGTTCTGAAAATGTTTTTACATCCAGTTCCAAAATGAATTTTAAAATAAATGCCACCTAAGATAAAACAAGCAACAACAACAAAAAAAAAACTTAGTGCTTTTCGTGAGAATAGGTGGAAGAAAGATATTGTGCTGAACAAAGAGAGTTTATTACGGAATTTTTGTGATTCCTAACTTTCCGTGTTTTTATATTTTGCATTTTTTGAATAATTTTTTGTTCAAGACTTGTTGACAGCTCAGAATGCCTGATGTTATTTATAAAAAGCTTTGCTATTTTTGTTATAAGACGCTGTGCATATGGCGAACAAACAGGACTGGCTGAGAAGAAATTTTTTCCATTTCATCGCAACCTGTTATTAACCCAAAGGAAGCGGATGCTTGCTGAAATCAACAAACTCTGCGGAAAATAAGTTTTTAGAATTGTGGAAAGATAAAAAAAAAAAAATATTCCATGCAGAATCCTCTTTTACTCACTAATTTTTTTTTTTTTTTTAAATAATATAATATTCTAACTATTAAGCAATAAATTACGTTAAATTTAGATTTTTTTTTTTCAAAATTTCTTTTATTCTAAGACGCGTGCTTAGATGCATTACGGTAAATTTATCTTAATAAGTTATTAGGGTGGCTGTCTCATACTGTAACACGTCGAATGACACTTTAATTTTACATGGCTTGCCGGTCTGCCCAAACGGTAAATAACTACAAACAAAATTTGCAAATATTATACAGATTTTGCTAGTTTTAAAAGGTTAAGCATGACATATCTGAAAAAAAGTGGTGATTTATATAAGCCTTCGGATCGTTTGGAAACAGTGGTGAATAAAAATCTACTAAATTTGATTTATTAAACCAAGAATCACAATTAATAAACTACCACTTGAAAAATTTTATTCGCTGTCCGGCGCAAGTTGGCATCTCTGTGTATATAAATAAAACTATTTATGTGTGTTCTATATTGCATTAATTTCTTCAAACCATTTTAGTAACGATAATAATATTTAAAAAAAATTAAAAATTTACTCGAATTATGTGTTTCTAATAATCTTGGCTTCGCCGGCCATCGGTGACCCCCGTGGCGTTAGAAACAAACTCAGTGCCGGTCACCGGTGACCCCCCATGACATTCAACGTGTTAAGAACTAGCACTTATTGGGGAATTGAATCACAGAAAAAAAAATCACCTCTGTAACTATTTTATAAATTTAACGTTCTATTCGATTTGCGCTGTGGAACCCGATTATTGTAATTTAATTATTATTCGAACTTAATTAAATATTTTTTTAAAATTTAGTTAAAATAAAAAGTAGAATTTTAATTGGAATGAAAGGAAACTTATAATGCAACCTATATTTTAGTGCCATTTTATAATATATAATAGTATTAATATTAATGCATCAATCAATGAATTAATCAATAATAAATGTTAAGTCTCTCAAGGACTTAACCTTTTGATATGTTAAAAACATATTCAAAAATGATAAAATATTCATATTTAATACTATATATTTTTTTAAAAAAAGTAACTAATTGAAAAAGTATTATTTGTATATTATTATATTACAATAAAATAAGCGTAATTATTGAAATTAAGAACAATTTTAAAACTACTTAAAGAGTATTAATCATTTTGTTAAATCGTTTGAAATGGGCCAAAAAAAATTTCCGTATAAAATTAATTCTTAATTTTTTAATAATATATAAATTTTTTAAAAATTGTCAGATTTCATTCCAATAAATACCTAATTATTAGGGGGGGGGGCAGAAAGTAATGTCGTTTCGGCGCATTAAATATTCGTTAGTCTTAAAAACCTACTCATTCCTATCCATTTCGATTCATTTTCGATCTGGCATTGAAAGGTTGTTGCTAACGAGGTTGAATACATTATTAATTAAAAATAAAATCTTGATAACAAATATTAAATGCACCGAAACGACATTACTTTCCAATCCCCCTAATACATTGAATTCTGACTAACTGATCCACTTTGAATCAGATGTATATTTTTTCCGTTTTCTTCGTTTTTTTGTTGTTGTTTTTTTCTCGGTGCTCTTGTTTCCCGATGCTCCTTTTTCCGTCCACCGGGGAGAACTAGGGTCCTCGAAAATATTACAGTAGTGTCCCGTTAATTCGAGGGGAACGGGACCGAGCCTACCTCGCACTCTCGAAAACTCGAATTATCGAAAACTTAAAATTTAATAAATATTTCAATAAATGGAAATAAAGCATTTTTTCTTTTTTAAATTTCAGCATTTAATTGATATTATATATTATATTTAAAGAAAACTTACATTACATTAGGATCAGGGTATAGTTTGTCTACGATAAGAACTCCCCGCGCCAAAAGTCAGAGGTTGTCTGCTGCTATGGAAACAAGAATAGCGCATTTCAGGGAGAGTAGCTTCTCTTCACGCTATGGCTAACACAGTAGACCGAAGAAAAAGATGACCTTTCTCCCGCTGACCCTGAGCCAAAATAAGTCCTAGGGGAGTTCTTACTTACGACAAACTATGCATTCACAGCATTATACCAAGTTACAATATTCACTATATTACTGCATCTGGTTAATTGTACTTTAAAAGAACGGTCTAAAGTTTTTTTGTTTAAACACACTGTTCACATCTTTCAGTGTTTAACACACAAATTTGTTTTTCAACATTCAGTCGTAGTAATCGTCGTAAAACCAATCGTAGTAATCGTTCCACGCACTATGTGTGCGTTGGTCATTGTTTGGGAACAAGACTGATTTCTTTTTCACTAGCTCGAACTATACTATGGGAAATTCGAACAATCGAGGCTACTGTAGTAAATGTTTGTACTAGGAGTTATTATTTTTAACATCTTTTCAGATTGAAATTAAGTCGAACTTAGCATCATTATTTGCAATTTAATTCTCACGAAAAATCAAATTTTATATTGGTTGTAAGCCATTGAATTCATTTTTTATAAAAAACCATAATGAGGATTTGATTTTTCCTAAAAATATCTATCCTGCTAAAGTAGACTACAATAGGCCAATTCCTTTTCATTTAATATAATTTTTTTTATTTTTGTAAAAACTTTTATCTATAAAGCACATTTAAAATTTACTTTTTCGTTGTATAAAAAGATCCTAATAAAGTATTTCACTTCGATAGGTCAATTCCCTTTTCATACATTATTAATTGTTCCGGCAACTTTCAAACTGAGTCAATTATCGTTCATTTTACTGACTTTATTGTACTGGTTTCAGTTCACCTCTCCAAATTTATGGCTCCACAATTAAGAAACATTCCAACATGTTTGAATCTCAATTATACGAACGATTTATTATCATCTAAGCTGCTGGCTTTTAATGACAAAGTTATCCTTCTTCCAAAGTTTCGCTGCTTGGTGTCTTGCGATAAAAGAGCAATTTATACGGCCTGTTTTAATCGCCAATGCGGAGATACCTGTTGTGTTTATCGGCAAAAGAAACACTAAATCTTCGCCGCCAAACCTCGACGCAACAAAATAACAAAAGTATCTTTTTTTTTTTCTTTGCCTACTTTCTTCTTTTTCTTTTTGGAATGGAACTTAGGATAGTAATGTAAGAAGTAAAATGATTAGCTTTTTACGTTGTAAATCCGGGGCATATGCCCCATCGGCGGTTATCTCACGGTACTGACTGTAACAAAAAAAAAAAGTTTCTATTTTTATTTGTTTATTTTATAACGATTAACGATTGGAAACCTTTAGATGGAATAGGCTATAAAAATAACTTTTAAAATATATTAAGAATTTTCTACTGATGTTTGAAATTTCGAAATTTTATAATAGTCCAATAAAATTAAGACTTTTGCTTTGAAAAAAAAAAAAAAAACATTCAAGATTTTTTTTTTTTTTTTTTTTTTTTTTTTTTTTTTTTTTTTGTGATTGAGGCTTTGTTATGACTTCATAAATAATACCTGAAAACTACTCTCCTCTGTACACTTTCCCTTTTTTGAGAGCTATGGGGGAGTTTTAAGGAGTAGAATGAATATCTTCTAAATAGACATTGCTTCTGATATATTTTTTCATTCTAAATTGAATGAGACTAATCCATCGGATGAATAGTTTAGAAGTTATAAGAATTTTATATACATAAAGTACAATTTAATACTTGTACCTAGTTACTCATCTAATACATACATATATCTGAATACGTGAGACATTTTTTTCAATCTTTTTACTCTGAATCGAATAAAACTATAAACGAATCAATAGAACCAATGGTTCAAAAGTTGCGTACATTTTTGGCATGACGTACATTTTGATGTGACGTAAATTTTTACTCTGCCGTCTAGGAGCTATCTGGACTTATGAGGTACATTTTACGTTGAAACTTTTTATACTGAATTGAATGCGATAAAATTCGAGTTGGTAGGATAATTAGTTTTGAAGTTATAAGGGTTTTCTTCATAAGTGCAATTAAAAAATAGTACATTTTATACAAAAAAAGAAGAAAAAAACAATTTTTTAAATATGATTCTTGTTTTGGTAGTTTGTCTCATTCGATTAAAAGAGGAAAAAAAAAAAATACACATAGAACAATACTTCACTTATCTGTACAGCAATGTAAGATGTGTAGTACCCTACATGTTCAGATAGTCACTTAAAAGGTAGAAGTCAAGAGTTTGAACGCTATGACGCGAACAGTTTGATTGACTGATAGAGATTTATATTTAATTTTCGCCATCTGGAAAATATATAGACATGGCATAGTTTTTATTTACTATTAATATATTAGCTAATTTCTTCAAATTCACTAACATTCTGCTTAGAACTTTTATCTACTTGGTATTCTATGTTTCGATTTTCATATTTTAGATGCTTATTAACTCAATTGGGCGAAGCGTCCTTTTAAATGGACGGTTCCTTTTTTTCTAAAATTTAAATATTTTTATACTCTCTCAGTTTTTAACAAACATGCTAATTAGTAGATTAATTATGCATAATAATTGACAGTATCAGAATAAAAGTTGTTTTGGTTATAAGAAAAATTTCATTAGATAAAAATTTTAATGCTCATATTTTAGCAATAAGTTGCTTAACTGTAGTTGATTATTGGCGTACACCCATTTTCTGATCTTTATGATACATTTTTTGCCCTACAAATTCGGGGCAAATTGTCCCTTAGGTGATCTCTCACGCCGCAACGGAAATAGTTCTTCGCCAGCTCTGGAAAAAATCCCCATTTATGAAATGGGAACTCCTATGAAAAGAGTGGTGACGTGTTAAAAACGATTTCAGATTCCGCGCTACAGAGGATCTCTTTATTTTCACTCCTTCCAGAAGATGTTGCCAAGATTTTTTTTTTTTTTTTCTCTACATATTTCTTTAAAACGTTTCCCGAGAAATACCCTCTATTACAGTGGCCGTTTTTGTTGGTTTTCCTCTACTATATTTGGTCGCGGCTTCCTTTTTTGCGAATTTGTTACTTTTAATATGAATACTGGCGCATCAGCATGTGTCATAAAAGAAGTTTTTTTTCAGTTGATTGGGATAAATTTAAGGGGGAACAACACAGTAGATACCTGTAGAAAAGGAGGATTTTCAATGAATGTTGTAACGATTGTGATTATTATATATGTAAATAAGCATTATACGATTATATATATATATACAGGGTTATTCATAATTCCCACCGGGGTTTCGTAGCGTTATAGTTAAAAAACCAAGATCAATATGGCAAAAAAGAACAAAAGGAATTATTCCGAAAGTATTCAAGTTTTAATTTAAGCAGTTCCCGGTCGATGGCAATAACACTGAAGCCAGTTGTAGTAAATATAAGGTTGTAGTAAACAGAGGGAATTATGAATGACCCTGTATATATTTATATACAGAAAGAACGCACTTTAATACAAAACTATTACGCTTTTACCTCACTTTGCGCTTTTGGTTTCATATTTTTCAATCTGGCAATCTTGTTAGGAAAATATTTTAAATCACCCTTGAAAAATGTCCCGTTCATGTAAGTTCATTTGAATTCGCTACTCGCTTTGTGGATTTCATTTCATGTTTTATTCTATTTTTTCTTTATATTTTATTTTCTGTTTTTACGTGATATATTTACTTATTGTGTTCTATTTTATTAGTTGTAATTCTTTTGTAAAAAAATTTTTTGAGTGCTCCTCACACTATTGTATTGATATATTTTGCTTTGGCTATATTGATACGATATCAGAAAGCACTCTTTTTTGCGGATATAATCGTGTGAGCTGATGAAAAGATTTATATATATATATATATATATATATATATATATATATTATTGTACAGTGCGCAATAAAAGGAAAAACGGACTACCCTAAATAACTTTTTTGATTTAATTATTTATTATCGGATCTTCACTTTCTGGGACTCAATCTTAATAGTTTGGGGGAGGGGCTTCAAACATACTAACTATAATAAAGGCAGATAATATTTTAAGTTACGAAATCGGACACAAAAACTTACTTTTTCTGAATGAACTTACCTTTTTTCGATGAATTCGTATTTATATCGCCCAGAGTAAAGGGGGTAGCTGCCATTTGGGAAATATAGTCCGTATTGTTTGGTTTAGAAGAGCAATCTAAGTTTGGATCCCTTAATTTTATTTTTTGTGTATTTCGCCATATCTTCAGAACTTTTAAAGCGAATTGAAGAATTTTTGCACACAATTAGAAACATTCTTTGGATGAACATTCTACCTTATAATTACGCATAAAATATCTTTGGACAAACATTCGTTTATCTAAAGATAATTCCTTGCAAAAAAATAACTTTTAAGTAGTATTTATTATTTTTTATTATTTTATTTGATAAAAATCAAAAATTTTGTTTTGTAAGTTGAAATATGTTTTACATAATTTTAAATAATGTCATTTTGATCGCAAAATAAATAGTTTTAGCAAAATCAGTCCAATAGTTAAAAATCAAATTCTAAAAGAGTGCGTTTTTTTTTCCCAATTTTTTCTAATTTTTTTTTTGACGTGTTTAACATTTCTTAACAAAATTTTTATCCTGTTTTTCGCTCGTTTTTTAGTTACGCAAAACACTTTCGAATTTGCAGTGTGATTAAACAAATAATTTTTCTAAAACCATTCTATTACCAAAAAAAAAAAAAAAAAAAGGAATAAAAATTTAATCGAAAAGTAATAAACAACCCTTAAATACCCAGAGCGCTTAAAATTCCTACACTGCGCAATTTGAACACTACAGCACCGTATATTTTTCTTTAGTTTATTACATAAGCTTTCACGTGTTGCATATTTCACGGGCAATTTGATTTACAATGTGCAGTGATTAAAAAAATAAATACCCTTTTCCTACGCAAAAAATTACACTCAGAAGGATTTGTAGCGCCATAGAATTAACAAGAACTTTTTGGATGCCAACACACATTGTACTATTTGAACTAATAAAAGGAAAAAGGTAAATGATGCGGGAGAGAGAGAAGTATTTTTAATCACGTGATTATAACGCAGCTGTTTTACGCTTTATGACCTTTGCAAATAAAGTTTGTGTGGATAAGCCCTGAACCTAGAGACTCGTGCGTTCATTAACAAGGCATTCAGGGAGAATTAGTTCCAGCTATTAAAAAACACTCTTTAAAAGATTGACGCCCTCTATCTACTAAAGCTTTATGGTGTAAAACGACTACGTTTGTCGTTTCAGAGACAGTGTGATTCCTTATATTAATGAAACTTAAATGTTTATTTACATTAAGTTTTGACTCATTTGTTGATATGAAGATGAAGGTTCAGTGACCTACAATGTTTGTTTTAGATGTGTTATTTTATTTTATAACTATCATTGAACAGTCGATCCGATTTGTTGGGTTTACGACTAATAATGTTCAATTCCGTATTCTTGTTATTTTGAACCCGATCCAGAAGACAAGGGAACTATTGGATCAAGTATTGGGAGACATTTGCCTTCGTAGAGAACTTTTTGATGGAACTAATCCGCATTTGCGTTACATGGAGAGGAAGACCACGAGAACCTCCCACGGTTACCCCGATGGCAAAGAGATTCTACCCCATGATCTGTTTACCACTGAGGATATTTCACGTCAGCACTGTGGTCGGTGCGAGGCGGGTGCGGAATTCGAATCGACCAGATATCGCTGAGATCGAACCCGGGTCACCTCATTGGGAGACGAGTGCCACCACGGCACAGAGTGACTTCAAAACTTGTATTAAACATATAAAGAAATTATTCTTGTATTAAACATATAACTGATTTGTATTAAACATATAAAGAAATTAAAACATTGCTAAAATTTAGAATCATTACAAAAATCCCAATTTCATTTAAATTTTTTATTTTATTTATTAGACGAATAAACGCCAGAGAAAATTATTGTTTTTCGCCTTAATTTTAAGGGTGTTCTTCAAATATCTTTCGTTAAGGGGAGAAAAAAAAAAAAAAAGAATTAAGTAAAGTTTTACTTTTGAACTGTATATACTATCTCTCTGGAGGAAAAAAAAAATCGTTGTATTTTTTAAAATTGACAGATAACATAAATATTTTAATATATGTATGTTGTTTTTATAATTGGGTACTTGCACTTCAAGAAGAAGAAGATCAGAAGTACCCACACGTGAGTACCCACAAGATCTTTTATAAGCAAAATAGCGTGTTAAAGTTGAGCTAAATTTCTCCATATAAGTTAGAATGTTAATTAACGCGAAGTTAATTAAATTCAGAGCCGTATCGCTTATCAAATTTGTTTAAATATAATTTTTTTCTCGTTGACGTCTTTTACTTAACTTAGATTTATTATTGGTTCATGTCTTTTATTGTAGCCGTGATATATTTTTGCTTTGTGCACCTGTCAACTTCGATACATAATTAGTTTGTTTATGTTCTACATGATTTCGTGCCTGTCTTTGCCATTGAAATAATTGATATTTTTGGGAAAGAATATAGAATGAGTCACTTAAGAGTATTGATACTTGACGGGTTTGGCTTACACAAAATAGAATGGAATGAACAGTTACTAACGTAAACGAATGCCAAGTTTCAACAACCAATCAAAATCGAAATATCCACCCTACGTCACTTATAGGTTTTCCATTCCATTGTTCTAACTTCAAAGTAATTCTCACATAAATTAGAAAATTTACTTTCATTCAATTAAAATTTATTACACTCTGACTTCGATATCTTAATTAGTTTTTATAATGGTAACAAAAAAGTCAATTAAAGCAAAAGGATTGCAGAACATTTAGATAAATCGATCTTAAATTGGCTCGAATTATCTTGTATTTAAACACTGTATATTTTTATTGCCACGGCTGCAACATATCACAAGTCGACCGACTGAAAATAGCCATAAACATTAAAAAGGAATAATAAAATATTTGTCGTAAATTATTTTTAATATCTTCATAACTTTTTGCATCAACAATCTGTCTCGCATCACAATTCTTTCCCATCTATTAGACCCTAATTTGCTTGTTAATTTTTCTCGCATGAAAAGATTTTCATATTTTATAGCCCTTCATAAAATCTCAGATATTGACTAAAAAAAAAATTTTATGATTCCTTTTAAAAGATAATATGCTGCCTAAATGGAACGAAATAAAATTGTAAATGCAGGTGTTAGGAGAATTCAAATAATCTGCAATCTTAAAAGCAGTCTGTTTATTAACTCTCAGTTCAAAAACATTTTTATTTTTATTTTATTATTAATTCAAAGAAGGCCAGTTCCACTAAATTATCATCATTCAGTGGACTTTAAAGACAGCTTGCCGCTTTACCGACTCTATAGTTAACAAGGAAAAAAAAAAAGCTTTTTTTATATATAAAACCCTGAAACTGGTTTAGTACCTTCAACGCAGATATAAAACTGCATTCCGAATTAATTTATAGCATTTTATGCTTTAAAAAAGATTTTGGCTTCATTGTCGAATTTTTCGCTAGTCTAAATAACAATAACCAAAATGGCGCGGATTACCATTCTTTTTGCTTCTTTAATTTCCACTCCCCTTTTTATTCCGAATAATTCGTCACGAAAGGATTTAAAAAGAAGATAGGGAAGAAAAAAAAAGTGTAAAAGAAAACCCGGATTTAATGAAGAGGTTTGGATTTCGAAAATAGTTGTGTTAAACGTAGAAATTCACCATGCAGAAATGTAGTTTTTTTTTTTCTCTCGCCCTCTTATTTTTTCATCTTTTGGTTCTAAACTCCGCCCCATTACTTTTTATATCTGCCTTCCATGAATTCTTTTCCCTCCATTTGTGAATAGAAGAAGAAAAGGGGGGCCATCAAGATCTTCTGGGGAGGGGAGTAAACACAACAACTTAATCTATTGATATTTTTTTTCCGTCCTTCAATTGTTTTGTTTTTGAAATCGTGACTAAACATAAACACAAAAATAATTGCTGATGAGAAGAAGAAAAAAAAATTCCAGTAGTGATTTTTTTTCAGGGTATTGTTAAAAAAGTTAAGCTTTGTGTTATAGAAAATTTCTTTTGGTTTAGAAAAATAAATAGAAGAAAAGATCGAATAGCACAGACATTTCTAATTTATCGGACGCCTTTTCATGCTATCTAGATTTTAAAGATGACTATGAAATGTTTCGTATCTTGGTTTCATATTCTTTGCCACTTCGCTCTAAAATGAATCGTCCCCCCCCACCCCTTCTTTTTTTTACCTCTCAGAAATCGTTTGAAAATTACCGCTGACAAAAATTCTAAAAAAGTCATTTAATTAGAGGTTATTAGAGCTGGGTGATATGTCGGTGCATCGTGAAATATTAATGATGAAATTTTATAGTGCATTATTATGATGTATCGTTAATACTTTGTCTTATAAAAATCGAATATTCAATAACTTTCATTATCGATAACTATAACACCTTGGTTCATTATAGATAACTATGAAGTTTGAATACAATAATATCGCGATCGTTATCAACGGCGATATATATCAAATACGATAATATCGCCAGCAATTTTGATTGAAATAATTATTGAATATGATCGTGTTGCGGATATTATCGGCTATTTTAAATATTGAATGCGATGTTATCGCGAATGATAAATTTTCGTTTGGTTACTATATCCGTAATTATTACAAATTTTCATCAAGATTGTGGTCTTTACGGTTAAGTAATAAAAATTACAGTCTTTGTTAATTTTCACAATAATCTGTTATGAATTTTTTTTCCTTCCCCTTGAGCTACCAAGACTTATGAAATGTCGTTTGCTGCAAATATTAAGATGAAAGTAAAAGTACTTATGTTACTATTTTTTATTTGTTTAGAAGTAAATTCGCGCCTAATATTATTAATATTAGAGAATTACTTAGTAAAAGCAATATTGTTATATTAAGCTAATTTGAATTTTATTTACGTTCTATGTATTATTTCTACTTCTGTTTTACGTGCAGCTAGTTGGGAAAGTTGGTGTAAAATTCTAAAATGTCAAAGCTAGTTCTGTTATCCATAAACTTAGTCAACATTTATCAAACTAAGAATGCGATTCAGTAAAGAAATAACGACAAAGTTATTAGACGTAAAACAATAGGCTTGCATCTGCCTTCATTAGTTATAGATTTAGACTGACACTTATTATTTTTTATAAAACAAGACGCCAGTGTGTTAATAATGCTATCTTATTAACACAGATAAACTAGTTAATAAACTAGTGGCTAATAAATTTGCAACTCAGATTCTACAGTTGGCGTCTCTGCAAAAACATTAATCAATGTAAAAATAATATCGAATAATGTAACTTAGTTAATTTGAAAAAAATATTGCGATACTTCTTAAAATATTATTATTTTGCGACAGCATATTAAGCGTGCCTCGCTTTCTCATTGTTATCATAAAACATTATTTCTAATCTGGTGAAATAAATTCTGAATTAACACCTATTTGACTTACGTATCTTTTAATAGTAAGTTTAATAATCCTTCTAAATAATATGGCATTATTGCTTCTTTCTGCCAACGAGACAACAAAACATGCCAAAAGAATGGCTAAATTTCCTTGAAATGTTTCTTTGAACATCACCCATAACGAATTGGTTTTTAAGTGGCAATTTTTTTACTTTCTTTTTTAACACCTGCTTGACGTTTCAATTCCCCTCCGAAGTTTCAGAATTTTTAAGGTATTCTGCTTAGAAATACTGAGAAATGGATTTCAAAGGGGCTAGGAGGGGAAATTCTATTGCACTCTCCCTCGCAACAATGAAAAGGAAATTGCACGTGCTGCGTCTTGCATTCATAGCGCTTGATACTATGATTTCCTAATTTTTTTTCATTTTTGACTGAATCGGCGTGAATTTTTGGCGTGAAATTAGAATTTTCGGGTAGAAATTTGCACAGACTTGCTCTCTCTCCGGAGTTCAACAACGTTTTATTTCAAGAAATGGATTTAATGAGGTATTTTAAAAATAGTTAAGTGACAAAAGTACAATGACAAAATATAAAAAAAGAAAGAAAATAGAATTTTTTTTTAAAGCTCTTTTATTACAGTTTCATTTTATACAGACAAAAGCCTAAACATTTTTAAAAACTGAAGAAAAACAATAAATAAATAAAATTTTAAAAGAGCGTAGATTTTCTTACCCGGATGAGAGGAATATTTTGTCACTGTGCTAAAATTCTGAAAACTGATGAAATTGGTTTTGAAATTCAGATTAAAGTACATGTTTACCCACTAGCTCTGTTTCAATGGTTAAGTTTAAGAAATATACTTCATTCTGCATGTAAAATATAGGGTGCGGGAATTGAGACTATTAAATTAGGGAATTAAATGAATAATAGGATTAAAATATAAAATAAAAAAACGCCTTATTCCCGCTATTCTTTTCTTTCTTTTCCGAAAAAAAAATAATAAAAATAAATAAAGACTTAATTTTGGAAATATCCATGCGTATGTTAACGTGAAAGTCTGCATTCTGGTGAATGTCAAAATTTTGTATGCCCTGCTTAGAATGTTAAATAAAATATGTTTTGTTATTTTAACAAAAAAAAAAAAAAAAAAAAAAAAGAAAGAAAGAAAAATAATTTGATTTCATCATCCATCAATTGTACTATCAAGTCAGCTGAATGTTGACATTTATTTTATTTGAAAAATTATATTTACTGATTTCGGGCATTCACCAAAACTGTATGAATGTCGATATACACTAATTTTGATCTTTTGCTGTTACATATATACATATAGAACACAAATCTATGAATTAATGTTTATTCTCTCCCGGTATGAGCCATCAAACAGCGTTCCAACAATACGGCATTAATATTCCCTTTTAGATTTATGTTTATGGCATTTATAATTATTGATTAAAATTAACTAATTAATAAAATTAATTAAGATTATTAATACTATGTCCATAAATATTTCAATTGGATCGATCATCTTTTACAATTGAATTAGAGTAGACAATTAGCCAGTGACGTCATCGTAGGTAAATGATGACATATCGCTCATGGGCTGCAATAGCGGCACAACTCAAAAAATCAAGTTCTGAGATAAATGGGTTTAAAGTTTTCATTGCTAAGCAAAATGCATAAGAAATGCTTTTGTTTGCTTAAACGAAGATTACCTTCAAGTTGAATTATGATTTGTGCTAGCATTGCTGCAGAAAGAATGTGTATTTTCATATTTACAACTGTTCTTAGTCCAAAACCGGTGTTTTTTTAGTTGTGCCACTATTGCAGCCCATGAGTGCAGGGCCGGATTAAGCATACGTGGGGCCCTAGGCCATTCAAATTTTTGGGGCCCTTAGATTAAATTTTTTTTCTCGTATATTTTTTATTTATTCAAATATAAGAGTATTTATATATCTTTTCATTTAAGAAAGCATATTGGAAATAAAAATAAATAATAATAAATTAAATTTTGCCTTATTTTATTAAATTAGAACTAAAAAATAATCATAAAATTTTGAAAAATCTGAAAATTTTTTGATTTTCTTAATTTTTTTCAATTTTATTTTCAAAAAATCCATTTTTGGGGGCCCTAGGCCATGGCCTAGTCTGGCATAATGGGTAATCCAGCTCTGCATGAGTGATATATCGATTCAGAAGCCATTCAAATTCGGCATAAACACGTGTTGTCGCTTGCAATCCAATTAATCCGGCATATCCAATTAAATCTGATTTAAATCACATAGTTATGTATAATCACTTAACTTCTTCTCGAGTTTCAAGTACTAATAATTAACAATTTGAATCGATAATTTATTTAGAATTTGATTTAAAATATTTAGTCTTAGCATTATTATGAATATTCAAGCATTATCTGAGTCATTCACCTTAACAATTTGAGTTATTTATTTTATGTTGAAAATAATCAAAACACATCGTTTGCTAAACTTAAAAATTCCTGGACAAAAGCTGCAGCAGAACTGCGGAATTATTTTGCTTTATTTACTCTTAGTATTTGGTTTTTAGAACCTCTTTTTTAAACTAATCATTGTAAATACACTGACCTCAAACAATAGCAAATGAACTCAGCAAACCAGTCGTCTGCCGAATTTTGTTGTTGCCACAAACTTCAAAATATATAGCAGAAAACAAATTTTAATTCATTCTTCTTTCGTTTGCTATTATTCTAATGTAATAGGTGTGCAAGCACCGAACTTTGATATAAATGACGTTTGTCCGGTTTCTTGTGATTTTTTCAACTTATTATTTCAAATAATTGAGATTTTCTTTTCAGGATTGTGCATTAGAGTTATAAAGTTAATTATTTTAAAAACACCAAGGCTTTGTGTTATTTCAGTAATTAACTTTTGGGCTAAAATTCAATTGTTTGGTTTATAAAATAGGTTAAATAATTTATGTTTTTTAGTGCTTTCTATATTGTTTTGTAATTAGTGTAAAATTTGTCGCTAAACTTGCCATTTATGTGACGTGTCGTATTTTAGAAAATGTTAACCTTCTAATTTCAATTAATTATTTATTTTTTAACTTGCAGTGAATGAAGTAATTTGTATCGGACGTATACTAAACACATTTAAAAGTTTTAGTTTAAAAAGAATTATCTTGATTTTATTAATTTGTTAACTATCTTAAGTGGCAATCATGTCGTGTTTAGGCTAAATCTTATTGAACTTCAGAACTCATATGGAATCTGTATGGAAAAAGTATCCTGAGTAATATTTATTGTAATACTTAGAGCAAACAAAATTTCAAAGACGTCCGACTATTTTGGGCGAACTGTTTCACATTTTTACAACTAGGTTTAGCGTTGGCTTATGTTTGACAATAAGGAGAAAAGAAATATGTTAGGAACAATGTAAGAATCAAAATTTTCTCTATTGGAAATTGTTTTTAAAAAAAGTGTGCCTTTTCTTTAAAATTGGAAAGAAAAAAAAATCTTTGTTTAAAACAATTTGTTATCATAGAGTTTACGATTTACTATTATTTGCTGAAGAACGTGTAACCAAAATCACCAACACCATGCTTTTAAAATCACCAACACCATGCAAAGTGAAATCTATAATGCTTGGGTGATACTGATTTTACTCATACATTTTATTTGGCTTACATTGACTTAATTAACTTTAAAAGTTATCTGGACGAAGTATTTTCGAACAAAAGGCTCCAATTTTAATAAAGGATATCCTCATGGGTAATTCAAGAATGTTTTGTTCACTTTAATTAAACTTATAACAAAACTATTGCAAAAATTATAAATTTATTTTTTTTATCGTTTGCCCGATTTTTTTTTCTTCTTTAATAGGTTATAGTTCTATTTTTACTTTAACAATTCCAAATGCTTATAGATTTTTATTTATTTATTAATTTTTTGCAAAATTAAAAAAAAAAAAAAGTTTCAAATTTTTCGCAGTGTGCAAATAATTTACTATGAAATAATCTTTTCTTTTACATCAACAGTAAATGTATTTTGATTATTGCGAGGAAACAATTTTTATTAATGATTAATTTTTGGAATTGTTTTCTTTGCTTTTAATTTTATAAATTCGATTTTTACCAAAATGCTGCGGAGGTCATAAGTTAGATTTTGATTTTTATAACTTTAAAAAAGTATATAAAAGTATATTTTATAATCTTTTTTTCTCTATAAGATACCAAGGTTAAAACATCCTGGAACAATAGCTTTAAATATCGTTTGCTAACAACTGATAAAAAATTTGCAATAGTTAGTTGCCAGCTTTCTTTTTAGTTGAAAGTTTTCATTAAAATATAATTTAACTCGCATTCACAGTATAAATTTTTTATACCATTCCATTTTACATTAATATCACTGTATTGCTTTAAATGTAAAGTTTGAAGGTCTCAAAAGTTTTCAAAAACATTTTTAGTTCCTACATACGTGTATTAAATCCTTTTCTAATAGAGGTGAGATTATTTCAATAGATATTAAACATCATGATTTAAAAATAAATCGTATTAAATTATTATCTTTCAGTTCAATATTTCCGTGTAACATGTTTGTTTTCCATTTAAAAGAGAATTCTTTAAAATCTTGTTTATTTCCCTTTCGGCGAAAATTACACATCTTATCTAGGAATACGTAATAAAAAATTATTATGCTCTATTCATTTCAACATTTTCATCTCGTTGGGTGTGTAATTTAACGGCAACGACATAATGCCTAATTGTTGTTTGAAGATTCCAATGATGATTGAGGACTAAAATTGTTGACCAGCCACGGTTGGTTATTTAGAGTTCATCAATATTCTGTGATTGATATCTATCGAAATTTTTATTCGACGCTTTTTTTTAAATTTTCTTTTTAATGGGATTCGTGTAATCACAATACTTAACGTTGTTATTGGAATAATTTCTTATTCTTTTCAAATAATTTCTGGGAAATTTTTAATGCAAATTAACTTACTAACCTTGAGAAATTTTTTTCATAATAAATATCGTCTGCGCTTCTGTAATATTGGCTTCGATTATTACATGGCTTAAGTACTTTATTAGTGTCCCATATGATGAATCACTTTCGTAGATATAGTGATTACTGAAATTATGACTAGTGCTGCAAAGTGCCAACTATAATTGTTTTTCTTATTGAAAGCAATGGGATTAGTGGCAATTTTAGCCAATGTCCATCGCAAGTAAATTTTGTAGTAATAGTAGTATTTTATTTACATCGCACTAGAGCTGCACAATGGGCTATTAACAACGGTCTATAAAACAACATCGACCATGATCCAAAGCGATCAAATTAGTCCAAAATTACACCTTACATTTACACCTTTTTTTGGTATTAATATTTTACCATTCCTTAATGAAACCCGCAAATGTTTTTGAAATTTTATTTTGTGTTATTGAAGTCATATCAGTTTTAAAAAAAAACAACTTAAATGTAAAAAATTCAAGAATTTCATTAAATAAAAATTGCTAGGAAATTAGTTGCAATTGATTTCTTATATTCGATACCAATATTTTGTGTTAAAATTTTATCGTTCATGATATTTGTTCTTAATTGCTAAAGGCATCAATTTGTCAGTTAAAGATTCAGTTCACATAAATGCTATTAGTTAAAAATATATATATATATATATATATTTTTTTTTTTTTTTTTTTTTTTTTTTTTTTTTTTTAAATAATGCTGTTCAAGAACAAAGCGCAGTTTTTTTTTCCAAATATTTATGGCAAATAGAAATATATTTTGTCAATAAATATTGTGTCAATACGTAGGAAGCTCTAGAATGTGCGTATGTCAGTGTCCATCCTTTTTTGAGTTTCAAAATCAGGTAATTGATTATCACGTATTTTACATATCTAAAGGGTTTTCTAAAATAAAACAAGTAAAGGAATTTTATCTGGTCTGCGGAACTTTATCTCTGATAAGTTAAGTTTATTGCAAAATTCTGTACGAGCAATCCTGGTTCACAGAAATGAGTTAGAATTCACAGCAGGTGGGGAAAAAAGAAAGAAAAAAAAATCATAGTTAATATGTTCTATTAATGGAAAATAATATTTCAATATAACTTAGTACAATATAAAATGTCTTGAAATCAGCTACAACTTCACTGAAATCATACCTGTAAGCGTTTTGCTTTAGTTGCAAAATTCGAAAAATCAGTAAAAATTTTAGAATTCCATAAAAGATATCAACGATTATCAAAGTGTAAATTGATGAAATTTCTGATGACAACCACAAAAAAAAAAAAAAAATCAATAGTTAACTTAACCTAATGTACTTTTCTTCCGTACCTTACAAACAAAACAAAAAAAACTACGTTTCGAGTAGTCGTACTTGAAAATGAAATTAAAAACTCAACTTTTTAATAACAAGAGCTATCAAATAAAAATAAATAAAATTAAAAAAGATTTAAAAAATAATAATTTACAGTCAAATTTATGCCGAAAAAATAATTTATGTAAGCTTATGAAGCATTTTTAGAAACGTCAATCGAAAGGGGACTGTTGAATTAAATTTAAAACTTTTGTATATATATATATATATATATATATATATATATATATATATATATATATATATATATATATATATATATATATATATATATATATATATATATATATATATATATATATTATTTTTATTTTTAATGGCAGGCACTTGGGATGTATTCTCCCATTGGCCATTAATGCCAGAACTGCTACTCTCTTCTCGTTACCCAGTGGGCACCTGTGGCGAAGCAACGACGGTGGAGCAGCGTCGCCCACGTCACACAACCACAAACCCGTTTATAGGGCAGGTCACATTCACACAAAGGAGAAAGGACATAGAACACAGAGAGAAAGAAACATCCATGCCCTGAGCAGAATTCGAACCCGCAACCATCGGCTCCGCAGTCAGGCACGCTAACCACTCGGCCACCTGGTCGGCACTTTTATATTTAAGTAATCTTATTCAGTTAACCTTATATGTAATTGACCTTAAGTTAACCCGATTTCACTAAAAAAAATTTACATTAACTAAGATTATTTTATTGTCCTAACCCTCAGTACCAGCCATCATAAATAAAATTCACAAGAAATGAATATCAAAATGTCAAATTTATGCCGAATATGTCAAAATTTACACCGAAAATATAAGTCCTCTGGACTTATGGAGAATTTTCACTGATACCTATATAGAGCATAGCAATTAGGTAACCTATAAAATCTTTTTCAATTAAATAAAGCAACAGCATTATTTATTATCTTTGTTAATTAAAGTGAATGATTATAAGATATAATTATTAAGAGCAATTTTGCGTTGTACGGGTAATTGTTTGAAGAAGATAAGGCCCGTATTTAATCTTCGATTTTCTGTTAATTCTACACATCACTTCTCTTTCAATAATTTTAAAATTAACTTTTTGATATATTGATGATGGAAAGCAACATTCACATCAGACGTATAGTATCAGAATAACAAAGCTCTGGAATGGATAAAGTATTTTTGAAAATTTCCTTTTTTCAAAAAGTGAGAATTAGCAGAAGATAATATACTAATATCTTTTAAACACAATTCCATGGGGGAAAAAAAAAATTAAAGCAATTTCCAAAGCTAACTAAAACCTACAATGGAGGGTTATATAGAAAATTTCCCACCCAACCCATCATTATTTTACTCAATACCCAATAATTATTTTTAGAAGGACATGTAAAGTCAGTTTTTTGTTGTTGTTTTTTTTCTTTTTTTTTCTTTCTTCTTTTTTTAAAGGTGAAAAATCTGTGCCATAAGAATTGATTGAAGATGAAAAGAAGTTAAATTTTCTATTGTCAAATTTTAATAGCTCCTCCTTTTTTTTTTCTGCTACCGGAAGGAGTGGGAAGATATATTGAAATGTTAGCTTACAGAAGTTTGGAATTATGGACTTCTGTGTGAAAAGTCGTGGTCGCAACTTATATTTATTGGGCGAGTTCTAAACTGAAATGATCACTGAACTGAAATCTAAACACAGAGAGAGAGAGAGAGAGAGATTTTCCCAGGTTTCCATCCTATGCTTGAAAATTATTTATTTTGTGTAATTGCTTATTTTATTTATTTGGTTAAAAATATATGTAAGAATATTGTAATAATAATTCCGCGAAAGATACTAACTCAATTCCAGATGTTAATGTGAATTTTCATTTGTTTCGCAGTTTGTATTGTGTCTTACTCTTGTGAGTATATATATATATATATATATATATATATATATATACAGGGTTATTCATAATTCCCTCTGTTTACTACAACATTATATTTACTACAACTGGCTTCAGTGGTACATGTTACTGCCATCGACCGGCAACTGCTTAAATTAAAACTTGAATACTTTCGGAATAATTTCTTTTGTTCTTTTTTGCCATATTGGTCTTCGTTTTTTTACTGTAACGCTCCGAAACCCAGGAGGGAATTATGAATAACCCTGTATATATATATATATATATATATATATATATATATATATATATATATATATATATATATATATATATATTATTTATTTATTTATTATTATTTTTTTTTTACTTTATCGATACAATATTAGAAAGCACTCCTTTTTGCGGATATAATCGTGTCAGCTGATGAAGAAATTATATCTTTTATTTTGTTTTCCGGATTTTTAATATTTTTTTCCGATAAATAAAAAGAATATTTTTAAATACTTTTGAAAAATAATTTTAATAATTTTTCTTCTCTTTTCGTTATATTTTATTATTTCCATATTTTCTGAATAATTAAACTTTATATATATATAAAAGAGAGAGGGAGAGAGAGATGAGACAGGTTTTCAGGCTCGGATTCCTGATAAAACTTTTTTACTACCTTTAAACAAACATTTTGTAATGTTCGTAAATGTAAAATTTATTTTTTTCCTCGAGGCATTTTTGTATAATTTGTCATCGCAAATTCAAAAGTTAAGTTTAAAATATATTTTTTAAAAATATAATTCAAATTGCAGCATCAAAGATTAAAACTTAAGCGTATCGTATCATTTTTCTGCGTATAATTCAAATCAGTTTTTTCAACCATTGAAATAGATTTGTATATATATATATATATATATATATATATATATATATATATATTATTTATTTATTTATTATTATTTTTTTTTTACTTTATCGATACAATATTAGAAAGCACTCCTTTTTGCGGATATAATCGTGTCAGCTGATGAAGAAATTATATCTTTTATTTTGTTTTCCGGATTTTTAATATTTTTTTCCGATAAATAAAAAGAATATTTTTAAATACTTTTGAAAAATAATTTTAATAATTTTTCTTCTCTTTTCGTTATATTTTATTATTTCCATATTTTCTGAATAATTTAACTTTATATATATATATAAAAGAGAGAGGGAGAGAGAGATGAGACAGGTTTTCAGGCTCGGATTCCTGATAAAACTTTTTTACTACCTTTAAACAAACATTTTGTAATGTTCGTAAATGTAAAATTTATTTTTTTCCTCGAGGCATTTTTGTATAATTTGTCATCGCAAATTCAAAAGTTAAGTTTAAAATATATTTTTTAAAAATATAATTCAAATTGCAGCATCAAAGATTAAAACTTAAGCGTATCGTATCATTTTTCTGCGTATAATTCAAATCAGTTTTTTCAACCATTGAAATAGATTTGCTATAGCAACTTTTCAATGTGTCTCTTTTTCGAGACTTGATTCCACCTTGTAAGATTAGCCCAGTAAAGTGTTAACGGATTTGGTTTACAAATCGGATTAACAGATAGGCTTAAATGCTCTAGAACTCTTGTCAAATAGATGTAGAATAAATATTTCTGATGAAATGCACCTTGCTGGAACACCGATATCTTTACGCCTCTCCTTTAAAAAGCGATCATCTGAAAACCAGGGATAAAAGTCAATGGAGAAGATTTCTATTTATTATATTGCACGTGTGAAGAGGAAAATTGCGAAGTTCTACTTAATGTCAATTCGAAAGTAATTCTTCTGAACTTTTATCAGCTATCTACAAGTATCACTTATAGTTGAATTTGATTTCGTGTTTATTTTAATTTAATTTTCAGAAAGAAAAAAAAAAAAAGTTATTGGAGATCCAGAATGGTTGGGTTGAAAAGTGGCCGGAATTAAAATCGGACCAATGGAAATTACCTTGACACCCCAAATAGCCAGCCCGAGTTATCAGTACTTAAAAAAATATTAAATTTGGCTAAATGGCTTGCCAAATTGTGGAATGATATAACGAATGATGTTACAATGATTCATTCCGATGCGACATCATTCATTAAATCACGAACCACTTAAGCGGGATGAGCGAAAATCGAAGTGGAATTTTCCGATTTGTTACGCTTTAGCCATGTTTTAAATTTAACAATAGAGAATTTTACTTTTCCCCCTGAACTTTTAAAGTTAACATCAATGAGTGATATTTGCTAACATCGATGAGTAAGTATATTTGCTAGTTTACAGCCGCATTTGTTCAGAACAAATTATTAAGCACGCGCTTAAATATTTTTATTCGTTGTGTCAGATATATTTAATGAACCACGTTAACGAGGTAATATGGAAATGTGACACCACCAAAACGGCATCTTTAGAGTCATCTGAAACCACGTGATTATTTTGTTCACAGTAAATTTTTAAAAACGTGTTTCTATTAAAGTAAATAATTTAAAATCAACGTCAATTTTATTTTATATCCGTCGCTGAACAGCCGACTCAATATTCGTTTACGACTAGTAATGTTCAACTCCGTAGCCGTGTAATTTTGAACCAATCCAGAAGACAAGGGAACTCCTGGATCAACTATTAGGAGAAATTTGCCTTTGTGAAGGATTTTTTGATGAAACTTCTGGATCAATAAACCCAGAGGTATGATTTGTTATGGGAACATGGAGGACTTTGTGACTCGACAGATTTAACGTGCATCAGTCACCATATACTACACGGGAAATCTTCGGCCGTCGGGGGGGGGGGATCGAACCAACGACCTCTTGGACATGGGCCAAGTGCCCTACCAACCAGGCTATCCCGGCCTAATCAATGTTAATTTTTTTTTATATATATAACCGTCGTTTAACAGCCGACGCAATTTTGAGTTTACAACTACTAATATTCAACTCCGTAACCTTGTAACTTTAAACCAATCCAGAAGACAAGGGAACTCCTGGATCAACTATTAGGAGAAATTTGCCTTTGTGAAGGACTTTTTGATGAAACTTCTGGATCAATACCCCCAGAGGTATGATTTGTTATGGGAACATGGAGGACTTTGTGACTCGACAGATTTAACGTGCATCAGTCACCATATACTACGCGGGAAATCTTCGGCCGTCGGGGGGGGGGGAATCGAACCAACGACCTCTTGGACATGGACCAAGTGCCCTACCAACCAGGCTATCCCGGCCTAATCAATGTTAATTTTTTTTTTATATATATAACCGTCGTTTAACAGCCGACGCAATTTTGAGTTTACAACTACTAATATTCAACTCCGTAACCTTGTAACTTTAAACCAATCCAGAAGACAAGGAAACTCCTGGATCAGTACCCCCAGAGGTTTTGATTTGTTATGGGAGCATGGAGGACCTTGTGACTCGACAGATTTAACGTGCTTCGGTCACCATTTACTACCTTTTTTTTTTTCTTCTTCTTTTCGTAAAAATTGCCTCAAATAAACCATCGATGTATTTAGTATTAAGTTTTACACTGTTGACAATTTTGGAGCGTGTTGAGCTATAATATCATCCAAATTTGCTGTAACATTTAATATGATGCTAATTTAAACCATACCATCGCGCTTTTTAAACTTGATTACACCATTTATGGTTCAACTTAAAACGGAAGCATGGTTCAATTAAAACCTTATTGGGGCGGCTGTAAATTTAAACCATATTACCTCGTTTTTTAAACTTGATTACGCCATTCTATATGATCCAACCTGAACGGAAGCATAGTTCAATTAAAACCTTATTGAGGTGGCAGCAAAGTTTCACAATATCGCGATGCAATGCGCCGTTCAACAACTTGGTCTGCCAAATGATTTCGGTGTGTTCTTCCACAAATCGAGTCAGTCACTGATTTTCCTTCTTTAATGTAGAAAATTTAGTTTTATCTCATTTCAAGAACGCTTCCGTTTTACCAACATTCCGTCGTAATTTTCACCGAACATTTTATTTCTTATCGAATGTGATTTCTACCGAAGAAGCGTTTACTGGAAGGTAGAAAAACATCTCTGAAAGCGTCAATCTCTAGCGTTAAAAAGGTATCAAAATTCTTGAAATAAAGTGTTCTGGAAGTGATAAGGGGTCTGTGTTATCACCAACTTAAGTGAATCGGAAGAGAAAAAGAGAGAACTCCCCCTCCCTTATTGCCAGCTGTGGAATGTCGGGGATTATACTACGGGATGCGGGATAATTATAGCTCGCGCACCCCGCTGATCTTACTTCCTTTTTCCTCTCTGTCGCCTATAGAGTGTGGGCTCTCCCTTCTTCTCACATCTCCATCAACAGTTTTATGAGCACTTTTTATCTGTTGATGTTTTGGGATCTGTGAAAATAAAGGACAATTATAATAAGTAACTGTTACTTTTAACGGGTAATTGTAAAACTAATAATTAATAACGGCATAATGGAATACCAATTTATAGGAACATTATTAATACCATAAAAACAAAAAATTTTACGGCAAAAGTTAACTGTCCATCTAAATCAGATGTTCACAAATAGTGTTACGTGGAAAATTTAAAAGAGTTCCGGAAGTGAGGACATTTTTATTTTATTTTATAACCGTCGTTGAGCAGCCGACCCAATTTTTTGGGTTTACGACCACTAATGTTCAGCTCCGTAACCTCGTCCCAATCCAGAAGACAAGGGAACTCCTGGATCAAGTATTGGGAGAAATTTTGCCTTCGTGGAGGACTTTTTGATGGAGCTAACCTGCATTTGCGTTACATGGAGAGGAAGACCGCGAGAACCTCCCACGGTTAGCCTAACGGCAAAGGGACTCTAACCCATGATCCGTCTACCACTGAGGATATTTATCGTCAGCACTGTGGTCGGTGCTAGCCGGATGGGGAATTCGTATCGACCAGCCATCGCCGGGATCGAACCCCGGTTCCCCTCATTGGAAGGCGAACGCTCTATCCCCTGAGCCATCGTGGCTCAAGTGAGGACGTTTATTTTTATCAGTAACCATTAAAGCTTTTTATTACAGTCAGATCCAATCAATAATCCATTGCCCTTTATAATTTTTAAAATAAAATGCCATTGGAAAAGAAATAGATATTTTTTAAATATATATAATTTTTCTAATAACAATATATTATATGAGTTATAAAAAGATCTTGTATTAAAACTATCATTATTATTTTCCCATGGCGTTTTTCAAATGAAAATTAAATTACCAAATTTGTTAATAAAGAAATATGTTTCCCTAATAACGATCTTCAACGTTTACAGCAGTTCGTTTTAGTTTTTATTTCAAAGAAAACCATATTTCTGTTTATGTCATTCGTTTTCAGCAACAAGCATACATTACACCTAAAACCAATTTATTACTAGTCTAGGTACAGCTCCGAGACTATGAATTTAAATGTCAGAAATAAAAACTAGCTTTAGATTATTAATGGTAAAACGATTAAAAAAGTTTTTTGTGTTTTTAAAATAAAGTCTTTTATTAGTAAAGACTTTCGCAGTTGTCTTTATCTTTAAAGTAAGCGGAAGGGTTCCGCTTAAAGAACGTTATTCAATTGGGGTTCCATTGCCGAAAGAAATTGGAAATTGCTGATCTAAATGGTAGTCAGTAAAAAAGGTCTGAGTAGGAGATTTTATTTTATTTTTATAATCCTCTTTGAACAGCGGACCCAATTTTTCGGGTTTACGACTAGTAATGTTCAACTCCATAGCCTTGTAATTTTGAACCTAACCCAGAAGACAAGAGAACTCCTGGATCAAGTATTAGGAGAAATTTGCCTCCGTGGGGGACGCTTTGATGGAGTTAACCCGCAGTTGCGTTACACGGATTTACGACTAGTAATGTTCAAGTATTAGGAGAAATTTGCCTCCGTGGAGGACGTTTTGATGGAGTTAACCAGCAGTTGCGTTACATGGGTTTACGACTAGTAATGTTCAACTCCATAGCCTTGTAATTTTGAACCTAACCCAGAAGACAAGAGAAGTCCTGGATCAAGTATTAGGAGAAATTTGCCTCCGTGGAGGACGTTTTGATGGAGTTAACCCGCAGCTGCGTTACATGGGTTTACGAGTAGTAATGTTTAACTCCATAGCCTTGCAATTTTGAACCTAACCGAGAAGACAAGAGAACTCCTGGATCAAGTATTAGGAGAAATTTGCCTTCGTGGAGGACATTTTGATGGAGCTAACCCGCATTTGCGTTACACGGAGAGGAAGACCATGAAACCCTCCCATGGTTTGTCCGACGGCAAGGGGATTCCAACCCATGATCCGTCAACCACTGAGGATATTTACGTCAGTACTGTGGTTGGTGCAAGCCGTATGCGGAATTCATATCGACCAGCCATCGCTGGGATTCGAACCCCTTTCACCTCATTGGACGGCGAACGCTCTGTCCCGTGAGCTATCGCAACTCTCAGTGGGAGATTCGCGAAACTAAGAAGTCTTGGAAGAATCACTTCTATAGTCACGATAGCGATTGGATTAAAGTAATTAATCCTATCCAAATTAATTAATGCAATAATTAATTCAAACAGCGATTGGATTCGGGCGGTTGAATAAGAATTTATAAATACTTATTTGAATATAATTAGTTATTTTATATTAAATAATATGCAAAAGTAAATTTATAATTTGTAAAGACATGCTTTTAAAATTGTACGTTATGTAATAATATATTTAATAGTAGTATTGTTAGATATAATGTGCCAATCAATAGTCTCTCCAGGTAGATAATCTTATGATTTGTTAGAAATATAAACAAATATTATTAGTTGTTTCATTTTAGTTCAATTTTAAAAAAAAAATCTCCAATTGAAACAGTATTAGTTATATATTACTATATCATAATATCAATTACTATGACTTATATTATGAAGTGCAAAGTGCTCCTGTACGTTTTTATCGTTCGCGCTATTAATTTAACGGGCGATTCGATTCTTTCCGTTGAGCTGAAATTAATATGATAAAATGTTATATCAGCTATTGAATGTGATTAATTATCATATAAATATAAGCGTTAAACATAACTGGAATTCACCGTAATTTTTTTTGCTTTTAACTTGCTAAGTTTATAACTGAAATTTACACTGATTAATCTAAAATTTATCTGTAATGTATTCATATCTTAACGAAATATGAGTGTGCAAACAAAATAATTTTCATCGGCGCCGATCATATAATAAAAGACAATGTATCGAAAATTCCCGATTAAATATTACCCCTACTAACTGTAACTCCTCCTTCTTTCAAGACGGCCCTGCTCAGATTCAGGTCCTGGGGATAGCTCACATCGACCACGGTTCTGTTGTAAAAGTCCGCAGTGTCGTAGGAATCATATTTTCTGGAGCCGCGGTGGCTCAGGGGATAGAGAACTCGTTCCCAACGAGGTAACCCAGGTTCGAAGTGATGTCTGGTCGATATGTATTCTGCACCGAACTGGCACTAACCACAGCGCTGAAGTAAAGTGTCTTCAGTGGTAGACGGATCATGGTTTAGAATCCTCTTACTGTTGGACTAACCATGGGAAGTTTTCGTGGTTTTCCTCTCCATGTTTCGCAAATGCGGGTTAGTTATATCAAGAAGTCCTCTAAGAAGGCTAGTTTTTGTCAATGCTTGAACCAATAGTTTACTTCGTCTTCTGGGTTGAATTCAAAACTATTAGGGGACCGGAAAGTAATGTCGCATTAAATATTCGTTAGTCTTAAAAACCCTTTTTTTTTTCGATCCATTTTTGATCCGGCATTGAAAGGTTGTTGCTAACGAGGGTGAATACATTATTAATAAGAAATAGAATCTTGATAACAAATATCAAATGCACCGAAACGACATTACTTTCCTGCCCACCTAATACAAGGCTACGGAGTTGAACTATTATAGTCGCTAACACAGGTTGGCTGTTCACAACGTCAGTTATAAAACTAACCGTCGGGCTAACTATAAAAGATGTTCCTCATCACGTAGCGCGAATGCGGGCTATGAAGAAAACAAGCATTTGTTCCAATGCTTGTGCAGGAGTTCCATTGTTTTCTCAGCTGGATTAAAAATTACACGGCCACGGAGTTAAACACTGTTATAGTTGCAAACCAGATATGGATCGGCTGTTTAACACCAATAATAAAATAAAATTCATCCAACTATACTGAGCAAAATACTAAAGGTTGTAAAAAAATAAGAAATTCGAAAGGGAGTCCTATGTTGGACGCTTAGGATAGATGTATTCACCCATTCCCGAATCGCAACTATGAGAAATTTTAACTTTTGTTGTGGATTTCATTGTTTTATTTCTAATATTAAAGCACAAATTTTCGACCAATTATTATTAATTATTTAAATAATGAGAAATCATTTTTTAAAAGAAGTTATTTTATTTAAAAGTAATTATTTTTCTTCTTTGTAGAATGTTTTTCGGGAAAATATGATATAGGAAGAAAAAAATTTTTTAGTTTCGCGTTGATTCTAGCATGGGCAAGCAATTATAAATACTACTATACCGTCAGAGAACTCTTATTTGTATTATTCTACGAAAAGAACTATTGTAGAATTTTTTGTTGGCTGAGTTCCAGTCAATCGAAAGTAGTAACCAGTGATTTTGAATCCGAAGTACATTTCCGTTGCTAAACACATACAATGGGGAGAAGGAAAAAAAAAAGAATTCTTTGGAACTATAATCTTTTGCCGAAATAAGTAATCTCGCTTTTCCGCTGTCAGCTAGCTTTGAAAAGTGATACATTTTTGTTACCCTTTCAAATTAAAGGTTGCCCGCTCTCTCTCGAGAAACTTGACAGTGAAGGCGATTTTTTTGTCAAATGGGGTAAAAAGTGGATGGCGTCTGTACACACCTCAAAGCACTCTTGTATCCCTGTTTCACAAAATCCAAGAAATCTTCGCCAAACAAAAGAAAAAAAGAAAAGAAATGGGCGTCATAGGTTGGTCCCCTTTTGCCAGAGATCCTGCTGGCTGATTTATGGCCCTAACGTCTATAACTCAATTTTCCCCCGTGCCTTGGCAATGAAGTCATTATGAAGAACTGGTTTGGGAACATAATAATTGCTCGCTTGTTGGACGCCCCTCCGCTTTCAACCTCAATCAGCTAGTTCTCTATCTTTGGCATATTTTTTCCCCACCAATTCTGGCGCTTTTTCTGCTCTTCGAAAATTTGTGGTACGCTCTGGCAACTTTTTTAGGGGGATAGTTCTTAGTTTGCTCGGTGCTTGGAAGGACGTTTCGCGTCCCTGTAAACAAGTGGTAGTCTGTTTACTCTTGTGTATTGTGTTTAGTTATGTCGTTGCATCGTTTGTGTGAAATTGGATTATTTCTTTGGATTACTTTTGGATATTTTACTCCTTGGACTGCATTTTTGTTTTAAGATATAATCGGCCATGTCTAATTTAAGTAAGTCCTGTATTTTATTTAATCATTTGTATTTGATATATATATAACAAAATCGAACGATCGACTGCTATTTAACAGTCCTATATTTTTTTTTTTAACTTTCTAAAAGTTTTATTGAATTATCACGTCTTCAAGAGATCTGTAATGTGTCGCAGATTAGACTTTGTTTATCTATCTTAATGAGCAAACTATTTTTAACGATTTAGTGCAAGTATTAAAAAAAAAATTATATAATGAGTGTTTAATGATCCAAAATTGTTATATTTTTTACTTGAAAACATTTTTTCTAACATTACTGTTTGATGGAATTGTTTTCTGCTCATGATAAGTCATAATTTTAACAACAGTGAATCTCAAAGTGTTCTGTTAATTAGATTAGAACGTCCAAAACTCCCACCTCTGATGGTCATCAGTGGTCATCTTAATTGATCATCTTTATTTCCTTTAAAGAAGTCAAACAGAATGTTAGCAAAAACTTGTTAATTCAATATTACTAGTCAATTATCAAAAGAAAAAAAATGCCTGTATTAGAGTACTGGTAGAATATAGATGCAATCCAATATTTACAAATTTATAGAGAAAATCGACATGACAAATAATTTTATTTATAGATATAGAGTTGGATTAGTTTAAATTTAAAGCAGTTATTTTGTCAGATTATTAATATTTTATGCTGTAAGAACTAAAAAACCATGCTTAAATTTATGGGAAAATTATGATACAATTTAAATTCTTATTACTGCATTTTCCCCTCAACACAAATGAAATCCATATCTGCTATTAGTATTTCTGTAAATATTCAAGATTTATAAATGTTGAATAATTGAGCAATTAAATCTGTTTTAGATTCATTAGGTATGTGTTTTCGAAAAAGTTTAAGGGTGAATAAAAATATGGAGAATATTTTATTTTTTTTCTTCAAAAATTATAGGATCTGATTAAGCAATTTATTTTGTTACTTCAAGTTGAATATTAAAAGCATAAGTCGTCTGTCCTTTAAAAAATTTCAAATCTTTTACATCATTTTTAGAAAATTTAAAAAACTCTAATCGCAGTACACAAATAATAAACACTAGCTATATTGTTGTGTTAATTGATCTTTATTCAAATGATGAGCATTTTAAAAATTTGTCTTTGTACTATTTGAATGAGTAATATTTTGTGGTGAAAACGTTGGGTCATTTTTAAACTGTAATTTATTATTATTATTAAATTATACTGAGTTTTCTCTTCATTAATTCCTTAAAATAGGAAAAGTTGGAGAGGGGGGAAAGGCAATCCACTGAAACAATCTCTTAACAAATAAAAAAATTTTAAATATATATTTTAGTGTTTGCTTGAAGTTATACTCTATAGAGAAATTATTAACAATCGCTAGCAAAAAAAACATAGCAGTCAATGATAATATAATTTTTGTACTTTCTCCTTTTATTACGAATACCCTATATAATATTCTCTGTTTAAAAAAATATTCTCTACCTAAGAAAGATTTTTGTGCTTAATAACTTTTAATTGTTTTTTGAATTCAACACAATTGTATGAAGTAGTTATTGTTAAAGGGAAGCCAGCAATTGTTACAGAACTGCTTGCAATTTAGCTACTGAATATAGTGGATAGTTTCTTGTTTTAGCTGCCACATTTTTTGGTAGACATTATTTTTTTTATGGTTTACAAAATGGCATTGTGGGAAGACTTTTTGACCAACGTTAAGGCATGAAGTATCAGGCTTATCATTTCTTTTATGTGGGGTGGGGGTTGGAATTGACAAAATAATAGCATTTTTCTTCGTTAGCAAATCTCTAGCGTCAGATGATGTCAGATTCTATGTTTAGCGATAATACGGTATTAATAGGATTTTCATAGTTATATTAGTGAGATTTCCTATATTTAAATATAGGTTAATTCTATTTTAATTAATTTCCTTTCTTATTTAGCGTAAATATGCCATGTTAGTTTTATTCACTAACTTCTTTTGATACTTTAATTACTATCTGTTGATGAACATTATTTACTTAGTCCTCCTCGTTTCAGTTCTTCATCACTTTTTTAACAATTATCGCGCAAATTGTATTTCTAAAATATCTGGATTTGTGAGGAAGTATTATTAATTTGCGGCGGGACAAACTAGCAATCCTACTTATGATGATTAAACCAACATCTTGCTTAAAAATAAAATAAAAATTTCTAAAGAGAATTTATTTATATAGTTTTTTTGTTATATGTAGTTGTTTAGTGAGGAGTTTTCTTAACACTTTTATTTAAAGAAAGGATAAAGGTATCTATATAAAAAATTTATTAATATTGCCTACCTATCCTTTAGTTAGATCAATATTACTATATGCTGTTTCAGTTAAAGAAAAAGAAATGCGTAAGTTCCGATTTTCATTTTATTTTTTTGAATATATATATATATAATGTACGCAAAAAAAAAAAAAAAAAAAAATTATTGAACAGTGGTTGAAAAAAATTTGAACTGTATGGAATACTAGAATTTACGCCTATTTTATTCTCAAAATTTTAAATGTAAAAACTACATTAAATAAAATTAATTCCAATATTGAATAGTTATTGTAACTATAAAAGGAAAAAAAAAAAAAAAAAACAGGACATAATTGAAATGCTGCATTTTTTAAGACTTTTCTACCCATACTCCTAAAAAATATTGAGAACTTTTATGTGAGAAATGACAGGTTGTCAAGAAGTTAAAATAAGAGCTTCATACTCTTTTCACTTTAGTAGATAGTTCTAAATTTTTGTGGCCCTATTTATTACTCATTTACAATAGGTGTGCAAGTAGATGATCTGGGACCATTATTGTACTTGTCATTTCTCTATGCATAACAAAGCAGTTCACCCCCCCCCCCCACTCCTCAAAAAGTTGAAATCTTTTCTCTTTCTTCTAGCAGAGATATATGTTGAAATGTGCACAGGAAGTGCAACTTTCTAGGAAAAGAGAATTCTTCATATGTCGTTGAATAGTACTGGAAGTATTCCATCTTAGAAAGAGACAGTACTCTATTGTATTCGAAAAGCACCTTGACACACCTGGAGGTCACTTGAAATACTAATTGCAATATGCATATTTCAATGTGTTCAGACTGTCCGTCTTCTCAAACCAGTCAAAAAGTGCTCATTTTTCATACTCTAATTATATCGGTAGCTTTTAACGGACTATATATGCACAGGAAGTGCAACTTTCTAGGAAAAAAGAATTCTTCATCTGTTATTGAATAGTACTGGTCGTTTTCCATCAAAGAAAAAGGCAGTATTCTATTGTATTCGAAAAGCACCTGAAGGTTACGTGAAATAATTTCACTGTGCACATTTCAATGTGTTCAAATTGTCCATTTTCTCTAATTAAAGTAATAAAAACACTCACTTTTCATACTCTTAATAATTTTCTTTTCAATACACATTATAAGTATATTTTGATACAATGTGGGCATTCTGCCAAAAGTAAAATGCAAATAAACGACAACTCTCTTCGCACGCATGCAGCCTGTCACAATTTCAGGACATTTTTATCAACCACGATGCCATTCGCAGGATCCCTTCCCGGCGGATTAGCACATGCATAAAAAAGTAAAATGGGCCCGAGTCATTACACAGGCCTTCAACTAAGAAAGTGATTGTAAATCACTGAAAGATTCTGATAGATTTTTTGATGTTGATTTCAGAAGAAATAGGAAAAAATGCTATCAAATATCGTTTTTACATAAATTGGAAATTTTGATTTTTATGTTAATCAATCCTTTATATTGTAATCTAAGGAGACATTAATCGATAAATCGTCAGTAGTAGCTAAAACTAAAGCAATAAAAAAGCAATAACATGTGCTTATTTTATTATTATTTATCTACTTTAATAGATTTTAGTTTAAAATAGCTCTTATTCGGGAAAAGAAACTTAATAATCCTATTTAGCCAAGTGTAGAGTATAAGTTTCTACTGTATGTTATTACGCTGAACAAAATATTAACTTCGCAAGTTGATAGGACTAAAAACTTAGAATATATTAATGTCTTTTGTATAAAAAGCACTAATTGTTACACAAACTGGATTTAATTGTGTTTTTGGCGCGTTTGCTGAGATTTTTGTTTATTATTTTCTCTCTTTTTTCGCTGAAAGAATCAAAATCTACTCTTTTTAAAAAAATTGATAACCGTAAGGCTATTGCTGTAAATAAAAAATTTTTTTTTAGAATATTATTGTTTTGTAATTATGTTACTTTTTATGGAGACGTTTTATTCCTCAAGGGCTGATTTTTACTATAACTTCTATGGAATAGAAGATTTGTATGAATTATATTTAGTTGCAAGTTAGAGAATTTGCCTTCAAACGAAAGTATGTTTATACGTTTCCTATTGTTAAAAGCAAAAGTTTGTAAACAATCGTAGGCACAATTATTAAGCGTAAAAGGGCATTGTGGTTTAGAGGAGGAATCATCGCAAAAAAGCATTCAGAGCCGCAATAACGTTCAAACCGAATGGGATATTTTTAATCTTCCGATATTCTATACTGGGATTTATCCGTATTTACCTGTGGGTGTGAGTGGGATTTATCTGCATACTTACCTATATTTCTGTGGTTCGGTTAGCTCTAAATATAAATTAAACATACGTGTTCCTTTTGATTTCTTTTAATTTAAAAAAATAATAAAGTGTAGTCTGGTACACACCCGATAAAAATTTCAGAGCTCTAAAAGACCTGATGCTGGGTGGAAAATATACAAGCCCGACCAAGGGAAAATCTTTTAAAGCTTGTATTTAGTGTACGGAGTCTGTAAAAATTGCTGCTTTATTTTCAACACATTTATTATCAAACGTTAAATCAGGCGTCAGCAAACTTTTTGCAGTTAAGAGCCCTTTTTCTACTAATTTAGTAAATTATTATTTTTAAGATAAGCAATAAGTACATGTATTCGTTAGAAAATTGCTCCGCAACGGTTATCCACTGTAAGAACGAGCATTTATTGTCAACCACTCAATTTTATTTTGTACGTTAACAAAACAAATAATTCAACGTATTAAATTTGTTTTTCATAATTAAAATGAATCTTTTAGTAAGAACCGGATTCCAGTAGATTATGTGACCGCTTCAAATACGAATTTTATTTTAAAAATGGAAACGCAAATAAGTGAGATTTTTTTTTAGATTGAATAGAGGCAATAAGTTGTTCCAACTTTGGTAAATATTCAGAAATGTAACTTCGTGCAATTTTCAACGCTTTCATCAATAAGCATAGTTCCTAATTCGTTTTTTATAATGATCGTATGTGAAGGTAATTGTTCCCGATAGTAAGATCCTAAAATTGTCGATTGATGTTGAATGTAAATGTTTTCACTTGATCAAGAAATCAGGGAATAGCTCTGCTCCCTGATTAAAATATCAGTACGGTATACCAAGCAGAGCTGATAAATCGTTACTTGAAGTGTTTTTTTTTTTCCCCCGATGCCAACTTATATTTGTTTCCACAATTGAAGAAGTAAATTTCAAAAAACTATATTTATACGAAATATTAAAATAATGTAAAACTACTGTAAGAAAAGAGCTGGATATCAATGTCTTACATGTTTTTATATTTTAACATCTTACTATAACAAATAGGCATTTTGAACTAGGAAGCTTATTACAAATCATACATTACAACTTGGGCACATCTTCGTTACGCTAATTTAGTTTTATTTCTTAAAAATAAGAAGGTATTTTATTCATAGTTTTGTTATAGTAGTTCGGTCAAATTATTAATTCAGTTAGACGATCATAATACCAAAAACGTTCAGATGAGTTAATTAAGTTTATGATGAGTTTTAAGAATTGTTTTTGCCATTTAATAACAAGTATTATTGCCATTCGCGTGATTATAAATATATTTCTAAATAATTTTTATAACATATGAAACTCTAAAAGGAGTCGAGCAAATTACGTGCCAACGGTAGCAAATTTTGCTGTATCTGCGGGACTATTAGAATTTGTTAGTAGTTAATTAACATCTGTGCAAACTACCGTTTGCTCTATTCAAGTTCAATCTTAAGTTTTGAAAAAGAAAAACTTAATAATTAGGTTTTTTTTTTTTTTTTAATTGGGGAAGGGGGTATTTATTTCCCAAAATTTTGTCGTGTTTGTCAAAATTATAGCGGTGTTATAACTGTGCACATAAGTGTAATTTAATTTCTAGCGTGGTTTCAGTTTTTATTTCTTTTGTAATTAAATTCTTTTGCTTTCTGTGCATGATGAATTCTAGTTATTTTTCGTACATCCGTTATGTTGTACATATTCTAATTTTTATTTACATTTCCTTTTTTTTTTTAAATTTTAAAGCGTAATCCAAAGCATCGAACTTTTTTCTTTTATTTCAAGTTCTGATTTATTTCGTTGAAACATTTTTTCGATTATTGAAATCGATTTTGAATTTGAGATGTTCACGCGGCACTATCAGACATTTCACTCTGATTGAAAAATATAAAGAAGTTAGAAAGAAATTATGTGAGAAGGTATCCTTTTGCAATGTTAGTAACTTTGCAAAGTAATTGTGAAATTAATACTTAGCGTGCGGTAATTTATGAATCTATGGGTTCTAACAACATAGGTTCTAACAACATAGGTTCAACAACATAGTTGAAACATAGGTTCTAACAACAAAGCTGCAAAAGAACTGATTTGGAGAAGATGCTGGAATTTAGGTTGTTACATTTCGTTTCCAATTATTGCACTTAGGTTGTCTATAAATTCGCATTAAATTTTTTAAAAAAGAAAACATTTTGTTATCTCTACCTGTGTTAAGCGTACATTTTGATAACATACAAATTGGATAACACTCAGCTAATTGGGGTTGTCTTCTTTGATCTAGTATTGATTAAAGTGTAAACAAATTTTTGCCTAAGTTATTGTCCCAGTTTAACGTTGACAATTCTGATATTGAGGTGTATAAAATTATTAAGCGATAGGAAAGTCTTTCAGTATTCAGAGAAGAGATTGTCAATTTTCAAGCGTTTTGAAGCCTCTTCACTACTGAAGTATAAAAGAATATCTCAATGTTTTTTATTTTTTACAGCTCTGGATTACTATATTCCTGCCATAAGTCATAATAAGATAAGCGAAATATGAATTATACTGCCAGGGGTTAATAAATTTGCGAAGTTTTATGTAAAGTTCAATGCAATACTGAATTAAATCGAAGTTTCAAAACTATTTTGACTATGCAAACCTCCTCGCAAAATAAATAATTATTGAAAAAAATCTCATATTAATTGTAAAAAAAGTAAAATACTCATAATATTACTAAGTAGATATAAAGTTAAATACGCACAATCCTATGAGATTTTACTTAACTACTTCGCTGTCATAAATTTCACCGTACGTGGAACTGCATGTTCTTGACTGTATTTTTAAATATTAAGTAAATATAAATTTAAAAGCTCTAAACAGATTACACATAACTACTAAGTCAAAAGAAGAAGAAAAATATTTTCAGAATAACTGAATTTTATTATAGTTTAAAATTACTTAAGTTTCCGAGCACGTGGATTTAGCGTCATTTTTCGAAAAGTAATGTTGTAATGTAGTTTTGTCCTAAATTTCATTTGGCTTTATAACTAATTTGAACTTTTTTGAAAAGTGAAAATTCAAAGTTACGTTTGTCATGGTTAATAAATAGATCATATTTTAAATCATAAACAGATAATTGCTTTGTACCCCATTTAAAAACAGAAGTGTTAAGTAAAACTTTCATAATTATATCACGTTTGATACGCAATTTTAGATACACACGGAGAGAATATTAAAGTTTTGTTTCGTCGCACGACGTGACTATTTCTAAAATCATTTATAAAGTATATTCTTTTAGTCTTTCTAGTAACTTTTTATCAGTAGTTTGTCGTCTTTTATCTAATGAGTTACCTTAACAATACGATCATAATGCATGGGTTATTCGCTTCGTTAACTCCGAAAGAGCTTTGGCACCCACCTCAACCCATGACGTGACATCCGAAAGCGTCGTCCAATCAATGGTGGTCCTAAACATTTGTCACTACAGAGGACACGTACGCGCATCATCAGTTGCTGAACTATTTAATTGACTATGTCCAGAATAAATAAACTTGTAATTTGATAGATATTTCCTCTCTAGTTTGGGAGGGGTTATCGCGTGTTTATCAAGCGTAATTGCACAGTTGGATCTCGCCGAGAGAGACCACGTGATCTGCGCACCTGCATACGCTGGTCCAATCAGACCTTAATTGTTATTAAGATCCTTCCCCCATTATCTTTCTGTTCCCCCCTTCTGTCCTGAAGCACTTTTGCTGTGAACATGCTGTGATGGATATGATCTGTCAGAAGTTGTTCTAGGGTTGCCAGAAGGATCGGTACCTGAAGATATGATTACATTTTTGGGGAATTAGATACCGCTCACCAAGCTGGAAGCCAAGAAGATAAAAGCAATGTGGAATGATACACATGAACTTACCCCACGCTGTTAAGAACTGAGGATGAGTGATTGCTTCATAAATGGATGAGTGCTTATTATTTAAAACTAATGCTAAGATATTAAAGCTTATTACGCTGCCCGTAGAGTCTGATAATTATTCAGAATAGTCGATGAAGTTGTTGTGGATTTAAAATTGCTTTTATTTGGTTGCTATTTTGAACCTGATAACGATATACCTGATAAAATGAAGTATTTTCGATTGGAAATTTAAAACCGCGGGACGTTTAAGATAATTCAAGTATACATTACATTCGTGTGGACCGCGCATCCTTATTCTTTGACTCGGAGCTTTCAACCTTAATAAAATGGCATTAAAAGTATTATAGCTATTACTTAAGCTATAAACGCTTACAGCATTTTAGAATCTTAATAAAATATACTTACATTTGTCTAACAAAGAGAAAAACAACTGAAATTGTTATTTTTTTTTTTATTTTATAAAATTAAAGGATATTACAATAATAAATTGTATTTACTTTAAATAATTATATATATTTTTTCTTAAAAAAAAAGAAGGAAATATTCAAGAAAATCAGGAAGCTAAATAAATTACATCTTTTGCAAAGAAAAATTTATACAAGGATTTTTTTCCCGCATTTATAACTACATTCACGTGATACAAGACCACATATCGCGATTTGTATTCACACAATTTATATATATATATATAAAAAGAAAAATCGCGCCATCGATATTTTCTATAAGAACCCGCCGGGGCAGAGAGGGCTTAAGTCCCTATTCTTATTTCATATTACTTAATATTTATGGAATTAAATTTACTATAAAAAATTTAAATAAAAAATGCAATAATAAAATAAAAAATACTGTAAAAAAATTAGTATAATATTATTATTATTTTTTTTTTTTTTTGTCTGAATTATTTAAAAAAAAAGTCAATTTCAAGCAAGCTTTAACATTTCCAGGGTGAAAACTTCTACCAAATTATCCCTTACTCATTCCCCCGTCCCTGTTGCTGACCGATAGGAAAATTCTTGGTTTTAAATGTCACATCGAAAAAGCATTAAAAAATAAATTAAAAATTAAGGAATAAAAGCAGCGAATTAAAAAATAAAAGCAGTAAAACAAGAAAAAATAAAATATCATTAAATGGAGGTTAAATAGTATGCAAGTAAGCAATTAATTTTATTTTAAATTAATTCGAATCATGAAGTTGAAATTGCATATTCGAATTCTTGTTCTTGCAGATAATTAGGACCCGGTTAATACTCATATATGTGGGAGAGCCCCCCCCCCCTTCACTCTTATTTCCGCGCTCACTTTTTATAGAAATCTAAATCAGGCCCATTCGCACCACGGTTCAACACCTTGCATCTAAATATATATTAGTAGTAGCAATAGTTTAGTAATAATATATGATGTCTGTAATTGAAAACTTAAAAAATTATTCACATTTCTATTATTCAAAGTTGTAAACAAAAATAAAAGAAGATAAAGGTAATTTTTCTTTTTGCAGTTATTTAGCAGATGTAAATTTTTTTTTTTTTTTTTTTTTTTCTATGTGAAAAATTTAGAGAAATTTTGTGACTGTTTATATTTAATTTCATCCCCCTGAAATATTGAAACCCGAGGACGTTCATGATTATTTATTATTCCATTTTGTGATAATATTTAGATGCCTTGTATCGTAACAAATTTTTATTATTTTATGGAATAGTTACCAATAAAATAATTTAAATTGTACATGTGTACATAAATTTTGAATAATAATAAGAAAGCAATAAAGACCGGATATTTTAAATAAAAGCCGGCCCTTTTAATTAAATCTCACTGGCCTTAATCTGGAAAATGGCTACTTTTTTTCAATCCTACTACTACTTCGATTGGATTTTAAAACCGCGTCACATAATTAAGACCACCTATATATTATTTTGAAAATGCGATTGGGTTTGTATCTCCCCACCACTCAGAAATTCCTTAACAACTTAGATATTTTGCTTCAACTTTTTATTTCTTTCTACAATTATTAAAAATAATAATAATATGCCTTCTCATTGTTTCATAAGAAGCCTTACAAGTGAAAATAGGTTTCAGATTATTTGAGCAATCAAAACTTCGAATCTTACATTATTTTAACCATTGCATGTTCCTCCAAAAAAAGAATCGGCTTTACGAACAGCTTTATCATGACAATTCCTGACTTGTCGAAATAATATATCTTTTCTTAATTATAGCCTGTAAAAGATAACTAAATATATAAAGAATCATTATTAAAGACCATCCTTGTGATTTTTCCTTTCCAGCTCACGATCATCTTATTTTGTGAGCATTTATAAGCTATTTTTTTCCCTGCCCTCTTTAAAAACCGCGCGATAACATCTCGGATTATTACTGCCATTTTTGAAAGTGGTTGCAGGAACTCCTATGTCATTTCATTCCGTCTCTTTTTCAATCGTTCTAAACCTCGCATTACCTTTATTTTTATTGCAGCACGAAACAAATAAATCTCAACGGGGTAGGTGGGACATAAGCGATTGAATTGCTCATTTATTTCTCTCACCTTTAAGGCCCGAAACTGAGTGTTCAAGAGGTGGGCGTATGAACACATTTGAGCGTTATTTGGCATCGTTCTTTGCCTTCCTGTTTGTGCAAAATGGCTCAATTTAACTTGTTTATTATTAAGGAACAGATTTTAAAATGCTGCACCTTCTGAAAAACAAAATTGATTTATTGTAGAACTTGGTGTAATTCATTTTAGTACCCTTGAATAACAATATAAGAACGTTTTATTGATTAGTTAGTTATTGATTTCTGGCGCCAGAGCTATAAAAGTCTATAGCTCGCCCAGCCTTCTGGATTTTTACATAGATATTTTTAAGAGCCTAAACAATTTAGTGGCCTAACTTTTTAAATAATTTTAACAAAGAAAGAAAAAAAAAACTTCTAAGTAGTGATAGACAAAACTGAATGGTTATGAACAACTGTTATAGGTTCAACATACATTGCACAATTGCTGAAAAGCATCATTTCATATAACACAAAGCTTTTGAAGAATAGCCTTGGTAACAAGTTATAGATCTAATAGTTTTTATTTTTTTTTCATTCTAGAAATCCATTTTGGAATATTTGAACAAAACTACTAGACTACTAGAACAAAAAAAAAGTTTCCTAGTGGAGTGGATGTCATTTGATGTTAATGCACAAAATGATGCTCTATATCGATTTTTTTTTTCTTTTTTTTTTTTTTTTTCTTGTTGCATTATTATTGAAATCCTTTCTTCTTCTGGAACATTAAAATATTTTAGCTTTTGCGTTGCATTATTAAATAGCGAAAAATTGTTTTATTTCTCTCTGATGAAACTAAAAAAAAAAAAAAGGTTTTCTATTGGATTTTAATACATAAAACTATTGCATTCTTATTACTAAATATGACAACACATTAATCGACAAGCATCCTTGTTTTTCGATATGACATATTGTGTGATATTCTTTAAGACACCAAAGCTTTATTTATTTAAACAAATAGTTACATGGAGTTAAATTCAATATATTTTTATTCTTTTTAGGTATACCTCTTCAGTTTCCTAGTGCCTTTGCAGCTGTGCATGGACCAATACCAGTAGACCACCAAACTCATGAAGGGCGCTACTTCTGGGATTCACGTTTACACCACCCTCTTCACCATGGTCCTGCTAGGTAATGTTACCATATCTACAAAATACGGACTCTTTTTGGAACTGTGTTTTATAACTTAATAAGCTTTTGCTAACATACAAACTGTACCCCCGTGGCGGGATTTTTCGAGCTTTCTGCGACTAAACTCTCTAGCACTATTATCTTTCTGCAAGATACTTTTAATAATAACAAACATATATGCTACGAATTTAAAATAACAAATGCACTGTGTTAACAAAAAAAGAAAAAAAAATTTTTAATTTTTTTTTAATTGAACATAATTTTGATTCTAATATTATGGGTTGTATTCTGAGAGCCTGACTAAGACAGGGGCATACGGGCCTTTGCATTCGAATATACAATCGAATATAAAGTTCATTTTATGTTTCCTTCTTTAATGAACTTTTAACAAAATATCAGTATAGTGTAAAATCCGTCTGGTTTATGTTAGCTTCTTTATCAATTTTACGTATGAATACAATTTGTATTTCGTAAAATCCATGGCTTTCTAGGGCTGAATTCAGCTAAATTTTCGCAATTACGATGGACAAATTTGGACAATCGAAAGCCCGTATTTTTACATATCGCAAATTGCGATATGCTACCAAAAATACCGGCTTCTGATTGGCTTCATGGAGCCTTCGTAATCACGAAAATTTAGCTGAATTCCGCCCTAATGTCAGCAAGATCTGAATTTTCCGCAGTTAGATAACAAAGTTAAGAATCAGAAAACTGTATTCGGCATGATGGACATATAATTGTCAGAAAATCAATAAAATGGACAGAAAGATATTTCGTCTGTCCTTTGGAGGGGGGGGGGGACTTATTATAGCTATTTTCTGTTCTAGTTATTTTTCTTGTTATCTATAATGAGGTGAATAATTTAAATACTTCCATAAAGTTCGGTTCTTCTTTACTGAAGTCTTCAAGCAGAGGGAGACCCCTAAGAAGTTTCTGCCCTGAGACTCAATTAGGCTAAGTCTGGCCCTATATATTCTCGCATTTTGTTGGAGAAGGGGGACGCACGAATTATTTACTTCTTCGCATTTTTTAATAGTCATCACAATAAAAAATAATAATTAAAAATCATGAAATCCGTAGTTGTAATTGCCGAAAAAAAGATCGACGACGAAATCACGCGTATTGGACCCCTCAAACGCGTGTTTCGCTTCGAGATGAGGTTGTTTTAATAAATAATATCGTACAAAAATATCGGATTTAAAAACTATGCAGAAATCAAAAGCAATAACTGCCAAAAATTCTTTAGAATTATTGTCTTAATCAATTAATACCTCAAATGCACGGTTCATATTTACCATATGGTTTGAAACGTACCGGGATATTTAAAAAACCACAAGAAAATCAATATCAATAACTGCCGAAAATACTATCGAAAGGTTATATCGATTTACGATACTATTGGCGTGATTATCTAAATGCTTGATTCCAATATTACGTGTAAATTTCTGTAGAGAAGTAAATATTTTTACTTTCCAAGGGAAAAATCTTTCTGCAAGAACTCAATAAAGTTCTGCGACAATGTCACCATGTCGCTGCGTTTCAACCACGAGGGGCTTACTCCAAACATAAAATTAGTTCCAGATAGAAAAAAAAATCACATTTTGATTTTAAATATTTTACAGTATAGTGTGTTATACTTTAAATTTTTGCATTTTATACTCTTCCCTTATATTTTTAGATCTTTGCATGAATATCAATTAATAGCCAACATTGAAAAGTGACCATATTTTGCATTCTTAATTATATTTAAACTTAATTTTAAAAAAATGAACATAAAGGCAATCAAAATTGTTGAGTCATCAGTGAGATAGACTAAAGTTAACGTAAAGCCAGTTTGAATGCAGGATTAAACAAAGAAAAGTTTAAAGAAGGTTATTTAAAACGCCTCTCATCGACTATCTAACAGGTATTGATAGTCGATGACTCGGAAGTTATGCTACAATCCTAATGTATATGGGGTTTGTTTTTAAATTTCATTTTGTAGTTTCTAAAAATATAGTAAAACCTCCTATATGTATTTTTTTTTTATTTCTAAAATATGCATTAAAACCTAAACAATTCATTTCATTTTATTTATAATTTTGCTTTTACCAATTTCATGGGTTATCCAAGTTAGTATAGGCCGACATTTACTCGTATAATTGAGATTCTCCTGTATTAGTATTAAAAGCTGGATGGTTCATATAACTTAATCCGAATATATTATTTTTATGCTCTTCAGGTTATGATTATATCTTTTTGTTATAAGTGATATTTTTATATTTCAGTAATCCTGCAGCCCCGAACTTGTCTGATCTCCCAATGTTGGGAGTATCAGCTCAACGTAGAGCCGCCGTAGCTGGTGGACCTATGGATAGTCCTTTACACTTCCCATATCGGTTCAGTCCTACTTATCTGGAACATATGTATGGAATGGCAGCAGCTGGATTACCTGTTGTCCCGCCTGTATCCAGCATGGACGGAAGAGGTATATTATGAATACTCTCACACTCTTCTTCTGAAAAAAATTTCTTTAAAGTATTTCTAAGTCTATGACACCCGAACTACCTAAAAAAAGTGGCAAAATGTGGGACAGAGCAGATAACTTTTCATCTTATTTATGGAAAAGAAAAAAACAATTCTACTGCATTATTTTTACAAATTAAGGCTAAATAAATAAATGGATTGTATCTTAACAATTGAATTAATACGAAGAATATGTATAGTAAGTGAAATGGAAAAATTTTTTTTTTTTTTTTTTGAAAAATCTATAACTCAATAAAAAAAATTTAGCAACCTTTATTACATTTTTATGATTATTTGTCAACATTAAATATTGAAATTAATCTGAAACATATTTAGATAGTTTTTTTTAATTTCCGTTGAAATTATTACTGTTGTAGTTCTCATGACATACTTTTAAATTAAGTCTGCAATCATCTTCGTCTGTGTTTTTTTTTTTTTTTTTTTTATAAATTTTTGATAGTGCTACAATTGGTTTTATAAAACGTCACACATATTTTTACCTGAACATGAAATCTTCTGTTATTCTAAGAATTTCCGAAGTAGGCCAGTAATTTTCTGCAAAGATTTTTTTTTTTTAATAAACAGCCATAAATAATTTCATGGGACATAAGTGCAATTTACTGAATGTTATTATAAAATTCCCTAAGCTATTTTAAGATGGTCAAAAAAAAAAAAAAACATGTTGCGTTACAATATTTGTATGGCTACTATGTTACTTTATCCATTGTTGCATACATGAAATATATTTCTATATTTATGTATATATCTTTATTATATCTCTTATTATTAGTATATCTATATTCATATTGTGCATAACATTTTTGTTACAAGCATAAAAATAACTCAAGTTGAATCTGTAAATAAAGCAATTTTACGGTTGCAACTATTATTATAATTAAATAAAATATTCATTTTCAGCGTTAGAATGCATTAAAATATTTTTCAAATGAAACTTGAACTATTCACATCCAGGTTTGATTGCTTGTTAAAGAACAAAACTGTAATCAATATTTTATTGTTTTTATAAATTTATAATTATTTCGAGATATAAAGTAGTGTACAAATCAACTTTTCGAAACTTAAAAATTTCACGAAAATCATGGGGTTATGGTTAGACAATCGTTGATTGCATTTAAAAAAATTTTTTTTTTTTTTTTTTTTTTGTAACACTACTCTTACGTTTAAAAAAAATAAAAAATTTTAGTACAATATAAAACTGTACTATAAAGTTATAAATTAAAAGATTCCAAAACATCATCTGTGTTGAATTCAATAGGTACAATTAGTAATGTCATCCCACTTTGCAACGGATTATATTTCATCTTCATCTGCTGAATCCCTTAAAAAATGGTCTTTACCTGCATCAAAAAATTTTAAATTCCACACTTTTTAAAAGATTTTACGATAAAATAGAAACTTTCGTTTTTTTTTTCAGCGTTAGACTTATACTCCTACTTATAGGCATACTGCAAATTTTCTTTCTTATAATAAAAGGACAATTTATACCTTTCTTGAGAAAAAATTTAATTTTTCTAAAACCTTGTTTAAAATTTTTCCCTCAGTAAGATAACGATTTTTTGTATGGATAAAAATCCTGAGCTAGGTAAACTTATTTAACGCAAATCTGTGATTTTCTATTTTTTAGTAATTTTTCATTTATGAGCCAAAACCTTTCTCCTCACTCGACTAATGTATTTTAAATGTACATATTACAGTGTAAATAAAGATGTTTTTTATTTGAATTCTTTTAAATCAATTTAAATTTACACTCATGCTTTTACTTTGGGTTTTTACTGAATATTAGGTTTTTCTTATTCTCCTGAATATTTGCAACAAATGGCTGCCCTGGGGCAAAGGTATATGATGGGTGATCATTATTCTAATCATGTGCAATCTGGATGTGAATCAGTTCTTGGACGTGAGGGTTAGTTCAAATTGTTTTTCTTAACAACTAACACTCCACTTCTGCATGTAGTGGGAGTAAACACTGTAGCACAGTTTGCATAATTGCATGCATGCATTTTTAATTTCAGATTATTAATGAATAGCTTAATGGAATAGATTTAGTTTTAGGCTGCATAAAAACTTGAGAAAAGTGTTTTAAAGAACATTTTTTTTATTTTTTAAATTTGTGAAAATGTTTGAAGACTTAAGAGTTACGTTGAAAGCACTGATTATAAATTAATATCAGGCGAAAGATTATTTCTACTTTTTTGTTAAATTTCTGACTTTCTAAACTTTAGAAGAAATTAAATTTCTAAACTTTATTATTTTATTCTCTAAAATCTGATTTATGCACAAGCTTAATAGTTTGTTGGACTGTCAATTGACATATTCAGTTAAAAAAAAAAATTAATAAAAATAATTTATGCGTAAAATTGCTTTTTTTTCCCTTTTTCATTATGATTGATATTTTCAGACTTTTTTTTAAAATTTTCTCATATCTAATATTCAGGGCTTACAACTAAACCTAATCCTGTTAAATAATTAGTTTAAGTTACAAATACAAAACAAGACTGTCAAAAACTACTGAAAATCAAATATTGATACAAGTAGTCCTTTAAGAAGCTTTATTTTAATAATTTATTTGATTATGTTTCTAGCTTCCCATTTAGCAAGTCCACGCGCTGAGACACGCCATGGGAGGAAGAGAGCATTATCGATTTCTCCATATAACTTATCTGATACCTTGGCTTTGGATTCTATGATTAGATTTTCTCCTAATTCACTTGCATCATACACCCATGGATCTCGAAGCTCTAGTGCCAGTGGCTCCTATGGTCATCTATCTGCGGGTAAATATTTAAATTCATATTGTTTGTTACATAAACATTTAATTGGTGTAGAATACAAGAACTACTTTATGACTCAGTAGTGTATGGGCGAATCTCAGGAATCATTAACCTGTATGTCTTCAAACTTTTCTTATAAATATATAAAATAATAAGCGAAAATTAATTCTAATAAAATTACAGGAATAACTATGCATTACTAACTTTAAGATACGTACAGTTTTGATTGAGAGTAACTTGCTTTTGACTTTCATTTTTTACTTCAATCCTACATTTGACAACTTTTCATGAGTGTCGCTTAGATTGTTTAACATACTTTTTATTTATTTTTTTTCAATATGTATTCTGTTTAAAAAAAACTGAAAATCACTAAAAACATAATTTAGTAGCTCAGCTGTACTATCATATTTTCTTGAATGGTATTTTTCGTAAATATTGACGTTTGCAAACACTTAAAGTTTGTCGCCAAATTTTGGCACGTCAAACTGTAACCATGGAAAATTGAAAAAAAAGGTATACAATCCAATTCTGCGAGTTACAAGTTAAACTAATGATACAAGTTTGTTCTACTTTAAATAAGCTTTTGGAATATCACTAACATAAAACTCGCAGAATTGGATTGTATACCTTTTTTTTCAATTTTCGATGGTTACGGTTTGACGTTTATAAGAAAAGTTTGAAGACATATGTTGATGATTCCTGAGATTCGCCTGTATATTAGCAGATATTTGGATATTTATATTATTTCGTATACCATTATATTATATTATTTCATTTATAGTATATTATTTCATGTATTATGTATTTCGTATTATTTACTGCTCATGCAACTTCACAGTAATTGATGTTATTATTTTTTTGTGGGTTAAAACATAAAATGAAAGCTAAAATAGACCAAATGAAACGTTTTATATTTTTAAGTATTGTTAACTTTTTGAATACTCAGCATGTTAAAGGCTAAGCATCTTGGTCCACTTGTTACTTGTCTCAGCTGTGAATTGTATTCAACTGCGATCATTATTCATTTTAAAACTAGAATGTGTGCCATTTTGTTATTGAAATTAATGCAAGTGGTAGTTTATTTTTTTATATTTTACATTTACAGGAATTCCGAAATTATCTGTCATATTGGATTATTTAAATAAATAAATTAATATTGTCTGATAACCTTTAGGTACACTTAGTCCTACATTTGGTTTACCTCAGCAGTACCCTATACATCCTGCATTTCTTCGGCAACAATCATTTGGTGTGCCTTCTCCATTTGGTGCACCTCGGATGTTTGGTAATCCATTCGGCTCATCTCTTCTTTCACCAAATATGGTAAGTTATAAACATATAAATGATTTTTATGAAATTTCTATTTGACTAATTTATATCACCATTTCCCCATACAATAGTTTTACAATAAGTGGGTGTAAAATCCATAGAAGTGTAATATTCTTTATTTTGTTTATATATAGCCTGATTCTGGAGGTCGGGAAACTGCTTGTAATATTGTAAGTAGCACAGTTGAAGGTGAAGATAGCCATGGTATCAAAATTAAGAAAGAGATGCGTCGTGACACAACGGATGAAAAAGAAGGTGGAGGTGACCTAAAAGATGAACCAGAGGACTTCATTGAAACTAACTGCCATTGGAAAAGTTGTGGAAAAGAATTTATGACCCAAGAGGAATTAGTTCAAGTAAGTTATTGTTATACGAAGAGTTTTATTTTAATCTTTAACTTAAGAAAATGGCAGTGATTTTTGTTTATTTATTTTGATATTGATGTTTTAATGCCTTTTTCACCTTCAAAATTTTCAGCCATATAATTTTGAAAAAGGGCTTTATTTTTTTGGCCATGTTCCACAATTTCATTACCAAAAGTGTGATTGTTACAATGAGTTTAGCATTGCACACAAGCCACCTTTACTTTCTAGAAAAGTTCATACCCATTATCATCAATCTAAAACTGGGTTGGCTTCCAGCTACCACTTAACCAATTGTTCACATTAACAGACGTGTACTCATTAACAGCTTATTTAATTTCCAAACATTTCAAAATTTCTAAATCTAATTTATAACAAATAGTGAGAAAATAAGTTAAAAGAAACAATTAAAATTATGAAAAAATATGACATCCGCAGCTGACGTCTTTAGGGGGTACGTACCAGTTCCAGAAGCATAAAGCCATAAATGCAGCCACTGAAAGTTTTGTTTTTAATTGCTTTAATTATTTTGTGTGTGTGAATTCTTTTCTTAATAAGTTAAAATAAATGCGAGTAACAAAATGGTTTCACTGTATAAGCATGCATAACAAAATTCCATGTTTGGATTTGTTGTAAAGGATTTTTTTCCATTAATTTTATAAAGATAAATTAACTTTAAAGTATTTTAAAGATAAATTAAGTTAAAGTATTTTTTTCAGTTATTTACTTAGTTTCTGATAAGTTAAATATTTTGTTTCAAATTTTAAACAGATTTTAAATATTTTAGCATATAAACAAAGACCACATTCAAGGTAGTAGAAAAACATCATTTGTTTGTCGATGGAAGGATTGTTCAAGGGAGGAAAAACCTTTCAAAGCACAATATATGCTTGTGGTTCACATGAGACGCCATACTGGTGAAAAACCCAATAAGTGTACAGTAAGTATATATATATATTCCTAAACTACTATCTACTAGCAACTGAGTTCAAAAAAGGATCTTGTGCTATGTAGACAAAAGTAATAAAAATAATGCCAATAAAGTACAAAAATAAACAAGGTAGAAGTTCTTTAGTTTGAGCGATATCTTTTTTCTTAAGTTTAAACTGACTTCTGAGTAACTCATAATGTAACTACTGTAGAACTCCGACCGACATCCTTGGGCCGAGGAGTACTCAGAAAACCAAAGGTCTATGATAATGGGGAACCTTTATATGTTTTAATGTACAAACACTGAACTCTAGGTGAAATTACTCGGAAAATAAATTGGCTATAATAAAGTTTTTTTGTTGTTTTTTTTTTTAAATTTTGTTCTTCTATCTTAAATCGCAATATTATATCATGTCACACAATAATTTGACAGACCAGCTGAATGATGAAACTTTATCAGAACACTTTTAAAGTGCATCAAAAAGGTTTTCGTTAACCACAGTGTTGGATAGTTTGGATTCTACTGTACTTTTCAAAACCGAAATGTCTCTTAATTTAATCTGCTGATATTAAATTCATTATCTTTGCACCTCCTAACTCACAAGTTAACTTAATGCATATAAGAAAGAAATGTTAAAAATTAATCTTAAAATTCAATTACTTAAATGTTATGTAGCTAAATACGCAAACATGTTTTAACTTCTCTATTAAAAATATGCATACATATGAAATATTTAAATACTCATCAGGGTTCTGTTGAAAATACATTTTTGGCATTTAAGTCTGTTAAAAAATGTTATGTTATAATAGGCAAATTTAATTTTAGTTTGAAGGTTGCTCAAAAGCATATTCACGATTGGAGAACTTGAAGACTCATCTACGGTCACATACAGGAGAAAAACCATACACCTGTGAATTTCCTGGTTGTTCTAAAGCTTTTAGCAATGCATCCGATCGAGCTAAACATCAAAACAGGACTCACTCAAATACGGTAAGTTAAACTACTCTTTCTGTGTGATATTATCTAAATTTAAACCTTTGATGCATTGAATAATGTACTTTCAACACACCACTTGTGACTACAATAAAATATTTCTATTCCTTAATTTTAGTTTGCAATATTAAGGATTTAAGTAAGTATTTATGTTCTAAAAAAGATACTTATTTTCTGGAAATTATTAATTTTGAGTTGAAACTTTTCAGAAACCATATGCTTGTAAAGCTCCTGGCTGTACCAAAAGGTATACAGATCCAAGTTCATTAAGAAAGCATGTAAAGACAGTGCATGGGCCAGACTTCTTTGCCAACAAGAAGCATAAGGGTGGAGATGGAAAAGATGATAGCAAGCCTACCGATGATCAGCCCCATGATCAAAGTAGTAGCATGGGAGGAAGTCCAAATTCAGATGGTAGTAGTACTACAAATCCAGGCAGTATGTCTAGTCCTAGTATTAAATCAGAAGTAAGTTTGTTTCATTTATGACTAATTTTTGTTTTTATCAAAGTCTTATTAAGCCATCTGAAACACTGCATACAGAAATTTCTATTGTGCATGTAAATATTTAACGAGATTAACCAATTAATCATCGTTAAACTTTGGCAAAAATTGCCAAAATGCTGTATGGGGTAGATAAACAATATTAAAGGTTAAAGAAAGAAAGAAAATCATTTATAAGTGATAAGACTTAGAATATTACTGAATTTGATTTTGTAAACAATTTCGAAATTAAGGTTAGCACAAACTATGTCAAAACAGGTGATGTTCTTTGTACGTTCATATCATATTTTTGAAAGATCGCAGTTCATATTAATTGCCATTTCTTTGTGCTGTTTTGCTTTTAACTTCCTAGAAAGTTAAGGGGCTTATGAGTCTGGTTTAGTTTTGCATTCTTGCATTCATTTTAAATTAGTTTTTCATTTTATATTAGCAAAATTACCATAAAGTTTAGAAAGAAATACTATTAGAAATACTATTAGTTAACGAAAGAAATACTATTTTAATTGATGTGTTGCAACACCTCTTCACTTGTTTGTTGCCTTCACTTGTAATGTGATATTCATCTGTACAAAATATTGTTATTTTTAATTATTATAATTTTTATTTTTTTGGTGACTAATGCCACAACTTAGATGTAGGGAAACTCTTCTATAATTTAAAGCTAAAAATCGTTTTCAATGTTATAGTCAAAGTATAATTTTACAAAAATTTTATTTGTTAAAAATAAAATTGCGTTTACAAGTAACTTAATTCTTATGTTTGATTAATTCAAAAAGTACTAGAATCTTAATCTGCACAAGTAATGTTCAATTGTACACAGATATGTATATAAGATTCAAATATGTACTCAACAACTTCAAAAAATGAGTTCATTAACTGTGGTGATATAGGTGAAACTAAGAATTTCATGCAGTACATGTCTTTTAGTTTTAATGCTATTTTTTATTTAATATAGGATTCCCCTCACACCATCCATGAGGAATCTGTTGATGAATGCGGTCCTCCAATTAGTGACAATCACATCTCCACAACCAGCAGGCTTCCCGACATTGATGCAGTTTGGGTTCCAGTTGCTGAAGTTCTGGAAGAAGTAATTGACTTGATTATTGAATTTCAAATAAGATTGCACTGCACTTATTCATGATATTAATTTGTGTTTTAGGTTTTCTGTGCACTTGTTAATCAAATGATTTTTTATTTATTTATTTTTTTTTTTTAATATATCCAAAACTTGTGCTGAGTAAAACTGGCTTTAACTTCAGATAACAAAAATCTATCTGGCTGTTTACCCTTTATCTTAAGTGTAAGAACGCTCATAAGTTCTGCCATGAATATTTCAGAAAGTTCTAAATAAAATTGACCACTTCATAATGTTGTGTAAATGAAACTTGTCTTCCATGTTTTTCTGAAATGGAAAATTACTTTTAGGAATTGGAAGATGAAGTGTCTCTAGCTTCTTGTTCTGTCGGTGGGGACATTAAAACAGAAGGAGGAAGGAGGCCAAAGAGTTTTAAAACCAAGTTTAGAGCTTCTTTCAAGTCTGCTGCCAGAGCTTTCTTCCCAAATCTTTTGACTTCTAGATCAGGTATTAATACTACTATGTTTGTGTGTTATATAACTGTTTATAATTTATGGGATCCCTAGCCCAAATTTGATTCATTCAGGACTTCCAATATTCCAGATTTTGGATATAAACGTATAAATAACACCTTCTTTACATAATATGATATGAAAATGGTATAATTTAATAATAGACCAAAGTGCAATTATTTATCACTGTATGACTATTTTCTATTATAATGTATGTTTAATCATCTATGCCAAAGTATGTTTATTCATATAAATAAGGATATTTATACCTGCCATTTATATAGCTACATCATTTTTGTTTTGTATTTGAAGTCCTATTCTGTATATTCAAAACTCAAACCTTTGTATTAAGAAACTTCAGCATATTTGTAGTTCAATTTACTCATTTCTAAAAGTAGATATTTTTTTTTTAAATAAAAAAAAAATTAGAAAAGAAGAATTATGTGCTAAATTGCAAATTAAATAAGATTTAAAACTAAATACAGTTAGCTTTAAAAAAAAATTGGCAAAAATAATTAACTTAAAATTATAATAATAAGTGGAATAGCAGTAAAAACCTTATCCAAGGAGTGTTGCATATTAAAATATTCCCCTTGTTAAAAAAAGATGAGTGATCCTCATATTATTGTTAAAAATGTAAAAATTTTCTGCATAGAGTTACAAAATATTCAAACCATTGTTATAATAAAAAAAGGATGCCTTGATTAAACACAAAACATTTGGTTTCTTGTTCTAAAAGTTGTACAGAGAAAGGAGCTTAAAATGCATTTTTCCATTGTTAAAATTTTGATATTTTGCATTGCCTTATTCTTGAAGTAAACTCCCCCTAATTTCTCTATTTTTCTTTTTTGACCTTTCTCACTCAAGACCATAGTCAATGAAATTACAATATTCTCAATGATGTCAATTAATTTCCTCTATTAATTGAAAATAACAAGTCTTGCATCAAGTTTAATAAAGAAGTAATTATAAATCTTGCCTGCAATGTTAACTACTTTAAAGGCCATTACGTTTTAATGTTAGAGCATAGTTTTCTGTTTAGTAGAGCATTTACATTCTTCTTTAAAAGAATGGCTAAATACCTTGTTAAATTTGCTAGATTTGAATGGTTTGCTTAAACTTTTTATCTGGGATAAACTTTTTCCTATCGCTGAACTGCAAATTATATACAGGCTTGTCTGCAATTAACATTCAGCAAATACTTCAATTACATATTTTGTTCTATTTGAAAAAAAAAAGCAGTTTTTTTTTTTTTTTTTTTTTTTTTTTTTTGTTCACCCAAGTGTAAAACTAGTTCATTTAGGTACAGAATTTCTGAGAAATTCTAAAACATTAAGGATGAACAACAACCAGTGAATTTGATGTTCTAATTGAATCTATTTTTGCTATCATTTTGTATGCTAACCAATATCTTAAAAGACGGTAAAAAAGTTGGATCAGTACATACATAAAAACTAAATAATGTAAATAGATTCCTCTGTATTATAACGTAAGATTTCTGTATTGCTATTACAAATAATGTCATCAACATTAACTTTTAAAATATCATTTTATTAAAAAATATTGTGTTTATGTAGGCAGGGGCAGTTGTAAAAATTTGGAAAGCATGTCGCTTACCCCAACTACCCAAACTACTGAGGTTAAGGTTACTGAAAATATTATTCAGACTTCTGGTAAGGATTTTTATAAATTGTACTTTACTTTTATTTATTTATTTTTTGCACTTCAAAATGGTTAAGGGCATTAATTTAAAAAAAAAAAAAAAAAGCTACTTGAGCATATCATTTTTTAACATTAAATATTTTTTGTTTCAATATTTTATTGTTAATAACATGTTATTAATATCCTGCATGCATAGTAAAGAAATTACAGATATTAATTCCTGGACATGAAGTTTTGTTAAAAATGATTCAAATATAGTTGACAAGTTTTCTTATTTATATGATGTCTTTAGTTTAAAAAAAAAAAAAAAATGCATTGCCAAGTCATGATTGATTTGGTTTAGATATGTACAAATAATATATACTTTTAGCAAGAATTTTATTTCCTGTAAGTTTTATACACTCTAATAAGAATTTAAATGAGATTTCAAAATTAATCAATTTAATCTTTTTATTTCCCTGTGATATTTAATTTTTTTTTTTTTTTTTAAATGCGAGCTGATAAAATTTTATTCTTGAATTAGTAGGAAGAGAAATCTTAGCTGTCAAAAATGTACCTGATGTTCTGAGAGTTAGTCAAATGAATTGTGTTGTCAAATATAATCAATTCCAGGAGTTTTATGGTGATATATTGGGTACCTTTTAAATATACTATTTATGTACCTCATAGCATCATTCAGACGCAGAGAAAAGCATATTTGTATAACAGTGCAAGAAAAATGTAGAGCAATAATTTTTCAATTTTAAAATTTAAATTAAATTGCAATCTTTATTTTATTTCTATCTAATTTTCAACATTAACATTATTGCTATCTAATTTTTAATTTAATAGCTTTACTTTTTCCCCTAGGTCCTGTTGCTACATGTACTACTGATTTGCCAAAGGCGAATAACTCTCATAGTGGCAGTAGTAGCACTGTTAGCTCTTTCTTCAGTAGTTTGCATTCTGAGGCTGGCTCTCAAGGTGCTGCCTCACAAGTCAATAGCAACAAATCTGGCCAATCATGTACAGGTCCGGTTAATAGTTCCTCTACATACGATCCTATTTCTGCTGGTAGTTCTAGACGTTCCAGCCAATCTGTTGAACCACTTCCCTATGAACTAACTTCACAGTTGCACAGCAAACGTACAAAGGCAACAGTAGCTCAGGTTCTATCTAACACTAGCAATTTGGTTGTTCTCAGTCAAAATGAATGCCTGGTGTCTGATAATGAGACATTTCAACATGGGTATTCTCCTTTGTTTGGTTTTCCACCTCCACAATATCCTATGAGCCCACCATCGATGAACAGTGTGGCTTCACCACAATATCCGATGAGTCCACCTTCAATGAACAATGTTGCTTCACCACAATATCCAATGAGACCGCCATCAATGAACAGTGTAGCTTCTCCAAAATCAAACAGTGTCAGAAATCCTCCTAACCAAAATATGCATTCATGTGTATTGGAGGAAAATAAAGATATGATTCTCCCAGATGATGTTGTCAATTATATCAATGATGTGGTTGACCAAATACGTCCTCCTTCAGCTGACAGTGAAGCGTACTCAAGTGTCAGTCAAAACTGGACATGTTGTAAAAATGACAATTCTTCAGTTCATGCTCAACAATGTTCCCATAATGTGAACAATAGTGTGCAAAATTCCCAATCTTGTTATTCTGGTAATGTTGTGCAACAATACCAAAACCCAGTTCAAACTTTCCAGAATGATATTAATAAACATTTGCAGCAACAGCACATAAATTGTAACGCTTCTAATCCTAATATCAGTAAAATAGCAAATCAAAATTCTAATTTCTGCCAACCTAACATTCCTTCTCAGAACAACAGTCACAATGTTGTACAAACTAATTCACAGCCTCAACAAAATTGCATGCAGCAATCGCCTCACACACTTAATACTACTTATAATGGTTCTCATACAGAGTGTAATGACTCCCACTATTCTCAAAATAACTATACTAATTGTCAAAATCATGGAAGCTCTTACAGTTATAATGGGCAAACTGTTTATCCAAGTGACGTGTCACAGTCATATCCTAGTCAACATAAAATGCCATCATCCGGATATGGTGGCACTGTTCAGCCTAATACTACTAATTTTTCATCACAAAACTATCAACCTTATGCTAATGGAGCCAGAAATAATACACACATGCATAGCATTCAGCAAAATATACCATGCAATACTCAAGAAACTAAAAACCCAGCTTACAGGTTAAACTCTAATTTATGTGTGATGCAGAATGGACAGATGAATCAGCCGATGCACTCCAATCAAAATGATAGTGAGTATTCTGCTAACAATTGGTGCAATAATCAAATGCAAGGCTATAATAATGCTGGAACAGGATATATTAATCAGTGTCAGGCAGGTGTTAATCCTCAAAACCAACAAAATATGATGTCACCCACTAATCAGTACCCTAATAACCCTGTCCAAAATTTTGATTCAAGTGCTGGATATGGAAATTGTAATGTACAAGCACAAAATAGTTCTGAATTTTATTCTCCCTTTAATACATACAATCAGAATTTATGCTCAGGTTCTGAAGTTTCTTATCCTACTCAACCTCAAATGTCAATGCATCATAATCATTCCATGCAGCAGCAATCGTCAGCACAATCTGCATCGATATCTAGGCAATCGCAAACCATGGTACAACCCATGTGCCACCAAGTGAACAATCAGAGTCAACCTTCTGTCCAATCAACAATCCCACAACAACAGAGCCATCAATTATATGCTCAGTATCAGTCTTTGAACTCTCCAGCAGTTATGCCTTATCATAAGACTTTGAATTCTCAGATGAATCAACATACATCTTTGAAATTAGAAACCCCCCAGCATCTGAGCTCTGTGAATTCTCAGGCTCATCACTATCAACCACCTGTTAATAACCAGCCTGTCCATCATTCTAACATGGGTTCTCAAACACTTAATGCTATGGCCCAAATGCAATCACAAACATCTGTCAATTCTCACATTCAAACTTCCATAAACTCTCAAACTCATTCCCACCATAATTCTATAAATTCTCAAGCTCAGTTATATCAGCAGCCAATTAATCCTCAAGCTCATACTCAACCACCCAGTTATCATCAAACTGTTAACCCACAAACAGCAATGCCCCAGCAAATGATGCAGAAGTGTCCTCAAATTCCATTTCAACAGCCAATGCCACCTCAGTATCCTGGTTCATTACAGCAGCATAACTTACCTCCCCAGTATCCAACACAACAGGTTCCTATGACCCCTAACTTCACATCAGCTGCTTCAAACTCATTTCATGATCAGAAAATAAATTGCAACAGCACTGATCAAAATTCATTGCCCACATTATTACATCTTGACAAAAACCATCTCTGCAACCGCAAAAAAGGCTCATATTCATTACAAGCTCAACATAGTGCTTCCAGTGTAAGTGAACAAGATGAGAAAGAATCTGCTTACGCAGCGACACAAACAATGGACCAAAAAGAGATACAGTGCCAAAATGTCAGCCAGTCATCTCTTTCTGTTGAAGCCTACCAAAGAACTTTAAAGTATGTTCAACAATGCCAAGAAATGATGAGCCAACAGCAAGCTTCACCTGGCTGTAACCGTGTCAGCAGTAGCACTGATAGACAAAGTCCTGCCGCTAGTTCTCCACTCTCACAAACTTCTAACATGGTTATTAATGATCTCAACAGCGGTTTACAATCTCTAATTCAGGAAGACAGATGTTTTCAGGTACAAACTATGTGCGCTAATCTTTAAATATTAGCATAAAATTTGTGTCAATAATATAAATTAATTTCTAATTATTTAGACATGTATGTAATAGCTCAAGACCAATGTTTATATGATTCTGTGATACTTAAATATAAATCCTGTTTACAAACATTTACCAAAAGCTCTGAAGATTCACAATTAATATTGATATTGAGTTTTTAAAAAATACAAGATAATCCAAACTTAAATAATATTCACATTTGTATTTATATGTAAGTAAGGGTATGATTTATTTGTATAGTAATATTTAAAATTATGTGCATTTTTTTTTTTTTTTATGTACATTAAAATAATGAAGGAATAGAAGATATTTTTAAAAATAGGTATTGATCTTTTCTTAATTCATCTTTATGATTTTATTTCTGTAAAATATTTTTTTCAAATCTGATATACGATTGTTTTTGACATTCAGTTCTGATTTGATCTGATTGATTGAGTTCAGTTCTGATCTGATGCCATTTTATACAATTATTAATGTATGGGTTTAAGTTAATGAATGGCCTATTTTTAATCTTGTGTTATTTAGGTCAAAAATTGAAGTGCTGTTTTTTTTTTTTTTTTTTTTAATTGTTGATGGCTTATTTCTGAAAAAGCATGTGATACTGTTTGCGAAATTTATACATTTTATATTAACTTTTAAATTTTTGTCTAATAATAAGTATTTTGTTATTTAATACTATGGGTTTGTGTATATTTTTACTGATCTATTCTTTTAGAATATGAATATTTATGTAAAATGTATTTCTATGAATGATGTATATTTCTTCCAAAGTGCCTTTTCTTCCATGAAGAGAAAATGTAAATGAGGACTCTGATCACTTTTTAATTTTTGCACATCTTGTTGTTCCTATTTGAAGAGTAATTGCCAAACTGTGCCGAATTCTTGGTTAAAGCCCTATTACTATCTTTGGCTCCTTTTTACCAGACACTTGTAAAATACAGATCTGTAACGTGCAATTTGATAAATATTTCCTGTTTCTGTTGTCAATTTTGTTTCCTGTATTGTTGTCAATTTTGTAAATACCTTGTTCATGTATGCATGACAAATAAAAGTGGTTTTTTATGTTAAGTTTTTTTTGAGTAACATCAATATCATTTTTAACTTTTTCTAACTTATAATGAATAAATCGGCACTTTATTTTTGCTGTTATTGACTTTTTTAATGTTATTAATTAACGACTGATAAGGCAAATTCTTTAACAGTATATTATAAATTATTGAAGAATTTGCCAATTCAGACATTTGTTTTCGACAGCTGCTTTTTCTTTCTAAGTTTTTAAATCATTGGGTTTTCATTTATTAATCCTGTTCTCTTTTTTGACTTTAATGAAGCCAGTATACATGTGTGCTGAAATTACATTGAGATGCATGGTAGCCTGTCAATTATATAAAATTTAAATCTCACCAGTCTAATTTTAAACAAAGAAGAAAAATAAATTGAGGCATTCATATTTTCAATGGGTTGTTCAGATGCCTTATATTTTCTTCCAATTTCAATTAGTTCAACATGCTAGAAGTGGAAAGAAATGCTCCCTTTTTTTAGTGCAATATTTAGAGATAATTAAGATTTTAAAGTCAATTTCATCACATCATTTCAAGGTGGCATAAGAGTAGGGCCATAGTTATTAAAAAATCTGAGCAAACATAAAATTTAATTTAGGCATTTTGATAACACTAGTTTTTACTTCTGCTCTTTGTGTATGGTCACTATATTGGCCAATATTCCATTTTTCACATCAATCTAAATCTGGCACGTTTTTTTCAAAGGGCCTAAATAGCAATCTAAAAACAAAACACATTTTAATATAAATTTGTTGAATTCCAAGCGTAACAGAGGGGAAATCACACAAATATTTTATTCTGAAAAATGTATTATAATGCATTGTAACAGAGATGACGTCTTACAAATTTGACAAAAAGTTAAAGGGAAATATCAATGTCAATAGTGACTCTTCTGTTATTTAAAGTTGGAGTTGGCAGCACTGCTATAACTGAAACCCGTGCTACATCTTTTTAGTTAGATTTGAAAGTTTTTATTTTATCAGGCCCTGTTTAAAATTAAAAAAAAAAAACAAGTGCTATGTTTGTTTCTTTCCCAATTTCATTTATTTGGACAACAAAATTAACTACCCAATTTTTTCCTAGATCTTTTTACACTTGCAAAACTATCTATAGCAACATCAAAAGAATCCTAGTGTTTTGAATGGTGTACATTGTATGTCTGGTCCCAAAGTCCTCCAAGTTCCCAAAACAATACCTTTGGGGGTACTGATCGAGGAGTTCCCTTGTCTTTTGGATTGGGTTCAAAATTACAAGGCTACAGAGTTAAACATTGGTAGCTGTAAACTCGCTATATTTAGTAATTCTATGTAATTATTAGGCAAACAACTGTGATTCTAATAGAATATTCACATTTTTGTGACTAGCACATACACATTTTATATGGTGTTTTACCTAAGCATAAAATATGGATAAGTCGTAGTACAGTAAAGCTTAGATTTGCCAATTTTTATGTTTGGATGCATCTGCTTTGATACTTGATATGCTTTTGTAGCGTATCTACCAGTACAAAATTACAATTTACTTGCATATAAGACAGGTTAACTCTATTCTATGGTGGGGAACCTTTTCATAGATAAAGGTTGACATGGTCGATTACTCACTTCACTTCCCACACTTCTATCATGGTGCACATTTGGCTTTGTGGACATTCTGTCCATTTTCTTTGACAATCATGCACTCATCTCTATCAGAAGTCAGTTGTAGTTATCAGATCAAAGTTTATCAGATGAGTAGAAATTAAAGTTTTTTTTTTTTTTTTTTTTTGTTTTGTTTCATTAGAAACTTTGTTACTAGGCTATTTCTTTTGTTTTGGTAGTAAGGTTACAGAGCCAACATGCATAGAACAGTACAACGTTTTCTTGAATATACAGGTAATGCTTGGTTTGCTTTTTTAATAACTTTCCCCAATGCGTAAGGTATGCTATTAAAAGAATATCCCTCCTGAATTTCTACTGCTTGTATCAGTGCCTTTTTATTTTTCCTTTGTCTTCTTTTTTTTTTTTTCCTTCAATTTATCTATTTCTCTGTTAAGTATTTTATTATTTTTTTTAAATGCTTCTGTTATCATAAATTTTCGTTTCATATTCTTTATCTTTCTTCTTACAAATATCTTTTTTTTAGAACTTTCTAGTTCTTTATTCTCTCATTCTTTCTGCAGCTGTTTTCCCCATATTGATTTCTCACTTAAAAAACTTTTAACTATAAACTAAGCACACTATTAAATAAAAATGGCACATCTTTGTATAAAAAGTGTGCTCTAATAGTGGAGGAACTGGTTTAAACTAGTTGAATCAAATGCATTATCACTTTTTTACATTTCTAGAGTTCCTTTTTAATGGTGAACGTATCAATTTTGTGTAACTGAGGGAACATTTTCATTTAGTTTTACACTCTGTTACATTACCTCTGTTATATGAGAAACTTTATAAAAAATGTAGTTTTTTTTTTTTTTCAAAAATATAACATGATTGTACTAATAGACTTTATTGTAAAAACCAAATATTAAGTTAAAAGGTTTTTTATGTAATAATTGTAACGGAGGGGACAGTATATATTTGAAATAATTTTTGACTTAAAAAATAAGAGAAAAAAAATATTTTTTGACGGTAATCACTGCATAATTAGACTCTTAAACAATTTATTTTACAATATAAATCAACTATACTTAAAATCGTAATATTTTTAATAGCTTATTCTTCTTTAAAATTGACACTTTTTTTTTTTTTTGGTAGAATAAGTCAAAATCATGTATGCTCTCTATTTATGATAAATTTTACTACAACCATGCATAACTCAAAAAAATAACTTTTGAATTCATAAATTACAACAAAATTCACTACTGGTTTCAGTTGGCATGGAATTCAACATTTTCTATTTTACCCCAATATTAATAAAAATGTAGCTGTAAATTATTAAACCTTCCAAAAAAAAAATTTTTTTTTTTTAACTATCAAAACTGAAAAGCCTGTTATTTGTTTTTGATACTAATGACATTAATTCTTTTTTAATATTTCCCTTCGTCAAGGATGTTAGCAAGAAGGTATTATAGCTTTCTTTGGGGAGAATAATATTAAAAAAAAAAATTTTTTTGATATAATTACATCTACAACTAGAGGTTTAATTTGGGGAAACGAGAACTTATTTTGGGGGAGAGGATACTTTTAGTGGAGATTTGTCTTCTTATCCATGTTCATTATGCCTTCAACTCAAAATTCACACAATAAGAGCACACATAATATTCATATTTATAATCAATAGAGTGGTTCAACTAATACAGTTTTAATTTTTTTGGAGGGAGAAGTTATTTTTTGGTGATGTAATTATTTTGTTCATTTTTATTTCATCTTTATTATATCCGAAAATTACAAGATTAACAAGGCTTCTTTTAAAGAAAATTGTTTACTACTAATAAACTATTTTGGCAGAAGAATTAAAAACCTCAATGCCAATTTACAAAGATTTGGAAATTGATGCAGTAAAAGATTTTAATAGTCTAAAGAAAAAGATTTTCCGAAGCATAATGAAGAGGGAGAGAAGCAAGGCAGGGAGACTAAATTTTGATAAATTTTATTCACTTTACTTAACTAATTCCCCTGTTCTACGCCACCCAAGCACGTAGGTATAGTTTTTTCATGGGGGGGGGGGGGGGGTTGTGATTGAGGAATTTATTATTATTATCTAGATGTAATTTAATTAAACCAGTTACACACATACAAGTAAACTCTTTTTGATTTTGATAAATTAATCTAATACGAAAGTTTTCACTGTAAGCTTCATTTAAAAGCTAAAAATCACAACCAGTGATCTAAATGAAGATCCAAAATAAAGACAAGCCATAAACGTCATTAATCGCTTCCCTTCGTTTAGGAGATAAGCGAAATTCAAATAAAAAGAACAAAACCACCGTTATGGTCAAAAATTCGCGTATAAAATATCAATAAAAATTCATCTGTTCACCGCAAATTATAAAGCGTTTAAGCAGCCAAAATAATATCTAAAAAAAATGAATTCTTTACGAAGTAGAATATAAGTAAGGGTAATTTTCAGAAAATACGACACATAGGAAATTTTTTTTTTAATTTTTAACCTTTTGGATTGAAATACTATATTTAAAAAAAAAAAAAAAAAAACTCGTTTATTAAAATAACTCTAATTAATACCTTATAGAGAGCAATGTACTATAGTTAACAAGCATTTAGCAGTTTGCAATTATTCCTTGGCATTCAAGTGCCATAAAAATTACAATTTATAATTTTATAGCTTTTACTTCAATATTTTATTTCATTTTTAGTTAGTCTTTGTGTTATTAATCACAAAACTTTATTAAACAGCTCAGATTGAATAATATAGTTTATATTAATTATTTAGAAAACGCAGGAAAATGACAATGTGTAAAATCATTCCAAAAAGCTAATAATAATGGTGTTAAAATTTTTTTTTTAAAAATTGTCATTTATTCTATGATTTCAGATTCCTATGGCAGTTACATTTAGTTGTCGCATTTAACGAAAATTACTCGTAGATTTTTGTACATTCGCAGAAGTCGGTCAATGAATATATCTTCGCACAAATTTTTCTTTTTGTTTATTTCAATAATATCCTGTTAAACTACCTTATTAAATGAAAGGTGTAAAACTTTAATGTTAAAGAAAAATTTTAATAAATACAAAAGATATACGGCACAAGGAAAAAAAAAATTAGATACAAAGTCTCAAAATATTTCGTAAATAAATATTGAATGAAAAAATCCGAGTTTCGTAAGGTGATGGACTATCAAATTTGGATTTCGATAGAGTGGCCGCGGGCATTTCAACATTTAAAGAATTACTTATCACACTAAATTAAATTTAAATATCAGAGAAACAATTAATTATTTTAAATTTGTTGACTTTAAAAAAAGTTTTCGTTACTTAATCAGTATAATGCATTATGTGTTTAAATGTTTTATACGCACACACACACGCGCGCGCGCGCGCACACACACATATTATATATATATATTATAGTTAAGCAGGGTTGAAATAAATATATATATAAAATATATACCGTCAAACGGGGTGACTATGTGCCACTTTTTGACGTTTTCGTGAGAATCACCCATATATATATATATAGTATATATATATATATATATATATATATATATATATATATATATATATATATATATATATATATATATATATATATATATATGGGTGATTCTCACGAAATATGACAACTCACTGTCCCTTGCTCCAAGATCTAATACTATAATACTAAAAGAACATTTTTAAAGAAAAATTAATAAATAGCATTGCTGTTAGTATTTTAAAATGACTTTGCACTAGCATTGACTGTTTTGTATAGTTACAAAATTTAATTGAACTTCAAAATTTCATGTTTCTGGCATGTCACAAACAATGTTTCCAATAATAGCTAACTTTAAAACTTCACACAAATGTTTCATTATCTAATTTTTTTTATCTCAACCGGTGTAAGCATTTCTAGGATAAACCCAGAGGGTATTATTTACAAAAACTTCGCTTAAAATAATTTTTCTGTCAATAATTTGTTTGTCCCAAGAAAATCTGTCATTTTCCTGGATACTTTTATTTAGTGATCTATAACCGAAATAGATAGAGCCAGCAATCAATATCTTATGTTAATAGATTGATTAGATACCCTCCTATATGAACATGTCTTGTTACATGAATAAAGGACCAATTTTCTGGTTCAAAATCTTTTTCAAGGTGAGTAGATTTTTGTTTTGTCACTTTCCTGGCTTCTTGAAATCATTAATAACATAAACTACATAGATTTATCTGAGTTATTTTAAGAAATCCTGTTGTTTTCTGCAGAATAAAAACGTCTTTGACCAAAATATTACATTAAAGTAAAGTTATATGCTATAAAATGGCGAATTTGTCATTATCCTGGCTGTCATTTTCCTGGCTTATGAATGCCAGGACATTGAAGTGTTTCCAGAAATTTTTTTAAACTGCTAATACTGGAAGGAGGGAAATTAAATATTAACCTAATACCAAGTTTATGTATGATTGTAATATGCTTGGATGAAATCAAAGTTATTTATTTATTTAATGATTGATTATTTTACGCAATTTTATTCTGTGCATATCAGCGACAAAATTTTTTTTGATTCTTTCACTGTGGATAAAAAGAATTAATTTAAGCAATTTATGGTCCATCTAACATAAAGGCTTAAGTTGAGTTACTTACTATTAACTTAAAATTACTGCTTTTTTAAACTTCTAAGCTAATATCTCATTTTCCTGGCATTCAAGATTTGGTGAATTTCTATTTTATTTATTTTTTCTCAAGCAAATGTCAATAAACTACACTGCTGTCTGTAAGATATTAAAAAGTGTAACTAAAGAAGTATACAAAAAAATTTTTTAGATTATTTTGAAGACTGTAAATTTGAAGAAATTTTATTACGAAAAATTTATTATTATGAAAAATTTATTATTACAAAAAAATTATTATTGGTTAATAACTTTTTTCATTACAGATTAGAAACTCTTTGATACTATTCTGATATTTTGTAATTTAAACTGATATTATTTAATAAATGGATGTAAAGGTTTCCTGTTAATCTGTTGCGTTAGGATAAAATATTCTTTATTTACTAAATTTCAGTTGGCGTATTTTTAAAGATTTCTTCACAAGGTCTATGCATATAATAGCTAAAGAAAAAGGGGTCTCGACCAACACCTTTTCTAGGAGGTGTTGTCTCGACTCTGCTATAAATATAAATTAAATTAAGTAGACAAAAAAAAAAAAAAAAAAAAAAAAAAAAAAAAAAGAAGAAGAAAACTATTTGAGCTAAAAACTATATGAGCTGATACTGGATTGTTTTTTTGATTAACAATTTCAGTAATTTTTATAATTTAAAGGCTTGTTGACATTTGTTTTAATTTTATAAAACTGTTACATATATCGCGACTTTTTATTATGCAATGAAGTATTATCGATAAAAATTTGTCAACATCATAAGTAACTTCCTATGCAATAAGATCCCAAGAAGGGAAAGTTAGTAATAGAAAAATTTTTTAATTTTCTAAAAAATACTTAAACTTTAAGTTACACTTACACATTTATACTAAGATAGTTTGAATGATTAATTATTCTCAGCTATTCATTTATGAAATTTCTGTGTTTTATTATAAAATTAAATGTCATATAGATATTTCAATTCTGACTGAATTATAATAAAGTTGTTTCAATTTTCAGTTTAAAATTTCAAAATTTTTTAAATTCGATTTCATAGTCATAAAATAAGAAAAAAAATTGGGAAATAAAATTACGCATAAATAATCAAATTTACTAAATAAATCTATTTGTTGTACAGTTTAATTGTTACATATATGCGGAAAGATTGATTTAATACAAATATTTGCCTACCTCCAATATTTTTGCTTCAGGTTCTTTTTATAGCCAATAAAAGATCAAATTTTATTTACAGGAACAGAATTACACAATGCAAATTAAAAATTAACGGACGAAATTAGCAAATAAAAATTAATCAGAAATAAAATATAAAAAGAAATTTTTAATAAAATGCTACATTAAACAAAAGGAAAAATTTTAAACTAGCTTTTAGGATGAGTGTCTAAGACAAAGTTCCCAGGTAGAATGACCGAAAAAATTGCCAAGGAAGTTTTATGTCCTGAAAAGGTTAACATATATATGCAGTCCTAGAAATCCAAGAGAATTCTTTGTTTGAGGCATGTATTTTTTGACCGTAAATAGGATCTGAGTATAGCCGATATTTTAAAAAGTAGATGAGATAAGATAGAACCCATTGGAAGAAACGGAGAACATTTTGCCCTAGAGTAATACGAGCTGTGCTGGCTACTTTTCTGAGGGGAGAAGCTTTGTGGGTGGTAAATCAATGAGGAAAGGAATGCTATCTAATTTAATCACTGAAGAGAAGTGTTTATTGCTCTCTTGATGAATGAGGCAGCAGTGCAAAGAGGCAGCAGTGATTATTTTATTTCTGTTACAAACTAATAAAAGCCTCAAAATAAAATGTCATGAGAATTCTCCATTTTTTCAGTAAATAAAATATTTTAAAATTTTCTAAAATTAAGGAAAAATTATCTATAGTATTAAAATAAAATAAAAATTGCTTTGTACAATGGGGGGTGTTTGAACACCCTCCTTACCTACGTCCCTGACGCCATCTATAGCCCATTTCCATCTCCAATAAGTGACCTCTATACCTATGGCAACACTTCGCATGCTTTCACCAAATAGGGCATTTCGATTTAATAAAACAGTTTTTTTAAATTTCCAAACAACAAACGTTATCAAGATAAGAGAAAACGCCAACAATGTTTGGAAATCTAATGCAAAACATAATAAGAAGAAGGCTATAGCGATGTAGCGGAAGTTCGTATGGACCGGGTGCAGTTACTTTCGCTTAACTAGCTGTTAGTTTGTTTATTTAGAAAACGAGGTGAATACAACTTATAAGTGGAGAGGGAAAGAAAGAAGGTCGAGACATGGATCAGGTTTTGCTTATTCAAGCGTTATGATCGCCAATAGAAGTGCCATCTATCAGTGAAACGCCTATACTGCTATTTAAATGATCCAAGTAAGCTATAAGTTTTAAAAAAAATCTTACAAATAAATTTATTAACTACAGCTGTAACTAAACACCGACTATAAATAACAATAGTAAATAAATTCTAGAATTTATTGAGTAAAAGTAATGTTTTAATAGAGAATTATAGTTGGTACTATCAAATTATTAAAATAAAAATGGCATTTTTAAATAAACTGATGGGTACTTTCATAAATCCTTTGATGAAAGTTTCCGGATCAGTTCTTAAAGATCGTGTCCTTGTAAGTACTGCTATAAACATGTATGTTTATTTATCTAATGTTTAAAAAAATGTAGTATTTACTTTTGTGAAGTGTTTTTAAATTTCTCTGCTATGTTACATGATAATTTAGATATATACAAGATATTTTCCATTAACATTATAATTATATTTATAGTAATTTTAGCGATGAGACTCTCATGGTTATTATGCAATATTATTCATTGTTTTTTCTCATGTTTTTTTCTACAGTCGTTTATTATTCTGAAATAGATTTTTTCCAAACTTGTTCAAGGGTTTAAAAATTCTATAGGCAGTAATCCAGGCCCATGGAGTATACATACATACGAATTCGATTTTGATGTTACTGTTTTTTTTTTATAACTGAAACATATAATGAGAATAATTTTAAAAAAAAGTTTATCAAGGGTCATTCCATGTCAGTTCATCCAGCCATTGCACCCACTATCTTAGGTTTTAATGAAAATTTGTGCACATATGGAATTTTCGATACTGATTTCAAAAATATTAATAATATTGGAGTCTGTAAAAAGGTTATAAACACAGATATTTTTGCCAAAACAGCACTTATGCTACCATTTTGATTCACGCACCAATGACCATAGCTCCTCTTATATGTGTAGACAAAATTTTTTTTTTAATATAGCAGTCTGTCCTTTAAATGCATTTTTTTATAAATAAAGTACCTTGTTTAGTAAATCAGTCTATTTTGCAGTTTTATGATCTATCTAGTTGAGTATCTTCAACAGCTGGTTACTGGCAACTTGTCCTCTTCAATTTAAAAAAATATTTTAGCCAAAGAAAGTTAAAAGTGCATACTAACATCTAATTATTGATAGGCAGAAATCAGCTGTTGAACTTTACTCAACTCCTTTGATCAAAGAACTGTAAAATAGACCTATTTATTAAGATACTTATTTGTAAAAAAATGTGTTTGAGTGACAGTTTACTTAAAAAATAATATAAAACTGTATTTTTAGCTGTATTATATTGTTTATTATAAGAAATAGTTTTTGCATAATTTTGGAAGTTTTTAAATCCATGTTTCTGCACATGGCTTGCAATTTATCTAGAAGACAGAAAACGAAATTTGGAGAATTGAAACTAGATTACTTTATACTGAATCAACAAGTGTTTTTATACTATTTTTTTTTATTTTTAAATAAATATATTAGATAAGTCAATATCGTAATTTTTTCCAACACTTTTAGTTCTAAGAATTTAGAAGGATTTATTTCCATTTTTGCTGTTTTTATTATAACGCAGCATTTTAACGGAACACCTAATACTAAATTTTATTGTCACTTTTTCCTTGTAGTGTAATAAAAATAACCGGTAACATAGAAAACTGTGATTTTTAGTGTTTAAGTTTTGTTTTAGGAACTATGAATAATAAATTTTTTGTGTTTTTATTTTTTATTATTAACTTTTCTTTTTATAGACATTTTTATCATGATACAGCTTTTTTTTTTTTTTAGTTAACGTTGCTAATAAATTTTTTTCTTCCATAAATACGGCAATGTGAAAACCTGAAATTGAGATTTTCATTTAAAAAATTAAAAACAATTTTTGTTTTTGTCTTAATTTAGCCTTTCCGCTCCTTTTTTTAAAAAAAAAAAAAAAAAAAAAAAAAAAACTTTTATGGACGTTTTTATTATAATGCAACAACTTTTTAGAGCATTTCTGTTAGACCTAATTCTTTTTTCTTGATTTTTTATGGTATTTGGATAACTGAGAAGTTCAGCTTTAAAATTTCCTTTCGAGAATTAAGATCAATTTTTATTTTCTCTGTTTCTCTTTTGTATATAATCTTTAGTTTTTAATATAGCTCAGCGTTTTAAAAAGAGTTTCTGATATTTTTTAGCGTTGTTTTACATAAAAGTTTTTTCAGAAAAAATTATTAGCATTGAAATTTGGTTTCAGTGTTGCTTTGCTGCTAAAAAATTTTGATACTTGGCCCTGAATATACGGTATTCGTCCGATTGTTTTGTCGAATATTCAGTATTTGACCAAATCTCATTCGTCGCAGATAAACAAAAGGAAAGACAACTAGGGCCATTATAAACCATCATAGAAATGCATTGTTATACCATTATGGATCATCACGAATTTCTATCATAGTATCTTAGAAATCAAATGTTGAAACGATCATAAACAACCATCATCCCAATGTAGGAAACTGATTATTTAAATGGGCAATTAGAAACTCGTAATAATATTGCAATAAAAATTCAAAATTTTCAAAATCACCTTGAAAAGTGGAAATAATTGCTTATAAAAATCATTTAGATTTACGATAAAATCGGCTTAAAGAAAGCGCGTTAAACATACATTTACTATAAAATCAGGGGAAATTGAGAGCATCAAAAGGGAGATTAAACATTTGCAACACTTTTTGTATTTTTGAAATTTTGTTATTGTGTTTAGAAGCTCCCGCTTTCCGCACTTCAGTAGTTCGCTGACTGTAGGTTGTGCATCACGGTTTTAGTAGATCATTTCAACATGTTTTATAGACAGCCTTGCTTTTTAAAACTTCTAAGTGTAGCATTTCAAAATTAATGTTTTTTTTTGCAGATCAATTAGGTCATATTCATTACAGTTCGTTACAAAGGTTTTTGCTGTTTGGCATAGCAACATTCACTAAAACATTTTTAGCAAGAAAAATATTTTGATCGAGTTCAGTTTGTATAAATTTAACTATCATAAAATTGAAGTGGTTTTAAGAATCATTTCATTAAAGTAGCCCAAAGCTTGACTGAGGCAGGTTGAACTACGAAGTACTGCGCTGCAAAGCTATAAGTTTAAAAAATTGCAATTCTAATCTAAGAAATAAAATTAATTCAAAATAATGGTGAGCTTTGCTATAGTTTTATTTTTTTAAAGGAAAATAAATAACGAAAATGTATGAATGATTCATATATCAATGATTCCTTCTCGTGTAAGCCTTGCTCTTATATATTCTCTTTATTTGTTTTGGATCTTTTTTTTTTTAATGCAACAATATGCATTAAGTGAGATCAGAAATTTTGATCATAGCAATTAAATTTTTAAAAAAAATTAAACTATTCTATTTCGGTCTATAATTTTTTAAAAGATAATATATATTTGCAAATTTTGTGTTTCTTATTTTTTCTTCTAGTAAAATATTAATTTATATACCAACCAGAGTTGGCAAATTTTTGACACATGAATGTTTGTTCCATAATGTCAAAAACTCTGATTTTTGGTGACATTGTTTATATTTTATTTCAACTAATTAGAATTTAAATAAAAGGTGTATTTTTTTATACATTGAATTTAAAAAAAAAATTATAAAGTATTTGGCAAAATAGGACTTGGGAATATTTATAAAAATATGGTAATGCATTTGTATACCTATGCAATGAAAAATGTGCAAAACTAGTCACCCAACATTGCATGTTTGACACAATGACCCTGATTACAAAAACTGCCATTTTTAATATGATTATAGTTCCTCATTGATGAGAATTTGCAATTAAATAAAAGTTATTAAATTAGATTAAATAGCAGTGGCCCTTCAATTAGTTTTCTTTAATTACAAATTTTGAATAAAAATCTCATGATTGTATCTATGTATCCAGATATATTGTAAAAAATATTGAAGCTGAATGGATATCAAATAAAATCAAGACTGTATGGCACACAGTTTTTTTAAACATATTTTTAGTATTTTACAAAGTGCAAAATTTTGTTCTATACTTTTATCAAAGAAAGATACAAAACAATCTTAACAATTTATATTTGATAGTATATTAAAACAATTATGCAAGTATTTATGTATATAATATTGGAACTAATCATTATTTGTGAAGAAAATTTGTTAACTTATTGTTTACCATACCACAACATAAAGAAATAAGTAAGTCTTTGACGGTTTTTAGAGAAAAAACCCTGTTTTTACCACCCTCTATACCTATCCTATAAGAACCCCTTATAAGTGGAATTACATTAAACCAATAAAATTACATTTAACCAATGTAGTTTCAGCAGAAAGAAAAAATGTCTGGGTCAAAGTTGCCCTAAGCAAGGGCTACTTGTTTCAATATTTTGAAATGGCTATTAAAATTAAAAGTTTAAATAAATGCCTTATCCGTTTAATAAAATCACATCATTTTTCTAAGTTAATTTTTAAAAAATGGGTAATCAAGTAGTAACCTTTAATAGTTTCAAGGTTCTATTAATGTCCCTTTAATATAATTAAATTAACAATCAGATAAACAGTAATGTTATGGAATGAAAGACTTAATTGAAAAGCAGAATTTAGGTGACATTTAAAAGCAGTAATTATAAATTTTTATTTATTAAATGTTTTTTTTAAGGTTAAACTTTTTTCTTTACCTTAATTTTTCTTAGTTACTACCGCATACTTATTAGTTTAACATTTGTCAGTATTTTTGCTAAATTTAGAATTTTCTTCATATCAGAATTTTTTGTTGATATGCAGTGTAACTCAGATCTAACAACAAAACAATGTCTGTTGATCTCAACAAAAAAATGACATTTATTTGCACATCCTACGTTGATGATTCTTGTTTTTATTATTCCAATTATTTTAAAATCAGGAGAATTTTTTTACTTTCACTTTTATTTTGAAATTTAAGGAATCATTTGAAATAGAAATTTGATTCTTTTTCAAATTTGAGGTCAAAAGTAACCTTTAGCTCAATTCAATAATCTACACACGTAGAGTTTCTTTCATTTTACTGATCTTTAATTTTACAGACACCAGTATCATCTCAAATAGTTGCAAAGAGATCAAAATTATATTACACGGATTGGAGGATGCTTAGAGATGTCAAAAGGAGGAAAGTTGTTAAAGAATATGCCAAGCTAAGACTGCAAATAAATTCTATAAGATATAATACTGTCCTCCCTGACCAAATCAAAGTGAGTATCAATAAGTTGAAACTGTTATTTCTGCTTTAACTGCTCAAAATAATCATGTAATCTGTTTCATATACAACAAATAAAATGAATACTTAAATTTTTTTTTTAAAAAAAAGACTAAAATTCTTTTTATATATTTAGGAAATCGCTCAAAAGGAAATTGAAGCACTGCCAACTGACAGTTGTTTCACTAAGCTTCACCCTCGTTGTGTTCTTACCTCACGTGCCCGTGGTAGATGGCGTGAGTTTCGAATGTCACGAATTATATGGCGACATCTTGCAGATTATAACCAACTATCAGGAGTAGAACGTGCAATGTGGTAGTTCGTAAACTCAAGATAAAACTATTAGCATTTGATTCATAAATTGATGTAACCTTTTTTTTTTTAATAAAAAAATTATGTTGAACTGTTGAGTGAACTTAGTTTTCTTTCATATTATTTTTTAATAGAATATTTAAGGTTATTTTAAACTCTTTTTGTTAAAAAGCATAGGAATTTTTCTATGAGCATAAAAAATTTGATGAACTATTTTTATTAAAAAAATTTAAACTCAATGATAGTATTCTAAAAAAATGCTAAAATTCATGCTCAAAAAATTATTGCAACAATCATATAAACGTTTAATTAAAGCTATTATAAATTAATATTTTATTTTAAATTATAATTAATTAAAGATCATAAAAATCATAATTAATTAAAGTTTTTACAGATTGTAGTCAATTTTATTTAATTATAATCAAAGTTTTAACTTTAAAAAAAAGTGTCCAGAAATATTTTTGCAAGTTCAACTCATTCTAACATTTATTTCTGGTTCTCTAGCATTTATAATTAGATTCTATCATTATCACGACTATATTTTATTCTTCTTAGAAAATAAAGAAATATTCTTTTATTCAGACAAATATTTTTGTTTATTAATGTTTTCTCATAGTCTTAATTGAAATCTGTGGGTAAGAGCACATTCTAAACATACCTAAAGTTATGGAATTATCTTTTCAACAGTATCCTGGGCACTAGAGATGAGATGGACTTAGTCCGAGCCAGACATAGGTTCATTTATTAAATAAGTTTTTGAGCTCTGGTAGACTGGAACTTGTGATAAAATTTTGGAAAACTTTTTTACTGCTTTTAAACAAACGTTTAGATCAGTTATTAAGTTATAAAAAATATTAAATTTATAACGTGTAAAAAATTAGAGATCTGCTACTTCTGTTAAGCCCCATTGTTTTGTGAGGATTAAGATGTTTAGCTTTAAATGTTGATTTTTCTTATAAAAAAATTTGTTTGAGTAATTTTGGAATTTCTCTCAGTACTATACTATGTATTAGACATCGTTCTTCGACTGGTGGATTTGAGTGAAATACGGTTATAGTAAGTGCTTGAAACTTACAGCGTTCAAATGACACAGAGGGATATTATATTTAGTTTGGTAGTAAAAAGTACTATACATTGTATTGTGATTGATGTGAAGCGAACACCCTTTGGGGGGTCAGCGACAGTTAGCAAGATGAGGCTCAGCCTCCAAGTTTATCATAGTTTTTGTTTGTACAAGCATGCTTGATCTGAAATGTAGAACATTTGTTTTTTATTATCACATGCATTTTGCATATTGTTTTTCTATAATTAAGTAATCTTCATTCATTAATGTATATTTTTAAAGATTAGTTATCGTACTAAGGACAGAGGAAATTATTAGACTCATATCTTGGGTTCTAAGTAATCCTATGTGTTTCGTGCTTGGGTGCGCTCTTATTAAAACTCTTCAGGCTCGGATCTCCAAAAGGGAGCTTGAACTCATTTCAACTCATACCTAGTGACTTTTGTACACATTGATTCTATGTATTTAATGTATAACACTCAATACTGAATGAATCTAGAGTAATTTAATACTAAAAATTTGAAAGAAAACGTGGATCTGTGGTTGTAGCGTGAAGCTCTCTCGGATATATATACAAAATTTCATATTATAAACTAATTTGAAAAATCATATTTATTATTCCACTTTAAGTGTTTTTTGTTTTTCATTTTTTTAAGATAAAAATAAGTTGAAATTTTGAAATTCTCTCATTTTTAATTTGAAAAAATTTCTGATTTTTTTCTTTTTCTTGCATTTTTTATCAGATGAAAAAATTTATTAGAGAAAGCTGTTATCATTATAGAGAAAAGTAAAAGTATATTTTATATTTTTTGCAAGGTTAGAAATATAAGTTTAATTTTTAAGAAAAAAAAAAAAAAGAATTATTTGAAATTTAAAATGTATTTTTTTTTAAACCATTTCTCATCTTGCCCAAACTAGCAATGTGATAAAGAATAGTTTTAGTCATTAAATAGCACTATTTCATTCCATTACATAAAAAACAATTATTATTAAAAAGAAAAATTCTAGGTTAGTAGAAATAACAATACAATGGAAATACAAACTTTTAATGTTGCTAATCATTAACTCCTAAGTTCGTTACATTCAATTACATATATAGTATACAATAAAACAAATACATTTATACAATATTTTAAGAAAATACATCTAATTAAGTTGATAGAAACGACATAGTCACGAATCGTCTGAGAATTTCATCATAATTTCACACCCAATTTTAAATATCTTAAAATATAAAACAAAGTAATAACAAAACAGTGTAGGGAAATATTATTGAAGAAAGTGTGATCACAATTACAATTTAATATTTTTAGACTTATGCTTGTTATCTCTAATTTACCATATAGGATTCCCTTACATTTTTTTTCAAAATAAATCTTTAAAGTTGAATTACTCTTTATTTTTTTTATAATGTGTCATTAGTTTTTCAGACAAAGAACTTTTTTGAGCATTTTTTTTTTCAGATAACACATTTAAATATAATGATTTAACACATTTCAGAATGGGTAATCAAAAAATTACACGATTGTAAAAATTGTTCTTCAAAAACAATTTGTAAAATCTGAATATGATGTATTTCATTAATGATAAATTGCAAATTTTCAACATAAATTAACCGAATGAGAATTTAACCTGGACTAGGCAATATTACCTAAAAAATATAAATACAGTTGAACCTCTTTATCTCAAAATTTCTAAAATTCCCTACATTTACTGTCTAAAATCAATGTATTTTCCATGTTTATGTCGAATTTTTTTTTCTTCAAAACCTCCGTTTCTTGAATTTCTAATAATAGAGCACAAATGTCAAAACTTTCTTTATCAGTAGAACTCATAGACAGAGATGAATTCCGTGAATCCACAGGAAGTAGGGATGAACAGGTAGGGGGTGTTTCTTGGAATTTCAATTACTATCCCTGCACTTCCTTAACTAGAAAGGAATACAATGATTCTGGCAGTAAGTGAGGGGTTAGCTTTTCAACATAGATAAGAAAGCTATAGAAAACAGTTGGTATGCAAACTTGTAGATGCCATTGATGAAACAAGTTAGACACTATCAGAATTGCTGTTTTGCCTGTAGAAATGTGTCTTTAAAAACTATCCAAAAGGGTTTTAAAAAGCTGGTTTTAAGAATAGCTGTGAAGAGGATGAAGGCATCGGCAAAGAAGAAAATTTTAACGCTGAAAATGCAGTGTCAGATTTGCCAGAATGGAATGCAATAAAATCTGGATTAATTGTTGACATTAATTTTGATGATTTTTACAAGTGGACAACTGTCTGGCAACATGCGGAAGATTGGCAGTTGCGGAAATCATAGATAATGTCAAAGGAATATCAGATGAAGAGGAAGAAACTGAAAATCATATTAATGAATAAAAAATGAATGCAAAAGAAGTAGAAAAAACTGTAGAATTCTTATAAACTACTCTTGAATTCCAGTAAAATGTTGGCTATGAGGAATTTGCGATCTTTCTAACCTCAAAAGAATAATCGGAACAAATAAGGTTACACATCAAAAATCTTCGAAAAATTATTTTCAGTGTTTAATGTATGTTAAAAAAACTTATGTAAATAGATGTATGTGGTATAATTAATTTAAAGAAATGTATATATTTTTCTACTAAAAACAATTAAAACACTTTTAATAGAATTTCTTAATTAAAATTAATTTTTTAATGTACCTGTATAACTCGAAACCTCTTTATCTCGAATTTTTCGCCTTTCCCGTGAGATTCGAGATAAAACAGGTTCGACTGTATAACTAAAAAACTACATAAGTAACTAGTGGTTAAAAGTGTCAGTTTAGGTTAAGTCTGCATACTTTATGAAACTATATTTTACATAAATTTCGCATCATCACCTTAGTTACACATGGAAAGTTGGAGGCAAAACAAGCCACATTTTCAAAAGAGAGTTTTTACAAAAAAATTAATTTAAAAAATAAAAAATTTTAAATCCTAGGAATTTATAAAATATTTACTAAAAACCAATACAACATTTATAAAGTAGTTATGTATTTACTAAGGAACAGTGAGATTTAAAGATGTTACCTTCTGAAAAAATGTTACTTATTGTTACTTAACTATATTGCCTTAAAGCATAAACCTTTCATATGTTATAACTTTACTCAAACAAGATTTATTAGTCAATCCATAAAACATAACTAATAAGATTAATTTTAAATGAGATTAATTCTTTCAGGTATTTTTAAACCCTGCAAGTTAAATTGAGAAACTTATTTCAAAGCATCTTAATAGAAATAGAGACCCAATTAGTTCTTTAATGAAAAAATGAATGTTGGAATAATATAAAATAACAATAGAAATTTTTTTTTTTGCAAAGTTGATTTTAGTTTCCCATACCATGGCAGATTAAATAGAACAGTATTATAATAGTATTGTAAGACATTAGAAAAATAATATTAAAATATATTATCAACATCATGTTTAGTATACTGAATTTGCCTTTTTTTATATGTATTGCAAAATATTACAATAATGTACAGTTGAGGGCAGTTTTGATAGCTTCTAAATGCATTTATGTACTATACGGATAAAAAAAAAGTTCCACTTAAATCTAGAAAATGGTGTTCTCTCCTTAATACTCTTGGTAAAAAAAACTATGTAGATTAAGGGGCACGTTTCTCTTTGTTTTGAACAATAATTTAAAATAGATGGCTATAATTTATAATGTTTCTCTATAATTTAATGAGTATTACATATGTAATCATACCACTCTTCTACCAACGAGAAGGTAATCTGTCTTACCTAAATGAAAAGTTATTTTCAGTATATTTTAATTTTGCCCAGTTTATAAAATTGTATAAACAGGACTTTTTAGTTATCAAATATTAGTTTATATAATATTAGTTGGTTAATGTTACATCATACTTAATCATCAGCTCTTTGTTTCAGCAATTAAAAAATAAAATTTAATTAACATTTCCAGAATTGTAAAAATTTCATGTGTTGACTATCCACAAAGTGACTGAGTCATCTCATTCATTTTATTAGATTTGTTGTTTCAAAATTTTGTTTTATGAAAAAGAAAAACATGACTACTTAAGTTCCAAATTTATAAGGATAGATTAAATAGCCTTCCACTTATTTTCTACATTAAGATGCAGTCTCAAAATATATCTTGATCAATTAACAATGTAATATTCATTTTCAAATTGATGAACAGGGAGGATTATTCACTAATTTATAACTTTAAAATGCTAAACTGAATAATAAATTGTTACTTTATTTAAAGTCATTAAGTTTAGATTAAGAATTATTAAACCTAGTTACAACATTTAAAAGAATAATAAACCTTAAGATTGATCCTTGATAAGAATTGAATCCAATTAATTCTTAAGTAAAATTTTTAACAGCTAAAACAAGGATTATTCACTCATTTATAATATTTTTTCAATTTAGATTTCTCTTTTTTCGCTCTGTTCACAACATACCTGTATCATTTCAACATATTTTATAATAAACAGTATTTTTAATATATAGTTCAGTCACTGTTGCTAAATCAAATTAAATAGAATTATAAAAATATATTCAGTTGCGTAATTTCTGAAGTGTGGCACCCCTATATAAAGAAGGAAACATAGCAATTTTTTTCAATAGCTTTTTTAAAAGTAAAATTTTATTCCCTATTTACCACAAAATAATAAACAACCTTATCACTGATAAGCATATTTTTATGTATATTTTTTTTTTGGAATTACATACATTCTACTTTACTACAATGGCAATTATAACAAGTTTAGAAATTTTATTGTATAAAAAATATAAATTTTTATCAAACTTTATAGATTTTTTTAAAAATATTTACATATAAATAATATTAGCTAATAATAATTATAATAAGTATGAGATTTTAAATTAGCAATAATATTTCGACTTAGTAATCATACACAAGCTGAATAATTTATTAAAGCTTTTTTTAAAAAATAAATAATTTAAAATCTCCTAATTGAAGACATTTTTGTCAAAAAGATATTTTTTGATGCAAAAACATACACATGAAATATTTTATAAATTTTTAGCATGAAAATAAGCTACAATAATTTATGCCATCATGTAGTAAACAATATGAAATATTCATGGATTTTTAAGTACAGAAATTATTATTATTTAAAAAATAATAATTTTTACCCAACATCATACATCAACATACAATAAAAAAAATTATATGTATAAAATAGGTAAAATGACTAGCAAAAATAATAAATTACATATCTAATCAAAGATTACACAATAATTAAAATTACAGTGAGATATACACATTCAAGACATTGCACAAAAAAAACTTGTAAAAATATCACGTTGTCATTATAAAAAATAGGTACTATAACACCTAATAACATTAAAGTATATACAAAATAAAAATGTTTTAAATGCCATTTCGTTTCTATTACTATGATCAAATAATACAAACCAATTTGTACTATTATACTGAATATATCTTTTGGAACACATTTAGTTCATGTAAATTAAATGTATTGATGCCCTGGCTTTAGTTCACCAGGATCCCATGCAGTTGGCATTTCTGGAATATTTTCACCTGAAAAAGTATAACAGCAATTGAAAAAGACAAAAATACACAATGGAGATTTAAATGTGATTTAAAAATATCTATATTTGTGCAAATTTGTTTTAATTAGTTTAATAAATCTTGTTTGCATATACAGTCAGACCTCTATTTAATGAAGTCGCTAAATCCAGATAATAAGTTCGTTACATAGAAAATTCGCTAAATAGAAAGTCACCTTTTGAAATACTTAAACGACACAAAACAGGTTTTAAATTCATAAACACTAGACATAATTAAAATAGCAATTAATACACCTTTATCTTGCCAAGTAGTATCTACTATTTATTTTAAAAATCTTAACTATAAAAGAAATTTGCATCGAAACCAAGAATAGAGCAAAACATTATCCAGTGTTACACTATCATGCTACATACATTTTAAACCTAAAAGAAGTTACATTTATGCATAAAATTATATCTGCATTTATTATAAAAGTAATATTAAACATGCATTACCACATGCGTTCTTAAGTTTAATTGCTACTGATAAAATCCGTTCATTTTGTTTGAGTTTTTCGTTTGAAATGCAACAAAAAAAAAGGGGGGGGGAAATGGATTTTGCTGCTTTCTCTAAAAGTTAAGTGGCTTCAAAAATCAATTCAAGGACATTTCCCCCATAAAACGCGTTAACAAGTTTAAAATGTTCTGGAATTTTACAGAAAGTGGGTCTCAAAGAAAAGTTTGTCAATTAGAAAAATCACTTTTCTATTTGGAAGTTATTTTACGAAGAAATTTCCAAAATGTTCTTGGTTTCTCGAAAAAATTCGCAAAATAGAGAAATTCGTAAAAAGGAAGTTCGGCTGTAATTGTATTTATTAAACCTCTTCTTTCAAGACAAAACAGCCTGCTACAGGCAGACTACTTGATCTGTAACAGGCTGTAGTTTCCTTGGAGGAAGAAGTTTATTAAATACAATTATATATTTTTACATGCAAACATAAATAGGCAGATGCTTAAATATTTTATTATTTTCTTCAAAGTCAGTAAGTAATAATAGTATTAAAAAATGAGTAATCTCTCAAAATTAAAGAATTCATAATGAAATTTTTTAAATTAGTATCCAAATTAGATTATTTTATAATTGCCTTCTGTAATTAAAATACAACATAAATATTTCCAAAGAATAAGAAAAAACAAATTAGAGATAAAGAAAATAGCAGTTTATAATAATAAGTGAAATAAAAAATTTTAATTAATAATATAGTCACTATTATTTCATACCTAACCTAGCAGACCAGTGCCTGGAACATATAATTATTATCACTGCAGCTGATACCAAAATTCCAATTATACATATAAGAGCAGCTAAAACAGGGCTGATAGGCATTTTCACTTTATCTATTGAAATTAGATTAAAACATTAGAACAGTATCAGGCAAAATTTAGAATTATTATTCATTTGAGGAAAAAAACTAAAATTGATAAATACTGAGCCAACTTATACATGAGAAAAGGCCAAATGATAATTCATTAAACTTCCAACTGAAAATTTTAAAAATTAATTGAGCCTAATAATTGTGAAAAAAACTGTGTGGTTCTGATGTTAATTTGATAGATCATATGAATAGGCCATCAGGCTATGTGAATTAAAGTCCACAATGAGTATTTCTGGTTTATACATAGAAACTTTAAATATAACAATGTTAATTATGGATTAAAAAATATCAACTATCTTTGTATTATTTATAAGCATGCTTAAAATAAACTAACTATTTAATTTCATCAACTTTGTACCACTAAAACAATAGCATTGTTATTGTGAATGTTAGCAGTTAATGAAGCTAACTCTGTATTCAAAACATATAAGCGATATATAACATTTCTTTCAAACAAAATTGGGTAAGTTGAATTTCAGCTAAATAATCTTATTAATTATTTTTAAAAAATTTTAATAAGGTTGTTGCTATTTAGTATTAAACAAAAATAATTATTTCTGCAACAAAGTGTTTGAACACTCTTGAGTAATCAGGTCTGAATATTTTTGCATCTGATTGTATTCTTATAATATCAATCTGGTTATTATATGTTACCAACACTGGGACATTATAATAAATGCATCAATGCATTGCAATAAGAAATAATATTATAAGATATAATTTAGTATTTTTTAACCTGGAAACTAAAGTTTAATAATTTTAATTTATTATATTAGGCAAGATTTGGAAAGGAGCTAAATGTCACTAAGAATTATAACAAACTTTACTTTTTTAAAAGAACATCCATTTGAATGTAATTCCTAAATTACTTCCCTCCCCCAACAAAAAAAACACATTAGAAGTCTAAAACTAAAATTAAGAAACACACCTCTTTCAACTTTCTTTACAGATTTTGTAGCAACTGTTAATGCTACAGCATTGCTCCGACCAAGCTCATTAGTAGCAAATACCACAGCAATAAATGACATTCCAGATGGCAGGTCAATTAAATCAAATTCAGGAGTAGTCTTTTCAATATCTGAGGCAACTAATCCCTGGGAGTTGTACAATTCAAGGTTGAATTTTTGTGGTAAACCCCCATCATAACCTGGATCACAACTTACAATTGCAGAATTCAGAGTTTCATTAGAGACAATACAATCTTCCACCGGACTGGGTACAGCTGAGAAGAAAAAAAATAGTGTTAAACTAATAAGTAAAATAAAATTTTTTGAATGTTGTCCTACATGCAACTAACTCAATATTTAAATACAAAATAATGCTGTTGAAGTGATAAACAAAATATTTTATTTTTTACTCTGGTTAATGCAGATTTTGTTGCAGAAAGATTTAGTGGCGAATGGGTGCATTAAATTAAGAACCCATATTTAATGACAAACAAATTTAATAAACAATATGATAGTACGAAATAGGGCTTTCCAATAAGCCATCCAGTTCAATCCATCGCCTGCCACCTAAGTGGTTACAGAATTATTGTGAGTGATTACAACGCCCTCTTTTGGTCAGGCAGAAAATCGTAACAGATTTTGAAGAGAGACAATATCTCTTACCTGCACAAACCAAAGTCAACATTAAATGCTGTTTATCTTAATTGAGAAAAGTCATATATTTTCAGCTAACATTATTAGGCATAAGTCTGAAAGAAGAAATAATTAATTAAAAGAAAAGTAAATGAGAAAAAACGTGAATATTTCATTTACAATATAATGAGGAACTCAGAACTGAAAAATTTTTGATGCTCCAGCTCTGCTCCCAGATTTTAAGTTAAAGCTTCGGGAATTTTACTATTTATTTATACTCGCTTTTGAGTTTCAGATTTTAATTTAAAATTTTATTAGAAAATTTAACATTAAAAAAATAATCGCATAATCATTAGATCACCCAGAAAATATAAATTTAATTTCATTCATTAAAACAGATTAACAATTTCATAGTTGAGATACTTGTTCATTTTTAAGAAAATAATTTAATCTAATAAATTCTTTATACTTGGCCTCAAATCATTATAAATGTATATTGAGTTTGAAGGTAGTCTTCCCACAGCAGCTTAGCTAACTGGCAATGCTGTTACACTTCGACAGGCCTTTTGAATTTCTATTAGATACAATAAAATTGCTAGAGCTCTGAAGCATGGGAAAATTCAAAAATCCAGGAAAAACATAGCTTCAGAGCACTCTGGTTCCCTGTTTATACTAGAAGCAAATCAATAACTTTGTGATTGGTGCATAATTCAATAAGATCATGTATAAACTGTTTCTATTGAAAAGTTTTTACCATTAAATGTAAAGAATAAAAGATAAAATAGCTTCTTATTTGTTTTCTTAATATTAAATCACCTCTTAAAACGTAGCTAAATAAATTATTTAAATCAAAATAATTAACATATTTCCTTTTTTAGATTTAAATATACTTAATTCATCAAGATAATGTTTATGATAACAAATTCTAGGCATTTTCCGAAAGAATATCTTGTTTGAATTGAGTGTTATAATGTCCCGTTTCTCCATCTTAGTTTTTATTTTAAAAATATTTTTACTTAAAGAATTAACTAATCATTTTTGAAAAAAAAAACTAATGGTGAAGCTTACAATTTTTTCAGTTCAAAATGATATGAAGATATTAAACTTACAAGCAGGAGTCAAAGTAAAGCAGCATGCTTCAGTTTGCATGCCAACTTCATTTTCTGCTGCACACATAATATGGCCATAATCGCTTTCCCTTTTTATAGTATAGAAAAGGGTACTGGATGTACCATTTATTGTAAAACCCTTTAATGGTATCTGGCGGAAAGTGTTATTCAGGTACCAATGAAATTTAACACTTGATGGATTGGCATCAACTAAGCACTCGATTTCTACTGATTGTCGAAGTGCAACTCCATAAGAAGCTCGTTGATTTAAAGCACATTGAGGAACATCTGAAATGTAGTATTTTTGTGCTGAATAAAATTTTAAAAAGTTTACATAAACAGAAAAATGAAATAATTTGAACTAAAATTATAGAAAAATTTAACAATTCTATTACATAATTTTATATATATATATATATATATATAATCAGGAATTAATACAAATATGCTATCATGATAATGCTTTTTTACACAACACATTGGTTTTTAAAGATCACCTAAAAATACTAAAGAAAAGAAACCTTTTCCGCATTTTTTTTTTTTTTTTTTGTATTTGGCTTTTAATTTTCTTGCCTTTTTCACAGCTATATCAAATTTTCAGTTTTGAAAACTTGATGTGGCAAAATACTTCAGATAAAAACAGTTTTTGTTAATAATTTTTTACAGATAACTTTTATAAATTCAGTTGAAATTACATCTAACCATAACTTAATAATAGGAATAATCTAATTCCTTAAAACAAAGATTTGCAGCTACTCTACAAAAATGGTCTAAGAATTTAAATTAACCAAAAATATCCAATGTGGAACAAAAATTGCATTAGTTATGTACTCGCTGCTAAATTTTAAGTTAATTGGATAAAAATTTATGTTATTCAGTTTATAAACACTGTTTTAAAAATTCCCCATTTAAATTTCACAAAACCATAAGCTATAAGTAAACATATCTTTATCATTAACAGTAGCTTTGTCACAATCATATTAATAATTTTCAATTTATGCTTTTAATGAAACAGTTTTAAGAGCGTACCACGCCAAAATGTACCCTCTCCAATTTTTTTTAACATGAAAATTATAATGTTTTTTTTTCCTTCTAAGAAATGATAAATTATTTGGTTCTTTTTGAAGCAGTAATATCTAAATGTTATTTACACAAAAATTAAGTACTTTTAAATAAAAATAGTACCAGGTTTAAAAATTAATTGCAAAAAAGTCATAAAGAGTTTTTTTTTTTTTTTTTTAAACGAAATCTTAATTTTGTTAATTATTGATCAAGATGTTCGTATTATTCTTTAAATTAGCTCGATTTTATAACTAAAATAAAAGTATGCTTCTTGATACAAATATAATTTTTAATACTGAATTTAAATCATTAGAATATTCTCGTAAATTAACACAGTTTTTGGTAGTTTGATAAATAAAATAAATTAGGTAGAATAGAACAATTAAGTTTATTTTTTTAAAAAAATAGAAGGTATAAATATAGATATGCATGATGTAAATAATTAAAAGTTAACAAAACATATGGTACTTTATAAAGTATATATATAAATGCAAAATTCTGATGCTTCATTGGTTAATTGTGAAGGGCAAAATTCTTTCCTTGAAAGTTGCTTTAAGCTTACCAAGCTTCAAATCTATAGAAACCAGCTTATCTGGAAAGTAAAGGGGGCTAGAGCATAATGCTGATCAAATTGTTATTGGTCACCAGAGGTGAAGTTTTAATCATTACACCAACTCTCTAGCTAAAAACTGGATATTGCTGTAGTGTTTTCCTTTATTTATTTATTAAAAAGTAAAAATCTGACAATTTGTTTCTATAATGACAATTGAATTTGAAACACCAATAGTAGGAAGTTATAAAGTTGAATAAGTTTTATAGATATATTTCCATTTTTTATAATGGATTCATTACAAAAAAAAAATAACAAATTGAACTTACAGTGAACATCAATAGCGACGCTATCACTGACACCTTCACCCTCGGAATTCGCAGCTACACATGAGAAATTGCCTGAATATTTTCTATTGATATTATGAAAGAGCAAAGATCTATTTTGTATTTTAATGCCAGAATTAATATTGGTGTAAAGTGGTTCATCTTGAAATCTCCACCCCACTTCAGTCACAGAGGGGTGTGCAATTATGTTACAATCAAAATAAACAGCATCTCCTTCCAGAATGTATGATCGAGGAGTTCCAACTGTCACAGAAAGTTTGGGAACATCTAAAAACGATAATCATGAAGAGAAAAAAAAAAAAAAAAAGAAATCATAATTGCATTGACATTTTCTTTTTGTTTAAAAATTAAAAATAATAATAAAAAAAATTATTTTGATGCTAGAATTATAATTTTATCTTAGACAACCTTATTTGTTTTAAAAATAATAAACTTTTATTTAGTAATGAAGAAAATTTTTTATAACATCCAACATTTAAATTGCTTTGAGCAACAAATTTGACACTTTTGTAATTGAAAAGATAATAAGATAAGATAAAAAAAGATAATTTCAATAACTGCTATCATGTTTTCAACAATTTTACTATCATGAGTTCTGTCAATTAGTTTTGGAATATACATGTATAATTTCAACTATGTAAATCAACTATAAAATGCATATTCAGTTTTTATTAACTTTTGAATGAAAATGACTCTAAACAGTTTGAAATCTTTAGAGAATCTTTACAAAGAAGGAAATATTAAGTAAAATTTTTAAACATGTCATTATTTTTATCAGCTGTTTTCTTGGGTAGTAGTAAAAAAACCATAATTCTACTTCCAACTTTTCACCATAGTACATATGAAAGGCTTATAGTGAAATAATGACAAGTCAAATAAAAGTAGAGAGCTTATGTTTTGAAAGATCTTAAAAAACACATATACACAATATTGTTTAAAAATTTATTATTTTTGCTGATGCTCTTGAGAATACAGAGTTATTAAAAAAATAAAATATGAATTTTATATCAAAAATATGCATAGTAATGAAAAAAAATAAGGTAAATTTTTTTTAGCAGAGGTTATAAATGCTTTAAAGTCAGATTTGTTTAGCAAAATTTTATTGCATATCTCTATTACTTTAATAGTTAAATTAACTTTGTTTAGATTATTAAGAATATGATTTTTTTTCTAAAAATATAATTTAATCTAAGTAACAGAAAGAAAAAAAAACATTGCCAAAAGTTGCTATGAAATGAATGAAAAGGACATATTTGATATTGGTCACCAAATTAGGTTTGAAGAGAAGGTGGCTACTAAGTTACTAGAGTCAGCTGACCATTGACTACTAACTGAAAATTTAAACTTTCATGTTTACAGTCAATTACTAATTAGTTTAATTACTAAAATATTTTGTGACTTTTTAATGTTTCACAATAAGATTTTCATATGGAATAAGCCTTAAAAATAGTTGATATTTTTTAATACAAAATATTGAAAAGTTAATGTGATGAAAACTATAGTTTTCATCACATTACAGACAATTTATAAAAAACAACAAATTGGTAACAGTTTTTTAATTTTTTAAAAACTCTACTATATCAATTATTGCGTATTAGTTAATTGCAAAAAATATAAAATTATAAATAAAGACAATTACAATGCACTTCAAGAACTCTATGATCTTCTAGTATATTTCCATTCATCACAGGATTACTGGCACGGCAAGACAAAACACGCCCATTATCGTCAGATCTAGGCACAAATAGAAGTTTGCTGATTGTTGTTGAATCATATGCGGCTATTGTGAAATTCAACAATTGCTTACTACCAAGCCACCAAGTAATAACTGCTGGAGGTCTTGAACCTCTGGACTGGCATTTGAGGATTGTGTGGCGACCAGCAGATAATGGACGTTGCAAAGTAGTAATATGAACATCTAGTGGTTTTACTATAAAAATAAATTTACATCAGTTACACCAGTATAGAATATAAAAACACTAGGGACAAAATCAAACAAGATTAATATGTATGATACCTAACATTTATAATGAGTAAACAAATCTTACATATTTAATTTTTTACAGACTGTCCTAAATCTTGGATCAGTTCCTTGATTTTATCTTTTCTCAGCTTTTGTGAAACTTGATTTTTAAAAAATAATTGTTTAAATGAAATACATAGAAAAAATTATAAAAGGAAAAATCATAAAAGAAATTAAAATATTTGTGAAATAACTAGATTATATGCATAAAATGAAATATTATAAAACTTAGTGTATTTTACTTAACATTGTATTTAACATGACATGTCATTTTATTTAGATCCCATTGATAACTTATTTTTGTTAATAACTATACAATTTAAGAAATTAAATTGTTAAAATAAAAGTGCTGTATTTTAAAGTTTATTCATTTAATAGCAGATTAGAGGCAATTAAATCCAATTCTAAAAATTCATTTCTTTACATATTACATTACATAATACATACAATGTATTACATTACATTTCTATACATTTCTTTATTATTTCTATTTCAAAATTATTATATCCTTCACATATAAAACAATAAATTAGAGAATTTTAGTTTTTTTAAAGTAAAATGTATACATTGAAAAATTAAAATAAAATTTGACTGAAATTGGCCCTCTGATTGGGAATGTTGTTTTGACAACTAGTACATATTACATCTACAGTGATTACAAATATATTGAAGTACAATAAATATTTGGCTGTAATATTACAAGAAGAAATAAAATTTGAAAGCTAATTTTTAACTAAACATGGTTTTTCGCAATGAAACCATGTTTGTATCTCTATAGCCTTATTGATTGTCAGAGATTCTCCATAGATTTGAAAACCATGAATTTCGCAACAGGAAATAAATCAATTACTACCAAAGTCTAAGTTGGAAATATTAGCAAATAATTAACATGCTGATGAATTCTGCACTTCCATTAATAGAATATGATAAAACACTAAATTCATTAATGAATAGTTTTACAAAATGAACAAAAAAAAATAATACTAGAACACACAAAAAACAGATAGCTTACGTTTATAAATAAGAAATATATCAAGTTGGATTGTAAAATATATCTTTATAAATTTTTAAAAAAATAAAAGTTAATATTCTTACAATTCAAATCTAAACTGACAGACTTTTCTGCAGGTTCAGTAGCATTAGGTAGTGATGCCTGGCAAGTTAATGTGGACATGAGATCTCCTCTGCTCAAATATGCTAATGTCAGCTCATTCCGAACAACTCCTCTTGGCATTGCAATGAAGCTGTCATCCAATAAATTTGTATCCTTCCACCACGTGAGAACTGATGGATATCCTAAAAAACATTACATAATATAATACAAACAATATACATACATAATCAGGGGTTTGTTTAGAAGAAATTCGGGTCCTTTAACCGACCCTTCACAAAATAATTTATTTTTTAATTGGACCCTTCACAAATTTGTTTATCTTCATTATTGTTTTGTTAATTGAATAAACCCTTCCCTGGAGTGGGGGGGGGGGGAGAAAGATGGTTCTAAGAAAATATTTCTATTTTTACAAACATCCTGTGCGCATTCTTATGGATATTAAATGATTTTTTTTTTCTAAATTAATAATTGATCAATTTATATTTATTCATGAAATTAATTAATAGAATATTATGTAAATAAAAATTAATTTCTGGCAATTTTTTAAATAAAATATTATAAATTTAAGAATTGTTTAAATTTCTTTAATGAGTAACACTTTAAAAGTGATACATAACTAAGTTGTGTTATTTAAAATATGTCAATTGATATTATTAAAAATGTGAGTGATTTTGTTTCCATTATTCATCCGAAATGAATACTTTGTGTTGAGCAGTATAGGCTAAATACCAAATATTTGTATGCTGTATTTCTAATTTAGTAGCAGCAATGATTGAGCAGAATCTTGTATCTATTTACAATTTAAAAACTTCTTGAAAAGGTTTTTAGCAATTTTTTCAATAACAGGACCCTATTTGCACAAATTCACTTAAGCGGCACCCTGGTTGAAAGAATGTGACTTGACGCTTATTTTATATTCACAAATCATGAGTAGTTTTTTCACAATTTTACAAAAACAGGACCTTTTACAAAATGTCTGAACAGAACACTGATAAAAGATATGCATACATGAAAGACTAACATATCACTGAAAAAAAAACAGTATTTATTTCTTCTTGGTGGCAATGGGAATTAAATGATTTTATTAAAATAATAAAAATACATACATCATACAAGTACTACGTACTACAATGGCCACATAAAGAAAGTTAACCGAAAACAGTTTTTTTCCAGACAAAAATATCAGATCACAACATATAACCCAGTTTTAGTCCTTTTTACCTTCTGTTGCAACGGATAAAAGTAAGAAAATACTTTAGTAAATTTTACCAACTTGAATATCATTAGAATTTTAATCTTTTTCATTCATTCAAACAACAACCATTTAAAATACACATTGAAAAATGAGTAATAAAGAAAGGAAATAAAAAGACGCATTTTTATCACTTGCAATATTAATTTTTAAACTTTTGTATTCACTATTTGGATTTAAAAAAATATATATACAAATGCATATGAAAAATATTACACTTGCCAATTTGAAATTAATACATCCTATGAAGGAAATACATCAAGTGAGTATAAGAAATAAGACCTAACTTACTGATTAATTGTTTGCTTCTATTTATTTAAAGACAAACATACATAAAGGCATTTGTTCAATATGATTCTGGTTTCCAGCAATTAGGTACATAATGTTAAGTAAGTTCTGAAATATCTTAAAATATATATTTTTTTAAAAATTAGTGGTGTGGTCAACAATCTTTGTCGCTTTAGTAGTTAATATTCATTTTAAATTTTAATTTCATTTTCAATTAATGTACATAGTTTAGAACAATTGTTATGTGTAATTTTAGGAAAGAAATAATATTTAAAATTGAAATTTTAATTTAATTATAAGAAAATTGTTTATTTTTATTAAGGACATATATGTTTTGAGAGGAATTTCCTACTATTTTTTAAAGGTATTTTTTAGATAGTCAAAACCCAAAATCAATAATTTTCAAGAGAAATTTGTTAGTATGAGATTTTACTAGAATAAAACTGCTTTGTGACAACGGAAATGAAAAGTAGTTTCACAGATTCTAAATTGTTATCCGTATTATACTGCGGAACAAATCGATATCATACAGGAATTTGTTCTACCTTTCAAATTAGCTTACCTCCATTAGTTTCACAATATAGAGATAATCGGGAGCCTTCATTTAAAGGGCCAACAGTATCTGCTAATGCTTTGCCGCTTTCGTCAATTATTAATACTCGTGATCCTGAAAAAACAAAGAAATTATAGAGTATTAATTTTTGCTAATATTACATATTTATATTTATAAAGCAGATTAATATTTAAAATAAAATAGAGCACAATTTTACCAAAAATTGTGATAATAAAATCCAAAAGTAAAACAGCAAGAATGTTTTGCATATCACATTTAAAAACAAAACTAAAATTGATGTCGGATGAACTGACAGGAGAAGAATCAAGGCAGGATAATGGGATCAGCAAAAATCTTTTTTACCAACAAGAAAAAAAAGAAGACTCTGTTTTATCAGTTTTCGTACTTAATATATAATACAACTCAGTAATTTTATTTTAAACTGATTGAATTGTGAGTGGTATCGGTTTGAACGCAATGAACTCTTGATAGATTGATTAAGAGAATTTTATCAAAATAAAAAAGACACCAGCTTCATTGATGTGTTGTTGTTTATAATTGTAGCAAATTCGACAGAGTGACATTTCTTGTTTGGGAAATAAATTAATGCTTTCTTTAGCATAGTCATTAAAAAAAGTTAACAAAATAAATTGTTTTGAAGTCTAATCAATAAATTAATATGTAGTATTTTCTTTTTACTCTCTATCTGCCAGTTTAAGAATATTTAAAAACGAATTGTTTTATTATAGTAAGTGCATTACCTTTCTAGCTATTTTTTAAATTAATTTGCTCATATATAAGTAAATTATCTTAAAATTTTATTTACTGCTTTTGTAATTAATATTTTACCGTGGATTATTTCTTTTAGTTTGCCATTAAAAATTATATACAAGGATAAACCTATGTTAACGCTTGATATGCGTTAAATACTGGATCTGTCTAAAGCCTTTAAGAAAAGGAATTATTTATAAATTCCCTGAAATATATAAAATTTTTATTAATTTCATTGTTTAGTAAACTGATTTACTTAATTTATTAGAAAAATAGCCTTAACTAGCTAAACATTTTAATTTGTTAAATTTTTGAATTCTTTCTTAATTGACCTAATAAATAAAAGCCTTATTTTGAAGCTCCAAATTTATTGTAACAAATTAAAAGATAAACTTTGCTTGTCCACAATATTTTTATCTTAGAAATACATGACAAGTACATAGTAGTAAATTTGTGTTTCAGTTTCAGAATTCTTGTACACAAAGTTCTAATTTTCTAGAAGTATTTTTCTCCCAATATTTAATCCCTTGGTTATAAAAGTCCCTTGGTTATAAAATATTTTCTAGCAGAGATTCCAAAGAGAATATTTTCATATTGATTTCATCTCGCCAAAGGGAACTTCGAAAAAGCTTTAAAAAATGTGTAGAAGATTATCCAGAGTGTCTGTTAGTTATATCTTTAGAGTTGGACCCTTGTGTGCTAGCTGGGCTGAGATGTTGCTTCCTTACAGCTATTTAAATTTTAATTTGTTCTTAAGTCTGATTCTGAAATACAATAACATTTTTATTCATAATGCTACTTCTTAAGAATGAAATAAATTATATTAAAATGTCAGGGATCTGTTCAGGCCAAATTTAGGTACCTTCACAAATTCAAGTTTAGGAGAAACAGTAGTTTCACAAAATACTTTTTCTTAAAATTTTATTTTTGTATCCCGTAAGAGACGATAAATCCATATTTTTGTGTTGATTTTCTTTATATAATTTTTAATTTTCACAAATTATGTCTAAATTTTCACAAAATAGGTACCTCTCAGAAAAACCTAGACAGACCCCTGAATGTTCAAAAATTTTGTTGATTTTTTGATACTCATGTTTTTAATGGACATTGAGTTATATATTAAAGAAGGACCTGCCACACTAACTTAGGTCCAAGGAATGATTATCATCCCAGGTCTCTAGCAAGTCTGATTTTTATTAAATATATTTGTTTCCTGAAAAAAGTAATTTTATTTTTTAAGACCAACAGGTGAGAGACTCATACATTTAATATTTTTTTTTATCATGTTTAGTCCTTGATGCAAAGTAAAGATATTTGTATCTAGATTACAATTTTCAATAATGACTAATATTTCTTTTAATTGATTGTGTTACTTGCTATACTTGTCAATTCATGTACAATTAAGTTATATTATTTAACTATGTATCCTAATTTTTTTTTTAAATGTTAACATGAAAAAAAAGCAATTTAGTTAGCAAAAAAGTAAATTAGTTAAGGTTATTAAAAAAATTTATTGACAAGACTATTATAACTAAAAATGCAGAAATGATAGTATGTTGATCTGCACTTATTTAGAATTGAAGTCTTTTATTCAATTCAAAAAGTAGCAGAGTTTATTCTAAAAGATAATTAGTTGCTAAATATTGATCACTAAAAAGATAATTAGTTGCTAAATATTGATCACTAAAAAGTTAATCAGGTCCTAAAAATATAATTACTTGCTAAATATTGATAATCTTGAGATTGTGGATTGCATAGTATAAATTCAACATTTTAAAAAGTGAGAATTTATGTTCAAAATTTAGGTGCCGTAATAACACTATATTAAAATTGTCAAATTTTAATAACCACAAAAACAGAGACTGGCAAAAGTTGTAAAACTGTAAGAGCCAGGGAAAATTCTTAAGAACTAGTTTCTATAATTATTATGATTTCAAAATTAAAAAAAGGCTTCTTTTAGACATACTAGATCATTTATTAGTAATATGAGCCATATATGTGTCTTTCAGCAGTGAAGGTGTTAAATATTGAATCAAAAAATTTAAAAAAAAAACACTAAAGCAGCAACTAATTTTATATTGTTTCCTTTAAACATAATTGGATATATACATTAACCATCTAATATTTGAGTTTTAGCTTTAAAATACTATCTATCAATTGATACAATTTTGACTTTTTTCTAAGAAATTTGCCGTCTTTTATATCGAATATATAGCCGTCATAATAGTTCAAACACAAGTAGCAGAATAATATGTTTAAAAATTTATTCGACAGGAGAATTATTTGAGTCGCCATGGTGGCCTGGCGCCCAAGATTTGCCCCATTCTGCGGCATAGATGTCGGCAAAAAAAAAAAAAAAAATACATAATAGTCAAAGTGTTATACAATTTTAGAAACAAAATATTGGAATTTGAAAAGTTATAAAAAATTAAAAATTAAAACTATAAATAGCTGCAAAAGAAAGTTAAAGATTGCAAAGATTAATGTAGATCTGAAACTGAGTGTGCCAGAAAGTAATAAGAGGAAAAAATGTTTTTTATCTAAAAATCAAGCAGGGCAGTGCTTATCAAACCCAGATTAAATTTAGCTCTAGCAACTGCAGAAAAGAACAATTAAAAAAAGAAATACTATCTTCAAAAATTATACGTAAAATCAGAATTATTCTGAAAGTTACATATAGTCATTGTCTTATAAGTATTTTTTTTAAGAATTGGAGTTTCGGTTTGTTGGAAAATGAATTTAAAGCAACTAAATTCTGGTTCTATTAGAAATCAAATTTAAATTTGAAACAGCGAAACAATTATGATACATACTTAATAAAAGGCAAATATTTAATTTTAGTTTTTAATATTTTAAAAAGTTATTAAGTGTTTAATAAAGGCCAAGAGTCCAATATTTTAAAACAATTTTTATTCTATGTACTACTTAAATTTTTTTTATTTATTTCTAATATATTTCCTTTAGCAAAATTTTTTTTTTTTTTTTTACTGCAAGTTTTCCTTTAAATGAATTAAATTCCTTTCTTCTATGATTTTTCTATCATTTAACATTTTGCTAAAATATTTCCATATCTGTACCTGTTAATGCCAACTAGTATTGACAAAGCATTGAATGGTTTTTTTACTTTAAAGAAACATTTTTGAGAAGAAAAAAAAATTTAATGCTTGCCTGCAAGGTGGTTAGGAATTAAACTCTTTGAAATTGTTTCCTTCCTGTGTAGATTTTTTTAGCTTTTCACATGCCGCTGCCTAGTTGTCACCAGAGCTTGGCGGTGGCCTTTATGAAAATCTTCTGTTTTTAAATTTAAACCAATTTTTCAACTTAAAAATTTAGTACTCAGAGTGTCTGACATGGAGCTTTTGGCGTCTTCTAAAACTGTTCTGATGATGCTATTTGAAAACAAACTGAAAATTTTGATCTGTTTTAATCTGAAGAGAAGAGGGGTAGTATTTTTTTCTTCTCCTTTTGTTGTAAATAAACGATTTTGTGTAGAATTTAAATGTTTAGAAAACAAACTTTTCATGAAAGAAACACTTAAAATAATGATTCACATGAAAAATATGAATTGAATCAAAGAAAAAATCAACCTTTAAACAATTAACAACCATTAACCAACAATCAATAAACTTCCTACCTTCAACGATACATATTCTGGTTTACCTTGGACTTATTTAGGGGGATCTTACTTCAGATCTCTTTTTGCATGCGGATTTTCTTGCGGTCAGCAACCTTCTGGAGCTTATCTGGCATATGTCAGATTAAGAGGATAAGCAACACTAAACTTCTAACATTGAAAAATTTTGAAACAAGCTCCAAAAGCTCCGTGTCGTGGAACAGACCCATTCATTCTAAATTTACCCCATACAATAAAATCTGAAGATTTAATAACGAATAACTAGTGAGATAAGTATGATTTATTTAAAAAATTTCAGGCTGAATTTTCAGTCTTCTTCCACCCATCAATAATCAACAATGTCTTCTTTGATGTCTGATCTTCTTTCACTGCTTGAAACTGAAATTCCTGAAGGTCGTAAAAGTTTACAAGATAGTTATGTGAACCTAGAGAAAGTGGCTGTTTATTGTGAGTCTAACTACTACTTATCACCTAACAAAAAAAGTTCCCTTGATGAAACGAAGAATTTTACTACTCAAAGTTTAGCGAGTGTTGCATATATGATTAATTCTCTCTCCTATAACATCCTTCATGTGTTAGATCTTCAAACTAGTCAACTTGCTGAAATGGAATCACAAATAAATCATATTACACAAGTAAGGTTTATTTTGTTTTCAATTATTAATTTGGTTCTGTCATGTTTTTTTTTTGTTTCTTATAAAAACTCTAAGGTAAGTGATGTTATTGATATGTTATGTTTAATTTTTTTTCTTAGTCTGTAATAGATTAAAAAATGGTTTAAAATCAATCAAATGCAGGTTTGGCATGATTTAAATAATGATTGGAATCGCAATTTAAATAACTTGATATTTGTTTTAAAAAATCATTGATTTAAATCAACTGTTTTTTTTTTAAGAAAATCAGTAATTTAAACTAATTGATTTTTTTTAAAAAAATAAATCATTAAATATTTTTATAAAATATTCTTTAGAGTATGATTCTTATTAGTCTATAATTCATGATAATGAAGGTTTTATCTAATAAAAATAATGAAAGGGTCAATTATTATATTTTGAAAAAGACTAATAAATAAGTAAAATTAGAGGCTAAAAGTGGATAAAGGTAACATTAAACTGTTAATATGCTGGTAATAAACTATTTCAATTATACCCATTTAGTTTTATGTTTATTTGAATATTTAAGTGCTTTTAAAACATATTAACTATGCAGTTAGTGTTAACCAATATTGAAAAAAGACTTGTTCTGCTCACAGAAACTTACAATAATTTTTTCTTTCATGTATTCTGATGTAAATTAATTTACTCTTCATTGGATATCTAACTGATTAATTGTCTCCTTGTCATTAAAATTTTAGGAAGTTTATTTTGAATGAAAATAACTGTCATTTTATTTATTCACCAATTAGTTTGTAGGAATTTTTAAAAAAATTTGAAACATTTCATTTAAAAATATCAACTATAAAAGATTTAAAAAGAAACTATTTTTTTCACTCAAACCATAAATTTTGCCTACCCTAATCAAATATGTGTGATTAGAAAATGTGACAAATATTTATTTACCTTCATAAAAATATTTTATATTTAGAGGCAATCAACATATAAAGGAAGATTAAATCTAATAGCCATTACTTTTACAAAAGTATAATATTTTAAGATTAAAGTTATAATTAATTATTCCACAAGCTAGCAATTAGCCAAAAAGGCACATTTAAAATTATTTCTTGGTTTAATAAGATGCTTTATATTAGTCTTTTAATGTATTACATATTTGATAAATAGGCATGTAGTAGATATATATTTGACTAAATACATCAAGCAATGAGAATTGATGAAAAATTTTCCCCCATACCCTCTCTCTAGTTCTCTACGGAGTTTTCTTCTAAATTTGAATTTAAAAACGTGTTTGTTTAAAATACTTGTTAAATGGCATTTTTTACTAGCAGAAACATTATCAAACTATTTGAATTATATTGTTTATTTTATTGTGCCGATTTTAGAGATGAAACTACAAAATTTTATGTGTTTTGAGTTCTTTAAAGAAAGACTTTGCACTTAAATTAGATGTGTTAAAGAAAACCATTTTGCACCTACATAGATAGAAATTAGATTTATAATTTGATAAAATTTGCATGTTCTAGTCATTTAGCACATTTTTAATCCAGAGAGAATTTTTTTGCCAGTCTAATATTTTAGTCAAGTTATTATAAGCCAAGTATTTTAGTGATATAACTATTTTTATTAGTAACATTTGTTGTTATCTAAAGTCCAGATTTGTGACTTTTTACTTTTAAAATCACTACTTGTTTTATAAAAGAAGTTACACGAAGAATTATTATTTTTTTCTTCTCATTTTCAGACTGTAAATATATTTAAAGAGAAAGTTGCTCGAAGGGAAATAGGAGTTTTAACAACAAACAAGAACACCGCAAGGCACCATAAAATCCTTGCACCTGCCAATCAAGAACGTCCTGTTAAGTACATAAGAAAGCCTATTGATTACCAAGTTTTGGATGATATTGGTCATGGTGTGAAAGCCACAAGCAATACACCTAGATCAAAAAGAACTTTAGCCCCCATTCAAAATCCTTTGAATGGTGCCAGTGCTGGACCTGCTCCAACTACAAAACCTCCTACGCCTCCACAACCAGTTCGTGCTGCAGGTGGAACCCTTTCTCTGTCACGATCAACAAAAGAATATCGTACACCTCATCCTCCAATTGCACCTCCTCAAGTCCCCAGTAACTATGCTCCAGCAGGCGTTTTAAGATCACAAGAAATCAGAAAAGGTAGTGGCTATTCAACTCTTCCCATGTCTCTTCCATCATCTCAAGTTTCCCAAAGTCTAGCTCTTTCTCAACCGCCTGTTGGAATGGTTCATCCCATGACATCTAGTCACGGTCCTGCGTCTCCTGTTCCTCCACCTCCTTCTGATATACATATGATCGAAAGAATCCCCGGTAAAACTAGCTTTTCCATTTTGGTTTATCTTATAGCTAAAGCAGGGTTCTCCCTAGGAATAAAAAAGGGCAGGGTGCTTTCACATGGAAAAGAGCACTTTGAGTTTTGAAAGGACACTAAATGATAAATTTTAACACTTACCATTGTTAAAATTTATCAAAATCTATAATATTATATAATAACTTCTCAATTTTTAAATTATTCTTCTATATTTTATAAGTATCTTATGCTAGTAATTCTCACTCATAATCAAAATAACAGAAACATTTCAAGCTTTTGAAAAATAATTAAAGGCAAGCTAAAAAACAATTGCTGTGTATTAACTTTCTTCTTCTTTAAAAAAAGTAAACTAAAAAAAGAGATCAATTGGTGATAGAGTTTTTTTTTTATATTTTCAACTCTAAATTACGAGAAGATAAATATTTAAAAGTCATTTTTAAATAAAAAGTGTTTATTTAAAAAAAATAATCGTGAAATTCAAAATCTCTAAAAAATCCATTGAAATATCACCTCCAAAAAAAATATGAATATCTCTGGAGCCGAATATCGAGCAAATTTTAACTATATAACTAGACAACAGACGAAAAATCTTACTAAAATGATGGAAGGAAATTAAATAATTATCAGTTACTAAATCAATCAGAAGTGAACTTTTCTTTGAAACAGGTGGTTAAGAAAACACTTTTTCCTAAAGAAAAGCAGTGTTTTAAGGGATGACGGTTTATTTTTACAAAACGAGCACGGAGGGCGCTTTTATAGAGATCAAAGAGCAGGTGAGACAGGCTGCCTTTTTAAATATATTTAGGGAGAACAGTGGCCAATGTTTATCAGTGACAAGGTTGGATACAAGAGAGTGAAAGTAGTTGTCTTAGGATGCAGTCTCAAAAGATCCTTAGGAGATACTTGTAAAAGATTCAAGGTTAATTATAAATTCTACTTTGATTTTCTGCTATATTTACAAAAGTTGTGTCCAGTTTTATAGCTCAAAAAGAAGTTCAAAGTTAAATCAATTTAAAAAAGTTACATTTTGAGTATAGTAAAGTGCTGCGAGCTCTCTGCTTTCGCTTATAGCTCTGCGTTTCAATAGGTAAGGCTTAGTTTAGCCTATCAAGATTTATATGAGCTCTGAGGCTCTTCTTCAAATTCAACATGCTTCCACCAAGTCCAACCTTCTACCCTGTTACATTTTGATTTTAATTATTTACATGCATTTTTAAATTGTGTTTAAAGTTTCCCCGTATAATCATGCAGGTTTGGCAGAATTTTTTTTTTTTTTAATGTAACTTTTTAAACTTTACAGATTTAAATCTTATCCTAAATTAGGTCAACTAATATTTAAATTTTTAGTCGAAAGTTAATTTTATAAAAATATTTAAATTTAAACAAAGGAACTATTTTTTAGAGTTTTTTTTGTGTATAATACAAATTAAATAATTTTTTAATCAATAAAAGCTTTATTTTGTTTGCTGAATTAATTTAAATTAGACACTATAGGATAGTAATTAGGGTTTTGATTCTAAGTAATTTATAAGTCCTGGAACATGTCTTTTTAGCACATGAAACTTTCAACGACATCTAATGAAAATTTGCTTAACACTAGGTTTACGGGACGCGTCATCTTGACGCATTTCGAGTTTTGTAAGGAAAATTACAAAACCTGTTTGAATTTTTTTTTATTTCTTGTAATGACTTTTATTCATTGATCGAGGTAAATATATATTGAAATGTATTTTCTTCAAAAGCGTTGAAATATTGAAATTCTCTTTGTGGTATACCTATCTCTGTGGATATGCGTCAATTTGACGCAATCATAATTTAGACAAAATTTTGAGTAAACATGCAAACATCACATCAATAATAAATAGGAGTGTACCGACAATACTTCGATCCGTTATCCGATATCGTTATCTCAAACAAAACAAGCGATAAACAACTGTTGCCGATAAACAATAATAGAAAGAACAAACGCAGAATGTCAATTGATGTCAGAGTGTCAGATTTTGAAGGCTTCAGTTGCTTAGTTCAAGTATTGAAAAATAAAATACTAGAATATTTCATCAATATATATCTCATATATTCATTTTTTTTCTTATAGTATATAATTACATTGCTTTCTAAGTGCAGAGATGCCATCTGCTCCGGACACACCAAAATAATTATTAAAAAAAAAAACGGTAAATAACTACTAAGAAAATTTTGCAAATATAAAGTGGTGAATTATATAAGCCTACGAATTATTTAGAAATAGTGGTGGATAAAAATCTACTAATTTGAATTTATTATACTAAAAATCACAATTGATAAACTACCACTTTAAAATATATATTTGCTGTTGAGAGCAAGTTGGCATCTCTGTAAGTGCTGTTATATGTATTCGTTCATGCGTCAAATTGACGCCTGTTCGTAGAGATAGGAATATAAGAAACGTCCGTAAACCTAATGTTAATAAACCAATAGCTTAGTGCTTTTTTTAACAATATTTTATTTGACTCCCTATAGCAGAAATTGCATGAAAAAAAATTGTAACTTGCTTTTACATCAATTTTGAGATTATATTTTGCCCTGCCAAATGGAGATAGAATGTATCCTTTAATATTTCCTCAGAAAGAAGCTTATTATAATTTTATATGTCACTTAACCTTTGACAAATGAAATATTAAATGAATAAAAACAGAGAAAATTTAATTAATTTAATGAAAACAAAAAAAAAAATGTTTACATAAATGTTTTATTTTTATTAATGATAAAATTGTGTTACTTTTTTATAAATAATAACTTATTTTTATGCAACATAAAACTTCTTTTTTTATGAATAATAAAGCAGTTCTGGTTATTAAGAATATTAATTAAGTTCCACAGTTATTTAATTTAAGTCTTCTGTAATTTGAGTATTTTCGTTGAATGGTTATTTCTCTGGTATATTTTCTGACTAAATACTGATATTTTTATTGTTTTTATAGAACCACCCATTCATGTTGCATGGAGTGATCGTCCTGGAAATAGTAAGTTGCTTTTATTATTTATTAAAATTTCAGATTGATAATAAGTTTGCAATATAGTTTTAATTTGTTAAAAACTTTTTTTTTTATCTGAGCATTTGCAGAACAATAGCAACTGTTTCATTTTATATTATTATAAAGATAGTGTTTTTTTTTTCCCAAACAAAACATTTAACTGGATAAGTTAATATTTTTAAATTAAATGTTTTAAAGTATCGTTAATAAAAAAGTTTTAAAAGAAAGTTTCTTTAGATATTGACAATTTCAAAACTTAACTAGTATTAAGATATTGTTTAAAGAAGTTTATAAAAGCAATAAATTCTTTAAAAATTTATGTTTGTATAAATCTTAATTTTTTCCTGACAAACATGGAGGCACATAACAGCACTTCTTAGTAAGTTTATTCTAATTCAACTTCCGCCAAAACTTATACCGCACATATTCAGAAATGTTGAGATGGCTAAGTTTGTGTATAAATATATATAAACCTCTTTTAAAAAAGAAAGAAAAATCCTAAAATATTGTGAGGAAAATTTTTTTTTTTTTTTTTTTTTTTAAATGGTGGGAAAATTTATCGAATTTCGTTCCGGTTTTCTGATTTCCGGATAAGAGGTTCTTTAAAACAGTATTCTGAAAATCTCATAAGTCAGTAAAAAAAAAAAAAAAAAAAAAAATTATTAACCAAAAGTTGATTTTTTTTTACATGCAAAATTTGTATTCATATAGAATTGTTTTTTTAAATAACTCTATATATAGATATTGTTTAAAGAAGTTTATAAAAGCAATAAATTCTTTAAAAATTTATGTTTGTATAAATCTTAATTTTTTCCTGACAAACATGGAGGCACATAACAGCACTTCTTAGTAAGTTTATTCTAATTCAACTTCCGCCAAAACTTATACCGCACATATTCAGAAATGTTGAGATGGCTAAGTTTGTGTATAAATATATATAAAATAAAGCACTTCTGCTACATCCAGTTCTTGATTAAAAAAGTCACAATGTTTAAAGCTCCACAGTTTTAAGATCAGCAGAATGATGTGTCAACATTACCCATCACCTGCTATTACTTCTCAGTCTAGCATCTACCCATTGATTGATATATAGAGTTATTTAAAAAAAACAATTCTTTATGAATACAAATTTTGCGTGTAAAAGAAAATCAATTTTTGGTTAATAATTGTTTTTTTTTTTACTGACTTATGAGATTTTCAGAATACTGTTTTCTAGTAGTAAAGAACCTCTTATCCGGAAATCAGAAAACCGGAACGAAATTCGATAAATTTTCCCATCATATTAGAAATAATCATTAATGTATTACTTTATCGTTTTTTCTTCTTTTTAAGATTATTTCTAAATATTTCTCTTTTTAGTTGGGTTTGACAATAAAAAAAAACGGCTTTTTGTAGCGATTCATAAAACCGGAAAAATCAGTTATCCGGAATAGCGATTGTCCCGATCGTTCCAGATAATCGGTTCCCTACTGTAATTGGTATTTGATAGAATACCAATTACAGTATGGATAGAATACATACGGAAAAAAAAACAGATTTTTTTTTAAAGGAATTAAACTATGGACACCTGAACTTACTATAAGTATCATGTCAGTCACTATTTTAGCTTTCTTCATCCATTACAAATAATTATTTTACATAAAATTTTATTTTTTAGGAAGCTAAATGATTTTAAAAAAATAATTTTTTTTTGCACCCTAAAACTTAAAATTGTTGTCATAAGTTTTAAACATTCATATCATATTGAGTAGTTCATTTTCATGCATTACTATTAACTCTGAAATAAATCATCAAAACTAAGTTTGCAAACATCTTTAATTTTATTTTTAATCATTTTATCATAATTATCATTTTATTTTCATTAGTCTCACCACCATTGCCACCACCTCCTAAGGATGAAAACTATCATGACAGTTATAATCCTCCTTCACCACCTGCATTTTTGAGAAGAATGGAACCCGATTGGGTACCCAAAAATTTTGTAGAAAAAGGTAACTGTAATCATTATCTTTACTGCTATTTCAACAGAATACAGAAAATATAAGATTCTCTAATTACAAGGGGTTCACAAAAAACATTTATAATTTGAAATGGATACAGTAACAATTTAATATGAGAGAGGCATAATTATTTAAAATTATTTGCATTGTGTGTTAACAACAGCATATATTTCAAGGCTAATATCAAGCTGAATAAATGTTTAAAAAAATTATAGAGACTAAAACAAATATTTTAAGTATGTATCACAATATAAAGTATTGAATTGATAATTTTCACAAAAAGTCATTTATTTGGGAGCATCTCAATAGCTCTGAAAATTTATCATGCTGATGTTTTTTGTTATCATTGTTAGCATTAATGTATCAAAAATTATCTCAAAGAAATAATCAGAGTGATTTTAAATTTTAAAAAAAATGTTTTTCTTAATAATTATTTACAAATATCATAACAATTCCCAAACTTTCCCAAGTTGCAGCACTCTTATGAGACTTAAAATTATCTAATAGTATATACCCTAGTCATATTAGTTGTTTGCATGTGGTATATTATTTATTAAACAAATAACGCATATTTCATATATATATATATATATATATATAAGATAACAGAAAAATATTAGTAAGCACATATGTTTCTGTTATTTTATATAACAGATATATAAATAGGATTATAAAACAGAAACTATGGGTGTAAGCAGCTAATATAATTCACATTTAAAATCCACTCAAATAATTTGATTGATATTAATAAGAAATTGTAAATATAAATAATATCAGTTAATAAAGCTAAATTATTATCCACACTTAAAAATATTGTCCATGCGATGAGTGAGTTTGTATCTCATTGTAAAACTTTTCAAATACTAGAATTAGCTTGATACAGCTAACAGAAAAAAATTTAATAAAGCTAAATTATTATCCACACTTAAAAATATCATTCAATGCGATGAGTGAGTTTGTATCTCATTGTAAAACTTTTCAAATACTAGAATTAGCTTGATACAGCTATTTATTTTTGAGCAATATTTATTGATTAGAACAGCTGAAAACCAAACTTGCCCATGCAACCTTCATAGCTTCTTTACTTAGGAAGGGAAACTCATTTCTTAAAGATATCTAAAGCTGAATCAAGTCTACGTTTCTCCTTTGAATAAAAGATGCAAGAACTAGTTGGGTGGTCAGTTGAACATGGAACCCCCAATGTTAGCATGCTTGGTACTCATTATATTTACCCACTTAAGGGACAAATGGCTGAGTCAATGTAAGGATTGTAACTCGGACTTGGGGCACAGCAGCATGCAAGGCAGCATCACTCAGCAGCCTTGCAACAAATTATTATGAAAGAATTGATCTTACACTTTGAAGTCATGGTCATTACAATTACATGGTACCTTAGGATGCTGCTGTGTGTTATTTTGATAAATCTTGTATTGTCTAAGTTCTTCCATTTTTATTACAAATCATCACAGCAACTGCCATAGCTGATTGGCAGTTGCAGTTGGAAGCAGCAATGTAAATTCTTTTTAGAGTATTATTTACATTTTTAATGGAAAAGATCGAAATGTAGTTAAAAAAATTTTATTGTATCATTTATTCAATGAACAGAAGTAATACTTGTCAAGTAATTTCAATTAGCGTTTTTTTTTTTTTTTTTTTTAATCCTCTAGCAAACTTGAAAGTTTTCGATTATAAAAAATTATTCTGATTATCTCTTTGAAATAATTTTGTGAGTATTTATTCAAAGTTTTGATATATTTCTAGTTGTGATAGTAAAAAACATTTATCAGCATGATAAATTAATGTAACTGTCCTGATAGTCTTAAATAAAAGACTTTTTGCAAAAATCATCAATTCTATACTTTATAAATACAAGTTAAAAATATTTGTTTTAGTTTCAAGAAGATTTTTCATTTATTTATTCAATTTAATGTTAGCCTTAAAATATAAAATTTATTATTATTAAAAAAATAATAATAATAATGCTGTTGCATACTTCTCAACACAAATTAGTTTATACATATCAAGTAATTTTTAAGAAACATCCCTCCTCCAAATTAAATTGTTATAATTGCAAATTATTAGCAATGTTTGTAAACACCTTGCAGTTAGAGAATCTTATATTTCACTTAATATTTTTATAAAAAAAATAAGTCCATGGATTTATTACACCATTATTTGTATGTATTATTAAATTTTATCTATTTAAAATTATCAAATCCTTGATAAATTGCATTCTTAAACTTAAAAGTCCAAAAAATGTAGTTTGTTGCTTTCTAATAAAGTTTTGATGTGTTTTTTATATTAAAGTATTACATATTTCGGAGTAAAATTTTACACAGTTGGTATTAATAAATCTTTTCATAAGTTATAATTAACTTATTCTTTTAACTATGTATTAATGTTTTAAAATTTAATTATATAAGTTAAGATAAAAGCATTTTATAGATTTACTCATAAATTACTGTGAAGAGAATGACTTATAATTTCACTATTTTTAAAAGCTAATATTTTCCTTCAAGCTTTTCTCTTAAACTTGGTTTAAAAATCATTAAAACCCTATTTATTCTGAATTAAAGTGATCAAAACTATAATTAGTTTTTAAAATGGTATAAGTAAAACATTAAAGCCTTATTTACTATGAATTATAGTAATCAAAACAAATATTGAATATATTTTTAATACCATAGTACCATTTCATTAAAGCTTTCTCTTAACTTGCTTCAAACTTTTTTCTTAAACTTGGTTAAAAATCATTAAAACCCTATTTACTGTAAATTAAAGTAATGAAAACTATAATTAGTTTTTAAAATTGTAAAAGTAAGCCTTATTATAAAATTATATTAAAGCCTTATTTACTATGAATTATAGTAATCAAAAAAAAATATTGAATATATTTTTAATACCATAGTACTTTTTCATTAAAAAAATGCCTTATATTTAACTATTTAAAAATAAATTATTTATTAATTTCATTTACTACTTTTTAGTTGTAGCTATTTACGATTATTGTGCTGACAAAGAAGATGAACTCTCCTTCTCAGAGAATTCTATAATTTATGTTGTTAAGAAAAATGATGATGGTTGGTATGAAGGAGTCATGATGAATGGTGCAGGCGGTGCAATGACTGGCCTTTTTCCAGGAAATTATGTAGAGCCATGTTTATAAACAGGAGAGAACATGTGGTTTGCATGAAAAAGTCTTCTTCATATAGAAAGAAAGATACATATTCAAAAATGTGTGTTTTTTTAATTTTTCAATTGTGCAATTTGTTGAGCTTTCTCATTTTGTTTAAAACATTTGTTTAAAAGGTCAACGTCATGAGCTATTTATTTCATATTGCTAAAATATTTTGTGCAAGTAGTTTGAATTAATTAGGTTTAAATTTAATTTCTCAAACACATAATTTGCAAGAAAAAAATACTGCCAAAATGCTACTCATTCTTATTTATAACATAGGTTATTCATTCATGTACTTGACTATATTTTTATGAATTTTATTTATTACATGTTTTGTATAGATTTTAAATTATTTTATTACATATAGAGATCACACATTCTTTATATGAATTATATGAAAAATGTGATCTTGCAAAACTTTATTTACAAGGAAACTTTATATATATACTATGTTTATTGGAAATATTTTTCTTTGTTTTGATATTTTTTAAAGAGTAGTTTAAATTAGGAAAATATTAGATTAAGATTTATCAACACAGATTTTGAACTGCTAATTATTTTTTATCCTTTTTTTTGTACAAGATCAACTTTATTATTAAGAATTACTGAACTTTTCATCTCAAGTTTCATTAACAAAATAATATTTATTTTATAAACTCTTATATTTGTTACAAATTAGACTTATATTTTTGCTTGTCTTAACTTCCAGACTTTACTTAATGCTAAAAGATAATTTTGAGAGTAATTCGAGTTAAAATTATGCTTAGCTATAAAACATAACATTTTTAAAAGGAAATGAACCAAAATAATGTTTTTATTTTCAATTATTTCATATGTATATAATTCAAGCACAAAACTCAACTTGTATAAGTATCATTTAATCTCACACTTTTTATGTAAATTCATTTAATTTTAAGTTTATTTAATAACAAATTTATTAATTTTTCGTAAACTTGTAGCCATTCAAAAATTAAGCTAACACAAATTATTTTTCCTTGCTCTTTGAATTTTAAGCTTTTTTTTTTTAAAGATTATTTTAGGTTATTTTCAGACTATTGAAATACAAGTGTAATAAAGAAAGTAAATTTAATGTTTATCTATCAAGATTGCAATTTTCAGAAGAAATAAACTGCCAAAATATTTTTCTTACTTCACTTCTCAATTATAGATAAGTAAAATACTTTTGAGTGTTATATATTTCATCATGTTTTATGTATACACTTAAATCACATTATTCATACATTTGATAGTTTTATTTATGATAAACTGTACCTATATATAAAATGCTTTATGCGAATGTGTAACATTTTTCATTAAATTCATTGCGGAAAATTTTCCTAGAGAATAATAACATTTATCTTAATTAACCTACTATGTCAAATCTATTGTTTAATAATTGAAGATTTGATTGATAATTGATGCAATTGAAATCTATTAATTACGCAGTTATGCTTTTAAGCATTTTCAATGTAGCTAATTATTATTGAAAATTACTTTATAATAATACTTTAATTATGAATTTACTATTACTTTGTTAAAATCTTTCACAATGACGGTTTAAGTTGGAAACTTTGTAAAATGTTAAAAACCAATTTTTAAAAATTACTTTTTTATTTATTTTAGCTTTACTCCTATATAATTTTTACTGCATCGTAAAAAGTTTATCTATAGAAATAATTATAAGAATACTGTTATGTTGTGCTATGGAAAGTTTTGATTTGACGATAATAATGTACTGAGATGCAATTTTAATGGCGGCTTAATGGTCATTTTCTATAGATTCATACACTTGACCGTCAAAATATGAGAGATAGGTGCAATCTGGAAAATAGAGTTTTTATGATTTATTCCCTTTAATGTTTTTCCACTTTCCCAATTTTACAAAATCTGTCTTTTCCCAAAAATAAATTATAAAAGGTGCTTTTATCTCCTCATCAGATATCTGAAATGCATACTATTGCTAGATACGTTCCCCCCTACCTCCACGATTTTGTCTCGAAATTTGTCCACGCCGTTTGTTCCATACATTTTAAAGTTAGTTTTCTTTATCAATTTTTTCCTAGATAGATTTTGCATTTATTTATTAATGTAAAACTTTTTAAACTGTTTTGTTTTTTAATATAAAACTGTGATGTAAATTAAAATTACGCATAATTTTAAATTACAGTAGAAAGTGTAAAAATTTATGCTGTAAATCGTGAGAAACCTAAACATAGATGGGTCGCGTTGGTTGGGGAGTTCAATGCGGGTAAGTCAACTTTAGGAGGGGGATTTAAAGATTTGTTTGGGGGTGTAACCATTAATATTAATTTAAAAGATTATACCCGCCGAATGTTCCAATTGGGAATGGCGATTAGCCGTAAGTATGCAAAAAAAGAAAATTTCACTGTTTTTTTTTTTTTTTGTTTTTTTTACGTTTACTTTCTGATAAACGTAATATCTGTCCTATTAAAACAAGCATTTAAGTGTCAATTGTTATAAATATACTTTAAGATTGGAATCTTGTTATTAAAACTATAAACTGTTTTGTTTTTTAACATAAAACTGTGCTCTAGAACAAAATTAAGCATAATTTTCATTTCAGTGTGTAAATTAAATGTGCTGTAAATTAAAATCCCACATAATTTTTTTTTTCATTATCTTCGTTTAAAATGCTCACTCCTGATCAGCGTAAGATCTGTCCTATTGAGGCAAGCATTTAATTGTCAATTGTTATAAATATACTTGACCTTCAAATTAGAATCGCAATATTAAAACCTAAGTTAGTTATTAATTTCTTTCTAAAATTATAAATGAAAAACAAACTTGATGTATATTTTAAACTTATTTAGAATTAGTATGATGCCAAATTGTGTGTGTCTATAATTTTAAGTTGTTGTATTGTGAAGTCCTAATAAATGTTTTTCTTCTTTTTTTTTATATCTTAGACTTATTAATTTACTTTAATATGAACAATTTAAAGTTGTATTCTTGGCCATTTTTTGCTCAAGACAACCCATTTAAAGTATTCGAAATTCCCAAACTTAGTTCTAAAGACTGTGCTTACCAGACATACAGAACAGCAAAGGATCCAGTAATAAAAGTTCCAGCACAGTTTTAGATGTTTATAAGTTCACCAAGAAATACTGGTTATAAATGAACAGTAAGTATTCAACTTGTAATTAATATATACTTTTTAGAACCTCATTTTTAAAGTGATGAGATGATTAAATGTTTTTATAATGGGAATAAAAAATATATGTTGACATGTAATTGCCCAGCAGATGTCATCTGCAGTTTAACTTGGTATAAGTCGAAGTAATTAAGACGCTAACAACAAAAGGTATCTGAATTTCGAAGCTAGCACCTTTTATTTATTTATTTTTTTATGAAATGGCGCCAGTTGTAGCGTGACTGATCTAGTTCCTCCATCTGTGTTATGGCTATTATGTCATGATGGCGGAAGAAGAAAAAACATTGCTTATAGTCGGTCGTTTTCGCTTTATAATTAGTCGTTTACTGCCTTCGTAAGTCGGTTTATAAACTTTATTTGCAAACTGTTTCGCATTCGCCTAATCGCTCACTCATTTTCAAATTATTCCTCTATCCATTTATTTACTCGCTGTATCGAAAATAACAAAGCAAACTAAGTTTAAAAAAAGAAAGACCGGCAAGAGTAATTTCATATAATGTTGTACCATGAATAATTGTTTAGAAAGATATGATTTGGGAAACTTAAAAACACCTGGTAGATGAAAATTGTTAAAAAAAAATAATAAATAAGGCAGTCATCATGGCAATGGGAAACATTGAGTGATGGTGATTGAATGATGTTTTGATTGAATGATCCGATTATCCGAACCTACTCTGACCATCCTGATTCGGACGTGCTTTTTAGTTCAAACTAAAAAGCACGTTCTAAAACATGCTAATTAATCAAGGTAGACATTAATTTGAGAAAGGATATCAATTTTTTTTTTATAAAAGCCAATATTTGAAATAAATTGAGTTCAAAATTATAAATTTTTAAACTGATTTTGAGTAATTTTAGTGTGCTGATATCAAAATAAGAAAAAGTTTTTCTCTCTATAAGCTAAATTTTTATATATCAGTTTTAGATCATAAAAATAATGTCTGGTAAGTCTTGAGAAAGGGCACTGATTTTTGTTCGCTTGAATCATGTCGACTTTTTTTTTCTTTTTTTCCAACTGCTTATTTTTAAAACAGTGAAGTTTTTTCGCAAGAGATATAATCAAAATTATTTTAAAATTCTACTTTTCTTGTAGACTTGAGGATTTTGCGTTTTTTTTATTTATTAAATTAGTGATGATGAGTTTCTAAAAGTATAAATGACTGAAAGAAATTCTTTGCATATTTGAAATCAGAATAACGCAAAATAAATAAAATAGTAACAAAACTTCAGGCAAAATTTTCTCTGACCGTATAACTATCCCTATAACCGTGTCTTGGTGGTTCAAAATTTACTTAAGTACTCTCGGCTGAGCAGCTTGGTACAGAATGTAGGTTGAATGTAAACTCTCTTTACATCCATAGTATCCCCAAGAGATAGAGAGCGCGCTTATTGGATTTCTCGGCAACGCCTTCTGTGACGTATGAATATTTCATTCTGCCATGCTTGTTATTTTCAGCATTGAGCGATTTCTGTACTCCAGCTTTTGTTTTTCTAACTTGAAATGTCAGTTTTTTCGCCTAAGAAACTGTTTTCTTCATTTAAAAATAAAATAGATGATTGCAACAAGTGGGTAAAGGAATTTGGGGAACTTGCAAATATGAAATGAAATTCTAGAACTTCGAAACCTCAAGGAGAAAAGTTTTTTTTATTTTTTTGCAAGTAACTAGTTTAGTGATTTTAAGAAAAATTTTATATTTAATTTTTATGGGAAACGCTTTTTTTCAGTAAATTTATGATTATCACATGCATGGATTCTTATGAAGCTAATATCACTCTAATTTATTGAATAGCATTGAAATTGAAGTTTAATTGCCTTGCTCAATTCTTATATTCACTATCAAATGAAAACTCAATACTTGTAACTTGATATTTATTGAATTAAATTAATAAGTTTTAAATTTAACATTTTTCTTAGTGCCGCCATCTATTTTTATAAAATAAAATTAAAAGATCTGCATTATGCCTGCCTACCTACTACTAATTTTAATATTTTCTTTTGTTTGTTAAATATTTTAAAATACCGAAAAACAATTATTTGACCACTAAGAAGTCAAGCAATTGTCTTTCAAGATGTTTATTTTATTAATTTTTGATGCATAATTACCATCAAAATCGAGGTGAATGATTATTTTGAATTTTGCTTGGAATTATTACTTGGATTATTTTGAAAGTTGCTTGATTGTAGTAAATTCGGATTATTATGAGTTGGCCTCAATGAGCAATGGCATCATGCCAAATGATATTAAATGTTTTAATCTACATTTTGATGGGATCAGGGATGTTATTTTTCCGCTTTTTAGCATTTTTAATAAATATTCCGCTTTATCTGAAAATACAGCCGTTGAAATAAAATAATTATATATTTTTAAGATTTTCAAAGATAAACAGAAAATTCAAATTACGTAGCTTTTTTCTTCGGTTTTATGCACAGAAAAATGAGATTTTCCGCATTTATACCTGCCCGCCGGATAGCTCATATTTTCGTTATTCAGACGTCGCTGCTTCTCTTTTCGAGTTTTATTCCCGAGATTTAAATATTGCACATTGCGATTCTTATTTACGAGGTTTAAAAATCCAATGTCGCGATTTGTATTTACGCGTTTTTAAAATCCTATCTAGCGATTCGTATTCACACGAATTTAAAATCCAATGTCGTGATTCGTTTATGCGGTTGTACTATAAAACATCGATTTAAAAATTAGACATTGGGATTCATATTCACGCGATTTCAAAATTATGCGTCATGATTCGTATTTACGCGATCTAAAAATTGCGCATCATGATTTGCATTTTTGGAATACAATATCGAGTTTGATATTCATGTGATTTAAAATCAAATATTACAATACTTATTCACAAGATTTTAAAATCGTGCATGTGATTCCTATTCATACAGTTTTAAAATTAATCATCGGGATTTGTAATCCGCATGGTTTTAAGGTTTAAAAATCGCACTTTCTTGTCAAATCTTTGGATATCATATATAGTTTCTACATATTCCATATATATATATATTCGTTCGCGGATATCCTTTTTTTTAGTGCTTTCTGACTACTCTCATCCCTGTGAGATGAACTATTAAAAATGAGTTTCCTTAGTCTAATAACAAAGCTAACGGTAAGGGCTATAAAAAAATAATTAGTTTAGCTTTATTAACTGCGTTGAAAAGATGTGCTTGCAAATGTAGTCAACGCTACTGGGGGGGGGGGATTAATGCGGGCTGTCTGGATCATAACGAACTACTTCTAAAGGACTTTATTATTACTTCTAAAGCACTCCTTATATTTTCTAAATTTTATTGACAATGTGAATATAAATCTTAAATTAAGCTTATTCTAACTGCAGTATATGTGTACTTTATGTACTCCTATATTTACTTAGATTGATTGCAGAGTGCAATAATTTTAAAAGAAGCGTGAAAATTTATATTTCATAATAAAAATGCTTCTCTACTTTGTTAAGCGAGAACTGTGGCGAAAGCTTGGTCAAGAAGATAGCCAAAACTTGACATTACTTTTGCCTGATTAATACTAAGGTTATAATGAACAGCGTTAATCTAACTAGCAATCAGAAATCAGCAAGGAATCGGAAGTAGGTAATATTGGCGATAAAAAGCAAATCTTTATGTTTACTTCCACTTTCAGTTCTCTCTGAACAAAAGTTTAGTAGTATTTGATTATGAAATCAAAATTTATACTCTTTGTACTCTTATTTTAAAATTATTGCACTCTGCAGTCAATTAATATAAATATAAGATTACATATAATGCAAGTGGTGACAGTAAGCAAAATAAATAAATAGCAGTTGGAAAAAATTTCATTTAAGATTTATATTCACATTTTCAATAAGATTAAGAAAATATAAGGAATCTCACATTCGACCTGCTTTTGAACTTGTTCAAAAAATTTTTAATATACAATGCTAAAATTAACTTTCTTACGCTATTTATGACAATGTCTGAGCATGCGCAATACACTAAGGAGTAGAAAATAAGGTTAGCGTTAACGTAAGATAAACCTCATGGGCACAATAATTTTCACTTTGATTGTAAGAAAAAAATACAAATAATTATGATGATTATTTTCATTCATTTCTTAACACTAGAAAGACTGAAACTTAGTAGTAACTATGCCTAGATATTTTCAATCGATTGCAAGACAGAAACACCTGCCTAATAAAAATTTATAAACCTATTATAACAAAATCATGAATTTGTTGTTAGTTTAAAGAGAGTACAGGATTAATTTCTGTTTAGCCAAATATAGTTCTAGTCTAGTCAACATTCTAGTTTACTCTAGTTCTGTTGCCTAGTCAACATTAAGTTTGTTAAAAGGATGCTAATATCTTTTTAGCAAGTAGCCAATGAAATTTAATTCTTGCCTTCAATTCTACCAACAAGAGGGCCAAAATGTGAAACTCAAAAATATTTTTATGAGTTTACTAGTGGGCCAAGCCCCCTGCCGCTCACCAACCCCGATAATTGCTTCGCAATTATTGTCGTTTCTTGGCAGAACACAATTTTTTCACTAAAGTTACAATTATTCACTTAACACATATGTAGTAAAAGAAATTATGTTTGCTTACGCTTGTACCACTACTTCGCACGTTAAAATATTATTATCATCTATTAGCATTATAAATATTTAGATCTACTGGTAAGCAGAATAAATATTCAATGGAATTAAACAAAATTTTGATAGAAATTTAAGATTAATTACAAAATTGTTGATTTAATATTTTAAATATATGAGTATTTAAGCTAGCTCTTTCATACTAGCTCTTTTATAGCTACTGCGTATGCGCCGAAAAATTAAAAAAAAAAAAAAAAAATTCATAATTTTGTAGGGAATCGTATTTGGCAACTAATGATAAAAGCTAAAATTGAATATCTTAAATATATAAAAAGTTTCAACTAATTTTCTAAATAGTTGTTGTACTTCATAAAATTTGTGAAAAATCCCTGATCGCTTTGAGCTTGTTTTTTTTGTTTTTTTGAAAAGTACAAAAGCTGCTTAGAAAATTGCGTGCAACTTTTATAATTTTTAAGATATTCAGATCAAGTTTTTTTTTTTATTAGTTGCCAAAAAAAATTCACAAAATTATGAAAAAACCTTTTAAAATTTTTTTCAGTGCATGCGAAGTATAAATGAACTAGCTTAAATACTCATATCTTGCACACTTTTTAAAGAATTTTTTTTAAAACTTTAAATCGGCAATTTTGCAATTATTCTAAAATTGCTCCAAAAGTTTTGCTTAATTCCATTAAACATCTATAAAGTTATAATGAAAACCAGCAAAGAGAACCATATCTTTATAAACTATAGTACTATAACCATAGTACTATAAAAATTTCAGCCATTGTATACCCATTCAAAATGGAGTGATCAGCTTTATCATTACATTGATTAAAAGCTGCATAGCTTAAATATATGCTACATTTTTGTGATTTTTTAATATTGTCAAAAAAGTAAATTTTGTTTCCATCCCATTGCTCCTGAAATATTTATCAGGAATTATTATTTTTAATTTCATATTTAACTAAAATAAAAACAAAGTAGTTAAAAAGTATGATAGCTTTTTGTTTCTAATTTGAACTGGGAAAAAAAAAAAAAAAACTAATTACAACTTCTGATGCTTACTCAGCCATAACCTAGAAACTTCTGCACCTTTTCATGCCCTCTAGTTAATGTTTTGCACAAGATTAATCCACGTTAGCTTGTGCAGCATCACTATTCTGCGATGTTACGTTCTGTACAGAAACTTTTTCACTAACCCTTATATTCTTCAATTGTTTTCTTAGATTGTAAAGTGAGATATCTACACACATTTCTTAAGATTAAATAAAATAACTTTATAATTTAATAATTACCATACATTTTTAATAAAATTAAAAATCAAAAGACCGAACCTAATACAAATGATGAAGTAATTAAAGTTTAAAAAAATCAGGTCTTATTAGTTTAAAAATACACTAAAATAGTAGTCAGAAGCTGGTATTGTTTAGGGGGCATGACAAAACCCAGCACCCAAGATTTTTTCAACACCTGTGTTTTATCATTAATAGTAATAAAATAGCGAAAGCAATCGGCATAATCAGTGCAAGTTAAGGTAACTCTTGATTTCTTAAAATAAAAATAATCTGATTTCTTCAATGTGAATAAAATTATGATTTTAAAAGTGATTTCCCTTTTTTTATTTTTAACACAGAAATGAAACATAATAAAAAATCTACAGTAATTTTTTAAAGTTTTTACAAAGTACAGGGCAATGAAGCTTTCCTCATAAGTAAAGCTTCTGCACAACATGCCAAGCAAATTAGAAAATTACCGATTTTTAATTACATAACGATACATCAGTCATAATTTTTACCCCATTTGGTTGATTTTTTATACTAAATAGAATGAAATAAATATAAAAAATATAATAAATCTAGAGAAAAATAAAGATGAATAAAATTATGTACAGGATTAAATATACAATTGTAAACAAAAAAGAAAAAAATGATTAGAGTTAATCATCCACCTGGAAAAATGCAATCCATTATTTACAGAAAGAGAACACAATTCATTGATATGGTAGTGACATTACAAGAGAAATTTCATAGGCTGCTAATACATCAAAAGCCATTAACAATAATGAACACATTGGCAGTGTAACTAGAGGTGAGTGTGAAACAATATGTGGTATTTAACAATATGTGGTTATGGTCATGAGGTAAAACAATTTCATAAATTCTAACCAAAAAATGACTTTTTATACAAATTTATTATATTAAAAATATAATAACACATACATTATGCCAAAATTAAAGATGATTAATTATTAAAAATAGGATTACTAAAGCCAGACAGTTAAAAAAAAGAAATTAATTTAATTATTATTGTCTTATACAATGACTTTTTTTTATATTGTTATGATGATGAACAATAAAAGAACTACTTTGATGAATTGCTACTTTAAATGCAAGTAAATCATTATAATAAATAATAATGCTATATAATATAAAAAGCAGTTATTGCTTTGAATGAATGTAAAAAAAATATTGCAATTTTTTGATATCCTGAATATTTTGGTACTTTCTTGCCAATTAGTGATATCAAGGTTTGACTATATTTTGCATACTTATTATCAGTAATAATTGAGTTTGGATTTGAATTGAAAAAAGGATACAAATTCTTACATGTAAGAGTTTATCAACACCAGAAATACTATCTATTAGTCATGTAACAGTGTACAATTTTAATTCTTTTTTCATAGACGCCGAAATTCACTCTAATTTAAAACATACATAAAAATGTTTATGTTACGAAAATCCAGACAATTTCATTTTAATTCGTTCCGAGGAAGAAAAAAAACATACAGGTTTATAATGAAATCGAGTTCTATGAAATGTTTAAGTCTCTAAGTAATATGGATTTTTCGAAGTATTATGATATATTGTATAATCTATTATCACTATTTAATTTGTTTTAAACAGAAAAAAATTCAAGATAGTGTAAAAAAAAAAAAAGCATAAAATACTCTTAATAATACAAGGCATTTATTAAGCATTTTAATATGAAAACATAAAATACTTAAATAAACTATTCATATTTAAATACTGCTATTTATATAGAAAAAAAATTAACTCCCTGGCTCTAGTGTATAAAATATCACAACAAAAAACACCAAAAACAAAAAAAAAAGTAAATTCATACAGAATGAAAAAGTATGGATATGGCTTGAATAAATTAAAAATGATATATTATGAATGAACACACATTTGGTTTTCACTAAAATTTACTATTAGAAGTAAATGAATGACTATAATATGATTGTAGGTTTTGAACGAAAATCTATGGAGTGAACACAGACTAGGCATTAATGAAGATGATTTCATAGGTTTCAGCTTGTAACATTTGAACATTAGATGTCTTCGTACAACGTGTTTCAAAAATGGTAAAATCCCATAAACTTTTAGAAACAAATACAAAACTGGATCCAAACTAATACCATTTCATGACATTTCCTTTTTTTAAAGTTCTTTTAAGCTATTTTTTTACAATTTAAAAATCATATATGTACATTTCAAAAAACCTTGTAGATCTTGGGGGTTTGAAACCAAGCCAGAACATGCATAAAAATGCAAAACAGTTTATAAGAAATAAGTAATTTATAAAAGATTGCTTCAAAGTTCACAATAATTTTGTGCTATATGAAATAAAGATACCCCACAAGAGCCAGTTGTGGGCCAAGTAAGGCAGGGGGTTTAGGGCTCTACAATTTCAAAACCAATAGTATGGTGGGGGCAGTCAACATTGCGCACCAACCACCTTTACTTCCCAGACCAGCTGGTACTAATCGATCTGAAATTGAGTGGATTTCAAGTTGCCACCTTGAACTGAACTTTGCTCCTACACGGTTTAATGTCTTAAACTAGTCAGAGTAGATCCTCTGTTAAAAAAGAAAATTTAAAAAGACTTAAATATATTTTACTGGCTTATATTTTGGGATATATATAGGGATTGCATCAGTTTTGAAACACTCTGTATTAATGCATAGTTAGTTATTAGGCATTTTAAAAAACCTAAAACAATGTAATATAAATGAAGCGGTGGGTACAGTAAGCCAGAATTTCTTAGATTTAAACATTACAATTATAAATAAAGTTTAAATAGTTCAATCATTATAATACTACTATATAAACAGTATTACAATATTATTTCAAATGAAAAATAGAGATAGTGAAAATAATTTAGAATAAAAATGAAAGGAAAAATGTGAATCATTTGATTTTAATTCCTTAAGGTTTGAAAATTAAAAGATAAAAAAAAAGAGAACAGATTAATATTCATGACAAAGTTATTTATAATGAATGGATTTAGAAAAGGGTAAATTCATGATAAAATAATTACTATACAAGAAATTTTCAAATTATTTGTAATCAATGCCTCGATAGAGCCAAAAATGAGACAAATAATGTGTCCAAATCTTTTAATATACACATTCTTAAGGCAAAGCATATAAGTGCTGATTTCTTATTTATTTAAAAAAAGAGGGATTTTCCATATTTATACAAGAGGTTGAACTTTAAATAATTAGTATTATTTAAGGGTCGCATTTCGTGAGAATAAAATTTTGATGAGTGAGGGGACTAACTTAATTGATCTACTAAGTATTTCCAGAAAAAATGCTGCACCCATGGAAAAAAAGAATCGCAAATTTTTTTAATAATCATCGCATATGTCATTTTTACTTAATATAGTTTATTTAAATTCTATTAAAGAAATAAAAACGACCTTTAAACAACGAACCTCCATACTTTTGCAGTGGCGTACTTTTTCTCAATTTACTTCTGTGTGTAATTTATATTTCAGTATTTCAATATAATTACTTCTATGTTTAAAAAAAAAACCAAAAACAAATAAAATTTTCAGTAGAAATTTTATTAGCGGTAGAATAAATCGACTATACCAAAATGGGAAGTCTGAAAAATTTAAATGAAAGCTAGTTAACACAAGCACTATTGCAAAATGCGTTTCTGAAACACAAGAATATACTTATAAAAAAATTTTGATTAATAAAATTGGCTACCTTTCTTTCAGACACTATTAGACGCCTTACTTTTAGATAGGACTTATATTTTCATAGCCAAGTAAAAAAATGGATAAAACGTATGAACTATTTTAAAAAGTGTTGTTTTAAACACTGATCTAACTTTGACTAGTTAAAATAACTTTTTCATGACGATAAAGAATAGTTCTGTTATTGTCTTAAAACATTAATAAAAAGAATGAACTAAAATAAAATAAAAATTGAAACAGAATATTTATAACATACCAAGATTTCAATTTTACTTTATTTCATTTTAATATAGACACTGTTTTAAAGTAAATGTATTTATTGTTAATAGAATTTGTAAATGCTGTAAAACTGAGTGATACAAATGAAAAAGTGTAATTTCTCAGTTGTATTTAAACATCTAAGAAATAGCTGGCTTTTTTTTTAAATGCAAAAATATTTGTACTATTTATCACATATATTTTATGAATCTATTAAGAATAAATAAAAGATTCTGCAGTCAGAAAAGTTTTCATAATTTCAAAATTACTTAGGAATTATAGACTTTTGATAATATAAGCAACAAAATAGTTTTTGTCTTAATTAAGGCTGGTTATTAATCTAAATTGTGGTTTTTTAAAATCACATTTACAATTAACTTAAAAAATTAAGTAAACAAAAATTTTTAAAAGCTTTTTTTTTTTTAAAACAACAATCAATATGATACAAGAACCTGCTTTATAGGAATAATATTTACAATTTATGCTATAATTCTATTAACAGGGGCAATATATATACATTAAAAAAAGGGTTTTGAAATTAAAATAATGCGGAAAAACTTTTCATTTCAGTTGAAATTTAAGATCGATATGTTTAAAATTTGACATAAGAATAATGTTTGAAAAAAATATATATAAGGGCTTCGTTCATCATAGTTTGTCGATTGAAAAAATATATTGAAAGAAAAAAGAAAGAAAGACAAAATCATATTTACATGCGATTTCAAACCAGAAAAAATGCACATCCAAAATTAAAATATATAACAGAAATACACAATTAATTTTAATTAATTAAATTAATTTTTAGTGAATAAAAGAAACATGCATTTTTTTACACACAATAATAAAAATCTTTTATAATATGTATACTACATGACTAGACTTTGAAATCCCAATTATCCCCAATCAAAAAGATAATAAATAAATTATACTAGTGCATGCTTGCAAAAAAAAAAAAAGGAAAATAAGAAAAGAAACTATTTATGAGTATTAAAAACTAATATCTTGTTGTAACTTGTTTTATTAGCTAAAAATAATAGTCAGGAATATTTTTATTCTAAAAGATTGTTTGTTATAGTTACAAATTATTTTCTCCTCTTCAGTTTTGTTTAATAAATAATGACCCAAATCTCTGTCGCTCACAGGTGACATTTCACCTTAAAAACATTTAGCTCTGCTTAAAAGTTATTCTTGAAATACAAGTAATTTCTTAAATGTGTTCTAAAATTATCTTGATATTGAACACTATTTGGCCATAAGCTTAAGAGATTTATAACTTGCTTGTTTCATTAAAAATAAATTAATTTAGAACAATATAGAATACAAATAAAAGATAAATTTGGAATTGAAAACATCGAATTTTTTTTATTACTAGTAATGAGAAGAACATAAGAAATTGTTCTAGTTTCATTAATTTTATTAAAAAGAAAAAAAAAATTATATGCCTGCCCTACTCTGTATATTCTAAAAAATAGTAAATATTTAAATAAGAAATAGTAATAATAACTAGTTTTTATTACTTTCCTTTTTCAAAAAAATGTTCAAAAAGTTAAAAAAATTCAAATTAATATGAAAAAAAGTGTATTAAGTTGGTGTTGAAAACTAAATATTTTAAATTGTACATTGTTTCGTAAAGACCGAACTGCAGAATCTTAAATAATGTATATTATTGTTACCAGATTAAACTCAAGAAATCTTCACATCATGAAAAATAACAAATGTGTATCCTTTTTCTTCTTGTGGAGAGAGAACAATTCTTTCAATGAAAAAGACACAAAGGCACTGATTATTATCTCCCCCTAAAAATATTCACTTAGCAGCCAATCTTATTATTGTGTGCCTTCTTTTTATTTAATTGCTTATCAGATGAAAGTGTGAAATTTAATTTTACTAACTTGGGATAAAAACACACTAAAATATAGTTTTTGTATAAGCACAGTGAATGTAAGTTTTTAATGCATGGCACTTGCAGGAACATGTTTTCTCTCTCGCTGAATAGAAAATGAGAAAAAGATCACTTTCGGCGGTGCTTTACCCGTGGAGGTTCATTGCTTGTTGCACCATTAGTTGGCAGTGAGTCTAATGATGTGCGGATATCTGGTGGCAGTGATGCGTAGGAAATTCTTTTGTACTTGATGGCAGATTTTTCAGATACCCACAAATCTGGTAAGCTGGGAAGGAAAATAATACTACAGAACAAAACATATATGCAAAGGCAAATATAAAAGAAATAGTTGGATAAATCACAATATTAATTTAAAAAAGGGTATCGAAGGCAGGGCGCTACAAGCAATGAAACTACTGTAGGTGTTAGGATTGGGTGATACATCGGTACGAGTGATGCCATGCAATCATCACTAATTCGATGTCTGGGTCATGATAGCCTGGTTCGTAGAGAGTTGAATTACTGTTCGTGAGAATGGGATTTCCCAGTGAAATTAAATGGTGACTGTTGCACATTTAATCTGTCGCAATCACAAAGTTCTCCAAGTACCCATAACAAATCAATACCTCTAGGAGTTTTGATTTTTTTAAAAACTTTTGTTAAATTAAATGAATCTTTGTCAATGTTGACATCATGTTGGACACTCGTTTAAGAAGCGCTTTCATGTGTTATTCTTTTTCATTTCATTAATATGCGAACACAATAAAAAAGAATAAATTAAGATTTTGAAATTGCGTATTCATTCATTTACAACTCTATTTAACATGAAAATAAAAAATTTATTACCTAAATGCTGTATTAGTAATGCATGTAAAAGATTGAGTTTCCCTTTGCTTGTGAACATAACATGAAAATGTCATACTGCATCATTATTTAATGACATTAATTACCAATATACATTTTAGAATATAGATATAAATTTACTTAGTAAAATAAGTATTTCTTGTTTCCTTTTTCTCATACAAATTTTCATGAAAAGGAGCAAGATCAATTTAAGACAATATCTTTTCTTCAATTAAAAAAAATGGTTTGAAAATAAAAGAATTAATAAAAAAGACTAAAAATGTTGAATTGGGCTGCATACATATCTACGTATAAAATAGTAAAAGGTGTTTTAGTAGTACTAATGATTCATAAATAAATCAAGAATAAAACACTTTTTCTGGTAATTTATTCTAACGAAAGAAATCTTTAAACAAAACAATATGCTTTAATGCAACAGCATTAAGTAAAATAACACATGCTCATAACATACTGCATGTTTGCAGTAAAATTTATTAACACTGATAAAGAAAAAAAAAATTCTAATAATAAACAATAAATAAAATAAAAATTAGTATAGCACCTCATTCCTATTTAAACTTTTGATTTTAGCATGAACTATATATTATTTACCAAGATGGAAAAACCATTTAGAGATACTTTAATCTTAACTCGCTCAATTACAATATTTAACGAATTTTAAAAATAATCAAAACATGCAAATTATAACTATCTATTTAATTTTAAACATTTTTCTAAATAATAGAAAATTAAATTATTAAAAACAAATTCTTACAAAAACCAGGGTTGGTTAATTAAAAAACTGTTTGGTTTAAAGCTACCTCAGTTTAAACTTAAACCAACCCCACTGGGACCACAAGATTCTTTTTAATATAGAGTAATTTTTTAAAATAAAGAAAAAAAAAATGAATAAACTAAGTAAATCTATATAGAATATTAGTCAACCTGCAGTTAAAGTAAAGTATTAGGCAACACAATTAATTTTGTCATCTCAATCTTATGAAAAAAAAAAAGATATCTGAACTCAAAATGTTTAAACATGTTTATTTTAGCCTTCTTTTTTCCCCTTCAAATAATCCCTCTTTCTTTTTCAATAAATTTGAATCAGTCATTTGAACTGATAATTTACTAATAAAAAATAATCGTTAATGTGATATTGCTAGAAATATATTCAGCGTGCGTAGCATAATTATTCAACAAAAAATAAGCACTTTTCAAGCACTCAAAAATATTTTTAAGCACTTTAAAAAAATATCATAATTAGGCAGGGTTGGAAATTTTTTGACAATTGAAGGTTTTATTTTGTTTTAACCGTTATATCAGAGGAAAAAAACCTTTTGGCGTTGCTTTTGACAATTGTCAAAAATCACGAAATTTCGAATCAGGTAAAACGAATGGCGTTTTCATACGCTGCGGACTGACAATACGCTGTAATAGACTGGGGTTGAATTAATTGTGAAAACATTGAATAGAACAAAGTGAACTGTGTCTTTTTGCATTATTTGTAGCGAAAATCAACATGGTAAAGGAAAAATCTCATTTTGAAAAAGGGAAAATTAAGCACTTTTTAAAAACACCAAATGAGAAAAGCACCTTTAAGAGCTTTTAAAAACGAAAATAAGCACCTTTAAGCCCTTTTTAAAAACGCTACGCACCCTGATATTGTTATAATTTATTTTTAATAATATCAATATTGCAATAGTATTTATAAATTATAACTAATTAACTAAAATTTTAAAAGTATCTTCTAAACTTTTAAAGTATCTGATTTAATTAAAGAGAACCTCACTAAAATAAAATAAAACAGATTTTTCAAATTTATTTACTATTTTTCTTTTAATTGCAAACACTGCTCTAAAGTTAAGTTCCACAAATTCATTTGAATGTTACTTAACAAGCTCTTCTGCTAAGTTACTTAAATATTGTTGTACCTTGTGATTAAGTGTCTAGCTGAAGTACCCAGAGCATAAATTTTTACCCACTAATAATGAAAGCAAAAAAAAGTTTTTAACTTTTTTTAGATAAGTATTTTGCATGACTGAAGCCTTTTTATACAGTGATTCATTTAAAAATTAACATAAAAACATTTTATTATCTTGATTAAAAATATACAATGAAAATAATCACTAAAAGTTATTTTGAAAAAGGGAAAAAAACTTAAGCATACTTACATATTTTCAGGTATCCAGTGTAATAAAACTTTTATGTTTCCAGATTTTTCTGTTCTTATTGCTTTGACCTAAAAATATAATAACTGTAATTACTGCTTAATTGTATAAAAATTTTGCAAGCAGAAAAATAAAATCAATAAAATTTAACCTCTTTAGTATTTTTTTTCTTCATCTTTTTAAATTTCGGAAATAGCTGTTATTGACTTATTAAAATAGACTCATATAAGGTATCAGAGAGATATCCTATGTAGTTAATAGCATTTTCTGCATGCTACTTAACTTCGTGAACACCAATATAACATTGAATTTGATAAATTGCATGACATCATTTGATGATATGCAATACCATCTAAGAGGTTAAATTAAAATAACTCAAATAAAATAACTGTTTCTAAAACTACGAAGGAAAGAAAACTTAATAATACATAAAATAAAAGACATATGAAAAAAGAAGAAACAGAAGACTTAAAATTTTTCAGTGCAACATTTCTGTGCACTTGGTACAAAGAATGATAGGAGTATAAGCATACCATTGCAGCTTTTATTTAGAAATACAAATCATGCAAGTTAATCTATAACATGAAAGAAGACAACTAAATATTCATTTCAAGTGTTAGGTGTAAATTCTCCAGAATAGAGAGAGTTTAGAGTTTATCTTTTCTTCTGAAGAAAAGAGTCCTAAAAATAAGTCAGAAGTACATTAGATGCATGAAAAAAATTAAGTTAAAAAAGAAAGAAAATATTATTTACAAATTTAATCTAGATAAAAAAAAGAACTTTTTGCAATAATTAACATAGATGCCAATCCTTATCTAAAAATGCCATTTTTGCTCTATCCACATTTAAATCCTACACTCACAAAACCTGAGAATCTCTTTCCTCAGAAGTATGCAAAAAAACTATATTACATGAGTGAAAAAAGACTTTTGCACTAAAACATAATTTTTGTACTTGCAATATTTGTATGATCGGCCATTGATGCCAGGGGTCTGTTTAGAAGAAATTTGGGTCCATTAACGGATCCTTCACAAAATATCTTTTCATAAAAACGGACTCTTTTAACCAGACCCTTCACAAATTTGTTTATCTTCATTATTGTTTTGTTAATCGAATAAATCCTTCCTGGGGAGGGGGAGGGGACAAAAAAAGGATGGTTCAAAACGAACTAAGTTTTCCATGTTTCCCTAAGTTTAAATTCCAAATGTAGTATTCTAAGAAAATATTTCTTTATATTCTAAGAAAATATTCTACTTTTAAAAACATCGTGTGCACATTTTTAATGATATTAAATGATAATTTTTTTTGTAATTAAATAATTGATTAATTTATATTTATTCATAAAATTAATTAATAGAATATTATGTAAATAAAAATTAATTTCTGGCAGTTTTTTAAATAAAATATTATAAATTATTTAAGAATTGTTTAAATTTACTTAATGCGTAACACATTAAAAATGATACATTACTAAGTTGTGCTATTTAAAATATGTCAATTGAAATTATTAAAAATGTGAGTGATTTTGTTTCCATTATTCGTCCTAAATAAATATTCTGTGTTGAGCAGTATAGGCTAAATACTAAATATTTGTATGTTGCATCTCTAATTTAGCAGCAGCAATTGTTGAGCAGAATCTTTTATATATTTATAATTTAAAAACTTCTTGAAAAGGTTTTTAGCAGTTTTTGCAATAACAAGACCCTATTTGCACAAATTCACAAAAACAGGACCTTGGTTGAAAGAATGCGACTTAACGCTTATTTAATATTCACAAATTATGAATAGTTTTTCCACAATTTTACAAAAACAGGACCTTTCACAAAATGTCTGGACAGACCCCTGGATGCACACATAAATAAATAGTTTTGAAAATGTAATAATTTTTATGAATTGGCACCTGTGTCAATCTAAATCATAAAAGTGTAGAGCCAGTAAAAAAAATTAAATTTATTTTATTTCAAGTACATTAGTATATCCTTAAATATGCACCATAATAATTTTCCAGTTTTTAACCTTTCCCAGCCCAAATAATTTTTTATAGGTGATCACAACACTAAAAAACGCCACCTGGGAAGAACACCGGTTCCATGCCTTTGGCCCTTCCCTCTGCTCCTCTTTTCAGTTGTATAGGAATGTACTACAATGTTTTTCCTTTTCTAAATATTTTTTGTATTTATTGTTAAAAAAAAATTTTTTAATTTCCACAATGCTTTCTTTTACAGCTTTGTTTAATGTAGTTTTCAGTTCCATATAGTTTCGTAACTTAAAAGATTTTAATCTAAATGAAAATCAAGACAGAAACTAACATACTTCCTTCGTCTATGACTCCTATGTGTTAATGAATATTACAAATAAAAATATATTACCGTTGTAATAAAAATATTTCTCTTTTGAAAATTTTTCATTATTCTGTCAAATTAAGTTCTGGTCTTAGCTCCCAAAGCAGGAAGTGCTCAAAATTATGTATTGTTTTTATCAGTTTACGTTTGGAAAAAACTATTCACATCCATATCATTTCAGAACAACTTATGTTCACATCGGGATATAAATTTAAATTTGCTTTTAATAAATTTTGTTTTATTATGTAGGCATTTATACAACTTGATATTTAACTAAATTAATCGTTTAAAATTTTAAAATAAAAATATTTGTCACTTTCAAACTCTAGTTGGAGTTATTCATCTTTGATGATACCTGCACAACATTTATAATTATTAAAAGTCTTATGTAAAACATAACAAATAAACTGCTTCTGGGGACTAAAAAGAGTTTTTTTTTCTAAAACTTGAGGTGCATTTAATTTTCTAAAGTTAAAAGAAGCAATTTGGCAAATTCAATTTGTGAATGCTCTAATCCTTTCAATCTAGAACCATAAATGCTGTACCACAAAAGAAGAAAACATTTTACTGAACTGCAGCTGACGCACAACATGTAATACTTCTTTTTTTACCTTCAGTTCTTCAGTGGCCTGTCATCAAAGAAACTCAAAGATTTCTTGAACTTGAATTTCGAACTAAATAAAGTTCTAAGAAAAATATCCATAAAAAAGTTAAGTAAAAAAGGATATTAGCATTTAAATATGTAAATAAGAGATATTATTAAAATAATCAATGTGAAACTCTAAGATGCTTTATTAATTTAAATTATGCAGCGCAATGATTGAGCACAATAGTACTTATTGATTATGTAGTCTAAGCAGCATACCTTTTATACAATTTTAGTGTGCACATAAATTAGTAAAATGGTAATTAAAATATTTTATAGGGAGAAAATTCATGACGTTAAAACCATGTAAAGAAAAGAGCATGTAAATTTTCAACTAAATTTATTAAAAAATATTTCATTTTGAAAATCATTATCAGAATTTTTTATGAACTGAAATAATACTAATAATTTGCAATTCTCAAATCATAATGGGATTTATATTTTGCAATATAGCCTCTGAGAGGCAAAAAATTCACACTGTAACATTCATTATTTTACACTTATCTTTGTAATATGTCTGCCAACAATGTGCTAATTCACTTTATGAAAGAAAAAGCCATTTTAAAAAATTTTAAAAGTTAAAGGTAGTTTAAATTTTATGCAATTAAGTAATAAATTTATTAGAGCTCTTTCTGATTATACAAAAATTTTTATTTTTCAGCATCATGTTTAAAAATAAAAATCATTATTGTATAATCAGAAAAGAGCTGCAAGAAATGAAATAGAAACTTTGAGAAAAAAAAAGTTTCGAATTTAGAGAAAATTATTTTTTGTCAAAAACTAAGGTCAAATTTATAAAAGACTGTATGAACATTTTAAATACTAAAAATTTTGAACAAAACAATTTATCAATTGCTGGTTGTCAGAAACATTACAACTCATTCTTCTTTGTTACATAATTCTGACCCCTTAAACATGGCTTGGTCAATTTTTAACACAATCATTGATATTTTCTTGTGTATAAAAATTTATTATTATTTTTTTTATTTATTAATTTATCTTATGAAAAGTTCATTTTTGAAGTTTTGAATTTTGTGAAAGGTTCATTCAATTAAATTTTTGTAAAAAGTCTTAACTTGGATTTCTGTAAAAGGTTCTTTAACTTTCTAGAATCCCTGCCTACAATATTTTTCATTAAACACTTAAAACTTTGTATAAGCATGCATACTTTACAGAAAATTAGGGAAAAAAGGAGGATGTATTTTTTAAAAATTTATTTGAGAAAAAAAATTATTTTAAGAAATGTAGATCAGAAGTAACATATCAAATAAGTGAGTGCCTTTAAAAAAGCCTACCTTGTGAGAAAAAAAAATTGTTTTCTTTAGCTAATTTTAAAAAGACCTTTCTGTAACTACTGCACTATTTTGTAGTGAACAATACAGTTCTAATGTATCTAAATGACTTATTAGAAGTTTATTTTAACAACCATTAGATTTTACTGCATTTTTCAAAATTAAAACATTGCTGAGATTAAATAAGAACCTGTTTTGTGATAAATTTGTTTCATTAATGCAAGAAATGCACCAATGTCCCCAGTAATGAATATTTCCTATATCAAAAAATCTTTCTCATAATATGACATTTTGATTGCATAATTTAAGTTTAAAAGTCGCCAAGCAATCACTATATGGTTTGAAGATTCGATTTCTCGAAACTTTACACTTTATCGAAAAATACAAAGTGTTCTTGGTTTAAGAGGACGCCATACAGCGGAAGAAAATTTTCGGCACAAATTCTCTTTCTCCTTCATTACTAATTTAAAGTTTAAAAGAAAGAAAAAAGTAAGTTCAAGCAAATCTTCAGTAAGTCGTAAAGTTTGAATTGCTGAAAAAAAAAATACTTCAAAATATTAAAATGCAAACAGATTATTAGAAGAGAACTTCTCCGTTGCGTAATCCTAAGTTATCATCTCATGATTTATTTTCATTTTGATATTTTTAAAATTTCTTTTCAGTATTTTAAAACTTTGTGGCTTTCTCTAGACTTGTCTGAACACACGTTTTCTACACTTTAAATTTGTAATGAAGGAGAAAGAGAACTTGCGACAAATATTTTCTTTCGCTGTAGGGCGTCCTCTTAAGTTGTTTCTGAAAGGCATAAACTCTTCATTATACTGTAAAAGTTAAAATTGAGAAATAAAAATTTTTTGGCATTACCTTGCTATAAAAAGTTGTGGTTCTAAGATCATTTATACTCGGTGAAAGTTGATCAGAATGAATGTCTATTAGCTTGTATCTGATTTGCTCCATGATATTAGCATCAAAAAAATCTTCGGTTTTAGCTGAAATATGAGTTATTCTGCGATTAATTAAATGCCATACAACATTTATAAAAAAAGGTGGTCAAATATAAGTTTGTGAACAAATTTGTGGTGATGGCAAAATCTTTTCATAAAGAAAAATTCTTTACTATAAAAATAAACTTCACTAAGTGGTAATATTTTCCTTTTCTGTGACTAAAAGAATAAAAATATTATATAAAATAATCATAAAAATAATAAATCACATAAAGCACTCCTTACAGAAGAGTGGTTAATACAATAGTATTTTGGAGATGGTTCGAATACATTATTAACCCGGTTAATTTTAGTGTAATTATTAAACATAAAAAATTGGGTCAAAGCAATGAAGGAATTAAGAAAGATAACTAAAAAGATAATTACTTGGAATAGTGAAAAATCATACTTTGTTAATAAACTTAGTATGACCACACTTTTTTCATTGAACTAAATTTGTGAACAATAGATACAGTGGATGCTCATTATTGAAGTCTTTATTGCTTAAATGGAAAAGATTTCTAAATTAGAAATTTTTTGACTAAAAATCAAATATGTGTGATTCAACTGTATCTATATGAAAATAATTCTTAAAATATATAATTACTTACATTTTCAAAAAATTATATTTCACAGAATGTTATATTTGAGGTCGTCAAACTGCTTAACATAAATCTTTTTTTAAATAGTTTTTTAATCACTTATCTTTTATAAATCGTGTCACTATAGCATTAATCTTATTAATAAATTTCAAAAAATTTATCTAAATTTTTCAACAGTATATTTACTTTTTTTTAACTTTATAAAAGCAAATGCTAAAATAAAAATATCCTTTAAAGAAATATGAAAATGTTTAAATTAGAAACTAACAAACACTCTTTTACTTAGATGCAATCTGATTTATGTTTTTTTTTTTTTTCTTCTTCTTCTTTTTTTGATATAATAATGATTTAAAAATAAATTAAATTTTAGTAAAAGAGAAACGATTTAATGCAATACAACAATTGTTACACTGCTGGTTAAACACACAAATTCTTAACTTAATCATTTTATTTTATACATAATTAAACTAAGTATAAATTTACATTTATGAAAACTGTTTCATAATTAGAACAGAAATACATTTATATTACACAGAGAAAAAATAATGCAAAATTAAACACACATGATATTAATTTTACTGATTACAAAGATTTGTAATTTTTTTAAAAAAAAGTGAATTAGTACCTAATTTTTTGATTAATTTAACAATAAATCACATGAAACTGAATATCTTAATAAAGAATTTCAGATTCAATATAAATTAAATCCATTAAATTTTATTAAAGAATCAAGTAAACTGAAATTTTCAATCCAAATTGCAAATATGAAGATTTAATAAAAACTACAATAAATTGAGTGCATTTCCCTCACCCACTCTAATATTGTGTAATATCAATGCCATCAAAATTGTTTTAATTGTTTAATAGAGTTTCATAAATGTTGATGTATGCTCAGTTTGTTAAGATTATTAATGAAATGACAAAGTTGCGAATCTACATTATTTTTCCAGCAATGTATTTATATCAAAAACATTTTTTTTTAGAAATTTCTAAGTAAGAAAGTTAAGAGAAATTTTGAACGTTTCACGAAAGAATGTTCCCCTGATGTTGATAACTTTCCACGGTTGTCACTTATAGATTTTATAGAAAGCAAAATTCCGAATCCATCAAATAAGAAAAGACCATTAGGAAAGCTAGAAGAAAGAAACACATTTGAACAACCTATTACAGCATTATAATGTTACACGGAGCACAAGCATCACCTCGATCTTTTCTTTCTTTTTTTTTTTTTTCTCTCTCTCTTTTTACTGCAACCAAAGCTAGCTTTAAGCAACATATAAAACAATCAAAGAAAAAAATCTTTTTTTTTCCTTAAATCTTTTAAAGCAAATGCCTACTATTTATAATAAGTAACAAGATTATTATAAAAAAAATAATATAATTAATGAAACTTTAATTACAGCTAGTTTTAAATATTAAAAAAACTATTTTTTATGTACCAAATTTTACAAATGAGATTTAAATCGAACCATAGAAACAAATTATTTTAATTAAATAAATAATATACTAGCATATTCTTCTAAATTTACTTCAAGAAAGCTTTTGTTCATGAATATAACGACAGACTTCATATCTGTATCAGTTATAGAGTAATTAAATACAGCATAAGAATATGATAAATTTGGTAAGTGTTTTATCATTTGAAAAATGAAATTAAATTCAAATTTAAAGTGAAGGAAAATTCAGTGTTAGGTAAACATTGGCATTTAATCTGATCAAAATGGAGTATTAAAACCATATTAATCAGAATGATTAAATTCTCCTTTTCTTTTTTGGTAATAATTGCTTGTAATCCAAACTAATATCACACTGCTCAAATCACACACTAAATTACATCTGGTTTAAATTAGATATTAAAATCTTATTAGATTATAGTAACCTATTACAAAGAGGGCCAATATATTTTAAACAAGGGAGATATTTTAACTAGCATACCTGATTTGGTACTATTTTTTACTAATATTTAGTTTTTTTGCAAAATTTAATAATTAAAAATTAATTATGTCTACAGTTTTAAAGAATGGTGCAGATAAAAATTACTGCAATCAGCGATACAATTCTAATGCAATAAAGAAAGATTGCCGTCAATCTTCCTTAAAAATCATTAAAGTAATAACTAATACATGATAATAATGGTAAAATAATTTACAAGCAATACAAATAATAAAAAGTTACAATGATAATTGAATGATAACATTAATTTAAAAGTAAAAAATAATATATATTAACTAAACAAATATGTAAATAGTTTCTAAAAGAATAACTAAATTAACTGCCTAACACTTTTATGTTCAAATTTTATTTAAGCAATGAACAAGAATTATACAAAACCAGCAATAAAACTAGTAATTAAACTAATGAAAATTATATCTCATTTACATGTAAAGTTGCTTAAGTTTGTACAGTTAAAATTAACCTAATTATACAACAATTAAAGAAACTAGACAAAATAAATATACTATGTATTAAAAAATATGCATATCACAAAATATTTATAATTATTTCTAATAAGAAGGTAAGCAAATTGGACAGATAAAATAATAGGAGCACATTAGAATTATTTAAAAATACAGCTTAAAAAAAATATATAAAAATAATATTAAAAAAATATTTTCTAACTTTTTTATTTTTGAATAAAAAACACAAAACTTAGCTACGATTTATCAAGTACGTATAGCAATAAATCTGATAAGAAAAATCTGTAGTATACTCATCTATCTCTCTGTATATAAAACTCATGTTTTAGAAAAGAGGCACACAACTAATATTCAGTGATAAGCTTGAAGCATAAAGTTTTAATTTACAAGTTAACACTATAAGTTTATAATTTATAACTAATGCTCCTGTTATTTAATCCAATGGACAACATATACACTGACTCAAAACTATTGGTGTAAACTTAATAGTGGGAGAATAGATCCAAATTCAATAGAATAAAGATTGTAGTTAATGTAAAGAACAATCAGTCGGGAAAAAATAAGTTACAATTAGGGTTCATGTCAATATAACAACAAATTTGCCAATTGAAATATTCCTGTATGCCACTATTTACATTCTCATATTAAAAAAAAAAATTGAGATTTTAAAAATCATGCAGAAATTAGAAGCAACAATGGCCTGAAGAGATTAGCAAAACCAAGTGGATTTGCAATTAAATGGTTGAAAAGCATTCACATCAAAAAGTGATTACTCAAATGTGGGATTCGTGATTTGCCAATAATATACAATATTTAACAATATTTTTTAAAAAAAAAACAATATTAAAAAAAAATCTAAATTTAAAAAACCGCATGGAGACCCATAGCCAAAAATGTTATTGACAAGATCTCATGATTCAACACTAGAATCCTCCTGAATCACGTGAGCCAAAATAATATCCTATTAAAAATATCAGGATTTCAAAATCGCATATAAAGCAATGTCTGCCAGAAACACGATTAAAAAAAACAAAAAAAAAAACTATGCGAATTTAAAAAGAAATTCTCATGAATCAAGCATGTCAAAAAAATGATTACTTAATTGCATGATCTTAGAATCCTGAGTCACAATTATATCGCAAAATAATTAAGATTTTAAAAACTATTTAGCATTCAGAATATTTCAAAATTTGAAACATTAGCTTTTTCTTTGTAGAAATATGTACAACTAATATGCTCCCAATACTTGCGTACTAGTATAGCTAAAACTTTTTTACGTGTAACTACCATTATATATTTTTAGACCAATAAATGGAATCTTAGGTAATCCTTTTGGATGACTTAATTCTCAATGCTGGTGTGAAACCTGTTAATAAAAAAATTTAGGAAAACCATTGATTTTGAAAGGAATCATACAAGTGGGTAAAAAAAATAAATATGTTATGATTTTATTTATTTTTTTAATCTATCCAAACACAGATTTTATATATTACTAATTTTGATCAAGTCAAAAAAGAACTTGCAAAAAAAGAAAGTCAAATCAAAAGAGAATTTTTAAATGCACTATCGCCTGCAAAATACAATACGATTTTATTTAATCCTATTGTGTATGGGATGAATAGATCTTTTATTAACATTTTTTTTAATGGTACATGAACTATACAAGGCTTTCAAGTACCTTTAGTTTCCCTAAAATGAGATTTTTAATAAATATGAAAAACAAATAAAACACAGTGTAAATGAGATTCTGTACCCTTGTCAAACAAATTACTTAAGAAAACTTAAAACAGATATTGAAAAATTAAGAATTATTTTGAGCATTTCCAAAAACTTGAAAAAAATGTCATCCTTTTTACCCTATTTTATTCCCAGTATAATTGACACAAAAGAAATATTTGTCACACTGTATTCTAACACCACTTTACAAAGTTTTGTTCCATTAGTTCTAAGAATTTTAGTACATTTATAAACATAAAATCAATAACTGAAATTCAATCAAAATATATCATTATATACAATGGTCTCTTAAAGGATAACCCTCCTTAATAGTATTAATCTCAGTCCAAATTGGATAATGTTTATTTTGATTGGTAAAAAACAATTTTGAACAATAGAAATTTTTTTTTTAAATACAAAGTTTCTTTCTAAAATTCCATATTTATTAAAAAAAATAAAGTTTAAGGTGCAATTTAAATGCCAAAAAATGGCGATCAGGAGACTGGCAAAAATTTTTTTTAATTCCAACTTGTTACATTTAGTCCCCCTGTGGCTGGTGGCAACCCTTAATTTTGCTGTATAGCTAATAAAATAAAAAATTAATTCTGATAAGATTTATTATTGCCACTTTAAAAGTCAAAAACAATATTTTAAACTAAGGTTAAAAAACTGTTAGATGAAATTAAAAAAAAAAAAAAAAAAAATTTATTCACTGCATTCAATAAGTAAATACAAGAAACAAATCTGCATTACCCAATAAGTAGTACACATTAAGTATTCTCTTATTATTAATTTTACTATCAGAAGATGTCAGAAATCCCAAAAATGTTCTCTTTATACACAGAGTAGATTCAACTTAAATCGACAAAAATTAACGAGAGACCACTATATTGAAATGACAAAATTTTGGCAGTAAAAGTATATAAACCATGAGAATAAAAAATTTTAAATATGCAAAGTAAACATCAAGGTTAAAAAGAAACAATGAAAATTTTATACCATTAACATGTTTCCGTTTGTACTTGAGGTGTTTTTTTCTTTTAAAGCTCTTGAATCCCATTTCATCTCTACATCTTCCATTACGTGATCCATTACTGTGGCCACTGTTATCAAAATGGGAGTTTACATGTCGTTGTAATGCTGCTTGAGTAGGGAAGTACTGGTTACAGTTGTCGACTATACACTTAAAAGGCTTGTTCCCACCGTGTTGCAGAATATGTCGCTCCAGCCAACTCAAAGAACATGATGGTTTGTTATAAACCTAAATCCAAAAAAAAAAAAAAAAAAAAAAAAAAAGTAGTGTGAATTTAGACAAAAAATACATTGACAATTATATTTAAATTTCTGTTTACTGGAATTCTAACCAGCATACTTTCAGACACTTTCATTAGCGACTGCATATATAAAACTAACATGTTGAAATTAATAGTGTAGAATTCTTATAACAGCAATCAGTGATGGATTTTTAACAACTTTAAAAATGATTCTTATTCATGAATTCATTATTTATTTTTTTTTAAATAAAAAGGAATAATTTGCAGAAGTTAAAAAAAAAAAAAAAAACTAATATCAAGATTCTCAATTTTATTTATTAAGCAATTAGAATTTACATAAAAGCTGAACATATTTTTAGAATGCATTGCCTTTCTGTTAAAGCAATTAAATTACACCTGCTTTCAGTGGGTTTTTATTAATCCATTTCTGTCTGTGTCAGGGCGAAATCTTATAATGACATTTCAATGACTTTTCAACTAGCTAAAGCACTAAAATTTCTATTGGAGCTCTACATATAATGATAATGGTAGTTGATAATGGCAATTTCAATCGCTTTGTGCAGCTAGAAAGCAAAATTTGTAGCAATATTATTATTAATCAAAATTGCAATAGTTTTCATACAAGCTAGAGTAATCATATTTAAAGTGAACCTTAAAGCATGAAAGAAAAAGAAAAAAAAGTTTAATTAATTGTTCTAATAATAAGGAGAAATTAACAGCTGCTCACATATTATTTGTTAAATACGCATATTTTCTGAAAGGGAAAAAACAGGAATTGTTTCACTTTGTTTTAAACGTGTGAACAGTTCCTTACAGATTTAAATTTTTTTTTTTTTACTCATTTTATTTTTAAATTACTTACTTGACCTAGTAGTTTTTAGAAAGAAAAAAAATTCATTAAAGGGATTACCTAGCTAACAAAAAAAAATTCTAAAACTTTATAACTTTGGTAATACGCATTATGAACGTTAAAAAAAAATATCAAATTGACTTACAATTTTATTATTATTTATCAATTTCTATCTAATTCCATTCCACTCATTCTTAAAATAATGGAAAACCATTTAAAGGCTGAAACATTGCACTCCTGTATACAAATATTTTTTTTTTTTTTTAAAAAAAGAAAATTTTATGTTAGAGAAAAATTTTCCTCCTTACTGAAACTCTGTTCATAAACAGGTTTAAAACCTGAAATTAGGTTCAATTAAAAACCAAATTCTATCTACAAATGTTAGAGGCTAAATATAGAGAAAAAAAATAGAATTGATTTAGATACTGGTCAAATTCAAGTTTAATTTGGTTAGAAACAAAAACACATGCAACCAAATTAATGAATAATTGTTGGAAAAATTTCTATTTAAATATTAATCTTTTATTACATGCTTGGTTTTAAAGATTATCCGGCTGTTGGTTATAAATAACCAGCAAAACCTGGTAATAAATAGTATGGAAGTTCTCCTAAAATTTGTTAGCAAGTTTGGTAGCAAGCAAAGTAGTCAACTTATACACTAATTTTTTGATAGTTACCAAGGCATGGTTTAGGATATATTTTAATTCTTATTAAATATGACTGCAATCCCTAACAGAGCTTGTGAAGTTACCATTGGCGACTATATTTTCAGCTTTAAAATTACGACCAGACATTTTTTTTGCATTTTAATATTCATTGTGTTTGTAATAACTATATGATTTGTAATACTATGCTTTCTGTAATAAAAAATGTTAAAAAATAGATATTTTAAGAAGCATCTGTAACAATAACTGCATAATAGATATTGAAAGTATCCAAGGATATACTCTGAAATCAGTGCAAAATCAAATGAAAGTCTTCGTGAATCAAAAGATGGTGAATCAAATGCGCGATTCAAGATTCATGCCATGATGCTTTTGTATAACAGAATTTTAAAAATTATGTAGAAATCCATGGGTTAAACTGCTGCAAAATAATTTAAAATACCACATAAATTCCTGATAGAATCAGCATAAATTGAGTGTATGTTACAAATAGTTACTTAAACGCATGATCCAAAATTAAACTGGCTTAATATTACTGTATTAAAAATATCAGGACTAAAAACAATGTAAAAATTTGTAGCGATATGAATTTATGATGAAATTGGTGCAAAACTGAGCCCATTAAAAGGTGATCACTCAAAAGTGCGATTTAAAATTTCTTTGTGGTAATAATGTGACGTTAAAAAAGAATAAAAACGCAATTGATGTATTTTTTTCTCATCTCATCTTTCTTCTTCACACCAGCTGGTAAACCTTGGCGCCCCTGTCCTGAGCCAGTCCTCCCAGGCACCTTTGTCCCGAGTTGCCTCCTCCCATCCATTTAGTACCACTTAACACAATTTTATTGCAGCAAAAATTTCCTAATAAAAATAAATTTCAAGTCCGAAAAAAAAATGAACAGAAAGGGGGAATCGTGCAAATACTTTTACTAGCTACCAGAAATTTTTGCTGGCTACCAACCTTTTTCGAATTCTTGGAGCCATGATCCCTAAAGGAAAGGTCTACAATTTCTTTTGAAATAGAAAAATTTCTTTTTTTAATATAATTCTGGTTCAGTTGAATTTATCCAGTCAAATTTTGTATGCTCATATCACATCAGTTCCCTGCCTGATATTGAAAAACATTGAACATTATATTTATCTTATATCTACCATTGTCTTAGCCTCAACAAAAATGTCAACCAAAATCTAGACAAATATTCAAAGTTTTAAAATGGTATACAATATGAACAACTCATAACGATCTTATATTTACAGAGATACCAGATTTAAGATGGAAAATTAAGCCTGTTGCTTGATACAATGATATATGTATTAGAGTACACTATTCCAGCAAACAATATTTTAATTTAACCCCCTTCTCAGATTAATTAAGAAAGTAATAACTGAAATAAATACAAAATAATTTATAGTTTTACAATACATAATTACAGCTAAACACAGACTTTAAATATTTAAAACACCAATATGCACTATTATTGTAAAATCATAACCAATGGTTGAAACAAAATTTTGCAAAAATAAACAATACATTTTTATTGCTCAGAAACGATTTACCAGAAGCAATTAGTGTAAGTTTTTTTCCTTTAATCTTTTTTCTGCAAATTTGAAATTAACATTCTCTCTTATCGTTAAATATGAGTCTTATTGTATTTATGACTATAAAAATTACTTTTTATCTTTATAAAATAAAAAGATCCAACTTTTGGGATAGCCTTTACAGTTAATATATTTTTTTTAAAAAATAAATCCTAGTATTTTTATTCCTTCTTTTAATTATAAAGAATAGTGATATGGATATGTAGCATTCATATCAAAAATTGTCAAATGAGGAATGAAAAACAAGCTCTGACAATTTATTTAATTAGGATACTGTTTTGATAGTTTGGTTTTAATATAAATTAAATCTTTATTTTTAGTGCTCGAATTGAAAAACCATGTAAGAAATTAGATCAGGGATAAAACAAAAGGGCAAACATAACTCAACCACTATCTTTTATAGATTTTCTTTTTAACCCCAACAAAAACCATAATAGTTGCAAATAATTTATCATCCGTTTTTAAAAATGCGCAAGGAGGTGGAAGAAAAAAAAAGCAATAAGAGGGAGGATTTAAAGTTCTGTGGCAAAGCATTTGCTTTACTGATGTCTTTTTACCTTAAGTGATATTGCCCCATTTATTATTTTAATCCTCCATTAATTATTATACCTCTGGGGGTACTGGATTGGAGATCAATCGTTCCCTGATTCAGGTCAAAATTACGCTTAAATGTATGAATGGGTCCGTCCTATAAACGGGTGTGACGTATGGTGTGGCAGAAGTCGAATACTCGGCCATAGGTGGCGCCACTGGAAAACAAGAACAATCGCACTGCCTAAACAGGCATACAGCAACATTATTTTAATCTATCGATAACGTTCAGAAAAATATTAAATTTTCAGTTCAATTTTGAAACAATGTGCATTGTGGAACCTGTGCGTAGGACTGTTTATTTATTTATTATTTTTTTAAAGACATTTTGGTTGGAATTTTATAGTAAAAGTATTGCTCATTGTGTAAGTTTGTTTGTAATTGATGATTGTGAATTGGTCGTAATTTAAAAGTTTTTCTTATGTGAAACAATTCAATGGAGTTGATTTTGCAATAAGAAGATTGACTATTGCAGTGTATAATACAGATATAATTGATTAAAGAATGGTCAAAGTCTAGAAGTTATTCAGTAGAATAAAAAATTTGACTCACATTTTATGGGTCAGTAATTTTAATCAGTTCATATTTCACCTGTATGTTATTGCACAGTTTTAATTATAAAATTTATATTTTTTTACATTTAGAGGTGATTTACTTTGATTACACATTGATTTATTTTTCTCAAATCTGGTGACGAACTTGGCAATGAAAAATAAATCAGCAAAAAGAATAAAATTGAGTGTTAACAAATCAGTCTTCAAAAGTATCTGTAAATCTAAATATAACAACATGAAAAAAATTTCCGCATTAATGCATTTTGCTGGCACAGCCGTTAAAGTTGCCATTAAAAAAAATTCAACAGTTTTTTAATTTATTTTTAAATTGAATAAATAAAAAATTAAAACAAAGAAAATTATTGATAAAAAAGCTAAATTTACTTTGGCTGGCAAAAGTATTAAATTTTACTTACACTTATTAAAACAAAAAGTTCAACCAGTGAAATAAATAGTGTAAAAAAATAATAGCAATCAATTGGCAAATTTTTAGAGTATCACATAAAACACATACAATACAATTTGGCTTATAAAATTCCACTTAGAGTATAAGGTAAATTGGAATAAATGTTACAGAGAAAAGTTGAGTAAATTATTAAACTGTTCTATTCAAAAAAGAAAAAAAGAATGAATTACTTTGCATCCGACCCAAAGGCAGACAAAATTTTCTTTGTCCATTTGTACTTGTACATGTTGATTCCTTATATGTTCGACTAGTTCAGCATTACCATCTACATATGCTTGGCATTGCATCCAATTGCAATGTAGTTCAGTTGAGGAACAATTAGATTGATTTGTGCCATTACATGATACAAATTCGGGTTGTACAGCTATTTGTTTTGAGGACCCGGAATTAAATTTATAGTTTTTAACATCACATTTAATGGTAGAAAGTGTACACTCTTCAATTTTATCACTTTTTACAACATTGCAATGAGTCACTGAATTTTGGAATGATTCACATTTGGAGTTTGGCACAAAGTTTTTACTTTGGTAGAGGTAGTTTTCCTTTGGTTTTGTTATTTGCGAAGTTCCAAAGTCACATTCTTTAGAGAACAGAGATTGAGGAATTTTGTTGGAGAAAGAAACAGTCTCACAATTTCCACATGTACTACAGTCTGTAGTTCCCGACAAAGGACAAATTTTTTGTACATTAGATTTATCCTCAAAGTCCATCTGATTAACTGCATCATCATTTTGATCATTAAAATTAAGATCTGGTGAAGATGGAGGCATAGAATGGGGGGATCCTGCTCTAGAACACAAGTCTGGCTCCTCTGGAGAACTGGGAGAAGATACACTGTTACTATCGCTTCCATTGCTGCTATAATGACAAGAATCGACACTACCTTGGTCGCTGCCGAAGTTACTCACTACAATGCTGTAAAAAAAATATTTAAAAAATTTTAATACTTAATAAAGTACAAAATAAATAATATAACTTTTTATTCATAGCTCAAGTCTTATTCATGTTTTTCTATCATAGTTACATACATATGGTCTGTCTATAGGAAGAACTCCCCTCACCAGTCATCTATAGCATTGTCAGTGTTTAAGTTTATGAGGTAGAACTATTTCAAGTAGGGTTGTGGCATAGTGAAAACATTTGGGGCAAGTTTTGACAGGTGCCACTAGAACGAAAAGTTTCCAAAGCTCTCCTCTCAAAAATGTTCTTCTTCACGTTTCAGCAACAGACAAGCATGGAGGGAGTTCTTTAAATAGACAAACTTACAAAATTTACTTCAAAACTAAATTTTGCAATCAAAATTTCAATTTTGAAGAGCAAGAATTTTTTAAATCGTCAACTCATAAGAAAAGAAACCTTCATTTTTAGAAGCAAGAATTATAGTTCTTTTAAGAAGGAATTGCAGTTTTAAGGGCAGAATAGATATAATATACGATAAAATGAAAAAGTAATGATTATAATGCTGATTTCTATTTTGCCGTATCATAAATTTCGCAATACAGATTTTACATGCTACGATAACAAGTATATATATTTAAGCTTTTACTCATTTTGTTTAATTCGGTTTTATAATACAAAACATGTTCCTTTGCTATCACCTCAGATCAATTTTGAAATTTTTAGATGACTAATTTTTTCTTCTTTTTTTTAAAAAAATAATTATTCACCTAGTTTTGTCATTTTAACTGTCCCCTAACATAATTGCAACAAATTTGGTTAAGAAAAATATTTGTAGTGGATAATTCTGAAATTTACAGCATTAACTTGGAAGTTTTTGCATCTATTGCATACTTTTCTATACAGACAAATGTATGATTTGTTATTATTATTGGAAACATAAGAAGAATTAAAATAAAACAAATTTATTTTCCATCAAGACTATTATTCTTACCACCATCAGACTTTTGATAAGATTAAAATATATGTTAGTAAATAATTTTTATATAATTCCATCCTAAATGTTAGTACACAGCCAAATACAATTACTGATTAGTAAAGCTTAAAAAATTGCAAAACTTTATACAAAGGGAGAAAGCGCCAGTCAAAGATCCAAGATGAAATGCAAAAGCTGCTGACAATCCAACTTAGCTTCAATGAGTGACTTAATATTTAGGATCTATTCCTAAAAACATTGATGGTTCCCTCAGAGTTAATGAAACATTTGCACAATCTCAAGGACCTGAGCTAATCTAAACCATAAGAATAAAATCCACTAACGTTAAAAAACAAAGAAGAAAAAAAAAGAAAAACATAGTTTAATTCTTGCTTGTGATCTTGGAAAAAAATCAATATAAAAAAATTAATAAATAAAACCTATTCAGTACTGCATCTCATCAATTTATGCCATTTTAACATTCAAATTTGTTTAATAAAAACAATCTCAAAATTTTTTAATGGAAAAATATATTATAATGCAAAAGAAAAGAAAAGAAAAATATTAGCATGATATTATAAAATTGAGGAAAAGACCACTATTTGGACAAAAATTTTTAGTAACAGCATTTCTCATTAATAAAATGATTTTTTAAACGTTTGCCTTTAACGTAATAAATGTAAATGATAAAACTTCGCGATCAACAATAAAAGTAAACAAAACGCGAAACTATTAATAAACGATTAAGTAAAATAAAATCTTAAAACAAAAATAGGGATAATTCTTAAAGGTATATTAAAATTTCCAGAAATTAAAAAAACAGAAATTCTAATATTAAAAATTATTATCCAAAATGCCTATCGTTCGAAGAGACAAAACACTCACCAGCGCTTTTCGCGTCTGCAATAGACAGTGGAACGCATAAGGGGCATGGAATTAATAATCATTCCTTCCAACCCTTATTACGGGAGGCCTGACTTCAAGGAGGTCTTTCCGCTATTTTTGTTTTCTTTTTCTGTTTGCCACGCGTTTCTCATACACCTTTACCCCGCCCCCTAAAACTTTATTTTAATTTAGAACTGTGTTTTTTGCATTTTAATAAAATAACGAAGAAATATTTTAAATACCCGCTGTCGGCAAAGAAAGATTGTATGAATGCAGTAGAAATATGGATGAAGAAGCGGTATATGGATGAAGAAGTATGTGCAGACTTCTCCTATAAAAGGTTTTTGGGAATTTGTGAAACATTTTACAAAATATTTTTGTGAACCTAAGATTGTGAACCTAATTAAGGCTCTTTTAGCCAGGATTCTTTTTTTTTTTTTTTTTTTTTTTTTTGATAATTGTGTGGATCCCCTCCTTTTACTTTTTTTGTGAATTAGTTAAAATTACAAAAATTTGCTTTTAAATAAAAATTTTAGTCTTAAATAATTTTTTTTTAATGGCGGGCACGTGGAACTATTGTCCATTGGCCACAGAAAGTGCCAGAACTGCTAACTCTCTTTTCGTTACCCAGTGGGCACCTGTGGCGAAGCCACGGCGGTGGAGCAGCGTCGCGCACGTCACATTACCACAACCCATTTAGAGGGTGGGTCACATTCACACGCAAGCCCGGGATTCGAACCCAGAACCTTTCTGATGCAAGGACAGTTCCCTGCCCCCTACACAGGCCGGCCGACAGTCTTAAATAATAAATAAAAAGAATTTTTTTTTTTTAACTTTTTCATTTAAATAAATAATTTTTCCATTTCATATTATTTAAATATAGTTCCCTCCTGCTACACGCAAAATGCCAATTAATGACTAGGAAAAGAAAACTTTGAGAAGGGTTTGTCTTTAAAATAAAAAATTATTAGTGGTCCCTTTTAAAGCCAAAATATTTTATAAAAAAAAAAAAATAAAAAAAAATGCGTTTATACAATAAAATGATCTGCGATGAGTCCAATCTATAAACCCTGACTTCTCCAAATCGAACCACCGAGAAGTTGAAAAATTATTAAAATAAGAGATTTTAGATTTACAGTTTTCGAAAAATAGATATAAGATATATATCCTTATTAATCTCAAAAGAAAATAAATAGCATCAGCATATTATATTTAATAAACTTAGAGCAGAATAGAAAAACTAAGAAAATATCCAAGTACACGTAAAATTTATGATATTCATACTATACTGATCATAGAAATCACGACGATATAGTGCTTAACGTAGCGTTGCAACACAGTAAAACGCCTTTCAACAGGAAAATAAATAAATAAATACAAGCTTTCTAGCTAAAAAGCCCTTGAACTATCTGGTACCTTCTCTTCAATCTCACATCAGTGCCGAATTACCCATTGGGCCATGGCCTGGGGCCCCCACTGATTAGGGGCCCCCTTAAAAAAAATTTGGAAAATAAATTTTAAAAAATTAAGAAAAGCAATGATTTTTTAAAAAAAAAAAATCAATTTTAAATATATATTAATAAAATATGATAATTTTTTTACATAATTATTACATAATTTTTTACATATTTATTTATTACTAATTTTAGTTATTATTTATAAGTATTATTATAGTTTATGTATCATAATATTTATCAACGTTTTTTAAGTTCAAATTTGTCCTTTTGATTTGCGCGCGAAAAAATTTTACTATAGCGAGCTGAGACTTGATTAAACAAGCAAAGAATTAAATGTTTGTTGACATTATTGAGACGTTTTAAATGAGGAAGAAGCTATTTAGTGCCTCAACTAAAGTGTCTCATAATTTTTTTAGTGTTTTATAATTATTTAGTGTCCGAAATTCTATTTGATCAATAAATAATTACAAAATATTTATACTTAAATTCTATACTCTAGATAATAATAATTTTTCTATACTCTAGAAAAAACTCATACAACTGGTCACTTTCAATCAAATTTTATGTATTGAAATCGTCACTATTTAAGAGGTCCAGGATATTATTTATTTTTATTTTAAATATGCTTTCTTATGAAATGAAAAGATATATAAATACTTTTATATTTGAATAAATAAAAAATATACGAGAAAAAAATTTAATCCAAGGGCCCCAAAAGTTTGAATGGCCTAGGGCCCCGCGTACGCTTAATCCGCCCCTGCCTCACATATGTAACAAATTCGGCAATTACATAAAACATATCTTAGTTAGAAAGGTTCAAAGTTCAAAATAAACTGAATATGAACAGCATAAGACAATCCAGGCCACGGAAATGAAGAATAACAGAGAAGTATAATTTAAAAGTCATTTCCGAGTAAATTCAGAAAGAAAAGTTCATTTTGTAATAATAAATGTAATATGGGTAATTAAGAAAGTTGTAATTCTAATTACAGAACGAAAATCTGCCACATATACTTTACTGGAGAGTGGCACGAAAATATAACTTTCATAATTTCATTTCCTAAAAACAACATTGACTCCTAAATGCTAATGGGGTCTGTCCAGACATTTTGTGAAAGGTCCGGTTTTTGTTAAATTGTGAAAAAATTGCTCGTAATTTGTGAATATAAAATAAGTGTTAAGTCACATTCTTACAACCAGAGTCCTGCTTTTATGAATTTGTGCAAATAGGGTCCGGTTACAGCAAAAAACTTTTTCAAGGAGTTTTTAAACTGTAAATAGATACAAGATTATGTTCAGCACTGTAAAATTTTAATAAAAAAAAATTAAATTTTCAAAAATAAATAGCAATTGCTGCTTCAAAATTAGAGATGCAACATACAAATATTTGGTATTTAGCCCATACTGCTGAACGCAGAATATTCATTTCAGACAAATAAAGGAAGAAGCGTCTGCCGAAGACAAAAAAAAAACTTAATTCGTTTACATTACGTCTTTCTTGTTTTCACCCCTGGGAAGGGTTTATTCGATTAACAAAACAATAATGAAGATAAACAAATTTGTGACGGGTCCGATTAAAAGAAAAATCATTTTGTGAAGGGTCCGTTTTTAAGTTATAATAGTTTGTGAAGGGTCCGTTAAGGGAGCCAAATTTCTTCTAAACAGACCCCTGACTAAGAACAGAAGAAAAAACAGAAACTAAAAACAGAAGAAAAAATAGAAGTACTATGCAGTTCTGTTAAAAGCCCAAAGTCAAAATTAACAGGTTTACACTTTTAAGTCGTTGTATATTATAACGTTGTTTTTAGGCATTTCATTTTTCCCAAACAGAACATTTTACCACATTTTTAGCACAAAAAGCTGAAAAGAAAAGTGAGTCTAAAAATAATATCAATCTAATAATTTCTGTTTACTTTGTCATATAACACAAAAAAGCTGTTATAAAAGAGAATTCAAAAAGGAAGAGGGAATAAAAATCCCCCCCTCCATCGCTTATAAATTTCTAGGAAAGAGAAGTATTTTGAATTTAAAATGCTGAATAAAGGTAAATGTGCATTGCTTTAACCCCACTCACACACATACCCACAAAACAGATGTGTGACGAAAGGCTTAGCAACAGCTGAAAGTACTATAACCCCCCCCCCCCTTACCGCCATGTTAACAGATATACCTATGACGGAAGCAGAGGAAAGTACAAGGTTAAGGACGAATAGTAATAAAAACAGCAATTCCCAGATAAATCGATACTTTTCAAAATTTCTACAAAAAGTACTGTAAAAAATTATATACAGCTAAAAAATTAGCCAATCAGTAAAAATGAAATTTACTTTCTAATGAAAACAAAACGGTTAAGAAAATAAATAAATGACCAAGCGATAAAAAATGAAATTGTTTTGGCATGTAAAAGAAAATGAATGCAAATCGCAACAGAGATTCAAAGGTTGAAACTATCGATCAGCGCAGCCCTGAAGGTCGCATTCGTCGGTCGGCAACCAGAAATAATTTTAAAAGGTTGTCGGAAATGATGTTTTTGGTATCTGAAACTGCTAAATAGAATACCAAAAATTTATCCATTCGTAAAATTTAAAAAATGCCTTCATGCTAGTTCAATTTTAATTGTATAAAATGATAAATAAAAATAAATTATAATAACTCAGTTGATGAAAACATTCAATGAACAATTTAAAAATTAGAACATTAAATTTCGGCAAAAAATTTTTATGCTTTTCATGCGAAATTTCTCTTACATAAAATTAATACATAATGTAAACATAAATTGGCTTACGACGGTCACTGCATTTGCTCTTTATTAATTGTTCTCACAAGTTGCTTAATTAATTTTACTTTATTCTGAAACAAAGGTTAGATGGAATTTTCTATCGTAATCAGAACATTTATTGACGTAAAAATAGAAGTTATGTAGGAAGTTACATGTTTTTCAAATTGCACCTAATTAAATTTAAGGCTGGTATACCTAAATATTTACACATTAAAACAGAACTTTGGACAACTGAGGTTAGAGAGGATATCGTTATTTTAAAACTAGCTCACAATTTTTCTTTTACTCCTAAAAAAATAAAGTTATAAATTAAATTTAAAAATTCAAATAGACATTTTAGAACAAAGTAAATTATAAAAGTAGGAACAACTCTTAAATAAATTATAGTTTAAATACCCCATCACCAAAAAAGTGTTTAGTCTTCACCAATAATTATAATTGAGAAAATTGTATAATAACAATAGTGATGGAAAAAAAAAAATTTGTTTTTTTCCTAAACAGAAAACCTTTTACAAGAAAGCCAATCAATTTTGAAATAAAAAATAATAATAAAAAGTGACGGGAAAAAATATTCTTTTACGTTAACATTTAACAAATGGATTTTTTCGCGAAAAAAAAAATCTTCGTCTTCACCTAAAAAAATATTTAATTACTTTTATTAAAAACCTTAATTACTCCTTCCATATTTAATTAAGAAGCATAATTGCTCAATCCTTTTATTCTTCGTGTGTGTTTTGTAAAATGTATATGAATTAAAATTACTACCTTTTGAAATAAAAACATTTTTTGTTCTTTTTTACAGTCATTGAACTTTTTTTTTCCTTCTTCTTTTAATCGGAATGAGCTCCACAGAAGTGCTCGAATGTTATATACATATAGAACTTGAAACTTAAACTCTAATCCTAGTTATCTCATTTAAAATTCAAGATGATGGAAAACTATACCATTCCCTGATTTAATTACTTTTCTTTTATTTGATTGCTAGTTATTCATTGGGTATATGCAGTGAGTTACGTTTTAAAGAATTTTTCCGAGAATGGGTAGCTATACTTTTCATATCAATATATCATAAAACTATAATTCTAAAGAGCAAGTTTTAGCATTTATTTTTTTTATTTTACTCAGTCTTCTTATCAAAGATTTTTTTCCCTTCTTTTTTAGCGAGTCACGCACAAGACAATGAAAATTATGATTTGGTACATAGTGCAGTTTTCTATACGGACGAATTTTTTTTCTCAAGATATTACAGGCATTAATACATTTTTACAAAACATTTAACTAGTTGATTTGCAAGTTTAAGTGTGTGTGTTTTTTTTTTTTTTTTTATTTATTTTATAAATAGACAAAGATTATTGTAATGATAAGAAAGGGCTAACATCTCAAACCAATTCTTAGAAAAGTTAAACAGAAAATATAGCTTAAAAATTAATTTTTTTTTATCTCCTTCATTCAAAATTTTTTAAGGATACTCAAATAAGTAGTAGATTAATCAAATTCTAAATAATTTAATAGTACTTCCTATTTCATATTAAAAGTTCATATTGTTTAAGCAACATTCAGAAATAAACTATCTACGAAACATTTTATTCATCTTTTTAGTTCAGCAAGAAAGTTTAAATACTTTTTGTATTAGTTAGAAAAATAAAAATCAATACTTATAAAGGGGCATAACTTTTTTTTTCTCATGACTTTAAGTACATTTTTTTTCCCACTCAGACTAAGATAATCCAAACAAATCACAGTTTAATAACTGGATGAAAAAAGTTTGAAAATTGCCAATTTTATTTCCCTTCCTTATTCAGATTTTCCTGTAAAATTTGCTATCAAAAAATTTAGATGAGAAAAAAAAGTAAATTTTCTTTTCTGTCTAATAAACAGGCGGTTCCCAATTGTTTTTCGGATACTGAATTCTAAATAATTAACCTTCTTTTCTGTGGAACCCTGGCTTTATAAATAAAGTTTATTAAGGTAATAATAGTAAATGTTATAACCTATAAAAGACTATTTCAAAAATATTTAATTAGAGGAATGAAGATATTTCATCGTTTTATCATTAATAATTTTAAATTAGTTTCTATGTCCAATAGTTAAAATTGCAATCCTTCTGCTATATCTAGTCAAGGGATGGACTTGATTTTGGTGGGCATATATAAGCCAAATTATGGTTTACTTTGAGATGAAAACTTTAAAAAAAACTGCGATAAACAAAAATAGTTATTAAGGAAACATATTTCTTTATTAAACAATTTAATTATTTTATTCTGATTTAATAAGCGCTGTATGAAATATGGCAATATTTTATGCATGCTTGTCTTTTCACAATTTATTCAATATATTAGATTGTTATTATGAATTATAATTGAATTACTGCCTATTACTGAATTATAATACATTGTATCTAAATATAATCAGAGGTTTCAAAACTTATTCCTGACTATAAAATGTACTAACTCGCAGAACCCCTTTAAATTTTTCAGAGAACCCTAAGGTTCCAGGGAATGTCATTTGGGAAACGCAGTAATAAACAATTAGACATTTTAAAAGGATTCAAAAACCATCAGGCAAGTTAAATTAGTATTTTAAGTTATCATTTAACTTTATTAATCAAACAAAATTTTAAAAAAAAATTTATGAATAATCAAAAATAATAAGGCTTTCTCCATCCTAAACTATTTTACAACTTCACAGACACTAACTTTAATTTTATTAATTTAAAAAATTGGGACTGATTTCTACCATTGTCAAATTAAGCACCCATCCAATTGTTTTCTGTATTGTTGTATGCAATAAGATATAGAATATTATTTCATGTAATAATAATAGGATTCTGTATTGCAAGTAAAAATTATTAAGGTAAATTTTAAAATTAATTAAAAATATCTTTTTTACACTGCCAAGGAAGAGCATAATTTATCTTCAATATATTTACCATACAGCTTATTTGCATGATATTGCTGGTGCCTCATAAGGGCTCAATTAAGTAGATAAGGAAGAACCAAGTATATTTGATACTTTTTCATTTTGATAGAAGCAGTGAAAATAGTGTAGTGGAATTGTGGAAACAATGAATAATCTAAAATGCTCCTTAAAAACTGGACATCTATATTATTGACACTAAGACATAAAATTGAGAAACTGTGTGCATTCCTTATTTAACAAAATGATAGAAAGATTTAAAATTGCTGTATAAATTTTTTTAAAACTTTGATTCCTTAGTGGAGGCAATCTAATAGAAAAGCAAAACTGGGTATTACTTGCAATTTTAATATAGAGATATACAACAACTTCAAAGATGACTACACATTTTTGGAAATGGCATCAGTATGCTGTGCATTAAAAATTGCTATATCAGCATTTTTGTTGAAATAATTACGAGGTGCAAGCCCAACCATATAAAATATAAGTAGGGCCACTGCCTATCATCTTGGCGATATAAAATGGCATGAACAGGCACATATGGAACTAGCCCTGAAGTGCTTTTTTGGTATGTCATCAACACAACTATGACAAAGTAAGAATTTTAATAATCCACAAGATTAAGAGATTTTGGATTGGGTTATGGTTACCCGTAATTCTAACGTCCACACAAGCAATAACAGTTAACAAGTTTCATAGCAAATTTACAATTTATTACCATGTCCCTTAAGGATAGAAAATAAAGTTAATGTTACAGTTAACATACGACAAGTTGCTATGCAAAAACTTTCTATTGTCAGAATAAGAGCTCATTACTGTCAAATCTTGACCAGAGAATTTGCATACTAGGTAAAAATTAAATAAATAATAATCACATATTTGAGTCTCTATTAAAATGCAAGGATTACTAGTCAATTAAAGGCATCCTTGATCATATCACCTAAAATTCATTTTAGTTTTCTTCTTTAGCATGTATCAATATAATTTCAAACTTTTTCAAAGATGAAAATATATATATATATATATGAGAAATATATAAATTTGATGGTACTTAATTATAGATTATTTGCCTGTAGCAAGCTTTAGCGCAAAAAAAAATTCAAGTATACATTTAAGTGTTGCACACATTTTTATGTTAAACCACGACTAGAAAAAGCTTTATTGTCTTACACACTAAATAGTTTTTTTTTTTTTTTTTTTAACAGACTGTATATTTCCAATATAAATTTAATTGAAATTTATAGCAAGGCAGATATAAACACCAGTCCTTTTTTACATTTAGTTTAAGATTATTTTTTCAAAAATTTATTGACAGTTTACTTTTTTGTTTAGAGCACTTAATTTCATAATTGGAGTATAAGTTATTTATAACTGAGGTTCAATTCTTAACTCAAGTAGATTAGTTTTCTATTAATGACATGTAAAATCAGCAAACACAGACACAAATAAAAATTTGGGCAAGCTTAACCATGTTATGAAAAGTGCAAAAATTACCGCTGATTAATTAAACACACATGTGTAGTTGTTTTGATATGGACACTAATTGGAAATATAGACAATTTGGTTTTAATAGTGTTTGTTTACAATTTTTGCGGAAAACAAGCAAAAGTGGTTGGTACTAGCTAAATGGCATTTTTTTTATTTGTTACTTTCTTTACACTTTAATTTAAAAAAATTTAATTAATCCCGAATTTACCCTCTCGCGGGGGGCTATCAAATCCTCCGTTAGGGAAATCTTGGCGCCACTCCAGACGACTAGCAAATTATTCCAACAAACAGATTTCATTTTTATTAATAAGTATAAATCTGATCTGTTGTTTATTATTAATCGAGTGATTTTTCGACAATTATTTCAATCCTTTAGATCAAGAGTCGAGAGATAGTTAAATAAAACGTAAAAATACCTACCATATTGTATTTTCACTAGAAAAAAAAATACACATTATAATCATTCTTAATCACAAAATACAAAACCATTTGTTTGTAATAAAATTATACAAATTAAAAAGATACCAAAGAAGTGATCGCAACATTAATATATATATAAATAAAAACTTAATAATTATAAAACTAACTTAATAATAACATTATTTTATTACTAAAAGTAAATAAAATCATTCCATTATGAGGAGTTTTAAATTAGATATTACATAATCATTCGATTCTATGTTTTTGCATTTCATTCCCCCATATGTCCCAAACATATTATTAAACAGGGACTGTTCCAATGGTACACCCCACTAGGGGGTTAGCTTTCTATTGACAATGGAAACTAAACGTAATTATACAAGATATATCACTTATTTATAATAGTTTTCACTTACCTGTCGGTGCTTGGCGATCGTCCGAGCCGACTATTGAAAGATTCTCTTCCAAAATATCCATTATTTTTAGCGTGAGAGTTTGTTTTTACTAGTGTATTGGTCTTGTCTTTTGGAGGGATTAGGCTATTTAATTTTTCTAAGCACTTCGCAATATCTGATCCATTTCTCACACCGTTCTTCTCCAGAGTTTGAGGAAAAATCGCCTTCATCGGTATCAATCGCACAAGGGGAACTTTCAAATTTATTGCTTTTTCAATTGCTGCGGCATCGGTCATATCGACCAAGCCGCTAGCCGCCATCTTGAACCAGCTCTGCCTGCTCCTGCTGCTCCTCTCAACTTCGGAAAAAAAGAAAGGAATCAGAAAACATATTTTTTGTCCATTTTCTCCCCCTTACATCGTCGCGGAGTATCCTGGGATAGGAAAAGCCTAACCCCTCTTTTGGGGGTGGGCGAAGAGTCGGAAAAAGTGAGAAAAAAAAGAGAAAAAAAGCCGTTGACATGTTCCGTATACTTTTTACGTAAGTTTCGGGAATTTTATTTTACTTTTTTTCTTCTTCTTTTTATTCCTTGAAGAGTGCCCCTCAGTTAACCCTTTCAATATAGAGAACCCTTTTTCCCGTGTCATCCTGAAAAGTTTATTTTTTTGTAGAGGCACGAGTTTAAAATTAAAATGCGTCGCATCGAAATAATTCGTTAAATAATTTTGTCTGCTTATTTTATTCTATGCAATATTTATTAAAATTATCAAATCTCTTTTCCAGGGGCGTCGCAGGGGTTCAGTTTTTGAGGGGGACGAAATAAATACAAACTTTCACAGTAGTTCTCTAAATTTCACACACAAGAAAAAAATTCTTAAAACTGCTTAATATCTGCAAAATAATTAATCAGTTTTATCCCTTTCCTTGTTTTAAATTATTAGATGAATTTAAATCAATGATGAATCACTTAGATGAATTTAAATCAATGATGATATTCATATAAAGTTTTTCTTTATTTGTCTGAAATAGTGAGAGGAATCTTTAGAGAGTTCTAATTATTTAGGGGGGCATATACACACCGTCCCCTCACACAAACGATGACCCTTGCTGTTTTTATTTGGGTTTTTCGTCTTGGTCACTGCTTTGCACTCGGATCTTGGACTTATTTTTACTTAATATTATTTTATTTTTTAAAAAAAGTAGAATTCCATCCCCATTGTAAATCCTTCTTAAGCTTGTAGTTCTGTACTCAGTGCAGAAGACAAGAAAACTCCCGAGTCAGGTAAAGAATTCATTGAGGGCATTTTGATTGAAGTAGCGTTCCTTGGTCATTTTAAAATTAAATTAAGAGGACAAGAAAATTTCTAACATTGAAAAAAGTATTTAAAAAATAAAGAAAAGTGCTTTATTTTCAACTAAAAAAATGACAACGAAAAAAATTTAATAACGTGAATAATTAATAACAAAAATTAACCGTCGTTGAACAGCCGACCCAATTTTATGGGTTAACGACTTCTAAAGTTCAACTCCGTAGCCTTGTAATTTTGAACCCAATCCAGAAGACAAGGGAACTCCTGAATGAAATATTGGGAGGAATTTGCCTTCGCGGAGGACTTTTTGATGGAACTAACCAGCATTTGCGTTACATGAAGAGGAAAACTACGAGAGCCTCCAACGGTTACCTGACGGCAAGAGGACTCTAATGATCCGTCTCCACTGAGGATATTTCACGTCAGCACTGTGGTCGGTGCAAGCCGGATGCAGATTCGTATTGACCAGCCATTGGTGGGATTCGAACCCGGTTCACCTCATTGGAAGGCGAACGCTCTATTCCCTGAGTCATCACGGTTCTACGCTTATGTTTTGAATGTCAGAAAAATATCGCAAGGCAGCCAACTACTATGCTTTTCGCAAAACATTTTATTGAATGATAGGCAATAAAAAACTAAAGCTTTCAGAATTTTGGATAATTTCGCCAACATTTTTAAAAAGCCTCACAACATTACCAAAGAACGGGAACAAAGTAGCATTCTATGTGAATTTTTGAATCATTTATACAGTAGTGTGGAAAATTATTGTATTTTAAATCAAAATTACTAAACAAAGAAACATTATACATCAAAAAGAATCATACTTTAAAAACATAAAATTTGCAACCACAAAAGAAATTTTCCCACAAAGCGTAGAAATCTGGCAGTCCTGCTAAAGTGGATCAAATTCGCTATTGAAATGGAATTGAGTTAAACTAAATTTATCCACAATTTTTGGAGAAGGGTCTTATCAATTTCATTTCCACTTTTATCCATACCTCTAAACTTTTATTCTCTAAAATTAAGAATATTACCCTAATAATAGGAGGGGGAAATTTTAATGGTTCATAGGAAAAGTTGGAAATCCCTGCTCTATGAAGAGATGTTGACAAAAAAAAATTTCCTTGTATCAAAACTCTTTTACATTTAAATAAAACTTTTAGTACGGGTTGCTTTAATAATATTTTATATTTATTAAAAAAATATTCATAGATTTAAGAAAAGAAAAAAAAATTAGTAATTGAGGTACCTTTTTTCATGCTAATTTTGACCAAACTATCATTTTTCTGTTTTTACATAAAATTAAACTGTGGACTTCTCTATTTCAAAAACCGCTTGAGTTTTGTTTTTACGCTAAATAGAGAAGAACTAAGGATGATTTAAAAAACCATCTATATTAGTGTGGGAGAGTAGTTATCGACCATGTCAACCGTCATCTATGAAAAGGTACCCCACCATAAAAACGAGTTAACATGTTTCATATACTAGTGAATTGGAGTTGTATTTTTCTAGTGGTAGATACGCTACAGTACTCCCCCACCAGAATTATATCTGTGATAGAATTCGATAAACGGATACCACTAGTTGATTCATTGCTGTTTTGAGAGAAGCCGGGAGAGCTGTATTAATATCACCGTACCTTTTTACGTGCTGATTGTGAGAGCTGTATTAAGTTCACGGTCGGGGTCACTCCTGTGTTGCCTTTAGCAGTCGAGTGTGTACAAGCCGACGTTGTGCGTGATCGATTACGAGTAGCAACAGCGCGAGGAGGTGGATAATGTCGCAGTCATAAGGACCATCCATAGAAGAAGGCGTTTCCAGATCGAAGTGGGCGTTACTGTCAAGATAGGCGTGTTCACTTCGAAGTAGGCGTTACTGCCAAGGTAGGCGTGTTCACATCACGCCTGGGTCACCAATGTGGGGAGAGTAGTGTTATCGACAATATCAACCTTCGTCTATGAAAAGGTACCCCAACATAGAGTCGAGTTAACACGTCTTATATACTAGTGAATTGTAGTTGTAATTATGTAGTGGTGTAGTGGTAGATGCGCTACAATTAGTTATTAAATTGATAACTGTGTTGTTGTTTTTTTTTTTTTTTTACCTTTTTCTTGAAACAAATTTCACGGTTAATTTCATTCTTTATCTTAAAATATTTTAGTTCAAATTACTTGAAATTTTGCATGATTGCTGTCTATATTTATGTCAAGGGAATAAACTACGGACTAGCTGATGAAACTATTATCTCATATTTTACAGCTAAAACAAAAATAATTTAATGCAATTTTCGGTCTATTTTGCTAAATTAGTTTCTATATTTGGAATAAAATATAGAAATATTAATATTATGTCTAATGCTTGACCTATTTCCTAAATTGAGTTTTTATGAGTATTATAAAACATGAATAATGAAAAAATAATAAATTTTAACAAAGTTATGAGATTTTGGAAAAAGATTAATTTTGTTTCTTTTTCATCCAGTTTTCTATAAATAAAAAAAATTATTTAATTTTATTTCATATTTTTTTTGTATTTATATCATGTTTTAGTGTATAATACACATAAATGTAATTAAAAATATTTCTAAATTGAAAATTTCGACATTTTGTCTCTGAAGGTATTTGGGTACTTTAAATTGAATAATTTATTTGAATTTTTTTATCAAACGCGAAAAAGAAAGGATATTATTATAAACAGTTTAAAATCTATGTTTTGCTATAAGAGCTTCGAAGGAAAACTTGAGATAAAAAGATGTCGTTAACTGTAAGGATCATTCATTATTGTTCTTGAGGGCTCCACCCAACACCTCCTAGATGAGAGAAGGCCTCAGCACGAATCAATTCAGTAGTCCGACGTAACAAACATAAACTGCGCAGTGGAGGGATAATAAGAAAGACGTCACTAAATTGGGGATACTAAACTGCGCAGTGGGGGCCCGTGTGGAGGCCTTCTCTCTTCTAGGAGATATTGTTTCACTCCTTGCTAGAAGCTATCACTCGTGAATCTCTAAGACAGTTTAAGCAGTTCTTTTTAACTTGCTTGGCACTCTGAGATCGCTCATTCCGCCTTACTCTTATTCCATACATCTACTTTCAGACGACCAATCAACTTCTTACTAACCCTTTGTGGTCTTATTTCGTTGATACTTATCCGGAATTAATGATTGAAAACTGCCATACGGCCACAAAGGGTTAAATTCAATACATTAAGGAACTCAGTCACTTACTGCTAACCCGCTGAACTATTTACTCAGTTCTTACCAGTTCGCTGACTTAATACCATAGTTTTTATAATTATGTTTTGTAAATTGAATGACTAAATAACATTAAGTTATGATGCCAAGTTGTTTCGTCGTGTAACATTGCGGACAGTCGATTTGTCTTTGCGGGATATTAGATTTCACCTTTATTTTTATTTTTGGAGTGATTTCCCTTCGCACACAACAACAGCATGTACGAAAAATGAAATGGAAATAAATTCAAGAAAAATATTAGAAGTCCACAACTTGTTATTTTATTATTTTTGCACTCAAACATTACTACGTGCGATGTTGTACGTGCAAATGTGTACCTTTTGACCGCAAACATCACTGGCTGCGGTCAGTAAGCTGGTGAGTGACCACTTTGATCAGCCTGCATAGAGATCGAGAGTGTGCGGTATCGGTCCTCGTTAAAATGTTCTACCGTAAAGTGCTCGACTTTGCGCGCAGGTCGTCGAGCTGCCAAAGCAGGGAAGCCATCCCCTCTGCAGAGAATCAAAATTGCGATGGCATGTCTTTGGATCATTATCAGGGATGTTTCCCAGACAGTCGCCAATAGTCCATTGTGCAGCTCTAGTGCAATGTAAATAAAGAACCTACCAACATTTGTTGCGAATTTATTATTATTCATTATTTTAGTTAGTGGGTTCGATCCTCGCCGGCCGAAGACTCCCCGTGTAGTAAATGGTGACTGATGCTCGTTAAATCAGTCGAGTTGCAAAGTACTCTATGTTCCCATAGCAAATCAATCTGATCCAGGAGTTTCCTTGTCTTCTGAATTGGTTTTAAAAAAATTACAAGGCGTCGGATTGAACATTAGAAGTCGTAAACCCAAAACTGGGTCGGTTGTTCAATGACGGATAAAATAAAAATAAAAAACAATTCATTATTTTGCAAGACAGTAGCTTTTTCTCGACGATTTTTAAGTTCGTCCCGATAGGGGGGCAAACGATGCCCGGCAGGCGTACAATTGCCCCCCTTGGTACTAAAATTAACAATTTAAGTTTTTTTTCTCCTTAAGGAAACTTGAGAACCGGTGGAATCTCTCAACCAATTTTTTGAACAAGTTACAAGGAATATCAATTACGTTTTTGCATACGACTTAAAGAGTTCCTCTGGATATTTTTTTTTTTATAGATTTTTCAGTAATTTTTATACTGAAGCACTTCAATTTTGTGTTACTTGGATAATCACTCTCTTCACGATTAAATGTCACAAGCTACATTGTTATTTAACTCAGAATAGTTGACAAAAAACTAGTTATATTAGTTTCATGAAACGAGTATCTTTTTTTGGAGAAAGCACAAACATCATACATTTCAAAACAGCTCACAAACATGGCTTGATCTAGAGAAGCTCTAGGCACGGAATTTTCATGTTGTTTAATTGTGAAGAATTTTCATATTTTTTAACATAAATAAATTACGATATATTAGTTACTTTAAGGTTATTCCATTTTTGTTAACTCTTATTTCTAATCGACAATTCTTAAGCAAAAACACAAATGGAATGTAATTGTAGCATTTAGCGTGCTCCCTGAAATGTGGGAGCCCTAGCCCTGGGTTTCTCAAGCCCTGCTCACAAGCATTCTGATGCACAACCTACAGTTGAGAAAAGCATTACCACTCCGCGTTGTGTCATAGCCCATACAAAGGTGTCAAACCATAGATACTCCAGAATTCTTCCAGTTCCTGAAGTGTCATTTCGGTTCAATTGACAATCACCCAAGTCTTTTGCTCAAAGTATCTAAAGTAAAGGTGACCAAACGTCCATTAATCTTGAGGACAGTTCTCGAATTTCAATAGTTGTCCTCAAAACTTTTCAAAATCAGCGGGAACATGAAATGTCCTCAATTTGTCCGAAAATATCTCAACATTTTTAATATTAGGTGAAATAAAGTGAAATATCAAAAAGAAAAGGAAAAAAATCAGAAGTGCGCATGTTTTATTAATTTAGATAATTTTGTCTTCGGGAGGAGATTTCTGAGAAAACTATCGAAAGACAAAAAAAGAAGTATAGTGCGGCTTTCAGGAGAACTCCAGACTTAAAGTCTAGGGTTGTCTGCTGCTAAGCTAATAAGCTAGAGCACATTTCTAATGGATGGAGGAAAGGTGTCGATTGGTTTACTCACGACGACCTACGCTAAGATTAAGACAAAACTATTCCCCCCACACCCTTATGGATGGTGTTTTCCATATAAATGTAAACAATAACAATCTCGAGCTCAATACCTGCTCTAGTTCCGGTTAAAAAGTTTGCAACTGCTTACTACAGCTTATTCTGCGAGGCGATATTTTCAAACGGATAATTTTGTTTGCAATAAAAGAAGTAAATTAGATAATTTCTGAGCTCAAATCCGCCGTATTTCATAAGATATTAATGTTTTTAAGTAATTCTGATGAGTTTGAAGTGAAAATTTGTTTTAGTTACTTATATATTGTTAAAAAAAGGTGATATGGTTGCTAGATTTTGAATAACTCGCTTTTTTGGCAGTTCTGATTTGGCCTCTTTCCATTTGTTTATTACTGTTTGTTCTTGTCTGCAAGCTGTGCATCATCTTACGTTAGTGTTAGCACCTTTAGCATTATAAGCACAAGTATTGTCAGCATTGTAAACACAAGTAATAAGTAATCAAATACCACGTTTGCAAGAATCTCAAAACACAAAGATCACGTTGTGAACCAAATGGTTTTAAAATACAACGGAAACAGTAACCAAGAAGTATAGGCGGTATGGAGCTTGCAGCCTTCCTTAGTGTAGAAAACACCATCCATTCGAAGTGACCTTTTCTCTTAACCATAGTACCCGCCACGACGCAAGACGGGTGTCTGGAGGAGTTCTCCTAAAAGCCGCATTATATGCTATGAAACCCCATACTCGTCTGAAAATAATTTAAACAAAAAATAAACTAATAATCCTGAACTTCTTCATTTTACAAGTGTTAAAAAGCAGAATATCACATGATATATCAAAACTGCTTAGTAATAATATCTAGTTTGATGTAGATGGTTCTGCATCTGTTATTAATTTTTAATAAAAAGAAAGTTTAGTTACACATGTAAATTAATATTTTCCATAAATACATGGGTGCCCTCGAAAACAATTTTGAGGATGCTCTACTTTGAGCTCAAATCATGATCGAAAATCTGGTCACCTTAAATCTAAAGGATTTTCCGGAAAAAAGCTTACCAACTATCGATGTCTTCCAATTATAGTTGGAAGCGATGTACCGGCTAGGAGTAGCCTATTTTAAAACCTTTTTATGTGCTGTACCGCTCCCAATCGGATCAATAAATGTTTTTTAATTAATTCACATTACTTTCAAGACAGTTGATACGTAGTCATTCGACAAGAACATACAAGATGATAAAAAAAAAAAAAAAAATTGTATGGGCAAAGTTATAGAGTGGTTTGAAAACTTTAAAAAAATTGCCAGGTTAATTAAAAATAAAAAAGTTTATTTGCATGTGGGTGTAGAAAATACAAGCGAAAAGAAAACTACAATAAGCGAGAATTTAAAAAATTCTGTTGCCATTTATTCTATTGCTATTTTATTACAAACAAATGCACATATACCGGGAATGAAAATAACGCAATTAGATTGGATAAAATGTTATAGAACATATAATAATAGTTCTGTATCAAGTAGTATAACTATACATGTACAAGAAAATTCAGCCATTTTTAATACTTCATAAAGATACAAATTTAGAAGCCTTAAGCAGAATTTCGGGTGACAGGATATTTCATTAAGAATTTCAAAGTTTTAAAGATAGAGATTAAATACTAGATGAAAAAGAGTAATATTCTGAGTTATTCACTTCATAATCCAGATTATAAACAAGATTATGCGACAAAAATAAATACTAAATTACTTAAGTTTTTTTTTTTCTTCTTTTTCTTGCTTCAACTTTCAAAATATTACCTGGTTTGCAGTGAATTAAGAGGAACTATCCACAAGCTTTAATAAAATTAAGCGTAGTTCAAATATGCAAGGTGTTCTTTAATACATGTCCTTGACGTTAATTTTTAGAATTCTTGTCTAAAATGAAGTAAAAAGTAAAACATTAAAGGTTTTAATAGTAACTCACTTATATAAGCGAGGGGAAAAAATACTATTAATTTAAGGGGATCATAAGTAAGAAAGGCGGGCTGAGAACATTACTTTATTTGATTGCCGGAGGAGACAAGTTAATGGAGGATGAAAGGCAACAAGTATTATGTTTCATTAGGTAATCAACTTGATTTTAGTCGCATCTTCCTCAGTTGTAATTCGTTACGACTTCGACTGAAATAGAGTTTTATTTTTCCTTGCTTAAAAATAAATATGTGTAATCCTAATTTACAAGTTTTTGAAAAGGAATTCAAAAATATACATCAAGGGCAGTGATTATGGAACATTCAGCATTAAAGTTATCCTTTTAAAAAGTTAAAAAAGTAGTATTTGTAAAAAAGGTAAAATTAAATTGAAAAGAGCAATACTTACTATATATTCATACTAATAAATGGAAATAACTTAAATATTTAAAAACAATTTTACAATAAAATATGTCATCAGTGTATGAAAATTCTTTTAATAAGTTCTGTCCCCATACAATTTATCAAGCCTATAAAGTGAGCATATTTTTTCTTTATCTTGTTTAATTATTTATTTATAGCTAGACCTTTCGAAATTTCAAAAACACTTTTGTTATATTTACTATAGATAGCTTAATGTAATAAATAGTTAATGACACAGCAAACTCTTATGGCTGGCAATAGTTATTACTTAAATAGCTCTATAGATTTTTTGTGTGAAACAACAGCTCTTGCCAGTAGCGCTGTGAACTTTAATTCTTGGGAGAGGAGGGAATATACCCATTTTTCCAAATGAAATTTTCGAATTTGACTAAATTCGATTCATTAAAAAAAAAATTTTTTTTTTGCTGATATATTTCACCAATAGATTACTGACTGAACGACTTTATACTTAATTGTTCTAGTCAATGAGCCATGATTATTTAATGGGTAATTCATTGAACAGTTCTGATGAACTCGGATTTGATCACCAGTGGTGGCTCGAACCCCGCTTTCCACGTTCAGATCGTTGGGTACCAGTTTGTCTAGAACCTATAAATTGTATGTGTGCAATGCAGACCATATTGCCCCAATCAGCAATCGCCACATCATGGAACCTTAACCTACATGAACCACCTGGCACACATGGTGCTGTTGCTTTATTTTATATACTTTATTTTATTTCCAGTCAATAAACAAAATAAAAACAATGAACCATTTGATAAAAAAGTACAGAGATGCCAACTTTCTCCGGGCAGCAAATATATATTTTAAAGTGTTAGTTTATCAATTGTGATTCTTGGTTTAATAAATTCAATTTAGTAGATTTTTTATCCACCACTATTTCTAAACAATTCGTAGGCTTATATAATTCACCACTTTATTGTACTCCTGCCATTCTATACCCTTTAAAAAGCAAGCAAAAATAGTCAAATTTTTGCAAAATTTACTTTGTAGTTATTTACCGTTTTTTTTTTTTTTTTTTTTTTTTTTTTTTTTTTAAATTTATTATTTTGGCTTGTCCGGAGCAGTAGGCATCTCTGTAAGTATATAAAAAAATATAAAAAAGAGAACGGAATTCGCAGCTAAGATGAAGACAGATTTATTCCCTATCCAACGAATCAAATAATTTTGTAATCAGCAAATTTTGTCAAAGAATGAGTAGAAATAGAATAGGTATTCTGAGAGTCGTGCTTTGAAATGAAAACATAGTTTCAATGGATAAAAACTAAAAAAAAAAATAATTACTACAAAAAAATTTTTACCGACCTTAGTTAAAATTCATTCATTAGATTTTAAAAAGCGAACACTAATAAAGTAAATACAGATATAGTAAAGGTAACTTAAAGCAAAATTTTCTAACCAATAACTAAAATAAAATCAGCATATAAACAGATGAAATAAAATGATTATCTTTAAATTACTATTAATAATTCACTGTGCGATTTACCTTTTTTTTTTCTTGTAGCATCGAAGGGATTTTGTAAGAGCCTCTTACAATTTAATGAATATGTAATTTCTATCAGTGTAAAGTTATTAGTAGAGCCCGGATTTTGATGACCTAAAAAATCTCAATTAATGCCCTTAAAAAGTGCAAAAAATGCCCTTTAAAAGTGCAAAAAATGCCCTTTAAAAGTGCAAAAAATGCCCTTAAAATGCCAAAATTGCGCTTAAAACGCCTTATGACATGGCTTAAATAAAGTAAAAATATTGAACTAAAACAATTTTTTACTCTTTAAAATTATTATGAGTCATTTCAAAAAATATAAAGCAATGCAATACTTGTTCTACGTATATTAAAGTTTGAAAAATATGTTTTATATCCTAAAATAACAACAAAAAAAAAGGAAAATATATTGACTCCAAAACATTTTCATTTTGTATAGAAACTTTAATGAATATAACAACTTCCATCTCATAATATTACTAAATATCAGAATTACACTGGATTATTAATTTTTTTTTTTTTTAATATTTTGAAATGTAAACGAGCGTTTCTTGTCTGAAAGTTAATTTTTATACCTGAAGAAGCTTCTTTCAACGTCTACTGATGTTATTGGTGCGTACTTGAAAAAGACGGTCTCACTTACTGACAATTCTTCTGCAATTTGAAAAGATGTTGCTTTACCTGTTAATATCCTAGAGATTTTCTTCATTGTTTGGAAGCCAGTGTAATAATGAAAAATGATAAAAAATAATAAAAATTGGAAAAAATTAACAAAAAATTTAAAAAATGCTTTAAAATGCAAAATATGCCCCAAAATTTAAAGAAAAATGCCCTATAAATCTAAAAAAATGCTCTAAAGGACAAAAAATGTCCAAAAATGCAAATGTCATCAAAATCCGGGCCTTAGTTATTAGTGTCTTTTTTTGTAACCACAAGAGGGATCTGCTTCCTGCTCACTAACCCCCAAAAATACTGATGCAGTTCAAGCTTCTCCTAACTTTTATTTAATAACTCCAATTTTTATGCCTTGATATTTTTTATAGTTATTTTAAGGCTACAACCCTCTGCTATTTAATGCTCACCAATCCTTAAAGCTTTAGAAATTAATTTCATCATATAAATTAGAAATTTAAACAAAATAAGACTTGTTCATAATTTCGTTTGTGTTTTCTTTACAATAAAGGAAAATGAATTTTCGTAAATATGCCTAACACGCAAGCAAAATTTATCGAGGCTGGGGTGTCACAAAATTTATTTTTAGGGCACCCCAGCCACATATTTGAGAGCAAGTTGTAGCACTTACAGCTCAAAAAACTTAGTTTAAAAGGTGCTATATGCGCCAACTGACGCAAAGAGAATAGGTAAGCAGACATCAACCCTCAGATAACAACACGCAATCCGACTCGGAATTTTTTAAGATTGGGAGTACAAATTAGTTCGGTCCGTTTTTCTTGCGGTCAAAAATGTATTTATTTCAGAACAAAATGAATGAACAGATTAATCAAAGTATTGTGTCCATTGCTGGCTACTACTTTTTACCACCTCTCAGGCAATTTTCGAATTCCATCTCGAAAAAATGTCTCGTCTTTTAAAGCGATTAAAGTTCGATTCGATTCTGCGAAATTTCGATTTCTGCGAAAGAAAGCTGGTGAACTGCCAAATCGCGCTGCATCCGTCGGAACAACCAGTAATCAGAAGGACCAATGTCCGGTGAATACGGCGAGTGCGGTAAAATATCCCACTTGAGCGATTCCAAATAATATTTCACGACTTTATGCGACATGAGGCCAGCCGTTATCATGCAAAAGTATAACTTTGTCAGGTCTTTGCTCGTATACCGGCCGTTTTTCTCGTAATGCACGGCTCAAACGAATCATTTGTAGCCCGCAATGGAATCGCCAGGATGGAGCAGCTCATAGTATACAACGCCATTCTTGAAACCATTTACTACATGATTTATCAGTTGGAGCATTGTCACCATAAACTTCTACAAGCATCGATGTGCTTCAGCTGCACTTTTCTTCCAATTAAAGCCAAAACATAAAACCTACCGCAAATGCTGCTTAACAAAATTTGACATATTCAACGAAGTAAAAAACAGGGTTTTTGTATGAAACTCAAGGCGATATAAACTGAATATTATTGACAGAAGCCTTATCTCTCTGAAACTACCGAAACCAGCTGCAGGAGTCTATCTAGGTTTTTCTGAAAGGTACCTATTTTGTGAAAATGTAGACATAATTTGTGAAAAATTAAATTAAAAAATCAACACAAAAACATAGAAAAAATATAGATTTATCGTTTCTTAAGGGATAAAAAAATAAAATTTTGAGAAAAAGTATTTTGTGTAATGCTCTACCGTTTTTCCTAAAGTTGAATTTGTGAAACTACCGTTTTACCTAAAATTGAATTTGTGAAGGTACCGCTAAACGGTAGTAAATTCAGCCTGGACAGACCCCTGAGCTGTCACTATAAAACATTCATAACAGCCAGTGCCATCTTTTGAAAATTCACTGAACTTATTTGTACTCCCAATACTATTTTCATTTTCAATACTTACATTTCGGGAACATTAAAAAAAATCGTTGCAGACAACTGTCCTGAAACCTTTGAATTAAAATGTAGTTTAAGCTAAAATCCTACTTACAATATCTAGAAATTTCTGGCATAGCACAATTTGATAAAAATGTTTGATAAAGCGAGGTGTATGTTCTCTGAATCTCGGCATCAAATTTGCAATTCTTTCATGTAAACCATTTTTACCGGATAAGTCATTACTGAAAACCAAAGGTTCCAGAGAAACATTTATCTTAAACGCCTTTGAATATCATCTTGATGTTCACTATATATATATATACACACACACACTCTAGCATTAATATCTTTCTACAAGGTACTTTCAATAATAACAAAGATGTATATTACTAATTTAAGGTCACAAAAAGGCTGTGTTTACTAAAACAAAAAAATAATATAATTTTTTTATATTAAATATGCAATATTTTTTAGATTCTAATATTATGGGAGATATTCTCGAATTTTGTTAGGGAAGACGGGGAAAGCAATAATTATTCCCTTTATCGCATTTTTCAAATCATTATCACATTGAAAATATAATTAAATATCATGAAATCTGTAGCACTTAATTATCGAAAAACAGATTAGCGGACACTTCACAAAGGTATGTTTCGTTTCAAGATGTAATTGCCGTAATAAATAATATCGCATAAAAAATATCGGGTTTTAAAAGCTATGTGGAAATCAAAACTGCCAAAAAATCGATAAAATCATTGCCATAAAAAGTAAATAATCAAATGCGCGATTGGATTTTCCCATATCGGACTGAAAGCCACGTGGAAATCAATGTCAATAACGAAAATAAAATCAAAATGGATTTGAGATATTGGCATAAATTAAGAGCTTCAGAAAGGGATTATTTAAATTCGCAAACCAAATTTGACGTGTAAATTTCAGCTTTTACTTCATAAAAGAAAAATCTTTTTGTAAATCGTTCTGCGACAATGTCGCTGCGATTCTGCTACGGGAATCTATATAAACTCAAAAATATCCATCTACAGTCAAACCACGCTATAGTGAACCTTCAAGGGACCGAAATTTTGGTTCACTATATCCGCTACGCAGGTAATTTAACTAATGGTTCCCAAACTCCTCCCTTTTATTGCACATTATTCAAATAAATGACTGAAAAATATTATGTAGTAGCAAAAAATTTGTTATTTTTCATTACTCTTCGTCTTACGTGCAAAAACAAATTCACTTCCCGACTCTCACATAATTTTTCCTGAATTTCTGTCATCAATTATTATTCTGTCTTCTTAAACCTGTCTAACCTGCCATTCGAGCACATATAAGTAGTTTCATAAAATCGCTTAGCAAATTCATCGACATTTGTCCGAATACTGGAAGATGGCAGCTTCTTCGAATGGTGAACCACTTCAGTAATGCTTCTTCCACATCCTTGTGATCAGCTTTTTTCTGACATCTAAATTTTTTTTCATGAGCAGAAATTATTAATTGCCTATGTTTTCCATATGTCACAAACTGTAGATTTGGATAGTTTATATTCCCTGCAAATATCAACTTGATTGCATCCATTTTCAATTTTTCTGATTATGCCCCTATTATCATCAATGGAGAACGTTTTACGTTTACTGGTCGCTATAGTTAAATTTGAGACACTTGTTTGCGGGCTTCTTTTTTAACTGAACTGAGAGTAAAAAGGAGTTGAAATGACTGCCTTTATCAACGCATATTGGTGTCCGACCCTTTGACTAATAATGAATACAGTCACTCGAAAGAGTGACTGTATTCATTATTAGTGTATTCATTTCGAGTGACTGTAATTACTCATTCCCTCTGACAGAAAATGCATATTGATCCCACTGACACCTTACAGGTGCATCATCTGCCTGGGTTGGAAACATCTGCTTGGGTTGTTTAGGGATAGGAAAGTGAGATAAAAGAAGCAAACAAGAAAAAATGCTTATCGCTACATTCCCCTCTATCGATGGTTTTAAACATCGGTATATGCATTTATTTTGAAGAAAATATTTCAAAAGTATTACAAAAAAAATGAAGAAAAAAATCAGTAGAAGACAGAAAAAAGTTTAATACGTGTAGCAAGGCATGGGACTGAACATTTCGTTCACTATAAACCGTGTTCACTATAGCAGAGGTTGACTGTAATATTTTTCCACTACCATAATATGTAGTAATAACGTCATATAACAAAACGTCAATGAAACAAATAACGTCAATGAAACAAAATTAACTTTATAATTTTGGCAATCTAAATTGGATGGACATATTAATTTTCGTATGAGAGGGAGGAGGGGACAGTAATTCATAAATTTCTTCTTCTTTTAATAAGAGTTTCCATTCCAAAGGAAACAGTTTTACCTTTGATTTCCTCATTTCCATTAAAAGCTGGAGGAAAGGATGATTTAAAGACCTCATTCAGTTTGGAAAAAAAAAAAAAAAAAAAAAGAATTTACTACCTCCATATTAACCTAAGGTTAATTATACACCCTGAATTTCTTTATTTATTTGATAACTAATTAATATTTTTAAGATACTTTTTGTTTCATTTTATTCATTAAAATGTGCTCCATTGGAATTAGTAACAAAGTTTTAAATATTAAGGTTGTAAGTATTTTTAAAACTTTGTGAAAATTTAAAGTTCTTCACAGTTCAAGTTTTAAATAATGCTTACAATGTTAAAATTAAAAATTCGGTGATTGAGTTATACAGAACACACTTCAGTGAAGAAAATTAAACAAAAATTATTCAAAAATATTAGTTAGTTATAAAGGAAATAATATAAGTAAGGAAATTCTGAACATATAATTCTATGTAAATTAATAGTAACTTTATAGGTACTCCATAAATTAAATCCTTTCTCAATCTAAAGGGGATCAATGAATGAATAGTTTGGTTGAATCAGTTGTTTTGAGTACATATAAATTGAAGTACAATATCTCTGAAAAAGAACACAAGTTTACAGAACATGACATGAAAGTGAACAGAAGTCATTTTAACGAAACTTTGTAAGAAACATACTTATTCACCTGAAAATAAACATACTTTACAATTTTAACTAATTGTAATGGATTTTTCAATAGGACTAAAAAAAATTTTTAGTATTAAAAACTGGCACATATTTTTGTATTTACTAAAGAAAAATGTGGTTCAGCCCTAAATAAAAATATGCAAGATATTAGATTTAAGGCCGCTGTGTACTAACAATGAAATCAGGCTTGATATGAACAAGGATGGAGCTTGGAAGTTATGAATTATATATTCTCATTCCAATAGATCTCGATTATTCCTAAAAGTAAATTATTAAAATAACATTGCAATAAACTACATTGCAAATGAACCAAATGTATTTTCTTAAAACAGTATCTTAGTTAAGACTGTGAGTAGGTTATTTTAAAAATTTTATCTTGCGCATAAGTTTGTTCAAGTGATTGAATGTTATTTTTAAATTACTGATTGAGCCTGCCTCATCATCACTGTGTAATCTAAGAAGAAATAACATTGAATACACCAAGAAAGTTTATTTATTCCAACTTTTAAAAAAATACTTATAACTTTCATAATTAATTCATGGGATATATAAATAAAAAGTTTAATTCAGTAAAAAAAAGCTCAACTAAGAACTAACAAAACAGGCATATACTTTATGAAAAAATTAGGACATTTAAAAATGAAAACAAGTGGATTATAAAATAACATAGATGCAATGATGCAAAATATTCTCATAGTCTAATATTTCCCCTAAACACAGTTTTTTTTTAGTTTGAAACTTCTCTAAAGATTGCAGTCCGTTTTTTTTTTTTTTTTAATTACCATAACTTTTTCGAAATATTTTTAGAAAGTAATTTTGTTAAAATTTTTTGATAATATTTTAATCTTTAGCAATGGAAAAAAAAAAAAAAAAATTATTAGTTTTTAAGCAATTAATGAAAAAATAGCACGTGTGTTAAAAATAATAAAAATCAAAATATAATTACTGAAATAGTAATAATTTATTAAATTAAATTTAAGGTCCTGCTTAAGGAATTTAAACTGCTAATAAAATTGACGTAAAGTTTTTAATAAAAAAAAATTTCAAAATAAAAAATTTTGCAACAATTTTTTCTAATTTGACTAAAAATTTACCCATGGTTGTCTGAATTTCCCTGAGATATTTTGCACCCTTGCATAAAAGGACATAAAAACACTAATTCTTAGTTAAATAAATAAATGACTTTCTTTTATTCAAAAAATAGAAGTATAAATAAAAGCTTTTAAATTACAAAGTTGACGGAGCTTTGCAATTACGGTGTGTCTTAAAGTGATCATCAAAACATTTTTTTACTCTAAATGTTTTATGGCACGTGTCACATTCATAAGGTTTTTCCCCTGTATGAATCCTGAAATGAATTTTTAAAGCATATCTACTTGAAAGCCCCTTCTGACACACTTCACACACATACGGTTTTTCACCCGTATGACTTCTATAGTGTGCTTTCAAATCTGTAAGGCTTCGAAAAGCTTTATCACAAACATTGCATGCATGTGTTCTCAAGTTCAAATGTCCTTTCACATGATTTCTCAGGCAACCTTTATTATTATATGATTTAAGACATATTTCACAAGAATAAGGTTTTATCCCAGTATGCTCAACTGTGTGTTGAGCAAGCTCTATTTTTTGACAGAATTTTAAGCTGCACAGATTACATTCATACGGCGTCTCCCCAGAATGAGTATTTAAATGATCGTTGAATTTATGTTTCCTATCAAACCCTTTTTTACAAATATCGCACGTATAAAATTTTATACCCTTGTGAATCAATTCATGGCGTTTTCTGTTTGATACATTGTTAAACGTTTTGCCACAATCTTTACAAAAGTGCTCTGAAGGAGTCTTTCCTGTATGCACAAATGAATGAATTTTAAGATTGAACTTGCTCTTAAAGGTCTTGTCACAATCATCACAGGGATATAACTTCTTAACACCAGATTTTTTTTTACCGTTCTTTTTAAAATGAATAGCATAATGATTAACTAATCTACTTTTATGTTGAAAAGATAAATCACACAAATCACATTGATAAAGTTTACCTTCTTCATGCATTTTGGTATGATTTTTAAAGCCAATATCACTAGTAAAACCCTTATTACACACAGAACAAGTAAAAGGATAATTTTTGGTATGAAAATTAATGTGTCGGTTTAGCCTAAAAGGAAGTCTGAATCGTTTTGGACACAGATGGCAAGCATGTGGAAATTCTTCTGCATGAAATTCCTGTTGATGTTTTTGAAGTTGATTTTTATTTGGAAAAACTTCACAGCAAATCTTACATTTTGCTTCAACAACTTCGATACCATGAGTAGCCTGGTGCATTTTAAACAAATACTTCTCTACAAAAGATTCTTTACAGATTTCACATATATATTTAGTTGTACTCTTAATTTTCAATTTAACTTCAGATTCTGAAAGTTTCTGAGTTTCAGCTATAGGTTCTGAAGGTAAATTTAAAATAGACTCACATATCTTTTCAGATTTTATTTCTGGAGCAGTTAATACATAGGTAGATGGCTTTATGACATAAAGTATATTATTTCCTGGAATAGGTGTACAAATAGTTTGTGGGGTAGATACATTGTTACCACTGTATGATGAAGAAAAAAGCAATGGCACATTATCACACATCAATTTTAAAGGTAAAGTGTTATTATGGCTTAAGTTATGAAGCTGGACTAGCCACTGTTCTTTAAAATCTTTTTTACAGATTTTACAGCTGTATACAGATTTAAAACCTTGATGTTTTGAATCTGTAGAATCATCTTTCAAATTTTTTTGTGGAATATTGAATAACGATAAAAGTTTAAGAAGTGAAATTCCTTTGTTATTCTTTTGAAGATGTTGTGTGTAATAATGGGAAATATAAGCTGGTATTTTATTAAAAGGTTGGAAACAAATATCGCATTTGTATGGCCATTTATACACTAAACCATTTTTGTTTGAATTCAGCTGAGACTCTCCATGCGAGCTATTTTTTAAAGATTTTGAATCTTCAAAAACTAGTACATTGCATGTCGCTGGATTAACTGAAGAATCAATTAAATTCTTACTATCATGTAAAGAAACTTTTAAATTGGAATTGTGAATTGGAGATGATGAAGCAGAAGGCAAATTATCTTGTTGAAAGGGTTTAATCGAGTTCTCGCAGGAAGTAGGAACCAGAAGAAGCTCGTTTTTTTTATTTGGAGTAACCTTCTCAACCTTAATATTCAAAGAGGGTAATACAGACATCACAGTAGAAATAAAAACCGTTTTTCTTTAAATTGTAGTTTTCGTTTGTTTATAAATGTTTTTAGGTTTTCGACAACTTATTTCTGTCCGTTACAAACTCATTTACAGAAGAAAGTAATCTTGACAAAGGGAACATTCTCAGTAAGGCTCGTAGATGCTTTTAAAAATCTGATTGGCGCAATGAGATTCAAGGAAATAATACTGAGCTGCGATTGGTGGTTCACACTATTTGTGATTGATGCGTACGAGAATGTTAAAAAACTACAGTCGCACTGCGTGCGAAAAAAAACAAACAAACGAGAACCTATTGAAAAAAAATACATTTACAGACGAAAAACCTAATTAAATTCTTCTCTACATCTTCAAATTCGCAAATGCGATATTTTCGCATGCGAACTGAAAGCTCCTTATTGACGATTCGCGATCGAAATGACATAAAAGAATTGCTATTTTAATTTGAAAAATTACATGATAATCAGCAACTGTTTAGATAATTATTTTTCATTTTATAGCATAAATAACAGCAACATTATTTTTTAAATTTTGGAGCTGAGTTAACTCTTTTTTTTTTTCTTTCTTTTTTTAAAAAATTGAATCACTTTTTAAGTGAATGCTTTTGTTTGCTATTGGCGATCGCAACACTCGAATACGCCATCTGGGGAGAGACCGGTTTCATGACTTTAGCCCTTCTCCTTTCCCTCGCCTCCTCTTTTCAGTTGTATAGGAATGTACTACAATATTTTCCCCTTTCTTAATATTTCTCCTTTTTATTTAATAAAAATATTTTTTAAAATTTCTGTGATACTTTTCTTTAGAACTATGTTTAATGTAGTTTTCAGTTCTATAAAGTTTTCCAAGTTAAAAGATTTTAATCTATTTGAAAATCAAGAGCGAAACTAACGTAGTTCCTTCCTCTATGACTTTCCACACGCTAATGGGGAAAGCATGGGAAGTGTTGCCATAGGTAGAGAGTTCTGCTCTACGCCACCTGCAGCCCATTTCGATCGCCAATATCTACAGCAATAATTTTTTTCTGGAATTTTCGATTGCTGCAAATACTTAATGTTTCACAAAACAAGCAAAAGAAAACTTTAACAAGATCAAATTGCTTGTAATGTAGCTTGTGAATAAGGAGTGCTCCAGTTTGGAAAAGTTTTTAATATTTTTGTAGTAATGGCAAAATTGACACAAACAGATTGGTGATTAATTTAGTCGTTGGCCCACCTTCAAATTAATAATCGTCGATAGAAAAACAGTCACCTTTATGGCAACTAATTCAAGAAAAAACTTACTTCTTACAAGAATCGGGATAGTTGATTTTAAAATCGCGTGAATATGAATCACGATAATGGATTTTGAAATCACGTGAATAGGAAACTCGATATACGATTTTAAAAACGAGAAACTACAAACTGCTATATAGAATTTTTAAATCGCTTAAATATAAATCACGATTCATAATTTTTAGATCGCGTAAATACGAATTTCAAAGCTTTATTTTTAAATCACTTATAAATACGAAAATCGATGTTTGATATTAAAACCGCATGAACGAATCAAAATCAAGACATTGGACTTGGAAACTCGCGTGAATACGAATCGCTACATAGGATTTTAAAAACGCGTAAATATAAATCACGATATTCGGAATTTTAAATCTCGGAAATAAGAATCACAATGTATGATATTTAAATCGCGTTAAATAAGAATTGCTATGTTCAACTTTTACATCAGGTAAATACGAAAATCTATGTTTATTAAAATTGGATGAATAAGAATCGAGATATTAACAGATTCCGGACTCGGACAAAAAGGCGAAGTCTAAATTACGAAAATACGAGCCATCTGGAGGGTGGGAAAAATCTTATCATCTGCGCTTAAAAAAAAGAAAATATAGCTAAAATAGGGTAGGGTTGGCAGATATGTAGTTTAAATTTTCTGTTTATCTTTGAAAATCGAAAATAATATAATTACTTTATTTAAACGGCTGAATTTTCAAAAAAAAAAGCGGAATATTTATAAAATAAAGTGAAACTCTTCGAAGAGAATCGAAGTTTTTGATAAAAAAAACTGAAATTCGAGAATCCGCTAAAAAGCGGAAAAATCTCATCCCTGCTTTAATAATCATGTTTTATGCACATTGGTTTTCTTTGGGTCTTATTATAGCACAAAATCAAGATGGCTTCAAGTGGGACATACTGTACTGGTTAAATGGTGCTAAAATAAAAGAAATAAAAGGTTACAAATGTATAGTGATTCAACTAAAATATTGTTGATCCCCCTAAAATCTTCATTAATGCACCTGAAAACTATTACTATAAGAACCTGAATGTTTTCTGTCTTCTTATCCAAGTGAATCTAAAAACTTTATTATAAAAAGTTAAAGTATTTTAATTTATTTGAAGACAGAGTAATAATAACTGATTGTTTTAAATTATACATGAACAAGTAGATGCTATAGTTTAAAATTATTTTTGATAACTATAAACTATTGCATCTACTTCTACAGGCAGCCCATTTCAATCGCCAATAGAGCTTTTTATATCCTCATCCACATGCCATTTTTTAACATTGACAGAGTCAATGGTAAAAAGTGGCATATATGGATAGGAAAAATGCTTAAGAGTAAAAGCATTTTCCGAGGCAAATTCATGCTTTTGAAAAACAGGGTTTGGTATAATCGAACATGGAATTGGTAAAAAAGGGAAAATAACTCAAAAGTTAAATGACTACAAAATTTCATGAATTTTTTCTACATTTTCCATTTTTTAAAATACTTATTTTAATTATGAAATTTCAAAAACACAATTATTTTTAAATCTACAAAAACACATAGAATTTGCTATTTCCCATAGCCTTTGCCAGTTCTTTTTTGATACTTAGGAATACAAATAAGGGTTCTAAATGCCACATTATGCATACAAAATTTTTAAAATTCGAAAGATTTCAAAAAAAAAAAAAGAAAGAAAACTAATTTCAGAATCCATGCAATAAAAACTAAAATGTAATGAAATTATTTATAAAAATATTAAGTTATACTTGCCAAATATGGCAAGATTATAAATTAACACATTGAATAACATAATAAAACAAAATTATCCATGGAAAATATATTTGTAAATATTTTATACAAATCACTTGCAGATTCAATGATAGAAATCATTTTCAGCCTTGAATACCAGAGTTGGCAGTTGTAGTTATTTGTATCTTTAAGAAATAGTAAAATCTGACACACTTTGTTTTCATTTTTACTCCTATACTGATTGATTACAACAACCAAGTGCACATTAACAAGACTAAAATGCTGCTTATGCTGATGAAAATAGATTGAAATAATCTATTGCTAATGTAAATTGGCTAACTTATTATTGAAATAAACTTGCAATACATGTTTAAAAAAATAATATCAAGAGATTGTACAACAAACATGAAACATTGAATTAAATTAGAAATACAGTAGAGCGGCGATTAACTGGACCAATCAGGACCAAAGCTGATCTGGATAACTGAAAATCAGGATATTTGGACATTTTAAAAAAATAGTTATGAGAACTTTCCTTCACACCTTTTTACAGTTTAGAATTAGCAATTGTAGTACTGCCTATTATAACATATTGCAAATGGCATGTTTAAAAGTTTTCTTGAAAATTTTAATCGAAACCTGTTTCATTATTAGAAACTATAAGCCATTCACATTGAAATTGCGTAAGAGAACAAGAGCTTCTTTTCAAGGACACTGAGGGACAGAAGAAACCATTTTTTGACCCTTTCTGATAGTCTGAAAATAAATAAGGCAGTTAATTGGCATTCAGTTAATTGACACGCCACTGTAGTGTAAAATATTTATGTCTCAATATGTTTATTTTAGATAAAAAGGAAAATATTAAAAAAAGATCTTGTCAGAATACAAATATATAAAAAATTTACTCAAGCAAATGAATATTGTAACACATGGCTACTAATGATAGAAGTTTAATTACACAAAAGCGAAAAAAGACATGATAGATGCAAACTCAAATACATTATATACAAAGAAGTAACAAAACTAAAAAGAATTATAATTATCATTCTGTTTGCATTGATCAGTTGATTGCACTTATATCTGACATTAGACATAAATATCTCAAATGAGACACTCCCAGGAGTTTCTTAGTAAGATGAGTGTTTAAAAGTAAAGCTATATGGTAGTGCAATGCAAACAAGATATAAAGGCTTTAAAAGGCAAGATTTTAAAGTTCAAGAATGTAAGTTAAAAAACATCATTCTACATTACTATATATTATTAGATAAGTAATAAAGCAGCAGCATCCTATTTATATCCAATGATTATGCAATTGAAAATAAGATTTCAATCCATTGGCTGAAGTTTGCACTTGGGATGTATCGTTTGAATATTGTTAAAACAGATTTTAACACAATTTAGAAATTATAAAATGCATTTTTGAAAGAAAGTTCTCAGAAGCATTCTTGGTAACGTCAAATAAAATGACCTCTGGCAAAGACTTTAGAAAATAACTTAGAAATGTATAGAATACAGACTTAGAAATTTATTTTCGCTTATTCTCGTTTAACATTTAACGAAGTCACTTTATGAGAAACTCATGTAGGGAAGGGAGATTTTTTTCAGAATCTAGTAATGATGAAAAAGACTGTGAATCTTCAGACCCACCATCATTTAATGAATATTTGCCCTATTCTCATCTAGCGAAGCCACTTTATGAGAAATCCATGTAAGGAAGTGAGATTTTTTTAGATTAAGCTCACTATGTTACAGAATCGATCAAACCTCACTTTTGGTTACAAAGATTTACATTAAAAACAAACAGTTATGACTTACTGTTCATTCTGCATTATTTATTGATACACTTGTATTCTGTGGATGATAGTTTGAAGAATAAAGTTATAAACATTTTATAAAAACATCACTAATTTATATTGTCTTCAATCTTAGAATTTAAAACAAAATGTCTAAAAAATGTATTTAATCAATTATATTGATTTTTAGACTGTAGAAAGCATTGGTTTTGTAAAATGCAATTTCATAATGTGGAATTTATACTATATAACATTATATGCTGCAGTTTACTTTTTAAATAAATCTCCGGGATCCATATAATCAATACTATAAAATCCGAATTTCAAGGAAAGGAAAACAGCAATAACTTTTAACTCACCTGGTTGGAAAATTCCAACACCGGTAGCATTGTTAGTCCACTAGTTTTGATCAATGACTACACATTTAAAGAAATAAGTCTAGTACTAAATATAAGCATCTTTCTGAAAAATGTATGCAGTTGAAGCTCGATATAATGACTGGTGCTTTCCAAAGGAAAACTGACACTGTGAGGTTGCTATAACGTGAATATACAAAATTATAGTAAATATTCATTCATAAATAATGTTTTTATTTAAAAATATATATTCATACACTATTTATTCAATCTATACACTTCTTTCCAAAACTTTAACTTCTTTCAAAACTATGTACTAAGCATATCATGTTAAAGTAGTGATAAGCAGCCAATTCCGTTAAAAAACATACATTAACAGGAAAGTCTAAGCAAAACTTAAATAGAGAAAAATATGTCCACCATGTGCGTTATATCTCGAAAATGAACCACCTATTACAAAATTTCATGAAAAGAGTAAAGATGAGTAGCTCTGAGAGCAAAATAAAAAAAAATTATGATTCATGACTCTATTGAAAAGAAATTAACAAAAGCTATGAATGCTTACAAGGGACTCCACATTCTTGGATAAAGTTCAATAAACACTTCAAATTCTCAATAGTGAAAGTAATCAAGATATTTTACTATCTTTTTAACCATCATAGATAATGCCTAAGCGATTCCTATCAGCCACTGTGGCACCATTGTCACAGAACGTTACGGAGTTCTTGCAGAAAGATTTTTCCTTTGGGAAGTAAAAAAACTTTGGCTTTCTTTTCTGCAGAAATTCTCGAAAGACTTTTTCTTTTCTCCTGTATTATATTCAAAAGATGATTTTCTGACGCATGGGAGTGAAAAAAAAATGCTTGTGATTTTTCGGTTCTCATTTGAGGATAATAAAAAATAAAGAGTAATGAAGTAAATAGTTTGTTTTCTTTTCTGCAAAAACTTTCGCTCTATTTTTTATGCAATTATTACTATTGATTTACACATTGCTTTTAAAATCAAATATTTATAATACTGCATTATTTATTACAACAACTGTATCTCAAAATGAAAACAAGCATTCAGTAACCTCATTTTGAAGAGTTCGAGATTTTGCCGTAGATCTTTTTTTTGGGTGATTACTACTACGGATTTAATGATTTTTTTAATGTTATAAGGATTTACAAAAGACAAAAAAAAAAAAAAAAACTAATTAGTGTCTTTTCCCCCAACATAATGCAAGAATATCGACCTAATATTAGAATTTTAAAAAATTACTTAATCAATTAAAAAAGTTTTTTTTTCTTTGAAGTAGACGCTTCTGTTACTTTAAATTAGTAACATGCATATTTGTTATTTTCAAAAGTATCTTCGCAGAAAGATATTAGTATTAGAGAGGTATGTTGCAGAAAGCCCAATAAAATTCTGCCACAGGGCTATCAGTCCAATAATAAAAAATCAAAGATATTTCACCTGAAGATTATGAAATGTTTTTTTGCATTATCTCCTGGAGGCATTTGCTATCTATCGATTTATAATCAACAGAAAAATATTTTTTTAGAAAGCTAAAAAATATTTAACACGCTTTTGGAGTGCTTTTCTGTGAAATAATAAAATTTTTTGCAACTATAACAGAATAATCAGTTTAGACGATCTAATGGGCGTTAAAATAACATGGTGATAATGGGATAGAAATCGGGACTCTTTGTAATGGAAGGGTCACAGTAATGGAGATTTTACTAAAGAGCATAGACTGTAGGTGAGGTAAACCTGGTTCAAATCCCAGTGAGAGCTGGTCGTTACGATTTTCACATGCAAAATATTCTCAGTGGTAGACAAATCATAATTTAGAGCCACCTTGCCCGCGAGGCTAACCCACGGGAGGTGTTCCTCTCCATGTAACACAGATACAGGTCTGTTCCATCATAAAGTACACATGATACTTGATCCTGGAGTTTTCTTGTCCTCTGCATTGGGTTTAAAATTACAGGGCTCTAGCGTTGAACATTGGCAGTAATTGAGTTGGCTGTTTAATGATGGTTACAAAATTAATTAGACTGCAGGTTAGGGGTGCACAACCTGCAGACCGCCAACCCTTGATGTGCGGCCCGCAGTCGCAATCTAAACAAATAAAAAAATTTTAAAAATTACAAAAAATATAAGACATAGGAAATTTACGCATTTAAGTTTTTGACACACCCAATCTCAATGTAGTTTTTCGATGGCTAACGCTACTGATTTAAGAAATGTTTGAAAATCCCAATATTTTGAATACCTCATTATTACGATATACGAATTCAGTAATAACTTTTGACGATCTTTGTATGTGTTGACTTCATTGTAAAACTAATGACTTTTCGGTAGTTATTGCTACCCATTTTCACATAGTTTCTGAAATCGCGATTTTTGAAAGTTATGAAACGCATTATTTGTGGGACTTCATGGAAAATTTTAAATTTTTTTTATCCTTTTTTCGACAGTTATTGCTATGCATGTCCTCATGGTTTTTTAAAACTTCGATATTTTAACGAATTGCGAGTAAAGAATCACTCATTTAGATAACCATTTTTTAAAGGGGTATATAACAAGAATTTGTTTTAAAATTGAATTCTATGAAAAAATTTTTTATGTTAAAACTTATGTTTTTTTAAAAATTTAATTCTATGAAAAAAATTTTAACGTTAAAAATTTATGTTTAAATGGACTTTTGTATTATGTAATATGATAAAAAAAAACATGAACTTTTCCATAGTTTTTTTTTATTCAATTTATCTAAATTTTCTTCTGATAAATTGATTCTGATCCTGCTTTTTCTGTCATAAGTAATCAGTTTTGCAGTTTCTAATCTTAAACATCTTATACAAAGTATTAAGTATTTAATTTTATGCAAAAATATAAAGGTTAACTGACAAAAAGAATTCAGCGCCTAGAACAATGACGTTTATATAACAATTACTACCTACAATATGTCTCTTTAAATACTTTGGCATGCGGCCAAATCTGTTGCACATGTGGCCCTTCACTCACAAAGGTTGTGCACCCTTACTGTCGGTATTTGAGAATACTAGCAAGAAAATTTATATAAAAAATTTATCAATTTAGAGCAAAATATTCTATATTGAAGTAATTAATACATGAAAGTAAGATTCATGATTGAATTTAGATCATAGTAATACAATTCTTTGATACTAAGATGAATAAAACTCACTTTAAGACTGCACTTAATCTTTTAATGAATATAAATAAAGCAAAATACAAATATAACTCTTTTCAAATTTTGAATATTACAAATGAATGATGAGGTGAATTTTAACGGTTTATGTGTAATAGTTTCTGAATAACTGGGATTATTAAGCAAAGTAATGAGGCTTTTTGCCATTAATTCCATAATCGGCTAAAGCGGGAGTAAGATCTTCCATCGATAGTACATAACGCTTGTCCTTAGCTGCCTTCTTACTGCTTTGTCCAGCACCTCTCATTTTGCAATGTTGCAGAGCGTCGTTAGCGATATCACTTATGAATTTTTCGGCAGCAAGAGCAATTAACCTGGAAACTCTAGGATCAGTGGATTCAGCTCCAGCAGCCTTTAAGAAGTGCTTAACTACCGGTTCAGGGACAGTAGGAGTATAATCTTCGAGCTGATCAATGAATTCACACAATGAGTCACCCATAGTTCGTCCAGGAATTTGAACAGGTGATGAAGGGTTAGATTCAGGGGCAGATGAAGATGTCGGTAAATCATTATCAGTTTTGACAATTAGAGGTTGAATTTCATTGTGATTCGAAGTATTTAACGCCATGACACAGTTCTTAGGTCATAAAGAGTTAACAATTTCAATTTCTTCAGCGTAGTGTAGCAAAAATTAAAGCACAATACAGAACTTCTTCCAAAATTTACGAAAAAAATCAAAATAATCACAATTAAATAGAGGAGTTGAGTTGAAGATTTCCTATATCTCTAAAAAAAGTCTGAAAATTCGCGGCAGCCAGGAGTTGGGCTGACAATAATTACGTAAACCACCGTTAGAGGGCAATGTCAAAAGAAAAAGACTTAACCGTATTTCCCACATTATCAATCCATGTGAGTAATGACTCCTTTTGCTGATCTTCTCTTACTTTTTGAAACAGAAAATCAGTAAAATGAAGATTTCAGTTTATTTTATAATAAAATATAGATATTTCTGAAAAAATAATTTTCTGCAAATAATATTAAAGGATATGCTCATTGAGAAATGAAAATCTTTGAAATAATTTAAAGTTTAATTTTAGGTTAAAATATTTGTATAATTTTTGAAAAATATCAAATATTCTAAAAAAAATCCTTACAATTATCAAACGCGTTGTTTTTTCTAATTTCTTCAGAAAAGTTTCGCAGCAAATTAATTTCAAGATGAATTCACAAAAATTAAACGGATGAAGTTTCATACAATGAGTACTCAGTTACGATTCTTTTAAATAACTTACAGATGAGCCATAAATGGAAAAAAAAAGAAAAAAAACGCGCATTCTTATTCAATAATGTTTTTTTTTTTTTTTTTTTTTCCAAATTATTTTTTACCGTTTCATGATATATTTGGGTAAATTAAATAAATTATTGTTGATGTTGTAGTTCATTTACGTCGCACTAGAGCTGTACAATGGGCTGGGTAAATAAATTAAATTGTATTGCTATGAACATATGCGTAGCTTCAAGTTGAGACATAAGGAGACACGTACCCCCCCCCCCCCCCCCAATAATTTTTTTACAGCTCCAGAATTTTTTTAAAACTATATTTTAGTTAAAATTAAAATTTAAAAAAAATCAAATTTAGAAAACTGAGGTTTATAAATAGTTAATTTTCAATTTAACAAAATGACTATACGACTATAAATTTTATCTCAAGAACCTCATTGCTTTTTAAATTTTTTTTTTATAAATTTTGTTACAATTTAATTTCAAAGATTTCAGCGAAACAAAATCTAAGTATTCTGTACACAATATAATTTTTCAAGACGGTGAATTTATAATTTTTCAAGACTGTTTTTTTAAGGCATCTTATATCTGAGAATGACACGATGAAATAGTTATAAATATAAATTATGATGGATCTAATTCTCTCGAAACCTTCCAGATATATAAATCCAGATAATCATAAAATGCATGATAATTCTTATTTTAAAAACCAGTGAATTTATTAATGGTGGAAACAGTAAATAATAAGAACTTATTCATTAATAGCTTAATTTTTTTTATTTATTATTATTTTTTTATTTTGTGCAAACTATGGAGGATTAGTGGCTACAAGTTCGGTTAAATTAATGCAAAAGTATTAATATGGCTTTTGGCAATTCCAATTGAAAAAACTGGAATTTATTTTTAATTTTTCAAAACCATGGCCTATTTTAAACAATAAGCCATAATTGTTTTTTTATATCAATATTGTTTACATCATAATTGTTTTTTTGTTGGTTTTTTTGTGTATCAGTAAAAGCAAGACACTACGATTCCAAATGCAATCGAGAGGGAAAGGTACAAGTTTATGAACTAAAGAAACTTTAATAGTAATTTCTCTGAAATTTTTATGTCTTGAAAAAATATTAAATAGATTTAATTCTAACTTTGGATAGGATTGTTTGCTAATATTATTGTTTTATAGGATTGTTTGCTAATCCAAATTTAAAGTTAATTAAACAGTGATGTGATGAAAACGTGACGACAAACATGGAAAAACAAAAAATAACCTTTATAGGATTTGAAAATTTTAACCGGTCTATTGACCTTGATTGCAAAGATTATTTTGCAAATTGTATTTTAAAACGTAAAAATTCAATGATTAGATCACTAATTATTCTTAGCACGGTGATTTAAATTTTCCCTCAGAGTGCAATACGAACTACTTAGTACATTTAAGTTACCTACTTTATTTTGACTATGTTTTTTTTCTCAGTTTTTTTCTCAGTCATAGGATAGATTCTTTGGCTAGGATAGAATAGCATCGAATTCTTTGCCCTATCCGTACCTTTTCTACAATATAAATTTCAGCATTTTCAGAAGCGCGCGTATGGGAATCGGAATATTGTGGCGGAGTGCCCTTACAAAGCCAGTTATTCGCTCTTTAAAACCAAGTATATAGGAGGAAAAATGAAAACTAGATCGAAATATAAAGAACAACTATGGCGTCAACACTAAAACCAGTTTAAATGCAAATGGAAATAGAAATAAGATGAAAGGAATAGATGAAGATGATTTTTCACTCTCTTCGTTAGTGATCCAACTCATTATGATAAAGTTTTTGCATTTTCTTTGATTAAATAATAATTTGTTACCTCTAATATGCAGATTTTCTTGATTTCACTTTTGATAACCATTCAAAAGATATGCCATTCATAAGATAAGTCATTTAATGTCTCACTCAACAATTTGTCTCTATCGTGTTTTTATTGACTCCCTTTTACTTATTTTTCTTCTCTAATTCGATTCTTATATTTTATTTCACAATCATTGTTGAACAGCCGACCCAACTAATGTTCAACTCCGTAGCCTTGTAATCTTGAACCCAAGCCCAACTGTGACGTAAATAAAATACCAATCTACCTACCAATCAGAAGACAAGGGAACTCCTGGATTGGGAGAAATTTGCCTTTGTGGAGGACTTTTTGATGAAACTAACCAGTATATACCTAACATGGAGAGAGAAACCGCTGACGATTAACCTGATGGCAAGGGGACTTTAACCTATGATCCACTGAGGATATTTTACGTCAATACTGTGGAGGGTGCAAGCAGGGTGCGGAATTCGTATCGACTAGCCATCGTTGGGATTCGAACCCAGTTCACCTCATTGGAAGCGAACTATCTATCTCCTGAGCCAACAGGGTTCAAATTCGATCATTTTATTTTATAACCATCGTTGAACAGCCGACCCAATTTTCGGGCTTACGACTGATAATGTTCAACTCTGTAGCCTTGTAATTTTGAATATAATCCAGAAGACAAGGGAACTCCTGCAAAAAGTATTGGTAGAAATTTGCCTTCGAGGAGAACTTTTTTGTGGAACTAATCCGCATTTGGGTTACATAGAGAGCAAAACCACGGAAGTGAAGGGGGAAAAATAAATTATTTGTGAAATTCAAAACTAGAGAGAAAAGAGATATTTACCTTGATAATTTATCAAAAAGTATTTGTATAGCAAGCTAAAGTATATTTGTAAGAAGCAACGCTTATCCGTGTTTATTCTTTTATTTGTTTAAAAAGATCATTGGTGCATGCCAAACATATAAGTATCTTTGATAATAAGAGCAGAAATAAATTTAAGAGCAAAGAAAAAGTCACATTAGGTTCCAAGAAAAAATATATTTTGTCTTGAATGTTCTTGAAGAAAAAATATCCAAATATTTTAAATAATTAAAATAAAGGGTTAGTAAATTAAATAATTAAAATAAATGTCACTAAAACAATAAAATCTTTGCTTAACTAATAATCAAGCATATTATTGCAATGAGGTACTGACTATGTCAAGACAAATATGCTTCCATTTTCCAGCGCTTTGAAAAAAAAAAAAAAAAAAAAAAAAGTCGCTTTTTTACATGCTACAGCATTTGAGCGAAAACTGAACATTTCTCTGTGACACACATAGAAATATTACTTACTCAAAAAAAGTTCTTTTTTTTTAGATTTCGCATAATTTGTGAAACAAAATTGATCAATGAAATACGTGCCAGTGACGTCACCATTGGTAATTCGTGGCATTTATCGATGCAGAAGCCAATCACATTCGCCGCACGCGCGTGACGTCGATTACCAGTAACAAATTAAATCTGAATAAATCACATGTTTAGACATAATCATTTCACTTCTTTCCGAGCTACAAGTAACGAATTGCAGGGAAAAAAGAGCTCGAAGTTAGGCTCTCCAACATAAGTCAAGCAGAATTAACATCTAAATGTCTATTCCATAACTTCAAAAATTTGAATATCAGCAATATTTTTTTATTAATATACAGAACAGATTTATTTAAGTCAAGGAGTAAATCAAATTTATGTAAATCAGCTATGGGAGACGCAGATAGTGAAATTATCGTTCCAGGTAGGTAATGGAATTTATATTTTCAAAAACAGAAAAAGTTTTCATGAAATTTTTATTATAAAGTTATTAGGCAGCAAACTTTCATGTTCTAAAATCTTATAACATGATGTAAACGATTTTTAGAAACAATTTCTGTAAGATAGTACGAATTTCAATTAATTACAAACAAATACATAAATTGTGAATAACAATATATGAATAATTAAAGTGATAAAAATAGATTATGATTAGAAACTCGTTGATAGCACAATTTAACTTTTAAAAAAGTATATAACAAAGAATCTGTAAAAGTAATTACGGTTTTAAGATTGAAAAAAAAATGGAAAATATTTATTTAACATTTAAGCGAGGGTTTCTAATAAAAAAAAGGCATTATTGTCAACTTTGTATCTTTAACAATCAAATACCGAAAAAATATATTTCCATCAGTCTTATGAGTTTTAGCTAGTTTTCTAAACACGTAGTTTACTTTAAATACTCCAAAAGTGGATTTTATTGGTAGGAAAAACACCGATGATACAAAATGTTTAAATTAATTTCTGATTACCAAATATATTTGAATTTAAAGAATAAGTTAGGGGCGGGGAGCGTATATTAGTATAGACGCTACTTAATACAGCAACACCTATTATAGCAATTAATTTGAAAGCCTCACTGGCATCAATAATAATTTGGCGATTTTTTTAGGGCTTCCAAAAACGGATAGGTACCAAAGAGTATTTATCTAGATGTTAAAATTGACTCACTTAATTTTTGAAATTAATGTGTAATAAAAATATATGAAATTTCCAATTAACACTAGAAAGACTAAAACTTACTATATACCTATATTGCCCAAAAGCAGTCAAAATGACTGGATTGTGAAAGAATAACTAATGTGTAAAGAAACTTGTTTATAATTATTTTTTTATGTTATTTATTATATGTTGATTACATTTTTAATTATATGTTGATTACATTTTTAATTATATGTTGATTACATTTTTAATTATATGTTGATTACATTTTTAATTATATGTTGATTACATTTTTAATTATATGTTGATTACATTTTTAATTATATGTCGATTACATTTTTAATTATATGTTGATTACATTTTTAATTATATGTTGATTACATTTTTAATTATATGTTGATTACATTTTTAATTATATGTTGATTACATTTTTAATTATGTGTTGTACAAAAGTCACAAAATTCTAAGAAATTGTGTCATTATATACATCATCGTTTTTCCAATTGAAATTAAAAAGCAGTCAAAATGACTTCCTTGGGCAATCTAGGATTAACTTATGAAACATTACAAATTTTTTTCAAGCTGAGGCCAATCAGATTACAATACTAAAAGAATACAATTAATATCTAAACAAAATGGACAAAACTTCTTTTAAAAAAATGCGCTAAAAAGCAGCAGAATTTTCAAAAAAAGAGAGAATAAAAGTAGCAAAGGAAATAAAACAAAATTAAAAATATGACCACTGAAGCCGACGTCTTCAGGGGGTACCGGCCCCAGTGGCCAAAAAACAAAACCTTTTCTATTGAGGAAGATGGCAAAAGCCTAAAAACCTTCCTCAGTACCCCGAAGGTTTTGTTTAAAAGTCCAGGAGAAAAAAACATGTAAGACATAAAACTAATACAGAAAAGAAACTCATACAAATTCATCAGAAAATAAATATCAACAGAAAATAAAAACTCACATAAACAAGGTCAGACTGCGAACTCTAAAGCAAACAAACATATTTCATGGTCATGTTTTTAATTTTGTTTTATTTCCTTTGCTACTTTTATTTCTATTTTTATTATTAGCCAATCAGATTATTAATTTCAAGTTCAAAACCTTGTTGCATTTTTACTTGTGAAATAAATAATCTGGAAATGACAATGAATTAATTTATATTTAAATCCCATCCCTAAAATTTTTTTTGATGAGGTTTAATTTTTTGTAACGTAGAAAAACGCGCTAAAAAGCACGAATTAAAATTGTATTAAATAGAAGGTGTTAACAACTTTTTCAAAGCTACGGACAAGTATAATCACTATTGCTAAAATGGTTAATCTCCAAGCTAAGTCATAAAACAGAGAACTTCAATCTTGGCACTCATTACGATAGTCAGTAAGCTATAAAAAATATATTTTGTTCCTATTTCGTTATGTGAGGCTTGAGTGAATACAGTGTTTTGACTTACGTTTTCATAATTTACAATGTTATTGTTAATACTTACCCGACTGCAAAGGGATTCTAACCTATGATCCGTCTACTAGTGAGGATATTTTTAAGTCAGTACTGTGGGCGGAGCGAGCCGAGAACATAATTCGTATCAACCTGCCACCGCTGGGATTCGTACGTGGGTCATCTCATTGGGAGGCGAAAACTCTATACCCTAAGGCACCGCTGCTCATTGAAGACCTAACTCTGTCTTATAACCGTCGAAAAACAGTCAACACAGTTTTGAGTTTACGACTACCAATGTTCAACTCCGTAACCTTGTAATTTTGGACTCAATCCAGAAGACAAGGGAACTCCTGTATCAAATATTGGGACAATCTAGTATTAGTGGAGGACTTTTTGATGAAACTAACCCGTATTTGTGTTACACGGAGAGGAAAACCACGAAAACCTCTCACAGTTAGCCTGATGACAAGGGAACTCTAATTCATTATCTGTCTACCACTGAGGATATTTTACGTCAGCACTGTGGTCAGCGGAATTCATATCAGCTAGCCTTCGTTGAGATCACCCCATTAGGCGGTGAGCTCTCTATTCCCTAAGCTGTCACGACTCAGTGAGGACTTACTGAAAAATTTTAAAAACTTGAAATAATAATAATTATACCTTTATGAACTTTTGCTAAAATCCATGAAAACACAGCAGAATGCAGTAGAGCCGGAAAGTTACAGTGCTTGACACTATTACAAAGTTGAGGTGAGACAGCGTGGACATGGTCATGGGATGAGCCAATGTTCAAAACTGAGTTGGAGCTCTGTGCTGGATGAGAATACTAGAGCAGAATACTAAGTGATACAAATAAAAATAACTAACATCCAATCAAAATTTCAAACACTTTCCCACAAAAACAAATTAATTGACACAAAACTAAAAAAAGAAAATTATAAAACAAAATGAAAGCTTTAAAAACTACTGTTCAAGTAGTCTAAAAAAAATTATTTTCGTTGGACCTGAAACGTAAAACGTTGACAAAATAATTGATACATCTTACTTATTAGGGTGAACAGATGAACATTGATAGAATAGATGTTTATTACTTTCAGAATAAACATCTATATTGAGAAAGTAATAAACACTCATTTTTATTCTCCCTTCTTATTCTATTTGAAAAAAAAAACTTTTTTTAAATATGTAAATGTATTTTTTTTCTCTTTTAATAATTTGTTGCTATACCTTAAGTACAATTGCGTGGGAAAGAGTGAACAGACTACATCACGTCAAGATGCAATTTAGTACTCCGTAAATGAATGTGAGTGAATTTTAAAGTATATCTTTATTCTATATATTTATTTAACAAAAAAAAAATATATATATATAAAGATATTTTATTACACATAATGATATTTAAGTATTTTTATGCAAATCCCCCTCCCCCCCAAAAAAGAAAACAATTAGCGTCAATAGCAAATTAAGATAAAATTTTTTTAAAGCATGTTAAAGTGTGGGTTATAAAGCATTGAAAATGTATTCTCACTACTCTCATCACCCCTTAAGTAACACAACCAGGGCTTTGCACAACAGCTTATCGCACAAAGCTCTATGATATAATTATTTGATTTTTAATTCCAGTAAATGAGATTGAATCTTGGATGGATGAAGCGTTAGGAGTAGTAGATGAAGGATTAGATCACCTTTTTCTGTACATGATGAATGTTAACGATCGCACAAAACAGGTACGAAGAGCTCTACTTTTTGGGATTTTGCTTGAAAGTTGCAACTTCACTATTCTAATTAAACTTACTGGAGAGATTTTGCTGTTTTACGTATCCTACCGTACGATACCATTCGTAGATATAAAGTGACTGTGCTTGTGGATCTGAAGTGCGTTTGCGCGAGTGTCAGAGAAGTGGTGCGCATGCGCCAGTGCAAATGTACCTGAATGAAGGAACGAGATTTTTCAAAACTACGTAAATTAAAATCGCTGATGTAATGAGTGGAACCGAAATTCCAAAATGAATTGTTTATTTACAATCAATTTATTGCACGGATGGAAATGCTACAAAGTAATTATATCCATATCTGAACGATTTTTGTGATAGATTCGTCCTAAGGTCTAGTTCGTTAAATTACCTGGAAAATGTATGCGATATTCTTCTAAGGTTCTTTTTATTAACATATATATAAATAATAATAATAATAATAGAAAAAAACGGTAAACTCATCAACGATGGGGGGATAATTTTCTTCCAGTGGATTTCCAGCCATTACCATATATCTAGCAACGAGAGGGTGGACCAGCTGGCCAAATAATTATGCTCGCTTCTACAGACTCCTTTTGTCATTCCTTATAATCAAATTTTTTTCACCATTGTCAGGTTGACAACTAAATTTGTTAAACAAAACACAACTGCTAAAGCTGCAGGAAAAAATTTCCTGCCTTATTCTCGATCTCATCCCCATGGGCCACCCCGACAGATTTTTTTGTTGTTGTTGCAAATTTTGAAATTGCGAATGGACATGATTATCACCTACGCCGGATAAGAATTTCTGACTCCCTTGACTGCCCTCTACGTTCCACAAGAGAAGCTACGAACTTTAATCATTTAACAGTTTGCCCATCCATGAACAACATTACTAATTCTTTGACCATTGACTTCACATGAAGGCTACTTTGTAATGTGCTGCTAGAAGGAAAATGGCCGATGCGGTCAAACGTAGGAAAACATTAACAAATAACAACTATTTCCAAAAGAAAACAGTACTAAAAAGTACCAAATAAATGTTGCATAGACGAAAATGAGACATTCGTGTCTACATGAAGTGGTGATTTGAACGGAAATGGTTTAAAGAGTTATATGTTCAGTTTTTGTTGACATGTAATTAAAAATGAGTTTTCTTTCAGATAATATTGTTTTACCTATAAAAATAAAAAGCATAAATAAAAAAAACGAGAATGAAGCACGAAGGAAATTGCAGAAAAGGACATACAATAGTTTCGGTTCTATAAACACGAACTTTCCTAAGTGTCTATACACCAAATGATAGGTGAGACAGATGAAAAGTAAAGAGACAAATACATGCAAAGTGGTTAAGCTAATAGGGATAGAGGTACAAGCTTGTTGTTGTTTTTGTTGCTTATCGCCCATTTGGTCTGACGGAGTAAGATCAGATTTAAGAATCCGTTGACATCCAAAAAATCACATACAAGAAGAGATGAATGAATTTCCTCCCGTATGAGTGCCAAACAGGTCCAATATTGAGGAGGAGAAGTGCAGCTTCTGATAGTCCTAAGATTAGAGCAGCAATAGGTGGAGGACTGTCTAAGCTCCCTCCCCTGTAGGCAGTTAGCTGGACACACTGGAACGACCTTCAAGTCTTGAGTGGCCCTATCAGGAGAATACTCTCACGACATACTTCACCCGTTCAACCCAGGGTCACCTCTTCGCCATGATGAGGCAACATACAAGACTTAGAGGGGAATATAAAATAAGTTTGAACAAAATAATAAAAGATACGAGAGATAAGAAACTGGCTTGAGGGAGTTTGTTGGGAGTCCCAGAGGGCAAAAGATTAAATTAGAATGGATTTTCAAATATTAGTAAACAGTGGGATACTAGACAGATAATTAACAAAATTATTAGAATTTTTCAAAATATGGAATGATTCTCAGAAATCATATTCGGTAGATAAAAAACAGTGTTGAATGGGCTTAGCAGAAGAAAACTTAAACCTGTAATTAAAATTCCAACTAAGTAGGCCGATGAAAGATAGATTAATGTAGATAGATTAACAACGAAGAAAACGACTTTAAACACAAATTTATTCGAAATATTAACAATTTGAGGACTGATTTCCGAATGATAAGGTAAAACAATCAAATTGTTAAAGTTTGAATTATAAAATTTAGTGGATAGCAAGATTAATTTTTTATAGATGAAATCAACAATATTAGAAGGAAAACTGCGGTCAACAGCGATAGCTATTGAGTAATGGAGCTTTTCATGGAGGAGATAACTATTCGAATAAATTTTAGAAGAACAGTAAACCAGTGCGTGAAAGGCAGATTGGAAGGTTTTTGGTCAGGGAATAATAAGAACTTCCCGGAAAGTAAACACTTATGACTTTCTTGTTCAAACGTATGCAAGGATCTATAGAAATATTATCAAGGACCTATATCAAATTGTAAACAAGGATCCTTAGAATTCCTAATATTGAGAACATGAGCAATGTCAGAATTGTCTATCAATGTGAAATAATCGTCTACAAAACAGGAAATTTAATAAATTGAAGAGTTTCACTTCAAAGTAAAGCATATACTGGTAACTTAAGAAAGAGGATGAGAGGATTATCTATAGCTAAGTCATAAATCATTTGATAACATTTACCATTAAAAGTGAAGGTCGACTGGTCTAAACAAATGCGAGTAAGATTTACTAGTGATTGTTTAGTAGTTTTTAGATGCAACGCGAGTTCACTTTTATCGGTAGTAGCATGCGTCCATGCTTACCTTAGGCTAGTAAAGGAATACCTAGAAGTCACTTAGTACCTTGAGGCTTTGAGTTTCTTACGCACTCAGACAGTGAGTAATCAAAATTGTAATTCTCATAAAGTTATTATAATGGAACAGTTTTAAATTTTCCTGAATGGCACTTCAAAATTGTACGTGCCGATTAGCTGAAACGAGAATCCGGAATGCTTTAACTCGACGACTACACATTATCATTAATTCACCACAACATATTTTAATTCCAGTTTTACTTTTGGCGGATTGTTGTGGCTTATCCTCCAAATGTCTGACTAAGTCAGACTAGGTCCATCAGACAGTTGACCCTAAGGAAATCGAGGGCCAAAAGGGGGAATGAGTATATGTTGTAGTTTACTAAACCAGTATATGTTAATGCATTATAACAATTACTTCATATTGTCTTACAGATTTTGATGAAACTTGAAAGCTTGGAGTATTTTCGGAATCTGTTCCTGGCCATGAATTTATTGATCGTTCCAGTGGTGATTGCAATTCTATTATGTTTTAGCACCAGAAATACCGTTGACAGATCTGGTCTTGAAGTTAGTATGATGAAAAGTTTTATCACATTATCATAATAGTTATTGTGTTGTTCTATCCCACTTTATAGACCGTAACATTTAGATAAGTCCTTGAACCAATGCGATTTCAAATTAAGAAGAACCAGTTCAGGACTGGAGACCAGCAGGTTCTTCTGACAACAGATGCAGGTCAGGATATAAGCAGGAACAGATTGAATGACAGGGAAGAAGGATTGTGACACAGGACGTTGAGCACGAAAGTGTCCGCTGTAGAATCTAGTGAGGGCCGTCTGACAGAAAATCGACCAAATGTATGTTTTACTAGAGCTGTACATTAATTGGTTATTGACAAGGGTTTTGAATTCATCCTTAGTGATGATTTGGAGATAATATTGGCTCATGCGCACACCCCACTACTATAACTTAGATTAACAAACGGATGATGGGTAGTAATGACGAGGTCTGAATAACATCAACACATATTTCAGAGCCACGATAACTCTAAAATAAGAGCTCGTAAAAGCGCTCGCCTTCCAATGAGGTGACCAAGTTCGAATTCCAGTGATTGCTGGTCAATACGAATTCTGCTCTCCGGCTCACATCGACTATTGTTTAGACGTTAAATAACTCTAGTTGTAGACTGCTTACGGGTTTGAATCCTCTTGCCATCGGGTTAACCATGGAAAATTTTCGTAGTTTTCCCCTTCATTTAACGCAAAAGTTTGTTAGTTCCTTAAAAAAGGTATAAATAAAGGCTATATTTGTCCAAATGCTCAATCCAAGAGTTCCTTAGTCTTCTGTCTTGGGTTCAAAATCAGAAGGAAGATACAGAATTTAACATTGATAGTCTTAAAAACTGGGTCAGCCAGTTTTAAAATAAAATAAAACATATATTTCAAGCTATGTCCATTTTCTTAGAAGCGCATTTTAAGTTGTGTGCAAAATAAGAAGTTCAATGACGATGTACAATTTCAATTTTTTTGTGTGGTTTAGTTGTATTGGCATTTCCAATTGCTGATTGTAATGGTATTGATAATTCTAAAAGAGTTAAAATATGACGGTAATGATATCGCGATACTAAACGCATAATACTTATGCGGCTGCAATGTATAATTAGTCATTTTGGGTTGAATGATTTTAAAGCAACGATAGCTCGTCAAAGATTGTGCTTGCCCTTTCCTCTACGTTGAATGAACAAATGTTTTGTTGCATTTATACAAGTACTAGAATTGGTTTTGTTCCTAAAACTACAGATTGTTTTTTTCAAATGATATTTAGATTTTTAGGTTTTGTCTAAATGCACAAGTTTATGAAGAGTGTATAGGTTTATATACATCATATACGATTTTCTACTCCTTTCAAATTAACACTCAAGACCAAAAAAAAAAAAAAAAAAAAAAATGACCTTAACGTATCGCATCATGAAGTGAAATGTATTATCGCCTTCTTCCTACCAATCCCTACGTAGCAGAAAAGTAGAAATACTTAAAAGTCACTCGAGTAAATTTAAAAAAAATCCTGGCTAAGAATATATAACTGAATTGCATAAAAACTGTAGCTTGCAGAGAGTAACCGATTGCCGATTTGAAACTAGTGACACTAAAATATCCAAGATCCGTTGCAGATCCAAGATCCATGCGACAGTGTAAATATTCCCTGTGTTAGATTTCGAACTTCTTAGGTATTCATAAAAACATTTTAACTTGAGAAAAATATTAAAAATTAAAATTTGTTTTCTTAAATGTTTTATTTTAGAAACGACAATTGGAACCAGTATAGTTTTTTTTTGCTATTAAAACATGTGAATTAAATTATTTTGTTTCCAGGTCGGGTATCAACTAGTGGTAACATTTTTGATGTTCATCTCAGGCAGTCTGGGTGTTCCTCTTTACATTTATTCGTTATGGGAATTGCATAATGCTAACAAAAAGTTGAGAAGCGAATTAGTGGCCATAAGGTAAACTAGAAAAAACTTGAAAGATATTTATTATATTTTATAAAAAGTGCTATCAATTCAAGGCAATAAAAGTGAATCATAAAGGTTAATGTGCACCATTGTACTCTCATTGCGCACCTATAAAGAGATTTCAGAATGAAACGACATTGTGCATACTTAAATACAACATTGATGTAAGTAAGTGATCAAAGCAAAATGATCATTTATTGCAGGGAAAAAATACAAATGAATGAAGTTTTAGGCACGCTTTCAGGTCACCTCTAGCACGAATGCAGGATGCGATACGATCATATACTTAGGCATACAAGTCCCCTATGTTGTCCTGCGGCATCTCGTTCTTATTGTTTCTGTAGAAACACCATTAAATAAACTGAACTTGGATGCTGTCAAATTTGCCGTCCCAAGTGGTCCCAGATATGCTCATTCGGTGATAAATTTGGAGTGCAAGCAGGCAAGGAAAGAGTAGTAATGGGGTAAGACATTCGTGTGAAACCCTTGCTGTGTGTTGCCGATCATTGGTTTATTCAAAAATGGCTCATGGGAGCCTTGTCATGAGGGACCACACATGTGATTTAAGAATCTCATGAACGTACCACTGGGTTGCCATGGCACCTTAGATCAATATTAAAGGTGATTGTATGTCGTATGTGACGGCACCCATACTATCACACCAGCTGTCAAAGCGGTATGCTGCTGTAGAGCCCAAAGAGGATTGACAACTACCACCCATTGACTCCGTTTGGAGTGGTGTGGCTCTTTACGAGATTGGACTGCAACAGAATGGAACCAAGTCATCTTCATTGATGAACCCAGATTTAATTCGGGCACTGATCACCATCGTGTACGAGACTGGAGGCTACGTGGTGAACGCCATGAAAACATCCTTCAACCAGATGTGTTGTTACTCATGAGAGAGCTCCCAAGAGTTATTTTTCAACAAGGCAATGGCCGGCCACACACAGTAAGGTTGTCACAAGAATGCTTCAGTCACATTACCACCCTTTTATGGACTGCTTGATTCTCAGATTTGTCTCCGAACGAGCATATTTGGAGCCACCAAAAATGGGAAATGCTAGAAGTATCAAAAATTAAATAACTCGTTTTTTTTACATTAAAAAAATATCTCTAGAGCCAAACACAAGCTAACGAACGCTTGAAATGGCAAACCTTAAAATCAAAAGATGTTTAGTAAAAGAGAGCACTGCACGAAATGAAATGGAAAACTTTGAAAATGCTAGTGTTAAACAAAATATTAAAAAGTTGATAAATAAAATAAATTTGTTAAGCAAAAAGTAATACTTAAAACAAATGTTTGCAAACAATAATATTAGTTATTTAAACAGTGAAAGAAAGGCATCGCAGGTACCAATAAATTTCAAAGAGTAAACATTGAGTCAAAAAGAAAAAAAAAAAAAAAAAAAAAAAAAGAGAGAGAGAGAGAGAGAGAGAAAGACTGAAACGGACAACGCTACAGATCCTAGAAATCAAATTCTCTCTGCCTAACTATTAACGGCTAAGGGGTGTTTTTTACGGTTTACACGAGTTTCGATTTATGCTGTTTCTGTTCATGTTTCACTTTTGCTCGAAATGCTTCATAAATTTTGATCTCTTTATGCACAATTTTATGTACAGCCCTGCCAACTACAACGCTTTTAGCAAAATATTTTATCGAGTGATAGACATTTAAAAACCAAAGCTTTTAGAATTTTTTATAATTTTACTAACGTATTAAAAACTTCGATAATAAAGGTTTAAATAAAGTGGCGTTTTATAGGAACTTTAAAATCATTTATATGTAGTAATGTGGAAAATAAGTTTAAATGAATAAAAAATAATACATTGAAACATACACTTAGGTACCACTAGAGTAAATTTTTACAAAAAACGTAGAAAGTTGGCAGCTCTGTATGTAGCATAACAGGACCCCTACACAACATTAAAAACATTCTCAATTACAATATATTCCTTGGATCACAATATTTCATATTATTTGCACACGTGTTTTTTTTAACCAATTTGTAAAATAGAACTATTTCAATTGCTAAAAAAAGCAATTAACCTGGTTAGTTTTTAAATTATACTTAAGTATTGTGATCATTATGCTTGTTTCATTAATGTGTCAAAATCGTCTTTCATAGGCAAGGTGTACCGAGAACAGATTCTGGGAGATTGGATAGTACATCTTTGTCAGAAGACAGTTTTTTGACCTTCATATCCAATGAGACATCCTTAGAAAGGTATAATGATTTTGCCCGAATGCTGAACGAGCGAATGCCAGAAACTATGAGGGCTGATATCGGAAGAAGAAGAGGTGTGATTACAGTTAATGGTGTAAGTACAAGTGCAACCAATGTTAAAATTTTAAAATTTGGGTACTAAGGTATAAAAATACTGCAAAAAGTACTATTTTTTTGTTGCATTGAAATTGTTTGGTTAAAAGAACTTTTGATTCATTTCCTTAAAGTTTTGTTATCCTGAGGGACCACGGAACTGGGGGAGGGGCAGAGAGGGCTTTTACCCCCTCACTTCTTATAAATGAAGGGACAAAGCCCCTTCTAAGATTATAATTTTTCACTCAATATTTGTGTAATTAAATTTAGGGGAGAGTCGGGTAGCCCCGCCCACTTAAGGAGTATTGCTTATATTTCTGATAATATTGAGTAATCTATATTATATAAAACGCTAATACGTACGTATGTATCAATAAAACCGATGATATTTCTTTTCTCGCGTTGGCAACAGTTTTCATTTTTAATAGTAGGCGTTTTGTTTTTATAAATAAGATTCTTTTCACAACACTTAAATATTTACTTTATTTTCTTCATATATAGAGAGAACAGTCGGCAAAGAATTCTGTTAGGTTAAAAACATTTCGCTAAAAACAAAAAACGAATTCTAAAAGAAATAAAAATAAACAACTTAAAAAATAAAAATGCTGTTGCCAGCCATAGAAATTTTTGAAAGTTAACTTAGCAACATAAATCAAAATGACATACAAGTGCAGCTAGATCAAAATTATGAAACCTGAGCGCTTGACGTAAAACTATTGGCGTATTTTGAGTTGAGCGCTTTACTATTCCACGTTTTGTTATATTATTAGTTATATATTTGTTATATATTTGTTATATTTGTTATATTTGAGTTAAATGCTGTTTTATTATTTCATATTTTAAGTTAATATTTTGTTTTATTTTAAGTTAAATTTTATTAGAGTTATATTATGAATCTTAATAATCTACGTACGGTATATAACAATCTACGAAGAAGAGCAATATCAACGGAAAACAATTAGAAATGCTACAGAACGAGCACGACGTTCTAAAGAAACAACTGTAGAACAACATCAACAAAATTAAAGTTTAGAATTGCCTCGGAGAAATTTGAATTGTTAACAATGACTTAAACAAAAAGTTTTATTTTAACTGACAAATACTATATTATAATTTTAACTTTTTCTATGACTATACTCATTTTCTTACTATTTTCTTTGTTTTTTATACATTTTATATTTTTGTAATAAAATAAAAAACTTATCGTTGTTCTGCTTCTGAACGCTGATGATAACGCAAAATGATGGGCTTCATCAAAAATCAAATATATATTCATTTATTTTAAAAATTCCATATTATTAGGGTGGCGCCCTTCAGAGAATTAAAAATACAAAATTATCTTCATCAAAGCCGATGCTTTACATCCGGCGTTCAGTGGCAGACTACTATTTCATATTGTTTTACAACACATGGCTTTAGCCCTCTGGTGGGAAAGACTTTAAAACAAAACTTACAACAGTTACTTTTCTCAACAACTGAAATTTAGAATAGTGTGATTAAGAAAAATATGTGAACTGTTTGCAATTTCAAATTAATATTGAAATGTACAGGTTTAGAATTTTCTACAGTGAAAAGTTTTCGGAACTCAGTATTCAAAAGCTAGACGTTAAGAACGTATCCAATGAGCGAGCAAAGCGAGGATCGGATTGCGAAGCAATCCGAAATGAACTGCAAAAACAGTTCCGGGGGTTGGCGAGCACCAGCGAGCAGGGGGCGAAGCCTCCTAGTAATTAATATTTTTGTATGTTTCTATTGTTTTAACATATAATTAAATAATGCAAAAAGAATAAACCAAAAAAAGAATAGTTTAACTTAAAAAAATAGAAATTTAAAAAATTTGACTGTTGTATTGAACATATTTTCAAAACTATTGTTTACCATGTTACCAGCTGCATAAATACTTGATTATATATATATATATATATATATATATATATATATATATACATACAGAGTGGGAGAGAGCCACACTCCACTCTTGAGATACTTCTTCGGTCACTGGTTATTTATCCTAGATGAAAAACGTCAGAGCTACTTTCAGCAGATTATATAATTTTTAGCCAAACATTTACATTAGTTATTCTTACATTCTAACAGAGAATTAATTTAGTAAATATGTTAAAAAAGGAATTTCTTGGCCATATTAATTAAAATTTCGAGTGGATTTCTACACTCAAAATATTTGATTGAGTGATGACACTTGTAAGCCTTATTCATTCCCTAGGACATTGTTTAAAGTACTGAAGCCTGTTGAGTCACAATATTTGGTGACTCTCTGTGACTTTAATCCTTCCTCAATGGCACGACAACCCAGTGTGGGCCTAGGTCTTTCTCAGAAATCTACTTCAAGCTGCCTTATCTTTAGTCTTGGCTTTTTATCCGGTTACTTTAAAGACGCCCAAGTCTCTTTCCAGACAATCTATCCATCTAAGTCTTGGATGACCACTTTTTAAAGTGCCTCTTGGTATGGCTAATAAACCTTTTCTCATCTGACTTACCGATAATGAGACCAATCCATTTCAAGTTTTGAATATCGAGGAAATTTATTACACCCGAGTCTTTGTAGATTTTGTATAATTCACTAGTTATTTGCTCTTTTCCACCAGAAGCCATCAATTAGAATTTTCAAAAATATGTATTTAAGCATTCCCTCTCGAAAACTGTGTTTCAGCTGCATGGGTTAAAATAGATCTGATTAGATATTCATAAATAGCCTGTTTTGTTGATCGTTTTATGAAATCTGACTTAAAAATTTCCTTTAGTCGAAAGAAGCATCGATTGGCAAGTGTTATTCTGTGACGAATTTTTGCTGTGATATTGTTTTTCTGAGTAGATTTCAGAGTATTATATGTAAAATGTATATATGTAAATATGTATAATATCGATATCGTCCACAAAAGAAAGTTTATTTTTATATGTATAACCGTCGTTAAACTGCCGACCTAATACTGCGTTTACGACTACCAATGTTCAAATCTGTAGTCTAGTGATTTTAGGCCCAATCCAGAAGACAAGGGAACTGCTGCATCAAGTATTGGGAGAATTAACTCGTGTTTGCGTTACACATCGGGGAAACCACGAAAACTTCCCATGCTTAGCATGGTGGTAAGAAGACTCTAATTCATGATCCATCTACCTCTAAGGATATTTTACTTCCGCACTGTGGTCGATGCGACTAATCTGTGGTAGACGATGTATGAGAAAAGTTTATAGAAAGTGCAGAGTAAGCTGATTCCTCAATAATTTGAGCTATCTAGGATATTTCCTTTTTTTTTTTATAGACGATGCAGACTGGTAGTGTTTCATTATCCCAAATAAATTCGATCAAATAGTGAATTATTTTCGCAGTGTTTGGCTCTATGCTTTTAATTAATGCTGATGGTATCTAATCTGGACCTGGTGATTTATAGTATTTTAGTTTTATAATTTCTTTTTTTGTTTTAATCAAGGAATGCAGAGGAACATGGTTTAAATTTGTTTTGGTAGACTAGCATTCTTCGGCGATTGAGTAGTTATTATTCAATAGAATTCTGAATCATTTGTCCCATTATTTGAGTGTTGTCTGCCCATCATTCAGAATCATCCCATATTAATACCTACAGTCTGTTGTTCTTGACCTGAAGCCTTTACTTCAGAATGCTCTTCTCTCATTTGATCTTTTAAGATGTTCAACATCCTAAAGTAGATCTTGTTGAAATTTACTTTTCTTCTTCTTATGTACTTTCTTTTAACATTCTTCTGGCTTCTCAAGATTCTACCACAAAACTTCTCGAAAACTTCTTTTGCATAGTCATAGCCATATAGGGTTGTTCAAGGCCTGTAGGCCCGAAGGGGTCTTTTACCTTTCCATTATGATAGTACTAAGTCATGATAGTACTAGATCATGATAGTACTAGCGGTGAAAAATAGAATTAATTGGCCCTAAAAAGGTCTTTTTAGTAGATTATGAATTAGGGAATTAAAATTTTATTGAATTAATCAAAATCTTTGAGGCACAATTGCATCGCTGGTTTTAGTGTCATTAGTAAGGCCCGGATTTTGATGACATTTGCATTTTTTTGCATTTTTGGACATTTTTTGTCCTGTAGAGCATTTTTTTAGATTTATAGGGCATTTTTCTTTAAATTTTGGGGCATATTTTGCATTTTAAAGCATTTTTTAAATTTTTTGTTAATTTTTTCCAATTTTTATTATTTTTTATCATTTTTCATTATTACACTGGCTTCCAAACAATGAAGAAAATCTCTAGGATATTAACAGGTGAAGCAACATCTTTTCAAATTGAAGAAGAATTGTCAGTAAGTGAGACCGTCTTTTTCAAGTACGCACCAATAACATCAGTAGACGTTGAAAGAAGCTTCTTCAGGTATAAAAATTAACTTTCAGACAAGAAACGCTCGTTTACATTTCAAAATATTAAAAAAAAATTAATAATCCTATGTAATTCTGATATTTAGTAATATTATGAGATGGAAGTTGTTATATTCATTAAAGTTTCTATACAAAATGAAAATCTTTCGGAGTCAATATATTTTCCTTTTTTTTTTTGTTATTTTAGGATATAAAACATATTTTTCAAACTTTAATGAACGTAGAATAAGTATGGCATTGCTTTATATTTTTTGAAATGACTCATAATAATTTTAAAGAGTAAAAAATTGTTTTAGTTCAATATTTTTACTTTATTTAAGTCATGTCATAAGGCGTTTTTACCGCAATTTTCGCATTTTAAGGGCATTTTTTGCACTTTTAAAGGGCATTTTTTGCACTTTTTAAGGGCATTAATTGAGATTTTTTAGGTCATCAAAATCCGGGCTCTAGTCATTAGTGTTTCAGAAAGTGTGTTAAGTTTAAAAGCATTACGTATGGCTTTGTCTCTTATATAGTAAGGAGGACCATTCATTCACTTCTTTTGCAACATGGTACTTATTTTGTGCTGGGTGGAGATGGGGGGCTATTAACGATGAACCCAATCTTTAGGTTTTGTTTTTCTTCGTCTCCAAGTTTAATATAATCATTTGCACTTCTAATGGCATCTCTCAGTATGTTATCATCAAAACTCTCAAATGCTGTTATTGTAGCTTGTCATAGAGAAATGATTGATATTTTTCTTTACTATCTCGATTGCTTTGTTGTTTTTTCCCCCTCTATTTTTCGGACCCTAGACAAAAGTGAGTTTAGCCAGTACTAAAATCTGTTCAGAATCAAATACAGTTCTACGTTAGGTTCTGACATCACAATGTCCGAACCGTGTCTTGAATCAATTGGAATACGATCGATTGTTTTTTTTTTGTCTGTCATGTAACCTTGTGAAATTTTTTTCTGAAGGAATGCTCAATACAAGGCAATTAATTCACCTAAAAAAACAGTAGAAAAGCTATTACATTTCTTGTTTGTAATCCATCATTATTAGTTTTTTTTTCATGTTAGAAACAGCCCAATATCTATCTTTTAACAGTTAATACGTCTTTATAATCACCAATAATCTACATCTTTCAGAAACAAGCTAGATATGAAAGAATTTTACAACAGGTTCTCTTCCTTTTCCAAGGAATTTGTAGCTTTTAGTTCAATATTGAACGACATTTTTTAGTTAGTGCATGCGCATATTGGTTGGTATGTTGAATTTGTTTAATTTTTCGTTCTGATAGCCAAGTGAAGAGAGTCGATTGATTACCTTGCGAACGGAGAACTCTTCAAATATACCTTCAGAAGAAATGATTACGGAAAACAGTTCAGCAAGCGACATTACGTTCCAAGAAACTAATGGTAAATTTATTTATAATTTTTTTTTTTTAAAAGTACATAATTGAATAAATAAATTTCAAAACTGGTTTCTGAAAAAATTGTATGAAAATTTCATAAACTTGACATCTTTTTTAAAACAGATTATGAAGATATTTTTTATATCATAAACTCTATAATGAAATTTTTGTAAAAACCTCTAAAAACTTTGGTTGTTTTAATTTATGTTATTTCAACCATAATAATTAAATCTTAATTATTGACTGATTATCATTACTAAAAACAAAACAGGCATTTTATTTAAAAAATTAGCATATAGGGTGTTCCGTGAAAACCGCCTATTATGTGCTTTTTTTAGATTCCTTTAAAATGAAAACATAAAAGTATACGCAATTGGGCAAATTAATATTTTACTGATGAAATAACGAAAACACTATTGAAATCTGACCAATCACAGTACTGTAAATCGGTTGTAACAAACAAAAAGTAGGTTTGATTGTGGGAGATATTTAAAGATGATTATTAGTTTCAACTTCAAATTAAATCTGTTTTGATGTTTATTACATTCGTATTCCTCTTCTGTAAGTTTAATGTTTCCGTTTTGGATAAGGATTTTATTAATACATATTAAGGACGGTCTTTCTGAAGCACCCAATATATTTTAATCAACAGCTTGGCATACTATGATTTCTCTGAAATGAAATGAAGAGTAAACGGAATTTCACAGATAACTCATAGCTATAATCATACATCATCTCAAAAGTTTAGTCCTCGTAAAATTAATCGTAATTACTAATCGTTATAAAATTAAGACAGAAAAAAGAATTTTTACTTAAAAATGTGTAGCTTAGAAGAAAGTAAACTCATACAATCAATAAAATATTTTTTTAAAAATTCAATTGATTAATGTTAATTGACTTTTCTCGGTTATTTTTAATTTTTAAATAAAAAAAAAACCTAATTTTGTTTAAAATTTTTTGATTTAGGATTAATAATAATTATTAATCGCTTTGTAAAGACAACAGACGAAAAAAAAATCTCAAAATATTTTGTATGTGATAAAATTGAACCAAATGTTGCCTAATATATTAGATGCTTTTCTAAAAAAGTTGGTATTTAAAAATTAAACAGTATAAATTGCCGGTAACATTAATCAAAATACAAGCAAAACACTTAGCTTATTATTTATGTTTATAATTTTTTTTCTTCTTACTAGAAAATGAAAGTGATATGGATAAACAAACAGTCAAAGATGAGTCCAATAAGGCCGACAGCTCAACTTCTTTGGAACAGGATACAAAAGAGCATGAAATTACGACGTTAGATCAGATAGAAACATGGAATCCAGTCTTAAACACTACATCCACATGTATCTGAACGTAATCATGGATTCTGCAGCATTCCTTCAACAACCAGCGCTGGACCAATTTGGAATAACAATTTCTGTTAAAATATTTGCATAGTACAATTAAAAATCAAAAAGCTAATTTTAGATTGTTTTAATCACAAGTTTTACAATCTAATTTCACTTTTGTCTTTTTCAGTGAGAAAACAACACATCATTTTAAATTCTTCTTGATTTCAGTTAAAAAAATTTTTAAATAAATAATTCAGGTAAAAAAAAAAAAAATGGTTTTCTATTTACATTGCAAAGCTGCCAACTACTACGGTTTTTGCAAATTATTTTATAGAGTAGTAAACAGTCAAAAGCTAAAGCTTTCACATTTTTGGGTATTTTTGGCAACAAATTAAAAGTCTCACCGCAAGAGAACTGGAAGAAAGTACTGCTTAATATGAACTTACAAATTATTCACGTCTATTAATATTCAAATAATTTTAAATTAAATTGCGAAAATAACTTTAAATGAACAGAGAATTAAGCATTAAAACTTAAACCTTTCTAACAATAGAAGAAAATTTCTCACAAAGCATTGAAATTTGGCAGTCCTAACGTTATCCTAGAATAAAAAAGTCTGTAATTTTCAAAAATACTGATTTTGACAAATCTACACTTGACTTAGTCCATATAAAATGCAAAAAAAAAAAAAAAAGTGGTAGCAAATTAACTTCCGTTCTAATTTTTGTCTGAGAGTTTAATTCTTACCAGTTTTATGCACTAATTTAATTTTGAACACGGAATTATTTTTTTTTAAAAATCGTGCAATCTGTTAAATCTCATTTCAATATTTTTTCGAAAAATCTTGCGCTTAAGATTTCTCGATTTCTAATAAACCTTTTAGGTTAAAACTTGGGGATTCATTTGAGTGCAGAATGTTGCTTAAATTTATACTAGAAATTAAATATTGGTAAGTATTGTATAGTTGGTCGACCAAAATAAATTAAAAAAAAAAATTTTTTTTATTAAAATTTTGACTTAAGTTTTTTTAAATTGAAAAAATACTTTTTAATTTCCATTTATTGAAAAAAAAAACATACTTTACTGCCTATAAGTTATTTCAAGTCATTAACATATTTTAAACTTTTCGACGCAAAATTGATATTAAACATATTTTGCACACCTTTTTTATTATTAATTTAGGTCAAAATAAGTAAAAAATATTATATTTAGCATTTTAATAATTTATGATAGTAAAATACAACATGGAACACCGGTGTCTTTTTTAGCATTAAAGGTAAAATTTTCCAGACATGACTCATTTCCAAAAAAATAATTTTTTAAATTTTCTGTCATTTGCAGTTATTCAGTTAGATATAAGAGGAACAGTAATTCATCATTGAAATATATTTAATTTAAAAATTCAATTGTTGATAAATTTTAAATGAAATACTTAAAAAAAAATTTTTTTTTTTTGGATTTCATACACATATAATTCTGATAATCTAATAGATTTTTTTAGTAATTATTAGACTGTTTTTTAATAATTAAAAAATATCAAAATATACTTTTGCCTGTAATTAGAGCGCCAGAAATAAAAATATATAAGGTACACTGGTGTCCCCATCTGCGTCAAAGGTTTAAATTTTTTATCGTACGCGCAAAACGTCATAGTATCGCTTTCTTCTTTCAAAATTAAATTCTAAAAGTACTTTGTGATATTTTACAAAAGTGTTTGCATAATAATATTTGTTATTATGTTAAACTCCAGTAAAAAATTCAGAATCCTGAGTTAAATTTTAGATAAGTTATAGAAAGTTAAAAAAAGAAACAGTTGTATACTGGTGCTTTTTTGCTTAAATCAAAACCACCTGGACCTCTTAATCTAATATAATAGAAAGTTACTCAGAAAGGAATAAATAATAAAATAAATTGAAAACATTAATATTTTTTAATTGTGTCAACTTATGCTTTTCAGTTTTGTACCACTTAAAAGTAAAAATTTTACCTAGTTAATACTTATTAACGAGGTTTGGTTATAATCTATATATAAATTTCTCTTACACGGCGACAAAAAAAGCCTCATTACAACTCTCTAAATGGCAACGGTAGAAAATCGACCAATTATTGCCGCTAAAAATGTCACATGCCAAATCTAGCTGAGGTGGCTCAACATATGGCGCTTTTAAAAACGGAAACTGAAATAACCAGAGAGAGCATTCTCACCAAATGTGATCTCTTCCGAAATTCACCCTATCTGCAGGTTGCTCAATTCAGCTGCGGCAATCTCATACTATTAAGCTAGGCAGAAGTGAGTAGTCTTTGTCGATAGATCTCTATTTTAGTATTTTGTCGAAAGCGCTTTTTTTCACGAATTTATATATTAAGAATTTATTTGACGATTTTTGATTTATATCACGAAAGACTTAATTATAGCCAAAATTTTAACCTTTTTAAAGAGATATCAGTTTTAGAAATTTTATCTTAAGATTTTATACTATAGCACATTTCTAATAGGTTTAACGAATTACATGTCATTTATTTGAATTCAAATTTATTTTAGTGACTTAGTATCTACTAAAAAGATGTATTTTTTTTTTTTTAAAGTTATTATATGGATTTGAATGATTGTTCTGAATTCTTAGAATTTTGTGCATTTGCAATGTACCTAAGTTAGTAGCGAGCGAAGCGAGCTTGGTCTGCGAAGCAAACCATATAAGATTGCGTAGCAATTTTTGGGGGTTGGCGAGCGTTAGCGTGCAGGGGGCGCAGCCCACTAGTTCGGAATAATTTGCGTTAATTATTAATAATAACCCATAATAGTAACCAGCCAATTCGTTGCAAATTATCACATAAGCGAAACTGCATTAGCATTAAATAATTAGTAATGATAGGCGCAGGTATGTTTATTCTTAATAATTATTCAATAAATGTGATAAATTATCAAAAATTATTTACCTTTATCAGCTTATTTAGCGACTTATATTAATAATCGATGTTTATTATCCGGAAAAAATGAATAGCAAATAATTACATGCAGGATGTCCTAAATACTGATAGTTTTAAAAAAATTACAGGAAACGGTTAAAATTATTGAAAATTTCAAAGTAAGACTCCAAAGTAAACATAAGACGAAATGTATTAATAAAACCAGTACAAATATTTGCTTTAAACACGACGCTCTGTGGCTACTCAGGGGATAGAGCGTTTGCCTCATGAAGTGACCCAGGTTTGAATCCCAGTAATAGCTGGTCGATACGAACTACGCACCCAAATAGCACTGACCACAGTGCTGACAAAAAAAAATCCCCAGAGGTAGATGAATCATGAATTAGAGTCCTCTTACCATCAGGCTAGGCGTGGGAGGTTTTCGTGGTTTTCCTCCCCATGTAACGCAAATGAGGGTCAGTTCGATCAAAAAGTCCTTCTCAAAGGCAAATTTCCCCCAATATTTGCTCTAGGAGTTCCCTTTTCTTCTGGATTGGTTATACGGGGTTTAACATTAGTTAAACAACGATTGTTATAAAATAAAATAAGATTGCAGTTGATGGCAGGCCATTTATACTTATAACAACTGATGTTAATGTGCGATGCGTTTATGTATTGGCTGAATAAAAAAGCGTATACTACATAAACCATACAGGAGATCCCAGGATTAGTGAGACAAACTTTAAAGGGAGGTTTGGGACATCAAAATGATTTAGAATTGCATAGCAACCTATGATCGGAAACGTTATGGGAAAGTAGTATGGTTGGTACAAGAAACAAGGAGACACAAGACTGAGATCATCTGAAATATTTATTAGTCAAAGATATTACATGTGCTGTGGCATATGATTTGTGAAAACGTTACACAAAAGATGTTCCAAGTTTCCGCCATTGCTAGCGATGCTTGCGTTACATCGTCGGTCCATGGATTAGCGTACACCTAGATTTTGTTGGATATCCATAGAAGCATAGACGACTCTTGCAACGAGATCTGTTTTGGAATCCACTGGTGTTTCGTAAACAGCATTCTTCAGTACACTCCATAGAAATACATGCTTCTTTAACCAAGAGAGTGTGGTGGCCAGGGAACCGGTCCATCACGTCCAATCTATCTTATAAAAAACAACACTAGCGACAAACGAAGGCGTTTCCGACCATGGACTGCTTTTCAAATTCGAATCCTTGTGATGTCCCCTACATTCCCTTAAAAGTTTGTCCCAATTATCCTGGTACACCATCTATATCTAACTTTCTTTATAATTATAAGATATCTTGTAAAATTAGTAGCAGTTTGTAGCTTTGATAATATAATAATGGTAAGCGAAACTATTTGTTGAAAAAACATACAAAGCGATGAAAATATTTTTCATTTAAAAACACTCTCTCTTTATCAGCTTAGATAGGGCAATTGTCCCCAACTCAAGCCTTGAGAAGAAATTCGTCCTGGTGGTATCCTTGTTCTATCAGATTTCCTTTCTCCAAGATTCAGGTGACCAGGTGGGGTGTCATACCAGTTATGATTTGTTTTATTATAAGGCCTTATGCTTTTGAACTTACAAAATGTGTGACCTGGTTGCGTGGCTGCAAGCATGACCTCTCTTTCTTTGAGAATATTAGAGTAGTCGAAATCCAATGAAGAAATGTCAGCATGCAAAAGCTTTGGAATATGGTTTATGCCGGTAAAACGCATCGGATCATGGGGATTTCTATGGGATCTTGCCATTCCAAAATACCTTGTGAGCGTGTCTTTCATTTCAGGATCGTCCTTGGTATACACACTTTTGGATCTGAAATATTTTTAATATTTTCTAAACACAGTTTCTTGCTGGTTTTATTCTCTGGACAGGCAAAAATAATAATTTTATTTCTGAGAGGCAAAAATGATGAAGCATATAGGAAATTTATTACAAATTTTAAGTGATTGCCGGCATTTTGAAGTAATCCACTAAAATTTTTCACACATGGTCAGATAATATCCCAGTGAGTTGGGAATAATTTAAAAGATACTCTTTGTAAATGGAATAGGTGTTCAAGGTTTCGCGATTTATCCAGTCTTTGCACTTTTCTCCTTTTCGTTTTAATAGTTTCGTTAAATCTTACTTTTCCCCACGACAATATATTTCAACATTTTACTAAAACGTACAGACTTGGGAAAAAACAAGATTTTTCGAACATTTGTAAATGAGGAGGGAAAATTTGAAGACTGGAGAAATCACGTAACCTGAGGAAAGACGCCTATTTTTTTATATAGAGGATAAATAATATATCTTCGATTACATTTAAAAGAAGTTCTCTGATATAAATGGTTAAATATCTCTGGTATATTAACTTTTAAACTTGAAATATTTTATTTAGTGTAAACGCAGTTTTTATTAAGCCAATTTTCTGAAAGGGAGACTATAATTTTAGTGATCTCGTCATAAGGACGTAAAATATATAGATTTGATAAGAAGTTTTCACCTTAATAATTTTTTGGTGAGTAAAGACTCCGTCATTCTGACCAATCTAATTTACTACTGAATTGTTTCTTACTTGGTAAGAGAATAGCATTGTCAAATTGTGATTCGCTATGGCAAGTTCATGGTATTTTTTTTCACATTCAATAATTTAATTTTAAATGATTATTAAAAACTGAAGGGGCATTAAAGAAATGTATAGACTCCAAGAAGTTATATTTGTTGAAATTGATACCTTCGAAAAGTTAATAACTTTAAAGCAAGGTAAGAAAGGAAGGGTAAAGAACTTTTGAAACATGTTCAAAAAGTTCTTAAACTTATAGCTGCATTCCAATTTCCGTTTTCAGTTGGTAAGCTTAGTCAAGTGATAAGGGAGAGTGAAAGTGAAGGGTACTAAATAAAAACAACTGTATTCCAACTATGAAATCCAATTAGTATTGTCCATAACGAGATTACAAGATATTTGTAAATTCCTCTGAGTATATATCTCTTACAAACTTTGCAAGAATATTCAATTAGTCTCAATTTTTAAGAGCTATTTGGCTTTTTATTTAATTATTTGTTGTTACATATACGTATAGAAGCTTGATTCGCGTTACAAAGAACGGCTTATGAGTCGTATATATATAGTCAAATTAAAGAACAAAATCGCTCAAATTAAATAAGGACATAACACCGGACTGTGTAGGGGTCAGGGAACTGGTCTTGCATCAGAAAGATTCAGGGCTCGAATTCTAGTCAAAGCATAGATCTTCGTTCATTCTATGTAATATCTGTATTTACTGTAGGAGCAACGTTGACCCATCTAATATGGTCCCCCCGAAAGAGTGGTCATCAAAACTGTTCTAATACGCCTGAATTGACGAATGTCAACCCAGGTGGGCATTGAAAGAAAAAAAAAAGATAGACATGACAAAGACACAACCATGGAATGGCAAGAATGGAACCCGCTACTTCAGTGCAGTAGAAAATTTGGTCTAACGTCGAGATTCAAGGTTAGGGTGGCCCCTAAATCTGCCTCTTTAAATTCAATTTGCTCTTATTCTTTTTGCCTAAAGGCCTGTTTTTTTGTTGCCTAAAGCAATTCTATCCATACTTATTGAAATCCCTCAAATACGTTAATATACTTACGGAACAGGGGATACCAATTCCCATTTGCAGCAGATTCTTTTTTCTGCGATTATAGGTGTATATCCTGGTTCGTAATCACAAGGGCACGCGTATTGTCGACACACTTGTGCACAGTGATGATCACATTCTCGTGGACTACAATCAGCCATTTCTATTAATGTTTTCGGAAATCCTTAAAAATATATTGCTAAATAATAAATAAAAAGAATGTAGTTAAGTGCATTTAACAGTGGCAACACGACATTTTCTTACATAGTTATTTATAAATATTATCTTTCTTAAGTATATTGAATAATATATTTTAAAAATATAATGCTGAATGGAAAATAAAATGAAGTTGTCTTTTAAAAATATATTAAATTACATATAGGGGAGAGTCGGGTAGCCCCGCCAAATGTCAATTTCAAATGTATAGAATATTTTTTCAAGTCAATGGGCCATCGGACAATAATTGTTATATTAAAAAAAAGATTATTTTCAAAGTTTCAAGTATTTATGCAGCTGGCAACATGGTAAACAATAGTTTTGAAAATATGTTGAATACAGTTGTCATGATATTAAGAAAAATTAGTTGAATGTTTCGATTAAACTTCATTTTAATATTAAAAAAATAATTTTTTCTATACATACAGCATTAAAGTATGTAGTCTTAAGTTTAGTTTCCACAAAGAACGAAGTTTATTTGTGAAAAATTGTTCGAGTAATTACAAATTTACAAAAAAAATGGATTTCGGGTAGCCCCGCTCACATGAATGTTAGGTATCACAGCCCACTTTTATTTCGTCGATAAATGTACGGTTCCAAAGATTTACTTAAATTAAATTATTTTCTTTAAATATTTAATATAAATATATATTAATATTATAATATACATTAATAATAATAAAAAATATAACATTTGTTGTTAATAAATGATAGAATTCACTAAAAGTATATAAATATGTAATAAAAAAATAATTTTGTGATAAAAATGATAAATAAGGTTTATCTATTGTCAATACATTGGTCATTTTCATTTACATCTGAAAAAACAATCAAAAAACATAATTTTTGTAACTGGGCGGGGCTACCCGACACATTTTGAAAAGAGCTGAAAAACATGTTTTTTTAAATTTCTATTTTTTTAAGTTAAACTATTCTTTTTTGGTTTATTCCTTTTGTATTATTTAATTAAATGATAAAACAATAGAAACATACAAAAATCTTGATTATTACTCAATATTATACAGAAATATAAGCAATAGTCCTTAAGTGGGCGGGGCTACCCGACTCTTCCCTACTAGTTTAAAAACATATTAATCATTTTATATTTAAAAAATATATTACATTATATAGTTTTATAATATATTTTGAAAAAATATTGATATATAAAATATATTTTTTAATATATTTTAATTAAATAATTTAATAATATATTAAAAAATATTGTATTCGTATAATTAAATACACTGGTATAAGGAAAATAAAATGGAATTCTCGTTTCGAAATATATTGAATAATATATTAAGAAAATATGTTATCCAATTTACGTTTAAAAAATATATTCCACTATATATTTTGAAAATATATTAATATATAAAAATATATTTTTAAAAAATAATTCAACAATAGATTTCAAAAATTTATTATATTTATATATTATATTCAATTTAAATTTTATTAAATGTATTGCTACATGGAAAATAAAATGGAATTGTCTTTTTAAAATATATCGAATAATGTATATTAAAAATATATTATTCAATTTATATTTAAAAATTATATTTTATAAATATTTTTTAAAAATTTAGTGCTAAATGGAAAATAAACAAATATAGTAATGGTATTTAACAGTGGTAACTTGAAATTTTCTAACGTAGTTATTTATAAGTGTTGTTTTTTTTAATAAATATTGCTTTTTTTAATATAGTTATAGAAAATATAACAGTTTTTGAAATATTTAGTTTAAAAAAAATATTAATTTAAGCAATTGTGGAAATATTGTGATACGCCTTACTTTCGCTCTTTTTTCTTTTTTTCAGCACAATGCCGGTCTAAAACCGCTCTTAAAAAAACTATCCCGAACAATTTGAAAATCAGTTAAGAAGTGTCTTGATCAAAACACCATTTAAAAAACTTTTACACTTTTGAATAAAAATTTGGGAATGTTTTATGATTGAATTACTATTTGATTTATTTTACTCAATCTTAATGCTACAAAAAAATTTCTGTTACTCCATGATTTTAAATGATTAATGCTAGTAATTACTTATTTTTAATTTCGGTTTCATTTCTAAAATATTTCACGTCAACCTTTTCTTCGGGTTTTAATTTATATCCTAGAAATTTTCGAGTCAATAATATAAAGTATCTAAGGTCTGGAAGAAAGTAAAGAGCTGCTTCAAAATTAAGAAGCATATCATCATCATCTTCGCTTTACAGGCTTTGTTGAACTATGGACTCCTTCAAGTTTTAAGTCCATTCTTTCCAACAGGTCTTTCTGGTTATAAAAATTTGTAAAGGACATATACGTCTTTTAAAGTGTGTTTATTAAACACTTTTGCTAGTTATAAGGTCACGATAGAAAATATTCGGGGGGAAAAACCTGAAAAGTGATCTAATATTATTTCTTATTGGTAAAAACATTGTTTCAAAGATCTAAAAACAATAAATTAGTCACTAAATACACATGACTATACTTAAACTTTAGAGTTTTATAATATATCTTTACATGAGCTTCTCTCTTTGGATAGACAACATTTCGAGGTGCTCCTTGAACTATTGCAAAGTTGTTCACCAGGATGAACAAATTGTTACATTAATGGCAACGCGAGTACTGTACTGTACAGTGCTCGCCAAAAAAACGGACGACCCTGAATAACTTTTGATCTAATGATCGGATCTTCGCGTTCTAGGACTCAATCTTAATGGTTCGATAAGGTAATCTCAATATGCTAATTAGTTACAGCAGTCGATATTTTAAAATACGAAATCGAACATAAAAACATACTTTATCTGAGGAAAAATATCTTTTTTTTTTCTTTCCCCAATGGATTCGGATTTCTGAACCCCAAAATATAGGGGATAGCCGCAAACTGAGCGATCCAAACGTGGAGCCCATAATGTTAATTCTACTTTTTGCCTATTTCATCATATCTCGAGAAATTTGTAAGCAAGTTGAAAATTTTTGCACGCAATTATAAAATTCGTTTATCCAAAGATAGTTCCATGCAAAAAATAAGTTTCAGTAGATATTTACTATTTTTCATTATTTTATTTAATAATAGTAGAAAAAAAAATTGAATAGTAAGGTGTGTGATTTTTTTACATCATTTTAAAGAATGTAATTTTACATGGCAAAATACAAAATTTTTGCGAAATCGGGAGAATAGTTCCTGAAAAGTCCAATTTTAAATATACGTCTTTTTCAAAATTCGATTCTGACCAAACTATGGGTACCATATTTCATAGATTGCGGTCATACCCAATATTTTGAGAGTCAGAAATCCAAATCCGAGAAAAAGGTATGCTTATTCAAGGAAAGTACGGTGTTGTGTCTCACTTCCTAGGTTCCCGCCGGCCTTGAAAAATTTTAAAAAATGGTAACGAAAATTAAAAAAATGTCGATAATTTAATTTCTCTATAACCACTATAAAAGTTAACAACAAAGTGGTATGTTAAAATAAGAAAGATCTTTTAGCATTAACATTAATTTACTACCACAACTAAAAAATTTCATGGACTGCGGGAACCCTGCACTTCATTATTTAAAATAGAGTCTGCACAAATTAACTAGCATAGTCACCTACACGAGCCATTAAGATTGAGATTCAGAAAGTGAAAATCCAATCATGAGGTCAAAAGTTATTCAGGTTTGTCCGTTTTTTTATTTGGTGCACTGTTTATATATATTTTTATGTTTATGTTTTAATGATATTTTTATGTTATGTTTTCATTGTGTTATATTTTTATGTTTTAATGATATTTTTATGTTATGTTTTCATTGTGTAATATTTTTACATTTATGTACGTTTTTCTATATTTCAATTATGTTTTATTGCTTTTCTCGGCGTCATATTATTTGGTATATCTTTTCACGTAAATACGATTTCCGTGAAAAATATCGTCATCCCGTTTCAAAAATTGCATTAGTTTTGGTAACGAAAATTGCTTTAAAATTTCTGCAGGGTGTTTAAAAATATCTGATGTAAGTGTGCAGGCAAATAGAGAAGGTACAGATAAGTCATTTGGCTGACAGGAACAAGGAGTCTCAAATGCATACAATAGCTGCTACAAGGGGGAAACTTTGCTAGTAAATCAAATAGAAGAGAACTATATCATATATAGAAAATTTGAGGAAATTTACCATCTTGTTAATCTGATTTTTTTAGGCAAAATATAAAATTTACAGTAACAATATTTTTCGAGAAATACGCATAAATTGTTCTAAAATTGCCACTTTGAATTGTCTTAAGATTCACAAATTTCTTATTTTTGGGTGAAAAGTACAACTGAAAACTTAAAGGATTAGTTTTAGTCAAATTTAAGTAAAAATTTAAAAATTAGAATTGTAAATGTGGCGTTTTCTTTTTATCTCATACTAACAAATTGGATGATTAAATTGTTACTTAAATAGCAAATTAATTTTGGCATTGATTTAATATTAACAGACTGGATGTCTAAATAGAATATTAATAGAAAAATTAAAAAGTTACCAAGCAAATTTTGATTCCTTTTACAAGATTTGGAGTTAAGTAATGTGTCAAGCAGTTTGGAATTTTTATTAACTTTATAAATTATATACAAAAGATTAACCTAGCTTATAGCTCGTTCTACTCTTAAGATAATCCTCATTGACTCATTTATAGACAGCTGATAAAAGAAATAAATTCGTGATTCAAGAGTAGCGATTGAAATCGATTATTGAGGGTTCTGGTTGTCTATTTCTGCCTGATTCAATACAATACTACAATGTAATCATGATGTTAGCCCAACAAGGAGAACGTTGTAATTTTAATTTCCTCATGGTAGAACCTCCTTCTATATAACATCCCGTGTCACGCCAAGACATGGACATGACAAATAGGAGAAATTCACCAAATAGACATTTAACGCCTAATGTTTCAGGGCTAATAAAAAAAGTCAATATGATTTAAAAAATTAGAAAAAAAAAACGAAAAATTATGAAAATATTATTAAAAATGCCTAATACGAGTAGGAGTTATTAATAAGTAAGTCCTGAGTTAAAAAGAGGGAAACTTTACCAATGCGTAATAGTGCTTAATAGACAGACAATGCAATAGACAGATTTGATTGTTTCTCTCTAATTTCTCTAAATTTACGTAACGTCTCTTTCAATCACATATGTTCTGAATAATATGCGTAAGCCCTCGGCACAAATTCCTCAAATTGCGCTTGTTCAGTTACTTCAGATCACACGCGCATGAACGTACGAGATGATTTGTGAAAATATTAAAATGCTCTAGACAATGAAGTGTTAGGCACGCGCTTCAACTGCATCGGAATTTTATAAAAATTATAAAAACTGTGATATACAGTAAATGTAATGTAAATCAGTAACGAAGATGTTCTAAGAATTTAGTCTAGAATTAATAGATTTTACTAGAAGCACTGCATATAAAAAAATTTACATGAATAACATTTTTCACCATTTATATTTTGTTTAAAAAGAATAATGGTGTATGCCATTTATTTGACTATGTAGTTTATTCAACATTGAAATAAATTTAAGAGCAATAAAAAATGATAAGAAATCAAAATATTTAAAATAAATCGTAATTTACTTTGAAAAGTTTTTTTTTTGTTGTCTTTAATATCAAACAGCATTCCTTACAAATCAATGTGCTTTTCACGGAACTCAAATAAAACAAATGACCTAACGATTGTAAAGAACTTTAGAAATTCAATTAAAAATAATATAAGAAAAAACGATAAATTTATCAATCTAACTAATAGTTGAGTGTAGTGCCGAAGCGTGGCGCTAAAACGGTTTGGGCCAGACTGTTGCCATTTTGGAGTGCATCGTTAAAAAAACACGTTTTTTATTCAATCTAACATAAGCATGAAAACTATTTAGATATTTCTTTGTCATTAAAACTGATAAGAATTTCTTTTAAGATACCATTTTAATATTTAGGTTTGGTACTTGGTATCCCACCATATTCTTAGAAATTGTATATTGCATATTAGTGTTTATAAGTTGCTAGCTCAGAATATTAATACTTTTTAAGTTTGAATTAAATGTCAAACACTTTTCTTTCACGTTTGAACTATTTGGCGACATTTTTTTCTCGCCTTTATATTTTTCGACAGTTATATTTCTTTAACATATGTCTAAGGTAGTGACATTAATCTGAAAGACATTCTTTGTTTCTTTCTTGTTTGTTCTCTGCACCGGCTAAGAATACATAATCGTTAGGATTAATGTCTCTAACGGATGTTAGGGTTAAAGTGAATTAGTGGAAAGTCTGGAGAATTCATCTCTACGTAGATCGTGATGAGCATTCTGAAGAAAAAAATTTAACATGACTAGACAATCATAAATCCCCGTACAAATTACTCATACCATGTCTTGCACGATAATAAAAATAGTTTATAATAATGCTTTAATAAGAATAAAACCATCACAGAGTTACAAAATTCAATTTGTGTAAGAAGTTAAGGTTATGAATCTTAAAGTAGTCGGCATTCGTTAAGAAACATTCTTTAAGTTTCGGCATCTTTTTTTGGAATTTTTATTCTTCGAAAGAATTTATGTCATTAAATTTGCTCTCAATATTTTTAGCTGTTTAATATTAACATATGTAAACATTGTATTTATTAGAGAAAATGACTTTATTTGGATGTTCTTGTTAGAAAAAAAGCAATAAATTATAAATTTATCATGTCAAAAGTCATTGTTATCTTAAAACTGGTATATATATATATATATATATATATATATATATATATATATATATATATATATATATATATATATATATATATGTAATACAAAAATTATAATACTTTTGTATTAATAAAAGAATTAAAACTCTTTCGTTTTCATAAAATGTCGTTGTTAAAGAATAAGCGTAGAGAGATTCTATTTTGGGAATTCAAGGCTGATAAACATACGATGGAGTTATTTTTAGAATCTCTCCCCCTTTCACTTCCATATAAGGAAGCATGAAATGATTTTCCTTAATGCGTAAGGATACAAGTATATCAAAAACTGTGCCTTTTCACTCAAATATGTGTTAGTATAAAAGCGAGAGCAATGCTTTTCGCATGGCCTTTTCATTATGTTCTGATCCTGATAATTTGTTCCGGAATTGTCCACCCCCTCCCTTGCAGAGTAGGATGTGAATTGTTATCGATACCAGCCTACTACCATTAATAAAGCTTTTTGGAGTGTATCATGGCTTACGACTGCATTATTAAAGCTAAATACACCACTGATAACAAGGATGTAGCCCTGTTATTATAAGTCGACAGGATTTTTGCTTGGTCGAGGAAACCAGTGTTTCGAAAATCTTTTGAGGAAGCGCCTGTAAATTCGAAAACCCGGGGGACGGTTTTCATCCTGGTTCATCCCGGGGGACGAAAGAAGAAAGTTGCCTATTCCGCAGTGAAAAAAGAATGAAGGAAGGACTGATTTCACCACTCGATCTTTAACTACCCGTACCTTCATCGCTGTGAGAATGCTGACGCTCCATGCTCCATAGTGTTGATCTAGATGACCCTACAGTGTCCAATCTGGAAATGACCGATGACCCTACAATTCCGTAGTGCTCAATATGTGAAAACAAAAGTAAATGTGCGCGATTTATAATAAATTTAGAGAAGCTTTTTGCTTCTTTATTAAAAGTTCCTTTCTCATGAAAGTCGGAGAAAAATTTGGCGATTGAAAAAAGAAAACAAAAGTGAATGTGCGGGAATCTTAATCATGAATATTCATGAAGTGCAATGATAAATTTGTTTATTTCTTCTCTTCATAATCATGAAGGTCAAAGAAAAGTGTGGCAAAAAAGGAAAGGATTTACTGTAGATATACATTTTTTTTCTTCTTTCTCATAATTAGTGATACTGTTATGATTACATATTTTAGTGATCTAAAATTTTTTTTTATTATGAATAGTTAGATTGCATTTCTTGTATTTATATAGCTTTTCTTTAAAATGATGATATAAGATTGTTTTTTATCGTGCATTTAAAATGTTTTTGAAAGAAAGAAATGTGATTCAAACGTCAATTAAATTAGTGACGGCAAACAAAATGAAGTTATTATTTAAACTTTTGTTTCCTAATGATTTTTCTAGATTAAACCGTAACAAAATTCTAAATTTTTCAGAATTTTCTTTTGAACCTAACGATGAAGAATTTTCAAACAAATTACAAGAAATTTGTAATACTTTCAATTTTTCGGAATTAGTTAAAATTTCAGACATTTTAAATATTTCCAGTGAAGGAAATAAAGATGAAATTGCAAAGCACATTTTAACTTGTTTATGTGATTTTGATAACTTAAAAAATTCGATAGTAATGGAAAATCCCTCTGAAGATGAGGATGAAACTAATCAGTTTCAATGTAAACAAACTCAAACTGATTTTGAATCACATTTACCAATTAAAACTTGTGTAAGTCAATTTACACAAGTTAGTTTAAATACTAGAATATATGTTGATAAAGAAATGCAAACTCATGATTATACGGATAAAGATATGGCATCCTATAGTCAAAATTCTAGCAAGGATATAAAGAATAGAGAAACAGAAACTAAATTAAAAGTAAATTTTTCGGATATTGAAGCAGTTACTCCTATGTTTAAAGGAGAAAAACACGAAAATATTAATTCTTGGTTTGAAAATTTTGAAACTCATGCCAATTTATTTAAATTGTCTGATATGCAAAAATTTTTATTTGCGAAAAGATGTTTAAAGGGTAATGCCTTAACATTAATAAGAAGTGAAAGTTGTTTAAATTCATATGAAAAATTAAAAAATCTTTTGCTTGAAGAGTTTGGATTTGATTGTAATAGCGCAGAAATACATGCAATGTTGCAAAAAAGAAAGCAAAGATATAATGAAACTCTTCAAGAGTATTTCCTTAAAATGAAAGAAATTGCCACTCAAAGTGATATTGATGACTTAGCTCTAATCACTTACATAATTCAAGGAATACCTGACCAAACAAATTCAATTCTTTATGGAGCCAATAATCTTTTTGAATTTAAACAAAAATTTAAAATTTATGAAAAAATTAAAAGTGACTTAGATAAAAATAAATTTCAAAATAACAAGGGACCATACATGAAGAAAATGGAAAACCCTAAATATGACATTAGGTGCTTTAAATGTAATGCACCAGGACATAAAGCTCCGGCTTGTCCTAAAAATAAAAGTGTAACCCCGAATGTGACAAAACCCAAAATACATCATACAACACAGGAGATCCCAATAAATCAGTGTAAATACTGTTCGAAGAAAGGACTATTGAATCAATTTCACATGGGCTCCTCGTGTGTGAACAATCCTAATGTTGTTGAAATGAACGTTCAAAATATGACAAATAAACAATAACAATTAATAATATCCGGATATCAAGTTGAAAATAAATACCTAAATGGATATAAAGTGGAAAATAAATACTTAAATGGACGTCCAAAACCAAAACAAAATGAAAATGTAAAAAAAGAGATATTATTGAATGTTGATACCGGGTCAACATTGAATATAATACCAAAAGACCTTGTGTCAAAACTAAATATTCCTATTAAAAAATGTGAGGAATTAAATGTTATCCAAACGAAAGGACAATTAACACTTAACAAAATTTGTGAGTTTCCCCTTAAGATAGGCGAAATTATTAAATCAGCTAAGTTTTTTATAATTGATACTGATTTACCATATGCTTTACTAGAGTTGCAGACTTGCAAGGATTTTTGTTTGTCTATTGACTGTGTCGGGCCAGTTGTTACTCAATTTGGTAAGAGATTGATCACCTCTGCTAATTCTAACAGTGACAACTTATCTTTGCACATTAGACAGCAAACTTCTCAAAGTGTTAGGGTTGAAAATGGTGACAAAAATAAAAGTTTAAGATGCTTCAATAAAAGTAAACATTTTGAAAAAAATAGAAGTTTAAGATGTTTCAATAAAAGTAAACATTTTGAAAAAATAAAAGTTAAAGATGTTTCAGTAAAAGTAAACATTGAAAAAGATAATGTTAAGGATAACAAAAATAAAAAGAAAAGGAAAAATAGGAAAAAGAAAGAAGGTCCAAAAATTTCAAATGATTCGAAGATAGTACTAGGTAATGAGTGCACACATTATCAGGTCAATATCGACGAAAGAATAAAAAATGAGAACAAAATAGAAAATGTGGACTTAAAAGAAATTTCAAAAAGTTATGATGATATTTTTGCAAAACATAAACACGACGTGGGAGAAATCAGAATGGAACCACAAAGAGTCAGGTTAACCTCAGATTTACCTATATCTCTAAGGCCGTACAAAACATCCCCAAAACAACAACAGGAAATTGATTTACAAATAGAGGAATTGTTAAAAAATAACATTATAAAAGAAAGTTCATCCCCTTATGCTGCCCCTGTAACTTTAGTCTTTAAAAAAGATGAAAATAAAAAGAGTCGTTTATGTATTGACTTTAGGAAATTAAACCAAATTACAAAAACAGATTCTGAACCTCTACCTTTAATACAGTCTTTAATTGAAAAATTATCTAATAGTAGTTAGTTTTCTAAAATAGATTTATCACAGGGATATCATCATGTTCGTATTCATCCTGATGACACTGAGAAATTAGCATTCGCTACTCATAACGGTCTATTTGAATACTTAAGATTACCTTTTGGCTGGAAGAATGCACCAAGCATTTTTCAACGTACAATTCGTAGAATTTTAAATAAACATAAAATTAAATTTGCTACGAACTATTTTGATGATATTATTATATTTTCTAATTCTTATGATGAGCATTTAACCCATCTTAAAAAGATTTTCGATATTTGTAAACAAGAAAACTTGAAATTAAAACTTTCAAAATGTTAATTTTTGCAAAAACAAATAGAATTTTTAGGATATGAAATAAGCAATGGGATTGTATCACCCGATAACCATAATATTGAGGTGATTAAAAAATTAATGCCCCCTAAAAATGTAAAATCATTGCAAAGATTTCTTGGATCAATAAATGTTTACAATAAATTTATTGATGGTTATGCAAAGATTTGACATCCTTTAAACAACTTGTTAAAGAAAGATGTAAAATGGGTGTGGTCAGAAAAATGTCAACAATCTTTTGAACTGTTAAAAAATGCTATTATTTGTAAACCAATATTGAAAATTTTTAATCCTATTCATGAATGTCATCTTTTTGTTGATGCATCGTTAGTTGGAATTGGAGCTGTGTTAAAACAGACAGATGAATGTGGTGTATTGCATCCTGTAGCTTTTCATTCTCGTTCCTTAAGGGACTATGAACAAAATTATGCAATTACAGAACTTGAATGTCTTTCTATAGTAGATTCTTTAAATAAGTTCCATCATTACCTGTTTGGCTAAAAATTCACCATACATACTGACCATGCTGCTTTAGTTTGGCTAAAAAATGCTAAAAATTTAAAAGGTAGATTGTTTAGATGGTCATTATTGTTAAGTATGTATGAATATGATATTAAATACACAAAAGGTTCTACTAATTTTGAAGCAGATTGGCTTTCAAGAGATGCAACACATTCACTTGTCAAATGTAATAGTAAAAATAATGTTCATGTTTCACATTTGTTAAAATTGAATGAAATAATTGAAGCTCAAAGGAAAGATAACTTACAAGGTAGTTTTGTTGATATCAATGATGTTTTATGTGTACGTAAGAAAAATTTTACTAAAATAGTTGTTCCATTTTCGTTGAGATTAAAACTTCTGCAAATTACTCATGATAAATTTAACCATCCAGGAGTGCAGAAAATGATTAACTTAATAACCCCTGTTTATTATTGGAATAACATAACATCAGATATAACAAAATTTTGTAAACATTGTCATACGTGCCAATTAAATAAAAAACCGCGACAAAAAAGATTTGGATTATTACAATCCTTACCCCCTGTGAATCAGTCTTTTGACTTAATAGCAACAGATAGTGTTGGTGGATTGAATTATTATAATTCAACAAAAAAATATTTAACTTTAATTATTGACCACCTAACAAGATACATTTGGGCTTTTGCGTCAAAATCCATTAGTTCAGAAACGTATACTAATTTTTTACATCAAATTTTTCAAAATCAAATACCTAAATCCTTGTTGAGTGTTCAAAACGCCGCCTTTACGTCTTCTCATTTAAAAAATTTTTTGAAACATAATAAGATTCAACAATTATTGGCAACTGCACATCATCCGCAGTCTAATGGCAAGGTAGAACGCCTTGGTCAAACAATAATTACACGTTTAAAGTGTAAAATTAATGAAAAACCTACTAAAACTCCCTGGCCTACTTTGTTAAAAGATATAGTTAATACTTTTAACTTAACTCCCCATTCTGTGACAAAATTTCCACCTGCATACCTCATGCATGGTAGACTCCCCTATGAAAATCCTTTAATTGAAGAAATCTATCCACCTGTTGAGGAAGCTAAAAAAATAGCAATTCAAAGAACTAAAGAATATCATGAAAGAAATAAAATTTACTATGATGCTAGATTTTTAGATATAGACTTTAAAACTGACGAATTAGTTAGGTTTGAAGAATTTACTTATCCTAATACGAGGAAGTTGTCACCTCCTTTTAGTGGACCGTATAAAATTCTTCAAAAAATTTCAGAAGCTAATTACAAAATAAATAAAAAGAATTGTTTAAGTAAGCAAAATTTTGGAATAGTACATGTATCAAATCTTAGGAAATATAACAACCCACAAATGTTGAAATTAAATCATGAATAGTGTCCAAAACAAAACAAAATATTTTACTTTCTTCAATGGAAGAAGTACACCCTATATTTTTTTTTGGGAGATCCGAATCGCGTGTGGAGATATTTACCTCAACATCAATTGGATGTGAGGGCGATGAAAGTTGAACTTTTTTTTTTCTCAACAAGTTGAGAAAAGTATTATAAAATATTTTTGGATTGACCCGACTGGATCTCTCAATATCACTGTGCTTCATGAAATTCTGTTTTCCTCCACTTTAACGGGGAATACAGATTTTCATAAAGTAAATAACCCCTTTAACCATACAGAATCTTAAATTCTGATTAAAGACACTTGTTGTCCAGTTCGTTTCCATAAAAATTATGTATATTTTTGTGTGAAAAATTGTTGAAAATTTTAGTAGATTAGTTATAAAAATATGTTTCATTTTTCTTTCTGTTTAGTTGCCTAAACAGATAAATTGTATTATCATGTTTTTATTGTTATCATTGTATATAGTTGTTTTTTTTTACAGATAATTGAAAAAATGTTATTTGTAGTAGTGAAAAGGAACAGTCGTACCAACCTAAATTTTTTAAATTCAAAAAAAAAAAAAAAAAAAAGAAAAAAAGAGTCTAAATTATTTTTATTTTGGCTTACCAAAATTTTTTTTGGGGGGCATGTAATACAAAAATTATAATACTTTTGTATTAATAAAAGAATTAAAACTCTTTCGTTTTCATAAAATGTCGTTGTTAAAGAATAAGCGTAGAGAGATTCTAGTTTGGGAATTCAAGGCTGATAAACATACGATGGAGTTATTTTTAGAATCTCTACCCCTTTCACTTCCATATAAGGAAGCATGAAATGATTTTCCTTAATGCGTAAGGATACAAGTATTTCAAAGACTGTGCCTTTTTACTCAAATATGTGTTAGTATAAAAGCGAGAGCAATGCTTTTCGCATGGCCTTTTCATTATGTTCTGATCCTGATAATTTGTTCCGGAATTGTCCAAAGTCTTGTCCACCCCCTCCCTTGCGGAGTGTGGATGTGAATTGTTATCGATACCAGCCTACTACCATTAATAAAGCTTTTTGGAGTGTATCATGGCTTACGACTGCATTATTAAAGCTAAATACACCACTGATAACAGGGATGTAGCCCTGTTATTATATATATATATATATATATATATATATATGTAGAGGTTTGTGCAGCATAAGGGTAAAATAACGAAGATGATATAACATATAAACTTAACATTTAATAGAAATAAAAGGAAATAGATATTTAACACTGAGTGACATGATACGGGAGGGCTGCCTTCACGCAGTGGTCTCCGAATCGCATGTGAATAAGATATTAAAATGTTCTATGGATTAAGTTCAGAGAGATTCGGGAGTTTCCCATCGGGACTTCCCCGTCAGGTCTCGCTGGCGCCTCTCAATGACAAAAAGGATGATGCAATGTTCTCAGCTATTGCACTATGGTATTGAAACAACAGCTCTACATAATTCGGCCATCCTGCAGTAAAATGTCCGCATTTTTCAACAGCTTTCAGACACAGTTACCTGAAAAAAAAGAAGAAAAAAACGAGAAAGCAAAGTATAAAAATATAAAACATTTTTTTAATTAACTGACCACGGTTTCATGTGGTCAGCTGAAGATGAAGTGTTTATTGGTCCATCATGATTCCCTACTTTCAGCACATCGTATCGGTCATTCTTCTTCACTTTTGTGATTTTGTATGGACCGAAGAACTTTGGTCTTAATTTGAGACCAGATCCAAACTGAGTTCTTTGGATTGCAACTAAGTCTCCTTCTCGATATTTGTTGGCTTTCTTTCTTCGTTTATTGTATTGCCTGCGGTTCTCTTCTTGGATTTTCAAAATATTCTTTTTAGCTTCTTCTCGAATGTTCTCTCTATCTTGGATAAATGATTCTATGTGCTCTTCCTCCAACATTTGCAGAATTTGTGAGTCCTCTTTTGTTTTCATTTTCACTCCGGTTAAAAGTTGAAAGGGTGTCTTCTGAGTGCTTCGAGAAACTGTAGAATTAATGGTACGCTGTACTGCTGGAACAAATTTGTACCACTTAGTAGGATCTTCTATCGCAAGTTTTGCTAGTATCGGTATAAGGATCTTATGCATTATTTCCACTTGTCCGTTACCACGAGGAATGCCTGTTGTTATTTTCACATGTTCGATACCTTCATCTTGGCAATAAGTCGCAAAATCTGTTGAAGTAAACGCTGTACCTCTGTCAGTAATTATTCGTGAAGGATTCCCAAAAGTTATTTGTTGAGCTTTTAACCTATCAATTGCATCTTGACTTGACGTTGATTTAGTTGGGTAGAACCAAACAAACTTCGTAAACGCATCTACTACGGTGAAAATATGTTTATAATTCTTATTAGTTGAAGGCATAGGACCAATGAAATCGATGTGGTAAGTATCTAAGGGAATATTATTTTTAGGAATCGGGTTCAAAAACCCTTCTTTTTTTAATGCCTTCCTATTGACTAATATACACTCAACACAATTATTTATAACATTTTCAACACACTTCTTCATATCTGGAAAATAATAGTTTTGTTTAAGTACATCAAGAGTTTTACCTATACCAAAATGACCATTAGCATGTGTATATTTGATAATGTCAGTTTGCATTTGTTGTGGGACCACTAGTAAATAATTATCATTCTCAAGTTTATATAAAACATTATTTTTTAACACAAAATCGTCAATTGATTTATTTTCCAAAAGTTGTTTAATAGAGTTAATATATTCGTCATTTACCTGGTTAGTAACAATTTTAGAGGTTAATTCGTCATAAGTAATATGCATAATAGGATATCTACTTAAACAATCAACATGTTTCATTTGTTTACCTGGGCGATGTACAATTTCATAGTCAAAGTCTTCCAAAAATAAAGCCCACCTAGCAATTTTAGGAGTTAATTGTTTTTTACTCATTGTCTTTTGGAAAGCTGAACAGTCTGTTACAAGTTTAAATTTATTTCCCACCAAATAATTTCGAAATTTTTTCAAAGCCTCAATTATAGCCAATACTTCAAGTTCATAACTTGAATAATTCTCCTCTTGAGAAGTCGTTTTTTTACTCATATAGTGTATTGGGTGTAATTTGTTATCATCAGATTGTTGAAAAAGGATAGCACCATATCCAAATTTACTTGCATCGGTATGCAATTCAAGCATTGCTCCTTGTTTAAAAATGTGTAGCACTGGATTTTCAGAAAGTTTTTGTTTTAAAGTTTGAAACGCTGTTTGTTGTTCTGGGCCAAAATAAAATACACTGTTATCCCGAAGTAAATCACTTAATGGCTTAGCAATTAAAGCATAGTTAAGAATAAACTTCCTAAAATATCCGGTTAATCCAAGAAAGCTCTGCACCTGTTTAGTAGATTTAGGTACAGGAAAATTTTGAACAGCTAATGTTTTTTCGGAAGAGGGTTTAATGGTACCGTTCTCAATAATGTAACCCAAAAAGTTAATTTTAGACATCAAAAATTGGCATTTCTTTAAATTAAGTTCTAGTCCATATTCGGATGCATTTTGTAACACTCTCGTTAATCTGTTCAGTGCGTCTATTTCACTTTCTGCGGGTATAAAAATATCATCCATGAAGATGACAACAACACCTTCTCTTAGAAGATCACGGAACACATAGTTTATGTACCTCTGAAATGTACTAGGGCTATTACACAACCCAAATGGCACTTTATTGAACTCATACTGCCTATCAGGTGTTACAAATGAGGTGTACTTTTTACTATCCTCGTCTACGTCTATATGGAAAAACCCATTTCGGAGATCAATTTTGCTACAAATTTTAGAACCCTGTAATTGGTCTAACACATCTTCAATAAGAGGTAAGGGGTATCTATCCTTAATTGTTTTTGAATTTAATTTTCGATAATCTATGCATAATCTTAAGCTATTGTCTTTCTTTTTGCAAAGAACTATTGGGGAACAATAATCAGAACAACTCTCTCTAATTATGTCTGTTTTTAACCATTCTGATATCTGATCATTTACTTTTTGTTTCTCAGAAAAAGATAAACGTCTAGCCCTTTGACATACTGGTATTTCATCTTTTAAAATAATTTTCATTGTTAACTTAGTGTCTTTAATTTTGTTTGGTTTATAATTATTAATCAACACTGACAGTTCATTTCTGATACAAGAGTCATTAACATGTGATAAATCAAGTTCATCATTACTATACACATTGTTGATATTGAATAAAAAACATTCACAGGAGGAAAAGTCATTAATATTCAAACAAGAACACTTATAAAAATCTTCACTCTCAGAAGCTAAAATTTGATTCTTTACACATGAAGAAAGCTGACCTAGATTTATTAATTGCTCGTAAATCGTTGGGTTTAGAATCGCTTCTACTTCAAGATTATCGGTAACAGCGGCGCTGACCTTCAACCCTGACTCATTCTGATTTAAAGACATTTGGATCTCTACAAGTTTTGCTTTTTGCTTATCCCCAAAACATGACGTCAGCATTATATTAGAAAACGGCAGATTTCTTATTTTTATTTTATTTGAATTAATTACCGATATTTGAGCTCCAGAATCTATAACGGCATTCAACGGGTGGTGATTTCCATTCACATAAATCTGAGCATACTTCAACTCGTATTTAAAATTATTTTCTCCAGATGGTTTGCAGGAATTTACACTATAGTTTTTATTTTTTAAGTTATCACTGGGTTGGGTACTTTTTCTTCCTGAATTATTGCTTCTGGAATCATATGTTTTATTCGATCTTTTTGGACAGTGGCGCGCAAAGTGATTAATTTCTCCGCATACATAACATTGTCTCTCCTCTCTATTTTGTTTAATTATCGCTTGAGAAAAACGATCCGGGTGGTTTTTTCTGAAATTTCTGTTTTCGTTCCGAAAAAATGTGTTCTGGCTTCGAAAAAGAGTGTTCGCCCCATTTTTATGTGCTTCGCTCTGTGGTATATTTTTCGACGTAATGTAAATGTCTAATTCTCGAGCTAACTCGACGGGATTAAACCAATTTTCTCCTTGACGGATTAGGATATGACTCGCCATCTCTTTATTTAATGTCTCAATTATTTTATCGGATATAATTAAGTTGCATAATGATTTAAATGTTTCGACTTTACGTAATTTGCAATAATACTCGAAATGTGAATTTAAGCGAGTAGCAAATTGAATATATGTTTCTTCTTTAAATTTTGAGGCATTTTTAAAGCTATTCAAACATTCTTGGGGACTTTGTAGAAAATCGCGCAATATTAAAGCTTTTAATTTTTCATAGTTTTTTAAATCATTATCTTCAATATATAACAAGACACTGTTTGCTTTTTCACCTAGTATAATGATTAAGATTTCGGCTTTAAGCCCCTCATTTACGTTTTTCGTAGCAAAAGCTCTTTCCAACGATGAAAAAAATTGATTAAAATTTTCTGGTTTCGATGGAACTGGAAGAGACAGAGTTTTAATACTATGAATTAGATTCTCAATGTTTGTTTCGGGCGTATCATTTATTGTTTTGGGAGGGTTAATTTCAAATGCTTTGTTTTTCGCCTCTAATAAGAGCATTTCTTTCTCGAGTCTTTCTAATTTTAATTTTTCTAACTCTACTTGAATTTCGCTTTGTTTAAGTTCCCTGTCCGCTGTTTGTACTCTTTCTTCCACGGTGTTAGTTATTAAATTTTTGACAAATTCTGAATCATTTTTAAATATTTCGGTACATTCAATTTTTTCTTTTAATTTAACGATATTATCGCTGCTGTCTGCGATGCCTCCTATTTCCTCTAATACTTTTACTAGGTCTTCTTTCTTTGAATTTTTATACATTTTTAAAATTGAAAATTTCCTACCTTGATTGAAGAAACTCCGTGTCCAATGGTAATCCAATGTTTCGTTGATTCAAACCAGATTCGTATCCCTTTCGTATCCAATGATTTCACAACTGCACTTCTCCGCTCTTGATCACTTCTGCCCTTCTGATTTGCAGAGAATAATCCAATTATTTCGGTGATGTATCCAGGTGATTCAGATTTCAGAAAGTTTCAGGATCTTTCAGGATGATTCGAAAGTTTCAGGAAAGTTTTCTCGCACTTCACGGAAAAGTTGACTGCCCTTCTCGACAGGTTCAGTTTTTGGTGATTTCGGAATGTTCACAGGTTTCTGCTGCTGCTTTTCTCCATTCGCTGATATTTCGCTGCACTTTTCGGAAAATTCGTGGATTCCAACTGCCCTACTCGGCAGATTCAAGACGGAATTTAAAACGAAATTCGAGTGAATGTTAATTTCAGTTTCTGCTCCTTCACGAGCGTAGAATTTGGGTGATTCCCCTTCTCGGGATATTAAACAGGAACAAAATCTACGGTTCCTACACGAGCGTAGAATTTCACTTTTTTTTTTTCTTAGCTGCACAATTCGATGATTATCCCCTTCGCGGGATTTCAAAAGTTATTTGGCTGATTAATCCCCTGCTCGGGATTTCAAAGTTCAGTTCAGAAATTTTTTCCACATCCCCTGCTCGGGATTTCAAAGTTAAAAAATTTATGGCTCGATATTCAAATCTCGGACGAAAGCCCCCAATATTTGTAGAGGTTTGTGCAGCATAAGGGTAAAATAACGAAGATGATATAACATATAAACTTAACATTTAATAGAAATAAAAGGAAATAGATATTTAACACTGAGTGACATGATACGGGAGGGCTGCCTTCACGCAGTGGTCTCCGAATCGCATGTGAATAAGATATTAAAATGTTCTATGGATTAAGTTCAGAGAGATTCGGGAGTTTCCCATCGGGACTTCCCCGTCAGGTCTCGCTGGCGCCTCTCAATGACAAAAAGGATGATGCAATGCTCTCAGCTATTGCACTATGGTATTGAAACAACAGCTCTACATATATATATATATATATATATATATATATATATATATTATATAACTTGTTTAAATAAAATTATTAAAGAATTATTTTAACAATATTATTAAAGAGGGTATTTCATTAATTATTTCCAATAAGCAACCTATTTTAGATTCTATCTTATGTAACAAAATTAAATCTATTGTGACCTTCGATTTCCAGGATTTTTTAAGACTTTCTAAACAGAAAGTTGTTCTTTTGAGCTATTACAATGATTCTAAAAATATCCTAAATTGGGACTTTGATTACTGAGAAATTCTAATTATTCTGCGTCTTTTTAATAATTATCTTTATACTGGAAAACTTTTCTTTATTCAAATCGATGGAATACCACAAGTTAGTTTTTCGTCACTTCTAACTAACTTATTTTTACTTTATTAGGAAATAAATTAAGCTTTAAATATCAAATTAGTTTTTAGCTCTTGGTGATTTAATTTTATAATTTTTTTAAATGATATTTTTCCCGAGGAATTAATATTGCTTCGTAATCATGCCCATATTAATAATTTTAAATTCTTTTGGGATTTAAGTATAAAAAAATCAAAATTAAGAGAATATCTGCGCTTTTGACATACGCGATAAAGCGAATAATATTAAGTTAGATATATGTAAACAAATTACATGGAATTCTAATGCGTCTAAAAATATTTAAATACTATTTTCAATCAAATTAATAAAAATAAAAGGAGTTGTAGTAATATTTATTTATCCCCCCCCCCCCCGAAAAAAATATGCTTTTCTAAAATTTAAAAACAAAGATTATCCAACTCATGAAATTAAATTCTATATAAAATCAATGAGTTAATTCTGTTAATTAAAATTAATAAAATATTTATATCAGATACTTTTAATTATCTAGATTAATATATATATATATATATATATATATATATATATATATATATATATATATATATATATATATATATATATATATATATATATATATATATATATGTGTGTGTGTGTGTATATATATATATTAATTTGCCTAGATAAATTCTAAAATTGCATTACCACTCCTTATCTTTTTGAAAAAATGGTGTTCCTAATATGGGAATATAATATGGTAAAACAAACAATCTAACCAAGTTTTTTCCTTGAAAAAGTTACTTTTCAAATTTGTAATTAAACGTAAGAGATGTCTATTGTTTTAGTCACAACTTCATCTAAAAAAAAATTTAGAAACATTTTTAACTTTAATTTGCTTAACTTTCATAATAAATTTTTCTACTTTATTCAATTTTACTAACACTTCGTGAAATATTTCCTATTGACAGTATAGGATAATGTTATAGAAAGATATTCAAAATTGTTAGCTAAATTATTTTCATTCAATAGTCTCTGAACACTCGACGAAGCTAACTTCAAAGCTTTACTAAAACTTGTTTATATAATTTTCTAGTGATTTTGATCATTTTCTAGGGGCGCTTTTCATTGTGAACTCAAGGATTTTTTTAAAATAAAAATATTAAATGTTGAATAGACATACTTAACTTGATTTCAATTTTTTTACTAAAGAATAGTGATCATTATTCCTTACTTAATTTGATTCCAATTCACTGAAAGCTGCACTTATAGAGATGTCTAAGCTGACGTCACTTCCCCTACCTGTAAACAGAAAATTTAGCAAAGATAAATCATTTACAGATGCAACAAATAGAGACACGTTTCTAGAGGGATAGAAATACGTATCATCCAATAGAAATAGTACAAAACGGTAATTGATTGAATGATTCTGGAACACTGATCTAGTTCAGCTTCTGACTTGGATATCTCTTTATGTTTTCTAGATGGAAAGAAGTAAAATTTTTATTAGCTACACAACACAAACTGCCGACCGTATCATAACCATCCATTATGAAAATATAGCAATTTAATTCAATAGTTCTTAGTTATGAAAAGTACTAAAATTGAAACGAGCAAACAACAACTTGTGTTTAAGTTTTAAAGCTCAATAATGACAATTTTCCCTCACCGTTTATAGACTGCTATGACACGTTTGAGGAAAAAAAGTTTAAATATTTAATCGAAATAGTTATCGAATATCTATTAGTGATGAATTTTTCAGTGAGTTTCAAATGTATAAATATTTCTTCTGTATCTTTATTAGACTAGGCAAATAAAAGAAGCAGAAATGAGAAACATTAAAAAAAGTTCAATAATAAAGTAAGTTAAACTGTTTTTTTTCCTTTCAAATCTTAAATTAACTAAGAAACACTACCGAAAGTCTTGTTGTCCACCTTTGACGTCAAAGCAGAAAGTGACAATTATTTTCCAATCTTTCCTCTTAAATGCATCATTACTCCATTGAATTTAGCGGCACCCAATTAGCACTTTGAATTTTGGGCACCCAAACGCAAGACAACTGTCACACTTGAAAACGAATTTTTTGCCACCGAAAACAAATAATTATATTAAAAAAATATGTCGAAAAATTATGTAAACAAAGAAAAATATCAATAAGAGTGAACCTTCTACTGGAAGTTGAAACAACTTCTGCTAATACTGCCCCCTACCGTTGAGAACACGAAACACAGTCGAGAATAAATTTAATAAACAAAATTAATGTGAGCCATTCTATAGTAGCGGAATGTTTCTTACTATCTTACAATGCATTAAACAATGTAACAGAACTGCAATGTAACGAAATTAATGTTATATTATTTGAAGAATTAATTTGAAAATAATTTTATAGTAGAGCAAATAATCTTGAAATTAATTCTGAAGAATAGTTGAATTAAAGCAGTGTTTCTCAAACTTATGATTTCTGTGTACCCTTTTCAAATTTTTCGTAACGCTGTGTACCACTAATAAAAAAAAAAAAAGAATTTTTTTAAAAATATATTTCTTTTTCTTTTTTGGTTCTAAGTTTTGTTAATAAGTTTATTTGCATCAGTGAGAAGGATGATATTGTTTTTACTATGATGATAACAGCTGCTGTGATAAAAAAAATTGCACAAAAGTTAAAAATCACAACTGGCTGTTGACACCACTAATTATAAACTGTTAACTCTGCAAAAAATAGCCAATAGCCATGCATAATTGTAGATTTTCATAGCTAGCTTTATTTTTAAATAAACATTTTTGAAAATTTTGTTGTTGCAAGATATTTCGCATAAGAACGCGTAGCCCCACTAAACTGTTCCCGTACCCCTGGGGGTACGCGTATCACACTTTGGGAAACACTGAACTAAAGAATTGTTGAATTTCGCACATCTCCATGTTTGTTTCATAGAATATATAATCCAGATTTTTATTTTCAATTTAAACTCAAAATAATAAATAGTTCCTTTATATGCAATAATGCATAAATAAATTTGTGCAAAATTTAACGCGATTGTGTTTGAATATAAAAATTAATTTTCATTAAAAAAAACTAATTTTTGCTTCAATAAAAAGTCAGAATAATCAGTAAAGTTAAAAACAAGCTACAAAATTAATACGAATCCATAGCGGCACTAAAAAAATTAATTAAAATCCCAAATTGAAAAGCTATGCAAAAGAAAATAAAAACAAAAACAATAATAAATATAATACACAAATAAAAAGGATGAAAAATCAGCGTAATCCATTAAAATAAATAGTGTCTCTTGAAGTTCTGTAGGTTGAATACATCGAATTCTATGTTGCCATAGTACCAATATTTTGTTTCATTTTTCCCTTCCCAGCCAAACTATGCCAAACCAGCCCAAACTATGCCAAAGTACAACAAACTGTTTATGTGAAGATTAAGCTCTTTAAATATAAAAATATAACTTTATTTTTAGTTTGCTTACAAAATTTTCTTCTGGAAATAATTTCTTAGCAAAAAAAACCTTTTTATGAAAAAAATTAAGCTTAGCATTTAGCTCTAACTTAGCTTAGCATTTTAAGTTATTCAAAGAGCAAAAAAGAATATAAGTTGGAAGCGATGTGTTTGTGACCAATAAAAAAAACTTAAAATCTTACTCAAAAAAACTTAATATTGATGGTACTTAATGCAGTATTGTAAAAAGTTACGTTGGTAAAAAAATATTTTTGATCGATCCGCTGGATAATTTAAAAGTCCAGAGCAAAATTTGTTTTAAGATAATTTCCTGTTGTTGAAAATCCTTTTATTGGATTTCGATTGGTATTTGTTATTTAAAAAATATCATACTCTGGGATCATTACTCATATTATTTTGAACTAAATGATCAGTTTTTTTTTTAAAGCATGAGTTATACCTAAAACAAGAGTTATTTTCTGACTAGAACTAAAAAGCAATTCTTAACATTTGGTCTCGTAAATATTGATGAAGCTATTTTATTGTAAATAATATTGGAACCAGGTCATGGAGATAAAAAAATCAATATTAAGTGCTATTTTCACGAGAAAAAAAAGAAAAAGATTGTGACTCAAGAATATGCACTGGCTAAGTAAAGTATGTAAGAAGTCATTAAGATAAATAAGAGATTGAATATCGGATTCATAGAAGTGCCAAGGAAATGATGCTACGCGGAAAATATATTTCCAGGACTACGAAACAGCGAAGCAGTGTCATTTTTTTCTCTTAAAAGTTATCTCGTAAAATTTGAGACTCTTCATTTTTTTTAAAGTTACTTTCCTTCAACAAAAAAAAAAAAAGAGAAAAAAAACTGGGTTTTTATAAAATTTCAGTTTTAGGAAAATAATTTTGACATTTTATTCTTGAAAAAAAAAAAAAAAAAAAAAAGAATATTTTTTATCACGATAACAAAGTAAGACTGCCACAAAATTAACACCTGAAATTTTTGTTTTATTTGCACACGAACTTCAACTTAATACTCGTATTCCGATTTAAAGTTTATGCTATTCAGGGGTGAAAGCGAGACGGAAAATAGGAAAGGCTGGTAGTGAAACCTTTTCAGTTTTAGCTAGTTTTGGGGAGGAGTTTACTTATTCTTTTTTTAAATTATTCAGCAATATCTACTTTATCTTCGAAAAGAAGCAGTTTTATATATATGCTAAAATTTTATAAGAAATCTTGATAGTTACAGATATTTTATTTTTTTCATAAAAAATGCTGGAATGAAATGTCTTACGTACCAGGTTTTTCTCTTTTCCGTCTTGCTATATAAGGGCTTTCACCCATGATGCTATTGTATATTAAAAATCTCTTTTTAAAAAATAACACATTATACTTGATAAAAAAAAAATTTCTGCTTCGTAATAGAAATGAAAAAAGGTCGAGTGTTCCCCCCAAAAAAATATACTTGCAATCAAGGTCTGATAGAACTTGATTGAAGTGATGCAAAAATGAAAATGTGATCATATCAAATTAAAATTAATCAAAAACGTACCACTTTCTAATGTTCTGTAATACCGAATCGAAAGAAGGACATACATTTAGAACAGCCCAACTCTCGTCAGCATATCTGAAATCATTACGAGTTTGACGAAACATTCTAAAATTTTGACTTAAGCTATTTATTAATTTATTGCTACTCATGCATATTCACGCTTTTGAGATCACTGCAAAGTACGACGTATAAGCTCTTATCAAGTGGAGAAAAAGAATTACACAAATTAGAGAAGGATATCACAAAGATACATCCAGGGTTGTGGTGGGATTCGAGCCACTTTCATACTATAGGGCGTTTAGCGGGAAAAACAGAAATACCCCAATGGTTGAACAAAACCATTTACTTTAAAATCTTAATTTAGGCAAAACAGAAATTATTGATATACTTATTCGACATGTTGTTGCTGTTTTTAATGCCACTTGTGAATATCAGCAAGCCTGCTTGGCGAAACTAAGCGAATTTAAGGCAGAGGGTGCGTTTCTTGTTTTTCAGTGGCGCCATCTATGGCCAAGAATACGACTTAAACCGCACATTCACCACAGCTTGTTTATAGGACGAACTCATTCATACGTCCATTCATTCATCCACAGATTTGACCTGAACAGAGAACAATTAGTCTCCAATTCAGTACCCCCTGAGGCATAATTTGTTTGCGGAACATGTAGGACTTTGGGACCCAACAGATTTAACGTGCACTAGTCATCATTTACTACTCGGGGAGTCTTCGTCCTGCTGGGATCGAACTCATGACCTCTTGGACAATACACTAACAACCAGGCTATCTCAGCCTGTATTTATTCCATATTGCAAATATCTTAAATTAAACTGAACGGTATACGGTGGAGGTCTCGTACGAGCCATGAAAATCTCATAAGAACAGATATGATTTTGAATAAGCTCAAACAATATACGTAATAGGTACAGAATCGAAAAATAGAACAAGTCATTTCATTTTCACGAAAACAGGATTTCATCTTCTGAATTATAAGTTCTACTTGGGGCCGAACGAAAGTAAAGCCTCAAAATTTTAGTACTGATAGGAATAATTTTAAGTAAGGCATCAAGTCGTTTTTGAAAATTTTAAAATATGGTGTCAGAAAGGAATGTTAATTCCTTTCTGTCACCGCTTTTTAAACTTTCAAACCTCAAATTCAAACTTCGATATTTCAATACTTTTGAAAACACCACTATACATTCCCCCCCCCTCCCCAATAATTGTAAAATAAATTCTGCCGAGCAAAATCTTTAAATAAAAAAGTTATTTTTTGAAGTTGTCTCAAAATTATTCAACGATACAACTAATTTTAACGAAATTTTATTTAACGAGTTTTTAGACTGATAAGGGTTAAAATAATAAATTGAAATAACAGCTGAGAATATTGTGAAATAACATGTCACTAAAATTGTTGCAGAACTTATTTATAACCCTAATGCTAAACCTTCCTTTAATTAAACTGTTTTAATAATTTCAAAATAAACATATTTAATCTCCAATTCTTCAACCGTTAGAAGTAGATACGTAGACGTAGATATCTTCTTCTTTATGAACTCGTAAGCCTTCTCTTCAATCATCGCTGGGCGTTCAATTAGAATGTCCCTTTTCGAGAAAATGAGAAATATTCAGAGAAAAGACATTTTTGGGATATCGGCAAGATCTCATTTTTCTTGAACGAAAACTTACCCATATCTCCGTGACATTTCTCATTTAATGGTGTCTCTGAGGAGGGTTTAGTGGCCAGTAATTCTTTGAAAGACATACTAATTTTTGAAACTAAATACTTTCCAGGTTCATATACTGGAAACTCATAGGCATTGTTTGGGTCCAATTTGAATTTATTAATTTGAAGCTAACGAGAATTTGCTGTGATGTTTGCTGAAATAAGACGCCAGAAATGAAACACGATGTGGAGATATTCTTTTGGCTATTTAATTTCTATGTTCGAAGTGCTTCGTAATAAGCACACTTGTGTACATTTCAGTATCCTTGTAAAAATATGCACATTAACCCTTTAATGCAGAATTTTTACTAAACATATTTCTGATACTTTTTTCTTTATTTTTCATTCATTTAAGTCAAAATAAGTAACAAATATTATATTTAGCATTTCAGTAATTTATGGTTACGAAATACAGCACGTAACATTGATGTTTTTTTTTGCGTTAAAGGTGAAATCTTCCAAATAAGGCTTACTTCTAAACAATAATTTTTCAAATTTTACACTTATTTACAGCTATTTAAATCCAAGAGTAACAGTTATTTATCACAGAAATTTCTTTAATTTACAAAATCAATTATTGATAAATTTTTGAAAATTATTGAAAAAAAAAAAATAATCTCCTTTTTTTGGGTTTTATATTTTAGCGCAAGCATAATTCCGATAATGTAACAGCATTTTTTAGTAACTATTCGACGGCTTTTTATAATTGGAAAAAAAAACGAAAAATACATTTTTACTTCTAATTAAAGCGCCAGAAAAAAACATATAAAAAGGACATACATATATAAAAGGTAAAAGACATAAACATATATAAAAGGTCCCTTCTGCATCAAAGGGTTAGAGGTAGGAGAAGAATATTAAAGCAAATTATGACCAATCATTATTCAGATTGGAAAGGCATTAGAATCATCTAAAACCAGGTTATTTGTCTAATGGAACTAGAATAACTATAATTGATATTTTGAAAAAAAAAACAAACAATATTTTTATAAAATACGTATACCAGCGTATTCCAGCCAATTACGAAAAGAGAAGAAGATTAAAAACCAGTTAATTTGTCTACTAGACTGGAATACCTGTAAATAAGTATTAAAATAAAAGATTTTCAAAATAAAATTAAGCATTATTAAGATCAGTAAGAGCAAAAGGGGTTTTAAAATATTCAAAAAAATGTTAATTTGCCAAGTTAAACTGAAATGACTTTTCAGTCTTAGAATGAATCTTCGAATAAACTGGTGATGGAAGATTTTTTTTTCTTCTTTGCTCTTTCGAATCTCAAAAATTTCTGAGTTTGAAAGTGTTTCTTTTCACTTAATAATGTTAAACCCTTTATATTCAGTTTCTTGCGAGATTTATAAAAATATACGTTAAAGACAGTCATTACAAAACACTTTAAATGCATGGAAATCTATTGATATAATTTAGACAAATATAGCTTATCAATGCACTTAATTAAGTTAAAAAAAATTTTTTTTTGATTGTTGTAGAATATGGACTTGCGCAAGTTAAGGGTGCTTTATTACATTATTTTAACCTGTAATGAGATATTTTTCTTTAAGAGATTCTCACATTTTATTTCTGTTTTTAACGATATGATTTCGTGACGATATTTATATCGATACGATTTTCTTTCGATTATAACCCTTAACCACTTATCCCTTAACTTTTCTAGCAAAGTTTCAAAATTTCGATAACAAGCCTTACGTAAAAATATTATTTTTTTTACTTATTTCATTGTATATATATATATATATATATATATATATATATATATATAATGTAGCAGTTATTCATTGGCCAAACAAAACTCTATCAATTATAAGACGTTATTAAAGTTACCGAAATTAGCAAACTAAAGAGTAAGCAGATAATAGAAGTATTGTAGGTTTTAATTATGACAATAATAATAAAGTTATCGCATCATACTTTTTTTTTAATATAAAATTAATGAAAATTACAAATAAAAGTATCCTACAGAAACAAACTATTTTACTTTTTTTCTAACAATTATTTCATCACGTCACGGTTTAGGAAATTACGAACAAACAAATGCATGTTTTATAAACATTGTTTATACATTCTATCCCTTCAAGATTGAAACGCCAACTCACTTATTATTCGCCAGATGGTGCTGTAAGTGCATTTTGCAACGCGAAGCTATTTAACTAAACGCCACAAGTTGCAACCGTTCAAGAAAGACAAATGATACGGAATAAAAAGGGCACGCGGAATGTCTATACTATTTCAGTAACAAAGACGATACTTAAAAGAGGCACATTTCAAAAAAAAAAAAAATAATAATAATAAAATAAATAAATATATATATATATATATATATATATATATATATATATATATATATATATATATATATATATATATATATATATATATATATATATATATATATATATATATATATGACTACAATTGTACAACGTTGTTCATTGAATTGTTGTTTACTTTAAAAAAAAAATTTAACTGGTTACAATTGCTCAATGGTATCCGCGGTGGCTCAGGTTATAGAGCGTTCACTTTCCAATAAGGTGTCCCAGGTTTGAATCTCAGTGGTGGTTGATTGGAACGAATCCGGTTCTCATCGACCATAGTGTCGACGTAAAATATCTTCTGTAGTAGACGGATCATTGCCATCTCTTTGCCGCCGGGCTCACCGTATGCGGTATTCGTGACTTTCCTCTCCGCATAACCCAAATGCGGGTTACTTTCATCAAAATTTTTTCCACTAAGGCTAGTTTGTCCTACTTCTTGATCCGGGAGTTCTTTTGTCTTCTGGATTGGGTTCAAAATTACAAGGCTACGGAGTTAAACGTAGACACAGAATTGAGTCTACTATTCAACGCTATAAAATAAAATAAAATTGTTTAACGGGCCATTAAAGGGCGTTGCAAATGCAAACGATTAAATTTTTACTATATTAAACTGAATGAAATGTTCATAAAAAAATTATTTTGCACCAATATTTACTTTTTTAAGTCTTATTTAAATTCAAGTTATAAAACAAATTTTCAAGCAATTAAATTTCCAATTATTATATTCTTACAGGAAAGCATTTTTCAATTTTTTATTTCTAAATAACGCTTTTAATAAAAAAACATTTTTTAAAGTTTTTTATAAAGAAAAAACATTTTTTCAAAGCTTTTATTATTTCATTTTTAGAAACCCATTAAATTGTTGTTGTTTTTTTCTGTCGTTTAGAATAAGAAGAATATAATGAGCATTTTATCTCAGAAAAAAAAAATGTGAAAGGGATGACGGGGATTCACATATCTTTTCAGATTTAATGATTGCCCCCCTTCCCATTTCTAGCTGTTTTTCAAAAACTAATGAATCTCTCAAAAAGTTTATGGTGTCATATTTTAATGAATAGTCTTAAATCGTGCTAAGTTATCTTAATAAATGAGATTACTTTTTGTATTCCTTTTCGCGAAGAATTATTCTTCTTATTCTTCAGCTTCTCTTGTGTCCGTTAGGAACAATTACAAATGGAAATACTTTTTTTATTCCATTTTTTAAATTGCATTTGTTCAGTTCTTTTAAAATAATAACAATATGTTGAGTAAGCTTAATCAGTCTGTTTTCAAGTTACTTAATTGACAATGCATTTTTTTTTGTGTTCAAGTACTTAATAATTACTGCAATCAAAGATTGAAATATTATTAAGTTTTAATTTATGGTTTATGCCCACTTAATAAGAATCATTTTATATGAAAAATAATTGTTTTAACTTGATATTTGTGATGCCACAATTGGCATTAACATATTTATTTCCTATCCTTTAAAATACATTTAATTACTTAAGCTTATTTTATTAATAGAATTATATTTAAAATATATCAAAGACTTTATCTTTTAAAACGGACATAAAATATATTCTCCTCTTATGGATCAATGTAACGGATACTTTTTATTTCATTACTAATGTAGACTTATTAATTCACTGTCGCGCCTAATCAAAACAAAAAACTATTTATAACTTTTTATTCTAAATTTCTAACCGCTAAATGTTTCAGTTGCATGGTTGTAATAATTTCCATAAATTTGCTGGCGACTCGTGATCGCCAAGGTGTTTTTTTAAACCCAATATTGATATGCGCGGTTGGCTTTGTTTTGGCTGTTATATTTTAATAAATTGCCAATTTTGGATCTCCTACCCAAGCTTCTCTTGTGTCCGTTAGGAACAATTATATTCACTTTTAATTCAAAAATTGTGGCGACTAGGAGTGCCCTTTGGGCGCTCCAGTCTCAGCCATCCTAACCGTCTAAAATAAAGCAATTCTAACAGAATGCTAACAAAACTTCTCAACGTCGAAGTTATATTTTCTTGATCCCTTTAAGGGATTTTGATAATTTGTAATTTTATATAATGGTCATCATTTATAATCTTCACGAATTATTGTTTAATAAATTGGTTTTTTTACTACGATTCATATTAATTTCCTGGAGACTGTCATTTTCTTTCATCCATTCATTAACGGCCAAAAAGAACAATAATGAATTTATATATTTCCACTTCCACTATCGATCACCCGGCACCAAAATATTTGACAGTTTTTGCAAAAATAAAAATAAATAAATAGTTTTGTTAACCCGTCATTAATAATTACTTTATTGTTATGACATAACTGAATTTTTATTTATTTATTGTTGCACATGCAGGCTTGTGTGCTTATTACGAAACGGGCCTAGAAGTCCTCGTCAGGTTGAAGAACAGGCACCACCAATTTACAAGGTGACATCGCACAGATACAACCAAGGTTATGGCAGATTTCGAGTCTCCAGACGGCAGAGCGTTTGGGGAACCTGAGAAACTGCTAGGTCAGGGAAGCGCCTAAAATTGAACTTTTATTAAGCAGTTGGTGTGATACTTTTACATTATATTTTGTATTTTTGATAAAATATAAAAGCATAGCTGCCAGTATCGGGGAAAAATTAAAAAATTATGCTACTGGCCAATAGGCAGCAGCAACATTTTTAGCTGAGGCCACTTTTTAAAACTTGTGGCTCTTTTTTAAAAATGGTGAAAATTTTAATCGATTAAAAAATTCTTGATATTAATAACGTAAGGCATTTCTTCTAAACTATTTCTTAAAATATGGTGAACCTTAGAATATCCATTTCTAAAATGAATATTATTTAAAAAAAAAAAAAAAAAAACAAGCCTTGAAAAGTAATTTCTAGAATATTATAAAATGTTCTTAGCGATTTCATATCTATTGAAAAATAATAATAAAATTCACATGGGGTGAATTTTCGACGAAAAAAAAAAAGAAAAAAAAAACAGCAATAGGACGACAATGTTTTAATCGCCACTTCTCATATTTTGCCCTAAATCTGCCAACATTTTTATGATTGGATGAACACCCACCCCCTGTCTTTTAGAAAAATTACAAGTACATTGATAACTGTAAAACGAAATTTTTTAAAATTTCATAATTACATATAAAACAAATTAAGAAATTACACTCAGACCGTTTCAAATTGAAAGATTAGAAAATTTAGAAAAAAGTATTTTCATGAAGAAATTAAACTAAATTATAAGGTTTTTTTGTTAAAAAAAGATTCTCGCCTCAGAGGGGTTATAGAATGTATTCTATTGCTACAAATGGGGTAAAATTTGAATTAGAGATAATGTAAATAATGCGTTTGGCATTATTTAAATTATCTCTAATATTTCCATTTGTTAAAAATCATCGTTTGCGTTACAGCCTATGCTTATTAGTAGTATTCTGTAGAAATAAAGCGGTCCTATTCTCCAAAAGCTTTGGCATTTTCCTCATGCCCGAGGTTGGTATAATTGTTCAACTGGTACAGGCAAGCTCACTTCGGTCGGCCGGGGAAAATACGATTTTGTCTTTAGAGCACATTGAATACATTATTTAACATTAAGATAATCATAAGTCATAGAGGTCATAAGTGACTATAAGGTCATCGAGGTTATGGTACCAAATTTCGAGACTAAGGACATGATTGTGACGATGCTGTCACCAAGTGACCAAGCCGTTTTTACGTTCCCAGACAAGCTGCTACTGATCGATTTGAAGCTAGGTGAGCTTCAAGTTCCGATACTAATGAACGAATCTTAGTCATTAATAACAAAAAGATGGTAATGACTGAGCCATTAACTTGACATTTATTAAGTATTTTTATATTTGTTAAAATGCCATTTATCGGCCTAGTTTTTCACTTAAATTTTTAATTTAATAAATGTCAAGAACATTATTTGGAATTATCTATAATTCATATTTTATCTATTTTGATCAATAGGGCGCATTCTAGAGCTCTCTGAAGTGAAAAACTTTTTTCTTAATTATATTTTGAGTCCTTGAGTTTAAACTCTATTCATTAAACTATTTCGTATCTTCATATTTCAACGACGTCTTATACACTTTTATCTTTACTATTTTAGCGAGCTTTTTTAATATTTTGAATGAAGCTTCTAAAACCTTTTGATATATTTTTCTTTTTCATTAAACCAAAAGCACGAACTTGACACGATCACTAATTTTCAGTACATAACTAGTGAATATCTGATACAGTAATTTCTAGTTAAGGAAATACTACCTATTGAACTAAGAAAAAAAGCCGGCTAGTATCTCAAGATCTGAAGTAGGTCGTTTAAATGTTAAGAGCCTAGACTTCGCAAACAAAAACGGTAATTTGGGCAGGCATAAATTGGAGGACGTAGAATGAAAACCTGGAATCAGTCTTTGGATATTTTATAGACGGTTATGAATACAACATCAGAAGTCACTTTTAATGTCACCATAGCAACGTCAGGTTTCATAGTAGGATCGATGTCATTTACTAAGCCTAGAAACGTTCAAGCCCCTCTTTTTTACAATCATGTATGGCAAGTAAAAACATCAAGTTTGGAATTTTTTTTTAAAAAAAGTTTGACTTTGTCAAAGCTTAGACGCTAAGAAACTTCCATAAAAAAAAAAAGGTCTTGAAGCCGGGAACTTTTCTGATTGTTGACGCGCGGGGTGAATATTTTTAAATATTTCCGTTTACTTTACATATTTTTATGTAAATGTCACTAAAATATTTGTGTGCTAAACTTTTATTTTAAAAAGTAAGATAGAACAAAAATGTTTGAAATACCCTAAGAACTCTTCATCACATTGATCGAAACTATAATACAATATGGCTTAAAGTACCAGTGACTTTATCAAGACAGACTGTATAGATTTATAAAAAAAAATTAATAAAAAAAAAATTAATAAAAAAAATGAAGATTTTTTGCGGTAATTAAAGGTGGAGGAATTTTTAACTTTCTTGTCTAACCTTTTGTAAGGCCGTGTTAATTATAATTCCCATCAACTTAATTAATTTTAAAATGTCCAACTGTTTTCCTACCTATAATCTGTGCCACCAAATGCCGACAATTTTAGGAAATAAAAAAAAATAAAAAAAAACAATGAAAGGGGTTTGTTTACTTAAATGCGGCCGATAGAAAAAGAAGGAAAGCCAACACTGGGTAGCTGCTTCTTCTTGTGCTTTACGTATTTGTTTAATCTCTGATCGAGCTTGTTAGTAGCTATAAATGCAGAATTTATAAACTCGGTTATTCAAATTTATAAAAAATTCGTTACATTTTTTTACATTCTTTAAAAATTTTCTCTCCTATAATCTATGTGGCCATTATGCTGACAACTTTAGAAAACAAAATAATAACAAACAAAAAAAACAAAAAAAAAAAAAACAAAAAAAAAAAAAAAAAAAACAAGGAAAGGGGTTTGTTTACTTAAATCAGTGTTTCCTAAAGTGTGGTACGCGTACCCCCAGAGGTACGGGAACAATTTAGTGGGGGTACGCGTTTTTATGCGAAATATCTTGCAACAAACTAAAATTTCAAAAATTATTATTTAAAAACGAAGCTAGTCATGAAAATAAAATAATTTACGATTACGTATTTTTCTATTAGCTATTTTTTGCAGAGTTAACAGTTAATATGTGGTGTCAACAGCCAGTTGTGATTTTGAAATTCTGTGCAATTTTTTTTTTTTATAGTAAGAAGTACACAAATTTTTTTACGAGTGGTACACAGCGTTACGAAAAATTTAGAAAGGGTACACAAAAGTCATAAGTTTGGGAAACACTGATTAAATGATGGTAAAAGAAAAAGAAAAAGGGCGAGATAACCTGGTTGGTAGATTGTTGGGCCTATGTCCAGGAAGTCGAGAGTTCGATTCCCACTGGCCGAAGATTCCCTGCATAAAAAATGGTGACTGATGCACGTTAAATATGTCGAGTCACAAAGTCCTCCATGTTCCTATAACAAATCATACCTCTGGAGGTACTGATCCAGAAGTTTCCATGTCTTCTGGATTGGCTCAAAATTACAAGGCTACGGAGTTGAACATTAGTAGTAGTAAACCCAAAAATTGTGTCAGCTGTCCCACGACGGTTATAAAACAATATAAAATACCTCCAGGGGTGCTGGATTGACGGTTGATCGTGTCCTGGTTCAGGTCGAAATTACGATCTACGGGTGGATGGTGTGTGAATGTAAAACGGGCTTTCCTGTAAAACGGGCTGTGGCAGAAGTGGAATTCTTGTCCATGATTGGCGCAACTGAAAAAATAAGCGTACCCCTCTGCCTTAAAATAAGCTTGTCAGTATTGACAAGACAACAATAACAGAAAATGATGAAACGTTAACACCTATAATCTTACCTACAATCTGTTCAGATTTATGAACAATTCATCACAGTTTTTAAAATTTTGAAAATCCCACCCACCTACTTACTAATGAGGTGGCCATAAAATTAAATTAATTTTAGGTAATAAGCGAATACTGTAACATTTACCATATTTTCAGCAATGCTTCAAAAAGATATTTCAGAATGCTTTACTTTAATAATATCAATAGTTTTTTTTTTAATAGTCTGGAATTTTCACAATCGGAAAAAATGGTCTTTTGGTCAGTGGTCTTATTTGGCGTAATTGGGGTATTTTGCTACCGGCCAGTGGCTAGTTGTGTCATTTTAACAGCGGCCACTTTTTAAGACACATAGTCATTTAAAAAAAAAAAAAATTGAGAATTTTAAACAATGAAAAAACTGTTATTATTAATAATGTAAGGCAGTTCCTTGAAAGCATTTCTCAAAATTGCAAGGTACATTTGAAGAAAAAATGTACGAAAGAAGCGTGAAATAAAGTATTTGTCAGAATATTGTAAAATATTTATAATGATTCCATATTTATTGAAAACAATAATAATAAAATGCACATGAGGTGCAATTTCGATGAAAAAGTAGCGATTGGCAGCCAATATTTAATCACAATGTGTTATGTTTTGTCGCTCTGTGTTCGTAATTTTGCCCTATAATTAATATAAATACCTAAAAAATATTCTAAACTATAAAAGATTGTTGACTTGAAAGTTTTATTCCATCAAACAAAAATGAAGAAATATATCTATAAAAAGCAGGACAAACTTTTCATGTTTGTCCAATTATTCTCCAAAATTTCCATCATAACATCACGGATAATGTGATTTATTTACATATTTCATTTTAAACAATATATAAAAGTAAGCTCTAATTCATAAAAAAAAACAATGTAAAAAATTTCATTCGGTTTTAAAAACTACCATTACAGTTTTTTTCCTTCTTCATTACTACAGTCTAGGGAACACTAAGACCTTTTCAGCCTGTCCCTCCAGACAGTAATACTTGCTGCAAGGTTCCTCCACTTGTTTACTCCCAACATTCTCAAATCCTTCTCTACGGGGCCCAAAGCACGTCGTCTGCCTCTTCTTGTACCCTTAAACTTTGAGAGTTTTAAGTTTTAGGCTGGATCTATATCTTTGCGTCGAAATATGTCACCCCGCCTCAATCTATAGGACTTAATAACTCTTAAAATGTAAGGTTGTCTATATTTATTATACACATCATAGTTATATAAACTTTTCCAAATGCTGTTTTGTTTAACAGCTCCAAAAATTGACCGTTCGATTTTCCTAAAATGTACTGATTGCCCAGCTTCCGCAATTGTACAATGGATTATATATATATATATATATATATATATATATATATATATATATATATATATATATATATATATATATATATTCGTTTCGTTGAACAGCCGATTCAATTTTTGGGCTTACCACTACTAATGTTCAACTTTGTAGACTTTATAGGTTAAAAAATTCGACTCCGTAGAATTTTTTAACCAATTCAGAAGACAAGAAAACTCCCGGATCAGTACCCCCAGAGGAATGATTTGATATGGGAACATAGAGGACTATATGACTCGACAGATTTAACGTGCATCAGTCACCATTTACTACACGGGGAGTCTTCGTCCGGCGGGGATCGGACCCACGACCTCTTGGACATGGGCCCAGTGCCCTACCAACCAGGCTATCCCGGCTCTGTACAATTGATTTGGTCTAATTAGGGTTTCGTATAAATTTATTTTAGAACTTAAAATTTTGTAATTTTTTTTTCATCAATGTACAGCGTGTAAAATAAATAACGGACCAACCTGAATAACTTTTGATCTAATGATCAAATCTTCAAGTTCTAGGACTCAAATCCTAATGATTCGATACATGTTAATCCAGACGGTACTTTAAATTAAGTTAATTTTATTTTTGTTTAATGTTAATTTTTGCATATTTCACTGTATCTCGTGAACTTTTTAAGGGAATCGAAATTTTTTGGACACAATTGCAAAATTCGTTCATCCAAAAATAGTTTGATACGAAAAATAGTGTTTCGTAAATATTTAATATTTTATTTAATATTAGTAAAAAAAAATTTAAGTTGTTGACTATACAGTTTTTTGCATCACATAAACGATGTAATTTTACAAGGCAAAACAGAAATTTTTGGTGAAATCGGTCGAATAGTTCCTGAGAAATCGAATTTTAAACGTGCGATTTTTTAAAAATACCATATCCTATAGTTTGAGGGTAACAAATCCGAATCCATCATAAAAAAAGGTATGTTTATTTAGAGAGAGTACGTTTTTATTGCCGATTTTGTAACTTATAATATCGTTTGCATTAATTAATTAGTATTTTTGAGGTCCCCTCCCCTCCAACCATTAAGATTGAATTCTAAAATGTGAAGATCCGATCATTAAAACTAAAGTTATTTAGATCGCGCATTGTACATTTATTCCACTTAAATTAATTATTGTCATTAATGATGTCATTTCCATAATTACAGTAAATTGAGTAATCGGAATATTTTTGTCAGCAAACTCCTTATTACTAAACATCTAGTTTCTAAACTAGTAAGAGCACAGCTTATTGAAGTTGTTAAAAATTTAAAGGTGCGTTTGAAAGTTTTTTTTTCCTCTCCCTTTTTTTGAATACCACAAATTAAAATTGCTGAAATCAAATAGTAAAAAGGAACGTATTCTAATTAACGAAGACATACCGATAAAAAAAAAACGAAACTTCTAAGGAAGTTCACTTTAAAATGCATGAGTTAATTTTTTATGCAAAGGAATGCTTCGTTTCTAATTTAAAAGAATTTTTTTTTTATACATAAAAAAAGGAATGATATCTGCATTCCAACCATTTTTGTTCAGTCATCTAAGTTTATTTCATTTTTTTTGTTTAATTTATCTAATGCCTATATTGGAAGAATTTTTTTTTATCATATATCATATCAACCTTACTTTCAGGTGAATATATGTTATAAGAATGGTTCATTTTTTTTAATTTAAATTCCTATTTAATTACGATTTGATTAAGCGAAAAAATTTTTATGAAGGAAGAAAATACCCTAAATTCATAAAGAATTTATGATAGCTTAGTAAATTCTTATTTTCCGGAGGATTATTTTCAAATAATATATCAAAAACATCATCCTAAAGCTAAGCATTATTATCGAATATATATATATATATATATATATATATATATATATATATATATATATATATATATATATATATATATATATATATATATATATATATATATATATATATATATATATATATATATATATATATATATATTTACACAGGCGGAAAAAAATACCAGCACCAAGAAGGAATTGTGCTTGATAAACCAAATTTGGTAGGCTTGATTATACAACTAATTTCTATTGAAATTTCACGCTTGACGCATAAGTTTGGAGCTAGTAGTTCCACTGCAAACATGCAATTCATGGTTGCTTTAACTACGTGTTCTACAGTTCGTAATTGTTAATTTCGTCAAAATTTGACATAGAGAGTTGCTGTTTGTCAAGAATATCTTTAAGAAGACGAATAAGCTCATTGACTTCGAACGTGGGCGTTTAATAAGGCTGCGAAAAGGTGGTTTTTCTTTTTGCGATATTGCAGAAACACTGGGGAGAAGTGTATCCACTGTGCATGATTATTGGCAGCAGTGTTCAAGGGAAGGTACTGCTTCAAGAAGCCCACTAAGCACTACTCAGAGGGAAAACCGCCAAGTACGGAGTCTGGCTGTGGCGCATCGTACCAGAAATTCGAACTGCAGTTAGCACTGCAATGACACAACGAATTGTTACAAAACTGTTACAAATCAAAAATACTGAAAGCTTTAGTTTTTAATTGTCTGCCATTCTGTTAAATATTTTGCAATAAGCGTAATAATTGGCAGTTCTGCATTTAAATGATTCCCCGGTTTATGCGAAACCCACTTCGTTCAAGCTCTCACGTGTAAAGCTTAAAAAATGTTGGCAAAATTAGTCAAAACTACTGGAAGCTTTAGTTTTTAATTGACCCAAAACCACTCTGAAAAATATTTTGCAAAAAGGATAGTTGTTGGCAGCCTCGACTGTCATTCTATTATCATGCGTTAATACAGGGCTGTCAACTACTACGATTTTTGCAAATAATTTATATAGTGTTAGATAATTCGAAACTATAGTTTTCAGAATTTTGGATACTTTGCAAACTTTAAAAAGTCTGACCACAAGAGAGCTAGAACAGGTCTTCCAACTACTACGCTTTTTGCAAAATATTTTATGGAATGGTAGACAATCAAAAACTAAAGCTTTCAGAATATTGTGTAATTTTTCTAACTTTTTTTTAAAAGACTCACCACGAATGAACTGGAATAAAGTGGGTTTTCATATTAACTTATGAATCACTTACATGTAGTGGTGCGAAAAACAACTTCAAAACAAATTTACTAAGTAAAAAATCATAACATTAAACTTTGCTACCACTAGAAGAATTTTGCCCACAAAGCGTTGAAAGTTGGCAACCCTGCTTGATTAGTGTTGCGCTTCATATGAAGTTTTGAATCACTTACATGTAAAAGAGCGAAAAACAACTTCAAAACAAATTTACTTATCTACCACTAGAATTTTTTTTCCCACAGAGCGTAGAAAGTTAACAGCCCTAATTAATATAGATGATTATCATTAATGTGTAGTGATTGCTAAAATTATTCTAAGTTAAATTTGTAAATCAAAGAATTAAATGAGGAGACATAAATTTTGCTATCATTTTATAAATAAAATTAAAATTTTCTGAAAAATCCGGAAGAAATGGCAGTTCCGGTTGACTATAAACCTGGTTACTCAATTATTTTATTCTTGAAATATATCTTTGAGAAACAAGACAATTCGTTCCATAATAAAATATAATAATTATTAATTATATAGATAATTAATAATAATTAATAATATAAATATTGGTAATTTTAACTCAAATTATGGAATTACGATATTGTAAAATTAAAGAACACTGATAATATCAAATAAATTTAAGCATAAATGGCTTACCACTTTTTTCTCAACCCTATTAACCCCCAAAACTCTCGTATTCGTTCGGAAACTTTTTCTAAAAAAATAAAAACTATTGAACCAATTATTAATTTATTTTTCATCTATTTTGGTGCAATAAAAGCATTCATATTCACCAAAATATATTAATAAAAATTATAATTATATTTCGATTTGAATATATGTATTTGTAATATTTTTATAACTAAAATGGCAGTCACATTAGAAGTTATTAACATAATTTTAAACGCACTACATAATGTTGCGCAGACAGAATGTCAGTGGGAAATGGGTAAACAGTGTTTTTTTGATGCTCTTCTGCCAAGAAATTTTTTTTTTTTAAAAAAGCCATCGTTTATGTGCCTTATACTTTACGCAAATCTAAAATTTTAAACTATATTTGCTATTTTGCGGTAAAGTATCAAGTGGACTTAAGAGCGGACAGATAACTTAAATATTTTAAAAGTTATTAGACTTTTGAGAAAGCAAAAATTTGGCAAGAATTTTTACCTAGATGAAATTAATCAAAATCTATGAAAAATTCTCGATTTTTGCAATTTCTTATGAGGCCGTAAAATATAAGTTTGGAGTAACTTCTTAAATATTAACTAATAAGATCTAGTATTTTAAATACGTCTTTTATCTAATCTATCTTAATAAAACTGTGGCTTTTTTTCATGATTGACGTTTTGCGCCATTTTCAAAATTAACATAGTATTAAGAATTCGCATATCAGTAGGCATATTATTCAAAATTAGCATTTTTATATGCTGAATTCTAGATAAAGATAGGCTTAACTTGACATCACAGAGACATTAATAGCTGTTGAAAACTCACAGCAAATTTGAAAATAGCATATTATTTGCAAAAAAACCGTTATTCCATGTAACGATTAGTACCTTCGAAAAACAGCTTTTAACAGTAATTCAAAATGAGTCAGCATTCTATACTTATAGCTGATTAATTGATCAGTTGTTTTTAAATTCTAATTTTGATTGTCTTCAAAATGTCACTAAAGATGCTCTCCTATTAGCATTTAATTTTTAAAATGTCTTATAATTTCACGTGTAATAGATATCAAAGATGCGGAATAATAAAAGGGCATTGGAAAGATCTTCAGAAGAAAAAGCGAACAAAGTAATCCAAAATGAGTCAATATTCCATACTTATAGCTGATCAATTGACCAATTAATTGATCAATTGTTTACAAACTTTAATTTTGAGTGTCATCAAAATTTCACTAAAAATGCTTTCTTATTGAACTTTTTATTTTTAAAATGTCTTTTAAAATAATTTCACGTGTAATAGAAATCGAAGTTGCGGAATAATAAAAATGGCGCACAAAAGATTTTTAGAAGAAAAGCGGGTCTAACTTAAAACTTTTATCTTCGTTCTCAAAATCAGTGAAAGTTGAAATATAAACAAATAAAATTAGAGAGGATTCCGCAGAAATTGAGGGAAAAAGCGCCGATTAATGAAGCAAAAAGCAATATTCCTAGGAAAATGTTGATCTTTCGAGCCACTTACGCTGTTGAATTTCCTTATTCTCAGCTGAGAACATTGTCCGAAAGATAAAATGGATCTTTTAAGACGAAAAATATGTAAAACAAACGATCAAAACTTTTTCCGTTTCGTAGGTAGTTACGAGTTCTAAAAATTGCTGATAACAAATCATAGGAGCTGTTTTTAGAATGTTTTTGGAATTATGTTTAGAGATTAAAGTTCTTTCAACTCCTTCTTAGAATAGATTATTAAAAAAGGTAAGAAACTATAAAAAGCTCCGTATTAAATATCATCTATAATTAAGAAAACTGCATCAACACGACATTGCTTATTTAAGTTTTAGCAATCATAATCATGGTCTGATACTAAAAATGGTTTAATGAAAATTTGCCTCCATCTTTTCGTTTTAGAAAGTTGAGGACACAAATACTTAGTCCAGTTCAAAATATGGAACATTGGCCTTAAAATGGTTGAAAATTATTTGAATCAATTAAAATGAGAAGATACCCCTTTTAAAATCAAGAAATTCATATATTACTAACATATAAAATTTCAATATTTGATTTGAGGATACGCGGTCTTTCTTTTACTCCCGTTTAAGGGAACGAAATCGTCTTTAGTTTAGGTTTAGGTAATGGAATCGCTTTAACTTTCGTTTCAGGTAACAGAATTGCTTTTACTTACGTTTTAGGTAACGTAAGTTAAAAGTTAGTAGGCTGACTTATATTTAGTCAATTTTGAAAGTATTTGCTTTCATTTATGCATTTGTTTCAAGTTCAAGGAAAAGTATCGCTCTTTGTAATGAGAAATCGTTACAGTATATCTAAACCAAATATTATTATTTTTTTCACTCTAAATTTTTCGGAACATTTTTTTTCCTCTTTTTATCATAATATTTTTACCAATAAAAATTAATTTGAATATTTCTTCGTATTAGCTCACTAGACAAAAAATTAATCATCCTTAGACAAATTCTGTACTGTCTGTACTCCATATCTGGACTTGGTCACGATTCTGTTAGAAAGTTACTTCTTTTTATATAATTCAAGTAACTAGATAGCATTTGATAGTGCAAATCCTTAAAATTTTGGGGGTTTTGATTATACAATTTTTCCAGTTGTTTTAACATACATCACAGATTTTTATGAGGCTCAAATGTAATGATTTTGTGAAGCATTTGAGTGTGTGAAAGTGCATAAAACCTGTCACATATTCTTCCAGCCCTATAAGTTTTGCTGTCGTCCTCTTAAAAAGCAGAAGTGTAATAAACACATTTATTATGGAGCTTTTGCTTGATTTATATCACTTAATCATCCAGAATGTTGAAACATGCTGGTTTATGTTAGTGATTACTTCATTGTGTAGGTTACTCATTTTTTTTCATGGTTTCTCTAGGGGTGGTTAACTTTTTGACAGATTATTTGATCAATTTATTACTACTTGGGAAACCATCATCGCAAAGAGTAAAGGGGCAATATTTACATTTAGGGTGGTGACTGGTGGTCTTGTCTAGAGATATCTTCATGTCCTTGAAGTGTCCAGTACAAAGTCTTGCTATAGCGGATGGGAACTTTCTAGGACAGTTAAGATCTGAAAAGAAGGATTTTTTTTATAAATTTCCATGAAATGTTTGCACTGGGAAACCGCATGAGAGTCTTAATGCTGTAGATCTTGTTTATATATAAGGAACAAGATATAATATCTTTTCTTACTTCTTTTATTTGAGATATCTTTGAGAATCCTGTAATGTCTTGTTGATATATTAGAAATAAGATATGATATTGTTTTTACTTCAAATTAAAAAAAAAAAAGATATGAATAAAATTGTATCTTAATGTGAATAGTAAATGTAAAACTTAATATTAAATGTTTTATTTCTAATATTGATTCTTGATTTTTTTTAATTACAAAATACATTTAAACATTATAATGAAAGAAATAAAGTATATGAGAAAAGCACTCTTTTTAAAATATTATATTCCAGTATTTTTTTTTTATTGCTAGCTATGATTATGTGTTTTAAAGTACAAAGTTTAAACGTTATAATAGAAGAGATGAAATACATGAAAACAATGTTTTATTTTGTTAAATACTGTTTACTAGCATATTTTTTTTTATCTCTATTATTTTTGTATTGCGTATTTTTTAAAAAACAAAGTACATTTAAACTTTATAATAAAAAGATAAAATACATGACAGAATGCACTTATTAGAATATAGCATTCCAGAGTATTAATTGTTTTATCGCTGGCAGTTATTTAACATAGAGTATGTTAAAACGAATTTGCTCCATAATACGTCCTGTAACTTTAAATTAGAATTTATTACACTTATGATGAATGTTTTTAATTTTACAATTGCTGGGACTAATGATGTATTAAGTAAATATGGCACTTAATACATCAAAACCAATGCTCTTAAAATAGCGAAAAAAAATTTTAAAAACTTATTTCATAAAATAATATTTATGTTGATAGTTGTAGTTCAGATTATGTATAAAATTTTTAAAGTTTTTCCTTTTGAAAATTTTTCGTGTTTTAAATGTTTCAACTTGTTGTTCATGTTTTATTTAGAGAAGGTATTACAAAAATACTTTTTATAGAAAATCTAAAAATTTTCAAATATGGCAGAAACATTTTATGGCAAAATTGTCGATTAGTGTTTATATTGTCAAGGTATGACAGTATTTTTAATATTTTATTAAATATAGGTTTTTTACTCCAAATTAAACTTTTTATAAATAAATTTTTTTCTGTAAGAAAATTTGTAAGAGGTACAGAGTTTTTTGAGGGAAAAACATATATTAAATTAGTTAAACTTTCAAATTAATTGTACAGTGAGCGAAAAAAAAATTACCACCATGAAAATTTTTTGCTATAATGATTTGATTTTCACATACTAAGCCAATTTCAATGGTATAAAGGATTGCAATCTGGAAAATAATGGTCCCCATACCTTACTCATGACATCGGATATCTTAATTTTACTTTTTTCTTATTTCGCTAAACCTCGAAAACTTTTAAACGAATGGAAATTTATGCTCACAAAACTAATTCATATAAATAATAATTTTTAATTGTTATTTAAAAATAAACATTTTTTAATAATTTTTTTATTTTATTTCTTAAATGATAATTTTACTTAAAAAAAATTTTAAAACTTAAGGGAAACAAATTTGTACAATTTTAAATGGCAAAATCCAAAATTTGAATGATATTGGTAAAAAAAAAAACTAAAATTTAAAAATCTTAAATTTATTTGAAATTTTAATTTGTCAAAAGCTATTTGACCGATTCATTTCAACTTGAGAATTTTGTCATTTAAAATTACATAGTTGAAAATGATCTGAAATTTTTTATAAATTACAGTTAAAAATTTCAACGACCCCTATTAAATAAAATAATAAATAGTTTTTAAAATTTATTTTCAAATTTTTTTTTCTTCATAATTTCGGCTATATTTGTTTTGGAACTATTTTGAGAGTGTGTCATTATCAAATTGACACTATCTTGTTTTTATTTTGAAAAACCCTTTTTTTTACAGTGAGGGTGACAGTTATTGTAAAAAGTTTAAAAAAAAAAAATTAAAAAAAACAGATGCACTTTGTTGACCATATTGCAACAACCAACTGAAATACTTTTGATCGTCAAAATTGGAGAAACTATATCCTCCTTTACCCACAACTCTCTTTTGAGAGAGGGCTTTACTTATAATAATGGTTAAAACTGTTTTAAATCAAATTAAAAAGAGAGAATGGAAGAGCTTAAATTTTTTGCCACAAAAAACATTGCGACAAAAAGCATCAAAGTTTCAATTAAAAAAGTGTAAGCGTAACACTTTATGCAGTAGTAGAGAATTAAGGGCTAAAAAGTGCAGAATTTTTGCTAATATAGAGGTTTCCACGATATTAGGAACAAGGAAATATTTTATCTTCACGTTTAAGTTTAGTTAATTTAGTTTTATTTTTAGTTTTTAGCTTGAGCTTAGTATTATTAGAGGTTAAGATTATCTTATGCGTAGTTGTGGGAAAAATTACTTTAGATGAAAATTATTAGACATAAAATCATACATTAAGACATAAATTTTGCTTAAAATATAAAAGATATGCTCATAAAATGGAGCAAACTGGCATCTCTGTTGCCATTGAATTGAAATCACGTAAAATTCTTTTAGTCTTTTACTGATAATTTTCCACATACAAAATCTGCCACTGATAATTTTCCACAGACAAAATCCGTCACTGATAATTTTCTACGGGTAAAATCCGTCAATGATAATTTTCCACAGACAAAATCCTTTACTGATAATTTTCCACAGACAAAATTCGTCACTGATAATTTTCCACAGACAAAATCCGTCACTGATAATTTTCCACAGACAAAATCCGTCACAGATAATTTTACACAGACAAAATCCGTAACTGATAATTTTCTACGAACAAAATCTGTCAATGATAATTTTCCACAGACAAAAACCTTTACTGATAACTTTCCACAGACAAAATCCGTCACTGATAATTTTCCACAGACAAAATCCGTCACAGATAATTTTCCGCAGACAAAATCCGTCACTGATAATCTTCCATAAACAAAAATATTTTGAGCATTTAGATTCTGTTGCAGTTCTCTTAAATAAATATTTTATTAACACGAAACAAAATATTATCGAGTCTCAAGTAATTGCCTCTTTTTAGAAAGCAATCAAGAATTCCAGGAAAATTCCTAATCCAGGAAACTTGAAAACAATTTAAGTAAAGCTCATTCACTCCCTCAACTCACTAGAACTAAAAAGGCTTAGTAAGCAATGATTGTCTGTGTGGATTAATCGGAAAAAAATGTTCTTTTCTGGGAATTTCCTTCGAATGGCTTCACAATGGGAGGGGAGGCTGGTAAAACCCAAATGTTAGTTTGTTAGTGGGTTAAAAAAGTAATTCCGCAGAAAAGTGTGAGGTTTTATATATTTGTTTCACAGTTAACATTTCTGTTGAATTTCACAACCACAAATCGGTTTTACGAGGATTTAAAAGAAATTCCGCTGAACGCCACAAAGTACTTAAAAAGAGAGAAAGTGTGTGTTAAATAGGTTTTAAGAACATTTTCAGAGGAAATTTAAAAAAAAAAAGTGAACACGAACTCTTTTAATACAAAAAAAGTGTTCTGATATTTCACTCAAAGTTTCAGAATGTTTTTGCTGAAAAGCTAGTAAAGAATCATTTTAACCAAATAATGCTTGAATTCGTATTAAATTATAATACAGTTTTGTGACGAGTAATTCCGTTTTAGTTGTTGTTAGACACTTATATTTAAATTGAGTGTATGTTTTTTGGTGTCTTGGGATATTCATCCACTTTTAGATGCACCTGGATAATTTTTGTTAAAAAAATTTTTCCGCACATGCGCTGTATAAAGCAACTACTTCAATTACTCTTATCTGGCGCAATTTTTATTATTATTTTTTTAATTTTAAAGCAATAATTTCGTTATAAGTTTAAAATTGATTCAAACGCTTTGTTTAATTTTTTTTAAATATTTAAGCTATAGCAGAAGTGGCACTAGACCTAGTATATATTTCAGACATTTACCAAAGGTCTAGTCATACTAGGTCTGGTTTAAGTGCCATTGCCCGGTATACATTTGCCCGGTATATCCTACACTGATGTTTTTTTAAGGTCAAGTGCCATTGCCCGGTATACATTTGCTCGATACTCCAAACGCTGATGTTTGTTCTAATCTATCGTCAGTAAGTATTAAATATCGAATAAATGTAATTATATCCACGAATAAATTAATATCAAATCGGATGTAATGAATATTTCGGATATTCATCAAAGCGACTAATTTGATTGTCAACATTCACCGGTGAAAGTCAACAACCACCGATTTCGGTAATTCACAGTAACATGCACATCATTTACATAATAACCTCATCAGGACGATTATTTCATACTTTGGCTAAATAGCATCCGGCATTTCAAAAAATTAAAAATAATTGGTTTTGTTGGCGATGATATCGTAAGGCGATAAAGAATCATGCATAGTACAGACAGGTAAGGAAGATATTAACCTCGAAGGAAGCGTGGATGAATACCCCAAAGAACCATGTTTTTTCCTCCTTTAAGCTACAATTATAAAGTTATTTTTTAAAAATTCAATTGTTATAATTTTATATTTATATTAATGTTACAGTGGTTTTATGATTATTTTCCGAGAAAAATTTTCAAAAAATGAAAGCGAATCATTTTAAACTCAAGAAAAGTGTTTTGATATTTCACATAGAGTTTCAAAATGTTTTTGCTAAAAAGCAAGTAAGGAACAGGACGGCCAACTACTACGCAAATAGTCTATAGAGTGGTAAATAATTAAATTTGAAAGCATTCGGCATTTTTGGTAGTTATGCGACATTTTAAAAGCCTTACCACAAAAGACCTGGGAAAAGATGGGTTTCGTATGTATACTTTTGAATCATTTATATGTAGTGGCTTGGAAAATAGCTTTAAATCACCTTTACAAAACAAAGAAACATAAACTTGCAAAAAAAAACATAAACCTGCTACCACAAAAATAATTTTTTCTTAAAATAATACAAAATTGACAACCCTGATAAAAAATTAATTTTAACCAATTAATACATGATTTAGTATTCAATTGTAATATAATTTTGTGACGAGCACTTCCATTTAAACAATGATAAGACACTTATACTTAAACTCAGGGCTGAAAGCAAGACGGAAAAGAGCAAAAACTGGTACCGAAGGCATTTCATTCTAGCATTTTTTTCGAGAAACAATAAATTTCTGTAACTACCAAAACTTTTTTACAATTTTAGCATAGATATAAAACAGCTTCTTTCTTCATAGAAAAGTAAATATAGCTGAAAAATCAAAAAAGAGAATAGTTTAACTCCTCCCGGAAACACGCTAAAACTGAAATGGGCTTACTACCAGTTTTTCCTCTTTTCCGTCTCGCTTTCACTCATGCTTAAACTGAGTGAATGTTTTTTCCTTTTAGCTACCATTATAGTTTTTTAAAAATGTAAAATTGGTATAATTTTACATCTACATTTTGTTCTCTTTAAATGTATTGTGGTAAACACAAATATTAAACCATTTGTGCCATCCATTTACCCATCCTTTTAAAAAAAGGACAGTTCCTTTTTCAAAGAAGAAAAAAGTGGTAGCACAAGTGTCTCATTTTTAGTATTTGTTTTGCCGAAACTACCTACAACTACGCAACTTCGATAGTTCTACAACCATATTGCATTAATTAGATAAATGCATATCGCTGCTTCAAAACTAAAACGACACATCTCCAATTGAGTTAACATTGCAGATGTGTCGTTTTAGTTTTGAAACAGCAATATGTTTGGATTTGGAGTCTCAGAATAATTATTTTCATAAGCCTAAGTGGTAGGGACCAGGAAGAAATATCCGCTTGGTTTGAATAAATTCATGTTACCATTTTTTCATCGATGTATTTCTCATATATAGACCACTTTTTGCCGCCAGGAATTAAGGCATACCTGCCAACTTTTAATCCTTTCAAGTATGATTTTCCCCAGTGGTAGTTAAATGGAATTTATATTAAAATTTTAGACAGAAACATTCGATGTATTTAGAACAAGCTTTTACCTTCTTCCACAATAGTATAACATATTAATACGTATGCTTAATTTTTTAAAAAGTAGTGGTGAATCAAAAAGATTATAAATTAAGTTTATAAATGCAAGGAATATATAGAAAGCATACATTTTACTACCACTTTAAATATAGAAATAAAATTTTACGCCAAATGCGTAAAAGTTGGCAGGTAAGGGCTTAAGTAATGGTAAAATATTGTTGCTACCATTATTTACTTCATTTTTAGCAACTTTACTTCCCAAAAGAGACGATGAAAGAGGGAAAAAGGTGGCAGTAAAACATTGTTAATTCTAACCTCAGAATTAGATCGGCTGTGCAACGCCGGTTCTAAAATAAAATATAATCTTATTGAAAGAGTAGGTCGACATATTGGTAAGAGGAGGAGCATTCATAAAGAACAAGAAAAAGATAAATTTCAAATTAATATTATAGAAGAACTTGCACGCTTTTGAAAATAAAAATAAGTTGGAGTGTTATAATTTCACTTAACTGTAACTACACCTCTTCAAAACAAATAATCAGTCTGGAAAACAAAACTCCAAGAAGTCCTAATACTAAGGTCTGCTTTATTATTTCAACAAAATATTTTACTAATGCTTAGAATATACTATGTAGACTTTCCACATATGTCCCATATGAATCAAGACGTCACATTTTCTGAAATTTGCACAAGAATATATCAAACAAAAGCTATAGTTTGTCTACAGTAAGAACTCCTCTATCCATTCGTCTGGACCCGTGGCGGTGACTATGGTAATGAGATATAACTATTTCAAGTATGTGAGGCAGTTTTTGGCTTGGATCGGCAAGAGAAAGGGGCTCTTTTTCTTTGGTCTATTGTTTTAGCCCTAGAGTGAAGAGAAACTACCCTCCCTGAAATGCCTATTCTTGTTTCCATCGCAGCAGACGACCTCAGACTTTGTGGCGAGGGGAGTTCTAACCGTAGACAAACTATAAGTTATTCCGATTCTGGCATAAGATAACAAATGCAGATGCTGCGCTACTGCCGATATTGACCACATCATCATCGTATGTCTAGTGTTATAACAACAGGGTAACATATTTCGAACTCAAATTGGTTTTGGAGCTCTGTCCTTCTTTCTCATCACTCATAGGCACTTTAGATGATCACAAACTTTAATCCTTTTTTTTTATTCCTAAAGACTTTTCATCTAATGTAAAATACATTCAACCATTCACTTCACCCTAGCATAATTGATAAGCGATAAATAGGAAAGAGTTCCAAAAACGACAGTCAGTCATCATCATGATTAATGCTTATGTTAACCTTTTTTTCTTGAGACAACACTTTATTTGTGATTATGGTGTCGAAGTTGATCTTGTCGAGGAAGTTGATCTGTTCAAAATTGTGAGGATATGAAACACCTAGAACACCCTTTTTTCCAATGGGTAAGAAAAAAGGTGCAGTGGAGGTAGGATGAGATGGTGCAAGATGCAAAAGTTTGAAATATGAAATGATTGACAGAAATCTTAATCAGTAGCTGAAAGGCAGTTGAGAGTGAGTTTAGCAAAAGAAAGCTCAAACTTATGATTGGAAGATGATAGAGTTTAACTGACAACAAAGATGCTGAAAAAATTAATCCAGTACTTTTGATTTTGTTCCTTTGATTATGAAAGAAATGAATTTGGTACCTTGACTTATTGTATTACTTTTGTTGCATTTATTATGAAGCATTAGGAAAATATTGATTCAATTTAAACTAAACTACAATCGTAGGAAAAAGTTATAATATCTTTTTAAAAAAGGTAATCTTTATTTTATGATTAAATATTTTTCTTAGAAATATATTTAAGTTTATTTTAAATATGATTTTCTTTCATTATCCACTAAGCTGATAGTTTAAGAAAAACACCTGAATGAAGTGCCAATACATTAAATTCATTTTAAGGAAAATATCAGTTTTGAACAAAAATAATAAAGCAATGCGTTTACTTTATGTCAAAATTCCTCAGTGAATAAAAATTTGTTAAATTACGTTATCTGTTATTGAATTTAATTTTGTTTTTTATCCTAAAGATTTCTTAGTAACTCGCAACTGATGATGAACAGGAATTTTTAATTTATTTGAATAAACTATTAAAATCAATTAATGTAAAGCCCAACGTCATTTTTTGCTCCAAAATAAACAAATGTTTGAAATTGTTTGCAATACAAAATTAATTTCATTTGGAATAGTTTGGTTTTATTTTTATAAAGTTTATTTCAAATTTAGAATTTTTTTACATCATCGTAAGTTTTTAATATAAGTTCGTTACGACTTATATTAATCAGGAATTAATTAAATTTACCATAAAAAAGAGGAAGATTCTGCTTATTAGTTTGCTTTTTAACGAGGTTGTAATTAACTCATGATGGAAGATAGCAATAATTTAAAAAATACATTTCTAAAATTTCCTAAAAATTCTTGTTTGGTATGTTTGTTTTTCTAAAAGAATCAGATTAATTGCATGTAATCATTCATAGTTTTTATAATATATTTAGTAAAATATGCACTGGAGTATATTTAATAAAATTATAATACATTTAATCAAATTTACGATATCGATTTGCATAATTGTAAAGAAACCAATAATTTATGCCTCCAACGAAGCTGAGTTGAAGGGCGAAGATAAGTGAAACATTTATTTTGTGAAAATCAACTTCTGACTGAATAGGAACTTCAGGAATATAATTGCAAAAAAATATATTTGCAATTTTTTTATTGAACTTCATTTGGTTCGATTACATTAAATCTTAAATCTGGTAATCATATTTTGACTGCATAGGACTGTCAGGAACATGTTTGCAAAAATCTCTCTTCGCAGTTTTTCATTGGATTTCATTTGGTTTGATTACATTAAATCTTAAATCTGGTAATCTTATTTTGACTGCATAGGACTGTCAGGAGCATGTTTGCAAAAATCTCTCTTCGCAGTTTTTCATTGGACTTCATTTTGTTCGATTACATTAAATCTTAAATCTGGTAATCATATTTTGACTGTATAAGACTGTCAGGAACATGTTTGCAAAAATCTTTCTTAGCAAGTTTTCATTGGATTTTATTTGATTCAGTTACATTAAATCTCAAATCTGGTGTATTGAATCTGGTTCAAATCTGGCTCACATCTGAATAATCAACTCTTGACTGTATAGGTACGTCAGGAATATATTAATAAAAAATCTGTTGACAGACTTTTGTTAGATTTCAATTGGTTTGATTACATTAAATCTAAAATCTGGTATGTTAGTTCGCTTTTAAAAATAATTAAGCTAAATACATGAAGAGATAAAGTAATAATTTCAAAATTAATTAAAAAAAACACAATCGTAGTTTTTATAAATTGATGGTTATTATGTTTTTGTTTGTAGGAGAAATTGTAGAAACTACATTGTATAAATAAAATGTATGTATGTGTAAAGAAAAATTTATTTCATTTATGTATACTCATAAATCCCGTCTAAAATTCAAAGTAGATGACGATAGTGACACTTTTATTTTGTCACAGCTTTAAATCTTTAATAAAAAATTACATAATTGTAAAGAAATCAAACAAATGAAGAGCTTAGTGGGTAATAAAAGTAAGCGACATTTTCTGCGGGTATTTGTTAATCAGGTAAAAAAACAAAGTAGTGTCATCAATATGTTTTATGTAGCAGAATTGTTTTTGCTTTCACTTTAATATAAACAAAACAAATCCAGATTAGATTCGAGTATGCTCACATGATTTTTATTTCAAATTAGAGGGTGGTAAATAAAATAAGGCAAATAATTTTTTGTCCTGACTTCTAATAAAAATTTATTATAAAATAGTTTGGTTACCACTTTTTCCCTCTTACTCTGAAAACGTCTCATACCTGATTCTTTCACAAAGATTTTTACACATCCCTCTTTATGAAGCTTATTCGAAGAACATAATACACGTGAAATTAACTCATTCAAGACTGATGTTGCGAAAATGAAATATTTATTTTGGATATACAAAAAAAAACTCTTTAAGAAAGTTGGTGGTACTTTTATGTTTGGACCAGATCAGCCAACTTCCTCAAATTTTAGCCTGAGATTTTCCCCAGATATTTAGGATAGTAACAAAATTTCGATTTTAACACTTGATTTAAAAGGATTTTGGCCAACAGAAGAGATTTATAATTAAAAGCTATAATTAATATACTGACCATTCCACTTTAAATAATGTTCCGGGCTAGAACTTTCGAGTTAGCAGGTCTATTAAAGTAACACAAAAAAATATTTAAAACTTAATACCACTTTAATTTTAAAATATCACAATAAACTAATTTCAAATCAAGATATCAATATTTATAATATAAATAAATTATGGTAAGTACGACTGTCTTATTGTGTTCATGAATATTTTCGGAATGAAATAATTAAGCTACCATAATTAATATTCAAGATAAGACGAACACGTTGGCATTTCATGGGTTCATACGAATAATAATAAGGAGTCGAGTTATAAGAAAATCATCTTTAGACTGTTTAGGAACATCAATAATATGTTTATAATTTTCTTCACATACGGTCTGGCTAAGTGAAAGATAAACATTACTTATGAAGTACTTAAATTTTATATTCATGTTACCGGTTACAATATACTTATTTATTATATTTAAGTTGAAAAAAATTTTTTTTCAAAAGAAATTGAAACTTAAAATTTATCTTAATTCTAAACTTTTAAGACCAATCTAAGGCTGAGAAAATCAAAGACGTAATAACATCATAATAAGAATTTTATGACGCTTGTATATGCTACGGCCAAAGACCGAATTCGGCCATTTCGCGAAATGGCTAAGAACGCTGTAAATTGGCTGGCCAATGACCGATCTTTTCTTGATTTCGGGAATTGACCGGTCATATCGCGAAGTGGCATGGGAGGATCAGACAAAGTTGGAAGAAAAAAATCATCGGCACGTATTATTGGCTCTGTATAACCATAACTTCATTCTTTAAAAATTACTAGCTGCGGTAACTGCTAACTGCGCTGGTATGTGGCCATTTGAGACAAAGTAAAAAATTAAAGTTTTTCATTTAAAAACTTGTCTATTTTTTTATATTTTTAAATTTGAAGATTTATATTTTTAAATTAAAAAAGAAAACAAAAGGGGCAATATTAGCAAATTAACTTTTTAATAAAACAAATATTAAAAAATTGCAGATGCGCCGCCTACCGGGCATTCTTGAATGAGCATATCGCGTTTTGGCCGGAACATCGTGGCCACTTCGAGAAATGGCCGGCCAAAGTAGAATATTCACTGATCGTTTCAATCAGATCGCGAAGTGGCCGGACTTCAGGCTTTGGCCATAACATATATATTTATCGTCAACATCAAAGAAATGTTTTACAAAATTTTTATTATTCTTGTATTAATTTTAAAAAAAAACAAAACCGAAAGTTGTGACAACCAGTTTTTTATTTCAAAATTAGTTAAAATATATATTTATTTTCCTACTTCTATCTTTCTGGGAATAGCATCTACAACAAAGCTGTCCAACTGCAAAGAGCCCACGGGCTAGAATTCCGGTCACTGATCACCTGGCAGCACACTTTTTGGCAACGACGCCATCAGTGTAAGGTTTTTTCGCTTTAGCAAGCTCAAGTGAAATCGCATGCAAAGCATTGTACTGATAAGATTTTACTTGAGTAAACATCCGAGCTTGTTTTTGCAGTTTTGATTTCAGTTCTGAAACTATCAGAGATCTTTCTTTTCCTTGATATTTACTGTGACTCTGTGAAGACTCGCATAATGCCTTTTGGTATTATATTCTTTGCACACAGTCACAACTTGCATACTAATCAAGCACTGAAGTTTGTCCTTTCTATTCGTGATGAAATACTGGGTTTCCTAGCGGTCCTGGAACACTCGATTCTCACTGTCTATCTAACGCGAGGCAATATTATATAACGCCAGCGTGCAGGGTATAGTCCGTGGGCCGAAGTCTCAAAAGTAGCTCTAAACTAATTTTCGTTCCGACATTTGAGGGGCAATTTTATTCTACCAAAATAGAACACAATCTTGGCTGAGAAGCATAAATTCATAAAGTTCTCCAAAATCTGACTGGTCATTAATTGATAGTTATCAAAACAATGACGAACTATTTTGTTTTCACGAATTCAGTATTTTGCCCAAGAATATCCGAAGAGAAGCGTAATTTGACGTCACTTGGAAATGAATGGACCAATCAGAACAAAAGCAGTTGTCTGCATACTACGATATCTTACCGTTCGTTCACGTTTCTTTTGCGCTAAAACACTTAACAGTTTTTTATAAGTATGTACTTCAAAATTTTTACACAATTATAGTTACTTCAAGATCTTAAAATCTTTTTTTTTTTCTTTTCTTTTTAACTGATGATGATTTGATAATTCAATATAAAAAGGTAAAACATTGACTATGACAGTTATAGTTGTAATGAAGGGTTATGATACTGCATCTGCGATTATTTGTCAGGTTTTTTTATTATTTTTGTAAAAATACTTAAAACTTGAATTCTATAGAATATATAAATCTTTCCTACACTTTGTGAAAATTTAAATTTGCATCAACATTTTAAGAACTGCTACCCTACAGGAAATAATCTGATTTTCTTCAAAAATCTGGAGATATTTCTCCCTTATTTTTTAAGACGATACTTATTTTAGTAAGCTAAAAAACCATTTCATACAAATGAATATTTTGAAATTCAGTTTGACATAAAAATGAAAAATTTCATTTGTGTAAAATTTACAATAAATTTGAATTGATATTTTTTAAAATTTGTTGTATGGTACACTGTCTTTTACTGAAGCTTTAAAACTTTCTTTACTATATAAAAACCGGATATTTTACACACTGAACTATCTTGTTACATAATTTATTTGAACAATTTAACAAAATTTGGTTTTTCATTATTTAAAATTTTAATGTTTTGGCACAGCATTAATTTTGAAAATAATAATATTGATTTAGAGAAAATATATTTAGTATGAAGAATTTATTGTTTTAATTGAGAAAAAAAATGTTTTCAAGTGTTATTTCAAATAGTTTTTGCAAGTGTAGCAAAAGACAAATACAGAGTGTTCCAAAAAACCTTAGACAGGTATTGCTGAATATATTTTTATTTAGCAAAAGAATATAATTTCAGACATTAATATATTTGGAAATTTCATTATGGTTTGATATTCAATAATTTATTTACATTTAAGTGTAGAGACATTCTTTAACTATTTGTCGAAATAGTGCCAGTTGGAAAATTGATTAAACACATTTTTTAAAGCAATATCTGAAGTTAAATGTTTAAATCATGTTTTAAATCTACTCTATTGTTTTCAAATTTAATTCAAAAAAAATATTCAATGATTAAATACAAAAATGTCGAATTTTTGTTGCTGACCCTACAGAGAAAACCTACATAAATTCCCTTAAATTTCATGATTTATTTTTAGTTTAGATTAGTTAACAGTTTTTTTTATAGCTTATGAGTAGTATTTATTTAAGAGAAGTATTTTTTATAGCTTTTTTGTAAGAGCAAAAAAAAAAAAAAAAAAAAAAACATAAAAAGTTTTGTTTTCTTTTTTCCGAGTAAGCACAGCTTAATAAAAAAAATACATTTATACGCCATTCAGAGTTTAAAAAGAAGTAATAATTAAGTAAAATTAAAATGCAAGCAATATAAGATGTGCGCTTTACTCTACAAAAATGTTTAATATCACAGATATTAGATAAATAAGCCATCAAAACAACCATGTTTTAAAACAATACTTACCATAGCACCTTTGTTAGTGAAACAAAAATAATATTTTTTTTAAGAATAATGGATCATTAACGTTAATATATAGCTTTTTTAATCATTTTGGAACTAATATATTATCTTCATAAAGTAATGAAAATTGTTTTAAAAATTTTTTTTTTAACATTTCATCAACATAACCACAATACTTTCATTTCTTTTGTGGAATCTATATATAAATATCCCCTTTAAATTTGTAACTCAGCAAATATTATTAAAATTAAAATTGGGCAAAAAATTCTTTCTTATTTTTAAGCTAAGTATATATTTTTGTATCTTAAAATCGGAGACAAATTCTTGATTAGGTCAGAGAGGCATTGCAATGTGACCTCCTGCACAATTCGAATTTCGGAATGAAAATCAAATATTTAACAGTAAAGCGGGAAAATGAAGCGTTATCAATATATAGTTGGCTATAAAAAGAGACCTTTATTTAAATTTTTTAAAAAAATCAAAGGATTAAAATAAAATCGAGAAAATTAGCATCAATGCAACCAACGATTTGCTTACAAACATTGCTGTAAGCGACTGTGAGGAGACAATGCGTGATTGGTTAGCTTGGCGGAGGAAAAAATAATTCAACGATTTCACTGGATGAGAGTACGAAAGCATACAGAAAAAGAGTGCGTCATAAAATCGATTGTTATTAAATTATGACCAAATAATATTTGGAGAACTTTATAAAATTAAAAATACTAAAACATTCTGAATCGTTTTGTCAAAAGAAAAAATTGCCCCCAAAGTATCGGAACGAACTTGAACGATAAATGAGTTCGGCCCACGGACTAGTAGGACTGCTCTTGACCTGTAGATGTCCTGTACCTTTTTCTCCCAATGCAATGAAAGGAGTGAAAGAGCGATCAAGAGGAAATTTCGGGGATCTTGGCTTGACCAAGAATGGTAGTCTCGGATGCTTCTTGCTACCATAAAATTTCGAAAAAAGAAATATGCTGAAAAAGAAGTTGGCGGGCCGCACAAAATGTGTTGGCGGGCCGCCAGTTGGACAGCCCTGATCTACAATAATGGTAACGCTTTTCGGGACGTGCTAGTCATAAAAGTATTCGTATGGATTCAGATAAAGGATAGAAAAAAATAAAAAGCGGTAGCTTAAGTTTGGGCATAGCTAATTTGGCAACCTTATTTTAGCTTTCACTTTAAATCCAATACATCCAACCTATGTTTGTTAAAAGTGTAACTATATAATTTTTAATTTGAACTAAGTCTTGGTGATATAAATAAAGAAAACTGTTATTACCCCCCCCCCCCCACCTCACAAATAAACTGCTATAAAAATAGTTTGGCTATCAGTTACCTTTTTTACCGTGATTCTAGCCACCCTGAGAATGCATGTATGACTCACCTATCTCGAAGAGGTTAAGCAGTATAGATTTTATGAAGCAAAATCCAAACTGCTTTCAGCTCATAAAATAACATATAGATTCCGCCCCAGAGCGTCAAAGTTAGATGATAATGTGACGTTTACAGACATAAAATTCGAATAAATAGTTGGATACACAATTTTGGCTAATTGCTAAATAATGCCTTCAGCTACTACTTTATAATTAAAATGTTTTTTTCAATTGAACAAATCAATGGATGAAAAGGTGTTATTCCTAACTCCACTCTAACAGAATTCATTCTTTTATGGAAAGAAAAAAATTTGCGTTTAATCGGTACTTATAGTTAAAATGATTTAAATAAGGAATTATAAATAATTATTTTTTTAAAAGCTTTTATAAATGATGCACATAATCTGTAAGAAATTATTAAAAATTATGCACTACTGCTGTAAAATAATTTGTAATTTAAATGTGTTTTAATGTGCCGTAATTTATTATCTAATAAAAAAGTAAAAACAATATCAAAAGGACTCCATTTTTTAGAATTATTTATTTATTATTTTAAATTTTTTTATTAGCAATTAATTTAAGATACGTAAATTCTATTAGACATAATAATCCGTGAAAAATTATGCAAATAATGTATAAGAAATTATTATATTATCAGAAATTAAGCAAAAAACTTTTAATATCGCTAAATTTATTCCCAAATAAAAGTTTAAAAATATGGCAAAACTCTTCCATTTTTAGAATCATTTTTTTAAAACAATTGAGCTCTTTTCTCAATTAAAACAAATAAAATTAAATTGTTTTAACTAAACAAAATATATTAAAGGTGTTCTTTCATTTTTAAATTATATTGAAGAAATAGAGACTGTAAAATTGTAAAACATTTCTTATAAAAATATGAAAATAAGAGTTTTTCTGCACTTTAACATGCGGAGACATACGCATATTTTTTTAATTAACTTATTTTGTTCACTGGAGGCATTTTAATTTTACAAATAATGTTAAAAACAAAGAAAAAATTTAATTAATTTCTTTACTTCTGAACACTATTAATACTTTCTGAAAAAAAGAAATGTTCATTAATCATTTTGAAGAAAGAAAATATCATCTCAAATCAGTTTTGAAGAAATCAATCTATTTGCTCACATAGAAATATATTTTTTTTTTTTTTTAAAAAAAATATTAATTTGAAGGTAGCTGGAGGGAAAAACCTCTTCGTGAAATCTTTATAATCTTCTGGAAATAGTGCTTAAGCAAAGATTGAAGCCTGTTGTTGGAGTTAGTCTACTAGGTTTTTTTCTTTCATAGTTTGGTTCATTTAATTTATTTTTTCATCTCAAAGTCTATAAGCGTAAGATTAGTTTTATTTTTGAAAGATAGATGAATTTGGTTTCTTTCAAGACTTGGTTTCTTTCTAAAAAGTGAAAAAAATTATTTACCTGCGTTAAATTCTCTTTAAAGAAATTTTAAGAGAATTTGATGATTTCGAGTAATAAAAGCTTAAACATTGAGAGTTCCCATGGGTTTTGTGAAGTTTTAATTGTGGTAACAAAATTACGAAAACGTTAAAATTTTCAGTTTTATAGATACTTCTTTAACGTTGAAAAACGCGATTGTTTTAAAATATTATCTATGAAAATGGTCTTCATTAAAACTTCTTCATTGTTACTACCAGGGCCTGATTATCGCCTAAGCCCAAAAGGCACGGGCCTAGGGCCCACAATTTCTAGGGGGCCTCTTCTTTATATAACAAAGGCTGGGCACCTGGGCCGCGCAGAAAACCCATATCCCATTCATCGTGAAATTACAGAAAAATTTAAAAATATAAACAGTTTGTATACAGACTCTGGGGTGACTGATATTGTAGAGCAAGCACCTTGCTTGTTTAACTGAAAAGAAAGTGAAAATAATTCTAAGCAACTTGCTATAGTAAAGATGGCTGTGTATTTATTGTCCATATGAGGTAGCAGGTTCGGATTTCAAGGCTATGGTAAAGATGAATTTATTGTCCACATGAGATAGCAGGTTCGGATTTCAAGGCTACAGAAAAGATGGCTGTGAATTTATTGTCAACATGAGGTAGTAGGTTTAGATTTCAAGTTTGGTATTGTAGTTGAGGCAATTGAGGTTGTAATCTGTTGATGTTTTGAACTATTCTGGAGGGCCTCAAAAATTAGTAAAAAGTCCACAATATTACTTTAAAAAAATACTGAAGGAAACAGTTTATCTCAAAAAAGGCATTTTTTAATTTTTTATTTCAAATTTTCTTTATATTGTGGTCTAAACCAAACTCCTGTAAACATTGCACTAATCAAATTCGAAAGTACAGCTGAATTTTAATTGGTGCAATTTTTACTCCAACGGCTTGCAATGCAAATGCAACGAGAATGCATATTCGCAAAGTCTCTTTTAAATGATTAGTGTCAACAAGAACTAAAAGCTTATTCTTAACAAATATGTAAAGCTGTAGATTGAAGGCTACAATCTTTAAAATAATTCAGCTAAGCAGTGAATTTTAGCAAAAATCACTGATTTCAATTGTTTGTGGTTACCAAACTATTTTTATTCTCATACAACATTGTTTTGTTGTTTTATATTTTGCTTTAATATTTAGATGCCTAAACTCTATCTTAGAAAAATAATCTTCAAATGGAAGAATGTTACTCTTGAATCATGCAGTTCAATAGATTCTTTTTATTGTTAGGACTACTCTTCAGAAATTTAATTTCAAAATATTTTGTTAGGGGCCAGGAAAAATTTGTGGGCCTTGGGCTTGGATTTGTCTTGATCGGTCCCTGGTTACTACAACTATTAATCTTTTCTAAGATTTATGGGAGCGTTGTGTTAATGAGAAGATTAAGAAACATCCAGATCCATGAGAATGAAAGATCTAAGAAGAGATTTAAATTCAACAAAATAGACGAACACATAGCCGAACTATGTGCAAGTTTTTCAGAGTTTTCAGAACTTTGATTTTGAGCTAATCAAAGACGACATAAAATATAGCCCGGCAACCGCCTTTTTCCTATCCGATGGAGGTTTGTCCCGTAAATTTTGTAAATAGTTGTAAATACTTGTATATATTTTGCGCATTTATTATGTATTTTTCTTATTTTTCTGAGGCTATGTGGCTACTGTGCACCTGAGAAGCTCGGGGGTAATACCTCTAAGGGAGGCGAGGGAGTATGCCACAAAAACCTCTTCTCTCTCTTAAATTTGTTTGTTTAATCTCTCTATTTCATTTTAATTTTCTCTCAGTAAATGTTACTGAACTTTCACCTTTCAGTTGCGCTTTGGCGATTTATTATTTATTCCCACTCAGATGAATTAGTTAGAGCCCCTAGCGGGACTGATGCTAAGATAACCACCACATATGAGATGTATAATGAGATTAAGAAACATGTACTACAATCTTTAAAATTAATGTATGTATTTGGTTATGCAATTAAAAAATTTTTAAAAATTTGAATTTCTAAGAAATGTTTTCAATTGCAAAATGAGTAAAAATTTACTAAATAACAGCTGAAGAAATATTTCTTTATTTCTTTTCTTTTTTTCTGTTTTATGTATATGCTTGGGACTTATGTTATATGCTTGAATATTAGAATTTCGCCGTAGATTTTAGTAGGAATCATTATTGTTGTCTAATCTCTATTTCAATGTTAAATCTTTTATAAAATTTGGAGAATAAATTTTGCGAGTTGTGGTACCTGAAGACAGTATAGGATGTTCTCTGGTGGTAAGCCAGATTTAAAAAAATGCAGCTGCAATGGTTAAACAGTTGAAAATGTGTTCTGGCGTTAATTGGGTTTGGGTACAAGTCTGCAGTACGTAACTGTTAGCAGAGATAAATAAAACATAGTGAACGTATATAATAGTACACTATGCCACTTACGCTGCTTGAAAAAACTCAAGAAGAAAATCACCTCGTCGTTTCTTTAGAGATTGAGTTCTGATAGTTATGAGACCAAAGTTGGTCGGTTCATCCTCTTTTTCAGAAAAGATGAACGATTTCTTTTTTTTTTTCTTCAAACAGTAGTGACAGGCTTGAGAACAGACAAAATCTTGAAAAATATTATTTTGTCTCAAAAATATAGCAAAGCCTGTAACTTAGGATAGTTTAGCTGTAAGCGTAGGATAAGGAGTCGTCAAAGAATCAATTCCTATTTTATGCAGTATGCTGCCTTCTAATGGTCAGTTGAATACTACAAAAAATAGTGACTAACAAACTGAAAAATTTTAGAAATTAAAATTAAGATCTTTTTGCGGCATGTTTTTTCCAGTTTACTATTGAGAGTGAATACAAGAAATGTTTCGCTTTAACATTCGGTTTAAGGATGTTTATTACGTACCTATCTCTACGAGCACGCGTCAATTTGACGCATGATCGAATACATATAATAGCACTTACAGAGAGGCTAACTTGCTCCTAACAGCATATATATATTTTAAAGTGGTAGTTTATCAATCGTGATTCTTGGTTTAATAAATTCAATTTAGTAGATTTTTATCCACCACTATTTCTAAATAATTCGTAGGCTTATAAAATTCACCACTTTTTATTTGTAAAATATACTTTGTAGCTATTTACCGTTTTTTTTAAAATTATATAGGCGTGTTCGGAGCAGTTGGTATTTCTGCACTTAGAAAGCTAAGTAATTATATACTGTAAGAAAAAATGAGCTATCTATTTATGAAATATTCTAGTATTTTATTTTTTCAATACTTGAACTAAGCAACTGAAACCTCAAAATGTGACATGCTTCGTTTGTTCTTTCTATTATTGCTTATCGGCAACAGTTATTTATCGCTTGTTTCATTTGAGATAACGGATCGAAGTATTGTCGGTACATTCCCATTGATTATTGATGTGATGTTTGCTTGTTTACTAAAAATTTTGTCTAAATTACGATCGCGTCAAATTGACGCATATCCGTAGAGATAGGTAGGTATCCTACGAAGAGAATTTCAATATTTCAACGCTTTTGAAGAAAATAGACTTCAATATATATTTATCTCGATCAATGGATAAAAGTCATTACAAGAGATAAAATAAAAATGCAAACGGGTTTTGTAATTTTCTTTATAAAATTCGAAATGCGTCAAAATGACCCGTCCCTTAAACCCAGTGCTAAATATGAATTATTTGAAATGAAGTCTTAACCTGTTCGAGACGGGCGAGTCATACTTACTTACTTTATTTAAACAACTGGGTGCCTAGGCCGCGCAGCGGCCCCTAACCTATCCATCTTAAAAATATTATTACAGCGAATATAACATTTTGATTTATGTAACAGTGTGGTAACATAAAAATAACCATGATTAGAAATTTGTACAACTTGATCGATGAGCGGGCGAGTCATATATGCATACTCAGGGTGGCGACAATTAGGATTCAAAAATAAAACTGGTAGGCAAAATATTTCTACAACAGTTTATTTGGGGAAGAAGTAATAATAATTTGATTTACTTTATCACTACTTAATTCAAAATAAAAATTATATCCTAACACTTTCAACTAATATTCATTAGAATCAAAGTGAAAGCAAAAATAAAATTATAAAAAACAAGCCTTGTCCAAACTTAGGTTCTACTGTAGATAATTTTTTGTATATAGTATTATTATTTGTAGTGTATTTTTCTTTATTCATTTGTATTTTCATGTTTTTAATTTGACTATGGGGATCTTCCTACTAATAACTAGTAGAAGATCATTCCCTTATGACCCCGAGAGCATAGGACAATACAGAATAGACGAATGGTGGCACTACGCGCCAAATACCGAGCTATCAGAAATATTCAGCATCCAGTACTTATGTCATGCTGTACCTTTTAAAAAGCAAGCAAAAATAGTCACATATTTGCAAAAATTACTTTGTAGTTATTTACCGTTTTTTTTAAAAAAAACTATTTTGGCGTGTGAGGAGCAGTTGGCATCTCTGAATATAGCCATTTCCATGGAACAAAAGCGCGGTATATCAAAATTGTCCACCAAAAGAAAAGACAATGTTCTAAATTGTATTTTTTTGACATAAAAAATGGGTTTTTTTGGCCAGTTTTTTTCAAAAAATCTGTGCATTAAGGGGTTAAAATTATCCAGTTTAATACCTAAAGCTAAATAGAAATTAAAGCGTTTAAAATTTCCATCATATTCATGGAATAATTGTCACTACTTCTAATTTTTTTTTCAGTTTGTAACCACGCTGATAAAACTTTTATTATTTTTAAAGAATAATAATAAAGAAAATTTAAAAGCTATAACTACCCATCTTTTGTTTAAATATTAGTTTAGATATATAAATTGTTTTCTCATAGTGAGGTATTCATAATTGATCCTTTACATTACATAAATGCCGGCTATGGTTGGCACGTTGTATAACTCAATATATAGTTTTTAATTTTGCATTAACACGTGGATCTATTTTCATACCTGCCAACTTTTAATCCTTTCGAGGATGATTTTCCCCACTGGTAGTAAAATGGAAACTAAATTACAATTTTAGGCAGATACATACACAGTATTTAGAAGAAGGTATTGAGGACTACCATAACTGTATTGCATATTAATATATAGCATTAATTTTTTTAAAAATAGTGGTGGTCAAAAAGATTATGAATTAAGTTTATAAATGCAAGGAATATATAGAAAGCAGACATTTTATTACCACTTTAACTATAGAAATAAAATTTTACACCAAATGCGTAAAAGTTAGCAGGTATGTATTTTGGTGATTGTTGAACGAAACGAAATATTTCAACAAGATTTGTCCGTCCATTTAAAGAAGATGATTTATTTTCGGAGATTTCATTTCGTCACGGAGAGGTTATTAAGTTGAAACGTAATGGGTCGTTTCAATTTCTAAATAACATTAATTTTAATCGTCTTAATACGATGAATAAACAGCTTAAAGCTTCGATTCTTATCATGATTTTCTTTCACCTGGGCGCACGATGCTTCTTTCGGTTTATTTCACGAAAGCTTTAAATTTTAATAAAATAAATTAAGATTTTGATTTTTTTTTAAACTCAAGTTTTAGATAACATATGATTCACTTAATTTAAACCTTAATAAAATATAATTATTTTTATTATCACTATGCAAAAGTAGGGTAAGTAAATTTAAATTCAATTGTTCGGGAGGTAATTAAATTTAAAATCTTTTTTAAAAAGGCTAAGATTTCCAACTTATTATAAGATTAGGCTAAGATTTCCAACTTATCTAAACATATTTTTTCCGCTTAAGTAAAGAATGTTTAAGTTATAAATATCAATAATTTGTAAAGTAAGTCATAAAAAGGAAATAAAAATTAATTGAGTTTACCACTTTTTATAATTTTTGTCCATTCATCCAGTGCTATGCCTGTATAAGATGTGCTTTTTACTAAGGAAAAAAAAACAAAACAAACTACAAATGTTAAATCTGCAGAATGTGAGGTGTACGAATAATAAGATTACTCCACTTTTTCGACTTAAAGTCGTTTTGTTTAATCTATTTAGTAGAATATTCATCAGTTCCTCCTTTGTTGTTAATTATACTTTCAAGATACGTAAGACTGTTTAGTTCCTCTATTTGGCTATTTTCAAGAATATGCCATTTAATTCGAATTTTCAAAATTTTATTTTTATTTTGGTCGATGCGTCCCATATTCTTTCCCTCTACGTTCAAAAAATTTGTGTATCATTTTTGTTCACCACAAAATGTTTGTATATCATTTTGAAAATTATCTGTAGTCTTCTGAAAAAACTAATTTTAGATTTGAAATCGCCGCAAAGATTTGTTTCCCTGTTTACTCATTTTTTAAAAAGTCGAAAAAATTAGAAAAAAATAGTCATTTTTTTTTACTTTGTATAAGCGAAGTGTAATGTGGGCAAAGTAGATGTAAAATTAAATGAATTTAGTTCTAATTATTGGATTTTCTCGTACAAAGAGTCAATCTTAATGGTTAAAAAGGTAGCTGTAAAGTTGCTAAAATTGAAAGAGATACATTTTGAGAAATGTGTATTTGAAATGCGGCTTTGTTTGAATTATTTTATTCAACATTTATTCGACCGATTTTATTTACATTTTGGATTCGATTATTTATATTTGCATAGTTTAAAATCATGTAAAAATTTGAATACTTTACAATTAAAAGTTTTTTTTTGACCACTACTAGATAAAAATAACAGTAATAAATTATTAAAAAAATTTTTTAAATGGAATTATCTTTGAAAAAACGAATTTGATAACTATGTAAAAAAGTTTTGATCGGCTAAAATAGATACGGAGGGTGAAATTTGCAAAAATTGAAATCAACAGGAAAGGGTTCCAACTTTCGACTGTTCTCCTGACTTGACTTATTGGTACTAAACTTTCGCGACTGCGACTGTCCACTGATCTTGATGGTCAAATATCCAAATCCATCGGGGGGAAAAAGAATTATTGGGGAAAGATTAGCTTTAGTGTCTAATTTATTTGGGGAAAGTTTTAGTGTCTAATACCGTAACTTGATCTATAGGCAGCAATAATTAATTTTCACATTCCTTTCATTTCATTCAACCTTCCGAACCATTAAGACGCTTAGTACAAGAACGAAAATCCGATCATTAGACTAAAGGCCATTAAGGGTGACACCTTTTTTCACTCTCTGTATTTAGAGAAAATATTTAAGGATTAGTATTTTTCGTTATAAAAATGTTCTGCGTTTCATTTTTTTTTAGAATTGGCATTTTGAGTTGAGGAATTTCTTAAAAAAACTACTATTTGTTTTACTAGTCACAAATAAGGTAGCTTTTAAACTTGGCGAACCATTTTTAGGTAACTTATAATCCGACGTATATGTTTGAGGGTTAATATTTGAACTAACTGAACATTCTTATCTTTAAGACGAGAAAAAAATCCAATAGCAAATGTGAGTCTCTGCAATTTTTGAACTTCGTAAGGTTCTTTTTTTTATTGTTTTTTTTTAAACACATATTGCGGTAGGACAATTTTTTCAGTTATGTCATTTAAGATTATCTTTCACCATAATTTATTAATGAACTAGGTTTTTGTGACTAGAATTAGAGCTGTAAGGAGCTGATACTTCTTTAAATGAAATAGTGTCTAACAGAAAAAATTAACCTCACAATATCACTCTATCTCACTTTTCAAAATGATACTCACGGAATCTCAACCTTTCGAAAGTCTATGAAATATTATTATCATAGACACCTACGTGTTAACCTTCGTAAGCATATTTAATCTTTCTTTAAGGTGACCAACGTACTCAATATACTAACGAAACTTGTAGCAAAATTTCTATAAGAACATACAAAAACTCACCGCTTTACCTTAAAAAAAAAAAAAAAAAAATAACGAAAGCATAACGCACAAGAGAAAATAGCTCCCTAGTGTTGGCCTCGCGTCTTGACCCCACATAAATCTTGTATTGTCTGAAGTTAAATCCAGATGACTACAAAAATCACGAGTAAAAATAGCCTCCAAAAATATTTAAAAATTACTGAATTTAGTGGCAAGTATACTTCCCACAGCCTTATAAAGGGTTAAGATACCACTTTAACGTTTAGAGATCTGACAGCTCAAAATTCTTTTTTAAGTAGATTTCCCTTAGAAAATAAAATAAAACTGTGGCCACAAATGTATTAAAATATTGACGTATATATTTAACTTCCACCACCATTGTTTAAAATTTATAACACTTAAGACCATCCAGTTTTAAGAGAAAACATTTTTGCAAGAACTTCTAAAAAATGAGGAAGTGTTCAACTTGCTACAGAAGATCATGGGGGAAGCTACTCAAGCACAGTAATGTTTATTGTCTAAATTAGGACGTTCTATTTAATTCAGAACTCTAACTCATTTTTCCATTACCATTCTGCTGCTTTATATACAAATATTGTTAGTATCCAATTCAAACAAATTAAAAGTTATTTCCTCCAGATGGAACCACTATGGTTTGGCAAAAATTTAAGTAATTCACGATTTTTCATTATGACTACTATTTTTCAATTGTACTTAATGCTTATTATCTATTCTTCTCTTCATATATTTAGAAAATAATTTTTATTTTCAAATCAAGATTGCTCAAAATGATTAATATATAATTTCCTAATCATGGTTAAAACTCAAATTGCCTATACTTTTTAAAACTATAAAAAATCAATCGTACTTGTATATATCTTAATTCAATTCATATTTATTTCACAACTTATGATTGCATCAAATTTAATTCCATTCAATGCTTAAATGTCAATTGTGCTTTTTATATTCACGAAAATTTCTGATTATTTCAAAAATCATGACTCATATTTAATTTCAAATTATACCTAAATGACAATTGTGTTTGTTGTTTATATCATAATTCAATGCATATTAGTATTCAATGCCTAAATATCAAATGTGCTTTTATATTCATGAAAATTTCTGATTATTTCAAAAATCATGACTCATACTAAATTTCAAATTATGTTTAATTTATCAAGCAAATGTGCTTGGTCTTTTGCTTGCTACCTAAATGCTGCATAATTCAAAATGTTTGTAATTCAACTTGTAAATATTTCATGATGAATGGGTTAGGGGCCGCTGCGCGGCCCAGGCACCCAATTTTTTTAAATAAAGAAAGAAAGAAGAAAACATTTTTATTTGCCCCCAGAAATACAATCTTATTTATTCTTTTTTAAAATTGTGCACAGCATAAGCCAATTATAGTAGAATTAATTAGTAAAAATATTTAATACCATTATTTTCTAAAATACTTTTTTTAATTAAAATGTAACACATTAAAGTATTTCTTTTTTGTTTATAAAACTCTTACTTAGCTTTTTTTTTAAATGTGCAATTTTGAGAGAAAACAACTTTATTTGCCCCCAGAAATGCAATCTCAACATCTTAATTATTCTTTTTCAAAATTGTGCACAGCATAAACCAATTATTGATGAAGTAATTAGAGAAAAAATTTAATATCATTATTTTATAAGCTATATTTTTTTAGTAAAATGTTTCAAAAGATAAATGAAAAAACTTGTAACTTTATTGAAACATATTTTATAATTTAAGTTACACACTAAAGCACTTTTTCATTCATGAAACTTTCATAGTTTTTTTTAAAAATAAATTGACGACACATTAAAATGCAACATTAAATACAAATGCAGAAAATATAAGTGCATTTTCATTTCAAATGTTCCCCTCATTTAAATCGATTTGTGAGAAAGGAAAAGAATCAAACTTTCGAAAAAGAAAATGTAATTTTGTAATTCGAAGTGAAATGAATTAAATTTATTTGAGATCGATTTTCGCACGAAACTCTAATGAGATTCGCTGGAACTTTTGAGCTGACGAAATCGAAAGAACATCGGGGAATATTTACTCATTAAAAGTTTTCGACTTCCCCATCAGAAAACATGAATGTCGTTCCTTGTATTTCGTACGTGTAAATTTCCTCCCGATGTAAAATGAAAAATTTTGGAATTAGATATTTTGAATTGTAAATTTATATGTAATATCTTCTTTATAACTTTGCTTTCAGAGATGAAATTTATTTATTATGTATTAAAAAGAAATTTCAAGTTTGTTTGAATGTCACTTCGTTTTCGTTCTGCATTCTGGAAACATTAAATCCAAAGACGATGTTAACTAAGGATTAATAAACCCTATTTTGTTTAAATAATTTACAAATTGTTTAATTTTCTAAGTCTAGTTTTTAAAACTATATTTTACACATATATTTGTGCCAGATTACATAACTGGAGACGAAGTTAACCGAGCAATCGTTAAGTCTATTTTCTTTAAATAGTTTCGAGATAGTTTATTTTTCTGAATGTATTTTCAGACTATATTTTACACGCATACTTGCGCCAAATTACAGAACTGGAGACGAAATTAACCGAGCACTCATTAAGTCTATTTTCTTTAAATAATTTCGATATTGTTTATTTTTCTCAGTGTATTTTTTAGACTATATTTTACACGCATACTTGTGCCAAATTACATAACTGGAGACGAAGTTCACCGAGCAATCATTAAGTCTATTTTCTTTAAATAATTTCGATATTGTTTATTTTTCTGAATGTATTTTCAGACTATATTTTACACGCATACTTGTGCCAAATTACAGAACTGGAGACGAAATTAACCGAGCACTCATTAAGTCTATTTTCTTTAAATAATTTCGATATTGTTTATTTTTCTCAGTGTATTTTCAGACTATATTTTACACGCATACTTGTGCCAAATTACATAACTGGAGACGAAGTTAACCGAGCAATCATTAAGTCTATTTTCTTTAAATAATTTCGATATTGTTTATTTTTCTGAATGTATTTTCAGACTATATTTTACACGCATACTTGCACCAAATTAGAGAACTGGAGACGAAATTAACCGAGCACTCATTAAGTCTATTTTCTTTAAATAATTTCGATATTGTTTATTTTTCTCAGTGTATTTTCAGACTGTATTTTACACGCATACTTGTGCCAAATTACATAACTGGAGACGAAGTTCACCGAGCAATCATTAAGTCTATTTTCTTTAAATAATTTCGATATTGTTTATTTTTCTGAATGTATTTTCAGACTATATTTTACACGCATACTTGTGCCAAATTACAGAACTGGAGACGAAGTTAACCGAACAATCATTAAGTCTATTTTCTTTAAATAATTTCGATATTGTTTATTTTTCTCAGTGTATTTTCAGACTATATTTTACACGCATACTTGTGCCAAATTACATAACTGGAGACGAAGTTAACCGAGCAATCATTAAGTCTATTTTCTTTAAATAGTTTCGAGATTGTTTATTTTTCTGAATGTATTTTTAAACTACATTTTACACGCATACTTGTGCCAAATTACACACCTGAAGACGAAGTTAACCGAGCAATCATTAAGTCTATTTTCTTTAAATAATGTCGAGATTGTTTATTTTTCTGAATGTATTTGTAGACTATATTTAATAACCAATTACTTCAGAATTCGTCTTTTTATTTTTGAGTTAATCGACGTAGACACATTATTTCTAGTTACCACCATTGGTAGAAAAAAGTAAAATTTTTCGTTAAAATAGAATAAAGTGTTTAGACGAGATATTTATGCAGTTCTATATTAACTCATTTTGCATTCAACTAAAAAGCTTCATTACTAATTCATGGATTTTATTTTATTTGCTTAAACAACTTAAAATAAAGTAAATCATGACTTTTTCTAAGATTGAATCTAGACATTGAAACTCAAGCAAATACTTCAAGCAAAATAAAAATAAAAAAAACCTGTTAGTAATTTTAATTTCCGTATTTCTCCCTTGAGATTTGAAGGCTGTAGTTGTCTTTCAATTAATTCAATTGATGAGTAAAAATAACGACAAAAAAAAGGCAGTTAAGGAGCTTAGAAATAACAAAGAAATCTCAACGCAGCAAAGCTCTTTTTGTCGTTTCAAAGTGATTCAACCCTACGGGGTCAGTGTATTGAACTAATTAGTTGAAATTGACGCCAAACATAAAAAATAAAATCAATAAGCCTTTGAAAAAGTACAGAATTGTTCTCTATCAACAAAAAAAAAAAAAAAAAATTCTTATCGACCCCGACAGAGGTTACTGGAGTGCAGATAGTAATATTAAAAAAGGAAAGCTGTTGAAAGTGAATATTGATTGGTGACACATCAGATATTTAACGGTCAATAGCTTGTAAGATTTCATTTCGTTGGTACGGCTAAGGAAGATGAAAGCCTTTCTTATAAAAATTAATTTTATGATGAAATATTTGTGTTCATATATTTTACTAAAAGAACCTTAAAGTTATATAGACGCTTGTACTATTGTGTTTTCCAAAAAGTTTCTTAAATGCAGTATATTTCTTTTAAATATAACTATAATTGAATTGAATGTAGGATTTAGTGGCACAAAGTCCAAAAGAGGACATGCTGCGCCAAACAATACGGTAAAACAGTACATGCAGCACTTTATTTGTCGTACAATTATAACTGGTAAAATGGTATAAGTTTGTAAATAGAATCAGATAAAAGGTATGAATAAAATCACATAAAAGGGTAGGAATGAAATCAGATAAGAAGTTATGAATGCGATATAAAATACACGAAGTAAGTAAAATAAGTTGCTTGCTAAAGTGAATAAAATTGCAGATGCATTAAAACATTTATATACAGTTAAAAATACCAACAGCACGTAAATACGCAAAAATGTTAGGATGATGAATATCATCTAACAAATCCTGCACGCATAAAATAGAACTACCAAAAAACGTTAAACGAAGTTGGTTAAAACATGGACATATTATTAAAATATGATGAATCGAGAGAGGAACGTTACAGGTACTGCATAGAAGAGGAGGCTCTCCAAACAGTAAGTGGAGGTGTGTTAACCGGGTATAACCAACACCTCCTAGAAAAGAGTAGGCCTCAGCACGGGTTATCATAAATATCATTTAGTAGTCCAAACGTAATGACATATTTCGTATTTTCAACCACTGCGCAGCTTAGTACCCCGAACGTAATGACATCTTTCTTATTCTTCATCAACTGCGCAGATAACTTCGTCACATCGGACTACTAAATTGATCCGTGCTGAGGCCTTCCTTCTTCTAGGAGGTGTTGGTATAACCAATTCGAAGACGTGTAAGCTTTACATCAGCACTACGCAAGGGCAAATAAATATAACTAGAAGACCCATTTCCCTACTCACTGAGCTCGACAACCCCCAGAACTACTTTCACAGTCACTTTCGCATCGCTTAGCAGTCCAAATCCGCTTCGCCCACTCATTAGACATTGTTGTATTTTTGTCTAGCTTTATATGAATAGTGGAACTCTTTCAAGAAATTAAGTTCAAAGAATATGCGCTGGAAAGAATTCTAAAAAATGTTTTAATACGTTCCTACGATAATTATCTCATTCATCTTAAATACAGTGTGATTTAACTACATGATTAATATACATTTTATTTATTTATTCAATTGTATTTCATTTCAATACTATTTGGAAATTTCGCATTTGGAACAGAAATATTTTGAGAATTTCACTATATACCCAATTCTAAATTTCAGAGTTTGAAGCTTTTTAAAGAAGAAGTTTATAAGCTGTTTAGTTTTAAGATTGAAGTTTAGAGCTCTTAAAATGTATAATAACCAAAGAAAAGGGTTAGAAACCGAAAAAAAATTATATAGTAACAAAGATAAAAATGAGTGGTGGATCTACTAATAACGCCATTTAACATTAGTATATCGATTTGCATTAATTCGGTTATGATTTTTAAATGGAATGGTCCAATAGGAATAGTGCAAACAACTATTTGCCATTCACAACCACAAAACTATAAAAAAAATTCTTGATTCAGTAATATAGTTTAGCCTCTGGCTTGGACGTCTGTGTTTTATATGTTATGGATAGTTTTTTTTTTTATAAATGTCTAACGAAAAACATAGAAATGAGAATATTGTCTTTTATAAAACGCGTCCATAAATATGTTTTAAAGTTCTAAATTTAAAATTTTAATTTAACAAGACAGTCTATTCCATCATTTATATTGTAACGTACTAAATATAATATTGAGAAATAATAGTTTCTTTTCTAAATACGAGATCGTGCTTTGACAACAGAATAGCTGAGTGAGGAATATGAGATAATTTGTTGTCCTCAGAGAGTTCTCGACTTGTTCAGATGTCTCAGTTTTCTTGCTATGCAAGTTAGGAGGAGCTAAAAAGGGATCAAATGATATTAGATTATCACATGACATAGATTGATGTTTGTGTTCACTGCAGATATTGTGCCAAGTTTTATTCTTAGAAGCGAATGCTGTAAATATTAAGGTAAAAAAAAAAACTTTAGGTTATTTAATTTCGTAATAACATGTTGCATCGAGTTATTTATTCAAAAATTTTATTTCATCTTCTCTAAACTCTATGAAAAATCAGTTCAACCAAAATCTTGACATCTTGAACGTAAGTTAAATTATATATGTATAGTTAATTAATTATAAACGTATAGTTAAATTATTTTTATTTAAATATTAATTTAATTAAATTTAAGAAATACTATAGTATCGTCCTAATCAAATTTGGGTTGAAGCAAATTTGAGCGGTCTTGTGAAATAAAACTATTCAAAATATTTTATAGAGTAAAGTAAGTACAGGGTTTCAAAATCCTAACATATCAAAGATCCTAGAGGTATAGTAGCTTTCCAAAAAAGGATTCCTCTGTGAACTTTTGTTTCTTGCCTCTTGTAACTGCATTTTAACATAAACTAGGATATCGATACTTATTTTGTAAAAATTGTTTTAACAACATAAACATATGTTTTGTTATTGCTTTATTTTTTGGAACTGTGTTCCGAAGAATTCCCCTGCATATTGGCATATTTAATCATAAATACCCGCGTTGTAAAGGACAGGTTTATCCGTAAATTTTTGTTATTTTGTTGCTGTACATATACCAGTATGTACGCATATCAACAGCATACGTCATCAACACATCTATGAAACCGAGAGATATATTGTTAATGGATATTCCATGACGAGAGCATTTTTAGCACAATTTTAATTTTTTCAATATATAAAAAAAAAAGATTTTTTTTCAGTAAATAACAAACGCCTACCATACGCATATATCGTCTCGCTAGTAAATCTTGATAAACTTTCTTTTAAAAATATAAAAGCCGCTATTTTATTTCTTTTTCTCTGAAAAGTCGTTTATTTTGACTTAAATCTCCGAGTTTAAAATTGCAATTCTTCTGTTTGTCTTAAGATCTGAATTCACGAAAGTCAGATAAGAAGAAGAGGGATTCTTTGCTTTCTTCGAAAGTTCAAGCAACTAGAGAAATACCTCACGCAACTTTGCGCCTGAGTATTTGCTTTTTCTTTCGCATTTATTTGCTGTATTTGTTTTTCTGGAAAAAAGAAATATTGGCGAGAAGGCACCCTTTTTGATGGGTCTTCCTATGAAATTTATTTGCATTTTTATTAACTGAAAATATCCTCCTTCGTAAACGCTTACTAGAATTGATGAACTTCTACTTTTTAAATGCGCCAAGTGAAAATTTTTTAGAACTTTGAAAACGAAAACGTTTATTTGTTTCTATTCTGCAAACAATAATTGGGTACTTGCAACTCCAGAAAAAGTAATTGTGCCTAACCATATGAATTAAATCAGATTAATTCCATACCTAAAAGTGACATCACGCGTGTGCGTCGAACCTGATTGGCTTCTGAATAGACAACTGCCACGATTTACCTACCATGACGTCATTTGCAGGTATCCAATTAGAAATAATGGAAGAAAACGAAAAACTCATCTATCTAACTAGTAGATAAGCTTTTTTCCATAGCTTTTAGCCAGAGTGTTGCCATTTTGGCGTATATTCATAAAAATATGGTAATCTTTTTATTTACTCTAGCATTAAAGTAGAAACTCTTTATACATTTCTTTGTATTTTTATTGTGTCATTTCATTTCATTTATTTATTTTATTTGTTGTTACTCTTGATGTCAAATCAAGCATGAGCTTATAAAGTGGGAATTTCGAAATAGATTATTTTTTTACAACAATGAAAAAATAGCCATCATTAAGTAAAAAAAAAAAATGTGAAAAAAAAAATTATTTAAAATAATTTTGAAACAAATTAGAATACTTAGAATATTTAAAATCACTGCCTTTACTGCTAAACGTATTCCATTAATCCTTCAAGTTCATGCTATAGGTGGAAGATAAATAAATGTGCTTTCATTTTTTCGTCAAAATGATAAATTTAAAAACGTTATTTATTTTTTGTTTCGTACTTGCGTCACAAGATACTTCAGGCACAGCTATGTGATAAGCAAAATGTCAAAACTAGAAAACATGTATAAAAAAATAAAGAATCTTTAAGCTATTTTTTTATAACCGTCGTTGAACAGTCGACCCAATTCTGTGTCTATCTATGTTCAACTCCGTAGCCTTATAATTTTGAACCCAATTCATAAGCCAACTCTTGGATCAAGCATTGGGAGAAATTTGCCTTCGTGAAGGACTTTTTGATGGAACTAACCCGCATTTGCGTTACACGGAGAGGAATACCACGAGAACCTCCTACCGTTAGCCTAACGGCAAGGGGACTCTAACCCATGATTCGTCTACCACTGAGAATATTTCACGTCAGCACTGTGGTCGGTGCAACCCGGATGCGGAATTCGTATCGACCAACCATCTCTGGGATTCATCTCATTGGAAGGCGAACGTTCTATCCCATTTCGTAAGCAGGTATATTCATTCTGACATATGCATGTATGTAAAATATATGGCCTAGAAATGAAATTTAGAAAAATAAGAAACATTTAATTATTTTTAAAAAAAATAGATTTTATGATTTCTCAGTTTACTTCGACTCTAGTTGTGTATTTTGGAGCATTATATGTGTGAAATATAATCTAAATCTAAAAACTGGACAGAAAAACCAATAACATTTAAATTATTTAAATAAAATAGAATTTAGGATTCCTTAATTAACGTCGTCATCAGCTTTTAAGGTTTGCAGAATTAAAGTGAAGTAGCGCTTAAGCAAACATGAAATTTCTTTCTAATACATAATAAATAAATTTCATCTCTGAAAGCAAAGTTATAAAGAGGATAGTACATTTTAATTTACTATTCAAAATATCTCATTCTAGCATTAATCATTTTACATCGGCAGGAAATTTACACGTACGAAAAATATGGAACGACATTCATGATTTCCGAAAGGGGAAGTCAAAACTTTTAATGAGTAAATATTCCCCGATGTTCTTTTTTATTTCGTGTGCTGAGAAGTTCCAGCTGGTAACTACTAGTTTCAATAGAACGTCATCTAAAACACACATTTCACAGTCTGGGCCTGACACTCAATTGCTAGTAACTGTATTTAAATTGCTAGAATAGTTAAACCAGAAGTATATTCAGTTCTTTGTCGAGTTGAAAAATGTTGTTTGGACTAAAGTTGGTTTGATATGAAGTATAAGTGATGAACTGCGCTCAGTAATTGCCTCAATTATAATCCCAACTCCTAGCAATATGCAGATTGCACTTATAGTAGGTCCCTCTTTTCCTCAACATGTAAGGGATGCTATTTATAATAATCAAGCACTATCTTGGCGATAAGCTTCAACCTGGAAATGAAAAATATTTTGAGATATACTATGCCAAGTTATACCAGAAATAAATTTTATATATTGGAGTCAGAATTTGATTTACTACTATAAAATGAATTTACTGATTGTATTGCATTTATCATTTCATTTTCATTATGTGAATTTTTTCATAATCTGAATTTTAAAAATGTGCTGGGTAATAAATTTTTGGATGAAAGAATGGGTGAACTTATTCATTTGCAGATGTAAAGTTTTTTTTTTTTTTTTTTTTTTTTTTTTTTTTAAACTTGTGAATAAAAAAAATTTATTTTGACACATTTAAACGTATTATTTTGCAAAAATAATGCAGTTCTGAGTGTTTCTTAGTTAAAATTGGAAAACAGATTGACGAGATTGCTTTAAGAGCATGAGTAAAATAGTTTTTGAAAATATTAAAAAAATAACAATTCTTTTATGGTTTTGCACGACAAAGTAAAATGTTGAGCGTAGCTTTCTAGCTCATAAAAATCGAGTTGAGATAGTCTCGGTTAATTTTTCAGATATTATGCACGTTTTATATAAAATTTATCTCAAAACTTGTTTTCTGAATTTCTTATTAATTTTTAAAAGATAAAAAGTCAGAGGTTTCAGACCAATTATGACAATATCAAATTGATCACCAACTTCGCTAGGTTTACAAAAAATATAAGAAATTCTTGCAACATATCTTAAGATTAAATTTATATAAAATCAACATAATATCGGGAAAATTAACTGAGGCTATATCAACTCGATGTAAAGGTAAAAAGATTTTGAAATCCCCTTGTCACCTTTAAATAAACAAAAAAATTTATTTTCCTTGTTTAAATATGGTTTTTTATTTTAAAATTACAGAACTAAAAAAGAAATACAAAAAATTACTTTTAAATTAAAATTGTATAATTAATCAAAATATGAAGGGACACTAATTGCCGTATCCCCCCTATTATACACTTGCTTTTGGCGAACATTATTGATGAGATAACAACACGGCTGAAAGCCTATATACATACTTGCCAACTTTTACACATTTGGCGTAAAATTTTATTTTAATATTTAAAGTGGTAGTTAATATATACTATTTTTTTTATATAAACTAAATTTTTAAATAATTTTGATCATCACTATTATTAAAAAAATTAAGCATATATATTATTATGTGTTATTATCATGGTTGTCAGCTTAAGACTTTTCAAAAAAACATATTTTGTTGCTTAAAATTGAAATTTCAATTCAATTTAAATACCACTGGAAAAAATCAAAATGGAAGGTATTAAAAGTTGGCAAGTATGTATATATAGCAAGACGGAAAAGAGCAAAAACTGGTACCGTAGGCATTTCATTCTAGCATTTTTTTCGAGAAACAATAAATTTCTGTAACTACCAAAACTTTTTTACAATTTTAGCATACATATAAAACAGCTTCTTTCTTCATAGAAAAGTAAATATAGCTGAAAAATTAAAAAAGAGAATAGTTTAACTCTTCCCGAAAAAATGTTAAAACTGAAATGGGCTTACTACCAGTTTTTCCTCTTTTCCGTCTCGCTTTCACCCATGGATCACAATATTAGCGGGAAATGTTTTACTGCATGAGTGAAGTAGGAGGGATTGTCACACAAGGGTTGCTGTGGGAGCAGTTCACCAATCCTTCTCAAGGGGGATAAGATGTTAGAAGCGCAGTCCACTAGGTTTTAGTAAATCATAAGTGCAATTCGCCATCTCCGGATATGGGCATACAAAGCTGTTATAACACCTACAATAAGAAATTAAACGATTTGGCTAGTATGGCAAACGGAGGCAAAAGTTTAATCCCTAAAATGGTGTAAATATTATAAAAAATAAATAATACTCGTAAGAACAATAAAATAAAAGATCGCCGTTTTCTGGTTTTTTCTCGTCGACATAAGAATGCTCAGTTACTCTTAGTAAGTTCAAATATTAACCCTCAAACATATACGTCGGATTTTAAGTTAGCTAAAAAATGGTCCGCCAAGTTCAAAAGTTAAAATACTCTTTAATTGGTAAAAAAAATTTTAAGGAACTCCACAATTCAAAATGTCAATTTTAATATTTAAATAAATTAAATATTTCTTAAAACTTAACTCGAACTTAATTTTTGAAGTCAAGTGCAAGTTCTGACACTAACAATAATGCCAGAATATATTGTTTAATTTTTTGTTCGAAAGTACTATGGAGCAGACCATAAATGTTCTCCGACTTGGTGGGGAGGATGTTGTTCGTAAAATTGTAACAAGAAGTGTGACATCCAACATTTTGGCAAAAAAAATATAGATATGAAATCAGGAGATTAAATATTATTATATTATTTGTTTTATATTTTTTCATATTTTTAAACAAAATAAGTACACATCTAATCACTATTGTTGTTATGTTCACACATGTCGTCAAAACACATGGTTATAAATGAAATTTGAAACATGATCTATAGCATCGAGATTTGCTTCTGAAACGCAAGTACATATTTATGTAATGTAGCGTGGCGTGTGAGAAGAAAAGATTAGGAGGTATATTGAAATGTGGCACTTTGTTACAAAGTGGAGGAATAAGATCAAAAATGTGGGACATCATTTATGGATGGCTCCTATTTGCAGCTACGAATGAATTTTGTTTGGAGTTTCTGACTTGTTATTCAACACAATGACGTCAAATGCAATCACATCACTGAAAAAAACAATCTGGAAAAAAAATTAACACAAACATTTAATCACGTGCCTACAAATGTCGGGTGTATTTCAGATTTAGTGACAGGAAGAAATCATTAAAACTTCAATTTTTTAGCTCATTTAGTTGTATATTAGTAGCATGAACGAATTTAAATTCTTTGAAACGATCTAAATTTCTCAAAGGCTTATTATCAGAAAAAATCATTAACCAACTGAAAATAATTTAAATTAAATAATCCAAAAACTGTTCGATCTTAACTTATAAAATTGATTGTTAAAATATAATAGCTTATATATAGAAATTAAATCTAAATTTAATTGTTTTGAAGTTTGAAACCGTACAAAATCGTTGTTCAAATAGCATTTTAATATCATGGTTCAAAAATAATGAAATAATCTTAAAAATTTCAAATATGACTTACATTTCAAATGTAAATAAATTCAGCTTTCGAAATTAATAATGCAAGACATTAGGAATTCAATTAACTCACGATGAACGAAATTCCTGAAAAATGTATGTTACGCTAGCATTTTATGAAATAACTTCACATTGGGCATTTTATCACTCTGAGGAATATTATTTCTGAAAATCGAATGAATTAAGTGTCAGATATTTTAAATCCAGAGCCTTTATATAATTGATACTGAAATAATTTTCGCATTTTAGAATGATTTCAAAAGGGAAAGACAGTGTAATAGATAAAAGAAATAGTAATTAAGAATAATATATTAGTGAAACAAATATAGAAGAGAATTTCAACTAATTCAAATTTTTAATTCAAAAATAGTTGAAGGATATAATATTTGAATACAAATCTGGCATTATTTAGATGAATAAGAACGATTTGTTCTAAATTGTTTTGAAGTTAATAAATGACGAAATAAGCCGACCGGCTGTATGGTGGTCAAGGAGTTGGCCTTTATCGCGGGTTCAAATCCCACTTGTAATAAATGTAATTTTTCTATCTGTTCTTGTATTGTTGGAGTGACTTTGATCCACCTATATATGGTGCCCACGAAAAAGTACTTTACTACAAAGCCCATTAGATACCATAAGACACTGCAAATGCTACATTCTAATTTTTTTTGTGGAAAAAAAATAGAATGATGATATATTTCTTAACTTATGACGACATTCGTATACTTCGATGAAGTTAATTCGTTTACTTCGGGACACGTCATTTCGAATTTTATAAGGAAAATTACAAAACCCGTTTGCATTTTTATTTTATCTCTTGTAATGACTTTTATCCATTGATCCAGGTAAATATATATTGAAGTCTATTTTCTTCAAAATCGTTGAAATATTGAAATTCTCTTTGTGGTATACTTACCTATCTCTACGGATATGCGTCAATTTGACGCGATCGTAATTTAGACAATATTTTTAGTAAACAAGCAAACATCACATCAATAATAAATGGGAATGTACCGACAATACTTCGATCCGTTATCTCAAATAAAACAAGCGATAAACGAATGTTGCCGATAAGCAATAATAGAAAGAACAAACGCAAAATGTTAATTTATGTCAGATTTCGAAGGTTTCAGCTGCTTAGTTCAAGTATTGAAAAATAAAATATTAGAATATTTCATAAATATATAGCTCCTATTTTCATTTTTTTTTCTTATAGTATATAATTGCATTGGTTTATAAGTGCAGAGATGCCAACTGCTCCGGACACTCCAAAATAATTTTCAAAAAACGGAAAATAACTAACAATTGGAGAATTATATAAGCCTACGAATTATTTAAAAATAGTGGTGGATAAAAATCTACTAAATTGAATTTATTAAACCAAGAATCACAATTGATAAACTACCACTTTAAAATATATATTTGCTGTCCCGTAGCAATTTGGCATCTCTGTAAAGTTTCTGTTATATGTATTCGTTCATGCGTCAAATTGACGCGTATGGACATGTTTTTTTGTTTCCTCCTTCTATTGCTTTTAAACAGAACTGTGTTTTGATTTCAGATTTAAATGTAGAAATTTATATTATTAACAAATTATGACAGATGGTATGGTCAAATAAATCTTAGTAAAAGTAGTGAAAGCAAGTCGGAATCGCGGAAACGCTAGTCGCATAGCTGTTTTAGTTACAGATATTTTTTCTCCTAACTATTCAATTCTATCTATTTTTATCTTGAAAAATAAGCCGTTTTATATATATATGCTCTAGTGTAAAAAAAGCTTGTTAGTTACATATATTTTATTTTTCTCGAAAAAAATGTCAGTTTTTGTTCTTTTCCGTTTTGACACACACATACAAATATATATATATATATATATATATATATATATATATATATATATATATATATATATATATATATATATATATATATATATATATATATATATATATATGTGTGTGTGTGTGTAATACAAAAATTATAAAAATATTTTTGTATTAATAAAAGCATTGAAACTCTTTCATTTTCATAAAATGCAGATATTCTATTTTGGGACTCCAAGGTTAAAAACATACCAATGAATAATAATTAGATTTATGTTTCAAAAGAGGAGTTATTTTAAGATCTTGCACTTCCATATAAGGAAGGATTAAACGATTTTCTATGAGTATTAAATGATTTGTGATGAGGCGTAAGAATACAAGGAATGCAATATGACTGCCCTTTTACCCATGTATAAAACCCAGGACCGATGGTTTTTGCGGGGCTTTTTGTGTTTTATGCTTTCTAAATAAACTCCGTCAGATTTGACGAGATCTGTGTCTCTCCCCCTCCAGCCGGAGAGGGGAGGAAACTGTTGCTTCACCATCTTTTAATAAATAAACATGCAAAATATGGACTCGTTACTCATTTCTTTTGGACTAAAATTCCCATATTAATAACAGGATTTTGCTCTGTTATTATGTATATGTATATATATATATATATATATATATATATATATATATATATATATATATATATATATATATATATATATATATATATATATATATATATATATATATATTATAACAATTAAATTATTTTTGAAAACACATTTAAAAAATTTTTTTATGTATCTTAAAAAAAAAAAAAACATTCAAATTCCAGAAAGCAAAATAAAGAAAAAAAGATATAACCTCTTCATCAGCTCACTCGTTTATATCCTTAAAAATAATGTTTTGCCTAAAACAAATAGGCAAACTCTTTTAAAATTTGATAAAAAAAAAACAATGAATACCCAACTAAAGTAATTAAATTTTATATAAAATCATTGAGTTAATTGTAAATTACTGTAAATAAATTTACTAAAAAACTTCTTTGTTAATTTATATAATTTTTACTATGCGCAAATCCATGGTAGTTAAAGTTATGTGCAAAACAGGCAATTCACGTTTCTTTCTCTTTTCTATTTTATTTTATCTTTTTCTTAAATAAAAGTTAATTTTCTAAAATTATTAATTGACAACTTCTTTAAATTATCCAGTGTAATATTACCTTGCGCACGTCCATTTGCTGGCCCATCCTTGGTAACTAACAAATCAAACGCACTTCAGTACTGTAGTAAGAACGCACTATATAACAAAATCCCTCCATTTACGCTTTTACTTCAATTTGCACTTCTGTTTTCATATTTTTTAATCTGGCAATTTTGTCACTAAAATATTTTAAATCTTTCTTGAAAAATTTCCCGTTCATGTAAGTTCATTTGAATTTGCTACTCGCATTATAGATTTCGTTTCGTTTATTGTGTTTTTTTTAAATATTTTATTTTCTGTTTGTATGTTATATTTTTACTTAATATGTTCTATTTTATTCGTTGTACATTTTTTGAGCGTAAACAATCTTTCTTTTAGCAGCAAATTTTCAGTATGATTTAAGATGGCAAAACTGTTGGCACAATTTAAAAGATCATGCTTGAAGCTTTTAGAAATGGTGTCATTTGCCATGCAAAATTCCGATCGACCAAAATGGGTGGAAGAAGTTAAAAAACTTAATTCTAGCCTTAATACAAGCAATTTTGAGAACATTCTATAGGATTGTTACATTTATATATGGATACTTTTAAAATTATTGTGATATTAAAATAGGAAGAAAAAAAAAAGCTTTTCGGACAGTATTGAAAGAGTTATTAAAACATTTCGATGATTTACAGATTTGACGATTTCTTGAATGATCTTTCTACCTTGAAAAAACGTTTCAATAGTTTCCTTTTTGGCTTCGTTTGTATGGCACAATTCCGTAAGATTTCTTCAAACGAATACCTTTTCGTTATGACTTTTTCCATTTAAAAAGAAAAAATGGCAGAGAGATTATTTGGCGAATTTCTCTTTGTTGTGTGCCTCCAGGGAAATCTTTATTCGAACGATGGCTGGATCTTGACACAATGGGCGAGTTTTTGACGTACACGACGTATTTATTCTTTCTAAGGTTTAAGATAATAAAAAAAACGATGAAAATGTTTATTTTGTATCGCTGGATTCGTGACTTTTTGCTTTAAACTTGACTAGAAAGTATTTGGTAGTTTTATTACATCGAAGCACTGTTGAAAGCAATGTAGTTTGCAGTTTCATACATTTTTGGAATTTTCCCCTTCATATTAATGTGAAACTTTCATGCCCATTACTTGATGAAGCTTTAAAAAATTATGCATTGTTGTTTGTACCTCGGAAAAGAGAAAAAAAAAAAACTGGCAGTAAAGCTATTTCATCTCTAGCTTGTTTTAGCAAAGAATAAATGTCGGTCATTACTAAGGCATACTAACAGCTATCTTCCATCGTGGGAAACAGTCTTGTTTATGCGTTATAACTTTTAATAAGTCTTGATATTTGAAGTTTTTTGATTTTCCCAAAAAATAAGCTAAGTAGGATATAGTTTGCTATAATTTTTTCTCTTTGAAGAGACAAACAGAATTGAGTATAACTTACAGAAATGGACTTCATTTAGTGGAAATTTTTTTTTCTAGAGGTAATAAAATTAGTGCTTTTTAAACCATCAACTCCCAAAGTTTTATATTGCAAGAGGGGTAGTACATTTGGCAAAAAATAAAGGATCACCCTTATAACTTTTAAAGGGTTGGTCAGATTTTTATTCTGTAAAATACTTTACCAATATCTCAAATAAATTTCTTAAATTATGTATCACACTTAACTGTAACCGTGGTGGAAAATTCCGATTTTGACAACAAAAAAATATGCATTTTTTCATTCCTGTTTATTTATTTCTGCCATATAACAATTCCTACTATATACAGATAAAAGAAAAAACCAACTTTAATAATTTGTTTTAAAGCATTTATATAGTAAATACAAGCAACAACGTTTTTCGAATTTATTCTACAATTAGATCAATAGATATAATTCAGATATAAATATCAACATAAAAATAAATTTAAGAACAAAGAAAATAGTAAAAAATTAAAATGTTAAATTGAATAGCAATTTAATTTACATTTGTCTTCAATAACGAGTATCATTAAAGAATAAAAACCTAAACATTGTGTAAAACTATAATAAAACAACAGAAGACCAAACGATTGCAACTAACTTTTTAAATTAAAAAAAAAGAAAACAATAAAATGAACAGCCTATTGGTTAAGGTTCTTACCATTGCGTGGGGCTGAGCTAGAGTTCCTTACGTCTAACTTTAGTTAGATATCAGCAACTCTACCCTGAGCCCAGTAGGGAATAGGGTTGTGTTGCCACTTGCGCGTTGTTTAGGTATGCTTTCAATAGATTTCTCTGTGATTGATATATAAAGGGCAGTTATTACTGAACATTCTATATACATTTTCTATTAAAAATATTTTATGATCATTACTCTTACATTTTGCACCTAATCTTATGGTATAATTCCATACATAAAAAATAATGGAAATATTTCCACCATTTTTTTTACAGTTTTTTAGATTTGAAAAAAAGTGAAATATTAATAGCAAAAAAGTAAACCCTCAAATTTTAAGCGTTATATTTGTTAAATATAATGCCATACACTTGTATAACTTTTAAAATCAATACAAATTGAAGCTTTTTTTTTATATGTTTCTAACATACATCCCTTTTTAACTAGTATTCACACTTTTTTCTCTTCGCGACAAAAATCTAGTGAGTGATTTATTGCTTTCTAGTTATTTACAAAAAGAAACGAAAGTTTGAGAACTTTATTTTGGACTTGAGCTGTTGGATAAATATCATTTGCCGGAGTTTAGCAAACGATTGATGACCACCGTTGAAAAATGATCTTTGAATCACTTCACACAACAAAAAACAACTTTTCTTAAAAGTTTTCTACGTTTTGGATTTCGAATTTGTTTTTCATTTTTGTCTCCAACAACTAAAAATAATGCAACGTTTAAAAAAAAAATAGACATTTAAAAAAAAAAAAAAAATGCATTAAAATGCAAGGTTAGCTCTACTGAAAAAAAATGATATTTTTGAAACTAAACACGAAATTAAAGAAAATTAAGATTTTTTTCTTCAGTTCGATAAATGATCATTTCGTTACACGTATATGTTATACAAAAACATATCATCAATAAAATTATTTTTTGTAAAGTAATCCTTTGCGATAAATTTTAATTACTTCACTGTAATATTCATCTATTTCTTACTCAGGAACAAAGATTAGACTATATATGTGCTTTAAAGGTCCAACTACTTGAAAAAATTTAACCAGCTTATTTCAAAACAATACTATTTGAACACAAAATGAAATAAACAAAAAAAATTTAACATACTTTTTGGTGTCATAAAAAGCAACGTGTTGTTCATATTGATAAACAATTAAACTGCTTCCTGCGAAACTGCATCTGCTGAATTATATTATAAAATATCGAACTGACCATCTCTCCTCTATGGCCATCTAATCTAGACATACCCTATCAAAAAGAATTATTCACTTAGTACAAATATACAATATTTAGTGCCTACCATTTGATGTGACCAATCGAATGTCTATTTCACATAAAAAAAAAAGAGCTAGTATTTTAGTTTTCCATGGCATTGCGATTTTAATTATACAATAGATTTCATTACAGCAAATTTACCTAAATATGTAAAACTTAATTTTCTATCCAAAAAAAAAAAAAAAAAAAAAAAAGTGAAACCTATTTATTCAGGCAGTACTACGAACCCTGAAAATTAAATTGTATCTAAATTGCAACTAGTGTTAAATATTTATGTGGCTAATTTATCAGTTGGAATTTCTCATTTTTATTAGAAACTATAAGTATTGTTGCAGTTTAAAACAAGCATACTTTAAACCTTTTTTTTTTTGTGTGTGTAAGGCGATAAAATTCAAGCAGAAACTGCAGTAAACAAATTGCTGTTTATTTTTAGAATTTCGCGTGAAAATCCGTTGTTTTCTTGGTGGTCCAAATTGCCGTTTTCTTGTTGAGTTAACTTTTCATCTATTTTGTTATTTGTTTCCGATGAAAACAAATCGATTTGTTACTTTTCAAGCGTTAAAAAGAACTGAAAAAAAACCTTTTTCGACTCAAAGAAAATGCTCTTTGTGTTCATTAATGACACCACTCCAATGTTGAAGGGGGAAAAAAAAAGAATTTCAGAATAGCCTAAAACTTCAAACATCTTCCGGTTCGTTTAGTAAAAGAGACGTAGAGTAATAAACAGTTTAAAAGGTTGATAATAGTAATTCTGTTAAAAGAATTTAAAAAAATTTTCTTCTTCTTTACTAATTGTAACTTTACGTTTATAAAAGCTATTAAGATACATTTTTCAGACAGAAGGAAATTATAATACGAACAAGTAAGTATACATTCACGTTTTTGTTTAATATGATATGTGTCCATAGAAAATTAAATGTCGTTTTATGAATAATAAGCTCATTGGGTTTTACATTCTCTCCATTCATACTAAGATACGTCTCCATCAAAAATTAAACTTTGCTATATAAATAATAATATGACCGAACAAAAAATTTTCATAATTTCTTTCAGCCAAGATATAAAAAAAACTAAAAACTCTTAAAAACTAAACGTTGTTTTACAAACAGTAAGTTCTCTGGGGAAAAAATCTTTGCATTTTTTATGAACAAAGATATGTGTTCATTAAACAATGTTTTATAAATATCAAGCTCACTAAGGAAAAATTTAGTCCTACTAAAAGAAATTATGCAATATATTATTCAATACTTATATAGTACTGATGTTACTACACACTAATAGTTCAAAATTTATAGACTTCGTACTAATTGTTCAAGTTATTATTTTGTTATTTTTCACCAAATTTAAATAATATATCGTTATACTTTTGACTGTTTTGTCTGAATGAGTTGCGATCTTAGCTATAAATGATTTAGAAATTAATATTATGTCTAATGCATAATTTATTCATTATGCTTAACAAACATTACAGAGGAAACATAATTTAAAAAGAATAATTTGTAATCACGTTATGAGCTTTTAAAAAAAGTAGTTTTTAGCAAAAGATATGTATCCATTAAAAACTGAACGTTGCCTCACTAATAATACGATAGTCGGCTGAATAAGTTGGGATTTTAGTAATGAATTAAAATTAATATTATGTTTAATGCATAATTTATTCATTATGTTCAACAAACACTACAGAGGAAGCATAATTTAAAAAGAATACTTTGTAACTGTGATATGAGCTTTTGAAAAAAGTTGTTTACTAAGAAAATTTTTTCACTTGCCAACTTGACAGTTAAAAATAAAGTTTTTTTTAAAGTTTTAATGCATGGATATCATGTTTCATAATATAAAGCATACATAAAAAAAACTAAACTCAGTGGTACGACAGCCCCTATAGGGCCAAGGTCTACTGTGCCCATCTCAGTTTTCTTGACCTCGGGCTCTAATGTGCAGGAGCATATGTTCCGGTTAGGTGGTCAGCAGAACGCGGAATTCCCAGTGTTTAGTTCCCAAGCAGGCTCGGTTCTCATTTATCTACCCACTGAAGGGTTGAGTCAACCTTGCTCAGGAAACCACTCAGGCTACCACTCAGGAAACGGGCGTCTACATACGTAAAAACAAAAATATTTTAAATTATACATTTTCAATTTGACCTCTGAAGGTATACGGACAACTTAACCTTTAATAGCTATGCACATAATTGTATGGCTGATTGTATAGTATACCCAAGTGATTTTGACCCGTGGGTATCTATTAAGTTTTGAAATTTATTGCCACTTTAAATATTCAAGAATATTTGGGAGAAGTTGGTTGGCATGCATATTGTAGCAATGATAACCAAACACAAGTATTTAGTTCAAATTTTATCCAAATAGAATCGAGAACGGTGTTTATGGAACCAGTTCTGTATTAATACCATAACAAATTTTGAGACCTTTCAATTCAATAATTTTCGCTTGCGGTGTAACAATATGCTCAAATGACTTGCAAATTGATGATTGCAAAGCAAAATGATTGGTTCGCGTTGGGGAAAAGCCCTCCCCAAGTTTGCTGCATAAAACGAGAAATCGATAACCATTTATAATAGAATGATCTCACAAACATTCTAACAAGAACCTCAGCAGAAAAAAGGCAAACCATTTATAAGCGAGCCATAAAACATATGCCTTTTTCGCACGAGAGGATTTTATTCTGTCAAATATTGTTAGAGATAGGCTTTATTCTCCATAATAAAGCATTAAGAATGCAGAATGTAATAGTTTTCCTTTCACCCAAACTATTATTTTTTACAACAATAACCATGCGAAAGCATTTTCAAAAGGAAGCGAGAAATGTACATAGCCTACCGTAACATAGGCTAGATATTTCTCATGAGGAACATAACCTGAAACCCATAAATTAATACCAAGAATGGGATTTCATACTGCGATTACTAAAAATAATGGTTCAGGAATTATTACCACAGGTGTTTCTAAGTGCAAAAGTGGTAAAATCCATCATAAAACTATTTTCTGTAAGTGCTTAGATATTTAGAGTTTAGGATGCATAATTTTTTAATAGATAATGTATTTTTTACTTACTTTATTTAGAGTTGTAAATTGTTTATAACTTAAATTAATTGCATCGTATGTTTTGTTATAACGAAATAAAAAGGAAGATCCTAGAACTTTTGGATTTTCTTTTCGTTTAGTATTTTAATTTTATAGTGTAATTCATCTAAACTCAATGGAGGCTGAATTATGAGGTTTTAAAATAAAATTGCTGTTTTTTCTTTCTTTTTAAGAACATAAATGTTAAAAAAAGTAAAAAAAAAAACAATGTTTTCCGTTACAAGTTTTTATGTTTCTATTTGAATGTTGTTTGATGTTTTTATTTTTATTTTGTTAAAATATGCGAAAAATTTATGAGAAATAACGCAGTACAGTTAATAGTAGGAGAAAATTATTTGTTTTTTTTTTGTTTGTGATTTTTACATACAAGCTATAGCTGGCCGGCCAACTGCTACGCGATTTGCAAAATATTTTTTAGAGTGGTAGACATTTAAATACCAAAGCTTTCAGAAGTTTTGTTAATTTTACCAACATTTTCGAAGCCTCACCACGAGTGAGTTGAAACAAAAGGACGTCTTATATGAACTTATGAATTATTTATTTGTAATAGAGTGAAAAATAACTTAAAATTAAATTTACAAATCAAGGAATAATACATAAAAGCATATACTTATCTATACTATAGAAGAAATTTCCCCCCCAAAAGAGTAGAAAGTTGGCTGCGTTGTATATGTAACGGTCAGTAAAATGACGTTCATTCTAATTTACAAAGCAAAGAACAATGGATTAAGACATAAAAAGAACAATGGATTAAGACATAAGACCACTTGAAGATTTCCTAAAAAAGCGTAGAAAGTTGGCAGCCCTGTCATAGTTTTTACGCAATTTATTAATATATTTCTTTATCAGGAATATTTAAATTTTACTCGAGTGTATTCTAAATGTTCCCACTTCTCTGCTGCGCAGAAAGTGGTAGGAAGAAGACGGTAATGCATTTCAGTGAATGATGAGATACGTTAAGGCTTTAAGTTGTTTCTCGTGTGTTATTTTCAAAGGAGAAGACAAACGTATATGTATGTAAACCTATACGTTCTTTATAAAGCTGTACATTCTTACAAAATTTAAACTAAAGTGAAAATATCACTTTGAAAAAAATCTGTAGTTTTCCGATTAATACTAATTTCAGATTTGAAATCGCCAGTGAAATCAAGTACTTGTATATGTGCAGCAAAAAATTTGTTCCCCAGTTCAATACATGTCAATGCCAATTTACCACCATGCCAATGCTATTTTTGAATGATATTAGGTGAAAAAAAATCTAACCAATTTCGTCCCCTCTAACAGCATTTTGAGACACACGAGTGGTGGATTTCCTAATGTAGTTTTGATATTCCTTGCAACGATGCTGAGTAGATGAAGTAGGTATGTGACATTTTCAGGGAGGCTATAATCAGGGTAAAAAAAAAACGTATCCGAACTATTTTATTATAGACATAATAAAAGGCAATAATTCTTTGCTTTATTTACCACTAATTTGAATTAAAAATAGTACAAGCATACTTAAAACTAACGCGGATTTGTTAAATCAAAATAAAAATTTATTCTGCTACATTAAACACAATCATATTGATGCAACCATTTAATGTAATGATCTCTGATTTATAAATACCCCGAAAAAAATTTCACTTATCTGCTTCATCCTCTAATCTCTTCTTATGAGGGAGATTCTATATCATTTATTTCATATAATATATACAATTTTAGTTCTTAACGTTTACTGTCAATTTAATATTGTTTACTTTTTAACTGTGTTTGTTAATTCGTGTATCTCAATTACAACCATTAATCTATGCCGAATTATATTCACATTGTTTAAATGTTTGAAATTTATTAAATTTTAGTTTTTAACGTTGACTGTCAATTTAATACTGTTACTTTTTAACTATATTTGTTTGTCAATTTGCCTATCTCAATTAAAGCTATTAATCTCTGCCGAATTACCTCTGTTTAACCAATTTTGCCATTTGTTTTGCATACGATGCTGCGCCTATGTGACATTAAAAAACGTGTGTTAAGGTTTTGAACAAAAAGTTTACTATTAAAGATTTTAGGCGTTTATTTTATTCAATTAAAAATCACGGAAATATAATTTGGCTTATTTTTCACGAAAAAAATCTCAGTAAATATAGTGGAACCTCGACTTTACATTTTCCGTCGGATTAGCTTTAAAAAACGCATACGGCAGGAAAACGTAAAATGAGGATTAAAAAAATGTAAGCTAAATTTGGAGCTACAAGATGACTTTTAGAGTAAATATATGTAATGGTTATTTATTTTTCTAACCACAATATCCCTTTTAATACATATATCATTGTTTGCAAATCTGCTTTTTGGTTTACATTTGTAAATAAATGTTTTTTAGAGTTTTTATGTTTTGGAACTCTTAATCAGTTGTGGATATATTATTCTCCGATATTTTTGATTCATCTTCATCACTATAATTGGGAGGAAGCATTAAATCAAATATTGAAGGAATCGAAAAGCAATGGGGATCTAAATTACAGTGGATATGCGCGTCATTGACTTATTCAGCCACGTAATGTTATTCTGCATGGCCTATGTTCCCGTTGGATACCGAAAAGCCTGGTTTATTATACCCATTCGAAATGCATTATAGTCGGTACTGCACAATGCTGTAGAAATCAAATCCATAGCTTACAAAACATCTATTTTTGCTGTAGAAGCATCTTGCAAGAAGGCACCAGAATCAAAAGAAAAAAATATCTTACCAGTTCTTAAGTGTAACGTTCTTTAAATATTTGGATTATTCCAATATTCAAAGGTTGAAGTCGGCTGGAAAAAAATTCTACTCTCAAATTTTACAATTTAAGTTCCCATATTTCTTTTAATCCCCCTTCCTGTGCTTTGCGCATTCCACCATTTTTCTGATTTTGACTAAAGGGGAAAATCCCCTCTCACAGAGATAAAAGGGCTATAAGATAAAATAGAAAAGTTGTCAGACAAGCTTCAAACAGTTACTAAATAATTTTTTTTTTTTTAAATGAAAGAGCTCTGAAAAGGTTTGTTTGAGCTTTGCCACAAGAGAACACAATTGTAAAAAGAGGTGACCAATAGGTAGCAAAAATCTATTAAAAGAAATTAAAATTAGTAAAATTTTTCAGTATATTATTAGTTTGTTATTAAAAGCAAATGTATGGAATGTTTTCGGTTTAAACATGAATAATTTTAAATGGAAGTCATAGTGGTAGTTTTGATTGAATTATTAAATGGATTAAAAAATTCAAAATGAGTTGATAATCTCTACCACTTTTTTACATTTTTAGTTAATGACTGTTAGAAGAATGTTTAAAGAGCGATTTTCTTAGAAGTGTAACAGACCAGCTGAAAACGGCGTTAAAATCGGGATAACGAACAAAACAGGTTAAGTAAAACCGGAGTTCACTTGTATTTAAAATTTATTAAATTCATTTTTGACTGTTTCAATTTTAAGTTAACAATTAATTCGTTACACTTTGAAAGTAGTGGGTGGGTAAAGTGTCAAAATTTGTGATTTCGCACAATCAGTAACAGTTATTTAGGGTTCACGAGAAACCAATCAAAGTGTTTTAATATTTTAGAACTGAGTTTACTAGCAAAATCGTACAGTCGCGATTAGTCGTTAGTAAATTTGTATAAACATAAAAATGTAATATCTAACGGTTTTTTTTATTTACTTCATGCATGAATAAAGGTTTAAACGACTATGCTAAATACGACAAAAACTGAAAACTCATATTTGAAACTGATGCTTAGTAAGGTTTTAAGAAAAATCAATGTTTACTGATTTTTTTTTATCAATCAATTTTTAAAAGAAATGTAATGAACAGGGTTTTTCATAACATCCACAAATATTAATCAAGATTCTTAAAATAAGCGAAATTTCCAAGACTAAAATAAAATTAAATGAAATAATCATGAGAATTTCTTCCATTATACTTTTTGAGAAATATTATTTTTCGACATTAGAAATAATTTTACCTACCGCTAAAATTTATAAAATTTTTACATTAAATTTTTTAAAAATTTCTTCATATGTTATAATAAAAAATGGTAGTTGTTCTTTTTCTCAATTACATTCTTGATACCAAGAGTGTAATATATTGCTCTAATAATATGACACCGTGGAAGGTATTTTTGTCATCGCTTAAAAAACATCACTGCACTAATTTTTAACCATTTAGAAGTTATTAGTTTTTATGTTAATTTTTAAAATTTGTTTTTTTTTATGAATACACAGATCAGAAAAATATTAGGTTTAAATTTTGAACTTGTAATTAAAAATGTTTTCATCATTAACAAATTAAATAATATTTTTTATATCCACACTTCTCATGTTATTACAAATATGTCTTTGGGCTTATAGCATTCAGCAAAGAAAAATCAGTATTTTAATTTAACGAATCTTTCTAAAGATATGAAAATACATTTGATAATTTAAAATAAAATAAGATTAGTTTTTCAAACTAGCTTTTAAGCTCTTTTTATCAATCAAATGGCAGGAAAATCTCTCTTTAGTTTTAAAATACTTTGGAAAGTCTACACATATAAAAAGTTTTTAACCTACAATTAAAATTTTTTTTAATAAGTCAATTAATACGAATTATTTATTTTATCTTAACTCCTCAAATATTACAAATTTGTCATCGGGCTGAGAGCTTATAACTTTCTAGGAAAAAATTATTTTAATTTAAAGAATATTTTAAAAGGTAAGACGAGAAAATTGACATTTTAAAATAACTATATAGTAACAGAACTTTTAAACGTTCTAACTGTTAAACTATAAATATAGGCCGGGTGTCCAAAGCGTCGCTTAATTCTCATATTTTAGGAGTGTTAGATCCGTATTTATCAAAAAAAGAATGATTTTTTCAGAAAAAAGCGTTTTTGCGCTTGAATAAGCATATTACACATTTCAAGGAATTCTTTCGAAATTTTGCCATTTTTTAATATGATAATGAACAGATACACATAATCTGTTAATTATATTATAAAAAAAATAAAAATAAAATTACCTTCGCTTACCTGCGTTATGTATGATAATGAACAGATGCACATTATGACAGCGTTATGTATGATAATAAACAGATATACATTATACCACATTATGTATAACAGTGGACATATTATACTTGTGTTATGTATGATATTGAAAAATATATCCATTATACCCGCGTTATGTATACTAGAGAACAGAAACATATTATACCCGCGTTATATATGATATTGAACAAATGCACATTATACTCGTGTTACGTATAATATTGAACAGATGCCTATTATAGCCGCGTTATGAGTGTCAGTGAACAGATACATATTATACTTGTATTATGTATAATATTGTACAGATATATATTAAACCTGCTTTAGGAACAGATTTCCTATTATACTCGCGCTATGTATGATGGTAAACAGGTACATACTATACCCGCGCTATGTATGATGGTAAACAGGTACACACTATACTCGCGTTATATATGATAATGAATAGATGCACATGATGCCCGCGTTATGCATGATAATAAAAATATACACATTATAACCGCATGATGCATGATAATGAACAAAAACACATTTTATCCCCGCGTCATTGTTGAAAACAATAACATGCTGTAAAAGATTCCAAAAGAAGAAATTGTTTCACAACAACAACGGCTCTGTTTAGGAGTTAAGGATAGCTTCATTTACGAATCTTCAGCTAACGATTGATGACCACTCTCTGAAAAATGGACATCGGATAGTTTCTGACAACTGAGAAATCTCCCATTTATTTTCGGTTCGTGTTTACGCCCATTGCTTTGGAAAAAGAGTTTAAATAACGACTTGGGTGTTACTTAAAAGATCACCGCATTTTAAACGTTGCATTAATTCATGAACACGCTTCTTTAACTTATTCATCATTTAACGTCAAAATATCAGATCTTGAGAAAAGTTCTGTCCACCGCTAAGTTAAAACCTCGAATACGGGATTATATTGAATAAATAGATAATAAGAAGTGCAAATAATAGGTTAATAAAATAAAAATTGTGATAATAAAGACTGTAGAAATAATAATAATGGACCCCTCCCCCCAATGACATAACGATACATGGAATAATCTCTTTATTAGAATAAAAAAATAGTAGAACTAAACTATATCGTATAAAAGTATTCTTAAATTTCTTTCATCAACCTTTGTTATCTTAATCCACCTAAAAGTATAGAGAGAAGATTCTGGAGAGGGAAAAATTTTCCTTACTAAAAAGTACTTTACAATGAATTAGAATGGAATTTCTATTTTCAAATTATAATCATAAGAACACCAAACTTCCTCATTTGGCATGGAACCGACTTGCAAATATTGATCTATGTAGGTGCGAGATGGGGTCTCAGGCTTAGTCCTCGTTAGGCTTAGATAAATGCAATAATAGATAAGCTTAGCCTCGTTAGGCTTAGATAAATGCAGATGTCCTCGTTAGGCTTAGATAAATGCAATAGTAGTCACGAAAAGGAAACAAACCTCGATCGTCTAATACAGAGATTCCCAATTTTTTTGGTTATGGATCCCTAAATGATCAGCACTCTTTCGACGGAATCCCGACTTTTTATAACTTAAGAATATAAAGACAATCGTGTCCTATACTGCTTGTTAAATGCCATGGATGTCAATTTGTTGTTGCCGTCATGTAAAAGATAGTTTGCCAATTTGGCGACCGTTTCTTATAATGTTTTTGTTTCTATAATTATTACTTGTCCGTTCTTCGATGAGGCCGTTCTATCCTGTTATAAAATATTTGTTAATTTTACAGTCCACTCTTTAACCTTCGAAACAATGCTTTATTTTGAAAAAATTTAATAAGAAAAATGGTATTTTGTTCATAGTTCTACCATAAATTAGGTTTTATATCCGACATTTGAATTCACAGTTCCAGGAACTAAATCTATTTATACGAATTTCTTTTTGATCTAAAAACACAAGCTGAAAATAAATGAAATAAGCCGAATTTTGGTTTTCATTTAAATGAAAATTAAGAACTGCTATAAGCGTTGAAAATGAATACTGAACGAAATGTTGAAATGAATTTAAAATTCATTGGAAACATATTTCTTTTTTAACAATCTAGTTACTTTATTTTGGTTTGAAAAGCGCGATGGATAGTACTAATGCAATAGTTTATAAATACCCATATATAATTTTATAAATACCTATACCTTTCATAGTTTATTTAATACATTTGTATTTGAAAAATTATGTTTTTTTTCTCCAAAAAATTTGCTTTTTCTTTTTTATTCCCATTTTAACTTATATAAATAACATCGTAAATGCAGTTAGAATATTAAATAAATAATGGATTATTCATTGGATCTGAATTTAAATACAGCCTTTAAAAAATTATAAATAACTGTTTAAAAAATTTCTAATTCTCGGAACTCGTTCCGCGGTTCCGAGAATGAGGATTATTTGGTGCTCCGCGGAGCCCCAGAGTTCTCCCACGAAACTCTAGGGTTCCGCGGAACACTATTTGGGAACCGCTGGTCTAACACCTTTCAGTGACCACCAATACATACTTTTTTACAAAGAAAACATACCTGTATAAGGACTTCGCTCTATTAGATCTGCAAGCTTTAAAGTGTATCTCCATGCTCGCACTATTGCTAATAGAAAACTTCTATTTTCTCGTTGTCTTACTACTCATGTACTCTCGTCCACAATCTCTTTCGGCTGTAATTAGAATATCGTATATTAAAGAACTATTTTATTGTTTTGATTTGTAACTTTTATAGTTTGAAAAAACGCAACAGTTTTAATATTTATTAAAGCTCGGCTTTCTTTCAACATCAGCCAAGCTGAAATTCTATTTTTTTTTTCTTCCAGACTTATTTTCAATTTTCCTGTCAACTTCACATATTTTTCTTCTCATAGACTATGGACAGTATATGGAAAATGCGCAAGAACAAATTGCCCACGAAACAAAATTTATTAGCCTTCCGCTTTTAAGCCTTTGTACATAAATCAAAGGGTATAAACGTTCATGAATTTTAGACATTTTATGTAAGCGCAATGTATTTTATTAAAATAACCATCCAAAAAATAGCGCTTCACCAAAGTTTATTATTTCGTTCATTCTTTCTATTTTTAATATTTATAATTAAATTAAAATTATAATATTTGGCGTTAGAAAATCCTTTGGTTTAATGAGTTTTACAAAATAAAGTCAACGAACTTCAAGAGTTAGATGCTTTTTTCAATAGCAATAGTCTTAAAAATACTTGTTTAAATTAAACAATACATTGTTTTAATAGAAAACAAAAAGAAAAACTCGTGCAGAGACGTTTAATACAAACTTTTGAATTATTCACATTCAGAGAAAAAAATGAATTTAAATCAAATTTACTAAACAAAGAATAATACATTAAAGCAAAAATTAAGCTACCACTAGAAGAAGTTTTCCCAAAGAGCGTCGAAAGTTGGCAACCCTGAGTTACTAAAATTATGTATGTTTGAAGAAAATTGGTGACCAATAGCCAGTTTTCGAAAGCGAATAAAACATTAATGAAATGTATAATTCCTTTTGCCCTTCATAGTATTTATAAAATTTATTTTATAAATAAAAAGATAGTGAATTCTTTTACACAACACGTAATGGATTGTAGTAAACATACTTACCACAGAAGAATTTAGCTTTAAAATTTAAACTAATTTTATTTAATAAGGTAAATTATTTTTTTTCTCACATAAATTTCAATTCCAAAAATATTTTAATTTATTTTGCTAGATATAAATGGCCCATTAAAGGGTTAATTTAGTTGAAACATAATTGATGATATCTCGAAGAATTGTCTTCCTTCACGACCTTACAAATTGACAACACAGTTGTCAATTTTCCGAAAACTGATATCGGTGGGGGGGAAAAGTCACCCCTACCTTCATTTAAAAAAAAAAGTTAAACTATTTGAGACTACTAATATTTATTAACAGTTAAAATATAACACTTGTTAATATTTACTAGTGAAAGTCAAAACGGTATACTTACCTAGGTTGTTAACAAATTGTGTTGGTTAGAGACCAATCTTTTCAAAATGGCAAAAGGAAAAAAAAAAGACTTCTCATCAGAAATGAAAGCCATAATATCGAATATTACTAAAAATACGCAGCCCTGATAGACCGCTTCTTTTCTGTTAAAATATAATATTATGACGTTTAAGTTTCGCAAGCAGTTTCATGCGCAGGCGAAATCGAAGAACACATTAACTTATGTGATGAATATCAACTAATGCTGGAGGAATGCATTAATTCATGATCTTAATTTAATATTAATAGTGGTATATAAATAAAACTTAGTTGTTCACAAATAATTATTACTATTCAGATAATTTACGAGGCCAAATTTCATAAAAAAATAATTAGATAAAAATTTACAACTTTCTTAATTGTATGTGAAGCATTTCAAATTTTTTTTATACTTCAAAAATTAAAAAATAATGCTTTAATGTTTCTCCCAGATCATTTTGTAATTGAAATGAAATTCGAATTTTATTATTTTTTCAATATGACTTTTCGAGGACATATAATTTCTTTATATATATATATATATATAATTATCTTTAGCGATAATCGCTTAAAAATCTGTAAAATTTCCTGTAATTGGAAATTTTTTTCATTATCCTGAACTTACTTCCGTCAACACTATTTTCAGTTTTGCTGTTTTATTTTTAAGGCCATTTACTATTTAATTTACCTCTAAATTTACTTTCTTTACATTTTTGATAATTTTATTTTACTTGTTTCCTTCGATGTCCAATACTTTATTTTCTTTTACATATTTTTGGGTGTAACGTAGCAAACCTCCGTGAGGTGCACTCTGGCAACGCTAGATTTGCTACAGCTTTCACGGAGCTCTTCAGAAATGTAGTATTGTGGGGAATGAGAAGACTATAGTGCGGCTTTCAGGCGAACTCCTCCAGACACCCGTCTCGCACCGTAGCGGGTACTACGGTTACGAGGAAAAGACACTTCGAATAGGGGTGTGGGGTGAATAGTTTCTTCTTAATCTTGGCATAGGTCGTAGTCAGTGAACCAATCGACACTTTCTTTCTTGCATTTCATCCCCATTAGGAATGTGCTCTAGATTGTTACCATGGTAGCAAACAGCCCCAGACTTTTGGTCTGGAGGAGTTCCCCTCAAAGCCGCACTATACCTTGCCAAGAAGGGATCTTTGGTTCCCAGGTAATCAGGGAACTCCATTCAGTACAGATTTCCAAGTATTTCTTCTGCGAAACGACTTTGCATCATTCGAGAAAAATTCTTGGAATTTACTCTCCTCTAAACCACATGCGGCTGCAGTTGCAACTTTATTAGACAAAGCATGATTGTCTTCGTGCCCATCTTTTTCGTTGACTCTTCTATATGTTCTCTTTCTATGACTGGCTAGGATAAGACTGCTTTGCATTCGGGCGAGTGCCCTACACTACCTTCTAGATCTACTTCAGTAGAGAAATATTAGAGATCCAATGGTCCGACGGCCAAACGACTCGCATTTGATTATAAAATTTTCTTTAACACTAGTGTTATTTGATTAAAGATACTTTATTTTCTTTATATTGTTTTTTCATTCTTTATTTTTATTTAGGATTTTCTTTTCTTCATCACTATTATTATTGCAATCTTTAGCTTGGATTTTAGGAGAAATGTGCAATGACAGATTGCTTTCATAATCAGAGAAATAAATCAGTTTTATCTGGTTTTGCATGACTACCTCTTTTATACAATCAATCACCAATTGAAATGCAGTACAAGCTTTTAAATCCAAGATTGCGTAAGATTAATTAGTTTTTAAGATATAAAACTCAACTCATTTAAGATTTTAAAAAAAACGATTAATTTTTTAAATGCAAGTTTGATAAAGTTGCAAATTACCTTGTGTTTAATGTTGTTTAACAAACATTTATAAAATTTTTCTTTTCCTTTTGGACATAAATATTTTCAGAAACTTTAGATGGGATTATATTTAAAGTACAACCTATGTCGACATTTAGAAAGGCAATACTAGTGAAAATCGGGCTTTCGTCACTTTAAAAGTTAGCATTTTTGTCTTGAATGTATCCATAAACTATTAACTGTCAATTTTGTGGTTAATCTTTTATTTTTTGTTTATCAGACTGCTCAGATTGATTCTCAGTATTAAAAGTTTGATTTGTTTATACAATTTTGGCACCAATGATAGGCATTGTTGATCCCTAAGTTGTCACAATATTTACAAGAATTTGGAGGTTTACTCCTGAGAAGCATGGGAAAAAAGACTTGTTTGTGGTTTATTTTTGTTAAATCTGTCATTTTCCTATTAAAATCTTGATCTACTTTGGAATCGGTGATTGAAATTTTGACTTGGACGGGAAAAATTTTAATCTTATAGTGAATAATTTTGATAAAATAATATATTAATAATTGACTGCTTTGGTATCTAGTTTATATATCGAGGAATTCTTTGTTCATTCGAACTAAATTTTGAATCGTTTTTTTGTTGTTGTTTATTTTGATTTTGAGTTAAGTCGGAGGTGACATCACGAATAATTTTAAAGAGAATTGCAAGCCATCAATCGGGGATTTGAGTTCTTTTAAAACCAAAAGCGTTTAAATTGGGGGTGGGGGAGGTAAATCCATCGAAAATCGGTCAATGGTGTGTGTATTTATTAAATTTACTTTTCTAGATCCAAACTAACTTTTCGGTAAATTATGAATTTAAACTGTGCAGAAAATTTTAAATTTCGGAAATAACTGAAGTGAATTGGTGAGGTGAAATAATCTTCCTAAGTAATTTCAATGATTTCTTCGAAAGAATTACAGTTTTAACAATTATGCATGTACAGTTATAAATCTGAATCCTTAATGAACTTTTGGAAGTTTTTAAATTTATATCCCTCATCCGAATTAAAATCTTTAGTTCGTTAAATGTGCGAGCCAGGCTGTGAAGTAAACATCAATATGCTAGATCTTTTTTTCCGATTTATTTTGATTTAAATTTCTGAAATCAGTATCAAATTATATTTTCCTGAGTTTTCTGTGTATATTATGGAACTATTTGAGACATGTGTATTTCAGGGTATCATGTCATTTGTAGTGGGCAAATCACTTTCAACATTCATTTTTAATTTGTAAATTTCACCACTTCATAAAGGAATTTACAAATTTAAAATAATTTTAATTTTATCTAGGAGAAAAAAGTTCAAGTAATTTTTTTATTGTTATGAAATTTTGAATCTGAGTACCAAAAGAAATTATAAAATTTCATTATAAAATTCATCGAAAATTATAAAATTTCACTCCTGAATATATTATATAAAAATGCTATAACGCGTACATTAAACATCCGTAATAAGAAACGCAATAAGAAAAAAAACTTGTATAAATATAAAATTTTTTTTACCAATATATAAAAATGAATGAAACTAACTTATTATTGTTTTCTATTCAGTAATATATTTTTAAAATAGAATGTGAAATATTATAATGTGAATGGGTTTCGTTCTGAATAAAGAAAAAAAAAAAATTTCAGGAAAAAAAGAGAATATATATATATATATATATATATATATATATATATATATATATATATATATATATATATATATATATATATATAAGTTCAAAATGAAGATAAAACAAAGGTAAATTACAGACAAATGAAAAAAAGGGGGAGGGGGAATAATAATAATAACAAACAACTGGGGAAAGAAAAAGAATTAATCTAAAAAAAAAAAAAAAAAGGATAAAGTTTTTTTAAAAAACCGGAAAATAAAAGATATAATCTTTTCATCAGCCCACACGATTATATCCGAAAAAGAGTGCTTTCTAATATTGTATCAATATAGCCAAAGCAAAATATATCAATACAATAGTGTGAGGAGCACTCAAAAATTTTTTTACAAAAATTACGACAAATAAAATTAAACACAATAAGTAAAAATAACACGTAAAAACAGAAAATAAAAAATAAAGGAAGAGCAGAATTAAACAAAGTCTATAAAGCGAGCAGTGAAATATAATGAACTTACATAAACGGGAAATTTTTCAAGAATGATTTAAAATGTTTACGTAACAAGATTGCCAGATTTCAAAATATGAAAACAAAAGCGCAAATTGAGTGTAACTAGAGGAGTTTAAAGTGCGTTCTTGCTGCATTACTGAAGTGCGTTTGATTTGTTAGTTACCAGGGATGGGCCAGAAAACGGATGTGCGCGAGGTAATATTATACTAGATAATTTAAAGAAATTGACTATAAATAATTTTAGAAAATAAATATTTATTTAAGAAAAAAATAGAAAAGAGAAAGAAACATGAATTGCCAGTTTTGCACATAATTTAGCCACGGATTTCCCCGAAATGGATTTGCACATGAAAAAATTATATAAATTGACAAAGAGATCTTTTTAGTAAATAATTTTAGCCACGGATTTGCCCGAAATGGATTTGCACATGGAAAAATTGTATAATTCAGCAAAGAAATTTATAAGTAAATAATTTTACCCACGGATTTGCCCGAAATGGATTTGCACATGGAAAAATTATATAAATAAACAAAGAAAAAATAAAAACAACTTATTTTATTAAATAATTTTAGCCACGGATTTGCCCGAAATGGATTTGCACATGGAAAAATTGTATAAATTAATAAAGAAAGTTTTTAGCAAATGATTTTAGCCACGGATTTGCCCGAAATGGATTTGCACATGGAAAAATATTATAAATTAACAAAGGAATTTTTTAGTAAAGGAAATTTTTAGTAAATAATTTTGACTAAGGATTTGCCCGAAATGGATTTGCACAAGGAAAAATTATACAAATTAAGGAAGAAATTATTAGTAAAAAATTTTTTGAGCCACGGATTTACCCGAAATGGATTTGCACATGGGAAAATTGTATAAATTAACAAAGAAAATTTTTAGTAAATATATTTACAAAATATGCGATTAACTCAATGATTTTATATAGAATTTTATTATTTTAGTTGGGTAGCTATTGTTTTTTATCAAATTTTGAAAGAGTTTATCGATTTGTTTTTTGGATAAATAAATATTACTACATATTCTTTTAATTCTATTTATTTCATTAAAAGTAGTATTTAAATAGATGCTCCTAGAAATATTAGAATTCCAAGTAATTAGTTTATTTATATTAAAATTAATTATTACAATTAATGTAATTTTTTTCATAATAATGCAAAAATAAGTTAGCTAAGAGAGATGAATAATTAGAACCTTGTGGTATTCCATCAATTTGAAGAAAAATATCCCTTCCACTGTAAAGATAATTATTAAAAAGACAAAAATTAATCATAATCTCCCAATAATCAAAATCGCAACAAAGGATATTTTTGAAATCATAGTAATAATTCAAAAAGACATCTTTTAGTTTAGAAAGGGGAATGCTATTGAAGATCCTGGAAATCAAAAGTTGCAATAGAATTAATTTTATTATGTTTAATGAAATCTAAAAATTCCTAATTTTTTAAATTTTTTTCTGGTTTTTTTGTATTTATTTATTTTGCTGTATATATATATATATATATATATATATACAGTCCCTGGCCAAATTAGCAGATGTACTGTAGTTTTTTAATAATTACTTGCACGAGTTTATATGCAATACTTTTATATTTAGATATACATGTAATTAGCTTTTATTTTTTGTATTTATTTTTAACGTATTGCATTATAATGTTAACCAACTGATACGCGAACGTAGACAAGTGCAAACTGGTTTCAGTCGCGTTTCTGTAGCTTTATACAGTGTTGCAGTTTTATACTATGCAGTTATCTGTTTATTTCGTGTGCAGTGTATAAATGGTGAAGAATTCCCGCAATAGCTGTCCGGCGCATGCTGTTTTGGTGCGCCTTTTTGTTTTGGTGTTATTTTCGTTATTAAAAGTGATTGTCTAAAAACATGCTAGAGTCTTTTCTGCAATAAAAATCTTGATATCTATTACTGTATTCTGTGTATACAGTCCTGGAAGAGATCGGGGTAAGTAAAACTTACTTTGTTTTATTGAAAAGTTTTCTTCATTTTCGCTTTAAAAAATTTTCTTTTCTTCAATGCTCACCTGTGTTAACATCCGTCAATTCAGGCATATACAGGGCGATTTTATTGGCCTATCTTACAGGGGCACCATCTTCGCTCCCATAGTAAGGTCCGATAGCACAGAGAAGGAAAGAACATCCATGCCTTGCCCGGGATTCGAACCTAGAACCTTTCTGATGCAAGAACAGTTCCCTGCCTCCTACACAGGCCGGTCGGCATTTCGCTTTAAAAATTGATATAAATAAACAATTGGAACATTTTCATCATAGGTAAAAAAGACTACCTTTCACCATGTAGAAAATTTAGAGTAAAGGCCCTCCTGAATGCTTAAACCGTGAAACATCACTAAGATTGAAGGTTTCTGAAGCTAGCGTACGACGCAAGAAAATTGAGCCTGGAACAAAAGAAAGATGCGGCAGAATCTTATAGCGCGTCTAATAATTTGTCCAGGGACTCTCTCTCGCTATATATATATATATATATATATATATATATATATATATATATATATATATATATATATATATATATAAGTAATATGAAGGATATATATAAGTATATAATATAATATTATATTACTTATATATATATATATATATATATATATATATAAGTAATATGAAGGAAGAAAATAAAATACTTTTATTTATTTATTATTATTTTTATTTAGAATGCAAACTTAATTAATTTTGCAATAAGCGAAAAGGATTTTTTTTTTACAATTTCATTCTTTCTATCAAAAATTCTTTAAGTAAAAAAAAAAATGAAAAAATTGAAGCTAGTAAATAAAAATATTAAAATACAAATATTAAAAAAAGCTATCTTATAAACCGAATTCGATGCTATACATCTCAGAAAACCAAAACTGGATATCGAACATTATATATTTTCACGGAATCAATGGCATGGTGTAAAAACAATTATATTTGTAAACTATAATTGAATTTTACTGTTTCTCATGTTTTAGTCACTGTAACTTATTTAAATGTCCAAATTTTGGGTAAATATCAGTTCCCTTGCCGGTAGCACTTTTAAAAACTGCTTTCGTATTTTATAAGGTAAGAAAAATGATATTGCTCATTATCACAAGAAATCATTCAATTGCGGAGTTGGCAACTATTACACTTTTTAAAAATTATATTTTCTAGAGTAGTATATATAAAAAAAATTATAGCTTTCAAAATTGTTTGGTAATTTTGCTAGTACACTAAAAGCCCAACTGCGACTAAAATGGAACAAAGTGGAATGTCATATAAACTTTTGAATCATTTATATGTTATGGTGTGGAAAATATCTTAAAACCAAATATATAAAACAAAAATTTATACATAAAAACATAAACTTAATTACCTTTAGAAGAAATTTTCCCAAAAAGTGTAGAAAGTTGGCAGCCCTACAGGACTACTACCTCTCAACACTATTAGGGAAAATTTCATCAGGTGGTAGCTAAGTCTGTATTATAATGTTTTATTCTTTACTTTTTAAATTTGTTTTAAAAAATACTTTTCACACCACTACATGTAAATGATTAGATTAATTTACTCTTACATAGATATCGTATTTTAATTATGCATATATGTTTTAAAAGCATTCTTTTTAACCTCTTATAGGAATGAATATTTCTTCGTTATTTAACTCAAATTTCTGAAAGATAAAAATAGTATAGTACTTTCACAAAATCATATAGAAAAACTTAAATAAATTAGTCATTTAAAAAATAAAGATAAGAAATAAGAAGTTATCTTTTACGATACATTGATGTATAACAGTCCTTTATGTCTCATGTAATTTCATATAATATTTACCATATCATAAAACAGAGAATATTCATTTTTCCATGAAATATGAGCTTAATTAGGTCAAGGTCGCTTGTTTTCCTCCAAAGCTATCTATCTAATGGCTATCTTAATATCTTTCTGTTTCCTTGCTGTCTAATGAATGTAACTATCTTATAAAATAATCTCTCAGAGGTAGTTTTTCTAGGAATTTTAGTCTGGATATTTTTGATGAGACAGATAATCAATACTTACAAGGAGAAAATATATTAAAACTACAAATCAAATTCTTATATTTAGATATTTACGTTTGCAGAAATTTCGTAAACTTGCAAAAAGAAAAAGGAAATCTAAGAACAATAAGGCTTTTGATAAGGATGACAGTTATTTGCTTTCTGCAGTATATTTTATTGCGGTAGAGAATTTAAAACTAAATTATGCAAAATTTTGGTTTACTTTTTTTTAATACATTAGAAGCTTTACCGCAAGGTAACTGGATTAAGTTAACCCTTTATAAACAGAGTGTCAAAGAATTATTGGGACACTATTTAAGGGGAGGTAGAGAACATCACAAAGACTCAGATTTGTATAGCAACACATGGTAGGAAACCTCTTCGTTCGCCACTAAGTGTTGTTGTTTACAGTAATGGAGGAAGTAGACCAGCATTGCTACAGTTATTTGAGATGTTATTGGCTGCAGAGGAGCAACTAGCTGGTAGACATACACATGATGTATGGATTGACAGAGGGAAATGCAGGAGTTGCAGAAAGATTGTATTGCAAAGGTACCCACAGAGAGGTTCACCGGACCACCAGTTGTACCGTTCATCATGTGCAATCCGTACATCATGTGCATAGCTGCCAGCTGGGTGTCCGTTTATTTCTCTGTATACTCCTCTGTGGGCGATGACAACACAAATGACTTCGGCCCTGGCGTACAAATATTCTGGTGGCCAAGACTTCGGCAATGCTGGTCTATTCCCCCCAATGCTCTTGTAAATAACACCATCTATCGGAAGATTGTATTGCAAAGGTACCCACAGAGAGGTTCACAAAACCGCCGGTTGTACCGTCATCATGTGCATAGCTGCTAGCTGGGTGTCCGTTTACTTCTCTGTATACTCCTCCGTGGGCGATGACAACACAAATGACTGCAGTCCTGGCATACAAAGATTCTGGTGGCCAAGACTGCGGTAATGCTGGCCTATTGCCCCCAATGCTCTTGTAAATAACACCATCTATCGGAAGATTGTATTGCAAAGGTACACACAGAGAGGTTCACAAAACCGCCGTTTGTACTGTCATCATGTGCATAGCTGCTAGCTGGGTGTCCGTTTACTTCTCTGTATACTCCTCTGTGGGCGATGACAACACAAATGACTGCAGTCCTGGCATACAAAGATTCTGGTGGCCAAGACTGCGGTAATGCTGGTCTATTGCCCCCAATGCTCTTGTAAATAACACCATCTAGCGGCGAACGAAGACCTTTCCGACCCTGGGTTGCTATGCAAATCTGAATCCTTGTGATGTACCCTACCTCCCCTTAAAGTTTGTAACTCTGTATATGTTGGAATTATTTGGAAAGTAGGGTGACGAAACCAGAAATCACTTTAACTAAAATTTATTATTCCAAGAATCTAATTTTATCACGTTGAATGCCATGGGGGTCACCGGTGACCGACACTGAGTTTGTTCGTAGTGCCACGACATCACCGGTGACCGGCGAAGCCAAGATTATTAGAAACACATAATTCAAGTAAATTTTTAATTATACATATTACAATTACAATTATATACAATTTAATATTATTAAATTATGCTGGTAGATACATATGCCATTCTTATCCAGGATGAATGCTAGCAATGAACAATTGAGCTACCAGTTTTTGTCTTTCACAAAAAAATAAAGTTAAGTAAACAAAAAATTATCTAATGACTAAGATTAAAACGTATGTTTTTTTTTAGCACTAAAATAAAGTTGGTATCTCTCGATTTTTGTTGCTACATTTTTACCACTACTTACTTTCTTCTAAATAAAAAATCACTCTCTCTCTTACCAATGGGTTTAAAAAATATTGCTTACAAAAAAGTTTTTATTGGTTTAAAAAGAAATTAAATTAAATTGATGAATCTATTCGCCTAACTTGTTTTCAAAATTTAACCTTTGGATTTTCGTTTTCTTTTTTTTTTCCTTCTAACAAATTTTAATACTCAGATCTCTCTGTTCAAACCTTTTCATTTTATTCCACGAAAGTTGAAAACCAACCGTAGCGTGAAAAATCGGTATTTAAGAGAAACCATAAATCCTGCAAATGAATAATTCATTTGCTCAATGAAAAAGGCAAACATATTCTTACGTTCATTATTCAACTCTGTTCACTATATCATTCTTTTCAACATATTACATGACTGTCTTTGTTCCACGAGTAAATTCTTGTATCATAAAGAGTGACATGAGCTGACAATATGTAAAAAGAAGAAAAGAAATTGTAGGTCGAGATTAAAAGCGGCTATTTTTTATCAACAAAGAAATATTTTCCTTTTAATGTTTCGAACCTGAGATAGTAAATCATTTTTATTTTATTTCAGCATTGCAAATTTTTGTCTAAGCATGTTGTTGAACGTCTAATAAAAGTATACGAGTGAATATCATTATTAAACGTTTTATTTAACAGTGAGTTGAAAAGTCTTGTTGAGAAAAAAAAAAAAAAAAAAAATGGTTGTCCATGCATGTGCGAAATATCAAAATTGAATAGGTTTTATTTTAGCTGATGAATAAAATGAAATCTATAGAAATAGAAATGAAATCTATAAAGCGAGCAGCGAATTCAAATGAACTTACATGAACGGGAAATTTTTCAAGAATGATTTAAAATATTTCTGCAACAAGATATAATGCGGATATAATCGTGTGGGCTGATGAAAAGATTATATCTTTTATCTTCCGGATTTTTTAAAATTTTTTTGTCTCTTTTTTCGGATTTCCCCCCCCCCCCCCGTTTTCTTATTATTTTTATTATCATTTTTCTTTTTTTCCCTTTTTTCATTGTTCTGTAATTTTTCCCTTGTTTTATCTACTTTTAAACTTATTTTATGAGTTCTATTTACTTGCAGGTTATGCGCAATAAATAAAACTTATTGTTTTTCTTAATTTTCTTCGTGTTTTCTTTGTATTTATTTATTACGCTATATATACAGGGTGATTCTAAAAAGATGGTCAAAATTTTAGAAAGTGATAGTACACATCCAAGAATGCATTTTTATCAAAGAATGCATGGTCGAAAACAAAACGTAAAACCGCTAGAGGGCGTCAAAGTTTATGTTGTTATATGAGACAAAAACACACAAAGAACGATGAAGTTAAGTTATAAAAGTAAATTTAATGGCATGTAATTATAATAAGTGTTCAAAACAGAGGCCGGCAGCGGCTATGCACGCAGTACAACGGCGAAGAAAAGATAGGCGAACATTCTGAAACACACCAGGCATATCACGAACTTCCCCTGCAGCGGCCGAAAGCTTGGCGACAAGTAACGCAGCGCAGTAACTTGCAACAGGAATCACGCTTGCATCAAACAACTTTCCAAATGCGCCAGCACCTTTGCGTTTTGTTTTCGACCATGCATTCTTTGATAAAAATTTTTTGCTTGGGTGTGTACTATCACTTCCTAAAATTTTGCCCATCTTTTTAGAATCACCCTGTATATATGTATATATATATATATATATATATATATATATATATATATATATGCATAAAATATTTTGTTTTTGAATACAAAATTAGGTTATAATGACGTAATTCAAGCTTTCTCTTCGTCGATTCTCACCTAAATTTTGGTAACAAAAGTGGATATAACAAATCAAATGAAATAAAAATTACAAACCCTTATTATTTTAATTTCTTATAAAAAAAATTTCAAGAAAAACAATGCATTTGTTGTAAACAATAATTTATATGTCACAATGCAAATATCTTTTTGCACTACACTTTCTTTTTATGAGGCTAGAAGCCTGAACTTCTTATAAGATAAAGTACCATAGATATTTGAATTTATATTTTATTCTATTATTCTATTCAATGCTTGCGAAAGCGTGATTAGTGGCGCTATGGTTAAGACGACTGCGTGCTACTTAGTGGGTCCTATTTTCTGACCCTATTTCAGTCTATTCTATAATTCGTTTCCTAAATTAGGAATTTTATTTTTTTTAAAGCAAATTAATTAATAAATAATTTTGAAGTTGATCTTTGAAGGATTATTTTATTAATTTTAATATTTATTATTTTTTTATAAATTTTAATATTTTCTTTTGCCAAACATGAGCTTTTTAAAGATAATTTTGATTAAGTAAAGAGATTTAAGTAGAATCAGAAATTAGTTTTGTTTTTTCAAAAAATAACTTTTTTTTTCATGCTGGCTAATTGAATAATTTAACCTATTTGAATAATATTAGATTATATAAATTATTAGATATCAGTTCAGATAGATAGTACAAAATAAATTTGTTTAATTTTAGTTCAGATTTGCTGTTCTTTATCTTAAATAAATATTTGATATTTTTTTAGACACAAGTACAGCTTGTAATAATTCTTTAGACCATCAGTTCATAATATTTTTTATTTATTATTTTTTTTTTGCGGGGGGGGGGGGAGGTATGAAATTCTAACTGATAGCCCTTTTTTTTGGACTTAGGTGGAACCCATATTTTGAAGTATAGTATTTATAGACAATTGAGAGCGTATGAACCAATTATTTTGAAAATAATTTCTAAGATGAAATAAAATTTTTTTTCATCGATTTATCATAAATAATTTAGGTTTTATGTCCAACATTTAAAGTTGCATTCTTGGAGATTAATCTAGTCTAGTTATAAATTTATTTTAAGCGCATATACATAAACTGGAAACGAAGAAAATTGGAAATGAAAAAAAAAGCCTATAAGCGTTAAAAAATTTTATTAAAAAAATTTTGTTTAATTGTTTACGATTTATTTATTTATTTTTTTATTTATTTGAAAACCTTGGGAGGGAATACTGAAACAATTCCTTTTTAGACATGCATGTCCTTTTCTAAATTTATTCAATAAATTGTTACTACAATAAGTAAGTGTTTTTTTTTTTTTTAATTACCATTTCTTTTTTAATGGCATTTCACCTTAAAAAATTTCTGAAAGGCAACTGAAATATTAATGGATTTAAATTGAATTAAGTTCAATTTGCAGAAAAATTTAATAAATAAATATCAAATTAATTTAAAATAAGACAGAAAACAAATTAATGCTTACCAAAATGCAACGTCAATATAAATTGTTTTGCAGACAGTGGAAAATCAAATTACTATATAGGAAAAGAGTACTAGGAAGTAAACATTTTGTTACCGACGAGTTTCTAACCAAGCACCTCCTATATTTGATTTAAAAATTTAGTTTAAAAATTAAATAATTAAAAAAACATAAATGAGCCTTGCCTTAAAAAATATATATATATAATTCTTAAAAAATAAAAGAACATAAAAAATACAAATGTTATAATATTCTGACAAACATCAGTTATATTTATTAAATCTAGATATCTTAGATATACTTATTATACTTCTTATATTTATTTTGTTGACGCAGTAAATAATAAAATTTGATAGAAATTTCATTAAAACAAACTAGCTCTAACAATGTTCTTAACTTGAATTTTTATAACACAAGTATTCTTCTTGCAACACATTGAAGAAAGGCAACAGACATTTTGAATTCATCTTTTAATATAATGCACACTTGAATGTCATACAGCTACCCCGGGGGCTTTATAGTGGTTAGAACATTGTCTTCGCATCCGCAAGGTTCCAGGTTCGTCTCCCGGTAAGTCCATTCCGTAATTGTATTATATCATTGTATGTGTATGTGTGTATTCTTCCGCTATGTTTCCGTGAACCGATAATTCCCCGCCCGTCCGCGTTCCGCTCGAACTCGCAGCGTAAAAAGTGGTAGCGTGTATTACTGGTAACAAAGAGCAGTTACCCGTAATATCCGCCATCACCTTTTAAACAAGTATCTTAAAGACAAAAAGTAAAACAATACCACACATGACATAAATTACTGTTTAAAATGATCTTAAAAATATATAAATTCGGAAGAAATTTTAATTCATAGAATCTCCCCCTCTAAAAAAATTATTTCTTTTATAATTTAAGTAACTAAAAATAAACTACATATCCGTCTGAGCATAATTCGTGGCGCTATGGTTAGGACGACTGCTTGCTACTTAGTTGGTCCTAGGTTCTGTCCGTACTAAGAACTGTTCTAGAATTTTTTTTCTTAAAATAGAACTTTCTTCCTTTTTTTAAAAGTAAAAAAGTTTTTTTTAAATTAAGTTCGAGATGATAGTTGAAAATTATTTTATCAATTTAAATATTATTATTTTTTCGTTGACTAAATATGACTTTTTAAATATTATTTTAAGTAACCAAAGAGACTGTTTCAAACCCAAAATTCTTATTAAAAAATTGTTTTATACATTTTTTAAAGTTTTTAATACCATTAATAGATAAAAGTTTTTCAATATATTGTACCTCTTTTTTTATTTAAAATTTTTTTTGTATGTTAATTTGCTGATTTGTTTAATTACATATCATTGTTTATTTAATTGTATTGTTTAATTGGATGCATGTTTAAAATTTATGTATGGGTACCCGTTTTTCCCTCGCTCACTTGTTATTAAGACAATATAAATTTGTTATAATTTTATTCGTTTTTGCATTTAATTCTCTTTTGTCCATACATTTTTAGACATCAATCGTCAGCCATTTCACTAGATTACTTTTTTCATAAATTTAAAAAAAATTTGTTCCATTTACAGGCCGGATTTTTCATCTTTGTAAATTTATCTAAAGAAATGAATTAATAAAACTGCAATTTAATTGAAACCCAATAGGCAGAAAACAAATCAAAGTACTAAACAGAAACGACAATATTGATCTTTTCTACAGTTAGTGGGAAATTAATCAAAGACTATAGGAAAAGAATAACGGAAAGTAAAAATTTTTATACCAACGAGGTTTGAACCAAGCATTTCCGAGCATTGAAGTTGAAGCTCTGACAGTCCCACTTATTATTCCACTACCAAACCACTCAGAAAAACTTTAGTAAAAGAAGCTAATGCGTGAAATAAACAAATTTAGTAGTTTCGCTTGACTAGCTTAAAATAAAACATTTTCACTGATTAATAACCGTATTAAACATCCGAAAGTTTTTAAAAAAATAGTAAAATCCTTTGCTAGATTTTTTCTTATTAACAACACAATTTGACATTTCAAATGTCTGGCAGTAATTGGATTAAAAATTAGTTAGTTTAGAAATTAATTAATTAAAAAACAATAAATAAGCTTTGTAATAAAAAAACTATAAAATTATTGTAAATTGTATTTTATGAAAAATTGTATATTATCAAATCAAAGCTTAACCCCATCTCGCCCCCGCCAGGGGGCATCCGGAGAATACTGTAGACTCTAAGTGCACGCACGTGACATCTCAGTAAGAAAGAGGATTCAAAAAGGTAGGCTTGGTGGCGATTCATGGCAACACCAGAAGACCTCAAAGAATTTAGGGAAATCTTAAAATTAACAAACTAAAAACAGATACAATTTCAAAAAGAAGAGTTACGGTGAGGCAGCCGTAAAGAAAAATCCTCAAACAAGAGGAAACTCAAAACATGAATAGTTGGAAAATTTTACAAAATTTGTAACCATAAGTTAAACAAAAATTTGAAAATCATTTCTAAAGAACACAAATACAGTATTTGCGAAGTTTAAATAAATAAGTAAATAAATAAATGAATAAATAAATAAAAATAATAATAATACTAATAAAAATACTATTAGCATACAGAAAATTGTTAACAGTGAGACACAATTAATGCATTACATGAAATATAGAGCTCGTTAATTGTACAGTCCACATTTGTTGACGCCGTCTAGTCAAGTTCCCTTGTAAGGAAAAGGCGTTCCATTATTTCAATAATTCCCTGTTTTACTTTCTTCTGCTTCCAAAATAATTTAAGTCGGATGTAATTTAAATGTTCAGGAAAAATTTTTTGTCGAAGGTCTTGAAATTTACTGCAGTTTATTAAAATATGTTCCAGATTTTCAAAAGTATTGCAGGAGTCACAGAGTGCTTCCTTGCCAAAAAATCTAGCCTGGTGCTCTCCGTGAGCCCCAAGATTTGTGAGGAATTGATTAAGAAAAAAATTTGCTATTATTTTTTTAGTGTTAACTCTTGGAATTAATTGATGGGTATGTCTACCCTTTTCCTCACTGTCCCATCTTCGCTGCCATTCGTTGATCAGTAGTTTTGTTATTTCCCTTCTAGTAGTCCCTTTCGTTTGAATTTCATGAATGTCGATATATGGTTTTTCACATGCGGATTTGGCGAGTTGGTCAGCCGCCTCGTACCCTCATTTCCCATGTGCGCTTTTATCCAGTTAAGATGGATGTTTGGTTTGTAAATCTTTTTGATTGCATCAGTTATGTAATTAGAATTGTCAGTGTTTTCAAGGGCCTGTAGACTTGATAGTGAATCGGAAAAAAGTGTTACTGTTTCTGTTAAGTTTTGTGCTAAAATCCAAGTTATTGACTGGTAGATAGCCCATAATTCGGCTTGGAACACTGTTGCAAAATCAGAAAGTCTAAAGGTATGATTTTCCACTTCATGTCTGTCGGAATAGACGATAAAAGCGCATCCTGTTCGATATTCATTTTGAAACCTAAGTTTGGATCCGTCAGTATATATCTCGATTCCCTTTCCTGTTGGTTTGCTGTAATTGAATTTAATAGTTATAATCTCCGCTGGATGTATTATATTAAGTTTTGGAATAGTTTGATACTCGTTATCTTCTTCTTCATGAAAATAAATATTGGAAACTCTTGTTTCAAGTTTTGCGGCTAAATCAAGTGGCAAAGTTCCAGCAAGGATTTGGAGTGCTGCAGTTGAGGTAGTTCTGTAGCATCTTGTGATTGAGATTAAGGGAATTCTTTCTATTTTTCTTAATTTATTGTTAATAATTACTTGATCTTTATACCATATTTCACATCCATATAAGACGAGGCGTAATATACTATTCAAATAAATAAATTTTCTGATGTTTGGCGTGATTCCCCAGTCGACTCCAATGGATCTATTGAATTTGGCGTAAAACTTAAGAATTTTTGTATGTTGTGACTCCAAATGGGGCAACCAGGACAACTGACCATTAATCTTGAAGCCAAGGTAGTCTAAAATTGTATATTATGAAAAAATAAATAAAACAAGTATTATGGTATTCTGACAAACATCATATATACTTACTAAATATACTTTTTACGTTCATTTTGTTGGCGCAGTCAATAACACGATTCGATAGAAATTTAATTACAACAATAGTGAGATATATTTAACAGTTAGACAACACTATTGTTAGAGATGGAACACAAGTCATATTTTAATACAATGCACACATAAATGTTTGGTTGCCACCCCGAGGTCTGCATAGTGGCTACAACATCGTCTTCGCAACAGCAAGGTTCCAGGTTCGTCTCCTGGTAAGTCCATTACGTAATTGTATTATCTAACTGTATGTGTATATGTGCATTATTCCGCTATGTTTCCGTAAACCGATAATTACCCGTCCATCCGCAATTCGCTCAAACTCGCAGTGTGAAAAGTGGTCTCGTGTATTACTGGTAACAAAGAGCAGTTACCCGTAATATCCGCCATCACTTTTAAAGCTAGTTCGAAAGATTTTAAACTGTTATTGTATACAAAAGTACAAAAACTATTTTAAGATAGTAAAAAAAATGATAATAGAACGGAACTAAATACAATTTTTTTAAAATCAAATATTTTATTTTAGCATAAAGAATCATGTTATACTTTCAGAATTCAAGCATCCTCTTTTTAGGGATGCTATTTTTAAATACATATTTGATAATAATTGCCATTTTAATAAAATGTATTTTTACAAAATTCTATACTTTCTTTATCGTTAGAATCAGATTTCCTTTCTTTGTGAATTGACATAACAAAATTTTGCACAAAACTAAATGAACTTTTCAAACGAAAGACATTACTATTGATGTTTTACGGTGAAAAATTTATCTTTAATTATCGGGATTAAATTCAAACAAGTTAATAACATGACACCTTAGAGCGGTATCTCTTAAATATTAAATAGGAATTCTGACAATTTCATTAATTATTATACTATTGGGCCAGCTAGGAAAGTATTATAGAATGATCATAAAGTGGGACATAAAGTATATAAGCTTGATTATCTCAAAGTTTAAACATTGCCACAAAGTAGTTAAGTAACTGTTTTGAATATGTGACACTTTTAATTAAGAATAATTTCGAAAGAAATTTTATTCATAGAATTATATTTCACTTGTAACACAATTGCTTTTTCAATTTGGGAGATAAACAAGTTATAAAATTTTTACACAAATGACGCATATATAAATAAGCCAAAAATCATTTTTTTACAAGGGGAATATAAATTTGTGAAATTCCTATAAAAAGAAATCAAGCTTAAATTAAAAAGTAGGATTAAAAAATAGGATAAAGCAAACAACTTACATAACTACAGTCCCAAGTAAAAAAAAAATATTTCCCTTATAATTTAAGTAACTAAAAATTAACAAAATGCCCGTCTGAGCGTAGATCGTGGCGCTATGGTTAAGACGACTGCGTGCTACTTAGTTGGTCCAAGGTTCTGTCCGTAGCAGGGACTGTTCTAGATTTTTTTTTTCTTAAAATAGATTTCTTTTCTTTATATTAAAGTTAAAAAGTTTTTTTTAAAATTAAGTTCAAGAAGATCGTTGAAAATTATTTTATTAATTTAAATTTTTTTTTTCGTTTGCAAAATATGACTTTTTAAAGATTATTTTAAATAACCAAATAGATTGCTTTCAAACAAAAAATTCTTATTAAAAAAATTGTTTTATATTTTTTTAGATAGTTTTTTATTCCATTAATAGATAATCAAAGTTTTTCAATATATTGTACCTCTTTTTTTATTTAAATATTTTTTAAAAATTTTTTTGTATGTAAATTTGCTTAATTACATATCATTGTTTATTTAATTGTATTGTTTAATTGGATGTATGTTTAAAATTTATGTATGGGTACCCATTTTTCCTTCGCTCACTTGTTATTTTCAAGTCAATATAAATTTGTTATAATTTTATTCGTTTTTACATTTAGTTCTCTTTTGTCCACACATTTTTAGACATCAATCGTCAGCCATTTCGCTAGATTACTTTTTTCATAAATTTAAAAAAATTTTGTTCCATTTACAGGCCGGATTTTTCATCTTTGTAAATTTACCTAAAAAAATGAATAAATAAAATTGCAATTTAATTAAAACCCTATAGGCAGAAAACAAATCTGTGTTTACTTAAGAGCAACGTCAATATTAATCTTTTCTATAATAAGTAGAAAATTAATCATTAACTATAGGAAAAGAATACCGGGAAGTAAACATTTCTGTACCGATGTTGTTGGAACCAAGCACGTCCGAGCTGGGAAGTGTGACCCCTAATTAATTATTCTACTTCTGATCTACTTAGAAAAGCGTTATTAAAAGAAGCTAACGTGTGAAATAACCACAATAAGTAGTTTCGCTTGAGTATCTTAAAATAAAACATTGTCATTAATTAACAGGTGTATTGAATATCCGAAATTTTTTTTAAAGAAAAAAGAAAAAATTCTTTTGCTAGATTTTTTTTTATATTTACAACACAATGTGACATTTCAAATTTCAGGCCTTAACTAGATTTCAAATTCGTTAGTTTAGAAACTAATTAATTAAAAAAATAAATATGAGCTTTGGAATTAAAAAAAAAAACTATATAATTCCTAAAATTGTATTTTATACATAAGAAAACATAAAAATACAAGTATTATAATATTCTGACAAACGTCAGATATACTTATTAAACGCACTTTTTATGTTCATTTTGTTGGCGAAATCAGTAACCCAATTTGATAGAAATTTCACTACAACAATATTTAGCTATACATAACAATAATACATTATAATGTTCGTTTTGTTGGCACAGTCAATAATACAATATGGTAGAAATTTAATTAAAACAATAGTTAGATATTATTAACAATAGTTAGATAACAATATTGTTAGAGATTGATAGACTTCCATAGAAGTTTTCTTCTCTAACAATATTCTTGACATGTTAAAAGACATTGAAGATAGTCTGGTTGACAATTTCAATTCATCTTTTAATACAATATACACAGAAATATTAAGTAGCCACCCCGGGGTCTGTGTAGTGGCTACAACATCGTCTTCGCATTCGCAAGGTTCCAGGTTCGTCTCCCGGTAAGTCCATTCCGTAATTGTATTATATCATTGTATGTGTATGTGTGCGTTGTTCCGCTATGTTTCCGTGAACCGATAATTACCCGCCCGTCCGCGTTCCGCTCGAACTCGCAGTGTAAAAAGTGGTAGCGTGTATTACTGGTAACAAAGAGCAGTTACCCGTAATATCCGCCATTACTTTTTAAGCTAGTTCGTAAAAATTTAAACTGTAATTTTGTGTATAGTACAAAAACTATTTTAAGAAAGTAAGTAAAATATAAAAATGATAATAACACGGAACCAAACACTTTTTTTTTAAATAAACTATTGTGTTTTAGAATAAAGAATTATGGTTTATTGTCAAAATTCAAGCTTCCTCTTTTTCGGGATGCTTTCGTATCCTAAATTTTGGTCATGAAAGAAGATATAGCAAATTAAAGAAAATAAGGATTACACGCTCTGTTTATTTTAATTTCTTATTAAAATTTGAAAATAAAAATCAATAAATTTGCTGTAAACAAAAATTTATCGATATGAGAATATCTTTTTGCACTGCTCTTTTTTTCAATAGGCAAAAAGCTTGTACTTTTTTTAAAGATATTAAATAAACATTTATACTTGGCTTTCTATTTTTCATTTAATGTTTTTTTTAAATTCTAAATTTGTTTATTATTTATTTATTTATTTTTAATTTGTTTAATATTTTCCAGTTTTTAAATTGTTTTATGTTTTTCATTAACAACCTTATTACGGCATATTTTTAAGTAAATATTTTCTCGCGTGTTCATATTTTGTTCACTTTATATTAAAAATATATTTGATAATAATTGCCATTTTAATAAAAAGTAATTTTACAAAATTCTATACTTTTTTTGCGTTAGAGGCAGATTTCCTTTTCTAGTTAAGTGACAAAACAAAATTTTTCAGAAAACTAAATAAATAAAACAAAGACGTCATACTTGATATTTTTACAGTAAGTGGAAAATTTATTTTTAATTCTCGGGAATGAATTTAAAAAGCTAATATTTTGACACCTTAGAGCGATAACTCTGAAATGTGAAATAAAAATTTTGAAATTCTCATTAATAATTATCCAATTGAGCCAGTTAAAAAAGTATTATAAAAATAAAATGATCATAAAGTTGGAAATAAACTATGCAAGTTTGATTATCTCAAAAGCAAAAGGTTAATAAAAAAAGGCTTGAGATAATCAAGCTTGATTTCACTGCAAAAAAAAAATTATATATTTTCCAAAGAAATTTTATTCATCGAATTATGTTTTTTTTGTAACATAATTGATATTTCAATTTGAGCTATAAACAAGCTACAATATGTTAACACAAATGATGCATAAATAAATAAGATAAGAATTTTTTTTTTTTTTACAAGAACAGTATAAATCTGTAAAATTTCTATCAAAACGAAAAAAACCTTAAATTAAAAAGTATGATTAAAAACGTAGGATGAGGCAAACAGTTTACGTAACTATAGTCCCAAGCAAAAATTATGATTCCCACCTACCAAAAAAAATATTTCCTTTGTTATTTAAGTGATTAAAAACCAATTTAATTCTTGTCTAAAGGTGTCGTTCGTGGCGCTATGGTTAAGACGACTGAGTGTTACTTAGTTGGTCCTAGGTTCTGTCCCAACTCGTGACTGTTCTATATATAATTTCCTAAAATAGAATTTTTTTAAAGTTTTTTTAAACGTTTATATATTTAAAATTATTTTTAAGTTCAAATTGATCGTTGAATAATTATTTTCCTAATTTAAATTTTTTTTTTTCGCTTGTTAAACATGAACTTGTTAAAGATAATTATAATTAGATAATAATGCAGATTTTAAACTCAAAATTCTTATTAAAAATGATTTAATTTCTTAAAAAAAAGTTTTTTTTTAAATTTTTATCCTGGCTAATTGAACAATGTGGCTCTCAGGAAACAATCACTGCTGTTTTGCAAAGTGCCATGATAGTTAAAAAAGTAAGCTAATTAGAAAATACATCATCTTTACTCAATAACAATGAGCCTGATTTATTTTACACAGTTAAGTGCTTTGAAATAAATTGATAAAATTTGTATGATAAAATTAAAAATAAGTGTTTCTAAATTGAAGTGCTTTTATTAAAAATATTTATGTTTTTTTCTCAATTCTATTTCTTATTATTCTTGTATAAAATAAATAATGCAATGCATATTTACAGAGATGCCTAACTGCTCCGGACACGCTTAAATAATTAAAAAAAAACGGTAAATAGCTACAAAGTAAATTTTGCAAATATTTGACTATTTTCGCTTGCTTTTTAAAAGGTATAGCATGGCATATATACTATAAAATCTACTAAATTTAATTATTTAAACCAAGAATTACAATTGATAAACTACCACTTTAAAATATTTATTTGCTATCCGGAGCAAATTGGCATCTTTGTATTTATATGATATGCATCCATATTTGAATATACAGGTATATATCCATGATATATAATTATGAGGTGCATGCCATTAAATCTTAAGCCCATTCTAAATTTCATGACATTCGTTTCATTTCGTTTTAAAAATATTCAAATTAACAAAAAAGAAACTTTGTCTTAACCATTTAGAAATCCGCTATACTCAACATGTGTTCAAACAATTGCAAATAAACAAATAGTATTTTTTATGACAGCTACCCCATGTGTAAAACTGAAGTGTTTTATACCTTGTTTTATCATTTTCCAATGTTTTTATTTTCCAACATGAAATTTTCTTATGAATAGATTTTTTTTTCAATTTTTAGATTTTTCGATCATGGAAATATTAAAAAAATGTTTTAATAAAATAATTAATTTTGTTATCACCCCCATTCCGCTAAGTAATTTAGTGTCTAAACGACTCTTTTTATTTTAAAACTTTTCAAATGCCCTTATTTATACAGTAAACAATTAATCTTAAAATTTAAGTAACATATAATACAAAGCATCCGTAACTTCTTTTAAAAACTGCAATTAAAGTGATTTATGTTTCTGGTTAAAAATATGCTGTGTACTTAACACATACACGTTTCATCTTAAAAACAAAAGCGTTGCTTTTTTGAAACGTTCTTTTCTTTGTTTAACTTTAGTTTTTTCAATTTTAATATAAATTGAAAAAAGTTTTATTCATGGAATTATTCAAACAATATTTAAAAGCATTGGACAAAATCAATAAGATTAACATGTTTTTTATTTACATAAATGCTTTCCTTTTTAAACAGTTTCAGTTATGAAAATATTTAAGGAAAGCATGGGAGGATTTACGTTTTATATCTAAACATTTATGGATGACCCCATAATGTAGCACGTTATCAAACAGAATACCCTGTATTAAGTAAATGATCCTAAGAAATTGAAGCGATCTGATATTACCTGATTGAAAACTTTATTCGTTTCAAAAATATATAAATATGAAAAAAAAAAAAAAAAATAGTCAACATGTTTTAAGCGCTTAAAACATAGGTGCATGATTTCAAGACCGCCAGACGCGAATGTTAAGAAAAAAAATTGCTTTGAAATAAAAAACGTAAAGTTGCCACGATAAATTGAAAAAATAAAGGCGATAAACACAAGTAGAAAAACCACAAAAGCCGAGAAAGAAAAAAGATGAAATACAGAACAAGAAAAATGAAAGTGGTCCAGGAGCAAATTAGGGTGATATGCATTTCCACGCATTACGGAGAAGTGGGGAGAAACTAATGTCGTTAACGAGGGAATCAGCATTCAAATGAATAAAACAAGATTCCAGAGAATCAAGATGAGCTGTTATAAATGGGGTGGATATAATTTTAGTATTGTCGAAAAAATCGCTGGATCATTTAACATATAATCAACATAACTATAATAATCACTGATAATCGCTTGGGCATTTACCACATTCCTAGTCAGTGCCACCTTGCCTACATCGCGCAAACTAGATATTATCAAGAATTCGAGGATTCGAATTATCCTTTATCGAACTAATTGAGAAGAGACACAATATTAAGTTGTAAAGAAAATTTCGAAAAATTATGAAAAGAAAACCAAGAAACAAACGAAAAATAACAGATTTGCCTTCAGATAAGTGGTAAAATCTAAATTTATATAATTTCAATTCAGATTTGTTGTTTTTATCATTAATTATTTTTATCTTCAGACACAATTACTGCTTGTAATAATTCTCTAGATCAGCCATTCCCTATTTTTTTCAGCTGTGAAAGCCTAAATTGATCATCCTTCGTTTGGTGGATTCCTGATTTTAAAAATAAAGTTCAAAAACAATTTCATCAATAAAAGAATACTTTTTTGAAAATAATTTATAAGAGGAATGAATTTTTTTTTATTCGCAGTTCTGGAACTGAATCTAGTCTAGCTGAATGCCTTATTTGTTTTTGGCGTATATAAATAAGGCTGAAAATTGATAATAAGCCGAATTATCGTTATTGTTGTTGGTTTTCTCACACAGAGGTAGTTTTGTTTATCGCAAATATATATATTAAAAATCACCTTTTATTTTCCTTTGAACTGCCCATTACTACTAGTTTCAGAAAAAAGTAGTAGTAACATTTCTGATGGTCTAATTTTTCTATCGTGTTTTCGTCCCTGTCCACGTGATTTTTCTAAATTTCAAAATTTTTAACACGAGGTTATTACGACACGCGAAATTTTGAATTCGAGTTACCACTTGTGATACCTGTAATTCAAAACCTCATCTGTGATAACTGGAAGGTGCTCGATTCACGATGATTCCATCGTAAATCCGGGTCATTTTCGGATCCTTCTTTGAATAGTTTTTAACGCTTTCTTTGCCATATTTTAACATGATTTTTAAGATTCAGGTATTTAATTACGATGTGATTAAAAAAAAGGTGAACGTTGAATTAGAATACACTTTAAGACTCGATCGTTTCACGTCAATTCTGACGCAAATCCACGTCGTTTTCCTATCATATTTTCGATAGTAACCTTTCGTTTATTTGGCCATATTCAGATGGTTTTTCAAGTCACGATATTTTTAATCTGATGTTATTGCGACAACCGAAGTTTCAAATCGAGTTATCACTTTTTAAAGCGCGCAATATGCTACGCCCCCTATAACTGAAAGCCTCCACACGGTTTTTCATACGTAGTCCGATCAGACCACTGTGAAGGATATCCACTTTCCGAACGAGTCATTTAATACAAAATCTAGTTAAAATAAGAAAGTGGTAGCAAATATATGACTAAAAATTTGTTTTATTAATGAATATTATTAGTTTACCTTATTCACTTGTCAACAATACAGATTCAATTCTCAAATATAATGATAAATTTCTCTCAATCAATTTTATAAAAGGTTTTTGGTTCATGCGCACAACTGGTTCACTTTTTGAACAGTCTGCGCGGACTACTTATAAAAGACCGTGTGGAGGCTTTTTGATGTAGGAGGTGATGCGTAAACCCACTCTGTTTTCCGGTATTTCACCAAAGATTTTCGAATTCCGATTTATGTTCCTATTGATTCCGATGTTATTTGAGATACACGAGTTTCAAATTTGAGTAATCACATTTTGTTGCGCTTGTTTTGTGATTGTTTCATCGTTAATCCACGTCATTTTCAGACCGTTTATTTTTCGCTTTGTTTCTTTCACATGGATTTTCAAATAACGATATTTTTAAAACAATGTTATTACGACATGCGAATTTGAAATTTGAGTCATCACTTTTTGACTCACTATGTTCGCAACTATGCAATTATAAATCAATGTCATTCACCAATACTTTTTTTTCTGCGCTTATTTACAGTAGTTCATAAATCTTATAAAATCTCTATATTTTAAATATTACATTTTTACAACACATGAATTTGGAATATAAGTAGTAATAAATTGTTGAATCATCCTATATACGATACGTGGGATTTTCGATAAATTTATTTTGCAGTAGACGGTTTTCTAAAATATATTACAGAAATATGGATAAGTTTGCTAATACAATGCTTGCAACAAATTCATGTTAGATGCCATACATTTTTCTTCCCGGAATTTCTAGTTTTAGTCCAAACATTTTTTTCGGGAGATGAGGAAGCTGCAAGTCCCTTTGACCGCACTTTCCCTTGTGTTTTGATAGGATTGAATAGGATTAATTCTTTTGTTCAAGATGGTTCATGATAACGAATTCTGATAAAATGATATCTGGATTTAGTGTTTGCAGGCCGGTTTTCTTATGCTCAGTTGTCTGGTATCCAAAATGTTGTTTGGTTTACATTTTGTAATGTGATTTTCTTTCATTAAAGAATTTTTAATTCGTTATTTCCAAATGTTTCTTTTTCCTTTAGACATTAACTTTTTGTACTGCCATCTGTTGAAAAAAATGCGAACTAAAATCAAGAATTCTCCCAGGAATCATATATGTGCCCTGTCGCATGATTTAGCTTAAAAATTATAATTCTTTTTTTGTATCTTAACGATTTTGCCACCCTAAATTTTTGAAAACCGTCAGATTAGTCGAAAAGATTCTGAATATAACATGCTGGCTTTCAGGCAATGGTGTTTGTCAAGTTCAAAACGATCGAATAATAATCGTCTTCAGATTTTCTATACACAAAGTATAATTTTAATTTTAAGCCACCAGTTGAAAAATATTTTTGAACTACAAACAGCAACTCTTGAAGGAAACATATTTATATCCTGTCACTTGATTTTTTCGCAAGAATTTTGTTTTTTTTTATCTTAACCGTTTTAATGTTCCAAATATTTTAAAATAGTCAATTTAGTTGAAGGTATCTTGTAAATATATCGCTTTTCATGCAATAGTGTTTGTCTGCTTCATAACGGTCAATAGTAATTTTCTTCTTTAGATTTTCCACTCAGACAGAAAGTATTATTTCACTGTTTAGATGAAACTAAAAAAAAAAAAAATTGGTTTCAAATAAAAATTTCCCTCGAGACGAATTATAGAAAGAAGTTCACAAAAATTTCTTTTTATAGTCATTCTCAATGCGAAAAGTAATAAAGCAAGAGTATTCGTTTTAAGAAATATTGCAATACTAAGATCGTAGAAAAGCAGACTAAGAGACATTTATCTCTTAAATAGAGGAAGAGCATAAAAAATTTAAAAGTTTTGGAGCATTTTAAAAAATTTTATAAGAGTCTTGAGTGCTGGTATAATACTCTTAAATATTGAACTAAAATACTTTTATTTTGCAACATGAACTAAAAATGCTTAAATAAAATATTGAACTAAAATACTAAATTTTATTTACATTTTAGAAGGATATTATTTTATAAATTTTTTGAAGGAAAAGAAATAATAAGAAAATAAAGTTTTCCTCAAGGATTTCGAATATTTATTAAGTGTTCTTGGCCAAATTACTAATATTTCCTTATTAAATATATGGTGTATGCATTGTACCGCCAAAGAAAAAATAACTGCTTTTTCTGCTGCTCTTACATGACGTATCATGTGTAATTTTTTCATGTGTGGATAATTATGCAAAGTAAATGAAGTACTTTAGACAATATGATGTTTGGTGTTCAAATCATTTTAACCCTTAGTATTCGAGGATGCCTCTCCGGCTCTATAAATTACTTGCCATTCAGATTGTTCTTTCTTTCTTTATTTATACAAATTGGGCACCTGGGCCGCGCAGAAGGCCCCTATCCCATATATCATAAAGTAAAAAAAAGTTAAAATAAAAGACAGTTTGAGTTCAGCAGTCTATGGGGTGGCTGTTACTGGGAGACAAGCACCTTGCTTGCATAACTGAAAGAAAATGAAAATAATAAGAGCAACTTGCTGTTAAACTGTGGATGGCTGTGGTTTGATTGTCAACGTGAAGTAACATGTCAGGATTTCAGTATTGGTAAAGTGTTTGATGCTATTGATGCTTTGGATTATTGATGTAGACTATAGATGCTGGAATTGATGACTATTACTTATGCTGATAGTTGTTGTATGAGAAGTCGGAGGTGAAATGAGCGGCTATTGGTCTTAGTTTTTCGTCTTTTTTATAGTTCTCGAAGTTAAAAATCTGATTGAAGTTGGCTGTGCTGCATTTTATGGCTATATCGTAGAAGTCTGCATTTAATTTATATATATATTCGGATAGAAACGGAATTTTGAGATCTTTATGGATATTTGAATTACGTATGAACCATCTGGCACGAGTGATTTTTCTGAGTATTTTATTTTGACATTGGTTGAGCTTTTTCATTAGGTGTTCGGGTATAGTAGTCCAGGCAGGTGAAGCATATGTAAGAATAGGTCGGATCATAGAGGTGTATAGTAATTTTCTGATTTTTAGTGAGGCATTTTGGTTATAGATGAGAGGTTGGATGATATTAACTGCTGCATTTGCTTTGTCTATTATATTTTTAATATGGTCGCTCCAAGTGAGTTTGCTATTAATTATGAGTCCGAGGTACTTTGCTCTCTTAACTATTGGAATTTGAATGTTGAACAGTTTCGGTTTGCATTGAGGTGAAATTTTAATTCTTCTTTTTTGTATGATGAGGATTTGTGATTTGTCGGCGTTTACGGCTATTTTCCATTTTCTACACCAGTCTTCTATTTCATCTATTTGTTCTTGTAGTTTTATTAGAGCTAAGTTTGGATTTCTGGATTTGATTATTATACCAGTATCATCTGCGTAGAAGGCTGTAATGCTATTGTAATCTGCTTTATTTATAGGGAAATCATAGGTGTAAAGTATATATAAAATTGGTCCAAGTATGCTGCCCTGAGGTACTCCGGCTAAGATGTTTCTTTTTGATGAGATGCAGTTTTATTCAGATTGTTAAAATTTATATAGTATAATGTTTAGTAATCACATTATTATTTAGTGGTACAACATAAACTTGAAGGGTTGTCTGCTCAATTAAGGTTTATAAACTTTTGTCAAGTAGAAGGACATGAGTTGAAAGATACTGAGTTGGAGAGCTGGAATTTACGCCCACAGGAATGCCACAGACGACTATAATTGTAAAAAGTGGTAAAAACTCAATTAATTTATTTATTATGTTTTTACATAATCATTGTTCATGATCATAGTCTGTTCAATCGTAACTACTACTGCAAACTTGCCAACTTTCAATCCTATCAAGGATGATAAGTGGTTCTAAAATTGAATTTAAATTACATTTTTAGGCAAAAGTATACGCTGCATTACAGTATTACTATATAAGCTTAACTGTTTTAAAAATAGTGGTGGTCAAAAAGATTATAAATTAAGTTTATAAATGCAGGAAATATATAGAAAGCATAAATTTTACTACCACTTTAAATATAGAAATAAAATTTTACGCCTAATGCGTAAAAGTTGGCAGGTATGTTACTGTGATTTACATTTTCGTTTATTCATTTTATGAGTCCCAGTCCACTTACTATATTCTATGCGTCCACTTTCAATAGTTAAAAAATATGTTCAAAAAAATTTCAAATTTAAATGTCTTTAACAAATGTTAGTCACCACTTTTTCCATTCTTAGTCACTTCGGATAGACCACAGCGGGATTCGACCCACCACGGAAACCTTATCAAGAGCTTCAGCTGAAAACTGTTTTTGTGTGTTCGATATTGCATTAATATCTTCAAATTATTTTAGTAACGATAATAGTATAAAAATAATTAAAATTTTTATCGAATTATGTGTTTCTAATAATCGTAAGTTCGTCCATCACCGGTGACCTTCGTGGCGCTACGAACAAACTCAGTGCCGGTCACCGCATGTGATTCAACGTGTTTTGAAAAGTTTATTAGATTTGAAATTATTAAATAATTTCGTAACTCATAGTTTATTTATTCATAAAATCTATGATTATCTCTTATAAATTCATGATTCATTAATTTATTTTAACTAGCCTAACTATTCAGAAAATGTTGCGTGATTCAATTGTGTTAATATTCTCGGAGCCAACTTTATATTGGTTGCTAATGATCTTAACACGAGCCCGCAACTAAAATCTATAAAACTCAGACATTTTTTTAAAAAAAATATGTATGTTTACTACAACTTTAGATCTGCGTGTCTTTTGCTTCGCATGGCTTTAACAGGAAACGGTGGTACTAAATTCGTACGAGCATTATATGGCAGACATAAGAATAGTTATGACTAACTACTATTAGGTATATATCTTAAACAACTCCCAATGCTTCCTGTCCAGACTTAAATCTACAGCGCAACATAAATGAACTCAATAATAAAATAAATATTTTTAAAATCGATGTTATTCAAAATGACAGAAAAGGAGAAAAGAACTTTATTTTATTCACACCAAAATTTATTAGTAAAATAATTATAATAATTTCATATAATAATAATAATTTTATATTATAATAATTTTATTTTACACGCAAGGGAAATGTGGTAGTCACCGAAATATATTAAGTATTTGTGTACGGCGATAAGATTTTACATAACTAATGTATGGTTGTGTTTTGTATTTTGACAGCGTCGAAAATTAATCATATACATCCTATTTTTTTATTAAAATTCCTTTTTTTCGATAATCATTTTTTTTTTATTTGTTATTTCCCTTTTTTCAATACCCTGGGGAACAAATGCTTGGCAGCATTTATATAAGTACATCTTAATTAATTCAGATGCAGGAATTTCAAATCTAAAATTGAAAAAGTCCAAAATTTTGTTTGAAAAGCTGCAGATTTTTTTTTTTTATAAAAAAAAATTATATTTTTAGTTTTAATTTTTTAAACTATTTTTTGTTTGAGTTCATAAAGAACGTTATAAGTTCCCTTTTTTCAATTCCCTGGGGAACAAATGCTTGGCAGCTTTTATATAAGTACATCTTAATTAATTCAGATGCAGGAATTTCAAATCTAAAATTGAAAAAGTCTAAAATTTTGTTTGAAAAGCTACAGATTTTTTTTTTATAAAAAAAATTATATTTTTAGTTTTAATTTTTTAAACTATTTTTTGTTTGAGTTCATAAAGAACGTTATAAGTTCCCTTTTTTCAATACCCTGGGGAACAAATGCTTGGCAGCTTTTATATAAGTACATCTTAATTAATTCAGATGCAGGAATTTCAACTCTAAAATTGAAAAAATCTAAAATTTTGTTTGAAAAGCTACAGATTTTTTTGTATAAAAAAATTATATTTTTAGTTTTAATTTTTTAAACTATTTTTTGTTTGAGTTCATAAAGAACGTTATAAGTTCCCTTTTTTCAATACCCTGGGGAACAAATGCTTGGCAGCATTTATATAAGTACATCTTAATTAGTTCAGATGCAGGAATTTCAAATCTAAAATTGAAAAAGTCCAAAATTTTGTTTGAAAAGCTGCAGATTTTTTTTTATAAAAAAATTTTATTTTTAGTTTTAATTTTTTAAACTATTTTTTGTTTGAGTTCATAACGAACGTTATAAGTTCCCTTTTTTCAATACCCTGGGGAACAAATGCTTGGCAGCTTTTATATAAGTACATCTTAATTAATTCAGATGCAGGAATTTCAAATCTAAAATTGAAAAAGTCCAAAATTTTGTTTGAAAAGCTGCAGATTTTTTTTTTATAAAAAAAATTTTATTTTTAGTTTTAATTTTGTAAACTATTTTTTGTTTGAGTTCATAAAGAACGTTATAAGTTCCCTTTTTTCAATACCCTGGGGAACAAATGCTTGGCAGCTTTTATATAAGTACATCTTAATTAATTCAGATGCAGGAATTTCAAATCTAAAATTGAAAAAATCTAAAATTTTGTTTGAAAAGCTACAGATTTTTTTTTTTAAAAAAATTCTATTTTTAGTTTTAATTTTTTAAACTATTTTTGTTTGAGTTCATAAAGAACGTTATAAGTTTTTTATGCATATATGTTCACTTGTTTGCTCTTACATTATTTTATCACCGGCATTTGACAGCCGACCCAATTTAGAGTTTACGACTACCAATGTTGAACTCCGTAGCCTTGTAATTATGAGCCTAACCCAGAAGACATTAAATCTTCTGGTTTAAGCATTGGAACAAACTAGCTTTCACGGAGGACTTTTCTATGGAACTAACCAGCATTTACGTTAAATGGAGAGGAAAACCTCCCACAATTAGCCCGACGCTTAAGGGATTCTCACCGACGATCCGTCAATGACTGAGGATGTTTCACGTCAGCACTGTGGTCACATGAGCCGGGGTGCTTAATTTGTATCGATCAGCCATCGCTAGGATTTGAGCCCGCGTCATCTCATTGGATGGCGAGTGCTTCATCCTTTGAGCCAACGTGGCTCTATATGGTCTTTTGAAAATAACACTGAAGACAAAAAAAAAAAAAAAAAAAAAAAAAAAATAACCACTTGACCTTAACGTATCGCATCCTAAACTAAAATGTATTATCACCTTCATCCTACCACGCCATACGCACCAGAGAAGTGAAGAAACTTAATAGTTCGCACTATAAAATTAAGCTGCATGAAAATTGCAACCTGTAGAGAAAAATCTATTGCAGATTTGAAATCAGCTTTACGAAAAAAAAAAAATCTCATGCTACGTAAAAGTTTTTTTTCTTCTTAGTTTTATCATTCTATTGGTTTTTCAGGTCTTATGTTATGTTAATAATCTTTTTTTTTGAAATGTTTAGAAACATTTTTCTTGCAAAATTATATTTTAAGTAGAAGTCTTTCATAAAAATGAATAATAAGCAGTGTTTGAAATCAACAAACATAAATTTGTAAAATTTAGAATAATTGATGTAACGTGGTATTAAAATTTATATAAAATATCTTACATATCCGAAAGTTTTTATGAACATTTCTTTAAATTTAGCAATAAAAAGTACTTTTCTCAGAGTAATGAATAAATAATAAGAGTAGAAATGCTTACAAGTCTTTTACTTGCTGAAAAAATAAAGTGGTAAAAGAAATCAACGAGACAGAATCTTTTTTTTTTCTCTTAAAGATAAGAGAAGAAATTTCCAATGAAATCTCCCGGGGCTTCTGTCTTGAAGTAATATGCGACATTGTACAAAAAAAAAAAAAAAAAAGAGCTTTCTTTTTTTTATGTTAAGTATTAAGAAAATAAGCCTTTTTGAAATGTGATTTTTTTGAAAGAAAAAAAAAAGAATAAAAGATACATTTTAAATATCATCTCCAAAGAAAAGTTATTTTCATAAAAGACTTCTTTTTTCACGGTTATTAAAAGTTAAGAGAGAATACAATGATGTCTTTTAATATGCGAGAGGAAATTGCTCGAATCGAAATTTAAAGTGGAAAAAAACTTGATGATGTTCACGAAATATCACAAGTGGTGTTTTATGAGAATGACTCCAATATTGTTTTCAGTGCGTTTTTTATTAACTTTTTTCCCGTGTCTTAATCGATAGGAACTTGCAACCCTATTTTCAACCACTTTGCTGTTAGCTAGAATGCTTTAATCTCTCCGGGAGCTCTCTGTCAAATCACAACGCAAGTTTCATTCGTTTCCTCTCCAAAATAAATAGAATTTATCCACCATTATTCCTAAATCACCGTAAAGAGCATCGAGAGAAAAAGAACGAAAAAAAAGCTCTGGTGAAAAGAGTACCGGAAAAAGGCCCAAAAAATAATTAACAACTAAACTAAAGCAAAAAACAACGCGAAAAAAGCACAAAATAAATTACATAAATTGACATACTATAGTTTCAGTTCTATAAACAAGAACGTACAAACAAATACCCTCACAGCTGTTTCTTTTCTCCCCTTTGTTATTCCTTGTTCAAACTTGTTTCTCTGTCTCTATTGGTTAAAACCGCTTTTCACGTGTTTTTCTCTTTACTTCTCCACTTTGGAGCCAATTAATTCTTCAGTAAAATTCTTTGGATTAGCATATGAAATCCATTTATAAATATTTATTAATTTTTATTATTTTATTTAATAAAAGTCTAAAAGAATTTTGAATTGTAAAGTATGTAATTTTTTACATAATTTAAAGAATGTAATTTTAATGGCAAAATACAAAATTAGTCAAATACTTCCTGACAAATCAAATTTTAAAATTTTTTTTTTTTTTTAAATTCAATTTCTCAGGAACTATTCGACCGATATCACTTGAGTTTTGCAATTTTTCATTTAAAATGCCATTCTTTTAAATGATGTAAAAAATTGCATACCTTACATTTCAAATTTTTTTAAAAAAATAACTTGCTTTTTTATTTTGTAAAATGTTAAAAACGAATAAACATTAACCGAAAGTTATATTTTGCATGGAATTATCTTTGGATAAACGAATTTAATAATTATGCGTAATGTTTCTCAATTCGCTTCAAAGGCTATCGAGATATTTTAAAATACGCAAAAATAAAATTAACATTAAGCTATCAGCACTTTGGACACCTCTACTTTTCTCACAATGCGACTACCCAACGCCTCCTATAACTGAAAGCCTCCACACGGTTTTTTGTAGGTAGTCCGATCAGACCATTGTGAAGATTAACTCATTCCTTTCCTTTCCTTTATTTATCAAAAATTGGGTGCCTGGGCCGCGCAGCGGCCCCCAACCCATTCATCATGAAATATTTACAGGTTGAATTAAAAACATTTTGAATTATGCAGCATTAAGGTGGCAAAAACAAGAGACCAAGCATATTTGCTTGATAAATTAAACATAATTTGAAAAATTAATATGAATCATGATTTTTGAAATAAACAAAAATTATCATAAATATAAATAGCACAATTGATATTTAAGCATTGAAAATGAATTGCATTATGATATGTACAACAAGCACAAATGACATATGAGCATTGAATAGAATAAGCATTTAAACAAGCACCTTGCTTGTATAACTGAAAGAAAATGAAAATAATAAGAGCAACTTGCTGTTAAACTGTGGATGGCTGTGGTTTGATTGTCAACGTGAAGTAACATAAGTCAGGATTTCAGTATTGGTAAAGTGTTTGATGCTTTGGATTATTGATGTAGACTATAGATGCTGGAATTGATGACTATTATTTATGCTGATAGTTGTTGTATGAGGAGTCGGAGGTGAAATGAGCGGCTATTGGTCTTAGTTTTTCGTCTTTTTTATAGTTCTCGAAGTTAAAAATCTGATTGAAGTTGGCTGTGCTGCATTTTATGGCTTTATCGTAGAAGTCTGCATTTAATTTATATATATATTCGGATAGAAACGGAATTTCGAGATCTTTATGGATATTTGAATTACGTATGAACCATCTGGCACGAGTGATTTTTCTGAGTATTTTATTTTGACATTGGTTGAGCTTTTTCATTAGGTGTTCGGGTATAGTAGTCCAGGCAGGTGAAGCATATGTAAGTATAGGTCGGATCATAGAGGTGTATAGTAATTTTCTGATTTTTAGTGAGGCATTTTGGTTATAGATGAGAGGTTGGATGATATTAACTGCTGCATTTGCTTTGTCTATTATATTTTTAATATGGTCGCTCCAAGTGAGTTTGCTATTAATTATGAGTCCAAGGTACTTTGCTCTCTTAACTATTGGAATTTGAATGTTGAACAGTTTCGGTTTGCATTGAGGTGAAATTTTAATTCTTCTTTTTTGTATGATGAGGATTTGTGATTTGTCGGCGTTTACGGCTATTTTCCATTTTCTACACCAGTCTTCTATTTCATCTATTTGTTCTTGTAGTTTTATTAGAGCTAAGTTTGGATTTCTGGATTTGATTATTATACCAGTATCATCTGCGTAGAAGGCTGTAATGCTATTGTAATCTGCTTTATTTATAGGGAAATCATAGGTGTAAAGTATATATAAAATTGGTCCAAGTATGCTGCCCTGAGGTACTCCGGCTAAGATGTTTCTTTTTGATGAGATGCAGTTTTGGATAGTCACTTGAAATGTTCGGTTTGAGAGATAACAGGATAGAAGTTTGATGAGTCCAGGAGGAAAATTTAGTTGCATTAGTTTGAATATTGTACCGGTGTGCCATACTTTGTCAAATGCTTTTGAGATGTCGATCATTAGGAAAACTATTGTTTCTTTGTTTACTATTGCTCTTCCGGCGTAGTCTATTATTCGAAGTAGCTGTTTGGTTTTATTTAGTTTTTGTCGGAATCTATATTGTTCATCGGGAAGGGCTGTTAAAAGTGGCTTGATTCTGTTGTAAATTATTTTTTCATAGATTTTTCCTAATATATTTAGTAGGCTGATTGGTCTGTAACTCTCAGGGCAACTTGGATTTTTGTTTTTCTTGAGAAATAGAATAACTGATGCATTTTTCCAGATTTGAGGGTAGTGATTTAATGCAAGGCAGCTATTGATGATATGTGTGATCTTCTGAATATAGGTTGGTGGTAGCAGTTTTATCATGATATTTTTGATTCCGTCTTCACCTGGAGCTTTATTGTTTTTTAGGTTTCGGATGATATTACAGATTTCTTCATTGTTTGTAGGTTCTATTGTTTCTGGTATAGGATGATCTTCATGGAAGTTGTTTACTTTTTCGGTGATTGAATTATGGTGATTTAGATCTGAGTTTGAATTTGGCGAAAATTGGTTTTGAAGGGAATCTGCAAATATTTCTACTTTTTCTTCTATTGAGTATGTTGTGCCAGATGGTCCGTTGATTGGTCTGTTTATTTGCGGTGCTGTTTTAAATAATTTTGCCATTTTCCAGACTGAGTTATCATTGGTACAGAGGGACGCGACTTTGTTTTGCCAGAGTTGATTTTTGTATTTCTTACTTTGTTTTTTAATCTGTTTATTAAGTTTTCTGATTTCACTGAGGTATGAAGGATCTGCTGTTCGTTGATACCGCTTTCTGTAGTAGTTTCTAAGTCTGATGATGTTTTTAATTTCAAGTGGGAGTCTGTAGTGATGAGCAATTTGTTTGGTTTCAACTGTTGATCTTTTATAGGATTCAAGGATTTCAGATTGTACTTGTTGAATATATGTTTCTATTGTAGGCTCGTCTTCTAGGGTTGGTAAACTGCTATTGTTAATGGTGAGTATGTTTTTGTAGAGATTCCAGTCTGTTTTCAGTTTAGGTTTTTCAAAGTGTTTGATGGTTAGCCCGACGAGCAATTGTACAGGCAGATGGTCAGATGACAGGTGGTTTAGGGTGCAGGCGACCATGGGGACTTGGATGTTGGTTATTGCAATGTCTAGAATGTCAGATCTGTGGTTGAGAAGATTCGGAATATATGTGGGAGAAGTAGGAGCTATAACGGTAAGTTGATATTTTATGATGAGGTTTCTAAGCAGAGTTCCAGTATGGTTAGAATTATTGCAGCCCCATATTGTATGTTTAGCATTGAAGTCGCCTGCTACAATTGTTGGCAGATTGGGTGGAAATAGGAGTCTTAGGTCGTCGTCTGTGAGTTTATTTCTTGGTGAGTTGTAGATACCTGTGATTTTGATGTTCTGATTTTGATATTTTAGAAGTATTGATATTTGCTCATAGCCACTGTCATCTGTAGAGTTATATTCTGTTGTGATCAGGCTGTTTTTTGCTAGTAGTGCTACGCCGCCTCCTCTGTACCTTCTATCACATCTATATGTTTTATAGTTTGCTATTGTAAAGTTGAAGGTTGGGTTGAGATGAGTTTCTGTAACTATTAGGATGTCCGGGTTGTGATCTAAAATAAAATTTTTTAGTTCGTGCTGTTTTGCTAGTATTCCGTTGGCATTCCAAAAATATATGTTGATGAAAGGTTTTTGTGCTACTTTAATATTCATCTTCTTCTTCTTGTTGGTTTGATTGGGCTGCTTTTTGAATTCTTTTGAACATGTTAAAACTCTCGTTGTCCTGCATAAATCCTACAAAGAGCTTTAATTCTGCAAGTAATGATCTGGCTTCTTTTATTGTTGTTGTGTCAAGTTGTAGAGTGTTGGTGCTTTTTTGGTTTGATGACTTTAAAATATCTGCATAAGAGTTGGAATTGGAGTTATTGTAGCCAGGATCATTTCTGTGATTTGAGTAGCTAGGTCTATTGTTGATGATGGTTTTGGAAGCTGGATATTTTGGGCACTGTTTATAGTTTGCAGGATGAGCACCTCCACAGTTGGCACATGTTGCTGGTGTTGTTCTGGGTTTTTTACAAAGGTGAGTCAGGTGCTCCTGGCCACATTTGAGACATTTTGGTGTGTGCCGACAGGATGCCTGCACATGGTTGAACTGTTGGCACCTGTGGCACTGAGTGAATCCACGGCGCCCTCTGTAGGTTGATACAGTGACAACGAGATCCATAAAACGTGTAAGATAAAAAATATCCTTGTTACTTTCGGTTTTATCTAGAGTTATGATGTGTAGTGGTAGATTTATAATGCCTTGATCGGAGTATTTTTTCATTTGAGAGACGTTTCTTGGTGTATATCCATAATTGATTAAGTTTCGGTGTACATCATCTGAGGTTATGTCTGTTGGAATACTTTTAATAACAACTCTTAATGGCTTCTCTTCATTCAGTTGAAAAGTGTGATATTTGACTTGTAAATTATCTAATATATTTATTGCTTGACGCCTCATATTTATATCAAAGAAATGCAGTTTAAGGTATTCCCCAGTGTGTTTACCTTCGAATCCTGTAATTTTCTGTTCTCGTAGAGTTTGTTTAAGTTGCATCCATTTTACATTGTTATCTTTTATTATTATTGGTGGTATTCTTGGTTTGCTGGGTCTTTGATACTGATAATCCTCATTGTCATCCATTTCTTCTTCATCGCTGGTGTCCTGTTGCTGATTAATAGTATTTTTTTCATGTTCGTAGTGTGTAGTCGTTACTTCACGTTGACGTTGCGGTGGGGTGGTACTTGTTGAAGGTTAGATTAACTCATTAGTGAAAGAATCATTTAATATTAAATCTATTAAAAATTAAAAAGCGGTAGCAAATATATGTCTAAAAATTTGTTTAATTAATGAATATAATTAGTTTGTTTTATTTACTTTTCAACCACTACTGATTCAATTCTCAAATATATATGATAAATTTCTCTCAAGTACTTTTAATATAGAATTTGGGTTCATGCGCACAAGCGGTTCGCTTTTTAAATTATCTGCGCAGACTACTTATAAGAAACCGTGTGGAGGCTTTCTGATGTAGGAGGTGGTGGACTACCCCCTATACTTTGAGAGTCAAAAATACGAATCCGTCGAAAGAAAGGTATGTTTAATCTGAGAAAGTACGTTTTTGTGTCTCATTTCGTAACTTAGAATATGGTCTGCACTAATTAATTGGCATATTTGAGGTTACGTTTTTGAATCATTAACCCCTTGGGGACGGGTGATTTATAAAAGCATTTGTACAAAATCAGAATGTAAATAAATAAAAAACGGTAACTTAAATGTAGTCGTTGCTAATTTGACAAACTTACTTTGCTTTTACTTTAATTATTGTAAGTTTAATCATACATATAATCAATGTTAGTTCAAAGTATAACTAAATAATTTTATTTTGAACTAAATTAATGGTGGATTAAATAAATCTATCAATTATAACCCCGCCCACAAATAAACTGCTAAAGAACTACTTTGGTTACCAGTTTTATCTTTTTACCCTGATTGATACGGTTTTATGCTGGCACGTTTTTGTGACAGTCGGCGCGAAGGGGTTAAGATCCTAGAACGTGAAGATCTGATCATTAGATCAAAGGTTATTCAGGTTATATTGTTTTTTTCTTTGCGGCAGTTGTTTTTTAATATCAGCACTTCAATTACATTATCGTGAATAAAAAGTTTTCCGTAGCATCTTTTCTCATCCTCGTGTCAATTTTTTGAATGTGACAGTGGAAAACTACCTTTTCATTCTTCTCGGCTCTTATTCCGATCATACATTCTATAACAGATATTGCTCATGTAGATGCGTTCTATCACCCAGTTTTGCTACCTTGTTTACACTCAGCCTGTATGTAGCATTCGTTACCAAAGTATATATATACATATGTGTGTGTGTGTTTAATATAGAATGCCTCATACGAGTCTTTCCATATTAAATGATAAGTTTAAAACAGATATCTGTAATCAATTTTAAGATATAGAAATCGCTCTCTCACAAAGAGCCATAAAAAGTCAAGAGGCCAATTAAAATATTATTTTCTGAAGTTAAGAGGCAATAATTCGTAGATGAAGTACGCACTAAGAAAGTCCCAAAAATTCCCCAGCGTCAGAATGGCGCCTTCTTTTTTAGCAAATCAAAATCTCTAAATTTCCCCATTTGAATGACGTCTCATTAAGATAAGGATATTCTTGCAACCAATTCCCTTTCAGAATCCCCGTTTAAATATCAGGAGCAGCAAAAATTCGTGGCTTTTTCATGGCTAGATAAATCTGTGCCGAATCCCAACATCCCTGCCATAGAAACCCCACCAATGTAATCCATACAAAAATCCAACGAACACTGTTTTAAATAACTTAATATCTGTTAATAAAATGCCTGTTTGTCTGAGTCAGTTTTAGTCTCTTGAATTATCTAGCCCTTAAAGACATTTTATTACATACATATATATATATATATATATATATATATATATGTATGTTTGTGTCAAACACATGGCAAATGGTCGTTTTATAAATTTTACGTAAAACTTACAATCAAAATTTATTTAACAGTTATAACATACATGAGTAAGATAATAATAAAAAATGCAATAGTAATATAAATATTGCTGTGTAATTGAAAAAAAAAAAAAACAACGTAAGTGCTTCGCGAATGATTTAAAAAAAAGTGGCTTGATAACTATTTTCTTTCTATAGCTAATGCTATGAAAGATAAAACAGAATTTCAAACCAATCAAACAAAAGTTATATTTGAAAAAATGTTTTTGCAGTTAGTAGTTTGTATCATATAAAAATCTTATTTTCGAATTATTTATTATTGCTTACGTTGATTTTTCTATTGCACGGCAGAATAGTTCATAACTGCAAAGTTAAGCGCGAATTTTAATTTTAGATATCCTTTCCAAGGTGCGTAACAAAATCAAGGGACAAATAGTCCAAATATAAACGTAACAAAAAATTTGTTTTACGAAAGATTTGTTAAATAACAAAATAGATATATATTCTAAAATTAAGCAGTTTCTAAAACCCTTTAAAACGAGAAGCCTTTAAAGTTTAAACGTTATTTTGTTTTGTGAGTAAAATAATATTTATATAGTAGAATTCAACTATTTTAACTATTTCGCAAATATCAAGAAAAATATTCATCAAAAACCACAAAAGATACTAGTCACATTTACCCGACAGCCAATACAAGATTTGTTTTTATTGTTTTACAAGTGTTTTATATATTCACCGGAATACTTTTTTAACCTTATAAGAATTATTTTACTTTACTTTATTCAACAAAAGCTGGGACCTGGGCCGCGCAGAAAACCCATATCCCATTCATCGTGAAATTACAGAAAAATTAAAAAATATAAACAGTTTGTATACAGAGTCTCTGGGGTGACTGATATTGTAGAGCAAGCACCTTGCTTGTTTAACTGAAAAGAAAGTGAAAATAATTCTAAGCAACTTGCTATAGTAAAGATGGCTGTGTATTTATTGTCCACATGAGGTAGCAGGTTCGGATTTCACGGCTATGGTAAAGATGAATTTATTGTCCACATGAGATAGCAGGTTCGGATTTCAAGGCTATAGAAAAGGTGGCTGTGAATTTATTGTCAACATGAGGTAGTAGGTTCAGACTTCAAGTCTGGTATTGTAGTTGAGGCAATTGAGGTTGTAATCTGTTGATGTTTTGAACTATTGCTATGAACTATTGATGTTAGAGTTGGAGATTTTTACTTATGTTGATAGTTTCGGTATGAGGAGTCAGAGAGGTGAAGTGTGCAGCTATGGGTCTAAGGTTTTTGTCTTTTTTAAAGTTTTCAAATTTAAATATTTCATTGAAGTTAGCTGTATTGCAGTTGATTGCTTTGTCATAAAAATCTGCATTAAGTTTGTAAATATATTGAGAGATAGTCGGGATTTTGAGATCTTTGTGGATGTTTGAATTTCTAGTGAACCATCCGGCACAGGTGATTTTACAGAGTATTTTGTTTTGGCACTGGTTCAGTTTCTTCATATATAAGAATTATTCTATTAGAATGGTAGAAATCACACAAATCTCGGTGCGCTGCCGCGAAGCGGCATTAACCGATTCATCTGTAGTAAAAACTCGATGATGAGGAGTAGTGAGGAGGAATGAAGATGGGAGGAAGAGGGGGGGGGGGTGCTGAGCACCAAAAAGTCGAGAGGGGGTTCGTGTGACATAGACAATCATGAAATGTTGAGTGGCATGGGGTATAATTAAACTAATGTAATCATAAACAATATAAAATAAAATAATCATGAAGATTATGATGATCGATATTATTAAGGAAGGTCTGGGTTAAATACAATATATACATATGCATATATATTAAGAATTATTCTTATCAATAAGAGTTATTTATAAGTTTGACTTATGAATATTTAGCGGTAGATGAAACAAAATTTTATTTAGTTTATATTTTGGCCTTGAATTTGCAATATAGTACTATACCCTTCATTTGATGTTTTTAAGAAATTTCCAGGGACAATTCTAAACTCTAGTGACAGAGAACTACACATATACTAAAACATTCAGAAATTTTCAGAAATTTATAGTATAACTGAAGAAAATTAATTTTTTTTTAACCGTATCTTCTCTAAATATCAGGGCTGATACTTACCGGAACAGATTTTAATAACACTTCCGGAACTTTCAGGAACACTTCCTTCAATTTTTCTTTTCTTTCGGCAGAAGTAAACTTTTGGTGGCTATTACTACATATAACTACTGTAACAAAGGTGCTATAACAATACTATATAGCCTATGACAATACTATATAGAAACTAGCTTTAAATTTTCGGAAAGACTGATCTCTATATGTTATTAATGCCGCTGTGTTACAGGTTCAGCTGTACCTTACATTTTGAACAGTTGCACAAAAACTATGAGACTTATGAGCGTTATATTACAAAGGTGTGTAGAAAAACTTATAAGAAGTATGATGAAAAACATTTAATATTTAGTTTGAGATTTATTTGACTTGGAAAAAAAATACTATGCTGACCTTTCTGCAGGCCGGAAAAAGGAAACTGAACAAGCTAAAAATGCATGTTTGTTAAAAACACGAGTTTTTCTGAAGTTATTGCAATAGGTATTTATTTTTTGAAATTTTTTTCTCACTTTTTTTATTTTACGTTGTATTTTAAATTTTAATGCAAAAACTAAAGAATTTAGAAACTTGAAACAACAAAATTGTGTAGAAAAATCTGCAAAGGAGTATGATGAAGTATAAAAAAAATTAAGAATTTTTTATTCATGAATTATTAATTTGTCATTAAAAAATTACCATACACTTCGATCTGTCGTCCACTAGAATACAACTAGCATGAAAGGACCAGCTCATTTATGAATTTAATAGATTAGTTATTTTTTTCAAAATTACAATTTATACGAAAGTTGTTCGAAATTTAAGTGATTTATTCGCGATTTTTTGTCACTTTCTTTTGTTTTAAAACAACTATTGTTGTAGAAAAATTCATTACTCTTGACATTTTTATTTTATAAGCTCGCATTTTATCAATGACAAAAATCGAAAAATGAAAGGAAAAATAGGAGAGAGAGACTTTAGATTTTGTCAAATATAAATCTTATCATTTTTATGGAAATGTTTTAAAATATAAAAGAACTATTTGAACAGATAAAATAGGTGAGGTCCGCCAACAGCACTAAGCTTTTGGAGACGGCTCAAAATTCTTTCAGCTTTTGAAAAGTAAACAATCGTTTGACAGTTGACTTTTCAAACGATCCAGTTTATAGTTTTCACGTGACGTCACTATTCTTTATTTTATAATGACTCTTTGGTCAATATTTTAAGTAATTCTATCAACAAAAAAACAGCAATAAAAAGTTAAAGTTTTAAAGTATTAAAATATACAATTCACGATTTTTAGAAACTTGGGGAACATTCTTACTGGTTGGATCTTCTGCTTAGAATAAACTAATCAGATTTTCAATTTCTAAACGAGCATTTCACATGAATTTTTATTTTAATGAAAATGTTATAATGAAATATACAGTCAGTGCAGCGTTGAAAAATATTTTGTATTAAAAAAAAATTTTTCGAACATTTAAATTCAACAACAAAAAAAAACTTTTATCAATTACAAAAAAAGGAGTGATGCAATATTCCAATTTTTCTCTTAAAAGCGATTAAACTTTTTTGTCTGTTTTAAAATGATGATGTCAGAGCATCTAGGAGCGAGTCAGGAAAATGACCCTTTGACTTAAGGTTATCTTTATGTATCAAAATCGAGTAAATCGTGTACCATTTAGTTCTCATTCATTTCTTCTTGTTGATCTTTAAACATTTTCTTACAAGTACAAGTTGATTATTTAAAAAACAAAAAAAGCAATAATTTATTTTTTCACGATTAAAATATTACCAAAACGTTCTTACATTAAATTATAATTAAATTTTTTATAAACAAAATGAACCAAATGAAAAAAAAAAAAAAAACATCGGCTTTTGAGAAAAAAAGAAATGATGTTGAGTGGGTATCAGCCGGGGAAGTTGGTGAGCGGAACCATGGGGGACGGTAGATTAGCCATCTGGTAAAATAACATAAAGTAAAAGCCTTGCAAATTTTAACATAGCTAAAAATATCTTTTTAAACTATTGCCGCTATACTACTTACATGGCATAACTATACTGCAGTGCAATTGAAAAATGAACGTACGAGACAAAGAATTCAAAATTGAGATTTTTATGTATTTGGCATTTTTGTATGGTAAGCTACATATTGCAAAATATTTTTTTAGAAGTAAATTTTGTTTTATCAGTTGTTTGAATTTGAAATTCTATTTTAGCATTCAAAGCATTAGTTATAGAAGGAAAATAATTGTCAAGCGACTTTTCTCGGCTCGTGAAGCACTCACGTTGTTTTTTCAATTGCACGGCTGCTAAGTATCGCGCTTTCTGAAAAATATTTTATAGAATGGTAGACGATGAAAAACTAGAGCTTTCACAATTTACGGTAATTTTTTTTATTTTTAAAACGCCTTATCACGAGATGACTGGAAACAAAGTGGCGTTTTATATGAACTTTTGAATCATTAACATATAATTGTGTAGAAAATAACATTAAATCAAATTTACTAAACTAAGAAAGATACGTTAAAACCTTCCTACCACTAAAAAAATTTTTCCACAAAGCATAAAAAATGACAATCATGACTTTGATACAATGACCTATTATAAATATTAAACGAATCGTGATGGGACTGTCGGTAAGGCTATAATTGAAAGCCTCCACACGGTTTTTTACAGGTAGACCGATCAGACCACTGTGAAGGATATCCACTTTACGAACGAGTCACTTAATACAAAATCTAGTAAAAATAAGAAAGTGGTAGTAAATATATGACCAAAATTTTTTTTAATTTATGAATATTATTGGTTTGCCTTAGTCACTTATCAACCACTACAGATTCAATTCTCAAATATATATGATGAATTTCTCTCAATTACTTTTATAAAACGAAAATGAAGAAGTGTTCCACCTTCTGAGGCGAATCATCGGGGAAACATCTCAATCTCAGTGAGTTCTGTTTTTATTTTTAAGACTCTCAAGTAAAATTCATTGAACTTTTCAAAGCAGAGTTTTACTTAAGTTAAATTATATTCCAATTTATTTTCTGATATGGCCAATTTATGCATATATATTTAACAATTTATGCACGTTAAATTCTTAAGCAAATTCTACTGTAGTTAATGAGCAATATTTCTCTGATAAAATATATTTACTGCATTTTCTCCAAATATGTTATTTTATTATGTATCAAGGTATGATTTATCTATTTTCATCAATTATGTCTTTCATTTTTCAAAAATCATTGTACAAATCAAATCATGTTTTATCTTTATTTTTAATCTACAATTTCTAATGTTATGTAAAAACGTCAATTTGTGATATTGAATTTTTTCATTGTTTTATTTCACAAGCAAACTGCTTGATTTATTTATTTATTATTTTTTTTTATGGCTACCACAAAGTCTGCCAAATCAATGTATTTTATCTTACTGTATGTAATTTTATGATGAATGGGATAGGGGCCGCTTCGCGGTCCAGGTGCCCAGTTTATTTAAATAAATAAAGAAAGAAAGAAGACTTTTATAAAAGGTTATGGGTTCATGCGCACAACTGGTTCACTTTTTAAATAGTCTGCGCGGATTACTTATAAAAGACCGTGTGGATGCTTTTTGATGTAGGAGGTGATGCACTGAGTTGTTGTTGAAAAGATAGTGGTTCGATCACCGATTACGGCTTGAAACCCACCAAGTTACAAATCTATAGGTTCCACCTTGTCTGGGTAATGAAGGTCGTCAGCATGCATCAGTAGCCGACCTCATAACTCCCATACATTTTGCCGTTGGTATCAAAATTTTGAAGGTTTAACGTACTTAACCTCTTTGGTCTACTATGGATTGTTGCGGGAATACTATTTTTAAATATTTAATCGCATAAAAAAAATTTTGAGAGTATAATTTCTTTAACTAATATAGAACATTTACTATATGATAAGTCGCTAATACTTGTAACACGGGATCGGAAGTAAAAAAAACATAATGCTCAATAAATAAATAACTTTAGCAGAAAATTCTTCTTATATATTCAGAAAAATCATATTATTCACCTCAATTGAATCAAAAATATTTTTTAATTTCTAAAAATTCAGTTTTGAAATAAATAAAAGTTCACCGTAATGAATCCCTGAAAAACATAATGGTCTCAAACAGTTTTTCATAGTTGTCGGCACTTTTTAAAATCCATAAAAAAAACCTTCTTTTTTTACACAGCAAGCAGTTAAACTTCCATATTCGCCTTGTCAGCTTTAGATTTTTATGTTTTCTATTATCTGTAAAAATATTCGAGAGGCAAAAAAAACACTTTTGTCGTATTTCTAAAAGTGTTTTTATTTTATTCCTTTTTATGTTAGAAAGAGCTATAAAAAGTTACGGAAAATAAAAAAATTTACATTTCATTAAGCTTCAAATTGGGCATGAACTCTTGCATCGCTTAACATCACATATAACTTTTTTTTAAAAATTTAAATTATGTAATTTCATTGATTAAAGTAATTAAATTCAAAACATATTTTTAATGTCGCATAAAGCAGTGCTTCTCAAATTTTTTGACCTCTTTTTAAAAAATATTTTTATGTCCTATGTATGTATACCTAAATATAAAAAAAATGGCCACTATAATATTGATATATTTACACTAGCAAAGATATCCCCTCATCCAATTACTTTTTCTGTGGATTTTAAAGAAACATTTTCCCTCTCGTGTAAACTCTCAAATTTTTACCAGCAAATATTTTGGAGAAGAAACGAGGAAGTTTCAGAAGCAAAAAAAAAAGCTTGCAAAACTGTACTTTTTCTGTCTTTCAATTTTTTTTCCAAGTATAAAAAATAGATTACGATACATGATTCTACGAAACTCCATTTTCGTTTGTGTATCGTAGGTTAAGAAAATCCGCATAAATGATTAACACGTTCACGCCGGCTGTTCCCACCCAGGCCTGAAAGCGGGACGGAAAAGAGAAAATACTGTTAGAAGAACTATTTCAATATTAGATAATATTCTGGAGGAGTTAATCTATTCTCAACAATAACAATTGACTGTAAGGAAATTTTTCACGGCGAAGAAGCAATTCAATATAAAAATTACATCCGTTAAAAACAATTGGTAGTTATGGATTTTTATTATTCCCGGAAAAAAACTAAAAAATGAAATTTATTGGTTACCAGTTTTTACTTCTGTGCGCCACCGGTGGTACGCGCCGCCCGATAAGACAATCTAGCGCGGGCCACCGGTGGCCCGCGCCTGCGTGAACGTGTTAAACTAGAAATGCTAAATACTCATATGTGGTGATTAGCATCAGCCAAATGCTAAATATCTTCCAAAATATCAAATAATCTAATATTGGTTTAAGAAAAAAACGGTAACATATTTTTTTGAAATTCACTGCGGGTGATTATGAATTTGTAGATTAAACAAAATCAATAAGTTTAGCACGTTGAATGCCACGCTAATTTTGCATAGCTTGCCCGCCTGGCCGAACGGTAAATAACTTCAAACTAAATTTGCTAATATATTTGACATATAGACATATTTTGCTCGATTTTTAAAAGGTTTGGTATGACTTTTCTGCCAAAAGTGGTGAATTATATAACCCTACGAATTATTTAGAAATAGTGGTGGATAAAAATCTACTAAATTGAATTTATTAAATCAAGAATCGCAATTAATAAACTACCACTTGAAAATATTCATTCGCTGTCTGGATCAAGTTGACATCTCTGTGTATATAAATAAAACTATTTTTGTGTCTTCTATATTTTATTAATTTCTTCAAACCATTTTAGTAACGATAATAATATAAAAATATTAAACATTTACTCGAATTATGTGTTTCTAATAATTTTGGCTTCGTCGAGCACCGGTGACCCCCCGTGGCGCTATGAACAAACTCAGTGCCGGTCACCGATGTCCCCCATGGCATTCAACGTGTTAAGAACATTAAAACAGCGCAAATAATCCTATGTAAACAAACAAGCTAGTTTCTGTTCTATAATGAAGAACCTTCTATTGTGTTGGAACATGAAACTTTGACAGTGTTTCGACATTAAAGAATGTTCTTCATTATAGAACCGAAACTATATGTTAATATGACATTATTCTTTCTTTTTCACATTAACTTTATAATAAAATTAAAGAACATCAAAAGAGTGCAAATAATTCTACGTCCGCAAACAAACTATAGTTTCTGCTCGATAATGAAGAACCTTCTACTGTGTCGGGACATAAAATTTTGTGCTTTGACAATGAAGAATGTTCTTCATTAGACAACCGAACCTATAATATGTTAATTTGCCAGTGTTCTTTCTTTTTCACGTAAACTTCATTCATGTAAATCACTAATTTAGCTTTTTCCTTATTTTAATCTGCCGAAATATGTTTACTTTTTAAGAAGAAAATAAAATAGAATACATAATTTTTCAGAAATTATTTATTTTTCAATTATTTTTAACAAATTTTTAATTGAAAAATTTTTCTATGCTTGTTTTAGTTCTTTTTAATGCTTAATAACAAGAAAAATATTTTGTTACTGATTATCTTATTGGTTGTATATTCTAATTTCCATTCAATAGATCCAATTAAGGTTGCTTCTCTCTAACTAAAGAATCATTTTCCTCTTCGGAAACTTCATGAAACTTGAAGGCTTGTTTGTCTAATCATTTGCTTGTTCTGAAGAATCATCACTGTTGAGATTCTTATGACGAATAGGGCTTTGGTAAAAAGAATCATTATTGTCGAGATTCTTGTCTTGTGAAGCGTCTTGATGAAAATAATCCTTATTGCCGTGATTGTTTTCGAAATCCGAACCCTCCCTCTGAAGGTCACTTTCTATTTGACTAAAATCAGATGCAGCTGTATAGTATGACGAGGCTGTATTTTTACCAGGTGATTCATTATTAGTAATGAGAAGAGTTTTATTCAAATATTTCTGTTTTTTTGAGCTAGGGCATAATACTGAACTGATGCTTTTTTCATAATTCTTATGGTATGTATTGATGAACCGACGTCGAGCTTCAGACATTTTTTCAAGTCTTCCTGTAGAAGAGAAAGTATTAAAAAATGTAAATTCCGTGTAATTATGTTTTTATAAGACATGACACTTTGCGGAAGAATCTTATTTTTACTGGTAGCAACATAAACACAGGTTGTCTCGAAATTCGATGTACAAAATTAAAAGGGTGATAAAAAAACATTAAAAAAATAAAAACTTAACATAGGATATGGGATAAATGATACGTTTTGGTGCTTAAAAACTCGGATGCGTCGGAGAAACGATGGCACTAAGAGGAGGTTAACACCTCAACGCACAGATTTTGTGAAAAAAATCGTCCTAGAAAAAGCACTTTTTTATGTAAAAAAACACACTTTATATTAAAAAACTCATTGTTATTTTCGATTCTCGATTATATTCGAGTGTGTAAAATTATAGCAGCATAAAATACAACGCCTCTCGAATTAACTCGAGAGCACAAGTTAAGGGGTTAAAGGCAGAAGTTTGTTTTGACGAAATACGTTTTTTTTTGCTTGTCTCCTTTTGTAATTTAAGATATTGTCTACGGTAAACAATTAACATGCTTAAGTTAGCTTCTTAAACCATTAAGATTACATCTTAACATATTACAATCCAATCATTAGATAAACATTATTAAGCTGCTATTTTTTTTTTTTTTTTTTTTTTTTTTTTTGTATGCTGTACGTATATTGCTTGCTCAAAATTACATTCTGGGTGAGAAAAATTTACAGGTGGAATTTTATTCTTACGCATCGCATTTGAGCACGCATTAGAATACTTTAAAATTTAAATACGACGAAAATATTCCGACTTCATTAACAATTCGCGTTTTAGCTATCAAAAATCGTTACAATACGTGCATTTATTTCGTAATACATTTCAATGAAAATAAATAATTTGATTATACGTACAGACTTAAATAAAAAAAAAGATGGTTATTTAGGCTAAATTTAAATTAGAAAATATTTCAACTTTAAACTTCTAGTAAGCAAACAGATTAAAAATGATTTATAGATACGAAAGCTTATAGTAGAATAAATTCAGGAGCAGAAAGAAAACTTTTCAACAGAGTCATCAAAACATTACTGATATCATATTATAACCATATGAAGAATAATTAATATTTTTTTTAAAAATTTGTGAAACTGAATAAATTAAGAGAGGGGAGTCATTGAAAATAATGCCGTTTCATCAAAAACACTCCCCAGAGCAATTTGACATAACATAAGCCTAAAACCTTTCAAATTATTTTTTTTAAACATAGTATTAAAACCATCAATAAAATAACTATGTTTGGACATAATGGCTCTTATAAACTGTTTGCGCTATAAATAGCTCTTCGTTAAAGCAAAACAACAATAATGCCACGGTAAGAATCTTCATAGAAAATAATTTACATATAAATAAAAAATCTAGGATTATTTACTTAATCGACTTTATTTTTGATTATGTAAAAAGCCTCGCAGAAATTAGAAATAAGTCAGTAGTATTTTTGAAAAATAGTACATGCAGGTGAATCAAAATTCAATTGGTATAGCCCAAAAATATTCTATTGCTTCTTCTAAATTTGTTTTAATCTGTATTTTGATTATTGTTGTTATGTTTCCGGAGTGAAGATAGTGCTCCTTTTGACCACGAAATTCGTCTATTGGTTGAGTTAAATGATTTGTTGTGTCAGTGAACAATTTCAACTCGTGAGCAATCAAAAACTTTAATTTGTAATAAACGTAAGTTATTTTTTGTACATAAATATGAATAAGTATGTTTTTATCCATTTATATTTGGTACAAAGATATTTCAGGTATTGTTCGATACATTTTCAGAAAATAACAAGATCAATCATTAATATGTATGTGTCACGTGATGGATTTATCCAGTTATTAAGATTTATTTTTATTTATTAAACTTGTTGTCCAGTAAAATTAATTTTTTTTCGAAATTTTTTTTTCTTCATGGGATGCTTTGTTATGGTGCCTGAAAATTCCCCTACTTTCTTCTTTACGTTTCCTCTTTTTTTTAGGGAAATGGTGGAGATCTGAGGGTGGAATCGAATTTCTTCTTAACATGCAATTGTTTCCGATGAAATTTTTCACGCTAACTTAAATGAGACCAATCGTGAGACGACGATGCTAATAGTTTAGAATAAAGATTTAGAAAAGTTTATAAGGGTTTTATGTATAAACAAAATTTTGAATTTGTCCTTATTTACGTATCTGATATTGCTTTATAAAAAAAAACTATATCATTGTTTCTTATGCATGTTTTTACGCTACATGAGACTATTAACGAGTCAGTGGAACAAATAGTTCAAAAGTTGTAAGAGTTTTTATGTATAAAAGTGTTTCTTTTGGCACGTATTATGTACCCGTACGTATTTATGTATTATACACTACATATTTATACATTGCTATCCAGAAGCTATCTGAAGAAGTAAGGTATATTTTTCCCGTTGCGAATTTTTACGCTAAATTAAATGAAACTAATCCCGAGACGAATATTTTAGAAGCTATAAGCGTTTAATGTACAAAAAGTACAAATTTGTACAGGCACTTATTTACACATCTTACATATCTATACAGGCAAGTGAAGTAATCGAATTAGACCAAACACAAATATAAAGGGCTAATATTTCAATTGTTGAAATGTTTTTGTATAAAATCTACTATATTTGAATTGCACTCACTATGAAAAAAATACTGTAACATCACAACCATTTATCATATAAATTCGAATTTTATATCTTTCAATTCATTATAAAAAAAATTTCATCGAATATATGTTCAGGTGGCTCCAAGATAGTGAAGTAAAAAGTTACTAAGTCTTGACAAAAATAGTACTTCTTATATATAGAAAGAATATAGATTCATTCGAATCAGCGTGAAAAATGCATATGAAACAATGCCTCACTTCATGGCTGAAAGCCCTTATATAGCAAGACGGAAAAGAGAAAAAACTGGTACGTAAGACATATCATTTCAGCATTTTTTTAGAAAAAAAATAAAATATCTGTAACTATCAAGATTTCTTTTAAAATTTTAGCATATATATTAGACTGCTTCTTTTCAAAGATAAAGTAGTTATTGCTGAATAATTAAAAAAAATAATAAGTAAACTCCTCCCCAAAACTAGCTATAACTGAAAAGGTTTTACTACCAGCCTTTCCTCTTTTCCGTCTCGCTTTCAACCCTGCCTCACTTGTCTAGATCGCAATATCAGATGCGTAAATAGGTTCCTGGAAAATTAGTACTTTTTGTACGTGCAACCCTTATAACTTCTAAACTTTTAGTTCAATTGTATCGGGATTGATATCATTCAATTCAGCGTGAAAAATACATAGGAAACAATACTTCCCTTTTTAGTAAAAATTCGATTCTCCCTCTAAAATCATTTCCCTCAAAAAAGGTAAGCGTAGAGAAAAGAATTGGAGACTTTTTAGATCATTTATAAAAATGCAACAAAGCTTTTTCTCAAAAAATATCTTGGGTATAAATTTTCCTGATGAAAAACCCTTTTTTTAAGCTGTAATTATTGAACTACTGGTATAGGAAAGACTTTCAAATATTTTTTAGATATTTGAAAGAGTTAAATGATAGATTGCTTCCCCCCTCTCCTGAGTCTCATAAATGGGGGAATCCTGTCTCCTTTCTTTGGTCATCAGTTTTTGACAGGTAAAAAATATTAAATAAAAATGCAGTAGGCTGCACAAAAAAAAAAAAAAAAAAAAAAAAAAAAAAAAAAAAAAAACATTTTTTTTTAATGATCATTAAACGGGTAGAAAAACAATGGAGGCTTAGGAGACATTGTAGGTAATATGCCGCACTCGTTTTATCAAACTTTTACTGTATATGGTTCCCTATTATTTCCTTTTATAATATTAAATTAGGTTCAAGAGAAAATTTTTCTGTGTTTATTCTTCATAAGATTTATTTTATCTGGCATGTAAAAAAATTTAAAAGCTCACAAAAATTTTCTGCATACTTTTACAATACAGCTGATAATCCAAAAATGTATATTTTAAGCCAAAATACATTCTAAAAAATTTTAATATAAGAGCATGCTAAAACGTGATATATTTAATATCACTTTGTTTTTCGCAGTCACCTCTGGCGAAATGTTCTACAGCAAAATATTATATATAGAGAAACTGTAAATCTGTCTACACTAAAAAATGAAGAAAAAAAATATTCAAAGAAATATTTTTCCAGTAATTTTGACTAAATTTAAATTATATTTTAAAACGTCTAGACAGCACGAAATAAAAAGTCCTGATACCATGTTGAGAGTAAACATAGTTCAAACTGTTTCTAAATCAACAGTGCATATTTCTTTTGTTTGAATAAATCATGAAAATGTGAGAGGTTTCAGATTCGCTATATAGATTTCATATCTGTCACAGTTATATAATGCTTTATAAAGTTTAACCTTGAAATATAAAATACACTCTAAAACTTTGTAATAATTTACACTGAGTCTATCGTCTAAGTCAACACATGAATATAACTATAATCCGTTTTTAATAGTACAGAAGGTTTTTTTTCTTACTTTAAGATTAATTTGCAGAACGTATCATGAAAATAAAGAAGAAGAAAAGCTTTTTCTAAGAGAAGTAGAACGTTTAACTTAAAATTAAATTGAATTACTAAATAGAATTAAAAAATATCAGCATCTTTTTGTGTTCGACAAATATTTGTTAGTTTTAATTGGATAGTTCTATTGGCGTAGTGATAACAACATGAACATTTCGTAAAATGAAAGTTATTTCAGTAATTCGAAATAAATTTTAAATCGTGGAAAATTGCAGGAGGTGAAAAAAATAGAGTGGAACCAGCTGTATCACTTGTACAGGTACAATATTTTTTTCAGTGTACAATTGTATACAAATTATTAAATGAAAAAAAAAAACATGCTAGAGCATGTGGTTTTTTCTCGTCAAGACTTGTCATACTCTCTCCATTATATTCAAAATATTTGGTGCCGGGATGGCTCAGGGGACAGAGCGTTCCCCTTCACGTGACGGGTTCCAATGAGGCGAACACGGTTCGAATCCCAGTCGATACGAATTCCGCATCCGGCTTCCACAGACGGCAGTTCCCTTGCCGTCAGGCTAACCGTGGGACGCTCTCGTGATCTTCCTCTCCATGTAACGCAAATGCGGGTGAGCTCCATAAAAAAGCCCTCCACGAAGGCAAATTTCTCCCAATACTCGATCCAGGAGTTCCTTTGTCATCTGGATTGGGTTCAAAATTACAAGACTATAGAGTTGAACATTAGTAGTCGTAAACCCATAAAAATTAGGTCGGCTGTTCAACGACGGTTACAAAACTATAAAGTAAAATAAAATATTTGGTGAGGGCTCCAAAAAATTCTGTGGGCTTTGGACTGATATTTGTCTCGGTGGGCTCTTTGTGCTAACGTGAATTAACTACCAATTTGAAGTTTCTTTCTAATACTGTTTTTCTTTTAATTTTTTAAAATTACATAAGACTTACCAGATTTTTTAAAGTTATTAATTAAAGAACCTATGACTTGCAAATAGGATTCTGACGTTTCCGTACCTTCTGAAACTAATTTACGCAAATTCGCCTTAAAATGTAACGCAACATGTATTTCAATTGCGATCAACTAACTATATTTATGAACTAAAATATCTACTTAAATTATTTTGCTCCATTACTTTTTATTCACAAATTTATATTGTGATTCTAACTATCACTACATACAGATATCGGATAAGATAGTTTGCTTTCGTAAGGTTCTTAAAAAATTAAAATGGTGGCAGAAAAACATAAATAAAATCAATGTAAGATGATAAAATATATTTCATTACATTTATACTCAACACAACATTCGATATTAAGTTTCAATAAATCCAAATATCTGTTAAGTTTCGAAATTTTAAAGTTAAAGTTGACTTCATAATTACAATATTGGTGCAACGGTTTTTTTAAAACTTTTTTAAGGACCGCTTGGACCATGTTTTGAAATATTAAAATATAGAAGTTTGCTACAACTAGCATCAGATTCTGATGAAAATAATAATTAAGACCCGAATGTAACAATTGGCCAATATAATAATTGGCTTCGTAAAATATGAAAATGGTAACAAAAGTCGACGTGTTTCAAGTACTCAAATCTTCACTGGAGTTCTGTATTTTATTACTTTAAATTTTTTTCCTGACTGCCATAAGTCAGGAAAACCTAATAGAATTTATCTCCAATCAAAGTAACACAAGATCCTAAGTAAGTAGAGTGCTCTCTGCTCACATTTCCTTAAAAACTCTGTATCTGGAGGCAATACAAGTTGGCAATACAATACAAAACACATTTGGAAGGATTGAGACTGACACCGTAACTTTGAAACCGTTCAAAAATAGTTCTTAAATGGGATAAGTGTTCTTGTTCTGAAGAGGAAGCGATTAAGACTTCATCAAAATAAGGTACACAAAAGTCCAGGCCGATTAGCACCTGATTAATGAAGCGTTGGAACGTTTGAGCGGCATTGCATAAGCCAAAAGTCATAACCGGAAACTCAAATAGTCCGAAAGGCGTTATAACTGCAGTTTTTGGAATATCAGCAGGATTAACGGGGACTTGGTGGTACGCCCGCTCAAGATCAACAGTTGTAAAAATAGTTTTTCCTTCTAAGACTTGCATACAATCTTGAATGTGCGGGACTGGGTAACGATCAGGAATTGTAGCTGCATTTAACCGGCGATAATCCCCGCACGGGCGCCAGTTACCATTTCGTTTCCGAACTAGGTGGAGCGGACTGGCCCATGAACTTTTCGATGGGCGGCATTTGCTTGCCTTGTCTCCAAAATTGTGATGGTAAAAACAAATACCCGGAGGAGGGCTTTCATAACGTTTCCTCGAAGGGCTACGACGTGCATATCGACCACGTGATGGAGAGCGACGACGCTGAAAGGGTTCAGCTTGAATGGCTACTAATTGAGAGACCTGTTTGGACAATTCATTAATTTGAGTCTGTAATGTAATAATAACTTGATCATGAGTCTGAACTGCATGCATTTGCATTGGCATGACCACCTCGTGTATTTTATCAGCGATTTTGGACAGCTTCGTAAGAGGCTCACTACTGGCTGCTAAAATAGCTTGCATATTTGATGGGAGTCTATTCATCCACAATGTTTTAAGAATGTTGTCCGTTAGGTTACCGGCGGATAAGTCTGACATTTTAGACAACAATTGAGAAGGCCTCATATCACCTAACTGTAAATCTTGCAATAGTTGCTTGATTTTAACTGTCTCGGATTCTGCATAAACAGAAATTAATTTTTCTTTCAAAGATTTGTATTTTTCCGTCGCCGGTGGACTCAAGATAATTTCACGAACTGATTGAAGTACTTCTGATTCTAAAGCGGCGATCGCTGTATAAAACTGAGTTTCGTCAGCAGTAATGTGGCTCAATTTAAACTGCGCATCCAGTTGAATGAACCATAACGATGGGTCTTGGCGACAAAATGGCGGAGGCTTAACTGCAACGCGCGCCAATTGTGAAGAAGCATTGTTGTCAACCATTTTAGATTAGTCAAATATACACAATAACACAGAAAAAATAATCAATATACGTATATAGCGACACAGCTTCTTGGTACTTTAAATAAGATAAATTGGCGACTCAGATTCAACACGCCAGATAAATTAATCATTCAATAAATAAGATCAGGTAAAATTCTGACAGAAATATGTTGACTCACTGGACTGAGGCAAACTTCTTCAAATCACAGGTAAAATGTCTTACTTGCATTTCATCACACTTGACAACTTATTGTTACTCAAGATTTTGGCATATGAACTCCATATTCGTACAACATTGCAGGTTGCGATTCGTAATAAATCCGAGGTCACCAGTTTGTGGAGGTATGATTTTTGAGAGAAATGAGTAGATACATTACTTTTAATAAAATTTATATAATAAATAGTTTGGAATAATAATAAATTAAAATATATTCGAACAAGCAACGGTAATAACAAAAGCAGAACGTTAATATATGCAATATATGAAAACGGAGAAGAATTAAGAAAGAGAAAAGAAAACATTAGTTTTTTCTGTTCTTCGTTGCTAGGGGATACAGGAGTGGCAGCGTTGAGTTGTAGTAGGCAGGTCACCACACAAGTCTAATCATTTCCCGACTATTAAAAACAAAACTTATCAACATTTTATCTCCGAAAGTAATTTATTGTCAGTCGAAATTTCTAAATCTTTCTGAGTAGTAAGTGTGTTTAAATTTCAATACGGAGCTAACCAGATGGTAATATAAGTTTCAATTATTTCCTAATCACTAGAGACAGACTTCATCGACAAAGAAAATTTATTGTCAATCAAAATTTCAACCACTTTATAACTTAATAATGAAAATGTTCAAATCTTCACTGGGGTTATTTATTTTATTACACATTTTGATTCTTTCTTGACTTCTATAGTCAGATTACCCAATAAAATTTATTTTTAATCCAAATACTGCAATATACTGAGAAACAAGAGAGCACACACTTCATCTGAGTCTGATAGCAATTCAAGTTTATTGACCGACAAAAACATAATTTATTGATATATCGGGAAAGAGAATTTGTCAGTCAAAATTTCTAAATATTCCTGAATAGTAAGTGTTTTCAAATTTCATTCGGAGCTAGTTGCATACTATTATTTTCAATAATTTACTGACACAGGATGCAGAATTGATTGCAATTAACAATAAAGAAAATTTATGAACCATCAAATTTCGACTAGCTGGAGATCTTGCTGACTTGCTAGCGGTCTTAAATTGTAACTGGATATCTGTGCTGGATAATAATTCTCAGAATAAAACAGAATTTATGTTGCCAATTTATCACCAAATGGAACTCCGTCCATCCTCCATCAAAGTTTCGACTATTTTCATACTATCAAGGGTACATAAATTACAAAAGAGTTCTATTTCAAAGCCAATGCAAGTTATAAATGTTTCCAAAGTGTTGCAAGCGAAATTTGAGTCTTTTTTCTGTACTTTGAAATTTCAACTATTTTTTGGGGTAAACGAACTGAATCTAACTAAAGCTAAGGAAATATCAACATTAAAAAAAATAATTCTATGTTGAATAAACTAAGCAGGAAAAAAAGTAATTTTATTTTGTAAGACCTAAAACGAAAAATATAGGATGTATCACTTCTAAACCAAAAAAATCATAAAAGTGATGCAGCCAGTGTTTCCCTTTTTGGTTGACTAAAATGAAGTATTTTTTTAAAAAAAGTTTCATCTTATTATTTCAAAACTAACTATCAGAAGATCTTACTGCTTATAATTAACTGTAATATAAGTTAACACGTTGAATACCAAGCTAATTTTACATGGCTTGCCCGGCTGGTCACAACGGTGAATAACTACAAACTAAATTTGCAAATATAAGACAGATTTTGCTAGTTTTTAAAGGTTTAGTCTGGCTTACCTAAAAAATGTACTGAATTATATAAACCTACGAATCGTTTAGAAATAGTGGTGGATAAAAATCTACTAAATTTAATTTATTAAACCGAGAATCACAATTAATAAACTACCACTTGAAAATATTTATTCGCTGTCCGGAGCAAGTTGGCATCTCTGTGTATATAAATAAAACAATTTTTGTGTGTTCTATATTGCATTAATTTCTTCAAACCATTTTAGTAACGATAATAATATTAAAAATTTACTCCAATTATGTGTTTCTAATATTCTTGGCTTCGCTGATCACCGGTGGCCCCCATGGCGCTACGAACAAACTCAGTGCCGGTCACCGGTGACCCCATGGCATTCAATGTGTTAATTCTACAATTTCGGGTTTCAATGCAAGGTTGGAATCTAATGATTTACGTACTTCTTGTTCTCTCTTTATAGTGCTTTTCTCGTAATTTCTTCTGTTCAAATAAAGTGGATGGTGCAAACCTTAATATCTTGCAGGAAGGCTCTGACATCTCGTCCAGCCATTTATTTAAAACCCTCAAATCCTGTTTTAGTATCTAAAAGAAAATGTCTATTTGTAAATGAAGAGCTCAGTGCAAAACGGTTCTAAAAGTGATAGTTTCGAAGGAAAAAAATGAATTTATCAATGATCGATATTATTTTTTAGTTTTATTTAACTACCCATAATTAATTTATATTGAAAAATCTTTGAATTTCACCGATATCGAGTTCAAAGAAACAATCTTTAAGTGTTTCCAGTGTGGAAAAAAGCTCCAAGTGCCTAAATAAATAGTCTAAGACAATCTTAAAAAGCCTCTCATTCGGCAATGAATTTTTCACGCTTAGAGTGCGAAAGCTATGGCTCAAATAATTTAAATGCGTGATAGGAAATTTATAGATTTCGTCTTTGAATGCTTGTGAAAGCAAAATAAAGGCGAAGTAGAAGCTTTATTTAGTATCTTCAATATATTACGTGTACTGGAAAATTCTGTCCGCAAAGTTGCACTCTTTCGTTTGCTCGTTCGTTGTAACGGAACCGGGCGTCTGAGGGCTTACGGCCATTTGCAAAGTTACACTCTTTTTTTACAGTTTTGAAAAAATGTTTTCTTTCCCCTATAAAAAGTGCATACCTGCCAACTCTTCCGGTTTTCCCGGAAGATTTTTTTTTTCATATTTAAAGTGCTAGCAAAATTCATGTTATTTCACTAAACTTTTTAAATTATATAAATAATTATAAATGAGTATGACTACCACTACATATAAGTAATTACAACAAATATATAAAAAGCATATTAGTCCTCATGATAGCAAATTTTAACTTAATTAAAATATAAATATCTTTTTGAGTACAACTGTTTTTCAGTAATTGTTTTACTACCACTCGGAAAATCCATTCTCGTAACGAATGAATGTTGGCAGGTATGAAAGTGGTACAGTGTTTATCCGATAGCTCAATTATAATATTCTAGCTTAAGGAGAAATAGCAAATATGGCGCAAAATAGCGTGTACATACATATTTAAACTTGTAACAAAAGTACTAGTTTAAAATTGAACTAAGCGGTACAATTGATACGTGCATTTTAGGATAAAGAAGCTTTACCACTTTTTTTTAATAGTGCCACCATTGTATAAAGGGGAGTGTTCTTTCACGAAAATATTTTCTTGTATACTTTACGTAAAGTTAAAACCAACTCTACACTATTTTACTACGTCTAATCCAATTAGTGACTAACTTCTCTTCTGGGTTGGGTTAAAAATTAAAAGGCTATGGAGTTGAGCAATTATAGTCGTTAACTCAGAATTGGGTCGGTTAATGAACGCCGGTTATAAGAAATGAAATTGATATCTAGACTTATCCATTTTAAATATTAAAGGCAGTTGATTATTGGGAGTTGAAGCAAAAATTGAATCAAGCATATAAATACCAAAATATTTAGCAATATTTAAAAAGGTTTCTCAAAAACCTGAATAGTTCCCACTACTTTTGTGATTTTGCTATCAAAATAAAACTTTCTAAAGACACATGGAAACATTGAAACAAATTTTGTTAAAGTTATAATTAGTATTTGGCTATCAAATGACCACAGTACTCAACTCATTTGAGATTGCTATAGCGAAAATGCAACATTTTGTTTTAACTTAAAAGCATGTTGTTATGAAAAAGTGGTTAGATTTTTAAGCTTTATGTAATCTCTATTTTTAAAACACCATAGTTGCATAAATTTAGATCAAAATCGAAGAAAGTTCATGAGTTCATTAGCCGTTTGATAGCTCCATACAGAAAAATCTGTTTGATCCATGAAAGCTTTTCTATTCATAAATGTTTAACCTTTGAGCCTTCATTTGATTAATTCGTTTATTAATTAAATTTTATCCACCAAACTTAGTGGCTTATTGATTCTGGTTTATTAGAACATAGTTTATTTAATGATGAAAATATTCCCTAACAAGTTCTAATTTTACCCTGAAATCAGCAATTCAACGCTTTGACATTCAAAAAAGTTTTATTTTAATTCATTCAGATTCGAAAGTTAAAACTGATTTTCATGTAGTTTTTTCTAATGACACATGGACATGCCGAACTTTGGCCTTGAGAATTAAATCAGGAAGGAGTGCTTTTTGTAAGACAAGAGAGCACCACTAGGGTGAAAGAGTGACTTAGCTAAGAGGTCACCCGGATAGATGGTAACATCATTCATTTGTGAGGTCACTTTAATTTTGATATAGATCTGAGTGGATAGAAAATTTTCTCCACATCCCTGATTGTACATCCCTGATGGTACTGCTCAGTGACCAACCACAGATTTTACGAGCACGTATATAAACTTGGTGGATCTTAGCGACTTTGAGAATCGAATCCCAGCTCCTGCTGACCGAAATCGGATGCTGTAACCAGTTGGTTATCACGGCAGTTGATTTGAACATTAAATTTATTATTGCATTTAACCTAAATTTACGTACTTTCATTCTTTTTTCATCGGCAACAATTTGACGCTCCCAAAATGTTTGATTTGGTTCAGCTGGTCCTAAATATCTTAGTTTTGTCTCGTCTGGTTCTTTTGACACTAAAAACCCAGTGTCAGAAATTTCCAAATCCAAGCTAAAAATATATAATTATACATGCATTTTTACATTTATATTAATGAAAGTTTCTTCTAATGAGAAAATATTCTTGAACCTTTTTGTATGCGGAACAATACATACAACAAAATGGTTCTTCTTCTGGGATTTTAACTAAGTTATGATTATGCTAATATTTATATCAAGAAAAATTTATTAGCAGGGTTTATATAATGGTTTCTGAGGCGTATCAACAGTAAAAAGGTGGTGAGAAAACTGTAATATTAATCATTTTTATGCAGTACGTGGTATTTTGATTTCAAGCACATAATAGTTTTTTAATTACCCTATGAGAGAAGGGGGATGCCAGCTCATCGCTTGCTGCAAAAGATTTTAAATGGTAGAGAATTGAAACTGCGTAGACTTTTGTTTAATTGACATTTTTAAAGCCACGCAACGCAATAACTCAAACAATAGTGTTTTAAGTACACTTTTGAATTATTATACGTCGTAGTTGGTTAATTTCAGCAAATCAAATTTAAACAAAACTTCTGTTGAACACTTACAAATTTTTTTACCCACAAAGCAGATAGAGCATCTGCATCATAGTACAAATTTGAATGCTTACTTTTCTTATAATTCTTTCCGATACAATAAATTTTCATTCTAAATTTTCGAAAAGCAGCAGATTATCAATAGCGACCGTAGATCACAAAACTCAAAATCTAGATTTTGGAAAAAATAAGCGTGGTAAACAAACGATAATTTCAGATTTGTTATTTTCAATTAGAAATATATAAGAAACACACATTTTATAACTTTTATTTTATAAAGAGTTAGTTCAAAAGTACCGTACTAATATTAATTAACTGTATTTAGTATCAAAAATATTAATCGCGGTTACCATTTAGCTTAGAAAAATTCAATAGTGGTAGCAAAAAGGAGACAAACCTTGTTTATTTAATAAATTTGTGACAATCGCTATGTTGTGACAACCGCTACGTTTTAATGCTTTAATGTAATAGTATTAAGAGAGGTACCTGCCCTGCGGCACTTGCCCCTTCATCGAAAAATATTTGCCTATAGGCAGCGGTGGTATGATATCGAGAGATATATGAGTAAATAATAAAATGAATGATATGTGCAAAAAAAATTCTGATTAATAATGAATATAATATACAGGTACGAAAACGAGAAGTTCGAATAATATACATAATGTGACAATCGAAACTCCCTGCCAATGCCATCTATGAACACTAAAGAGACTCAAATAGAACAGTTCTAAGTTAGTTTAACTCCATCTCTCGAACCGCAAACATGTAGGTTTCGAATTCCCTCCACTTTGTTTTCTCCCTGATTGTATTAATGCTTTATTTTGTGATGTTTTGTGACTTGTAACTTACCATTTTATGTCCTTTGTCCCATTAAAATTCTTAAACCACACCGTTGATTAGAATTCTTTGAGTCGCATGGCACCACAATTAAGCATTTACATGATCGAAAAAGGAATACAATAAGGACAAAAGATACAAAAGGAGTACAATACATATTTACAATAAGGATCGAATGTATCGCTATGTGTTGCTTTTTGAAGAAAATATATCTGCCTTATCTGTAAACAGTAAAGTAGCATCTTGAAAACGGAATTTTAGCACTAATGTGAATTTACTACAACACTGCTACGTTTCCACAAAAAAAATCAGAACATTATGGGTAGCTGTGTTGTTTTTAAAATAGTGGGAAAATTAAAATTTAAGCATTTTGTTATCTTCAGAGATTTATTGATTCCCACTTTTTAATTCTACGGTCCTTTTTCGTTATGCATTCCTTTTCAAAAGTGCAAAAATATTTTCTTTTTAACGTGAGCAGAAAGATGTAGCTTTCTTTTCACACATCTTTTTAAAAAATTATTATGATTCGTAGAATGTATGTTGCATAAATGCATCATTAAACTGTAAAAAATATGCCTAAGGATACGTTTTCTAACTAGATGATTGACTAGGGATGCAACATTTACCCAGAGTTATAACAAATGATTCCTGAAATAAAAGTATATGTATCTATATTTTGATCTCAAAAATATTTATTCTGAAATAAAACACTTTTTTTTTTTTACTTTTTTATTTAAAGTTTTTATAGTTCTCAGAGGAAATATAAAACTTTGAATGAATGTGTGAATCTCAAAAGTGTAAGCCCAATGCTGACGTTCAATTTTTTTTTTTCTTTTAGCTAAAAAGCGATTTTGAAATAAAATCCATGTTTTTTTTTTCTGATCCTCCCCGTCGAAAAAAAAACTCGCAAAAACGGGAGGAAGATTATTTCAATAAATAAGAAAAAATGTGAAGTGAGGAACGAATATTTTTTATTTCATTTTAATAAATTTCAGCTATTGAAAAAACTTGTTTTTAAATAGTTAGGTACAAACTAAGAATACCACATACTAGACAATAATAAAATTGAACAAAATAATAATAAATATTAATTGCATTAAATAACAATAATTAATTTTAATAAATAATAGTTTGTTAATATTAATGTATTAATTGTAATAAACATTAAAGCAATTTTGAATATTTTTTTATTTAAACATGAATTGGCCTTCATTTTGGTATTTAATAGGCCGATATGGGCACACTCTAGAGGTATAGTAAAAATTACAAACACGATAGTATATTTTTGCACACTCTATTTCGAAAAAAAATCTAGTTATGTAACTTTAACTCAAGTTTGGTTTCAGAAATTTAACATGTATATTGATTATTCTCACAATTTAATTTTTTTTTTAAAATAGTTCACTTGTTTTTTTAAATTTTAACTTAAAGCTTTTTTAAAATGAAATTTAACAAAATATAGTATATTTAATATTTATTAAAAATTTATTATTACGGAGTATATTTAATATTTATTAAAAAGCATGTAATTGATACAATGAAAAATAGGCGTTTTTCTTAATCTAGTTCATTTACGTAGTTTTAGAAAATTACCTTCAAAAAAGAGTATTTAACGAGTAAGCTAACTTCTGTTTAAAACTCTTGCAAGAAATTTGAAATCAATTTTTATAAGTTTGATTTATTAATGCTTTTAAGAGGTACCTGAGATTTATCAATTAATCCGCCATAAGATGCTTAAAGATTCAGTATGAAGTTTTGAACTATCTTTAATAAAATAACCATTAAAAATAACTAACTAAAACCAGCATTAGTATTAATGAAAACTATATAATGCTATTTTTTTTATTCGTTAACATTTGGAATTTATCAATTATTCATCTCTAAGATGACTAAGACTTAATTACAGAACGAAGTTTAAGCTAGTTTTCATAAAATAACTATTGAAAATAATCAACTAAAACTTGCATCAGTTTTAAAGAAAACTAATGCAAGTTTTAGTTTAAACAAGTTTAGTTGATGCAACTTTAGTTGATGTTTAAAAAATGAAACCCAGGCATTAGTTAAAAATTCTTTTTTTATTCATTAACGTTTTTTATTTATCAATTACTCCTCCATAAGATGCTTGATTCATTACACAAAAATGTTTGATCTAGCTTCAATAAAATAACCGTTAATAATGACCAACTAAAATTAGCATAGTATTAAAAAAAAAAAAAAAACTGTGTAATGGTTTTAAACATGAAATTCAAACATTTGTTTATAATGCTATTTTTTTTATTCGTTAGCATTTTGAATTTATCAATTATTCCTTTCTAAGATGCTCAAGGATTTATTACAGGGCAAAGTTTGACCTGTTTTTTTATGAAATAACCATTGAAAATAATCAACTAAAGCTTGAATCAGTATTAATAAAAACTGATATGTTTTAAACATGAAACCCAGGTATTAGTAAAAAAGGTCTTTTTTTTTTATTCGTTAACATTTTTGATTTATAAACTACTCCTTCCTAAGATGATTATAGATTTATTACAGAACAAGGTTAAAGCTAATTTTTATAAAATAACTATCAAGACTAATCTACTGTAATTTAAATTAGTATTAATAAAAACTGTTATATTTTAAACATGAAACCCAAATGTTAAATAAAAACGTTAATTTTTATTCTTTAATATTTTGTAAATTATCAGTTATTTCAAGATACTTAAGGACTTATAACAGAACAAATTTTGAGCTTGTTTTCGCAAATTAACCATTGAAAATAATCAACTAAAACTTGCATCTGTATGAATAAAAACTGTTATGTTGTAAACATGAAATCCAGGCACTAATTAAAAATGCTTTTTTTTATTAATTGGCTATTTTTATTTATGAATTACTCCATAAAATGCTTAAAGGTTCATTACATGATCAGGTTTGAGCTAAATTTAATAAAAGAAACTATAAAAATAACCAACTGAAAATTTTTCTGTAGATTTCGTATTTATTAATTACTCCTTCCTAAGATACTGAAATTTTATTACACAACACGGTTTGAGATAATTTTATAAAATAATGTATAAAAATTGCCAAGTGAAATTTGCATCAATATTAATAAATATTGTTAGGTTTTAAACATGAAACCCAGACATTAGTTAAAAATAATCTATTTTTATTCGTTTGCTTCAGTATTAATTTATAAATTTGCATAAACAACTGAAATTTACATCAGTATTAATAAAAACTCTTACGTTTTAAACACGAAACCCAGACATTGGTTAAAAATCCTTCTTTTATATGATGGCATAATATCTATATTAATTTCTCCTTTATAAAATAATTCTTTTATCAGAATGCATTAGTGTCAAATATTATCTATTAAAAAAGTAAAAGGTTAACTAATAATAATAAGATAAAATATACAGTGAATATAGTTCTGCCAATATAATTTTATCAGCAAGGTTCAAGTAATGGAAAATCAATTTTCATATACCCTACCAAGAGAAAAGGGGAAAAAAAATTTCTTCCTTATACTTTTATTTTGTGGTGGGAACCTCAGAAAAATTGATTTGACCAGTGGTTTTTGCAACAAAATGCGAAAGAAGAAAGGGGAAAAATTCATTGGAACTGTTGCCAAGAGCAATAACTTCCGTAGAAAAAAAAAAAAAAAGAAGAAGAAATGTTACCCAAAGTTACCCTGAGGTCTGAGGGTGAAAAGCAAATAATGTATATCAAAAAGAAGAAAAGGTATAGCAGAAAGAAAATATATATTGGATGGAGAAATTTCCAGACACCTGTAACGCTACACTTATTTGCAGCTATTTCTTCCGAGATATTGCTACTAATAATTGAAAACGAAAGATAAACTGTCTGGAACTTTTTTTTTTCATTTATTCGTTATTGCTGAATTAATATAATATCAATTTTCTCCAAAAATGAATCATCACTATCAGAATCAATCTGTTATGCATAAATCGAAGAATAACATTGGTGTTTGGTTGCAAAAACAAAAGTTGTTAGAATACAACTATTTTCATATTTTTGTATCACATGGATAGGTTTAAAAAGTAAAGGATTTAATATATTGGGATGTATTGACCTAACGTTAATATAATGAGTGAGTAGTGGGGAATAATCATATGTTGATATATATGTTTTATTTAACCAGAGCTAAAACACAACATATATATATATATAATGGTGATCAAAATGATTCTAAATTATAAAGAAAAAAACTAATATTTTTCTTCCAGTCTAAATAGAAAGCAATAGTTACTCTGCATTTCAAAGAATTGATTCATTTTTATTATAAATAATATATATTAAAAAGAAACGTTAGAGGAAAAAAATATATATGAGACTGAGAAATTTCCAGACATCTCCGTTACACTTATTTGCATGGTATACTAAAATGGGCAAAGTATACTTCGGGATATTTGTGAATAAAACAAAATCAACATGAATAAAGCACAAATAAAGGTACAGAAACTGACTTACTACGGTTTCGGTTATGCAAACAAGAACCCTCCTCATTGTTTAAATATTTTGTTTAGTTGATAATGCATATTAACCACGTGGACAATTTTCTATAGTTTGTCTAAAATAATTACTCCTCCAGACATTCGTGGACATCTGGACCAGGGGCTGTGACTATGGTAACGAGGAATGACTATTGCAAGTAGGGGTGCCAGGGTCACTGTTCTGTTTTGGAGTGGTTTCGGCTCGGGTCGGCGGCAGAAAAGGAATATTTTTCTTCGATCTATTGTGGTAGTCCTAGAGTGAAGCGATCCTCCTTAAAATGCGCCATTCTTATTTCCATAGCGCCAGACGGCTTCAGACTTTGTGGCGGGAAGAGTTCTTAGCTTAGACAGACTATACCTGGAAGAGGTGTCACAGAGGGTGAAAAAGATGACATGTAGAAAGAAAGAGGTGTCACATAGGGCGAAAGAGATAGCAAGTAGGGAGAAAGAGGTGTCACATAGGGCAAAAGAGATAGCAAGTAGGAAGAAAGAGGTGTCACATAGGGTGAAAGAGATAGCAAGTAGGAAAAAGAGGTGTCACATAGGGTGAAAGAGATAGCAAGCAGGGAGAAAGAGGTGTCACATAGGGCGAAAGAGATAGCAAGTAGGAAGAAAGAGGTGTCACATAGGGCGAAAGAGATAGCAAGTAGGGAGAAAGAGGTGTCACATAGGGCAAAAGAGATAGCAAGTAGGAAGAAAGAGGTGTCACATAGGGTGAAAGAGATAGCAAGTAGGAAAAAGAGGTGTCACATAGGGTGAAAGAGATAGCAAGCAGGGAGAAAGAGGTGTCACATAGGGCGAAAGAGATAGCAAGTAGGAAGAAAGAGGTGTCACATAGGGTGAAAGAGATAGCAAGTAGGGAGAAAGAGGTGTCACATAGAGTGAAATAGTTTAGAATTATAGATGCCATCTTCAACTCTTACATCATACTCGAAATCCCCATATAAATGTCTACAAGGGCTGTTTAGTGTTATATTGCGTTGTCCAAATAACTGTTGGTAAAATATGATTTTGTTATTAGTTAATAGGGTTTTATGTATAAAAAATAAAATTTTGGGTTTACAGTAAAATTTACGGGTTTAACAGTATTAACAAGGAAAGTGAAATAGTTAACATCGTTGCATGTAAACATAAGAAAGGAGCCCACACTATCGTATAAATTCTTGATAAAATTTATTCTTATTTAAAGAACGGAATTAAAGAAAAAGATTAAAACAAATAAAAGAATATATATTTATTATGTATAGAAGTGGATGAAGTTTAAAAATAATTAAGTTTATATTAGCCTTAAGATTGATATTTAAAATGAGCATTTTGACAGGAAACCAAAAAATTCTTATTAAAATAGCTTTAAGTCTCATTGATAAAAATGAAAGAAATTAGCATAAAATAGCACTTTTTGAACGAAAAACAAATACCAAAATCTTATCAAAAAGAGAAGCGTTGGTTAAATAATAATGCGTGGGTTTATGACAGATGCTGAAAATGAGTAGGTTTCAGATTATTAGTTTTCTCATATTAAACTTTTCATGAGACGTAAAAATTTTAATGAAATCATGAATGCTTTTAATAAAAAAATTTTTTAATCTATTATATTAATTAAAGAAAATACTTTACTTTCTGAATAGATATATCTTACTTTTGCAGTAGTTTTTCAAGCTTTTTTGCTTCAGATTTATTTAAATTATCTTCTTTTAATAATAGCTCTACTTCCTTGACCATAGCGTTCTAAAGGTTGAAGAACTTTTTGAATATCAAACAATCCTCCAATTTAAAAAATACAAATATTTAATCCTTATTTGTTTTCAGTAAACAATCGAATTTTGGATGTAAAAAAATTTCTATGAATCCAATCAGGTAAATATTTCTAAAAATAAAATGTATTCGCTAAATTATTTCTTGAAGAGCAAACAAAAATGCAACATTAGCCTTATTTAGAATGCTTAGTTTGCTTCAAACATTATGTTAAAATTGTGATATTTTTAAAACCTCAATAGGATAGCTAACGCATAATATTTCCACTCAGAAAAATTTGAACGTAAATGTATTGCATAAAGTCATTTTTCTATTTATTGCAAAATATAAAAACCGAGACATCTACTCATAGCTGGCGACTTGTACGGCCGTTGCGAAATAAATTTCTTGGTGGTAGCAACACTAGCGTTTTGGCGAATAAATCTTGGAGTTTAAAGTTTAAAAAAAAAAAATTTCAACTACCACGATGAAGCAATAATTTAAAAAGACATATATATTAGATTTATCTGTTGTCTAGATATGCATAAAGATCTCTTAATAGTTTTGTTTTAAAAATGTTCTTCCAAAACTAATTATTTTACTTCCGCTTAGTAAAATCTTTTCAACGACCGTACAAGTAGGCAGGTTTGTGTACTTTACCATCACCTCCTACATCAAAAAGCCTCCACGCGGTCTTTTGTAAGTAGTCCGCGCAGACTGTTTAAAAAGTGAACCAGTTGTGCGCATGAACCCAAAACCTTTTATAAAAGTTACTGAGAGAAATGTATCATATATATTTGAGAATTGAATCTGTAGTGGTTGACAAGTGAATAAAGCAAACCAATAATATACATAAATAAAAAAAATTTTTAGTCATATAGTTGCTACCACTTACTTATTTTAACTAGATTTTGTATTAAATGATTCGTTCGGAAAGTGGATATCCTTCACAGTGGTCTGATCGGACTACCTACAAAAAACCGTGTGGAAACTTAACCCATTAACGCTTTACGATTTAGAATTGCAATGATATGGCAAATACCAATATAAATGCAGTGGTGAGTCACTAATCCATTTGTGTCTAGCATTTATTTAAATGGATAATTATTTTTTTTCAAAAAAGTAGTAGCACTAGTGGTATATTACTAAGTTAAAATTTGTTATAATAAAAATAGCTCAGTCTACTTACTTTACTTTATTTACAAGAAATTGGGTGCCTGGGCCGCGCGGCGGCCCCTACCCCATAACATCATGAAAATCAAAACAATGTATAATAGCATTTTGTATTGCGCATCATTATGGTAGTAGCTCAGTCTACTTCTTTCTTTCTTTATTTAAATAAACTGGGCACCAGGGCCGCGAGCTCAGTCTATTACAATACATTAATAACATAAGCATATTACGTTTTTAAAGTTTAAGTGGTAGGTAACATTAATATATAACCACGATATACCACATACATATGTTCTACACCTTTTTTTCAGTTAGTAGTTTTTCATATATAGACCGCTTTTTGTGACTGAGCATAAATTAGTTAAAGTTTAATTATCTTAACTATTTTCTCATGTTAGCTAGCCCTTTATATTTAAAATAATAACAATATATTTTTAAATTTAAAATTATGTGTTTTATATTACTAGACGAATAGCTGGAAATTAACTACAAAATAGAGATAATTATTCAAGACGAGATTTCATGGGCCAAAAACTATTTATGAAATGACCTCATTAGTAAAGGTAGAACAGTTTAAACTACACAATTTTCTTAAGAGACTTCAAATGTAGCTAATTTTAAAAGACAAGTTTTTAAGAGTCAAAAACATTCTGGAAATGTCGAAATCAGTAATTTCTTACAATATTCTTATTATTTCTCTTGCCAAATTCCTAAATCCGTTAAATTAGGAAAATTTCAGGTTTGTGATTAAGTGAATCTGAAGCAGATATGCAAATTCTCTGAGTGAAATATTTGCCTCACTTTTCTGTCATCATAAAGATATTATCACAGGGAAAGTCACAATTCCCAATATCTCGATACATAGGGCCCTAAAAATTGTGCAAGAATACGGAGAGTCGCATACTACACAACTGTTCACATAATCGCCGAGTATCCGCATAATTTTTATTTTTCAGCAAAATTTCGATAATAAGATAACCAGACAAACTTGCTTTTACAGTTTTTTCTCGTGCAATTAATTCCATCTACTTTTTCAATTTTAAGAATCCTTTTAGCAATTTATCTCTAAAAATATACCATAATTGCAATTATTTTTTAATATCAATTATTGAAATGTCATATTACCACATTGCCATACCATGCAGTAAGGATCCCCAAAGGAGGAGTTCTTAAGAACAATTAAACCGGTTGCCTAGGCGGCTGATATTTTAAAATCTGTATTATAAAATAAAATTATGATAATCCTGAGCTTTGCATAGTATTATACTGTAATTTTTTTAAGAAATATTTCTCTTACAATATTTCGTGTTTTAATAGTAACCATACAATTTTTTAACACCCTGTAACCAAAATGGTCTTAAAGTAATTGCTGTTAAAACTTATTTTAAAAATGCTTTGAAAGAAAATATGAATCAATAAACAGTAAAATATTTACTCTCTTTTTGTAAACATCATTTGTTTTATCTTTGTCTTGTTGAACAAGAAACTTATGATATTTCTCAAGCTCTTCATCATTGGCTATAACATAACCTTTGCCTGAGACGAGATTGTGACGGAACAGCTCCTCGTACATTGAATTGCTGAAAAGATGAATTTTAGACATAGCTGAGCTTTACTTCTTCGATTTTAACTTCATTCAAATTTCTCGATCTGTATCTTTAGAGACAAACCTAAAAAAAAAACATTATAAAATAAATTATATTAATTCTAAATTCGTAGAAGAGTTCATATTCAATTTAGTTCGACGCTATCCAATTTGACAACTTCTGAATATTATAGTACTATTATTAACACTAGGTTTACGGGACGCGTCATTTTGACGCATTTCGAATTTTCTATGGAAAATTAGAAAACCCGTTAGCATTTTTATTGAATCTCTTCTAATGACTTTTATCCATTGATCGAGGTAAATATATATTGAAGTCAATTTCCTTCAAAAGCGTTGAAATATTGAAATTCTCTTTGTGGTTTTTGACGCGATCGTAATTTAGACAAAATTATGAGTAAACATGCAAACATCACATCAATAATAAATAGGAATGTACCGACAACACTTCGATCCGTTATCCGATATCGTTATCTCAAATGAAACAAGCAATAAACAACTGTTGCCGATAAGCAATAGAAAGAACAAACGCAGAATGTCAATTGATGTCAGATTTTGAAGGTTTCACAGTTGCTTAGTTCCTCCTGTATTGAAAAATAAAATACTAGAATATTTCATAAAAATATATCTCATGTTTTCATTTTTTTTAATAGTATATAATTACTTTGTTTTGTAAGTGCAGAGATGCAAACTGCTTCGGACACGCCAAAATAATTTAAAAAAACGGTCTACTAAGTAAATTTTAATAAATATGAAGTGTTGAATTATATAAGCCTACGAAGTATTTAGAAATAGTGGTGGATAAAAATCTACTAAATTGAATTTATTAAACCAAGAATCACAATTGATAAACAACCACTTTAAAATATATATTTGCTGTCCGGAGCAAGTTGGCATCTCTGTAAGTGCTGTTATATGTATTCGTTCATGCGTCAAATTGACGCGTGTTCGTAGAGATAGGTATATAAGAAACGTCCGTAAACGTAGTGTTAAGTATATATTATATTATTATTAAGTATTTGACTTGGATAAGTATTTCGTTTATACATCGTTACCTAACTATAACACATGTTTTAAACATTATTATCTAAGAATATTATTATGTAGTACTATGTTTAGTTTACGTTTAAGCAAATTGCCCGCAAACTAAACTTGAGATGGGGAAAAATGTCTTATAATAAAAACAAAAACATCTTAACACGATCTAGCCAAAAATAATCAGACACCCGTAAGGTATGGGAGAGTTTTTAAATTTATATTAATACAGGGTTGTGTGTGTGTGCCACGGGCGACCAAAAACTCAAACTGTGGTGACTAATAAAATTCAAAATTTTATTGAAAAATATTCAAATGAGCAACTTTTTCTGGCTTATTTTTATCAGTTTACTATTATAAGCGAATACAAAAACTTTTGGCTTAATATGAGGTTATTCAGATTACCTGTTCGCGAAGCGAACATTTCATTCTTTCATCTGGGTCGAGTCCTAGGCCGACCACGAAGGTACTCCCAATACTCGATCCAGGAGTTCCCTTGTCTTCTGGTGGATTGGGTTCAAAATTACAAGGCTACGGAGTTGAACATTAGTAGTCGTAAACCCATAAAATTGTGTCGGCTGTTCAACGACGGTTTTAAAAAAATGACAGAATAAACAGTGGAAGTAGGTAAGGTAGTTGGCGGCTGGAATAGCTTTCAGTTAAACAGATCAGATTGGGAATTTAATATCAAATAGTGATAAAATTTAGTTAATAATCGTATTGGTTACAAGTAAAGAGCCTTACTTGTCGAGTGCAATTAAGTTTATATCTAGGGGCAGTATACTCCCAAATAGAGAATCACCCTTGTTTATTACCTCTCCTTGGGAACATCCATGTAGAAGAAAGAGGGGGAAGGCTTATTTGTTAAATTTATCAGAAAGTATCCCGTCTGAGAGAAGGAAATTCTTTATCGGATTATGATGTCTAGCATCATGAATTATTTCCTTATTTATACGTATATTCGTTCCTTATGCGTACATTCGTTATGATTCTTAGATATCATTATTATTCATTCTTATTACTTGTTAATTGATTGTTGTTGTTAATAAAAAAGGAAACAAAAACGAGGTTGCGCAACGTAGTTTCAAGAGTTCGCGATTGTTGGGAGTTTGGCATCCATTTGGCGTGCACTTGGATGCAACTGGCTTTCTCGATAGGGATAATGGTTTTTTCTTAACTTGCAACAGAGCATAGTCCTATATACATTTGCTTTTTTTTATAAATAATAACGAACAGCACAATAATTGTTATGCTTCAAAAAGCAGAGTGTTTCGTATTGGGATCTTTTTCCTCAATATTAGTGCCCAATGGGATAAGATACCTGTAAGTGACGTAGTGTAGGTATCTCGATCCAAATTGATTGCTGGAAAGTAGCATTCGTTTATATCAGCAACTGTTATTTCCATTCTATTTCGAGTATGGCAAGCCCGTCAAGTATCAATTCTCTTAATGGACACATTCTATATTCTAACATAAAGTTTCTTTCACTGTATATATTTCTTACACATATACAGGCATTAAGTCATGTAGAACATAAACAAACTAATCATGGATTTGAAGGTACACAAAACAAAAGTATATCACGGTTACAATAAAATACATAAACAAATTATAAATCTAAATTAAGTAAAAGACGTAGGTGAGGAAGAATTATATTTCAACAAAGTCGATGTGTGATACGGGGCTGTATTAATTAACTTTCCGTTAATTAACATTCTAACTTATGTAAAGAAACTTAGCTCAACTTTAACTCGGCATCTTGCTTATAAACGATTAGCTGGCGCTGACGCCATAGATCAAATGTGTGGGTATTCGTGATCTTCTTTTTGAAGTGCAAGTACCCAATTGTATTTCATTCTACCTGAGATCGTTTACCATTTAATAGTTTCTAATGGGATATTACTTATTTTTTACAAAAATATTTAATTTAGAAAAAAACTACTCCTCACCTTTGCTTAATTTGTATTTTACAAAATTATAGGATAAGAAATAGTATAACATACATAGCCTAAACCGCTACAATGCAGTAATTGTCGTTATTTCTATTTTATTTTAAAAATATATATTTCACCATAATCTAGAATTAATCTTTATTATAAAGAAAGGTTATTGTGAGATATTTCTTTTTTAAATTTATGTTTAATAATAATAATAGTAGTAGTAGAATAACAACCTAAAGAATTAGGCTAAAAAGATTCTCTAAAAAAATTAAGGTATTACACTAAAACAAAAAACCTTTTATTCTCGAGCCATCGCATAAATTTGTGTTCTGAATGAGTCTTTCTTAGTAATGCCTTTGAAAGGTGTAAATAAAAAAACGTTAAGATCATTAAGAATGTAAGCTTTTTAAAATTTCCTTTCGAAAACATTGTCAAAAGGTTGCCTTTAAGCTCCTTATCTGGCAAATGCTACACGTGTCATTGAACTGAAACTATTCTTTTTGTGCAGAAAAAAACAGTTTCAGAATAGCTTGCCTTTTTTAATCACGGTTGATAAACAAGATTAAATTTTATGCTGATGACTTTCTCTCAGAGTAAAAACTAAAGTTGTTAATAGCTAAAATGTATCCTTTGTTTAAGATTCGGGAAAATGTGTATTGCTAAACAATTGTGGATTAAATATTAATGCCTACAGGGTTTGTACGCACACGGTAAGAACTGGCATTAATTTTGTAAATTAATGCCAGTTGGAAAATTTCATGATAATAACTCTCACTATCGAATCAAAATTTCTTCTACGCCACTTTTGGATCTATATCGTATACAGAGATGCCAACTTGCTCCGCTTTGTAGAACTGTATTTTCTAGTGGTAGCGAAATTTAAGTTACTTTGAGTTTAGTATTTTTCATTTTATGTAATTTTTTTCACCACTAAATATCAAAAACTATAAGTATTATATAAAACGCAACGTTATAGCATCCGCCAACTGTTTACTCTATTAAAAAGTAAACGTAACTATCCTTCTTTAACGAATTTCACTATAGAATTTGCTACCACTTTATTAAAACTATTCTAGAAAGCGGAGCAGTTGGCAACCCTGTGTATATTTACTTAGAGTATATATTATATTTACTAAAATATTCTGGTAGTTACAAACATACTAATATAAAAAATTAGATTAATATAACTACCACTTTTTAGAATTTGCCAGGTACCTAGAACCCTGTACTTAGTTTCCAAAAACCATCCTCTGTTTATATCAAGGAAAAATATCAGATTAAGAGGTTTGGTGACCGTAGTTAAAATAAGAAAGTGGTAGGAAATATATGACTAAAAATGTTTTTATTTATGAATATTATTGGTTTGCCTTATTCACTTGTCAACCACTACAGATTCAATTCTTAAATATATATGATAAATTTCTCTCAATTACTTTTATAAAAGGTTTTGGGTTCATGCGCACAACTGGTTCACTTTTTATATAGTCTGCGCGGACTACTTATAAAAGACCGTGTGGAGGCTTTTTGATGCAGGAGGTGATGGTTATAATAGCTTGGTTTATTTCAGTCACCACTATTTAGTTCAAAAAAAAAATATTATATATTTATACTTTAAACTTCTATTAGCATACGGTGGAATAAAATTGCCGCGTTAGTAATCTAAGCCAGTGTTCCCCAACCCGCGGACCGGTACCAGTCCGTGGATCGAATGGTACAGGGTCGCCCATTTCATTGAAACTTAATTTAAATTCCTAAGTTTATACCGCAAATTAAAAATATCTGTGTTCCATTAAAATTTTATTTATTTAATAAAAAAAGGGGCCCTCGAAGGTTGTGACATAAATTTTTTAATGTTTGTAATGTATCATTGTCTCCGATTACCCCCAGATGGAATTATCTCATTGCGAAGAAACAAGCTCAGGGTTCTCAATGAGTTAACGTTCTAGTAAGTTAAAATGTTAAATCACTTTATATTTATTTTTTTGTGTACTGTATTTTATTTTGAAGGCATGTTTAAACACAATCAACGTCCACTCCGCCAGTGGGCCGTGGTGAAATTATCAAACGTTGACAGGTCCGTGGTGATAAAAAGGTTAGAGAACACTGAAAGCGACAGAGATACTAACTTGTTTGAGAAAAGTTTTTTTAGTGGTATCGAAATACAAGTAATTTTTTGTTAGTTAATGAGTTACTTTTCAGTTTAAGTAATTCTTCACCACTTCATATCAAAATTTCATATGAAATCTAACTTACCTGCATTTGTTTCATTAGTACACTTTAAAGAGGGGGCGCAATTATTCCTATTCTACAAGTTTTACAATTTAAATCGATATCAATTTATTAAGATTTTTGCAGAAAGCGAAGCATTTAGCAACCGTAACACATTCACGCCGTGTGTTCAGTTTTGATAGTGGGACGGAAACGAGAAAATACTGGTAGAAGAACTATTTCAATATTAGATAATATTCGGGAGGAGTTAATCTATTCTCAAGAATAACAAGTCACTGTTAGGAAATTTATCACGGCGAAGAAGCAATTCAATATAAAAATTGCATCCGTTAAAAACAATTGGTAGTTATGGATTTTTATTATTCCCGGAAAAAAACTAAAAAAAGAAATTTATTTGTTGCCAGTTTTTACTCCGCTGCGCCGCCCAAGGAGACAATCTAGCGTGGGCCACCGGTGGGTCGCGTCGGCGAGAACGTGTTAAAGCTGCCGCATTTTAATTATTTCCCTTTCTTGATTATATATGAATCAGGGTTGGAGCAAGTGACTAAAAATGCAAAATAATAAAACTCAAAATGTTACTTTTTGCAAAAATATGCAACTTTTTGTTGCATATTTTTTCAGATTACTATTGAAACGAATTCAAAGATTTTGCTTTAAATATAAATAATTTGAAATGTACAGTCAGCAAAAAAAAAAGATGTCACCCTGAATAATTTTCGTTCTAATGATCGGATTTTCACGAACTAAGTGTCAATCTTAATGGTTCCTGGGGGTGACCTCAAATATGCTAATTAGTTAGTGCTAACTATTAATTAAGTTACGAAATCAGACACAAAAACGTACTTTCTCTGAATAAACATTTTTTTTTTTACATATTTGGGTTCCTTATCTTCAAAATATAGGGGGTAGCCGCAATCTGGGAAATGTGGTCCCCATAGTTTGGTCAGGAGAGCGATTCAAAGTTTGGACCCCTTAATGTTAATTTCACTTTTTGCGTTTTTAGTAATATTTTAAAAACTAATGAAGCAATTGAAAAAAATATTGCACCAACTCATAAAACGCATTTACCCAAAGATAATTTCATGAAAAAAATACATTTTAATAATTATTTTTTATTATTTAATTAAAGAGAGGATGAAAAAATTTTGAATTATAAGGTATGGATTTTTTTATACCATATTAATCTACATGCTTTTCAATTGAAAATCTAAAGTTTCAACTGTTTTTATTTATTAGAAGATGAGAAAAATTAAAATTAATTATTTTAAAAAAATAATTTGGCGACAATGAAAAAATGATTAAATGGGGCGATTAATATTAAAATGTGATAAACTTACGATGAACTTGATTTAGCGCGCGTGGCGTAAAATTTCATTCATATTTTTTTCGCTAATAATCGTTTGCTTATCTTTTTATTTTTTTAAAACTATAAAATACAATGTTTCTTTTTTAGTCCTCTAAAAATCTATTTGAAATTAAGTAAAGAAATTTGAATAAAACATTTTATTGAATAAAAAATATTTTATTCAACGAATGTCGAGTTTTATAAAAGCATGCTTTTGATAGAATATGATTATACACCAGATTGTGCTTATTTAATGTGATTATTTTTTATTTTTATTTTTTCTCAATAACTGATACAATTACAATAATACACATACGTATGATTAGATTTGGAATAAAATATTTATCAGTTTCTTGTATATATTTTTTATAAATATTAATAAAAATACGTAGTAAACATATTTAAGCAAATCTCACATCATCGCAAATTTCTCAACATCTTATATATCGTGTTAATCTTAAAAGTAATTTTTTAATCACCTGTCCGGAAGTGTTTCGCAGAACTATTTTACCAACTATTTAATTAAATTTCAGCATTTTTAAAAATTTTATTCTTTACCCTACTACATTTATTATTTCTTCATTAATATACTAATAAATTTTTTTAGTACTTTAATTTAGATTTTCTTTAAAGTTTCTTTTTACATTATAGTCAAGTTTTTTTTAAAAGAATTAGTGTCTGCTAGCTAAGAATAAAGCCTTGTTAAGAAATTAAAAACACTCCGCTGTTTAAAATTATTTAATGCAAAACAGCTGATTATTTACTAAGAATACTATTTTTTTTCGAAAAAAGAATATAAATCATTGATTGTCTTTTTTGTTTTGTTTCTTGTGACTTCAACATAGATTATCTAAAATAGTGTCCATGTTTTATAAGTCACTACAAAGAGTATAAAGATACCGAACATAAAAAGCTGCCAAATACGTAGCCAAAACTTTTTTTTAAGCGTCTTAAAATATCTCAGTATCTTAAATGATTTTTTCTTTATGATTCCACGTAGATTTTTTTCCGGATAATATACTAAACTATTTTGTTTAATTTTTTACTTTAGCACGATCCCCAAGATATTATTGTAGTATAATTTGTTATCAGGAACAATGCCTTATTTTGTTTAGCAGGAAACACTAAAAATTGAAATTTGTAAGAAGTTTCCGAAGCCATGCGAATTTTAGAATCATCTGATTTAAAAAAATGCAATAAAAAATACGTAAATTTCCGAACTTATTTTGATTAAAAATAAAAAAAATAATAAAAAACGTGGCAAGAAGGCTAACATACTTTTTACAGAACTGTGAAAACCAGTTTTTCCTATATTTCGTCAAAAGAGGATAAGAATGATATTGCTCCAAGGGACCTACTCAATAATTTCGCTATTTCCAGAATGAAATCTGTTTGATCGAAACATATTTCCTTGAAAATTAAAACGGGGAAAAAATTAACTTTTATTATTTATCTAAGCTTATTCCATTCATTTAATGATAGCAGTATCAAGGTTAAGGATATGCGATGGAAGCCTGTTTACTATTATACTATAAATGCGTTAAATCATGTTACTTGAATAATTTATTTTAAGCATATTATTTAATAATTTTAAGCAAATAAGGGTGTAAAAATAAACTCGATCAAAATACTCCGAAAGTATACCCTAAAATATTTGCAGAATAAACTTTGGAATCTATATATACAAAATACCTTTTTCAAACAACTTAGAGTAGGATGGAAACGCTAACTTGTTTAAAATAGTTGTCCTTGTAACTATTTAATTTCGATTTCTGGTGCTAGGGGACATTCCATTTTCACATTCGACTTTTGAAATTTCAGTTGTAAACGGAATTTTTTTATGTCCTTAAATTAAAATGTTAAGGCTTGCAGCAAAAAAAAATTGTACTGCATTGATTTTTTTACAAAGTAGCGAATTATTATTTTTTTAATCTAAGAACCTGTGCCTATAACTTAAGTAAAACTTATTTTAATATCGAGTGAAATAATTTAATATGTTGTGTAACTAAATAGATAATCCCAAGAAATTGAATCGAAAATATAAAAACTTAATTGATTTAAAAATTAATAGATGATGATAAAAATAGACATGTTTTGAGCACAATAATAAAAGTCACAAGTTATTCAAGCTTGAAAGTTTTGAGAATGGGTGAATATATTTGAACGCTCGAAACATGTCGACTTTTACTTCCCTCTTCATATTTTTCGAAGCCAGTTGAGTTTTTGACATCAATTATACTGTTTTACATTTGGGTCTTGATCATTATTTTGATAAGGATTTTACACTCGTTAAAGTAAAAATATGCATTTTCATATTTCAACAGGATTTATGTGGTCTTTAAAAACATAAGTGCATCAATATTGTAAAAGTTATATTTAACTTTAAAATTAAAATTTTGAGACCAGATATTTTGAGTTAATGAAATTAAATATTTTATCTTTTAAGTTTTCGTTCCCCCCTTTCAGTATCTTAAGGACCTTACAAGCTCTGTTTAAAAAGAGAGTATCATATCAGATATATATAAGAAAACAAAAATATTCATAGTATCAGTATTTGGTGGAAAATGTAGCTTATCGTAATTGAAGAATATGCTGTGCGATATTTTATGGTGAGTTTGCGAACGTAAGTTTCTAAATGTATCGAAGCATAAGGATGCTATTTGCTAATCATCTTTATCCAAAGAAAACCTTGTAATCTAAATATCTAGCAGAATGAAGCGATTTTTGAAACAATGAATCATACTATATGCAACATATTATTTCAATATCTTATTCTTAAACATAACATATTTCAATGCTTTTAAAATACCACTAAACATTCAGCAATTCCTTGAGTTATAGGAAAAAGAAATATCGTAAGTTATAGAAAGATGTCATCGGTTGTTGAAAAAGTGGAGTTGAGTTCTGAGAGCTCTGATCATGATGGATGCTGAATATACTAAAATATCGATTTTGACCATTTGATGTCTTGATTTTGCTGACTGCATTTGACCATTTTTCTTTTGAGTGAGTCTTACCTATTTCATTCTCTTGCAATTATGTCTGATTTTACTAATTCTGAATTATTTTGAGAGTTTGAGTGGTTACAAGTTATGTAAAAGTTTCTGCCTGCAATTTGTAGTCTTCAATTTACGCTTCCCCATCGAACAAGTTGAAAATTCAACTTCGCTACAATGGCTACATATCACCATCATGCACGTGGCGGAAAGCGACTGACCAATAGGCCTGTACGTGATTCAACGTCGGATTTTGAAATCAAGATTGCTGAAGCCGAAAAATTGTTTGCAGACATGAAAAGGAAAATGGAAGAAGACGAAAGGATAAGAAATGACTTGTTTAAGAAAGTAGGTATGCTGCCTCTCACGCCTGTGCCAGATAAGCCAGAAATCCCGACTACATCATTTGCTGACACCGATATGGTAACCAATAATGATGGCCAACATTTGGAGCAGACTAGGGAGTCGTCGACCTCTAATTCAGAAAGCAATACCAAAAATATCTCAGAACCTCCTGCCAAAAAAATGAAAAAGAAGAAGAAAAAGCAAACTAAAGCCAAATCAACCGATGATAATCAAATCCCGACTACAAATAACTGTTCTTCTTCGCCACCAGATACCGCCACTTCCTTACCACTATCTAAAACCAATGCAGATCCTGACTCAGCTCCACCCATGGAAGTTTCAAACGAAGTAATAAACCCACCCACAACTCCAGTGAAAATAGACCCAATCAAGCATATTAAAGTTTTAATCCGTGGATTGACAGCTGATTTCAGCACAACAGATATCTCCCAAGAACTGGGGAAAGCAGGTTTCCCAACAAAAAAAGTTGTCCAGTTTAAGAGAAAAGTGGGCGAGGCCTATAGGCTCCTCCCACTGTTTCTCACAATTCTAATCGAAACAGATCAAAACCGTCAAATATTCTCCGTTATCAACATATGTGATGTCCCGGTCAAAATTGAAAGATTCCGTGGCGGGAGAGGCGCAATTCAGTGCTACAACTGCCAAAATTTTGGCCACACTCAACGTATATGCAACTCACAACCAAGATGTGTTAAATGTGCCGCTGAACATCGATCGTTTGACTGCCACAAGGACATCAACACTCCACCTAAATGCTGCAACTGTGGTGAAAATCACACAGCCAACTTCACTGGATGCAAAGTCCGTCCCCTAAGGAAGGGCCCTCGTGCCACTACATCTACAACTCCATCCACAACTACAGGTCAGGCTCACAGACTGGTATCGATTCTCAAAGAACTCCAAGAACTGTTAAAAAATAGAGAAATATTTCAACTACTACAAACAATCATGAGAGAGCCCACTCCGGAATAATTACATTTTCTGCCTAAACTTGAACTCATTTATAACATTGAACTCTAATTCTAATTTTCATACTGTTTTATTTTACAAATTTCGAATATTTTCCGTTCAATCATTTTCAAGTTGTTTACATCAGACGGCGCCACTAAATCTTGGCAAAATCTAAGATTTATACAGCTCGACTTATGTTTATGTTTCAACTTGTTCAATAACTTTCAATTGCTTAATATTCATTTCACCATTCGTAATTCGATGCATAATTTTCAAATCTAGCTGTATATTAGTACTATTGCACATTTCACTAATTACGTTTTATTAAAATGTTGCTTTTTCATTGTTCACGATTGCAAATAATGATTTATGTATCCATCTCCAATTATGTCTGTAAATTTGTACCAATGCATATTCTATCTCTGATCAAGTCTGTATATATTTCTCCAATCATGGTTGTATTTTGATAATTTTGTAAAGCTACCATATTGACGCTTAAATTCAAAATGTACCTTTTCATTGTAAATTTTTATTTTCATGATGAATGGGATAGGGGCCGCTGCGCGGCCCAGGTGCCCAGCTTTTTTAAATAAAGAAGAAGAAGAAGTAAGTTATAGAAAAACTTGTGAATGTGTATTAGAATTACTATACAATATACATTTTATTTTTCAAGCACTTTTTTTTCCTTCAAACTTTCTTGCCTAGAAGACGTAAAAGTGATTATCCCTAAAATTTTGTATTTAGCCATATAAGTTATGTTAATTTGATTTTAGTAGGAAATCCTCGAATAAATATAGCAAAAACAACTTAATCTAAATAATATCAGATAAAAAGTTCATGTATTTAAATTCTAAAACTTAGAAAATCATAAGTAATTTATAATCGATTCAAATTTTCTTTTCAATGGAGATTAAAATAAAAAAAACTTTGCTTTTTGGACAGAAATCAGCTTAAAAATTGTCTATTGCCTAGAAACTCCGAGATATTTCTATTAACTATTAATTAAACCTCTCCGAGCAATCACAGAACATTATTTCAATTTTTTTCCAGTCAGAGCTTTGTTGCTTAGCAACCTAGTAAAATTAAGCATTCTTCTTTTGAATTAGTCAATGGGTTATCTTAAAATATTCATTTGCGCTGACGACTTTTTTTGGCGGTTTTCTGGACTATCGCCAGATATATAAACCTTTGTTGCGACCCTATTTACCATCCATTTTTTTCAAAATTTTGTCTACCCCCCCCCTAATTCAAGTATCTGGATTCCAAATATGTAAACAAAAATATATGTTTATTTACAGAAAGTACGTTTTTTTGTCTGATTTCATAACTTAATTAATAGTTAGCACTAACTAATTAGCATATTTGAGGTCACCCCCAGGAACCATTAAGATTGACACTTAGTTCGTGAAAATCCGATCATTAGAACGAAAATTATTCAGGGTGATATCGCTTTTTTTTTGCGGGCTGTACACCATAGTTGTAGTTACGGTTAATTAAGCAGAAACAAAATATATAAATAAAATGAGTATCAACACTTTATACATTTATAGCTCTCTTTAGTGACTTTTTTTAAAATTGATAGTTTTAAAAGGAATTTAAAATTTCTTTTTTTTATATTTTAAAATGCGTGTATGCAAAATAAAGTAGTAGTATATACAAATTAAAACTTTATAAATTTCTCTGCGCAATAAATTCGGATTCATATTTATGTTACTAATAAATTATGATTGAAAGAATTAAACTAAAAAAAAGCTAACATTGAAACACTATTAGAAACACCTTTTCTTTTTTTGTAAAACGGAACCATTCCGAATAAAGGGCGCTAATTCACACGTTTTAGTTTAAACAATCTTCAAAATTCACGTAACCCTTTATAGGGCCATCTTTAGTAATTTTAATTCTTTTTTCTTTTGCAATTAAAATATTTTTAAGACCATTTTTCAGCGGGAGAATGTCTGAATTTCTAAGATTTTATCAATGTTAATTTTATCGACTGTAAAAAACTTCATTGTTTATAAATTTTTAATTTCTGTATTTATAAATACAGAATTTGATAAGAAATTAATAAATGACCGAACACCTAACGTAGTAAAGAAAATAGTTCCACAGGGAAATAAGCTTTCTATCGACATTTAAATGTTAATGAAAATGGTGAGAAGTATATTCTTCACAGCTTATAAAGGGTTAAATAACTATTACCCCCCCCCCATTTCAATTTTAAAAAAATTTTAAGATTCGCATCTTGAACTTCTTTGATGATGTCGATTATTCGTATCTTGGCCAAAGAATAAGTTACTCTTGCTCTTTGTTCGCCAAGGTTCGTATAATAAAAGAGATTCTTTATGATTAAGTTACGAACATTTTTCAAATGTAACATAAATTTAGCAAACGTCGAATTATAATTTTTAATTAATTTGTTGTAGGCGTAGCACATTTATACAATTTTGTTTCTTTAATTGCTGTTTATGTTATATAATTGCAAGTTTCAAATTTTATTCCATAATATTTTAAGAAAATGTTAATCAAAAGAAATTTAAAGGGAATAATATATTCTAGTAGTCTTTAACTTGTAAAAATTTTGTTATATTAATTAGAACTGTACCAGTTCGAATGAAAATTCAGATTTTCATGACATCTACTCCGAACTAAACGATTACGTAAACGCCATCTAGTGGCAATATAGACCGTCCATTTCCAGCTAATGAACTATTAAATCGTGTCCATGTCCGTAATACCAGTAAATGTTTAATTTTAGTTATTATTATTAGTGAATTTTTTTGTGACTGTCTTGTGCTCTATTTTATGTGTTTCAATAAATGAAATAAGAGATAGTCGGATTTATAATTTCTAGTACGAATATTTACAAAACTGGTAAAACTTTTTTGTTTTGGTAAGCCGTACCAATTACCACATTACCTAATATTAGCATATTAAGTATCTATTATAACAATAACAGAAGATTAAATTAAGTATCATTGTCGTAAATAATAGTTTGACAATTTTTACGCCCCCACCCCGAAATGGATAAGTACCCTTTTTTTAAAAAAAAAAATATATGCTGGTACTTAAAAAGTTGTTCACGAATTTCATTAAATCTTCGTTAAATATCTTATTATTAATCATAAAATGCTTTAAGTAGTTTTTAAATGGGAAGATGAGAAATGAAATTGTGGTAGAATCATAGCACAATACATGACTAGATTTTGAATATCCTCACTATTACCAATTTGACGCTTTCACTTTTGAATAAAACTAAAGCAATAATTTAGATACTTACATCGCAATAAAAACAAAACGGGCATTAACATGAAGCGTATCAAAATCCGACACAGAATGTAAACTTTGTCGCCTCTAATATGAAAATAATGTTTAATAAACATCACAATAGAAACAAAATAAGCATTCACATATGAAATATATCATTAACTGATACAGAATGCAAACTTTTTCGTCTTTATGTTATCGCTAAATCCCCTGAGTACCGTATACTAGATTTCTACCGAAACTTTCTTTAAAAATAAAATAACCGAAGCGTTAGCATTTTCACTTTCTATACCTTAGTAACCATATTTTATTCTGAGATTTCAGTAAGTAAATAAAAACCAAAAATATCATGCATTTCATATTTATGTGGTTACTTTTATATGGCTTTAACGACAACTAAAACTGTTTTGAACGTCGAGGAGTAATAAATGTTATATAAACTGCAAAGGAAGTGTCAAAATATTTAAAGGTTCACATAATTTTATTTACAAACATGACCTTTTTTTTAAAACCTATTTATTCTTTTTTTTTTAAATTTTTACTATTCATAAATCACCTGAGAACATACCTAGAGAAAATACCTCTGTTGTTTTTAAATCGAAACATAATAATTACGAAGGTTTTGAAAAAGAAAAAAGATATTAACAAAGAAAAAAATTACACTCATGTTTATTCAAAACAACGAAAAGCAAATAGCATTTCGGATAACAACGAAAATAATGGGCCTTTTTTTCGCCATTTTGTCTTTAAGCGTAAAATATATGAACTCTTATGTTTTAAGCTTCCTTTTTCGCCGGAAAGTGGAAAATATATTCATCTATCAAAAGGCTGACAGGAAAAATGACTGGACCGGATCGATTTTATGATACGCGTGCAGTAGAAAATCTCCTAGAGAACGATGTCTTCTCTAAGGTATGGTTAAAATGTACCCTGGGAAAAGGAGCGCTAAGGACATAAAACTCAATACTTACGCTTAAATTTTTTTTTATATTCGGGTTCGTAAAGTCGCTGTTTGAAAGGAAAAATTTTGTGACGCTAGTGTCTGGAGAGGAAATGATGATGACTTTTGTGTTTTGAGAAAGGAGATTTCTGTGCTATTAAAGCAGCTGATTTTTTTTTAAAAAAGAAATTCTGTCTTGTTGTTTATTTTTAGTTTCATTGTCTCCAGGAAATAGCGTTCATGAATTTTTATTAAAAATTATGCTTGTGTGTACTTTTTTTTATTTTGGTTACGGAGGAATATATCAAGGAAATTTTATTATGCAATTGAGGATTATTCAGAAACCTCACTGCACCCTTTTATTTTTTAAAACTAAATAATAAAAAATACTAAAAGTAGATTCTATTTTGCTTGAAATGGGCTAAGAAATTTATTCTTATCAAAACTTGCTAGTTTAATTAGCTGTTATAAATATGCTAGTTTAGGAAATAAAAGGCGCAATGTCCCTTAACTTTAAAAACATAAACTTTGGGAATATCGGGCAATTGTGTAGCGGGTAATGGCCTTTAATCCTTGGTGGTCTAATTTACAATCCAACGGCCTTTGACAAGTCGCTTTCTTTTTCAAAAAAAACTTTTTCTGGGTTTTAATTTATCTCAATTATATTGCAAGCTTTTATTTGCTTCATTTGAACTAAAAAAAATAAGGATCTAGTTCTTTATTTAATTTAAAAAGGTGAAAAACAGGAGAACGGGTTGTTAAACACCACTGGATTGAGAAATCACTTTCGGAACAGCAAATTTCATTTGAAAACTTTGATCAGGCAACTCCTGTTAATACCTCCTGTTCTAATTTTACAATCCTGTAGGGAAGAAACTTGGAATTGAAGGGCTAATCTAAAACCGGTTCTGGTTTCTGAATCATGATAGTTTATTTTGCACTTGTTAAATAAGCTACAGCTATAAACAAAAGAAACACGTGATTACCTCGTTGCCCTGTTGAAATTATATACAATTATAATTGTTATTTTCAAATGAAAATTATTCTTTTTGTTTTAGGATTTATAGTCTAGAGCGCGTATTGCTCGGCAAATTGACAGTGGTCCAGAAATTTGATAAATATATAACTTTGAGAAAAATACCTTTAAAATTTAAATAAATGATGTTAAACTGCAATAAATTGTTCTATAAAATTACTGACACTTTTTAAAGTGATCCAATTTCTTTTAAAAAAAGTTGTGAAATTTTGATTTTATACTAATTTATAACTAATTGGAATATTTTAGTTTAATACTTAATATCAAATTTTGTATAATTTTTACTTACGCAAGACTAAATTAATAGAATACAAAAATCCAATTTTATTCCCAAACTATTTCTATTTACATTAATTAACAAAACTGTCACGTTAGCATGAAAATCAATTTTCAGCATTTATATTCAACATTGTATTTTCTAGTAACTTTTCCAATCAGAAAAATTATTTTCTTTATTTTTCCATTCCTTAGAGAATACCTTTACTATAAAAATTGCATTCTTTGTTTATTATTGTGTCTAGACGCGGTATTTAAAGATTTTCTTTTCTTGTGGAAGAAAGATTTATCTAAATGCGAAACATTGTTCCTCGCATTCACATGCATGTATTTAAATACTTTTGTAGCGTATGTAGAAACTACATATTTTAAATTAATCTTCTGGAGAAAAAAATAATATTTTTTTAACCTTGAAAATCCCGAAAACCTCAATAATGCATCGTATTTAAAGGGTAGTATTTATAAATTAATTGAAGCGAACTTTAAAACTTTTCCTTCTGAGAATCAAGATTTTTGATCTGAGATTTATTTATAAATAAGATTTAGTTATGAATAAGGACAAATAAGGAGTCTAGGAGCCGTAGTGGCTCAAGGGATAAAGCGCTTGTCGCCTTATGTGGTGTCCAGAGTTCGAATCCCAGCGATGGCTGGCTGGTAGGAATTGCGCAACCATCTCGCACTGACCATAATGCTGTCGTAAAATATCCTCAAAGGTAGACTAATCATTGGTTAGAGTCTCATTGCCGTCAAGCTAACTGTGGGAGGTTTTCGTGGCCTTCCTCTCCATGTTAACACAAATGCAGGTTAGTTCCATCACGAAGGCAAATTTCTCCCAATGCTTAATCCAAGAGTTCCCTTGTCTTCTGGATCGGGTTAAAAACTACAAGGCTGTGGAGTTAAACATTAGTAGTAGTAAACTCAAAATTGGATCGGCTGTTCAAAACATAAAAAAAAAAAAAAACTAAGGAATCTAATAAAATAAAATAAGATGAGGTAATTTGTTTTTAAAGTAGATATGATGTTTCATCACCGGTGCAAACAGCTCAAAAACAGATGTTTTATTCCAATTATTTGTAGTAATCAAATTTATTGAAATATTTAATTTTCCTAAAATTCACTTTAACTAATGGTAAAACAGAGTACCTGTCCATACTTAAACTTACTTATAAGATTTAGCCCTTTTGCCACGAGATTATTTGACGTTATTGTTTGTTATCAAATGGATCAGAAGTGAGCAATGACTGAGCTGCTGACATATGATTAAGTTGACAATTAAGGCTTGCAATCTACAGTATGACTGACCACAGTATTTACAAAACAGATAAAGTAGGGGGACACCATAAGGATTGAGAATAGCATGACCGGAAATCTTATCGTACGAAAATAATTTTGGACATGGGTTATAAGCTTAAAGCGGCAAGCTGCTAATGCTGTAACCTGAAATGCCTTTAGTGGATTACGGTCCTTGCGCATTAGAGCCAATACTTTTATTTATCTAGATTGTCTTAGTTTAATGTTTTTGTTGATTATTGCTTAAAACTACCATAAAATGGGCCCAGAAATAGCTGTTTTATCGTTGCTTTATGATTTAGTGATTAACTTGACAAGCTTGCCAATTCGTTGTCCGAGAGGGCTATGTTAGGAGAATATAGGAAATGTGTCAGCACAATAAAGTTCAACTGCTGCCACATTTATTGCTGCATCTGATTGCAGATCTTTTAGCGTCGACACTTTTGACATCGATCTCCACTTCATTGTTGAACTTGTCCAACCAACGGTACGCGATGTCCTGATTTTACACGTCTTTAATGTTCTTTATGCTGAAAGTAAAGAGAATTTTTAGTTTTTCCAATATACTTACGACACACACTGACAAAAAATTTGATGAATGAATACCCAGCAATTAGCAACAGCAATAGGGTCTTTAAAGTTGGGGAATTTCAGTTTGTTTACAAGGGAGAAAACGACTTTAATTTATACAAAATCTTAGTTATTTAGGGATTGATTCTTGAATAATTAGATTTACATCAAAACAAATTACTAAAAGAAAATTTTATTTGCTTCATCAATTATTTTTAATTTACTTATGGGGCAAAGAAAAAAAGAGGCGAAAGAAACGGGAGAAAGAAAGAAGGTAAAATAATCAAACAGGCGAGTTTGTTGTATTACGTGATTAATTTTTTATAGATAGAATCAATTACATTAAAAGGAAATCTACGGTCAGCAGAGATAGCTTTAACCCTTTCGAAGACCGTGGGAAGTATACTTCCCACCACTTTTTATTTAAGTTTCCATTTGTTAATAACTTCAGCTTTCTTGAAGTGTGTTTGAATAAAATTGGTAACCATTTGTTAGTTTAAGAAAACGCAAAAAAGTTATAAAATACATAATTCCTTTTGAAGTTTGTAGCATTTATAAAATTTATTTTATAAATAAATAAAAATCAATAAGCTCCTAATAGGTCGTGTTAAATATATTTACCAGCAAAAAAATGGCATTTTTATAAACTAAATGAGGTTTTTTTTCTTCTTCTTATATCAATTACTATTCCTGAAAAAATTTCAATTCCAAAAATACTTTAATTTACCTTTACTAGAAATGAATGGCCCATGAAAGGGTTAAAGTAAAACAACACCTCATTGCTGAAAATAGTATTCGAATAAATTTTAGAAGCGCGGCAAACCAACGTGAGCAAAGTGACAGTTTTTGGATTAGGGGAATGAGATGAAAGGTCATGAGAAGGAAGTGAAGTCGCTAGCGATTTCTGTAACCGTAGGAAAAAATTCATCAGAATTATTTGCAGTAAGTTGTCTAAGAAAAACATCATTTGTCATCTTGTTCAAACATGAATGCAAGGTTCTGCAGAATTCAGAATATTGAGAGCATGATCAATGTTAACTTTGTCAGTCAATGTGAAACAAATCTTAGACATATTTATCAAAAAGAACTAGTGCATTTACAGGTCACTTTAGAAGGGGATTGTGGGATAATCTATCTATGCCATCAAACATACAATCTACCATTAAAAGTTGAATGCTCTAAATGAAGGAACTAATTTAGGTTTTTGCATGTCTGCATTTTTTCTTTCATGAAGCAATATGCATTTTTGTACTGAAGAACTCTTTCTAAAACTGCAGCTGTTAGGTCAATTTTAACTTCACGATTATTACCTTTAGTCTTTTGCACCGTAAGTAATTAAAAAATATTTGAAGAATCAAGTAGAAAATTTCTTTGGTGAATTTGTTTTAATTTAAATCTAATCACGAACGCTTTTTCCCATAGGTACAACAATCTATCAAAAGCACAGCAGCAATTAATCATTTAAAAAATTGGACCATTCTCATAAAACTTGGTTAAAAAGGTTGTGCGATCTTGTTAAATAAATAACGTCCCATTTATCACTTCGGGAAAACGCGTAAAATGAAATACGACATTTTCCAACGTCTTAAAGTCAACCCGTAAATGAAATTGGGAAGCTGGCGTGAAGAAAAAAAAAAAGGAAAACCTATTCTTTCTTTAATTTCTATTTTTTTTTTCTAGCAGAAAGACGCGAACCAATCTATTACGGCGTGAACATTTTATTCTAGATCAGTCTAGACATGAAAGCAATAGTAATAAAATGTTCAAGAAAAAGAAAAGAAAGAAGGAACCAAAACCCGAAGCTAGTGTCAGTAGCAAAACAAATTGTGTGTTTCTAGACCTCACAAAAAAAAGAGAATAACAAAGTATTTTAAAAGCAATATATGTTTCTACTTTGTGTAAGGAAATTTTCTTTTTCCATAAAAGATAAAGCTATAACATTTTATTTGAAAGTTTTCAAATGTTTTTAACGAATCTAAAAAATTTTTAATTAAAACAATACAACACTTTAAACAATAATAAATATTTTAAATTATCGTTACTTTTTTATTTATATGTTTATGTGCAATGTATGTTTCTTCTTTTTGCTATGCATTTTTCGTTTTCCGAAAAGGGAACAATTAGAAAATTTTATTTAAAAGTTTTAAATTTTCTTAACGAACCTAAAAGTTTTTAAATTGAAACAACACAACAGTTTAAACTATAATAAATATTTTAAACTATCGTTTATATTTTATTTATTTATTTGCACTTTTATTTCTGAAAATTTCTTTACTGCAGTTTGTCACAGTTGCTCGAAGAGCAATTTTTAATACACAATTTTTTACTAACACAATTGATAGCAGACAAATTAAGTAGCAAAACTGAAGAAATAAAGTTGATTTCTCAGATTAACATTAAAATATGCAGATATAAAAACTAGCAAAGATTACAAATAAGAAAACGAAGTATTTTCAAAGCAATAAATGTTTATCCTTTGCATTCTTTTCTTTCTTCATCAATACAGCTATAATATTTTGTAATTTTTTAACAGATCTAAAATTTGCTTAATTTCTCAATATGGAAAATTCTTTAAATATAATTTTCTGAGAAAAGACGGTGAAATTTTTTTAGAACAATTGATGAATCATAATAGGATACTTTACTTTACTTTATTTAACAAAAGCTGGCCACCTGGGCCACGCAGAAGACCCATATCCCATTCATCATGAAATTACAGAAAATTAAATAATCATATAAACAGTTTGTATACAGTCTCTGGGGTGACTGATATTGTAGAGCAAGCACCTTGCTTGTTTAACTGAAAATAAAAGTGAAACTAAATCTAAGCAACTTGCTGTAGTAAAGATGGCTGTGAATTTGTTGTCAACATGAGGTATCAGGTTCGGATTTCAAGGCTGGTATTGTAGTTGAGGTTGTAATCTATTGATGTTTTGAACTATTGCTACGAACTATTGATGTAAGAGTTGGAGAGTTTTATTTATGTTGGTAGTTTTGGTATGAGGCGTCAGAGGTGAAGTGTGCAACTATAGGTCTAAGGTTTTTGTTTTTTTTAAAGTTTTCAAATTTAAACATTTCGTTGAATCTAGCTGTATTGCAGTTGATTGCTTTGTCGTAAAAGTCTGCATTAAGTTTGTAAATATGCTGAGAGAGAGAGAGTCGGGATTTTAAGGTCTTTGTGGATGTTTGAGTTTCTAATGAACCATCTGGCACAGGTGATTTTACGGAGTATTTTGTTTTGGCACTGGTTCAGTTTCTTCATAAGAAGGTCTGGAATTGTGGCCCAAGCTGGAGAAGCATATGTTAGAATGGGTCGGATCATGGAAGTATAAAGCAGTGTTTTACTTTTAAGTGAAACATTCTGGTTGTAGATGAGAGGTTGAATTGCATTTATTGCTGCATTGGTTTTGTCTATTGTATTTTTTATATGGTCGCTCCAGACAATAGGATAGAATGCTTAGATAAATAGTTGCGTCTTCAAAAAACTAGAAAAACTGGTTGTAAAATTTCTATATGGATATTAGAAAACTGGCAGGTTAACTTTCTAATTTAATATTCTAGGAACAAAAATTCTTCGCAGAGGTTGTCCAACAAAGGTATTTTTTCAAAGGCAAAGAGGTGAGTTTCCGAATGCTCTCTACTACCAGTTTTTTAGTTTTCTGAAGACGCTGGTCACCTCAGTTTAAAGCGTTTAATTATTTGCCAGCACTTAAAAACGTACTGTGCGATAATCCCGTTTTATACACACACTGTAAAAAATTTCATGTATCTCAGCACCACAAATGATAGCAACTTTTTTACACCAAAGTGATGTAGCGTTCAAATGCACCAAAACCATTATTAGTTTCTAGTGTAGTGAGCCACCTAGAATGTTCTTTTACATTTCCTGGTGTAACGCAGCCGCCACCATGTTAGTTATTCAATAACACTAAAATTCATAATTAAATTAAGATATGATACAAATAAGAATCAGTAAAGTAACTTTTACGATACAATATAAAGCAAGAATAAAAAATTTAGAATGTATCTATACAATATTTCATAAAATAAAATTAGTTAATCAAACATAAACACAGCGCAGAGAGAATATTAATATTAACCGAAGTAAACAGACACTGAATATTACATAATTATTTTATACTATTGACAGAGTTATGAAAATTTTATGAGAGCATAAACGACTTTATTACACAACTAAATATATACATGCATTTTTATAACAGTTTATATGAGTAGCGTATCGTATCAATCGAACAAGGTTGAAATTACGAGGTAAATAATCGACCACAGTCATTTTTTGTATCAATGGTTAAATGGGATTGAAACTAGGGCTTGAAGCTTATATATACCAAGAGATAAAGAACAAAAACTGGTACGAAAAGCATTTCATTCTAGTATTTTTTTCAAAGAACATTAAATTTCTATAACTGCAAAGATTTTTCAATTATAGCTTACATATAGAACTGCTTCTTTCCTGAGAAAAATTAGACATTCTTGAATAGTTTAAAAAAAGAGATTAGATTTAATTCTCCAGAAAGCAAATTTAAAATGAAATTGTTTTACTACCAACTTTACCGTCTCGCTTTCACCTATGATCGATACTTACTGGGTATTAAATAGTTAAAAGATGCCAACTTCTTTCTTTATTTAAATAAACTGGGCACCTGGGCCGCGAAGCGGCCCCTATCCCATTCATCATAAAATTACAAACAGTCAGATAAAAAACATTGATTTGGCAGACATTGTGGTAGCCATAAAAAAAAAAATCAAGCCGTTTGCTTGTGAAATAAAACAATGAAAAAATTCAATATCACAAATTGACGTTTTTACATATATTGATTGTAGATTAAAAATAAAAATTAAACATGATTTGATTTGTACAATGATTTTTGAAAAATGAAAGACATAATTGATGAAAATAGATAAATCATACCTTGATACATGATAAAATAGCATATTTGTAGAAAATGCAGTAAATATATTTTATCAGAGAAATATTGCTCATTAACTACAATGCATAAATTGACGTGCATAAATTGATAAATATATATGTTTAAATTGGCTATATCAGAAAATAAATTGGAATATAATTTAACTTAAGTAAAACTCTGCTTTGAAAAGTTCAGTGAATTTAACTTGAGAGTCTTAAAAATAAAAACAGAACTCACTAAGACTGAGATGTTTCCCCGATGATCCGCCTCAGAAGGTGGAGCACTTCTTCATTTTTGAGCAATTCCTGTAATTCTTTGATTAATGACACTAATCGGTGAGCAAGTTTAGGCTTCGAATTTGATGTTGTTCGAGGGCTCCTTCTGCTGGGTCGGGTCTCGCACCCAGTATAGTTAGCTGTGTGGTTTTTGGTACAATTACAGCATTTTGGAGGTGTTGTTCTGTCTTTGTCGCATTCATGAGACCTGTGGTTTTCAGCGCATTTTACACACCTTGCAGGTGCATTGCAGTGGCTTTGAGTATGTCCATAATTTTGGCAGTTGTAACATCGTATAGATCCACGACCTCCTCGATATCGTTCGATTTTGATCGGGATCTGCTGTATGTTGTTGACTTCGAATACTCTATGGTGATTCGCCTTTGATGTTAGGATTATGAGAAAAAGTGGTAGGAGCCGATAGGCCTCTCCCATTCTCTTCTTAAACTGCACTATTTTAAAGGTTTCAATATTGTTTTTCTGAAATTCTGTATTGATGACATCTGTATTAAAGTCCACAGGCAGGCCCCGGACCAAAACCTTAATAAATCTGGCTTGCGGTGTTATTTTAGGTTTGCTGGGCAGATCTCGTACTTTGTCGGTATCCTCCTTAGGTTTTGTTGTCGACAAGATAGTGGCGTCATATGTTGAGTTAAAAAGATGCCAACTGTTCCGCCAAAATAAATTTTTATAAAATTAAAAAAAAAAAAAAACGGTAAATAACTACAAAATTAATTTTATAAATATTTGACTATTTTTGCTTGCTTTTTCAAAGGTATAGCATGACATACAGGGTTGCCAGACTTTGAAATTAGAAAATATTACAAATTTATCTGAGAAAAATATTACACTTTCTTAAGCGCCATCTACAGTAGTAATTTGGAAGTTTAAATAATATTAGAAGGATAAAATACGATTAAATGAATAATATTAGTATTAAAAGGATAAAATAAAAAGATATATTACTAAGAATAAAATAATTTTAAAACAGAAATGTAATTATCTTTTCCTTTTTGTGCACTTACACTTCAGGTAAACGCGTAGTAAAGAGTTAAATCAGCAATTTCGTCTTATAAGAACTGTGTGTATCATAAATGTCTTTGTGTATCATAAAGGATTTATAACAAATTTGTAGAAAATAGAGCATAAATGAAAAAAATGTCATATTTTAATTCATATCCTACACAGAAAAAAAAGGAAAGTTTACTTTAACGATGTGTTGGTTGCACAAAAAGCAAGTTATATTATAATCTACAAACAAGGAATAAATAAACTTTTATCTCTGACAATCATCACTAGATAGAGCGACTAGTATAAAACGTACGGTTAGCGGTATCCATCTTTATTTACATGGTTATTGCTATTTAAAAAAAACGCCAAGTTAGAATAATTCGCATTTAGTTTAAGGTATATCTCAAAAATTGCTTTTTACTTTAAGAAACTAGAGGGGCACTTCTCTTTGATTTTAAAATTGATAAAAGAAAAAAATTCCTTTTTTTGGTGAAAAAATACTACAGTAGTATCAAAAATAGTACTGTAATATTTAATATTACTATGTTTGGCAACCTTGGACATTAATGATTATTTCTTTATTTATACAAATTGGGCACCTGGGCCGCGCAGAAGGCCCCTATCCCATATATCATGAAGTAAAAAAAAGTTAAAATAAAAGACAGTTTGAGTTCAGCAGTCTATGGGGTGGCTGTTACTGGGGGACAAGCACCTTGCTTGTATAACTGAAAGAAAATGAAAATAATAAGAGCAACTTGCTGTTAAACTGTGGATGGCTGTGGTTTGATTGTCAACGTGAAGTAACATAAGTCAGGATTTCAGTATTGGTAAAGTGTTTGATGCTATTGATGCTTTGGATTATTGATGTAGACTATAGATGCTGGAATTGATGACTATTACTTATGCTGATAGTTGTTGTATGAGGAGTCGGAGGTGAAATGAGCGGCTATTGGTCTTAGTTTTTCGTCTTTTTTATAGTTCTCGAAGTTAAAAATCTGATTGAAGTTGGCTGTGCTGCATTTTATGGCTTTATCGTAGAAGTCTGCATTTAATTTATATATATATTCGGATAGAAACGGAATTTTGAGATCTTTATGGATATTTGAATTACGTATGAACCATCTGGCACGAGTGATTTTTCAGAGTATTTTATTTTGACATTGGTTGAGCTTTTTCATTAGGTGTTCGGGTATAGTAGTCCAGGCAGGTGAAGCATATGCAAGTATAGGTCGGATCATAGAGGTGTATAGTAATTTTCTGATTTTTAGTGAGGCATTTTGGTTATAGATGAGAGGTTGGATGATATTAACTGCTGCATTTGCTTTGTCTATTATATTTTTAATATGGTCGCTCCAAGTGAGTTTGCTATTAATTATGAGTCCAAGGTACTTTGCTCTCTTAACTATTGGAATTTGAATGCTGAACAGTTTCGGTTTGCATTGAGAGGAAATTTTAATTCTTCTTTTTTGTATGATGAGGATTTGTGATTTGTAGGACATTAATGATATAAAGTGGTGAATTATATCATCCTGCGAATTATTTAGAAAAGTGGTGTATTAAAATCTACTAAATTGAATTTATTAAACCAAGAATCACAATTGATAAACTACAACTTTAAAATATTTATTTGCTGTCCGGAACAAGTTGGCATCTCTGAATAGTCTATGGCCAGTTTGTCAATTGAATCCAGCAAGAAGAACTAATATTTCACCAATACACTTCACGTAAACAAGCCGCTGTCTTGAAATTTCACTATTATTCACCTCTAAACTTTTAATAATTACCCAAAAGCATTTGTTATAAGTTTAAAAATACCATACCATCATTTCAGCTTAGAATTTAGTTAAATAGTTTCCATATACATTAATTTATTCGTTAAATTTTGTAGCTCCGAAAAATACTGTCTTCTTCTCCAAGAAACTGTAGATTGATGTAAGCTTTATCAATTACTGGTTTTAAGATTTAACTACACCCTGTGAAGTGTGTAAGGACACTCGATTCTATAATAACTTTAAATAAAAAAAATCATTTTTACGATTTTAAACTTTTTTTAATACCGCATTTGTATACCAAAATTTTCACAGTGAAGGGGTTGATCAATATAATTGAACAATTTTCCTCTTAGAAACAACTATTTAGGAAGATTTTACATGGGCAAAACTGTTGGTACAATTTGAAAGATCTTGCATTAAGTTTTTAGAAATGTCGTTTTAACCTATGTTAAATTAGCATCGACCAAAATGAGCGAAGGTAAAAACTTCTTTTTTTTTTGCAACAAACATAATTGAAAAAGCATTCTTATATAAATAATACAACCCTTTAAAATTATTACAAAATTGTTGATATTTTAAGCGGAATAGAAATTTTTCAACTGTATTTTTTTTAATGTTTATATCTAATTGTCGTCAAAACCATTGTAAACCAAAACTTAATATAGTAAATCTTAAAATTTATTACCACTACTAATATTCAAGAAAATGTTTTCAAACCAGCTAAGCTACCCCATGCTGAAATATTTATTGAACTAATTTAACTGTCACAAAACGTTTTAAAGTTGATGGCTATGAGGTAATTCAAAACAAATGCAGAGATGCCAACTTGCTCCGCTTTGTAAAATAGTATTTTCTAGTGGTAGCGAAATTTAATTTACATTTAGTTTAGTATTTTTCATTTTAAGTAATTTTTTCACCACTAAATATCAAAAAATATAAGTATGATATAAAATTCAACGTTGTCGTATTAATCTTCTGGTTACTATATTAAAAAGTAGGCGTTACTATATTTCTTTAACGAATTTTACTATTTAATTTGTAACCCTTTCATTGAAACTACGCCAGAAAGCGTGAAGGTATGTATCCCTGCAAATGTCTAAGATAATGACAATTATAACTCCCGACTTGGTGTCTGGCTTCATATAATCTACTTAAGTAATTTAGGTAATATAGAAATGGATTGTCATATTGAAATATCTATTAATCTGTTTTTTGAATAAATAGTGGTAAATTGATGCATTTGATTTTTCTTCTTATATTACTTTAAAATTACAGTAATCAAAATAAAATTAATTAATGAGGTTCAACAATAAATTTCGATTGAAAATTTTTAGTTAGACAGGACATGCGCAAGGGGGACTTTAGATGGAGACATTTTAAAAGAAGTTACATACATTAGCTCATCGTTGTTTAAGGAATAGTGGTTGCTATGCATTTAGAAGCGACCAGTTCTACATTTGTAGTGGTTTGTAACATTTGTTGACTCAGTGTTGCCAGATTGGCAACACTTCGTTGGAAAGGGTTAATGTGTGATTCTTGGTTTAGTGATTTTGATTTAAAGTTATTTTCAACTCCACTACACGTGAGTGATTCAAAACTTAATACGAAAAGCTACTTTGATGACAATCTTTCGCAGTAAAAATTTAAATCGTTGAAAAGATAAAATATTATGAGATCTTTCATTTTTGATTATCTATCACTCTATAAAAAAAGGTGAAGTAGTTGGAAGTCGTGCATGTTCGGTAGAACAATAATCAAAATATGAAGAAAAAGAGTGGTATTTCATTATAGATTAAGTAGAATGCTGGACTAATTTCTTTGATTCATTTTTCATAAATTTACCGGTACCTAATTTAAGATAAAAAAAATTTTTAAACATAATCAAAACTTTAGTTTTGTTAAAATGAAAGTGAAAAAAATTTTTTTTTAAATATTAAAATGCGACAGATATTGATGACACCAATTTATGTTATATTCCCTGTCTTTATGACTTTACGTTATATCATGATCCTGATTTTAAGTAATATATCAATACCCATAATTATGTCACTTACCTACTTTTTTCCATGAGTTCTTTTCAGTTACTTCTAACGACTATTCTTAAAACAACCTAGAGCTTCAATATACATTTTTTACGTAAAATACTAATTATACAGTTGCTAATGTATTGACTGACTAAATTTCGGCCCAAAATTTCCTGCGTGGTAAAGGTTCTACAGATAAGTCTTGCCGCTAGTCACGCCCACATTTTTCGTTTATTTTAGGCTTTTGGTTGATTATTTTGTGTGACAAAAACATTTACAGATTCTAAGCCATCTAAATCACCGACTATAGGTATTAATTAAAGTAGGTAAAGCTATAGTTCCTCCACCGTAGAATCACCCTTTAAAAAACATTCCCTATTAAAATTGCTTAAAAACATTCCCAAATAAAATAAAAACCTTAGAGACATGATGCCAACTTTGATGACATAGAAAATTGCAAAGTTAAAAATTTTTAAATTAGAAATTATTAAGAAAAATTTACTAAACATTCTCTAATGTAATAAAATCGAATCCTTAGATACATGATATTAACTTTAATGACAAAGAAAATTGCAGATATAAGAGCTTTTATACTAAAAATTGTAGATATAAAATAAACTAGAAAACCTTTTATCAAACTAGAATAAGAATTGCCTAATACATTTTTAGCAAAATACTAATTACGTTTTAAATAATATTATTAATTAAATTTCCTTAACTCACAAAATTGTTAAACGCAATTTAGTAAGAACTTTAAAGAATTAATCCTTACGAAGATGAAGGTTTCCCATAAATTGTAATTCAAATTAATGCCGAATAATATTTAATTTAAAAGATAACTAAGTAGCAATTAACATTTAACGTTTCTATTTTCCGGTGAGATACGTGACATCTAATTATCAAGGGTTAAGCTCTTTTCAACCATCTAATAACGGATTGAATTACGCTGTCTTAGTAATAAAATAATTAAATAACGGTATATATAAGATGACATACTATTAATGGAGGAAATTTTAAATTTTCAACATCCTTTATTCTAAAGGAATAGAATTTGTACTATTTCTAATATTCAATATTTGTGATAAATTGAACAATTTTATGATATTTTAATTTATTTTATAACCGGCGTTGAATAGCTGATCCGATTCTGAATTTTCGGCTATGAATATTCTTGTAATTTTGAGCTCATGTCAGAAGACAAAGGAACTCCTGGATCAAGCTAGCTTTCCTGGTGGACTTTTCGATGAAACTATTCCGCATTTGCTTTACAAAGAGAGGAAAATCACAAAAATCTCTCACAGTTCACCCGACGGCAAGGACCCATGAACCCATGATCCGTCTCCCATAGAGGTTATTTTACGACAGAATTGTGGTCGGTGTGAGTGGAGAGCAGAATTCTTATCAGCCAGCCACCTTCTGAGTCTCCGCGGTTCAATTTCATGATATTAAAATTGGACCGTGGTTTCTCAGTGGTTAGAACGTTCGCCTAACGCTTAACGTTAGGCGAACGCTAATTTTAGATTTGGTTAGTTCACCTTTCTTCTTTTTCTTTAGCAACTCAAATTTTAGATTTGATTAGTTCACTTTTCTTCTTTTTCTTTAGCAATGGAAATTTTAGATTTGATTAGTTCACTTTTCTTCTTTTTCCTTAGCAACGCAAATTTTAGATTTTGTTAGTTCACTTTTCTTCTTTTTCTTTAGCAATGGAAATTTTAGATTTGATTAGTTCACTTTTCTTCTTTTTCTTTAGCAATGGAAATTTTAGATTTGATTAGTTCACTTTTCTTCTTTTCCTTTAGCAATGGAGATTTTAGATTTGATTAGTTCACTTTTCTTCTTTTCCTTTAGCAACGCAAATTTTAGATTTTGTTAGTTCACTTTTCTTCTTTTTCTTTAGCAATGGAAATTTTAGATTTGATTAGTTCACTTTTCTTCTTTTTCTTTAGCAATGGAAATTTTAGATTTGATTAGTTCACTTTTCTTCTTTTTCCTTAGCAACGCAAATTTTAGATTTTGTTAGTTCACTTTTCTTCTTTTTCTTTAGCAATGGAAATTTTAGATTTGATTAGTTCACTTTTCTTCTTTTTCTTTAGCAATGGAAATTTTAGATTTGATTAGTTAACTTTTCTTCTTTTCCTTTAGCAACGCAAATTTTAGATTTTGTTAGTTCACTTTTCTTCTTTTTCTTTAGCAATGGAAATTTTAGATTTGATTAGAGCACTTTTCTTCTTTTTCTTTAGCAATGGAAATTTTAGATTTGATTAGTTCACTTTTCTTCTTTTCCTTTAGCAACGCAAATTTTAGATTTTGTTAGTTCACTTTTCTTCTTTTTCTTTAGCAATGGAAATTTTAGATTTGATTAGTTCACTTTTCTTCTTTTTCTTTAGCAACGCAAATTTTAGATTTGATTAGTTCACTTTTCTTCTTTTTCTTTAGCAATGGAAATTTTAGATTTGATTAGTTCACTTTTCTTCTTTTTCTTTAGCAACGCAAATTTTAGATTTGATTAGTTCACTTTTCTTCTTTTCCTTTAGCAACGCAAATTTTAGATTTTGTTAGTTCACTTTTCTTCTTTTTCTTTAGCAATGGAAATTTTAGATTTGATTAGAGCACTTTTCTTCTTTTTCTTTAGCAATGGAAATTTTAGATTTGATTAGTTCACTTTTCTTCTTTTCCTTTAGCAACGCAAATTTTAGATTTTGTTAGTTCACTTTTCTTCTTTTTCTTTAGCAATGGAAATTTTAGATTTGATTAGTTCACTTTTCTTCTTTTTCTTTAGCAATGGAAATTTTAGATTTGATTAGTTAACTTTTCTTCTTTTCCTTTTGCAACGCAAATTTTAGATTTTGTTAGTTCACTTTTCTTCTTTTTCTTTAGCAATGGAAATTTTAGATTTGATTAGAGCACTTTTCTTCTTTTTCTTTAGCAATGGAAATTTTAGATTTGATTAGTTCACTTTTCTTCTTTTCCTTTAGCAACGCAAATTTTAGATTTTGTTAGTTCACTTTTCTTCTTTTTCTTTAGCAATGGAAATTTTAGATTTGATTAGTTCACTTTTCTTCTTTTTCTTTAGCAACGCAAATTTTAGATTTGATTAGTTCACTTTTCTTCTTTTTCTTTAGCAATGGAAATTTTAGATTTGATTAGTTCACTTTTCTTCTTTTTCTTTAGCAACGCAAATTTTAGATTTGATTAGTTCACTTTTCTTCTTTTCCTTTAGCAACGCAAATTTTAGATTTTGTTAGTTCACTTTTCTTCTTTTTCTTTAGCAATGGAAATTTTAGATTTGATTAGAGCACTTTTCTTCTTTTTCTTTAGCAATGGAAATTTTAGATTTGATTAGTTCACTTTTCTTCTTTTCCTTCAGCAACGCAAATTTTAGATTTTGTTAGTTCACTTTTCTTCTTTTTCTTTAGCAATGGAAATTTTAGATTTGATTAGTTCACTTTTCTTCTTTTTCTTTAGCAACGCAAATTTTAGATTTGATTAGTTCACTTTTCTTCTTTTTCTTTAGCAATGGAAATTTAAGATTTGATTAGTTCACTTTTCTTCTTTTTCTTTAGCAACGCAAATTTTAGATTTGATTAGTTCACTTTTCTTCTTTTTCTTTAGCAATGGAAATTTTAGATTTGATTAGTTCACTTTTCTTCTTTTTCTTTAGCAATGGAAATTTTAGATTTGATTAGTTCACTTTTCTACTTTTTCTTTAGCAACGCAAATTTTAGATTTGATTAGTTCACTTTTCTTCTTTTTCTTTAGCAATGGAAATTTTAGATTTGATTAGTTCACTTTTCTTCTTTTTCTTTAGCAATGGAAATTTTAGATTTGTTTAGTACTCTATTCTTTTTTTTCTTTTTTTTTAACTCTAGAAAACTCTGACACTTCCAAGCTCTCATGATTGCTACACGGTTATCTTCGATTTAAAAATCAATTAAGTTTTTCGTTTACTTTTTTTCTGATATAAAATATTTGCTGTAGAGAAAATATTTTTTAGCACTGTCACTGAAACGACATTAAATACCAAAACGAAATTATCTATGTGAATGCCGTATGTTTTTTAAGCAAAAGTAAAAAATTATAGTTTAGAAAGAAATTTAAATATAGCAGGTTAAAAATACTCCTGATTAATTATGAAAAATTACGAATTTTTGAATCATTTAGAAGTAGTGGTGAGCTAAAACCCTATAAATTGAAGTTGTTAAACAAAGACTCACACATCATTAGGAAACATATCATACATGAACATATCATCGAAATATTTTTGGGCGCCTGAGGTCGTTTACGGCCTTTTTCCCATCCATTTTGAGATTTCAACTGTAATGTGGTACCTTCTGGTAACTGGACGGCAAATTGGAGGGAAAAGAAAAATATTTTGTATTCTGGGTAAAGATACGTTGCTACAAAAATACGCAGTCATTAGCCCGAGGTTTATGTTTTCTTTCAGTTTTTTCCAAAGTAAAATTTCATTAAATCTTGCGGTGTCAAAATTTAAAGTTTTTTGAAAAATTTGCCATAAAGTTTTACAATATGATGGTCAAAAAATCATTATTGAGTAGATATCAATATTGAGGTCAAAGAATCAATATTGAATGCGACGTATGTTCTCATTTCTGATTAAACATCTTGCTTGCGTTCTTCTTTGGACTATTTTATTCTGACGTCTTTTGGGTTATTTTAGGAGTGATAGGGGGGGGGATGTTACAATTGATGTTACAATTGAATTTGATGTTGGCATTTTATATATATATATATATATATATATATATATATATATATATATATATATATATATAGTGTAAAAATTGTTTAGTGCAATAACTTGCATGTGTAATGAAATTAAGTAGTACTGATTATAGAAATTTAAACGCTCAGCAGTTAAAATAGTTTAACAGTTTTATTTCGCATGATTTTAAAGTATGCTTTTGTAGAGAAAATGCCTTTTTTTTCATTTTTATTTAAAGTATACTTTTTTTCAGCGAAATTCTTATTTCAAATATGGCTAATCTGCGTCGATGTAAGTAATATTATTATACAAAAAATGCATTTTTAAAATTTATTTTTAAAAACGGAAACACATAGAAATATTTCATTTTTAGAAGAAGAAAAAACATAATTAATGTTCGCAAATAGCTGGAAAATATAAAATCTGGTATTAATTTTATTTTAAAGAGATTGAAAGTTTTTAATACTAATTTTCATTACATTTCTTTCTTTCTTTATTTAACAAAAACCGGGCGCCTGGGCCGCGCAGCGGCCCCTATCCCATACATCATGTAATTTAGATACATTGTGTTAAAAACATTTTAAGTTTAGCAACATTATGGTAGCTATTTCATTACATTTCTTTTTGCTTTTATTAAAATTAAACTGGGTGCCTGGGCCGCGCAGCGTCCCCTAACCCATTCATCATAAAATATGCACAGTGTGTAAAAACATTTTGGTTTTTGCAACATTATGGTAGCAAGAAAAGAAAAAAGAAAAGAAAAGATAATTACATAATAAAAAATTTTTACATTAAAGATATTGCATGCTTTGTTTGTTGTTTAAGGTTGTAGTTTTCTTTTACTATGGTTTTATGGTTATATTACTATGGTTATATTACTTTTATATGGTTATATTACTTTTACTATGGTTATATTACTATGGTTTTATGCTATTACTTTCAGAATTTTTAAGGAAATTATTGAATCATTTTAAAGTTCTATTTAGAGTTCAGAGTTTGCTTTTTTCAGTTAGTCGGGAAACACTGTTGGATGATACTCAGTTGATGTTGTTCTGGGTGAATTGGAAGGTTGATGTTATGTACAATGATTCGTCCACTGAGTTGATTCAGATGATGCGTTTGAGAGGATGGATGATTCCGATGCTATCTTTGAGAAAATGATGACTGTTGGGGTAGAACTTGAGATCTGTGGGGTTGTAGTCGAGCGCGTTATCCATTCAGCTATGCCGGTTTGCTATTATTTGTGCTGATGATGATGATATGAGGCGTCTGATGTGTAGAAAGCTGCTATTGGTCTTAGATGGGAATCCTTTTTGTAATTTTCAAAAGAGAGGTTCTGGTTAAAGTTGGCTGCTGTACATTTTTCGGCTTTCCTGTAGAAGTCTGCGTTCAGTTTGTTGATATAATCGGATAGAGGAGGAATTTTGAGATCTGTGTGGATATTTTTGTTTCTGATGAACCAACGGGCGCGGGTGATTTTTCGTAGGATTTTGTTCTGACATCGGCATTACATTTCTATCATTTGAATTAATATATATTTATAAGCCTTAATACAATATTCTGGTAGCTATGAAAATAATAAATTAAAATTTTTTAATCTTAAACTCTGTTACAAGTTAAAAAAAAAAAAAAAAAAACATTATCCTTATGGAGAGAGCCTGTTTGCATGAAGGAGCACGTCAAACTGATGTCAAGCTCCCAGCGCGAACGTACACCAACCCTTGAAACGACGTTGAACAGCCTCCTTTTTGCTGGCTTTCTTATTAACAATTATGAACAACAATAATAAATTAACAATTGATAAGAATTAATAAAAATGATATCTATAAAAACCGTAACAAATATGCGTCTATGTGTTCGCCTTGAAAGAAATTGATGAAATAAAAATAAATATTGTTTCTGGTAGACGATTTTCTTCTACAGCGAAACAAATTTTAAAATTCTTTATCTCGCATTTGATTTGTTAAGAGCATGTCAGGATAAGAATTTTAGAGGTCCGATCAAATTTACTGCCCTTGCAACTTCATATAGTTGTTTCTTCTTCAAGAATGAATGTTCTCCTTATTTATTGAAATATTTCGTCAATTCTAGGATTCCAGTAAGACTACAAAACTATAACCTTTGTTTTAATAATTCTATGATATATATCGTAAGAGATTAACGAATTAAATTTCTGTCTGTCGTGTTTGATTTTTAAGAGCTTTGACGTTGTTTTGATAGCCTATTTGTATTATTTGATAATGAAGCAAAACTGAACTATAGTCGCGGATTGTTATTCAAATTCTATAATGCAATGGTCTGTTCTTAATTTGTAAAGAGTATAATATTACAACTACTTTTCAAGTTTTTCTAGGTGCGTCTGTACTCTAATAAACCACGTTGAGCTCTGGCATCAAGATAAATTTTTCTCTTAAAAAACACGTAAACACAAATTTAAAACTGTTTAAAAAAAAACACTATTATTAAAGATTTTTTATTTGCTACTCTACTGGAACAAAAGTCATGTCGCTACCAGCCTGTTGCGCATACAGGTCATTGTTTAGAAGGTCCCGTGATCCAATATGGCTTGGATCGATCCGCTTTTGTTGAAATTGCTGCCATCGTTCTTCAAAAAGAAATCTTTGCTCTTTTAATATGCGGGAGATATCGTTTGTTGGAACAATAAGTTTTTGAAAAATAAAATTAATGCTTCATGGTAAAAATAAGTCACTTTCATTATTTTACTGTGCTACCTTATTTTGGAAGCAATATGTATTTATTTTCTGTTTTGGTTTTGTCTCAGTTTTTTTTTTCTGAGATAAGCATGGAAACAATTTTTTTTTGTACCTAATATAAAAACAAATTTCCAAAGAGAAAAAATATTCAAAGAAAATTTAAATTTTTAAAAAAAAATTATATAAATTTTATTTTTGTAATAGTTATTTAAAATTATCTTCAAAAAATTAGAATTATTTTTTAGAACTATTTGTGAAAATTCAATTTTCCATTTAATTTATTTAAAAAAAATAAATTTTCAAAATGACAAACCCTCCAACATTTAATGTTTGTCTGAATTTTTTTACCTAGTTTTATTAAATTATAGTGGAAAATTTCTAAATAAACATAATTTTTTTAAGTGTTTACCAAAATTAAAGAACATGATTAAATGAACTAAGCTTTTATATGGCTATTTAAATTATTTATATGAAGTACAGCACAAAATTCTTTAAACTCAAATCATTATAATATAATACATTTTCTAAGCTACCGCCGGAAAAGATATTTTCTGAAACTACAAAAAAAAAAAAATAACACTTTTATTAGTGTTTAAATGTTATGAACGAAACATTATTTAACGTTAAGATGTTTTTTTTAATTAAAGGTTGTTTTTTTCCTCGCATACAGAGGCAGAGATCTTAAGCTAACTTGCCCCACTTTGTCAGAAAGATTTTTCTCACAGTAACAAAATTGATGTTAACTCGAAAACACGAGTTAACTCGTGACCGGTCTGCAATGTGTAAAGTTTCTTAGCTTCTAAAAACACACTATAAGAAAATTTATAGTTTTACCCTCACGGAAACATCCGCAGAAAGATTACATCTTTCTGTGTATTCCAAGAGATGCCGAAAATGTAAATTATTTGGGTAGAAAATAGAAATGATTTTCAAAAAATGGCACAAAAGTATAAAAATTACTACCACTACGAAAACAAATTCTCAATGGCAGTACACGTCGGCACCTATGATCTTTGTATTTAAATCAGGCCTGAAAGCGGGACGGAGAAGAGAAAATACTGGTAGAAGAACTATTTCAATATTAGATAATATTCGGGAGGAGTTAATCTATTCGCAACGATAAAAATTTACTGTAGGGAAATTTATCACGGCGAAGAAGCAATTCAATATAAAAATTGCACCTGTTAAAAACAATTGGTAGTTATAGCTTTTTATTATTCCCGGAAAAAAACTAAAAAATGAAATTTATTTGTTACCAGTTTTTACTCTTTTCCGTCTCGATATATATAGGCTTTCAGCCCTGATTTTAATAGACCATAATATACCGTATGCTGAGATGCCAACTTGCTCCGGACAGCAAATAAATAATTTTACGTGGTAGTTTATCAATGTGTTATTCTTGGTTTAATAAATTCAAATCATTAGGTTTTTATCCACCACTATTTTTAATTAATTCGTAGGCTTATATAATTCACCACATATTATATGCGAAAATTCCTAAGTAGTTTTTTACCGCTCTATCACTTAGGCGTGTTCGGAGCAGTTAGTATATAATGTAAGAAAAATATGAGATATTTATTTTTCAATACTCGAACTAATCAACTAAAACCCCAAAATCTGACATCCTGCGATTGTTCTTTCTATTATTGCTTATCGGCAACAGTTGTTTATCGCTAGTTTCATTTGAGATAACGGATCGAAGTATTGTCGGTAAATTTCCATTTATTATTGATGTGATGCTTGCATGTTTACAGAAAATTTTGTCTAAATTACGATCACGTCAAATTGACGGATAACCGTAGAGACACCACAAAGAGAATTTCAATATTTCAAAGCTTTTGAAGAAAATAGACTTCAATATATGTTTATCTCGATCAATGGATAAAAGTCATTACAAGAGATAAAATAAAAATGCAAACGGGTTTTGTAATTTTCTTCATAAAATTAGAAATGCGTCAAAATGACGTGTCCCGTAATCCCAGTGTTAAATATGAATAATTTGAAATGAAGTCTTAACCTCTTCGAGACGGGCGAGTCCAAACTCAGAGTGGCGACAATAAGGGTTAAAAAAAAAAAAAACTGGTAGGCAAAATATTTCTATAGCAGTTTATTTGGGGGAGGAATAATAATAGTTTGATTTACTTAATATATCACTACTTAATTAAAAATAAAAATTATATCCTAACACTTTCAACTAACATTCATTAGAATTAAAGTGAAAGCAAAAATAAGACTTTTAAATTATAAAAAATACGCCTTGTCCAAACTTAGGTACAACTGTATATAATTTTTTGTATATAGTCTTATTATTAATTGTATTGTATTTTTCTTTGTTCATTTGTTTTTTCACGTTTTTACTTCGACTACGGAAATCTTCCCCCTACTAATAACTAGTAGAAGATTATTCCCTTATGACCCGAGAACATAGGACAATACAGAATAGACGAATCGGTTGGTGGCTCTTACCAAGCTATCAGAAATATCCAGCATCCAGTACTTATGTCATGCTATACCTTTTAAAATGCAAGCAAAAATAGTAAAATATTTGTAAAATTTAATTTTTAGTTATTTACTATTTTTTTTTAATTATTTTGATTTTTCAAGAGCAGTTGGCATCTCTGAATATAGCCTTTCAAAAGCGCAGTATATCAAAATTGTCCACCAAAAGAAAACACAATGTTCTAAAGTGTGTCCGTTAGTAGCCAAATATGTTCTAAAATGTGTTTTTTTTTTACATTAAAAAAAATTTTTTTTGGCTGGTTTTTTTCAACAAATCTGTGCGTTAAGGGATTAAAATTATCCAATTTAATACCTAAAGCTAAATAGAAATTACAACGGGTAAAATTTCCATCAGACTCATGGAATAATTGTCACTACTTTTAATTTTTTTTCCGTTTGTAACCACGCTGATAAAACTATTATTATTTTTAAAGAATAATAAAAAGTTAAAAGCTATAACTACCCGTCTTTCGTTTAAATATTAGTTTAGATATAAAAATTGTTTTCTTAAAATGAGGCCTTTTTAATTGATCCTTTACATTACATAAATGCCGACTATGGTTGGCATGATGTATAACTAAATATATATTTTAATTTTGCATTAACATGTGGATCTATTTTGGTGATTGTTGAACGAAATGAGATTTGTCCGTCCCTTTAAAGAAGATGATTGACTTTCGGAGATTTCATTTCGACGCGGAGAGGTTATTAAGTTGAAACGTAATGGGTCGTTTCAATTTCTAAACAACATCAATTTTAATCGTCTTAATGCGATGAATGAACAGTTTAACACTTTGGCTACTAACGGAACTTATTTGTCCCAGCAAATGTTTAAAAATTACTACTGGGGTTAACAGCACCTAGAAACTCATTGTAATATGTCCCAGTCGTAGAGTCGAATCAAGTATACGTGTTTCGTGTGTCAAATATCCCCTAGATAGCGCCAAAGAGTTTCTTGCATGAAATAGCATTGTGATTTTACTCTGGGACAGATATATCCCACTAGTATTCTTCATTGGGACAGATATATCCCACTCGTATTCTTCATTGGGATTGTTATGTCCATTCATATTTTCTCAAATGAACATAGAAAAAAGAACAAATATGAGTTGTGTAATGTCGGGTTATGCAAAGATTGCTTCACCCTGTATCATACCACGTAAAAAAATAGTCCATATAAGAAATTTTTCCGGAATAATAGATGTGCTTGTAGTAAGTCGTTTACTACATGTGGGACACCACCATTAAGTATGGCTGGGACATATTTGTCCCAGCCTCTAAATTGATAACCGCTTCTCAGAAAAATCCCAAATACTAAATTTGCCTTATTTGTGACCTATTTTGTCCCTTTATATAATAAACGGAACAAAACAACTAAGTCATGCTGCACCGCTTAAAAAGTAAGCAAAATTACTCAAATGTTTGCAACTTTCAGTTTGTAGTTTACCATATTTTAAATTATTATGGCGCGTCCGGAGCAGTTTGCATCTCTATAGTATGCATGTTTGTCACCACGTATGTGTAATTAAAACTATAAGACCCGCTGCAGAATAATTTATATTTTCTTTATCTTATTTATTCCTTATGGCAGTAAAATAGAAACTTGGTACTATAAAATATTTTTCCTATATTCCTTTATATTTAAAGAGTTTAATTTAATCAAAATTCTTTTGTCTATCTCTGTATATAAACCATTTATAACCTCATATAAAGTGCCAATTCTGAATTTAGCTCCTTACATACTTCGCTATCTCAATATTGATATTTTAGACCAGCGTTCTCCAACCTTTTTATCACCGCGGACCTGTCAACGTTTGATAATTTTACTGCGTTCCGCTGGGGGAGGGGAAGCGTTGATTGTTTATATTTTAGATTATATTGATTTATTAATTTTAATTTAATTGTATTTAAACATGCCTTCAAAATAAAATACAGTTATACCAAAAAATAAATATAAAGTGATTTAACATTTTAACTTACTTGAACGTAAATCAATAAGTTCTTCATTAGTTCCAATGTAAATTTCGCGCCGCGCTTTTGTGTTTTATTTATGATATTTACAGTTATGATGGTTGATTTTTTTTTCATTCAAACTAATTGAAAGAGAAAATAGTTGAGGTGGTTTTCTTTTCTTTCTTTTTTTACTTTTTAAAATATTAAAAAATTTACGTCACTACCTTCGGGGAGCCCCTTTTTTTAAATAAATAAAACTTTAATGGAACACAAATAGGTTCTTTATTTCTGACAAAAAAATTTTTTAATGAAAAATCTAATTGCTTTAAATATTTCTGCTTTGCTTCAATGGAAAAAATATTTCACTAAAACATCAAATGTTTGAAGGTATGCTGAAACAGAAATGTATGTAAATAAAGTAAGAGGTAAATACAATTTGTATTTTCCAAAAATGAAATTACAATTCCTCGGTATTTGAACTAGTGGCAAAGCCATAATTCTTTTTGAAATTATATACATAAAGCAATGAAAATTTTTTGATAATTTTCTGCCCCTTCAGAATAATTATTATTTTTTTCAATTTATCTGATGAGTTTTAATTTTAATACTGCTAATAACATAAAGAATATGAGAGCGAAAATGTTTTAATTGAGATTTCATATTCTCATGACATAGTTTTTTAAAACTGAAATTATAGCTTTCAGGAACTATAAGATAAGCTGTCGCTTTTGTTTTTAAATACATTCACATTCAAACAATATTTTACGATTATTCTCGTATTTTTTTTTTTATATAGTAGTAGGGTAAATCATGTATGAATAGGTCCTGTTAATATGATTAGCTAAGCTTTGGTACAATATCTTTGATCTTCACCGAAAGCAAGTTAATAAATATACTGTTGAAAGTTCTGAAAAAATAACATTTCTTGAACAATAATTTAATTTTGATGTTATAAAACTTAATTTACGAACACATATAAAGATGGTAATAAAATTTGACATGTTTCGAGCTTTCAAAAATATGCACCAATTTTCAAGACTCACCAGACTTGTATGAGGAAAAGAAAAGTGATTCGAAACAGAAAGCGCAAAGGTGCCAACGAAAGATGAAAAATGAAACAAGAACTACCGCAGTGGTCGAAAGAGGCAAGTTCGTGGCAAAATGTATTTCCACGTGCTATGGAAAGGTGGTGAGGAACTCCGTCGATAACAAAAATCGGCATTCATGAAACAATATTTCAGGGCAGCTAGATGAGTTGATGTGTCAGAGGTGGAAAGAATTTTGGCTATATCGACATGGAGTTTATGACCATGATTTCAACAAGATGTTGCAATAGATGATTTATCACAATTTTGATCATAGTTATCGTGTTGCTTTAGTCTAAATTTTAAAGCGCACCTGGGTCGTTCTGTGTAACGAAGGTTGCACTGGCAAGGTAAATGACAAATTGTGCGTTGTTTGTTTGCCGATTCTTTTATTAATGACATAAATTCCTCTCCACAATGCACGAGTCCCGCAGTGGACTGATGGTAAAGACACGGTTCCCAGTAGAACACCGAAGTCAAACATCATTGGTCAGCCTGCGTAGGAACCAAGGGTGAGCGGTATCGGTCTATGTTAAACTGTTCTACAGTAAAGTGCTCGACTTCTTTTTGCAGATTGTGTTATGCATCCTTCTTGCAGACGATCAAAATTGCGATGCCATGGCTTTGGGCCATCCTCAGGAATGTTTTCCATTGTGCTAATAGCCCATTGTGCAGATCTAGTGTTATGTAAACAAAATACCTGCCTACCATAATGCACGAAATGTATTTTAGCCTGATTTCACGCTCTCGGCCACTGCTGTAATTCTTGTTTTGTTTTTTTACCTTTATTTTTCCTTTTTTAGTCGGCAACTTTGTGTTTTCCGTTTCAAATCACTTTTATTTTCCTCATTCACGTCTGTCGAATCTTGAGAATGAGCGCATGTCAACAATCTTCATATATTTTTAAGCGAATGCCGTTAGAGATGTTTTTCCATTTCCAGAAATTGTTTATTCAATAACATACACGTGGAGCGCATTTTCGTCGTCCAAAAGCTTACAACTAAGTAACAAAATATTCTCATGCTTATTATCAAAAAAAGTCAACTCTATCACTATGTTTTGTATTACTCGTTTTGTGACTGAGAGATCAGATGTCTCTGCAGCAAAGTAATAGAATTAACAGAAGCGGCGACTGGAATCGTTATGGAAGATAAATGGGAAGGAAAAAGCTCTTCAGCAATAAAGCGAAATTTGTTAATAAATATGAGAATTTTTTTTTTTTTCTTCTTCTTTTTTGAAGTATGACCATTGTGAGGTTGCTTGTTTTGGAGATTCTCCTTCTCTCTCAGATAACGTAATCTCATTATAGGAAGCTTCATTTTACTCTCTTGTCATTTTCCCATCTCTCAGCCCATATTGCTTCTTCTCACGATATCATAAAATTTCATCATGGCTCCATCATTTTTATCAGCTTTCTCTTTTTTGCCTCGAAAGAAATTAGCTAATGTCCCTCTGTTTCGGTCATTCATAACATTTTCTTGGTGTTGACTACGCATAGAGTAACTGTTATTGAAGATAAGAGATATTTTACAAATGATTATTTTGTGCCTTTAATTTGTTAAATGATTCAGATGACGAACTATAAATGTATGTAATTATTTTCAAGAACTCATAAATTGATGATTACTTCTATTTTTCAAAGGCTCTTTAGTTGCATGAAATGATGGGGTTTTTTTTTTTTTGCGAATAATATGCTATTTATTAACTTATCGGAGTTTGCAACAGTTATTTATGACTGTTTGGTCAAGTTTATCCTATTTTTAGCCAGCATCCTCTATGTTTATTCTAAAAATAGCTCAAAACATCAACAAGGAGAAAAGCTACAGTTTTGAGAAAATGAAACGCTTTTGTGATCTAAACTTTTTATATTTAAAAACTTACTCTAAAACGCTGCATTATCTGGGTTTCTAAAAAGTTTCATAAAATATAAAAATGTATTTTTATTAATTTTCACCCAGATGAAAAAATGTCGCCAAATATCGCACGGAAGCTCGCGTAAATTTGCTAAATCTCCCTATTATATCCTGAGAGTTTTTGAAATTGTAGCAAAATCTATGCTTTTTGATGTTTGCATAGTTCTAATAAATGTGTTATCTAAAGATATAATAAGTATGCGGTGCCTAGTTCCTAAGCTTTCAAAATTTTAAAACCAGTTATTTTCTTAATTATTTCACTGCCACTATAAATATTGTGGAGAGATTCAACTTTCAGGCAGGCAAATCTGGTACTTTCGACAGCTTTAAAAAATTTAGCACATCAGTTTAGCTTAAATTGAATGATCAAAGCATAATAAATGTTTATAAATACAAATGGGTCATTTATAGCAGAAAAATATCTTCAAAGAATTCTCAAAAAATTATTTAGAGAGAGAGGTCATTTCTTATAATTTCGAAACTAGCTAAATGGGTCAAACTACTGGTATTACAGAATTTCCGTGGCTCTTACAAATTCATAGTACAGGTCGTAAGATTTTGTTAATAAAAGAGAAGAATTGGAATTTTATTTTTAAGATAGCACCCAAATGTTAAAAATCCGACAGTTAAAAAAAATAAAATAATAATATATAGTTGCGATTACTACGATTAAATTATTGACTCTACGTTCTTTCATTTTAGTCACCATTTTTTAAAATATATAAGACTTGTGGAAATTATGTACTATTGATACAGTTTTTGAATTTTCGACGAAGTTTATTTTTGAAATCCGACAATGTGAAACAATGTAGTTTTACATAAACAAGTTGGTATACGGAAATCATATGTCTCAAAGCGTGGACAATTTGTTCTTCGTATTTTAGTTGTTTATTTACTAGTAAAAATAGATGAAAGGTTAATGCATTATAAAAAAAAAAAATCTGGATCCATTGCCTGCTTGTTTTCTAAGTACCCCCGATTAGAAGCGACTGATCTTATCTATTTAGTCTAGAACATGGGTTACTATCTCCTATTTAAAATGACTGAACTAAACATAGTTAAAAGCAATGGTTAATTATTATGGAACCATCAATTAGAATAATAGACTATTGCTTTTCGCATTTTATATACTCGTTCAAGATTTTCCAGGGGTCTCTCTAGTCGAGTGATGGCACCGTTTCACTCTCAGTAGCGTAAGGTAACGGGTTTGAGTCCCGCCATAAAGCTGGATACGATCATACACTAATTTGAGATATCCTTCTTCAATTATAAGCCATCTCTGTAATAAGCCCACAAATTTGCATATGCTTGTGTATCAATAAAAAAATTAATTAAGATTTTCCAGTCCCTGCTTATTGAGATGCTAATACACGCAGTATTCAGCAATCTGCACAAATACGAAAATTCTGTTCCTCCTAGCTATTTCTAGATTTAAAAAAAAAAGATAGGATGCATATAAATAAGCCATATATAATATACTTTTGAGTAAGAAAGGATAAGTCTTTATTTCTTTCATTTTTTTAAAATTGATACCAGCATACACATGAAACAATTCCGAGATAGCGTTCTTTGCAATTTGAAGAAGAAAGTAAATCAGCTTTAAGGCGTTAATGCATTTAGACTTTCTTAGAAAATATCAGTTCCTGCAATCCTTACAAAACTGTTCAAAGTTTTATTTTATTACACTTTAATATGAAAATGTCAAAAAGAAGAAAGCACCTTTAAATCTGTATCAGATTGTTCCAAGGCGGTATTTTGAAAAATGAGTATTATGAAGAGCACCATAAATTCCAAGAAGATGCTATAGAATCTTCAATCAGGGCTCCCAGTTCATGGACCCTCCAATAAATGAATAGCATACTTCAATTCTGCGAAAAGTACTTTCTGGTTTATCTCTTGTTTTTATTTACTTTGGCTATAAAGAATAAAGAGGAGGATGTTACTAGAATTCAAATGTGCCCGGGCATTCCTGGAAGATCGTTTGGCAGGCTGCCCGAATTTGTGTAAGTATCATTCGTCAGAATTGAAGGGGAATTCATTGTTACTTTTATTCGGCAATAGGTATTCACCGATGTATGCTTTGATTCTATATGAGATTATATTATATAATTGTCTCTCGTTTTGTAAGTTTGATTTTTGTCTGTCTGGAGAGCTCAGATTAAATCTCTGTCTGGGAATTTTATTAGTTGATTCAAAAAGAAGTAGGATCAGCTAAAATATGTAGTTTATCATATTTTAACTCATTTTTAATGCAGTGAAATTTCAAATAAATCGAACTTCCATCTTAATATGCAAAACAATTATTTTGTTGAGCAAATTAGTTGTCATAAGAAAGAGTTGTCTGTAAAACATAGTAACAAGACGAAGTATCAAATCATTCTTTTTACATTGCAAATAAGATCAAAAATAATAATAAGATAAAATTAAAAATGAAGTTAACTTAAGTTTATAGAAATTTAGTTAATGAACTTTAGCTAATTTTACTGAATAATATGAAGTTTAGTTAATTTTAAATATATGCTCTATTTTAATGATGGGTTCTTTTAATACACAAGACTGGTGAACAGATACAAGAATGCATATGAAGAATAAATGCACTGTAATGTGTTCTTATTCAGGTACAGATACTCTGACATTCACAAGTCATCACAATTACATTTTGTACCGACTCCGTCAGAAGAACATCTTAATCTCACGATTATGGCTGGCAATAGTTTTTATAGAAATAGTCTCTAGCATAATTTTATAAATACTCCGCAGGTTAGCTTATAACTCACTAGGTCGATTTATGTAACTACTCAAACTAATACTCGAATAATAATAGAAACCTTTACAACAATATGATTTTCGGGTCTATGCAGAGTGCTTCGTAGTTGCGACTCTTACTATAAATACAATCGAACTCGTTCACGAGAAAAAAGTGGAGACTGCAGCATTTCGAGTCGGTTGAAATTATCTGAATCAACCGATACAGCGTTACGCATAGGGTATGTCCGGTCACGAATTTTAGCACAAGACAAATTTCTCTTGTAAGTTTGACCGAAGACACTACTTTGGAAGGGGATACACTTTTAGTTTATTCTCTGAAAGACGACACAAAACGCTAGCTTGTTTATCAAAAAGCAGCAAAAAAAGGGTTTTTATTATGATTTTTCATTTACATTGATTAAGATAAAGTTAGAATTTGTTTCTTTATTTTTCTTTATTTGTCTTGTGTATTTGTTCCTTTATTTAAGACAATTATTTGACGTAATGAACATAGACAAACACATTGTCATTAATATCTATTTATGGCGGAAAATTTGCAATTTCTCAGTAAAATGCAAAGTCAATAGATGTGAAAGGCGGTGTTTAAATTTTTCCCCTCATAGCTGTTAAATTTTTTGTTTAGCAAACATGTGGTTTGAAGCACGTACGCAGGCACAAGAGAAACATATAGTGCTTAAACTATTTTTTGGTTCGCAAAGCAACATCATCTGTTACTTATTACAATTGTGTAAATCATAGCAAGATATAATAATTTACATTTATCTTTATTGTTTATCCAGTGTCAGTTTTTTTGAGCAGATTGTATAATAGAGGAGTGTTTTAAACCCTTCCAAAGGGAATGAAATTTTCAAGAACAGTCGATAACGTTTTTCAGATTCAATAAAATAATTTTCCTCGTCAAATCCGAGTTATGCGTGATAATAGAGTGTTAAGTTTGCAATTTAACATTAAAGCAACAATTTATTAAAAATTTCCTTGTTAAATTATGCCTGAAATAAGTATTAGAATAGTTATCATAATAGTTATCGCATAATAGCTACCATATAATAGTTATTGTATAGTAATTATCGTATAATACTTTAATAATAGTTATCGAAAATATAAACTCGTGATAGGTCGCAAATAACAAAATGAGGGGAAAAAAACAAAAACGGTAAGGAAATTTAATAACAATAGTATATAATTCAAACTATCTTTGATTATTATATTATTATAAAAAAAGCAGAAATTTATTTTTTAACGTAATGATCGAATTTCCACGTGCTAGGACTCAATCTTATTGGTTTAAATAGGTAGCTTTAGATATGCAGATAGTATTTTTAGTAACGAAGCCAGACACAAAAACGTACTTTCTATAAATAAACATATCATTTCTTCCGCGGCTTATTTCTGACCTGAGAAATGTTTTTCCCAATAGTTAGGTCAGGAGAGCTATCGTAAGTTGGACCTTTTAATGTTAGTTTTACTTTTTGCGTATTTCGCCATACCGTGAGAGCTTTTTAACCCAATCGAAACATCTTGAAATCAATTATGAAATTCGTTTATTTAATACAATTCCATGAAAAAAAATTGTTTAATATTTTAATTCAATAATAGTCGAAAAAGTTTTGAATTGTGAGTTATACAAATGTTCACATTATTTTAAAGAATGTAATTTTAAAAAGAAATTTACAAAATTTAAACGAAATACATCAAGAAATTACTGAGAAATTGAATTTTAAGTGTAGCATTCGTATGAAAATAAATTAATAACTCAATTTTAAATTGATCTAAGAGGATAAAACGTGGTGAAATAAAATAATCAAATCTCTTTAATCGAAAAAGTGATTAAAATAAAAAATCTGAAGTTGCAGTTAGAGAATTAATTCTAATGAGGACTCAATCTTATGCACAACTTAACTTAAACTCAACACAACTTAGCTCATGCACATATTCTCTTGTTTACAATGCCAATATGAATTTTGGGTACGGAGTACCTAGCCCAAAGGGGGGGGGGGGCTATCTGCTACTTCATTCAAAATTAATTAGATTGAAGGAAGAGGGGTTACATAGTTTACATCTTTTCTCATTTTAAACCCATGTGTTTTTTAAATAATTGAAATGGTAGTAAATTTTACGCTTTACCATTCAAATTTTAGTTTAACATAATTAATGACTACATAAACAAACAAATCAAAAAAATTAATTGCTATTAGCAACTACTCCCTGATAAACATCACTGCATAAAGAAAATGATTATTAGTTTTTTTTTTTTTTACATGAACTGATAATTTAAAAATAAATATATTAAATTCTGATAACCAGACAATGAAGTTTTTAAGCGTGGAAAAAATTAATTGAATGAATTCAGTTTACATCACCGATTATTATACTAATAATCAAGACTTTAAATTTATGCATTAAATTCATCCATTATTGCATTTAGTTTTAAGGAATAAGAGAAAGGAACAACGATATCCCATTCTCTCCTTTATGAATCTTTTTTTATGTAAGTCATTCACCTCACTGATCATCTGAGACACGATGAATCTGCGGAGGCCATGTTTGGCTCATGAACCCAGCCTCATCTGATAAGTGAAGCGAAAAAATCGAGCCTTGGTAAAAGATTAACATTCATTCGTATTCCCGGGTTGTTAAAAAGTGTTAATTTAATTAAACCATTAAAATTAGTTACGTCGGTGTCACACTATTAAACAGCCTTTGTTTAAATCCATGCCAACTACAATCGGCACTCACTACAATGAGTATTTTATTATTACCCAATGCTAATAAATTTCTGGCATATGTGTAATTAATATAAAATAGCTTTATTTATAAAAACTGGTAAGTTTTTACTCTCAAAACATTATAAATAAAACAGTTTTGTTTTAGAAAAGGCATACACAATGTGTTTGATAAAATAACTGTATTAAATTGTAATCGAAGTACTAAGATTAAATTTAATCTTTAATATTGTCATGAAAAACGGCTGAAATAAGCTCATATTACTTTTTATTGAGCTACATTTTTTATTTGAGGATATAACTGCGTTCATCAGCGTTAAATCATTTCAAATCTAAAATTACTTTTAATTTATCATAATTAATGAACTTCCTGGATTTGGGAAATGAATGAAAAAATGACGTATGGATATTAACGTCATCTAAAATGTTAAAAGTAAAACCAAAATACAATCCAGAATATCTTCCAAGAAAAGAGCCAATAGCCTTTAAATGTTGTAATCTACTTTAATCGATTACATTAATCGGTTGACATCAAATTTACTAATTATATCTTAGTCTTCAGTAACTATACATTTCCGAGTTATAGAGTCAATGAACTTATTAATCAAACTACAGGTAGAGTAGTTAAATATATATTTTACGAGTTTCTGATTCAATTTCTGAATCACATTGATGTCGTTTCTCTATTACTAATCTTACGCGATAATAATAAAAAGTCATAATTGATCTATGGTTGTACTATTTGAAATGGAGCGAAACTTTTTAACACGTTGAATGTCATGGGGGTCACCAGTGACCGACACTGAGTTTGTTCGTAAAGCTAAGGGGTTCACCGGCGACCGGCGAAGCCAAGAATATTAGAAACACATAATTCGAGTAAATTTTTATTATAATCGTTACTAAAATAGTTAAAAAAAGTAATGCAATATAGAACACACAAAAATAGTTTTATTTATATACACAGAGATGCCAACTTGCTCCGGACAGCGAATAAATATTTTCAAGTGGTAGTTTATTAATTGTTATTTTTGGTTTAATAAATTAAATTTAGTAGATTTTTACGTACCACTATTTCTAAAAAATTCATAGGCTTATAAAATTCACCACTTTTTTTCAAACATGTTTTGGTAAACATGTTCAAAAAGTAGCAAAATCTGTCTAATATATGCAAATTTAGTTTGTAGTTATTTATCGTTTAATTACCATGTTTAATTACCGTAGCATTCAACGTGTTAACTCTCTGCTTGTTTTACTATCGATGCATAACTGTCGATCATAAATGTTTACATAGTGTGATCATAAATTTCGAAATAAATAAAATTACACAGCACGCTCATTATTTCCAAAATATATAGCACCGAAAAAAAATGGATTGCCCTCATAGTTTTTGAACGGTTTGTAGGATTTTCGTTCTGTAAAATAATATGACACTATCTCAACGAAACCTCTTACATTATCAGGATGCCACAGACGACTATATTTTTTAAAAGTGGTCCGAACTCTTTTTTTTAATTATTATCTCTTTAGTTATTCGATAGTAATTACCATTTGGACTTAAATTTCAAATTATTCATAATTAAAAGAAAAACATTCTTCATGTTTACTTTTAATAAAGTAAAAACAAATATGCTAGAAAAAGTTGCTAATTTTTATTTATTTTGATAAAAATTTGAATTTTAATGATCAGCACTTTTTGCATTTATAGTTGCTCGTGGCAACCCTGAATTACGCATAACAGTGAACTGCAATTTTGACGGAAACTTTTTCTGACGAAAGATAACTTTTTTCCAATCAGCCCGTATGCACTCCCTATTTTTTCACCCTCAAAATAGGGGATCGACGATGGCTTTTAATGTTTAACCCCAATAACGGCTCAAAGTTTTGTTTAATCAATGTTATTTTAACTTCTCTTCATATCATTCTGCTGATTCGATGAATAAAATTAATTCTTTCACAGAAAATTATAAGCCCTTTGCATAAAGACAAATATGCAATATAATAAAGAATTTAGATAAAATAACTAATTATTACTGATTAAATTGTTAATGATGAAACTATTTTCTAACTTTAAGGATTAAATTTTTTTTATATATTCTGATTTTTTTAAAATTTCAATCCAATTTTTCATTCCATTTGATTAATAAAAAAGTTCTTTAAAATTAATATTTGAATGGTTATGAAATGGTACTTCATTTTGTGAATTATATCGCCAAATAGCTTCAAATCACACGTAATTCGAATCAGCCTATATAAATCAAAAGTTTCTTACCTCACCTATTTGTTACATTTAGGAAGTAACGCTTTTTTTAGCGTATTTTTACAAAATTAAAAACCTATAAATTGAAATCTTTATTTTATTTGATATTTTATTTTTTTAAAATTACAATGGGGAGCATATTTTTTATTGCATTTATACAAGTTCTTGATCTGATCTAATTTGGGTGTAGGGATTTCAAACCTAAAATTTTGCTCGAAAAGCTACAGATTTTTCACGAGATTATATTTTATGTTTAGTTTATTTTCTGTCTGAATGTACAGTGTGCAAAATGAAAAAAAATGACCAACCTGAATAATTTTTGATCAAATGATCAGAACTCCACGTTTTAGGACTGAACTGGTGCGAGGGGTGAATTTTAAATGACAAAATACAAACTTTTAACGAAACTGATCAAATAATTCCTGAGAAATCGAATTTTAAAAAAGTTGTTTTTTAAAAATTCGATTTGAACTGTTCGACCGTTATCGTTAAAATTTCGTATTTCGCCATTCGCAATTGCATTATTAAAATGATGTTAAAAAAATTTTTTATACCTTACAATTCAAAAATTTTTTGACTATTATTAAATTAAATAATAAAAAAAAATCATTATTTACTAAAAGTTGCATATTGTATGGAATTATTTTCGGATAAACGAATTTTATAATTTTGTGCAAAAACTTTTCAATTTGCTTAAAAAGATATTGAGATATAGTGAAAAACGCAATGAATTAAATTAGCATTAAGGTGTTCAAACTTTGGACCCCTCTTCTCACCAAAATTTTGGGATTATATTTCCCAGAATTTCCCTATTTATTGTTAAAGACACGTTTATTCAGAGAAAGTATGTTTTTGTGTCTGATTTCGATTAAAATATCGTATACACTTATTTTTTAGCTTATTTGAGATTACCACCACGAACCATTAATTGAATACTAGAACTCGAAGATCCGACCATTAGATCAACAGTGTAAAATCACCTGTGCCAGATGGTTCATTAGAAACTCAAACATCCACAAAGACCTTAAAATCCCGACTCTCTCTCAACATATTTATAAACTTAATGCAGACTTTTACGACAAAGCAATCAACTGCATACAGCTAACTTCAACGAAATATTTAAATTTGAAAACTTTAAAAAAGACAAAAACCTTAGACCAATAGCTGCACACTTCACCTCTGACGCCTCATACCAAAACTACCAACATAAATAAAAATCTCCAACTCTTATATGAATAGTTCGTAGCAATAGTTCAAAACATCAATAGATTACAACCTCAACAGCCTCAACTACAATACCAGCCTTGAAATCCGAACCTGATACCTCATGTTGACAACCAATTCACAGCCATCTTTACTACAGCAAGTTGCTTAGATTTAGTTTCACTTTTATTTTCAGTTAAACAAGCAAGGTGCTTGCTCTACAATATCAGTCACCCCAGAGACCCCGTATACAAACTGTTTATATTTTTATTTAATTTTCTGTAATTTCATGATGAATGGGATATGGGTCTTCTGCGCGGCCCAGGTGCCCAGCTTTTGTTAAATAAAGTAAGTAAGTAATTACCCGTCCTCAAGGGGTTAAATGTAAGTAAGTAGATCAACAGTTGTTAAGGATGGTCAGTTTATATATATAGTTATTTATTTTGTGCACTGTACAGGGTTATAAAGATCGTATAGATTTACCTACATGCATATACACTTTTCTTTCATTTGAAAGTAACACTTAAGACAAAAACATACAACGAATCGCATCATGAAATGAAAAGTATTACAGAGATGCCAACTTGCTCTGGACAGCAAATATATATTTTAAAGTGATAGTTTATCAATTGTGATTCTTGGTTTCATAAATTCAATTTAGTAGATTTTTATTCACCACTATTTCTAAATAATTCGTAGGGTTATATAATTCACCACTTTCAAATACTTACTATGTCATGCGAAACATATTCAAATATTTGCAAAATTTACTTTGTTGTTATTTACCGTTTTTTAAAATTATTTTGGAGTGTCCGGAGCAGTTGGTATTATGTCCTTCTTCCTACGTAGCAGAGAAATGGGAACACTTAGTATTCGCCGCAGTAAATTTAAAAAAATTCTGGTTAGGAATATCTTATTTAATACACTAAAAGGTTGCTTATTAAATACACAAATAATTTAAATGATCTTATTAAATACAACAAATGAATTCCTCACTCGGCTCGCACTTCCTGCATCAAAAAGCCTCCACACGGTCTTTTATAAGTAGTCCGCGCAGACTATTTAAAAAGTGAACCAGTTGTGCGCATGAACCCAAAACCTTTTACAAAAGTAATTGAGAGAAATTTATCATATATATTTGAGAATTGAATCAGTAGTGGTTGACAAGTGAATAAGGCAAACCAATAATATTCGTTGAGTCGTTCGGAAAGTGGATATCCTTCATAGTGGTCTGATAGGACTACCTATAAAAAACCGTGTGGAGGCTTTCAGTTATAGGAGGCGTTGACAGACCATAGTGCTGAAGTAAAATATCCTCAGTGGAGTGAGTAAAATATCATGAGTTAGAGACTCCTTGCCGTCAGGCTAATCGTGGGAGGTTTTCAGGGTTTTCCTGTCCATGTAACATACGGGTTTGTTCCAACAAATTGTGAAGACAAATTTCTACCAATACTTGATCCAGGAGTCCCTTTCTCTTCCAGAATGGGTTCAAAATTACAAGGCGACGGAATTGAACATCGGTAAACGTAAACTCAAAAATTGAGTGGGCTGTTCAACGGTGGTTATGAAATAAAATAAAATGATAGTCGGCGAAACGAACGAGAAGTTTTGCTTTGTTAGCGACAATCACATTTTCTGCCTTTCTTACTTCAGTGATATAAAATTATCCGCTTTTACCCTTTTGCTACCTCGCAAGTCATTCAAAAGTTAAAGTACTAACCCGGTTATTTACTTTCTCTGTGACAAGAAACTAAATTTTCTTCAAACTATGAAAGAGTACTAAATTTCTGGATGTCATATGATTAATTGGATAGCAAAATTTGCTTACATTGCTGATACTTTTACTATTTTAAATGAGCTTAAAATGTCATTCCAAAATCAATCCACGGACGTCTTCACCTTAAAGGAGGTAAATACTGACTTTGAAAGAAAACTGCAAATATGGCAAACATGTCTGGCTGATAACGATTTGTTAATATTCTGAATTTTGAAGAGCATTTTAACCAAGAGAATATCGATCAGAATTTTCATTACTCTTTAAAAGTTGCAGTTATAGAGACAATTTATATCTTTCCCTCATTATTATCCGAAGGAAGATAATCCAAAAAACGGAAATTTCAGAGATGTCGACTTGCTCCGCTTTATAAAAAAAATATTTTCTAGTGGTAACGAAATTTAAGTTGTTTTTAGTTTAGTATATTTTATTTTAAGTGATTTTTCTACCACTACACATTAAAAATATTATATGAAATGTAACCATCTACTTTGTTGCGTTGTTTATAGCTGCAAAATTTTTTAGTTGGAGAGGCAAATGCCGCAAGGCTGAGACCTCAACAAACACTCTCACGTGAAAGCATCCTATTATTTAATGGTAGCTTTTTAAGGATTGAGCGGTAATTTCAGAGATGTGAACTTGCTCCGGACAGCAATTAAATATTTTAATGTGGTAGTTTATCAATTGTGATTCTTGGTTAATGAACTCAATTTGTTAGATTTTTATCCACCACTATTTCTAAATAATTCGTAGGGTTATATAATTGATCACTATCCAGAAGTAATGTCATGCTATACCTTTTAAGTGATAAAAACTCAATTTTTATTTATTTATTTAATAATTCAGTTGTAACTACCACCATTACTTACAATGCAAATTATTCATTTTTAAAGTGAAAATAATTTTAGGAGCATTTTTATACTTTCAAATTCTAACAGGTTTTTTTCCGGAAAATTTAATTTTTACTTAATGTAGTGGAAAATTTTTTATAATTACTTTTTATTCTTCTTTAAATAAATGCTATTTAAAGTGCTTTTATCAACCATTACATTTAAATTATTTTAACATATATAAAGTAGGCAAGCTATCTCTCTAAAAGTGTTTCAGCATAAGATGATTAATATATATGACTATATAGTACATTCAGTGCAGATGAATCGGTTGGTGGCCCAACAACAATATTCAGCACTTTCTAAAAGTGTTTTTAAGGAGTTGGTTAAACACCAGTGTACAATCTTTATTTAATTTTCTTTTCCCTACGATTAAAAAAACACTTAATTCAAAAGCATAAAAGTTGGCACATATGCATTTTCAATAGAAAACTGAATAAACAATGCTCGATGAAGTTGTTAATTTAAATACATTTTATTTTTTACTGGTCATCATTTTTAATCACTCGTGGCATCTTTGTCGTATTAATTTACACGCAAAACTACAACTTTTTTAAATAAACATCGCATTTAATTTTTAAAATTCTTTTCCTAAATAAAATGAACGGTTTTTTTCTTTCTTTCTTTTCAAACAAAATGCTCAAAAAGTATTTCTTGTGAAAGCATTACTAAAAGAAGAAGAAGAATCTCATAGGAAATGTACTTTAATAATTAGGTGCATTATTTTGCATAGAAAAGAAATATCTCTTGCGTAAGAAGATCATTATTAATTTTATTAAAAAAGCGATAATTAATTTTACAATAATTTTTTTCATTACTTAAGGCAGTTATATCAATAAATATTTAACAGTGCCTCATAAAACTCTGTTAAATAAAGGGCTATTCAATATTTCTTAATTTAATGTTTATGTTATTACAGCGTAACATTAACAGTTTTCGTTCTATCGTTAGAAAAGAAATTCGTAACACAATAGTTGCAAATAATGGAAAAATTAAATGTAACGGAAATGTTTAAATGCACCGTCTAGAAATTAAAGTGAGCAAAGAAGGAAAAAAAAAGTCTTTTAAAAAGATCTTCAGACCTTGAAATCAAGTTCAAGTTCATCTCTTCTAACCGTTCCACTCCAGATCATATCACATAGATTTCCATCTTATCGACCATCCTTTCTTTTATGATGCCTATTCGTCAAACTCCTGTTCTTGCTTCTAGATGGCAGCACCGTAAGCCAGCCGCAAACGATACAAAACACTTTATTCGATAAATAGGCAGACAGGAATCTACGTAAGGAAAAACGGGAGAGGGACTGTTCGAAATGGCCGTCACGAAAAACAGGAGCTCTGGATTAAGTGAAACTCCCGGGTCAACACTGCACAAAGTGGCCACAGTGTCCGGTGAGTTCATTTAAAATTGTTGGAAAAAATTGTTCAATTGCAATTGAAAAATTTTGCAAACAAATTGCGCGCATTGTTTACTTTGCAAAAAGACGAGATGCGCTAGTGACGGAAGTCGTTATGCAAATGATTGTTTTGATTTGAAACAATGCTTTTGTTGTTTTCATTGAAAAGCAATAAAACGGAATAAATTATCTATAATTTGTAAAAGGCAAGAAACTTAAATAAATTATTTTTGGCATAATATATTTTTATTACCTATGAAAAAAATATTATTATTTATTTAAACAAGGAACTTAATTTTAAGTTTATTTATTTATTTTTAATTTGTTCCTAAAATGTAAAGAAAAAATCATTTTAATGAAAAATATTTTTTTGTCGTTTTCTAAAAATGTATACGCATTTAAAGAAAAAAAGTTCATTTATAATATTTTATTTGAAGAATTATATTACAGTCGATATTTTATTTAACTTTATTCATTTTGCAATTAGAAAACAGATATTTTGAAGTTTTTTTAAACCATTTTTTAAGTGCTTGATTTACTTTATGCTAACAAAATGGCATCCAACTGGTAATTTTTGCTAATTATATTTCCCACTGTTGCTCAACACAGTCGCTCTTTTAAAATTATATACATGTTTCTTCTTTTTTTTTTTAGATATTTGTTAAATTTTTTTTAGCTTTTATGCTGCTAAATCGATACATTTAACGCGCTTGGCAAGATATTTTTTGTTGTGATAAAGTTTTTAGCATTCATATTTGATTCTCGGTGTAAGAAATATGATTTAAAAATACTTTGCTATCAAAGTGCAAATTAAAAAAAAGTAGTCAAATTAGTTTGTTATCTATTTATTTTTGAATGATACTTTAAGGTTTTGATCTATTTCATTTATTACTCCCTACTTCAAAAATAATTAAAAATAAAAAAAAATCTATTCAAGCATACTTTGAAATAAAATATACGTTAAAGTGTCAGCAAAAATAAATAAATAAAAAAATGAAGAAGAAAAATGTGTGTTGCCATTTGTTATACCTATATTCATGCCCTCATTTTCTATATCCCCCCACGATTGTTGACGCCTTGGAATAATTCAAACATAATGATTTGTTTAACATGAAAATATGTAGTGCCTGTGAAATGAAAGTTTACATTTATACCAAAAAAAAAAAAAAAAAAAACACTGCTTGCAGAGGTACTAAAAAACTTAAAAATTGCCGGTTGCATTCCCAAAATTTTTATTCGGGCTTTTATACATGACTGTTTTTATAACGAAACTGCTGCTACCGAAAAGTCCTCTTTAAGGTCTTTTTTATATCTTTCTATTCTCACAATTTTTTTTTTTTCTTTTTGTCTTATTCCGATTATTAAGAAATTGTCCAATCATTTGCGCCGAGCGATCTTTTAAATAAACGGCTCATTTAAAAATAAAGAAATAAATAAAAAATAATGCATACCTGCCAACTTTACGCTTTTCAAAAAGGTGTTTTACTAGTGGTAGGATAAAGTCATAAAAATTGAAATTGTATATCGGTGTTTTGTTTAACAGTTCGACCAACAATTAAAATAAAGCCTATTATATATATGATTAAATTATACGAATGTCATGGGAATCAAAATAATTTTAAACCGTATTTATTTAATAAAGAATAAAATGCGATTTTACAAATTTTGCCACCACATTAAATAGAAAAATAAAATCTTTCTAGAAAACCGGAAGAGTTTGCAAATATGCAAATGTTTTATTATTGCAATGTATTTTTATTTTGCAAAAACAAGACAGTTTTGTCTACCATGATATGTTATTAATATAAATGTTTATACTTGAGTAATGTTAGTAATGTATTGTACTTTAAGTTCGAATAGTTCATTCCGGTGCTGTGTAGCCTGTCGGGCAACACAATTATGCAAATTTCGAAAATGTAAAACCAATCGCATTTAAGCGTTTAGTAACCACTATTGTTTCAACAACAAACAGCTGAAGTATGCTGCTTTAGTTAGAATGTAGGGGAGAGTGGGGTCAATTGTAACAGGGTACGATTGTAACAGAGCAAAAATTTCGAGTGTCGGGTTCTAGATTTGGTTCCTAGGTGGCGCACAAGGTGCATTTAATAAATCTACATGTACACCCCTGCTGGCAACCATTTTTATGTACTTTTGAAAGAGTTACATCACAAAAGATATTTTCACGCTACGTAAGTACTTTTTTTGGAATTAGAATATTATATTGTAACAAAGTAATTTTGTTTAAACAAATAAAATTTATTAACCGAATATGTAAGTGGACACCTTAATTAACATTTCCAAAAAAAAGGATTAGTTTTGTTAATTAACTAGCATTGTTTTTAACAAATGAAGCTGAAATGGCGTCTTGGGGACAATTGTAACAATAAGTAAAGGGACGAATGTAACAGCTGAAAATAAATAATCTTATGTTTACAAACCATTACCTAACTCTTTAAGAACCATCAATAGTTTCCTATATCATTTATATTATGTTGCATGTGCATGTTATTTGTCACCTTTCACAGCATAAATTAAAATTTTTAACCCCTTAAAGTTAAAAGTTTAACCCTTTAGGTCTCTGCTCATTATTATTTTTACTCCTAAAATATCACTACTATTTTGATCAATAAAAAAATATATCACAACTATGATAATATGTATAATTAACTATGTTTTAGTTGAATTTATGAACTGTTACAATTGACCCCGTAAGTGGGGACAATTGTAACAGGTGCACGACTGTCAAAAATTGTTAATAACTAATATAATAACATTTAAAATAAGGTATTTATTTTTTTTTCTAGTAGAGGATAGTCTACTTTACTCGTCTGTCAATTAATAATAATAATATATTGGATTTTTTGTTAGTTAAAAATAGTTATGTAAAAAATGTTACAATTGACCCCACTCTCCCCTACTATTTAAAGTCGCACGTTCTAATAATCTGCAGGACTCAGATAGTCAATCGAATTTTGCTGTTCGAAGAATGGTCGAAGATGACTCAGAGAAGAGTAGTACCACTTTTTTCTTCTAGAGTTTTGTTCATTTATCAATCCAAGTTTTTTGACTTGAAGCTAGCAGCTTCCTGCATTATCCAGAAAATCTTATTTTTAAAATTCAAGTGGTAGCAGAATGTATGTTTCAATATTATACTCTTAGTTCGATAAAATAGATCAAATTTGTCTTTCCTATCATTGGAGCTATTGATTAGTTTCATGCAATTAACACGTTCACGCAGGCTGTTCACACCCAGGCCTGAAAGCGGGACGAAAAAGAGAAATTACGGGTAGAAGAACTATTTCAATATTAGATAATATTCGGAAGGAGTTAATCTATTCTCAACAATAACAATTCACTATAAAGAAAATTTTTCACGGCGAAGAAACAATTCTATATAAAAATTGCACCCGTTAAAAACAATTGGCAGTTATGGATTTTTATTATTCCCGGAAAAAAAAACAAAAAAAAGGAAATTTTTTTGTTGCCAGTTTTTACTCTGGTGCTCCACCGATGGTACGCGCCGCCCGATGAGACAATCTAGTGCGGGCTATCGGTGGCCCACGCAGGCGTGAACGTGTTAAAGTAAATTTCGAAAAATAAAGTTTACGTATAAAATGTTCGGTTGTGATACTAAGTTTTTGAGAGACTTAAAAATTTCTGCATGCAATCTTCAATTTTATTGTTATTTCTCTAGCACTACAAAACTCATCTTCAGAGGGTTTAAATTTGCAACTTTCACGATGATGCTAGGAATTTTATGTTGTTCCACCGTAGTCTTTAAAAAATGAACTTATATATAACTCAATAGATGTTGAACCCTCCCGATTTTGTCTGTTTCTAACTTAGTTAAAAATATGTTACTTTTTTTATTTTTATCTCGGTTTAGAAAAATGTTTTACAATGGTTTTCACCACCACTTTATAGATATACTTTAAGTAAATAAACAAAACCCTGACAATTAGCTTTAAAAAAAATTAATTGTTAGCAAAGTTGATATAATTCTTGTTTACAATTGCAAATTCGATTTTTATATTACTACCAGTGCAAATTATCTTAATCAGTTAAGGTAAGAACTGCGCTATTTTTAAGGTCTAGCGATGCCAACTGCATTGCATTTTGCGAAAGTTTTAATAAATTTGTAGGATGAGGGATTATTTCCCTTATCCTACTCTTAAAAGTCTCCCCACTCAAGGATGTCACAGTGAAAAGTGGTAAGCAAAAATCTATTAACACGTTGAATGCCATGGTGGTCACCGGTGATCGACAAAGGCAAGATTATTAGAAACACATAATTCGAGTAAATTTTAATTTTTTTTAATATTATTATCGTTACTGAAATGGTTTGAAGAAATTAATGCAATATGGAACACACAAAAATAGTTTTATTTATATACAAAGAGATGCCAACTTGCTCCGGACAGAGAATAAATATTTTCAAGTGGTAGCTTATTAATTGTGATTCCTTTTTAATAAATTCAATTTAGTAGATTTTTACCACCACTATTTCTAAACAATTCGTAGGCTTATGTAATTCACCACTTTTTATCATATATAAGTTGCTTATTCTATTCAATGCTCATATGTCATTTGTGCTTGTTGTACATATCATAATGCAATTCATTTTCAATGCTTAAATATCAATTGTGCTATTTATATTTATGATAATTTTTGTTTATTTCAAAAATCATGATTCATATTAATTTTTCAAATTATGTTTAATTTATCAAGCAAATATGCTTGGTCTCTTGTTTTTGCCACCTTAATGCTGCATAATTCAAAATGTTTTTAATTCAACCTGTAAATATTTCATGATGAATGGGTTGGGGGCCGCTGCGCGGCCCAGGCACCCAATTTTTGATAAATAAAGAAAGTAAATAAAGAAAAGAATCATATATAAGTGACTTATAAGCCTATATTGAGCACACAAGTCAGCAAATGTATGTAATTTCAATAAACAAATCAATCAATCATATCTAACTTGCTATACAATATCAGTCACCAGACTCTGTATACAAACTGTTTATATATTTATTTAATTTTCTGTAATTTCATGATGAATGGGATATGGGTCTAATGCGCGGCCCAGCTTTTGTTAAATAAAGTAAAGTCATATCTAACCTTTTAAAATACTAGCAAAATCTGTCTTATATTTGCAAATTTAATTTGTAGTTATTTAACAGTTTGGCCAGACGGGTAAGCCATGTAAAATTAGCACGGCATTCAACGTATTAAAAAGAAATTAAAATTATAAACTTTTTCTAGCAGGTTTGTTTCTGTTTACTCTTGCAAATAAAAATTTCGCTTTAAATATGAATAATAATTTGCAATGAATATCATGGTGGTAGTTATGATTGCATAATTAAATAAATAAAAATTGAGTTTTTAACATTTCTCACATTTTCAGTCGCTTGTGCTGAAATGCCAACTTGCTCCGCTTTGTAAAATAATATTTTCTAGTGGTAACGAAATTTAAGTTGCTCTTAGTTTAGTTTTTTAATTTTAATTAATTTCTTCACCACTAAAAATTATAAATATCATATAAAGTGCTAGGGGATAGCACGAAATTTACTATATAACTTCACTTTAACTTTAGCTATCACTTTATTAAAACTATTCCAGAAAGCGGAGCAGTTGGCATCCCTGCCACATTATGGAATTTTGTGGTATGTAGTGGTTAAAAATTAACTTTTTTTTATTTTCGCGACCTTTAGAAATAACTTTTTTACAAAAGGGAACTGGTTCGTCAAAAACTGTAAAAAGTGGTGACTAATTAAAAACAAAAATCTAATGAAGGAGATAAAAAGTACAACTTTTTATAGTTTATTTCTTTTAGTTAACTATTGAAGCTTGACAGAAGGAGTATGTTTACTTTAAATCTACGTAATTTACAAAGAGAGTCATGGGGGTAGTTACGATTGATTAAAAAAATAATTAAGTTAGCACCACTTCTTTTATTTCAAGGCGCGCGTGGCACTTTTGCATTATTTAATTCGGAAAGCTTTCTGAGAAACTTGAGCTGATCGTTTCTTCGTTGTTTTATAACTTCAGAAAATTATCGGATGCAAATTTCATTGTTTCTGAAAATGATAAAATACTTACATAACTTTGTTTGTCACTTATTATTTGGTTTGTTACAAATTAAATACTAAAGTAAGCTGTTTCCAACTGCAACAAAATTTCCGTAGCTACTGCAACAAATAGTAACGTCCAAATTTTTCTTGAAAGATTAAAATTCAAAAAATTTTGTTTTTAATTTTTAAACAAAATAACAACAAAAAAAACTTATAGATTTACTCAGAAACGGCTGTTTTCAAGTGTTTCGCCATTTAAAGCCATAATTTAAAAAAAAAAAATGTAAAAATGTGTGTATCTTACAAATAAAAGACATTAGACTATTAATAAATTAAGAAGTAACAAATAATTATAAAAAAAAATAATATTTTACATGAAATTATCTTTGGATAAGCTAGTTTTATAATTCTGAACGAAAATTTATGAGTTAATTAATTTATGAGATTAATTTGTGTAATTATTTAATTTATAATTATTATAATTGTAATTATTAATTTATGTAATTAATTTATGAGATATGGCGAAATAGGCATATTACGTTTAATTTTTGCGAGTTATAGAGTGACTCTATTATCTGACCGTTTTTCTGGCTTAACTTTGAGGACCGAGCCGTGGTGGCGCAGGTGATAGAGCGTTCGCCTCCCAACGAGATGAACAGGGTTCGAATCCCAGCAATGGCTGATCGATAAGAATTCTGGGCGTGGCTCGCAACGACAACAGCGCTGGCGTAAAATATCCTCAATTGTAAACAGATCATTCGTTAGAGTCCCCTTGGCATCAGGGTAACCGTGGGTGGTTTTCGTGGTTTCCTCTCCAGGTAATTCAAACGCGGGCTTGTTCCATCAAAAAGTTCTACACGAAGGCAAATTTCTCCCCATTCTTGATCCAGGAGTTTTCTTGCCTTCTGGATTGAGTTCAAAATTACAAGGCTAAGGAGTTGAACATTGGTAGTCGTAAACCCGAAATCGGGTCAGCTGTTCAACGGTGGTTATAAAATAAAACATATTTTCCAGATTGCGGTTACCTGACATATTTTAAGTGTCAAGATTCCAAATCCGCTGGGGGAAAAGTGATGTATTGTAAAATTATGTAATGTAAGTTTTTGTTTCTAAATTTGGAATTTAAGATTTTGTCTGCTCAAACGAATTAGATTATTCTCCTTTAAAATTGTCTTGTATTATGTAAAAAATTAATTTCTACCCACCGTATTCGTAAAGGGTTGCCAACTACATACTACGCTTTTTGCAAAATATTTTAGTGGGTGGCAGACAATCAAAAACTTAAAACTTACAGAGTTTTTAGTAATTTTGCCAACATTTTAAAAGCCTCACGTCGGAATAAAATGGCTTTTTATATAAGCTTTCGAATAATTTGCTAGTAGTTGGGTGAAAAATTGCTTTAAATCAAATTTATAAAAGAAAGAATAATACATTAAAGCATAAACTTAGCTACCTGGGAAGAAATTTTTTCAGAAAGCTGAGAAAATTGGCAGGCCTGTTCGTATTGACCAGCAGTCGCTGGAATTCGAACGCAATTCACCTCATTCAAAGACGAGTGCTCTATCTCCTGAGCCACCACGGCCTTTATATAGTCTATTTTAAAAATCTTCATTTTCGTACTTTCAACTAGTACAAGTCAACTTTTTCCTTTTCAGAAATAAAAAAAAATACCATCGCAGAAAATTAAATGAAGGAAAATTAAGAAAAGAACGAATAGAATGATTAATTCTAAAAAATTTCATTTGGACTGGTATAAACATTTTGCTTAACCAAGACAAATGTTTCTTTAGAAGTATTTTACGAGAAACATATATTTTTCATGAAATTATTAGACTGGTCGCTAAGAACAAGCCACAACAATAATTTTTAATGTAGAGTCTTACGCAATCACTGTTCATACCCCTCCTCCCCTTGTATAAATGATAATAAACCTTTCCCCCTTCTGTTCTTTCGTAATATTTTAATACCCGCATATTAAATATTTAGTTAGCGTTTTGGAAACGCAAGAGTTTCGTCAAAGTGAATAGACGTATTTCAAGGAAACCAGAAGAATAATGCTCGTGATTAATTGTCACTGCGAACTAGGGTCAAATAGCCATAGTCGACTCATCGAGAGTTAAATAGTCATAGTCTGTTTTAACAAGGCCCTGAAGGGCCTTTTACCTTTGCATCTGAATATTACTAATCGGAATTGGTAAAATAATGATTTAAAAAAGAAAAGAGATTAAAAAATCTAGCCAATTACTATGGTGTGTCTGATTGGTCGGCTGGCCCTCAGTGGGAGGAGCGAAAGTCGAATCAACCAATTGACGCGCCACCATATTTTATATATAAAAGTAGTAGGATTAGCATACCTGCCAACTTTTACGCATTTGGCGTAAAATTTTATTTCTATATTTAAAGTGGCAGTAAAATGTATATTCCTTGTATATATAAATTTAATTTATATATACATAATATAAAGATATAAATTTAAGTATTATATTAAAATTAAGTATATATAAATTTAATTTATAATCTTTTAGACCACCATTATTTTTTAAAAAATTAAGCATATATATTAATGTAATGCTATTAGTGTAGTCCGCATAAACTTCTCAAATTACAGCGTATGTTTCTACCTAAAATTGTAAATTAAATTCCATTTTACTACCACTGGGAAAAATCATCGTCGAAAGAATTAAAAGTTGGCAGGTATGGATTAGATGCTATTTTTGTTAAATTGACCTAGATTTTAATATGCTATTTAATTTGATCCAATTTTTCGGACTGTTTTTATTTGAATATTTAGAGTGGTAAGAAAATTTTATAGTTTAACATTTTATTACTAATTTAATAAATTAAATATTCTTCTCCACCACTACATACAAAAAGTTTAAACGTATATATAAAATAGACAAACTGTAGCTATAACATGGAACTTTCCTATGTATGTCTCTTTGGGATATTTCATGATGAATGGAATGAGGGCCATTAAGGCCTCAGATGCCCAGTTCTACAACAACGAACGAATAGCTATAACGTGGCAATATCCTCCATAGTGCCTTCTTGCCTGCTACCGAATGGATCAACGCCTCCTATAACTGAAAGCCTCCACACGGTTTTTTATAGGTAGTGCGATCAGACCACTGTGAAGAAGATCCACTTTTCGAACAAGTCATTTAATACAATATCTAGTTAAAATAAGAAAGTGGTAGCAAATATATGACTTAAAATTTGTTTTATTTATGAATATTATTGGTTTGCCTTATTCACTTGTCAACCACTACAGATTCAATTCTCAAATATATATGATAAATTTCTCCCAAGTACTTTTATAAAAGGTTTTTGGTTCATGCGCACAACTGACTCACTTTTTAAATAGTCTGCGCGGACTACTTATAAAAGACCGAGTGGAGGCTTTCTGATGTAGGAGGTGATGAATGGATCCCGTTCGAAATTATACGACAAGTAGTATGTATATAAATTGTTTCAACAGAGATGCCAACTTGCTCCGCTTTGTAAAATAGTGTTTTCTATTGGTACCGAAATTTAAGTTACTTTTAGTTTAGTATTTTTCATTATAAGTAATTTTTTCACCACTAAATATCAAAAATTAAAAGTATCATATAAAATGCAACGTTAAAGCATCAATTTACTGATTACTGTATTAAAAAGTAGACGTAACTATCTTTATTTAGCGAATTTTACTATATAATTTGCTACCACTTTATTAAAACTTCCAGAAAGAGGAGCAGTTGGCATCCATGTATCAATAATATTTTCATCATATGTTATACAATTCATTTGCTAAACTTGTGCCTTTGCACTTAGCTTTCTTCGCATATTCTCAAGCACGCGTTCGTAACACATTTTATTTTTACCATATCAAATGAATCGGCGAGAGCCTTCGGGCTGGTACTGAGAGTCGAGACAAAATCTAATGCAGATACATTTTCAAGAGCGAACAAAATTAAACAAATTAATTTATTTGGTTACCGCTTTAAATATTCTGGGAAGATAGGATTTTCGTGTTGGCAGCTATGGTAATGGCATGGCTGAATGTCTAAACAAAAGAGGTATTTCCTTCTTTTATTTACCACTTTAGCTTCAAAAAAGCACTCTTACGTATCTTCAGACTCAAATAAAAATAGTTTTATTATTAATTACGATTATCAGAACTATCTAATTTTTACAAAATAAATACTAGCATTAAAGAAGCCATCATAAATGATAAATAGAACTATCTTGTTTCTGCAAAATACATACTAATTAAAAAAATACTACTACTTTTTATTTATTTTTTGAAAAAAGGTGCAGTCACACGCGGTTTAGTGCTAAATAATTAATTAATATTTTTTTTCATGTTATGTTGCGAATGATTTTCAAAAGAACAAGATGTGTTTGAATAATTTTAATTACCAGACTATATTCGAGAATAATTAATACCTATTTTTTTCCTGTCATGCATAAAACTGCCTTTATTTTTTTGATTTAGAGTTTATAACATTTGATTTGAATGGATTTTGACCACCATGACAATAAATAACTTAAAATTGTGTAATAAAGACTGCATAATCATAAATCACTTTCCTTTGGTTGAGAAATCAAAATAATTTTATAAAAGAATATCTGATTTTACGCATTTTCAATATACATTAAAATATTAAATCCTTAAATATTTAATAATCTACCTTAAATAATAAGAACAGAAAATTTCCTAAAACAAATTTCCTAAAAAAATTTCCTAATGCAGAATGTTTTCAAAAACTTGAAAAACGTTTTTATTTTAACCCCTTTTTTTTAAACTTAGTAGGAAAAGTAAAACTTTAACTATCAAAGTACTTCTTTAACTATCAAAACTTAATTATTTCATTCCTAACGGAAAGTAGTTTCTAAGCTTTTTCGAGAAATAATTTTATATATAGTTAAAAATGAGGATTATTTTCCTTTAAATGTGTATTGCATTGTACATTTATTATATATTTCGTATTATATAAATAGTTAAGTTTTAGATACTAAATAAAAATGTTTAAGTTATAAGGCTGGACCAAAATATTAATTGATGGTCTTGTATTAAAACAGTAATGAAATACAAAAAATGAAAATTACAAAAAACAGAACAGTTGTTAAATGTAAATTTTTCTAACTAGGCGCTGTGTATTGTTTCTTATTTTATCTGTCACGATAATTTTCAATAATTTTTGTTTAAAGATATCAAATTGATTCCTTTTACAATTAGGTATGTTAACAGAATGGAAATGGGCTGTTTATTATTACTTTAAAAACTTTATTTTTAATAATTAGGAAAATTTAAACAACAATAAAAATTCAACAAAGTTTTCTAAATTTGATCGATCAATTAAGCAACTACATAACGAAAAAAAATTTGTAATTATCCCCCCATAGACAAAGCTAGCAATAATATGTAATCTTCTGTAAAAAAATTCGATGTTGAACTTATGAATAAAAAATAGTAAAAATTTTCAGCTCATCAATTTAAATAATAATATTATCATTGTAAATTTCTATCTTTATATGAGAGGTTCGAAATTAATAATATACAATTTCCATACTTAGTTATCAAGCTAAAATTTTACAAAATTTCTATTGAATTTAGAACAATCACTTGTGGGTCTAATACTTACCTATCTAAACGTGACACCACTTCCTTTAACTACTTAAATAAAATTATTAACAATATTATTAAAGAAGGTTTTTCTTGGATTATCACCACTTATCAACCGATTTTAAAATTTATGAAACAAAATAAAATTAATTCTACTGCGACTTAGGATTTCTAAGATCTCTTTAATAACATTCCCCTTTCTGAGCTAAAAGATGTTCTTTTGAGTTATAACTATGAATATTAAAATATCCTTAATTGCGATTTTGATTATTGGAAAATCATTAATATTTGTCTTTTTAATGATTTTCTTTAAAATGGAGAACATATTTTTGTTTAAATTAAAGAAATACCACAAGGCTCTAATTTTTCATCTATCTCAGCTAACTTATTTTTACACTATTATTAAAAAACCTTTACTCTTAATATTAAATTTGTTTTTAGATTCAGAATTACACAATTTTGTTAAATAATATTTATCCCTGCGAATTAATCTTGCTTCGTAATCATGACGATAATATTAATTCTTATATTTTGGATTTAGGTATTAAAAAATAAGAAAATATCTGCATTGTTGATTTATAAAAGAAATGATTTTAATATAAATAAAATAATTACTTGGAATTCTAATGTTATTAAAAACATTTATATAAATATAATTTTTAATCAAATGAATAGAACTAAAAGAATATGTAGTAATGTTTATTTATACAAAAACAAAAAGACAAACTCTTTCTAAATTTTATGAAAAACAATTCATGGTTACTTTTTTAAAAATAAATGCTATAAATTTCTCTAAGACCATAAAAATTGTATAATTGAGAATCAATTGCCCCAATTGCAAAATTGAAAATTGTCCGAAATTTAAAAGCTTTAATTTTCCACCACTGTAAAAAATTTTTTACCCAAAAGCGTAGAAATCGACAGCTTTGGATTATAGTCAATTACAATTAACTATTTTTATCTATTAATTATAGTTATAATTCTGCTTAGGTATACTTACTTAAGCTTTAGAAAAGTTATTTTGATCAAATAGTTGGTTATTTAATTGTGTTAATATTACATAATTATGCATTATTCTTTGTATTAGTATTACATTATAATAGACAAGAACCTGGATTATGGAATCTTCTTTTAGCAAAATAAAATCCGAATAATGAAATACTAGTTGTATCCACTTTTTATTTTTGAAAAGAGAAAATATATTTAAAAAAAATAAAAAAAAGAATTCAAGAAACAAACTGATTAATATATTAGGATGTAGGATGGCAAGTTTCTCTTAGTTTTGATACAAAAACAAATAGTAGAAAAATTTAAATCAGGCTAATGCTTGACATTTTTTTAGCTACTCAGCTTTTTTTGCGCATTTTTGAAATAATAAATTTCCGTATATTTTAAAAAAAAATTAATAATAATTAAAAAATTATTTGAAGTTTTCGATTTTTCCAAAGAGTCTTTGCTTAGTGCTTCTTAATTGCCAGGATGCCCTTCGAAATAAGTCATCGATATATTTAGTCAATCGATAATTCTGGTCAAATAATGTAATACCGTTTGCGTGACAAAATTCTTATGACAAAAATTGATAGATATTTGGTGATGTCTCAGTTCACGACGACGAACAACGTAATAGGATGACATAATAGGAATCTTTTGGTCTTTACGCTACCTCTTAAAAAAAGCATAGACAATTATAGATAACTATTCCTCATTGATTGAAAGACAATCAATACCACATAAAGTCATATGAAGTTTAATTTAAACTAACATGACTATATATTAATTAGTTGAAAATTTAATTAGATATCCTAGGTACACAATTAAAATTAATTATTACAACATTCCCGTTCAAGTAATGAAAATGCAAATTCAGAGGCTTGAAATCATGTGGAGAGTTTCTGTTAACTCAGAATTCGTCATAGATGTCAGATAGGCCAACGATGCACTAAATAAATTGTAAAAAAAAAAAATGAATGTTTGGGAGATGAAAAAATAATTGTTTGATTTTGTTGATTATTAAAGCGAGAAACTTAGCAATATTTTTCAAAAAAAAAAAAAAAAAAAAAAAAAAAAAATGGCTGTTGCACATTGAAATTTAATGAATTGGTTGACAATATTTAATATAAGCTAGAACAGCTTCGACAACAACTTGCTACAACAACTTCAAAATGTCGTACATAGAAAATATTTACATGAATGTTAACATTTTGAGGTAATGAAAAATTTTACTTCAAAATGTTTTACATGAATACATACATTTGTAATAATAACCTAAGAAAAATTAGAGTTAATAATAATAACAGATACAAAGAATAAAATTGCAAACAGGTAATAAAGGCAGAGTAAAAATATATTTTTCTACCACTTTTTAAACATTTGTATGGGGTCGCAAGTAACTCACAAACATTTTACGTTTCGAAAACGTATATTTAAGCATAGCCGCCGACGACTATGGAATCTCAGAGATATTTTATTTTTATATTTAAAGTCGTTTTAAAGGTCACATAAGTTTTATATTTAACTATGGATTTTTTTAAAATTTAATGTAAAATGATCTTAATCATCAGTAATAATAAATAAATCAATTACAAATGTATGTGCAATTTGCTTAAGTTATAGTATGTTTTAAGCCTTGGAAAATTAATATTTCCTTTTATCTACAATTTCAGTTCAATTATTTTGTCACTACTGCACATAGACTTTATGCGGCCCACTTACAGTATGTTAATAAAAATTAATGGGTCACAAAGATTCCCCGTAATTTTAGCACGTTCGCGCCGGGTGTTCAGGCCTGAAAGTGGGACGGAAAAGAGAAAAAATTGGTAGAAGAACTATTTCAATATTAGATAATATTCGGGAGGAGTTAATCTATTCTCAACAATAACAATTCACTGTATGGAAAATTTATCACGGCGAAGAAGCAATTCAATATAAAAATTGCATCCGTTAAAAACAATTGGTAGTGATGGATTTTTATTATTCCCGGAAAAAAACTAAAAAATGAAATTTATTTGTTACCAGTTTTTACTCCAGTGCGCCGCCCGATGAGACAATCTAGCATGGGCCACCGGTGGGTCACGCCGGCGTGAACATGTTAAATAACAATTATGAAAAAATATATTTATTTATGCACAAACTTCTTTAATAAAGAATTAATTTTTAAGTTTTAAAAGTACTACTGTATGTTAACTTACTTAATCTTGAAAGGTGGATTTTTGCTTTATATACGGATAATTTAAAATGTAAGTCCTTGTGGTTGTTACGGTTCACCAAAGAAGTGGTAAAAAATAAATAAATATGAGTTGAGTTTCTACCAATTATTACTTTTTTAGTCGCCCTATCTTAATTAATGAAAGGTTAACGAGAGTCAAAAATGTTATCTTGTTCTGCTTTGTTGTCCAGTTTTTAAGTAAATTTATATTTTGATGAATGATTCTTATTTAAATAAATTTGATTTCAAACTATTTTGCCCTTCACAGCTAAGATTAATTCAAGAGCACATTTTGAAGCTTCACTTTGTTTTGGACAAATTATTCAAGTGCTAATGTTTCTCTTCCACTTAAAATTTAACACTAAAAAGTGGAGGTCATCTATCTCTTTCAACCTTTTCATAGCTACCAAAATTTTTGATTCTCTACCACTTAAAATATTCTCTAAAAGTGGAGGTTATCCTTCTCTGGAGAATGAGTTAACACTTTCAACCTATACATAGCTACCAACTTTTTCACGTTTGCGACAGATTTTGATTTTAAATTTAAAGTGGTCAAAAGATTTATATTTTATTAAAACTGATTTTAGTACTATTTACTAACATTACATCATAATATAAATTTAAACATACAAAAATTGGGATGAAATCTTTAGGGAAGCCACTGCTCCTTTCTATTCAAACGATTTAATCGATTCATAGCGAATTAAATTGTAAAATTTGTTGAATAAAGATTACCACGCTCACTTTTTAAAAAAAAATTACCAATTAATAATAGCAATAAAACTACTTACATTTAACCCCTTGAAGACGGGTAATTACTTACTTTATTTAACAAAGGCTGGGCACCTGGGCCGCGCAGAAAACCCATATCCCATTCATCGTGAAATTACAGAAAAATTAAAAAATATAAACAGTTAGTATACAGAGTCTCTGGGATGACTGATATTGTAGAGCAAGCACCTTGCTTGTTTAACTGAAAAGAAAGTGAAAATAATTCTAAGCAACTTGCTATAGTAAAGATGGCTGCGTATTTATTGTCCACATGAGGTAGCAGGTTCGGATTTCAAGGCTATGGTAAAGATGAATTTATTGTCCACCTGAGATAGCAGGTTCGGATTTCAAGGCTATAGAAAAGATGGCTGTGAATTTATTGTCAACATGAGGTAGTAGGTTCAGATTTCAGTAGTTGAGGTTGTAATCTGTTGATGTTTTGAACTATTGATGTTAGAGTTGGAGATTTTTACTTATGTTTATAGTTTCGGTATGAGGCGTCAGAGGTGAAGTGTGCAGCTATTGGTCTAATGTTTTTGTCTTTTTTAAAGTTTTCAAATTTGAATATTTCATTGAAATTAGCTGTATTGTATTGCAGTTGATTGTTTTGTCATAAAAATCTGCATTAAGTTTGTAAATGTATTGAGAGAGAGTCGGGATTTTGAGATCTTTGTGAGGACGGGTAATTCATAAAAGCATTCGTACAAAATCAGAACGTAAATAAATAAAAAACGGTAACTTAAATGTAGGCGTTGTTAGATTGACAGACTTACTTTGCTTTAATTTTTGTTGATTTACCTTTTGCGCCGACTGTCACAAATACGTGCCAGCATAAAACCGTATCAATCAGGAATAAAAGATAAAACTGGTAACCAAAGTAGTTCTTCAGCTGTTTATTTGTGGGCGGGGTTATAATTGTTTGATTTATTTAATTCACCATTACTTTAGTTCAAAATAAAATTATTTAGTTATATATTTTGAACTGACATTGATTTTATATATGATTAAACTAACAATAATTAAAGTAAAAGCAAAGTAACCCTGTCAAATTAACAACGACTACATTTAAGTTACCGGTTTTTAATTATTTACATCCTGATTTTGTAGGAATTCTTTTATAAGTCACCCGTTTTCAAGGGGTTAATCATATATATAATCAATGTTAGTTCATAGTATAAGTAAGTAATTTTATTTTGAACTAAAGTAACGGTGAATTAAATAAATCAAACAATTATAACCACAATAAACTGTTAAGGAACTTGGTTACCAAATTTATCTTTTTACCACGATTGATTCGGTTTTATGCTGTCACGTGTTTGTGACAGTCGGTGCGAAAGGGCTATTGCAGTACTTCGAATTTTGGATATGTAGTGGGGAAAAATTACTTAAAATGAAAAATACTTTTTTATTAAGCGGAGCAAGTTGGCATCTTCAGATCTAGCAAAATTATTCTCTTATCTTTTAAATCAATACACCTGCTTAGGGGAGGTTTTCCCCTCCGAGGATAGGAATACTGTGAGATTTTAATCTAACTCAAATTTTACGTTATTTATTTTTATTATTCTCACTAATCCCACTAACTCATTAAAACTGATAGTTCCATATAAAAATGTTTTTAACAATTTAATCTGAACTGATCTTGTGTATGTTTTTGCTTTTGTCTTAATGTTTGTTTGTCCTCCTTTCCTCTATCTCTTTTCCTTTTTCATAAATTTCATTAGCATTTAACTACTAATTATTCACTAACTTTATTTTAATTTAATCCTTTGAGTTGATAAATAATCATAAATCACTGAGGAGGCCTCATTGGCCTGGTACTTGTTCGAATTATGTTCTAGTATCATACATCTATCAAAATTTTAAACTCTTCGGCATGTTTATATTAACTAAATTGTTATTTCAATGCTGCTTAGAAAATCGTAAGGCAGCTACGCAGTTTTAAGCTCTGTTGAATAAGGTATATAGATCTGCAACTACTGTAAAATTTCAGCAAATATAAGTATTACCTCTACAACCTGTTTTGAACCAGGATATTCATTGAAGTTAAGACTTCACAATTTCGTATCTGACGACGTGATTGTGTAGTAATAATATCAGCATTGCTCCCTGGCCGTCTTTATTTTCCAGACAAGCTGGTATTCATCGATTTGCATCGAATTCCATCGATTTTAGTGTCTTCCCAAATAGGTTGCGAAATATTCCCAAGATTTCGTAGGAAATTTTTTTATTTCTTTTTCTTTTTAAACTTTTCCTGAATTCAAACTATTTCAACTCTCTTCTTTTGTTTGAAAAATAATTTATTTAAATTTTAACAAATCTAAAAATCTGGAATATAACAGCATTTTTGCTATATATTTATTTCCTCTAGATTCTTCAGTTCATTACAGAATTTTTTTTAGAATGAGAGGTCGTAACTATCTGAGAAATAATTCTTTCGCTTAATTTAATACGCAAAACACATTAAAACAACATTAGAAATATAAAACAATAAACAAGCATAGTTGTTACTGCAAAACCTGACTTCAACCCATCCCTATTTTGGGATGAGAAACTCTTAATTTATATATTAAGAATTAATTATCTGAAATATAATAATAGAATAATAATAATGAATTCTAATAATAGAACTCTTTGACGATACAGGTGATAAAGGAAATTAGCAGGAGGATGTTTTATTTCACGTAAATTTTAAATTTAAAGGTGGTAAGAATTACATATAAATACGCGATTTTTTTAAAAAAATGTCTTAAAACATGTTGCTCACATACCAGAAGTTGGACAAAAATACGGAAACAACTAACTTCTCAATGTGAATAAGATTTTGTTTTGCAGCAAATGTTTTGCAAGATTTTGCATGGCAAAACTGTTTGAATGTTTTAAAAGATCGAAGTTAAGAAATATTTCCATATATATGGGTGATTCTCACGAAACATGACAATTCGGACCAAAAAATTTCTTCAAATTTAAAGTCTTCAAAATAAACTGAATTTTTTTTTTGTATACTTCTCTAGTTACACTTATTAATACCTTAGAGACAGCAGTGTAATTTATTGACATTTGCTCGAGAAAAAAAATTAAATAGAAATTCACCAAATCTTGAATGCCAGAAAAATGACACATTAGCTTATAAATTTGAAAAAAAACAGTCATTTTAAGCTATTCGTAAGTAACAAAACCTAGGCCTTTATGTTAGGTGGACCATTAATTGCCTAAACTAATTATTTTATCCACTGTAGAAAGAATCAAAAATGTTTTTGCTGCTGATATGTACAGAAAAAAATTGTACGTAGTAATCTATCATTAAATAAATAAAAAACTTTGATTACAGTCAGTCATATAACAATCTTACATAAACTTGACATTAGGCTAATATTTGCTTTACATTCAACAGTTTAAAAAATTTTCTGGTAACTGTTTCAATTTCATGTCATTCATAAACCAGGAAAATGACAGCCATGATAATGACAAATTTACCATTTTATAGCATATAGCTTTACTTTAATTTAATAGTTCGGCCTAAGACGGTTATATTCTGTAAAAAACAACAGGATTTCTTAAAATAACTCTGATAAATCTATGTAGTTTATGTTATTTATGATTTCAAGAAGCCAGGAAAATGACAACATAAAAACCTACTCAACTTGAAAAATTTTTTGAAATAGATTTTGAACCAGAAGATTGGTTCTTTATTCATGTAACAAGACATGTTCATATAGGAGGGTATCTAATCAATCTATTAACATAAGTAATTGATTGCTGGCACTAACTATTTTGGTTATAAACCACTAAATAAAAGTTGCCAGGAAAATGACAGATTTTCTTGGGACAAGCAAATTATTGTCAGCAAAAATTATTTTAAACAAAGTTTTCGTAAATAATACCCTCTGCGTATAATCTAGAAATGCTTACAACGGTTGAGATAAAAAAAATTAGATATTGAAAAATTTATGGGAAGTTTTGAAGCTAGTTATTATTGGAAACATTGTTTGGGACATGCCAGGAAAATGACATTTTGAAGTTCAATTAAATTTTTTAACTATGCAAAACAGTCATTGCTAGTGCAGAGTCATTTTAAAATGTTAACAGCGATGCTATTTATTATTTTTTTAAAAAAAAGCAAGGGACAGTGAATTGTCATATTTCGTGAGAATCACCCATACATATATATATATATATATATATATATATATATATATATATATATATGGGTGATTCTCACGAAATACGACAATTCGGACCAAAAACTTTCTTCAAATTTAAAATCGTCAAAATAATCTAAATTTTTTGTACACTTCTTTAGTTACACTTATAAATATCTTACAGACAGCAGTATAGTTTATGGACATTTGCTCGAGGAAAAAAAATAAAATAGAAATTCACCAAATCTTGAATGCCAGGAAAATGACATATTAGCTTAGAAGTTTAAAAAACATTCATTTTAAGTTAATAGTAAGTAACTCAACTTAAGCCTTTATGTTAGATGGACCATAAATTGCTTAAATTAATTCTTTTGATCCACTGTAGAAAGAATCAAAAAAAATTTTGTTGCTGATATGTACAGAATAAAATTGTGTATAAGTATCAATCATTAAATAAATAAATAACTTTGATTACATGCAAGCATATTACAATCATACATAAACTTGGTATTGGGTTAATATTTGCTTTCCCTCCTTACAGTATTTGCTGTTAAAAAAATTTCAGGTAACAATTTAATGTCCTGGCACTCATAAGCCAGGAAAATGACAGCCAGGATAATGACAAATTCTCCATTTTATAACATATAACTTTACTTTAATTAAATATTTTAGCCTAAGACGTTTATATTCTGTAGAAAACAACAGGAGTTCTTAAAATAACTCAGATAAATCTATGTAGTTTATGTTATTAATGGTTTCAAGAACCCAGGAAAATGACAACACAAAAACCTACTCACCTTGAAAAAAATTTTGAAATAGATTTTGAACCAGAAAATTGGTTCTTTATTCATGCAACAAGACATGTTCATATAGGAGGGTATCTAATCAATCTATTAACATACGATATTGATTGCTGGCTCCATTTAGTTTGGTTATAAGCCACTAAATAAAAGTAGCCAGGAAAATGACCGATTTTCATGGGATAAACAAATTATTGACAGAAAAAATTAATTTAAACGAAGTTTTTGTAAATAATACCCTCTGCGTATATTCTAGAAATGCTTACACCGGTTGAGATAAAAAATATTAGATATTGAAAAATTTATAGGAAGTTTTGAAGCTAGTTATTATTGGAAACATTGTTTAGGAAATGCCAGGAAAATGACATTTTGAAGTTCAATTAAATTTTTTAACTGTACAAAACAATCAATGCTAGTGCAAAGTTATTTTAAAATGCCAACAGCAATGCTATTTATTAATTTTTTTAAAAAAAAGTTCTTTTAGTATTATAGTATTAGATCCTGGAGCAAGGGACAGTGAATTGTGATATTTCGTGAGAATCACCCATATATATATATATATCAACAATATAACAATCTTTTTCGCTTCTTCCAGTCTGCTTGTCCTCTGCTTTCTGACGACTAGACAACATGAAATTTGTTTTATTTTCACTACGCTTTGACAAAATTTTTTTTTTTAAAATTACAAATCGTTTTTACAAGGGACATTAATATGTACTTAGTAAAATAAAAAATAGGTTAGAATAAATTATTATTTAAGCGCTTCATATACAATCTACATGACCAAAAAGCAATAGGAATAATATAATCTGAAATCTTAACAAGATGTTTTCTACTATACATTATTTTGCAATGTGTTTTTATTTATTACTTCAATATTTTATTATGTTTGTATTTTTTGCAAGTACAGGGGTTGGACAAAAAAATGGAAATTTTTTAAACTTACTCTATGCAAACAATCTTTCTTTTACCAGCAAATGTTTTGGAAGATTTTACATTTCAAAACTTTTTGCACAGTTTGAAATATCATGCTGAAAGCTTTTTGAAAAGGTATCCTTTTTGCACATTGAACATTTACATCGGCGCATGAAGTTAAAAGTTTCTTTCCCTTTTCAAGTAAAATCGCATTCTAATATAAATATTGCTATCCTATGAAATCATTTCAGAATTTATAGTAATAAAGCTAGAAAAAGAATCATTACTTTCTCTCCTCATTTTAGTTTATCCAAATTTTGCGTGGGTGAAACTGACATCATTTCTAAAAGCTTCAATTACGATCTTTTAAAATATTCAAACAGTTTTGCCATGCAAAATCTTCTAAAACTTTTGATGCGAGACAAAATTTTATTTACATTTAATTTAAAAGTGTTTCCATATTTTTGTCCAGTTTCTGATACGTGAGCAACATGTCTTAAGACATTATTTTTTAAAAAGAAGCCCGTATTTTATATGTAATGCTCACCACTTTTAAATTTAAAATTTACAATTAATAAAATATCTTCCTGTTTATATTATTATCTACTTCTTGTTAGTTTTTCAATCTAATCATTATAATGTTATCGTGTGATAACATGCGATATAAAATCAGGTAAACTTGTTAGCTACGATTACGTATTACGCAAATTTAATGTATGATTTTTTGTTTCATTAATTCACTTTCATAGTAAAATAAATAATAATAATGAATAAATAAACAAAGGCAACATTAGAAATTCTTTGATCCTAAACTTTAATTGTACCGGGATACGTGTATTTACTGTTATATCTATATGGAACTAGATATATTAAATATTTACATTTGGAAAAGACATCAGTGACTTTTATATAATTTAAGCGCTGCCCGAAATAGAAAATTACTATTTTTTTAAAGGCGAAAAAGCTACCACTTTTGTCGTGGTAACATGTTTGCGTCGTGCAAGGTAATATTGCATTAACTCTACATATAAATTAATAAATCGTGTAAATAAAATGCTTTCATTTAATGATATCTCATGATAAAGCACTCAGTATTGACGAAATTTCTAGGGGATTAAAATTTTTAGGGGATTTTACAGCGCTATCGGGGCGGTGAACGGTTATCAGCACCTGGCAACACTGATACATGATACCATTTTTAAACTAGTATTGTTAAACTATTTAAGTCATTTGACAAATAAAAATTTAACAGAGTTTGAAAAATTATGTAAATACAATTGGGAGCTCTTTTTTTTAAAGCTACCACTTAAATGTTTCCCATTCGGTTGGTCAGTTTTATAAAAATGCATTTTATTTAGAAAATTAAGTATAGTTGTGGTCACCAATATATTAAACTAGCTGGCTTTGCAACCAGCTTGGTCACCTATCAAACTTATCTAGTACAACGTATAAACCTTAACTCTAATCGAGCTGAATACACAACACAAAATTTTAATTTAAATCCTAAATTTTAACACCTCAATTAATTTTATACAATTTACGAACCAAATCTTTTCGCTGTATAGCGGAAGTAATTTGATTTAAATTTCAACTAATTCCGTGATATTCTCAAAGTTCTGCATGTATTGACTTATAGTAATAACTTAAAATCTCGATCAAATCACAACAATGACCTTGACAATTAATCATAGTGGGCAGCAGAAGCAGAGATGCCAACTGCTCCGGACACGCCAAAATAATTAAAAAAAACGGTAAATTACTACAAAGTAAATTTTGCATATATTTAAATATTTTTGCTTGCTTTTTAATAGGTATAGCATGACTTAAGTACTATATAGTGGTAAATTATACAAACCTACGAATTATTTAGAAATACTGGTAGATAAAAATCTACTAAATTGAATTTATTAAACCAAGAATTACAATTAATAAACTACCACTTTAAAATATATATTTGCTGTCCGGAGCAAGTTGGCATCTCTGCAGAAGTATTAAAAGTATTTAAATATCAGTCGTGAAATAAGACAGAAAACACATCCCGATGCTCCATTACGTGCTGTATATCTTCCTCACGCATCTCTAGAGCTATAACTTAAGTATCGTATGGCTCGAAAAAGACAGGCGCCATCAGTAATTGGCAGGACAGTTGCGAGACCCTTGCCAACGCCTCCTGTTACTGAAAGCCTCCACACGGTTTTTTATAGGTAGTCCGATCAGACCACTGTGAAGGATATCCACTTTTCGAACGAGTCATTTAATACAAAATCTAGTTAAAATAAGAAAGTGGTAGCAAATATATGACAAAGAAATTTGTTTTATTTATGAATATTATTGGTTTGCCGTATTCACTTGCCAACCACTACAGATTCAATTCTCAAATGTATATGATGAATTTCTCTCAATTACTTTTATAAAAAGTTTTGGGTTTATGCGCACAACTGGTTCACTTTTTAAATAGTCTGCGCGGATCTACATATAAAAGACCGTGTGGAGGCTTTTTGATGTAGGAGGTGATGCCCTAGCTCCTTTTATGTTTAAATTTTTTACTGTCATTTTAGAAAGGTTCACACGATATATATATATATATATATATATATATATATATATATATATATATATATATATATATAAGTTCAAAATGAAGATAAAACAAAGGTAAATTACAGACAAATGAAAAAAAAGGGGGGGAAATAATAATAATAACAAACAACTGGGGAAAGAAAAAGAATTAATTAAAAAAATAAAATGGATAAAGTTTTTTTAAAAAACCGGAAAATAAAAGATATAATCTTTTCATCAGCCCACACGATTATATCCGAAAAAGAGTGCTTTCTAATATTGTATCAATATAGCCAAAGCAAAATATATCAGTACAATAGTGTGAGGAGCACTCAAAAAATTGTTTTTGCAAAAATTACGACAAATAAAATTAAACACAACAAGTAAAAATAACACGTAAGAACAGAAAATAGAATATAAAGGAAGAGCAGAATAAAACAAAATCTATAAAGCGAGTAGTGAAATGTAATGAACTTACATGAACGGGAAATTTTTCAAGAATGATTTAAAATGTTTACGTAACAAGATTGCCAGATTGCAAACTATGAAAACAAAAGCGCAAATTGAGCGTAATTAGAGGAGTTTAAAGTGCGTTTGATTTGTTAGTTACCAAGGATGGGCCCGAAAACGGATGTGGCGAGGTAATATTATACTGGATAATTTAGAGAAGTTGACTATAAATAATTTTAGAAAATAAATATTTATTTAAGAAAAAAATAGAAAAGAGAAAGAAACATGAATTGCCAGTTTTGCACATAATGTTTGCCACGGATTTGCCCGAAATGGATTTGCACATGGAAAAATTGTATAATTTAATATATATATATATATATATATATACTTTATGTGGAAGTAAAATAATATTAATTTCTTTTAATATTATTTTACTTCCATATAAAGTATTTTGTAAAAGTGTTCCGTAGAATTCAAAATTGTTCACAGTCATGCCTAGAATCGTAATAATCGAGTTGATAATGAATTATTATATAATGGATTATTATTCTCAATTTTATTCATTGTTGCACGCGGTTTGAAAAATGCTTACAAATTGCACTAGGGAGCAACCGATAGGTTTTATGAAAATTAACAATATATACTTAACCACTTCTCTGCTACGTAGGGAGTGGTAGAAAGAAGGTGATAATAAATTTCAGTTTATGATGTAATACTTTAAGGTCATGTTTTTTTTTTTTTTTTTGTCTTAAGTGTCCTTTTGCAAAATAACAAACAAGTGTATCTGTTTGTGAATAAAACCTATATGTTCTTCATAAACCTATATGTACATACCAAAAAAAAAAAAAAAAAACTAAATAAATCTATAGCTTTCGGAACAAAACTAATTACAGAGTTCCAATTCCCAAACCCGAATTAGTTAAGATCAAGTACTTGTATGAATGCAACAAAAAATGTGTTGCATTACATTTAATTTTTTAGTCATATCTATTATTTAATTTTGATGTAAAAAAGTAGTAATATTTTTGATAAACTACAACTTATACAGATTTTTTAAACATTTTTATAAAAAATTTTATGTTAGTAAAAAAATTTTTTTTTTTTAATTCCATGATGAAATAACTTTTAAAGGTAAACAATAGAAGTAAAGTTAGGATATTAAACGCGTTTCGAATGATGGATTTGTTTGCTATGAAAGCCAATAGAATAAACTTTAAAACGGTTTTCGCAATCATTTCCGTATTCCTCTGCTATTCCTCAAAGCTATCAAACATTCTCAAAATAAAACACTGAAAGTAATTTTAAGTAAACGTGTCGGAAACAAAATTTATATAAATAAATCTGAAACTGCGCTTCGATAAAATGTTTAAAAGGTAGAACCAACTTTTCACAGCATTTTTTATTACTTTAATTTATAACAAGCGTTTCTTCTATTTTTTTTTTGTCTGTTATCATATTATATAAGATTTTTTTGAGAAAAAATCCGTTCAATAATTTAAAGTGTCATCCTTCTCTTTTTCTCTTTTTTTCCTTTTTTGTTTTTGCTGACTATTGTGCAGTGCGCATTACGATGCTTTTTTAAAATTCGATTTCTCAGAAACTATTCGACCAATTTCGCTCAAAAATTTATATTTTGCCATTTTAAAGTGTTTGCTTTCAATTGTTGTAAAAATTGCTTTACAATTCAAATTTTTTACTTTTCTTAAAAAAATTACAAAAAATAATAAATATTTACTAAAAGTTTTATTTTGCATGGGATTGTCTTTAAATAAACAAATTTTATAATTGCGTTCAAAAATTTTTCAACTTGCTTAAAAAGTTTTCGATACAAGATGAAATATGAAAAATTAACACTAAAAGGTCCAAGTTTTGGACCGCTCTCCTGACCAAACTATTGAAACCATATTTCCAAGATTGATTATGATATTTTGAGGGTCAGAAATCCAAATCCACTGAAAAAAAAATGTATGTTTATTCTGAGAAAGTAGATTTTTGCATCTTATTTCGTAACTTTCAATTTCGTCAGTACGAATTAATTAGCATATTTGAGGTCACCCTTTCGAACCTTTGAGATTGAGTCCTAGAACGTTAAGATCCAATCATTAGATCGAAGGTTATCCAATGTGGTTTCTTTTTTTTACAATTTTGGCACTTGGTTTTCTTCTAAAATTAGTGTTTCTTATGTTTGATTGAGAAAGTACGCGGATTCATACCTCTGTATTTAACTGTGATGTGGTTTCTAATAACTGTCTTTTAACCACCACATTTGTGCAAAAATACTTGAAAGTCAATTTATCTCAGACATGAATAAAAAATCAGCAAAATAATTTGCGTCTTATTTATTATCCCATTCGCGATTTTTAAAATATTACAATTTCTAATAGTACATACAAAAATATAAATTTCAACATATTTTCAAATGATTATCATGGAGACGTAATGGCTCAGGGGGTAGAGCGTTCGTCATCCAATGAGATGAACCGGGTTCGAATCCCAGTGATGGCTGATCGATACGAATTCCGCATCCGGCTAACACCGACCACAGTGCTGACGTAAAATATCCTCAGTGGAAGACGGATCATGGGTTAGAATCCCCTTGCCGTCAGTCTAACTGTGGGAGGTTTTCGTGGCTTTCCTCTCTATGTGACGCAAATGCTGGTTAGTTCCGTCAAATAGTCCTCCACGAAGGCAAATTTCTCCCAATACTTGATCCAAGAGTTCTCTTGTCTTCTGGATTGGGTTCAAAATTACAAGGCTACGGAGTTCAACATTTGTAGTCGTTAACCCCAAAAAAATTATAAAATTATACAAAAAATAAATTATCTGTTGCAGAATATGTCCTACCATCATTAAAGTGTGAAATATGCCTTTAGAGTTTTAACAAATTATTCTTGAAATAGAAGTATGCCTGTATGTATCAATACTTCGCTCAAAAATATTTATTCTGAATAAAACTGTTTTATACGTTTTCATTTAAAGCTTTTATAGTTCTCATAAAGTAAATAAAAGTTTAAATTAATGTGTGAATCTCAAAATGATAAGCCTATTGATAAAACAATTTTGAAATAAGTTCTATAATTTTTTTTTCCATGATAAAGAACTACAAATGGGGAAAGATCATTCCAATAAAAAAGAAAAATTTTGGATAGTTCATATTTTTCTCATATTGAACATTTTATTGTTAAATACTTTATTATTAAAAATTTTGATATTATAAAACTACAGCAGTTGTTATAAAAATTCATTTTAAGCAGTTTTCCATAGAACTGTGACTGTAAGTATGTTTATAAAACTATGATTATAACTACATGTAATATTAAGCTGTGATTAAATTAAGTAGAAAGCATACGATTCACAAGATAAAAATAAAATATTACAAATGGATAATAAATATTAATACAGTGAATAAGGGATTGATGTTATAGCTTAGAACAATTTGATAACAACTTTAAAATATGTAAATACAAAACATTTTTTTCATTATTGCTAAAATACCATGTTCCCTTCTAAAATTCAAAGAATTTTATTTTCAGATTTAGTAACATTAACTGTTAAACTGAATCAAATAAAAATTTATGAAATTATCGAGTTTAAAATTCCAAAACTTTATTCAGAGTAAATTTAACAAAATGCGATGGTTTTCAGTTCTTTCTTACATATACTTAAAAGCGATCTTGAGTCTAACATCAAATTGCAATGGGGGTTGCCTAGCCTCTGCTTAAAAAAGTTTAAAGGCCAAATAGTATTATTTACAATATTCCTTAATATAATATATATAATATTCCATGTCAATGAACTCACACTAAGGAAAAACACAATTGTTAAGAGTTTCATTGACATATGTATAGAATTTTCGATAGCAATAGTGTAAGAAAGGTAATCCTGCTTTCGAGAGATTCACTCTTATTAAAATAATTATTTTATCTTGAAATTTTGGAATTTATTCATTTCTTAATTGCATCGTATGTTAATTAAGGGATTTTCTCTGATAGAGAGCGAAGCTTTGGATTAAATCGTTGCAAGAAAATAATTCTTTTTATGCATCAATTTTAATGAGGATTTCGTGTGTGAAAAATCAATTGTTTGTACAATTTAATTACGTTACGTAATTATAGAGGAAGAAGACACTCAGAAATGATTTAGTTGTCTTGAATAATCGCAATGTTTTTTTTAAAAATTAAAACTGTTATTAAAATCAATTTATAATTTGCCTACTATTAAGAAAATTGATATATTCATGACTACCACAACCAATTAAGTCTTAAAATGCATAATTGCATATAAAGAAAATTCAGATCATCGTTAAATGGGCCTTCTGCGCACCTAAATAGTGCTAAAATTCCACGATGAATGGTATAGGGACCGTTAAGGTGCCCAGAAAAATCAGTTGGAGTCGTGAGAATAATACCAATCCAAAAGTCTCCAAAATATTTAAAGTGGTATATAATTAACTATTAACTTAAGTGAAATGTTGCTGCCTTTAGCTAACTTCCCGTCATGATTTTCTGATCATACGAATATGATTAAATTGTGGTACTCAAAAAGTTTATAAATTAATTTTTTAATTAAAAAATAAAACGTTTAAGTATGAAAATTACTACCAATTTAAATCACAAAAAAAAAAAAAAAAAAATTCTCTTCAAAAGTGGGAGAATTTGGCAAGTGTGAGCATTCACTCTTAAATTATAAACCTAATCAAATAAAAATTAATAAAATTTTAGAGCCATGTTTTTGTTTTTAAAAAATATTATTTAAAATTGCAAAATCTTTTTGAATAAAATTTTTAATTGTCCTGATTTATGTCCTGAGATCTATCCTCTGTGCGTTTTTTAAAAGAAATTGGTAGCAATTACCAAATATTTCTCCTAAAATACTATTTGCCACTTTTTATTTGAAATGCACAGTTCTAATTCATGATTTATTAGGACAACATTACTATTTTTCGTTTACTATTTTATTTTTCATTTTTTAGAATCATTTCATTTATAATTTTTTTTTTTTTTACTAAAAAACATTATTTAATCAAATTTTTAGTTCTAACATCCCGTTAGTTCTAGTCCTCCACAATATTTAAAGTGATAAAGAAAAATAAATTAAGTAATCGGTGTTTTAAAATATTTTTCAGCACTTAAAAACGTGGCAATATTCTTCTTATTTTTTTTTTTCAATTTAAATTATTTAAAGTGGTCAAAATTATTTCGAAACGAAATGACAAAGGATAAAATAAATATTTAGAAAAAATTCCCGGCTAAAAATCTGAAACTTTTGACAATTCAGAGCATGTTTTTTTTTAGAATTCTTTTCTTAAGGTGGTTATAAATTATAAATGTGTCATAATAAAGTTACTGTTTTTATAAATAAAGTTTTAAAAAGTTATCAAATTTAATATTCAGTTTCTTTGTCATATTTTCATCCCTAAAACCATCTTCTTAACTCTAATAAGCTGAAATTAGATGTAAAAGTAAACCACTTGCTTAAATGTTCGATTTAACAAACTAGATGTTTTCTAATTTCCTAATTTGGCGATCTAATATCTATTAGTAGCTTGCCAAATGAAATTATATTTATTAAATATATAAACTATTTGCATTTGTTTAAATTTCCTATTTAGTAAAGTAAAACATTCCCGCAACAGCCTGTTGTGGGCCAAGGGTGCCCATGGAGGTTAAAGCTCCTCAATTTCGTGACCAACGGCATGATAGTGGCAATGCGGTCAGCATCGAGCATAGGCTGCTTTTACTTCTTCCAGACAAGCTAATATCCATCGATCTGACGCGGTGAGCTTCAAGCCTCCACTGGGGATCGAATCTCAGTTCTTCACAATAATAGTTTATTGCCTTATCCACTGAACCATATTGTGAGTTCAATCCTAAAAAAGATAGAAATAAACTGTGGCAAAAATTAAATCATACAACAGAAGAAAAATATAATCCTAAATAATAAGCCAGATTAAATTAGATAACAATCTTCAATTAGAATATTGTATCAATTCCCAAGACTTTCTATAAAAATAATTAAAGATTTTTATCAGTATAATACTTAGGGATAAACTCTGTTAACACGTTATTACGCATGATAGCAGAAACTTTCCAACCGTGTCTTAATTCATTAAAAGTCTTCCTAAAACCTGAAATATTAAAATAGCATTTCTCGCTGATAAATTCGAAGTCTCGAAAGACGCAGAAAAGTTTTTAACTTTCTTTCGCAATTTTCTAAGGGTTTGAAATATTTTAAAGGAAATTCATTTTGTGTCAAATTGCAAGCGGGAAAGGGTAATTTCCTTTTAATTGGATAGTAGAGGGTTTGCGGTGACATTCAGTTACAATTATAAATCTGGCTATTAAAGGGAAACCGGTGAGATTTAATTAGTTTGTCGTTTGAGAAAACTGGGTCTTTAGGTAGAAAATTTTTGAGTCTTACATCAAAGGAATATATTTAACTCTAAACTTTTATTAAATTGCCTTCATTATAATTTTTAGTAGACTGGAACTATTACAGTGAATAAGCTTTTGTTTAAAAAGTTTGATTTTTTTTAAGTACATATTTTTAAACTAAGATTTGAGTCTTCTTTTTTTATTTTTAAAGTTTCACACTATAAGAAAAATTTTATAATTAATTAGCGAAATGATTTAAATTCGATTTAAAATATGCTTGCAAACGCAATCGCTTCCGTATACGACCTTACTTTTATAAGTCATAGCATGCAACTACTAACCGTGCAATAAATAGTTTTATTCCAGCAAGCTGACGCAATAGCCTTCTAAAATAATATACTTAAATGATAACACGACTGATTCTACTACGTGTGCCAGTCTGTCTGTAATGGAGTAAAACTACGTATGCGAAGACTTATTACAAAGGCCAGGATAACTTCAGCCTACTAGTACAAGATTACATACATGAACTTAAGTATCTGACCAGAGTTGCCTCATAAAACTTATCGTACAAAACCAGAACTAAGTTGAAAAAATTCAAAAGCTGTACCTTAAATATGGGCATTGTTAATTTGATAGGCTACTTTTGCTTTCCCAATTATCAATGCTAGTTCAAAGTGATACTACATAATTTTTATTTCGAACTATGTAGTGATGATTAAAATAATATAATAACTATCCTAACACTACCCACAAATAAACAGCTAAAGAATTAGTTTAGCTGCAAGTTTTATCTTTTTAGCCTGATTGATAACGTTTCATGCTAGCATGAAAGTGTTAATTTCTGATTATCGGATAATAAATTTTTATCCGGGAGTTCTCCTGTCTTCTGGATTGCGTTAAAAATTACAAGGCTACAGAGTTGAACATTAGAAGTCGTAAACCCAAAAATTGGGTCGGCTGCTCAACGACGGTTTTGAAATAAAATATGAAATGAAATAAAATGAATTTTTCGAAGTAAAGCCATATTAAGAATTAACTTATTAGAACAAAATTCTGAAAGCATTAGTATTTAATTCTTTAGCTTTATATAAAACCTCATGGCAAAAACGTAGCACTCGACCTTCCTGCTACGTATTCGACTCATATTTGCATACGTAAACTACCAATACGTGTAATAAATTTTGTTATAGGAGACTGGTATTATTACGGTCTGAGGCTGGGCTTCCGATTGAGCTGGTAGCGAATGTGTTGAAAACTTAGACGAAAAATATGAATTCAATTTTCGTTTTACTATTATACTACCTCTATAGGTCTACTACGCTTTTTGAAAAATATTTTATAGAGTGGTAGACATTTTAAAATAAAAGCTTTCAGAATTTTTGGCAACATTTTAAAAGCGCCACCAAAAAAAAGTGTCGTTGCATGAACTGTTAAATCATTTAAATGTAGTGGTGTCGAAAATAAGTTTAAATGAATAAAAAGTAATACGTTAAAACATAATCATAGCTACCAGTAAAATAAATTTTTACAAAAAAGGTAGAAAGTTGGCAGCACTGCCTCTATTTTGCTTACATTATAATTGATAACTTAGGTCAAAATATTAACAACTAAGAGCTGGCTATACAGAATCATATTGAAGCTTGAGCGGAGGATTGGCTATGTTGCAGGATGATTGGCTCATAATGTTGAACGTAAATATTAAGACCGACTTCTTCTAAGGAAATTCCGAGGTCTTATTGAACGAAAAAACCTTTAAAAAAATCTTCCTTACGGTTAGACCGAATAAAATTGATGACCTGTTTATAATTTTTATGATATTTTTTCAATGATAAATTTATACAATCAATGGTATGGCTTCTTTTGAATCAGTCCATATCCCAATAAAATCACATCATACCATTGAAAATTTCTAGTACGATTAATCCAAATTAAATTGTTGTGATCTGTTTTCCATTAATATGATACATTTCAATAAGATTCTAGTAAAGTAAACTTAACCAAAAAATATTATGTTAACAGTGCTCGCAGTAAAAAGTATCAGTAAATTAAAAGTGACAGTTCTACTTTAAAGTAATTGAAATGAAAAATAATTAATGACTTAATTCTCAAATTTCAATTTAATCTTAAAATAACAAAATTTATAGTTATAAGAATTAAATAAAATCATTTAAATTGCTAACATAACTCGGTTGTTCTAATATCTCCTTTTGTCCAAATATAGACAAAAATTCACCTACCATTTTTTTAGTAGTTACAGCATTTCCGAACGCTATTACTACTACTATGACTACTGTACGAAAACAAGTAAATCCAGAATCAATTGATGTATAATAAGAAATTAACTATATTTTATTATTTTTCCCAGCAGATAAGTAGTATTTAATACAACGTATGACAAAATTAAACAAAATTATGAAATTTAAATACAATAAAACAGTAAATTTCTATCGCGATTATTTTTATTTTCTAACAAAAAAAAAACAAGATATTTTTTTAATAATTTCTTTCTTAGCGATTTTAATTATTTTACAACTGTACGTTTTGTCGATAGTCATTCGTTAGATTAAAAAAAAAAAAAAAAAAAAAAAAAAAAAAAAAAAAACAGGTTAAGCATGATTTTTCTTAAAAATAATAAACTTCCCAGAAAGGCAAACTAAATAAATAAAAACAATATACTCGAGAAAAATCATTATTTAAATATTTGTAGTTTTATTGCATCTGAAGTCCTTTATTTCATTCACGGAAATGAAAATTATTATTTTGCGGCGCACTAACCGATATCGATTTTTAGTTCGATTACACGACCTCAGCATCTCCAGCTACTTATTATCCAGTTTTATTGCCGTATAACACGCGATCATAAATATACCATGCATCCAGGATTTTGCATTTTGCATATTTTATTGTTGATTGCATAACATATTTGCGAAAGAGCAGCCAAATAATATTTGAGTTTCACTATTAGTGTTTGAAGTATTGTTCGCAAATTATAAGAAAGGTTATATGAATGCAACATTTAAAACTTTTATACCAGCCTTTATTTGTATACATTGTTTGCATTAAAATGCACAAAGACTTTCAATAATTCACGTAGAAAATATATATTTTGTTTAAACTTGTATGAAAGTAGCCATCAATTTTGTTTGCCCTAATACTAGTTACAATTTGTTCCCAATTTCAGTGTTGGTAAGGCCAAGGACACCAGTTGTCCCACTTTCAAAAACTGTTATTATGAAAATACTTTTAACCCTTTGACGCAGAATGGGACACCGGTATCCCTTATATTTTATACATATATTTTTCTGAGGCTCTAATTACAAGAAAAAATTGACTCTTTTTAATAATGAAAAACAATCTAATTGTTACTAAAAAAGATTTGTTAGATTATCGGAATTATATTTGTACTAAAATATAAAATAAAATAAAAAGTTTAATATTATTTTTTATGTTTATATTCCCCAAAATTTTATCAATAATTAATTTTGTAAATTTAAGAAATTTCAATAATGAGTAACTGCTTCTTTTTAATACTGCAAATTTGAAAAATTATTGTTTGAAAGCGAACCGTTTTCGGAAGATTTTACCGTTAACGCAGAAAAAAAAATCACCGGTAACCATAACCATGGAAATAAAACAGTGAAACAGAATAAATAAAAACCGTTAAATCAGAGATTTATAATTTTTTTTATTAATTTTATTTTAATTTTAAAACGATTCGAATTCTGAAGTTAAAATTCCAAATTCGAACTCTTGAATGCCATTTAGTGAGGTTCAGATAATTTGGACCCTGTGTTATATAATATATATATATATATTATATTGTATATATATTATATAACTGTGCTGCAATTTATACAGTTATATACTGTGTTATTTATATATACGAGGGTTGCTATTTATATTTCTGGCCTTGGCAACAGTAAGTGTTGCTAGGCGACCGCAGACGATTTTAATTGAAAGTTTGATATTTTTAAACATAAATTCAGCAGACGATTTACCATTATAGCTTCATTTGTGTTGTTGACAGTAAATTGAAAAGTTCTTCTCTTTCAAAAAATGGAATTGAATCGTGAACATTTTCGTGCCATTATTTTTCATAACTTTCGACGTGGATTGTCAAGACAAGAGTGCTTCGATGAACTTAATTCTTTATTCAACGATAAAGCGCCATCCTACAGCACTGTAAAAAATTGGTATAACGAATTTAATCGTGGTCGATGTTCGATCCAGGACGAATCCCGTGCAGGTCGTCCAAAATCCGTTGTTGTGCCAGAAAAGATCGATGCTGTGCGTGAACTGATAAAGCAAGATCGTCATGTGACATACCGTGAGATAGAGGCGTTTTTGGTCATTAGTATAATATCAATAAAATATTGCATGAACATTTGAGCGTAAAAAAAAATTTGTCCGCGTTGGATCCCGCATAATCTGACAAATGCTCAAAAAAAGGCTCGTGTCGATTGGTGCAAGTAAATGTTGGAAAAATACGTTCAAGGTACATCAAAGGCTGTGTATAACATCTACACAGGGGACGAATTATGGATCTATGCATATGAGCCGGAAACAAAACAGCAATCAACTGTATGTGTCTTCCAAGACGAGGCAAAACCAACAAAAGTTGTTCGAGGAAGAAGCACATCGAAACAAATGATTGCCTGTTTCTTCGGCATTAACGGTCATGTGGCAACAGGGGCGTTAGAGCAACGCAGGACGGTCAATTCGGAATGGTACACGACCATTTGTTTGCCAGAAGTCATCGGAGAAATTCGAAAAAAGCAGAAGAACAGGCGAACCATTCTTCATCATGACAATGCGAGCTCTTTCACATCGACTCAAACAAAGGCATTTCTGACGGAGCGAAAGATCGAACTGATGGGTCATCCGCCGTACAGCCCTGATTTGGCACCCAATGACTTCTTCTTATTCCCACACATCAAAAATAAATTACGTGGACAACGATTTTCGACCCCCGAAGAAGCGGTTGATGCATTCAAAACGCATGTTTTGGAGTTACCTCAATCGGACTGGAAAAAGTGCTTTGAAAATTGGTTCAAACGCATGCAAAAGTGTATTGATCATCATGGAGAATATTTTGAAAAACAATAAAACCAATTTCGATCCTACATATTTGTTTTTTCATTATTAGGCCAGAAATATAAATAGCAACCCTCGTATATATATATATATATATATATATATATATATATATATATATATATATATATATATATATATATATATATATATATATATATATATATATATATATATATATATATATATATATATATAATGTTAGGAAGAGAGTTCCCCCAATTTTTTCTTGAGATATATACTTCCGCGGGTAGTCACTGAATTTTTACTGAATTTTTAATAGGTTTCTAATTTTTAAAACCGGGTTTTCCAAATTTTTTTAATATCATTCGTTGTCAAAAAGGAAAATATTCATGGCTTTCCCTTCTCTACATTTCGACCTAATAAAGAGAAATTATAAAGCGACATTACTTAAAAAAGCGCGATATTTATTTTGCGCTATTGGAAGATAACGAATCGTGTTTATTATTATTTTAGTTTTTTATGTTACAATGCAATTTGGGAAATTTTCTAAGAATTTGAGGCATGTAACCAGGGGTAGTGTTGAACAGGAATAACACAGCAGCATTGATAGAACCGATCATGTTCTTGCAAGGAGATAATTTCTTTTGAAATTACAACAAAACGGATTATATAATATATTCGAAGCCAAAATAAAAAAACACTGGCATTTCGTTTAGATCATGTTAAAAACCTTTTTTGAATTGTAAAAATTGAGAATATTTTTTTCTAAAATAATACAAGCATTTTAACTGACAACAAAGCTATAAGTTAGGTACATTGTACAATGTAAACCATTTTTCCACAGATATCTATATTTTGATCATGTCCTGAAAAAAGTCCGGAATTATCTCCCACAGTTCATACTTTCATTAATCATAGCAAAAACGCGGTTTTAATGGTAGCGATCTTATTTGAATTTCCAAAACATATCATCTCCAAAAGGCCTTCTTTTTTCCATTACGATATAGCCCGCTCGTCAGTTTTAAACCATTTGAGAGTTGTAACATTAAAGTGCTTTGAATTCAGTAAACGAGGAATGAGGTTTTTGGTATTAGATTTGATATAGATTTGTCTCGTTGTCTTGAAGCCATTGTAACATAACTCGCATTGCGTTGTCTTGAAGCCATTGTAAACACGTACTAGACTCATCTGGAATAATTCAAATATCCTGATATAAAAACTGGCTGTAGTTGGCTATAGTAGAACTTTCTTTTTTACAGTAGATATCCACGTTTTGACCATTAATTCAGCATTAAATATAAAAATTCAGAACTTCAATTTACAATTTTATCAAAAGTACAACGACTAAAATGACGATCATACTTATTTTTTCACAAAAAAATCGTTCAAAAATGTTCTTTTCCGATAAGCCATTCAAGCTCACCAGTTTTAAACCATTTGTGGACTTTTTCCTCTCAAAAGGATCTGTAATCAATAGCAGCAATTTCAGCGAAGATTTATTGCTCTGATGGTCACGTATTGTAAAACCAGAATGGTTCGTTTAACAACTGTTTTTTCTTCTTTTTTTTTGTAAAATCGATGTTTTTTGACTCCAGGCAGTAAAAGTTTATGACGCAACGGGTTTCGAATTTCTTCTGTAATTGGAAGAAAGTAAAAGAATGTTTCTTCTCTTTATTCCTATTCAGTTAATTGGAAGTATTTTGTCTTTTATTTTTATCATTTATTTTGGAATTTTCATTTATGCATATATATATATATATATATCGATCTATAATCGATATAAATCAATATAATTTTCGTTCTTCATTTCAAATCGAGAATTACCAACATTTAATAACACCGAATAAAAGAAGAAGAAAAAAAATCGTGAAACGTTGCGGTAATTTAGTTGAATTCTTGGAAACGAAAGAATGTTCTAATCAAGCAATGGACTTGGAAATCATCTGTTACATAAAAGATTGAATTATTTTTAGAAACAATCAGGCTCACTGTAAGGCTTTGAGTGAATGAAATGCAAATTACAAAACTTCTCCGAGTACTTCGCTTACCAAACTTTTCTTAGCATCATTCACGAATCTACTTTTTAATACACATTTCTTCAGTGACGTGATAATTTCAAATCTTTTTTTAAAAGAAGTTTGGCTACAGCTTCAGTGGCTTGTGTTATGGAAGCGTTGAAAGGAACTCATAATATTGAACACTTATATTGCCCGAATGAAAAGTATGCACATGTGGTAAAGCCATTAATACTCTAGTAAAAGCAGTGCCAGGGTCATAAAGAAAGATATAAAGAGTATACCATAGACGGCATGTATCTATTTCACTAGTTTAAATGGGAATATTTAATCGATATAGCGTTTCAAACGAATTATGTCCATCTCATCATTATCTTTCATAAGACTATGGATTTTTTTTGAGATTTAAAAAAAAAATATGCTGGGCCATTTCAGATTTTTTTTAAAAGTCTAACAACCTAATCAATCGGAGTAGCAGCTGAAAACAATTGTATTTTATTAAAAATATGCTTATGTATATAAATACAAATGATATTCAACTGCAGTAGAGTCTACAACTAGCCATTTAATTTTTTTTAAAGAAAGGTATAAAATACAAATACCCTTCATATAATTATAAATAATTTTATAGATTTGAAAAAAATATGTAGGTCCACTTTAGATATCTTTAAAAGTCCAAAAAACTAATCAGTGTAGTAGCTGAAAACTATTGTATTTTATTAAAAACATACCAAGATTCATACATACAAATGATATTCAACTGCAGTAGAGTCTACAATGCCTGACTCAAATTTCGTGAACTTCATTTGCAGTTCTAAATCGAGCGCCTCTGTTAAATTAACATTCCCTTGATGTATATTAATGCGGGATATGCCCTCAACCTGACCTCATATTCAGGATATAGCTTATTGTTACTTAGTGAGGTAATACTCGATGACCACAGAAGTGCGATAAATGCATATTTATCTCAATATGCAATCATTTGCTAGTACTGGAACTCCTTGCTTAATGAAAATTCGCAGAGAATATTTGGTATGGAACTGAATGTGTGCTACTCTATTTATACACTCTCCGGCTCGTGGAAAAACCATCACCAATTTAGTTTAAATGAACTTTAGCGGTTGAATATTTTTAGTGAAATAAATACTCATTATACTGAATGAATTTTTGAATGTATAGTTTTAATAGTTATGTTTTCTTCGGAAAGAAACGTTTTGAGATTAACAAATAAAGTTATAAATTGCTAACAAAAAAATTTTTAAAATAAGAAAGGATGTGACTAAAGTAGGGTAAATTACTTTACTTTTTGTAAAGTACTTTTGGTTGCATATATATAATATATATATATATATATATATATGCAACCAAAAGAGGGGGGGGCTTGGGAGGTCAAATGATTGAGTTTACTTAAAATTTAATTAATACTTACTTACTTTAAATACATTAATTAATTTAGTTAAATACTTTTCTTTAATTTAATGATCCCCCAACCATCAAAAACGTCATGACCGATAAGGCGCGAAATCTATACGTCACCGCCTACTCTCACGTGACTTTTCCCATGCTTTAGATTAGAGCGATATATATATACATATATATATATATACATATATATATATATATATATATATATATATATATATATATATATATATATATATACTATAAAGACAAAAAGGATAAAAAGAAAAAAATTTAAAAAATTAATAAGTTTTATTTACTGTGCATAAGCTGCAATATATATAACTCATAAAATAAGTCAAAAATTATATTAAAGGATTGTAGATACAATATTAGAAAACACTTCTGTTTGCGGATATAATCGTGTAAGCTAATAAAGAGATTAAATCTTTTCCTCATTTTGTTTTCCGTTTTTTTAGTATAATATATATATATATATATATTTGAACTTGAATACTTGACCCCCCCCCTTCTATAAATACTGTCATCCAGCTACGTGCATTAATATGAGCCTCTAATTCGTCATGCTTAATAGTCACATATATTAGAATTAAAACCGATGTGTTAAAAAATAGTGCATTGTCGTGGATTACAATGCGCAAATTAAAACGCGAAGCACCTTAATTACTTTTGATATAATGATTGGATTTTCAGCACTCTCATGCTATCTAAGGAGAGATAGACCTAACATATGTTAAATAAATTGCTGATAATATTTTATGTCATGAAATTAGACACATAAACGTTCTTTCCCTATATAAGCTTAGTTTTTCAATGCTTTTGTATTTAAGGCTTTCAAAATATACCTTAGTTCCAATCTGGAAAATATAGTTTCAATAGTATAAATAGGAGAAAAGAATATAGTAAAGATTTAGCCTGTTAATGTTAATTTTATTTTTTTCCGTACTTCGCAATATCTCTGAAACAAATTAAACAAACAATTAATTATCATAAATATTTTGTACATAATTTCAAAACTATATCCAATGAGAATTTCAGGCAATATATAATTTTTAAAAATGATTTACTTATTCATTTTAACTATATTAAATAATGTTCCATACAATTCTGAATTGTAAGATATACAAATTTATTCTTTATCTCACTATTACTAATTGCATATATAATACGAAATGTTAAACAAGTTGTAGAATTTGAACTATAATCATTTAACGATTATGTTTGAAGCTTTGTGTTGCGTTTAAGAGTGTCACAAATTAAGAAATAAAAATACATTATTTTGTTCAAATACTAAAGAAGTATCGTATATTTTTCATTTAAAAAAAGCTGTAAAAGAGTTTCGAATTTTGTTTTTCGATTGAAGATGCATACTAATGAACTTCTCACAAATATTTCAAGAAATCATGAATTATATCTCTATCATCACTAAGAAGTATTCCTAGTCTTTTGTGTTAAGTTAAAATTTGTTATTGAGTTTATTGGATGACAAAATTATTAAAAATAATACCCATTGTTTATTCGATTTGTATATTCTATGACAGAAGTAAGAAATCTTGTTGTTGTTTTTAAAAATTATTAATCTTTAATTTTATTCATGACATAATAATGCATTCTAGTACATAATACATACTAAATAATACATTATATATCCGAATGCACAGTTTAATCCTAAAACAACTCTTAAATTCCCTAAATGGGAAATTTAGAAAACCAAACTAATCTTAGTAGGATTTAAATAAACAATTCCTGTAAGTGTAAAAAATGATCATTTAAGTTCGTAAACAATCAGATCCACTTAATATATTAAACTCTCAAAGTTTAACATAGTGAACTGAGAACATTAAATTGGGTTTATCTATTCAACATTACGACTTTAAAACGTCACCATTTGTTTGCTACTCCTAAAACATCCCCATATCGCTAGGGGCTCTCTTAGATTGGTGTCAATAAATCCTTCTGTTGTCGTATACGGTTTCTCGTCTGCCGTGTCAAAATAAGATCTGTTGGGGATTTGGGCAACACCGGAATCCGATTAGAGACAATTCCTCTTGATCTTGATTTTCTTTCTTGATCCTCTCTCACATTGAGGATCTAGGTCAAGAGAAAAGGACGGAAGTGACGTCAAAACAATTTGGTTGACTCTAGATGGAGAACGATAATCCGTAAATTAGAAGCAACAGGAGGAATCCAGCTTTAATTACACTGGTAAATAATATTATGGAGTAAATTGGAAAAATATAATTCCACATTTATCCCTTTTTAAGCTTTAAATGTTTATTGTGGATTAAATTGAAGAGTTTAGCGAAAGAAAATTTTATTTTCTTGTTTTTGATTTTAGAAATATAGCTTCTCGTTTAAAAACAGCGATTTTTCAGCATATGATCCGTGAGACGTTTTTATGCGGTCCGTGAAATATTGACCGCTTGACATAATTATAAGAATAAAATTTAGAAAGAAAATTGGGTCTTGAGTTCGTTAAGTTTGACACATTTACAACCATGAGTTTAGAGATAGAGTGTTCGTCTCCCAATGAGGTCAACAGGGTTCGAATCCCAGCCATGGCTAGTCGATACCCATTCCGCACGTGGCTCGCACCAACTGCAGTGCTGAAGTGAAATATCCTCAGTAGTAGACGGATCATGGGTAACTGAACTCCTATAACTGAAAGCCTCCACACGGTTTTTTGTAGGTAGTCCGATTAGACCATTGTGAAGGATATCCACTTTCCGAACGAGTCATTTAATACAAAATCTAGTTAAAATAAGATAATGGTAGCAAATATATGACTAAAAAGTTGTTTTATTTATGAATATTATTGGTTTGCCTTATTCACTTGTCAACCACTACAGATTCAATTCTCAAATATATATGATAAATTTCTCTCAATTACTTTTATAAAAGGTTTTGGGTTCATGCGCACAACTGGTTCAATTTTTAAATAGTCTGCGCGGACTACTTATAAGAGACCGTGTGGAGGCTTTTTGATGTAGGAGGTGATGGTTAGAGTCCCCTTGCCGTCAGGCTAACTGTGAAAGGTTTTCGTGGTTTTCCTCCCCATGTAACGTAAATGCGAGTTAGTTCTATTACAATTGCAAATAGTTCCATAACAATTGCAAATTCTTTCATTTTTCTTCTAGTTTATTATTGTTTAAACTCTACTTATTATTAAAATATTATAAATCAAATGGCATGGTTTTATACAGAGAAATGAATCAAATATCTTGCAGCAAATTTATATTTTAAATCAAATATAGTAATCAGAGAATTTAATTTCACAGTGTGAAAATGCGAATATAAAACAATGCAATAACACTAAATTAAAAAAATATTCATTAAGCGATAAGATTTGTTTTTGTGGGGACATTATTGCCATCGATTGCTTCGACATTGCATTATAACCCTCTTGGGAAACAACTTCACGAATTCAAGCTCGTATTAATGAATACATTTATTGAAGGAATGATGAATGAGAATTTCTGGGAATGATAACTCGTGATATTTGATGGAAGCTTAATAAACCAAGTTATTAAGAATCCACTAGCTGAATAGATCTTTATCAGAAATTTAATACCAATTTGTACAGTATTAATATATATATATATTATATGACTGCTATCTACGCTTTTTGTAAAAATTAATTCTAGTAGCACCTATGTTTATTCATTTGTAATTATTAATCTATGTCTATGTAATTATTTTTTATTCATTTGAACTTATTTTCCATACCAACTGCATAGCAATGATTTAAAAGTTATTTAAAAGTCAAATGCAACTCCACTTCGTTCTGGCTCTTTCGTGGCGAGGCTTTTGCTGTGTTGCAACAAAATTAACAAAAATTCTGAAAGCTTTGATTTTAAATGTATACTACTACAAAATATTGCACAAAAAGTATAGTAGTTGGCAGACCTCGTATTATAACATTTACATTTTTTTTTTTTTTTTTTTTGTGTTAAAATCTGCTTTGATTTCGTTTCAATTTTTTTAAAATGGTAGTTAAAGAAGCAGTTATAGCTATTTATAATTTTAGGAATAATCATCATTTAACATTTATATAACTATTAGCTTTTAATTAACGTGCTATTTTAAGCGTCTTAAAAGTTTTTAACCCACCCAGAGCAACCAAATGATAACTCTGTGGCGTAACTACCACTACAAATATTAAATACCAAATCACTAGTATATAAAACATGTTAATTTGATCCCATATTGAGGTACCTTTTGTTAAATGATAGTTGACATAGTCGACAGTTAAATTTCTTCAACTCTACATAAATACACTAAATTCATACTGATAGTTACTCAACAAGAATGCAAGCAAATTATTAATTCTCAAGTAAATATAAAATGTCATTTTTACATCTTTAGATAACTTAAGTGTCAGGGTAGTCCAAATCATTTCTACTATATGTTAAAGCATAATGTTTGCTACTTCCTTTAAAGGATTGTAAAAAATTTCGAGGGAAAAAAAGCCTTTACATTGTATTTTTAATAACTACGCATCTAAATATTTAACCGAATATTTAGAAAACTAAGATTGGTCTTTAAATATTTGTAACTTTATTAAATGACAACGTAGTACTTAATTTAACGTAGTTAAAACGGAATATATAAAGAAATAAGCATTTCCTAAAATTCCTTCCAAAACAAAGAAAAAACATGATTGTTCAACAAATATTTCTTTGCATAACTAACATTCGGGGATTGGACAAAATTATGGAAACGCTTCTATGCTAACTCAATGTAAACAATTTTTCTTTTAGAAGCAATTGTTTTGGTAAATTTTACATAAAAAATTGTTGGCCAAATTTAAAAGGTCACGCGTGAAGCTTTTACAAATTAGATATGTCCTTTTTATCCATACAAACTTTGCATCGACCAAGAGTAGAGCAGTATGTTAAAATAGTTTTTTTAATACATAACATAATTTTAAAAAGGTTCTTATATAAATATTTCAATCCTATGTAACAAATTTCCAAATTCCAGGTATTAAAGCTGACAAGGAAGTTATAAACTCGTTTTGGTCGATCCGAATTTTACAGGGGTAAAAAGAGAACCATTTCTAAAAGCTTCAAGTAAATTGTACCAACAGTTCTGCCATGTAAAATCTTCCAAAACATTTGCTACTAAAAGAAAGATTGTTTACATAGAGTTGGTATAGAAATGTTTCCATTATTTTAATCAACCTCTGTATGTTTGAATTGATGGTTTGTTTTGTTAGGTAAAATAATTTATGTAATAATTTAATTTTTAATATTAAGAATTAAACTTTAATATATAAATGCTGCTACCAATAAGAAAAAATGTTTTTTACAGCTGTACAAGTTGGCAATACATGTTTTCTTTAAGAATTAAAAATAACATAAAATTCTTACATGTTGTGAGAAAAGATATAATGGGTTTATTAGTTTTTATTATTTTTTTCGCTTACAAAGTTTCTATAAATGTTACATTGTAATGTATGCTTTTAAATGTAAGAAAAACATAAGTAGATGAATTAATGAACCGAGTCGTCTGTTTATGGAAATAAGTTGTTCAGTAATCTATTTTCAGAAAAAAAAAGAAGAGAGAAAACAGTCGTCCCTTGAAATATATTTTTTTCAGACTAGCTTAGGCAAAACTGACAGTCACCAACAAGCAATATGAAGTATAATCTATAAAAGCACTGTTTAAAAAAACTATTTTAACTTAACTTACTTTTTAAACTTCAAAATATATGTTTGAAATTAAGTTAATTATAAATATAGAAATAAATATTAATTTGAATTTACTAAAATAAAAGTGGGGTGTTATTATTTTTTTTTATTTCCTATGAGCTGCACAATCAGTCTTCTCGATGAGTAGACCTAGTGCGTTCTCCAGAAGTGGTTTCCACTCTTTCAGGACCACCACATAATGGGTGAGATACCGTTGGCCATGTTAATTTGGACTTCTAGTTTCTGCCACACTAGATGGCAGCACCGAGACTATTTGGATGCTAAAGTGCACTAGGAATTTAATTTTGCCGGAAATGCCAGGAACCAATAAGGCACTCCAGGGATCTTTAACATGCCGCATAATCATACGACATGGCCGCTGAGGATTTTCTGCATCCCGAAAATCCGGTGTCTGGGCCGGGGACCGAACCCGCAGACTTGGGCTCAGAAGGCCGACGACAAACCAGCTGCGCCACCAAGTGGGGTGTTATTATTGTATTTATATCAGCGCTATTTGCCCTCCGGTAAAGTAAATCCTCAGAAAATGTACAAACGAGCAATAAAAAAAAAGTCTGGAAAATGGAATTTTGGAAGAAATTTTTTTTAATTTAAAAGTTTCAGCTTTTAGCAATTAAATACATTAATTAACTTTTTTATTGCCAATGTCTATTATTCCTCGAATTAATGCTAACATACAACTGTTTTACTTTTATTGTGTTTCGTATGCATTTTATAAGATAAAAATTGTCTGTACCTTCTTTTTTTTTAAAACAAAAATTGCAGCTTAAAATATTTAAAGAAAATTTTTATTTATTTACGTATTGATTTAAATTTATTAATATATTGACTTAAAAAAATCACTTCAGGCAATTTAGTTTGTCTCATCTTAACTCAGCTAAAGACCGGAAAACATTGTAAAAGAATTTGAAATCCGAAAGCTACTTCTAACGTGTACTTTAGAAGTGATTATTTTCAAATCAATTCACGCATTTTCGCACGACAGATGTTGTTTAGTTGGGGGAAAAATCTTTGATTGAAAAGAAAACTGTAACAGCTGCATGATTTCTCCTACTTCAATTGCAATAAATATATATTCGTTGATAAGTCTATCGAGTTATCTAAAGTGATGTAATACTAAAGTCAATCAAATCATTTCTTTAATTCTTTTTTAAATATTAAAAATATATATATATTTTCAAATAAAATAAATGTTATTTATTTATTATGTAAGAATGTAGTATTAAATGAGCTATGCTTTTGACTTTTTACATGTTTTTTATTTATTTTAAATGATGCGTTTATCGATAGATAATGAATGATAAGGCACACGAAAAGTGGGCAAATTAAAAGAAGTTAAAAGATTTTGATTAAGTATGGAGAATAATTTCTCTTTTAAAATTAACTTCGACTTTAAAAAGTCAAGTTAGAGAGAATGTCAAACTTAAAGTATAGATTTATTTCTTACTGATATTAGAATTTTGTAAAACGCGAGAAAAAAATGCCACATTTATTTTTTATAAAGGGCATAAAACTGGGGCTTAATATTATTTCACTATAAAACCATCTAATAACTTAAAAAGGAAGCCTTCTCATTATTAATTCTCTACTTGCACGGCAGCCACGGGCTATTATGTATGTAAAAAGTGGGTGATAACTAATAAAAAGAAAGTTTCTATTAAAATGAGATTAAGACTAGCAGCTTTCTTTTAGATTACTATTAAAAGTGTTAAGAAAGTTTACATTATAAATATAAATACTTTGCAATATGGTGATAGTTATTATTAATTAATTATATAGATTAAATAAATAAAGTAAATTTTTTTTAATAAATAAATTTTTTTTAAATTAAATTAAATTATTTTTAATAGCATCATTTCAAAACAGATGGAAGTGTTAGCGAATAAATTTGCTACTATATTAACTATAAAAAAAATCTTCCAAATAAATTGGCAGGTATTCAATAGCTTATTTAATCTATTCGTGTGTCAATGCAAAAAACACTTTTTCTTTTAAATTAAATTTCTATTCTCTATATTTCCCACACTATTCAATTAAATTGGTAGTACTTGAATTATTCAATAACAAAACAGTTACATCATTTCTTCTTTCTATCTAATTTTCTTTTATAACTCATCAATTCCTTTTGACATTTTCATTGAACCCTTATTTGATAAAGATGATACCTAAATTTTAAAAAAAAACCACCAAAATTATGTTAAGACAATCGTTTAATAACACTTTTCCGAAATTATTATTTTCTAATGACCAGTTATTACTTTTCAAATAGAATGCTCTTTAAGATAGCGATCTTAATTTAACATCAACTAACGCTTTTCTCAAAATTTATTCGATTTCTTAAATCTTTAACTGCAAAATAGGTTGTGAGTCCCCAAATTATGTTTTATATAATGTAGACAAATCATAATAGAGTTAAGAAAATGTATGAATAAATCAAGATAAGCTATATACAAATAATTAATCGAATTTGTCCCTCAAACTTTTTGCATTTAAATACGAATTCGTATCTTCGTATTTGTATTCCAAATTAAATTTCAGTTGCAATACATCTCACGCTATTCAATTCAACTAGTAGAACTCGAATTATTCAATAAAAGAACTGTTACATCCTTTCTTTCCAGTTTTCTTTTAGCACTCAACAATTTTTCCTGACTTCTTTATTGAACTCTTATTTGATGGAGACGATACTGAAGTTGAAAAGAATAATTCGCAAAAAGTATTTGGAAATGCATCGATCAATTTCAAACTTCAAAATTATTATTTTTAATCACAAGTTATTGCTATTATCTTTCTTTGAATGTTTTCAAACAGAAATTCAGGTTCTTTGGTTTAAACAAAAGATTCCAATCCAAGTTTAACTAACGTTTTCTCAGAATTTTTTCGATTGCTTACTTCTCTGACTTAAAATTATAAATAATAAATAAATACAGGAGGGAACTAAATATTAACGTTTTATATAATGTAGACAATTCATAATAGCGTTCGAAAAATGTGTGCATAAAACAGGAAATATGTTATACAAAAGAAATTTCCCTTCAAATTTTATATATTGACACACAAATTCAATGATACACAATTAAATTTCTATTTTCACTATATCCAACATCATTCCATTCAACAAGTAGATTTTGAATTATTCAATAAAAGCACTGTTTCGTTCCATTTTATTTAATATTTAATCGTTCGATTTTCTTGGCTTTTTCGTCACCTCCTTATTTGATGAAGACGATACAGAGATTGAGAAGAATCATTCCAAAAATTAGCAAGAAATATTTGATTAATTACTTCAAAATTATTATTTTCCTCAAAATTATTATCTATAACTTCAAAATTATTTTTCCCCTCTTCAGTTATCGCTCTTTAAATGTTTTTAAATAGGAATTCGAGTTTGTTTTTTTTAAGTGAACGATGTTTAAATGAAAATCAATTAACGTTTTGTCAGAATTTCTCCGGTTACTTAAATCTGTAACTTACGATTATAAATAATAAATTAGGGAAACCCATGTGTATTAATGTTTTATATAATGTAAGCAAATCATAATCTCCTTTGAAAAATGTATGCATAAAACAGGAAATATATTATACAAAAGAATTAATCAAATTCACAATTCAAGCTTTAGTACATTGATATACACGAATTCAATAATACCAAATTAAATTTCTATTTCCACTATATCCCACACTATATAATTCAACAAGTAGAACTTGAATTATTCAATAAAAGCACTGTTACATCATTTCTTCTTTCGTTCCATTTTCTTTTATCGCTCGATCTTCTTGACTTTTTCGTCAGGCCCTTATTTGAGAAAGACGATACCGAAATTGAAAAGAAGCATTCCCATTAAAAAGAAGAAATCGGTGCTGGGTGGGAAAAATAGATTAATAATCGATATTCAACAATGCTTTTATTTTTTCTCATGTCTCTAACAGTTCCGATGAAATATTAATGAGCTAAGAACACTCATCAATTTTATTCAATACAATGAACAATCTAAAAGGCTTTGATCGTTAAATAGTAGGGGACCTTACATAGAAATCATTGAAAGGTGAATAAATTTATATTGTAAAAGCTTTTAATTTTTAACCCTTTGACGCAGTTAGGACACAGGTGTTCCTTTTATATAGATTTTTTGACTCTTTAATTACAAGCAAAAATATAGTTTGGGATTTTTTTTATTCTATAATAGTTACTAATAATAATAGTTCTAATAGTTACTGAAAAATCTATTAGATTATTGAATTATGCTTCTAATTAAATATAAAATCCAAAAAAAAGGAATTAGAAGAAGAAATTTCGTTCATACTCAAAATTTTATCAATAATTGATTTTGTAAATTAAAGAAATTTCATTGATGAATAACTGTTTTTCTTAGATCTAAGCAATTGTAAACGAGTGCAAATTTGAAAAAAAAAATTATTGTCTGGAAGTGAGCTGTGTTTGGAAGATTTTTACCTTTCCATACATTATTAAAATGCTAAATATATAATTTTTTTTAAACTTATTTTGACCTAAACCAATACAAAATAATATATTATTGTAATAATTGTTAAAAAAAATACTGAAAAAAATTAGGAGAAAAGTTTTTTTTTTTTTTTTTTAAATTCAATATCTTTTCGAGTTATGAAGGACAAAACAAGCGCCAAAAAAGTAAACTAATGGTAGAAATTCATCTCATTAATATTCAGTTCATCGATTTGAACAAATTTTCTGCAACTTACATATTCTAAATATATGAGGATTATATATTTAGGTCAAAACTTCTTGAGCATATATTCTGCATCAGCGATTTTATTACCGTTGTTGAACAATCCACCAAATTTTGAGTTTACGACCACCAATATTAATCTCTGTAACCCATAAATTTTGAATCTAATCCCGAAGATAAGGGCACTCTTGGATTAAGTATCGAGAGAAATTTTCCTTCGTGGAGGACTTTTCGATGGAACTAACCCGTATCTGCGTTACACGGAGAGGAAACCCCTAACACTTCATGGGTTAGAGGACTCTAACCCATGATCCGTCCACTACTGAGGATTATTTATGACAGCACTGTGGTCAGTGTGAGCTGGGTACAGAGTTCGTATCGACCAGTCATAGCTGGGATTCGAACAAAGATTATCTCATTAGAAGGCGAATGCTGTATCCCTGAGCCATCACGTCTCCAATCTTCAACGATTGAAGCTTTAACCCTTGAACGATTGCTTTAACGATTGAAGCTTTAACCCAAGCTTCCAATCTTGAACGATTGATTGATTGATCTCTTTTCAGTGGAGCCTTGACTTTATAAATAATAAGGTATATAAAAACAATATAAAATATAAAGTATATAAAAACAATTGTGAACAATAAAAGACTACTTTATTTTGAGAACATTTAAAAAGAGAAATTGAATTTTTTTATTATTTTTTTTCTTTATTAATAACCTTAAATTAAGTTTCATATCCGAATGTTGAATTTACTTTAAGCTGTATCTATAATTTAGTTTGAAATTTGTTTGGGGTATATACTAAATGAAAGCAGAAAGAACTGTTATAAACGTTGAAGAAGATTACCGTGGAAACTTGTTTCCCTATTAACGAATGTAGTTATTTTAATTTGGATTTGAAAAGCGCGATTTGAAATATTAATATAATTTTTCATAAATGCATATTCTTTTCACGTTATATTCAGAAAAATAATGTTTTTTTAAACAAAAAATATACCGGTCGGTTTTTAATGATACTTTACTTAAAATAGCTTCATTAAGACATCTGAAATAATTTATGAATGAAAGATAACCAAACAGATCTAAATCTAAATAAAGCTTCAAAATTATTACTGTGAGGTGAACAAAAGTTCTAAGTCTCGAAAACCTTTTTACATTTCCATGGAACCATAGGGTTCCACTGAACACCATTCGGGAACCGTTGTTCGAATATTAAATTTGAAGAAATAAGTAAAAAAATTTCGTTAGTTTCAATCTCTTTTCTGAACTTGTTATGCTAGCTGGGCACCTGGGCCGTGAAGCGTCCCTAAATCTCTTTTCTTCAATTACTGCTTCTTATTGGACAGCATTTTTAATTTTTTCAAGTGGGAAGCAAATTTCTTCAATTTTTCCCTACCAAATTTTAAATTTTTCCTGGTTGTGGCAAGCCAGTAGTACAGCTATAAAGTTTTGAATTATATTTATTAGTAAAATATTTTTTCTTATTACGTTCCTGATTAGATTAATTTATTTTAACTTATGCAGATTACTTCAAAAATAAATTTTTAATAGCATGAGTATGCAAATTCAATCAACTAACAAATTTAAAACGTCGTGCTTTCCAAAGAGTTGCATGAAATGGTACAACGTATAGTGGTTCTTAAGCATAAAAAATAAATTTTTGTAAATTTTTTGAAGGTATAACTCACTCTTTTATTATGTACTTACACTCCACAATTAGTCTTAAGCTAAAGTACCTTTTTTAATAAATTCACAGCTTATGACGGTAGTATAAATATTGAGAAAATGGGTGGGGTTTTTTTACTCAAGCAATTCATGCGAATATATATTCGTAACCTACTAATTTGTTTGAAAAATGATGGGGAAAAAACTGTAAAACAAAAGTCGGAAGGAACATAATTTTTTTTCTAATTGCTAGACGCGTAGATGAATTTTTGAAATCTTTTAAAGGCTGCTTTCCTTTGAAAATCATTGAAATCCTTGAGCTGTTTTAATTTGAACTTTTATTAACAACAAAATTTCACAAACTTCTTTTCGCGAAATTGACAAATCTATAGAAATAGTTTGAATGATTTTTGCGTGTATGAATGTGACGTTACGAAGGCGTATTATAGAGCTGAATTAAAATCCGGTACCATAAATTTCTATCTATTTTTCGTATAATTAGTATGAACCCAAAATAACTAGTTACCTTAAATTTCACCATAGTTTTCCAACAACTTTCATAATTACAGTGTGCATTCCTTGCATGCCAAGTGCAAACAGCCTGCAAAATTCTCTATACCTCCATAATTAAGTAAAAATTACGATGAAATGTATAGAAATCTTCTCTAGGTGGAGCCTAGAGAAAGCCATATCTCAAAAGTGTGAAACGTCAGATTAAAACCTGAGAAGACTTGCTAAAATCTCCCTAAATTCTCGAAATCGATTGGCGCAATTTTCTTTCAGGAGGGATTATATTACTTATAGTCTTAAAACAGCTGGAATAAAAATGAGTTGGTTATTATAATATCACGTGACAGTTATTGTGTTACAACGGCACATTGAAAGGTTATGATGCAAGGAGTCGCTTAACTATTTAAGATTCATTATTTAAATGATTACTTAACCTGAGGAATAGTTATTGCTTAACTGCTCATTTGAATTAATTTAGCACACGAATGATGATGCTATTGCAGACAAAAAAAGTCGTTGTGTAAAACCGAAAGTGATTAACTATTTTATGGTGTGAAGCATTTTAACTATATTTTGTTTTCTTTTTAACTAAAGCACTTTTCAGGATTTTGTTTACTATAAATTGATCTATAATGCTTTGATTTATACAATTAGATTTGAGACAAATCTACAAGTTGTATAGCTGCCAACTTTTTCTCTCTTCTAAGAAGTTTTTAATTAGTAGTAGTAAAATGAAACTTTTTATTCATTTTGGAGACATTTTTTGTTTTCATGATTCCACTCAACAACTATTTAATATTCGAACTTCGTTATCCAAACTCTGATTGACCACACGTTTGCTGGCGTTGATCACTAGTAGGTGGCATTGCAATGTCTTTGATTTTTATACACACTTAGGTAACGGATTTTAGACACAGTGTATTGTTATTAGATCGCAAACGGTTTTTGTACTTATTGCGATAAAACTATAATAAACTTAGTAAACAAGAAGGAATAATTATTTGGGAGCGAGAAAAAATGCACTAAACTCATTCGCAATGAGAAATAATCTTATTTGTAGAATAAGCGGAAAGAAGCGAGGGGCTATTCTATGACCCCAGTACCTGATAAGGCGTCTATTGAGAAAGGAAAAATGCCGAAAATAACTTATTATTATTCAGAAAAGGTATATAAATAAGAAAAACTCAGCTGCTAAAGAAAAAGGGTTAAACAGTTGTCTAGATTTCTAGGAATCAGAATTTATAAACAGCATGGGATCATAAAATGACCTCCACGCGTCCCCCGTGATAAAAGCCTTACCTATGACTATATTATTACAGCATATTATTGGAATTGAGAGAGAACAAACTTAAATGTATCTGTAAAAGTAAGCAAAAAAAAAAAAAAAAAAGAAGAAGAAGAAATTGAAATCGATTTTGGTTCCGGTTATTCGAATTAAGGAGGTTCGGATGATCGAGATTCTACTGTATTTTTAACCCAATGGCATTATATGAACGAATTAATGAGACTCCACACTCATTTGTTTCAAATAAATAAAAAGTGGTGGCCAAAATTTTTTGCTATCAATCTATTTCAGAAAGAGATAATGCATAAATTACTACCACTTCCGAAAACGGACGAAGAGAAGGTATCAGGTTATATTTGGAAACTAATCAAAACTATCCATTCACCCCAGAGACTCTGTATACAAACTGTTTATATATTTATTTAATTTTTCTGTAATTTCATGATGAATGGTATATGGGTCTTCTGCGCGGCCTATGTACCCAGCTTTTGTTAAATAAAGTAAAGTAAAGTAATCAAAACTATCATTCCTAATCAAAAGCCAATCCAACAATTTTAGATTAGGCTGTTTCCTCTTCGTTCGAAATTTAGATAAATCGGAATCCAATAGGTTATAGCTGAAATCCAAAATTTAAACGGAAGACGCTAAATTTTATTAAACACGTTACAAGAATATGAATATAATATATATAGTGACTACGTTGAATCTAAAATACAAACATTAGAAGACGAACGAACTGAATGAGATGAAAAACAATTGAAACGTCTTTCCCAAGTAGTATTTGTCAAGAATACTTATATGGAAAATTTTCCCCTTGAAACAACACTTATATACAAAGTAAACAACATAATTGCTAAGTTTAGAAAATTTCGAATGCTTAAATTACCCATTTCAAACCATAAGCCACTTCGAAAGTGGCTTTGTACACAATTCCCACTCTTAAATAATCCTATAAACTAAGTAGATTGTTTGGAGTAAACAATTCAATTTATAACGAGAAGAGTAATGCAAACGAGTGACTCAGAGACAGCCAATTAGTCAACTAACTCTGCAAAGAAGCTTCTGTTTGGTACTCATTTAAGCCAAGTCGGCGACAATATTGTATTGGAACATCTGCGCCCCTTTTCTTAACTATTCTTTCAACGAAAAAGCGAAGAAGATCTGCAAATTAAACGATGAAGCGAAATGCATATCATAGTTATTTCCTTGAAATTCTGCAACGAATGCTTTTATTTAAATAATGATTGTTATTTATAATTCTTTCTGGTATTTTCTCGATATTCAGATTAAATACACGCATTCTTACTGAGTTCAAAGTTTTTAAACTTCTACAAAATGAATCTTTAAAACATTGATCTTCAACAGATGCACTGGACTCTTAGGTCTCGCTTTAAATATTTCAAAATGTGAAGATTTTATTCTATTTTATAACCGGTATTAAACAAACGAATTATTTTTAAGGTGTACGACTATAAATATTCAACTCCATAACTTTGTGCTTTTAAACCCAATGAAGAACAACAAGGAACTCCTGAATTTACCGTTGGGATAAACTAGCTTTCCTGGATGACAATTTGAAGGAATTTCTAACCCATGATCCGTATGCCATTGGGGATAGTTTTATGTCGACACTGTAGTCGGTGCGAGTCGAAAGCTGAATTCGTATCAAGCAGCCATCGCTGGGATTCGAACTTGGGTTCATCTTTTTGGGTGACAAGCGCTCCATTCCTTGAGCCAAAATGTGAAGATTGATAATAATTGTTCAAATCCCTCAATAAGTAGTTAAACTATAGATTATTTTGGTGTACTGCAGTCGAAAGTTTTTTTTAAAAAAAAGTAAGGTCCCGAAAATGTAAACTAAAAAAGCTTAAAATTGAAACTGTAGGTTAACAGTACTCTTACTGCTCTAAAGCACCATTATCATTGCGTTTAGCTAAATGAAACCCCAAAAAGGGTTGAAATTAAGCAAGTGATTTGTGGAAAAAGGCAGAAGCCAAGGTTACTCAGTTATGATGTGGCAGAAGATGGCTTTACAAAATTCGAGCTTTAATTAACATCTATCAGGTGGGTTTGAGTTTTGATTCCTGGTTCCTTCGGGAGCTTTAGTTCCTTCAGGTGCTTTTTAAAAATCCTGGAAGAATTCTACTTGTCGTTGAGTTCGTATTTGCAAAACAAATGTTCCCATTTATTTTTCTGTCTTATTGCCTATAGTAATCAACGATTTCAGATTTTCAGCAAAAAATTTTTTAAAGTATTTTTATTTTCAATTCAAGATTTTAAATTTAATTTGATGCATTTCACTTAGCCTTTTGTGGGGTAAAGTTTGAACCAAAAGTTAAGTCAAGAAGAGCCTTAAGAATCGTGGTCATGGTTTGCATGTTCCATATGAAACAATTTTCATTGTACGAGACAGTCCGCTTTGTTTTAATACTGCGTAGCTTTAATTATAAATATTAAAATTTTATTGGTTTATATTGTCATAAAAAATATGTGGTACAGTTTTTACCCCACCACTGCCCCTGAAAACTTTTAAATGAGCGAAATTCTTAAATGCACTTCTTGGTGAAGTTGAAATCTTGGTTCCCTTTATAAAACTTCTCTTTTATATAATTGTAATATAATAATTTTTATTTATATTTTTTGTGCTATAATTTTCATTTAACTCGAAAACTTAATTCTAATTAATTATTCAAATCGAAACACTTTATCATACTTTTAAAAAGCCACATCCTGTTTCTAAATCTATTTTTGGCTCAACTATGCATTCATTATAAGTAAAGACATTTTTTCCCTTTAATCTTCGTGGGAATCACTCGACCTAGTTCATAAACCAATACTAATTTCTAATATTTCCCTCTTTTCCCCTAAATAGAGACATTTTCGGATTTTTTGCAAGATTTTCCCTACCAGAAAGACAGATCGTTGATGGAGCATATATATATATATATATATATATATATATATATATTTAAATATATATATATATATATATATATATATATATATGTAATACAAAAATTATAATACTTTTGTATTAATAAAAGAATTAAATCTCTTTCCTTTTAATAAAATGTCTTTGTTAAAGAATAAGCGTAGAGAGATTCTATTTTGGGAAGTCAAGGCTAATAACATACGACAGAGTTATTTTTAGAATCTCTCCCCCTTTCACTTCCATATAAGGAAGCACGAAATGATTTTCCTTAATGCGTAAGGATACAAGAATGCCAACGACTGTGCCTGTTTACTCAAATCTGTGTTAGTATAAAAGCGAGAGCAATGCTTTTCGCATGGCTTTTTCATCATGATCTGATCCTAATAACTTGTTCCGGAATTGTCCAAAGTCTTGTCCACCCCCTCCCTTGCGGAGAGTGGATGTGGACTGTTATCGATACCAGCCTACTACCATTAATAAAGATTCTTTGTGTGTAACATGGCTTACGACTGCATTATTAAAGCTAAATACACCACTGATAACAGAGATGAAGCTCTGTTATTACAAGCCGGCAGGATGTTACTTGCTAAGGAAACCATTGTTATCTATTTTCCGGCTGACTACAACGTTGATAAAACCTCATCCCGGGGAACGAAAAAAGAGAATCGCCCATCCCGGACGAAGGACGAAAGTTGCCTATTCTGCAGTGAAAAAAAGAATGAAGGAAGAAAGGATTGAGTTCACTACCTGTACACCTCATCGCTGTGAGAATGCTGACGTTGGCTCGAGCTCGTCACATGCCTCTCTGAAACCCATAGTGCTGATCGAGATGACCCTACAGTGTCCAATCTGGAAATGACCGATGACCCTACAATTCCGCAGTGCTCAAATTGTGAAAACAAAAGTGAATGTGCACGATTTTTAGTAAATTTAGAGAAGCTTTTTGCTTCTTTATTAAAATTTCCTTTCTCATGAAAGTCGGAGAAAAATTTGGCAAGTGAAAAAAAGAAAACAAAAGTGAATGTGCGCGAATCTTAATCATGAATATTCATGAAGTGCAATGAAAAATTTGTTTATTTCTTCTCTTCACAATCATGAAGGTCAAGGAAAAGTGTAGCAAATGGAAAGGATTTCATTCAGATACATATATTTTTTTATCCTCTTATTTTTCTCTCTCATTCTTATGATTAAATATTTTATTGATATTAGATATGAAAGTGCTCTAAATTTCTTATTATGAAATTTAATAGAGAAATATATTTAAGAATTGATTGCATTTCGTATGTTTATATTATTTTCTTTAAAAAATATAATATAATATTGTTCTTTTTAGTGCATTTAAAATGTTTTTGAGGGAAATAAATGTGTTTCAAACGTCAATTAAATTTGTGACGGCAAACAAATTTCTAAATTTTTCAGCTTTTCAAACAAAAAACAAAACTAAAAGAAATTTGTAATGCTTTTTCTTTTTTGGACTTGGTCAAAACTAAATATTCCTATTAAAAATGTGAAAAATTAAATGTTACCCAAACAAAAGGACATTTCACACTTAACAAAATTTGTGAGTTTCCCCTTATTACGATAGGCGAAATTGTTAACTCAGCTAAGTTTTTTATACTTGATACTGAGTCACTGTATGCTTTAGTAGGGTTGCAAACTTGCAAAGATTTTTGTTTGTTTATTAATTGTGTTGGGCCAGTTGTTACTCAAGTTGGTAAGAGACTGATCATCTCTGCTAATTCTAACAATGACAACTTATCCTTGCACATTAGACAACAGAATTCTTATAATGTTAAGGTCAAAAATTGTGAAAAAAAAAAAAATGAAAGTTTAAGATGTTTCAACAAAAGTAAACATTTTGAAAAAATGAAAGTTTAAGATGTTTCAATAAAAGTAAACATTTTGAAAAAATGGAAGTTTAAGATGTTTCAATAAAAGTAAACATTTTGAAAAAAGTTTAAGATGTTTCAGTAAAAGTAAACATTTTGAAAAAAAAAAAAATAATGTGAGGGGTAACAAAAATAAAAAGAATAGGAAAAAGAAAGAATGACCAAGAAGTTAATAACAAAAAGTACAGGAAAAAGAAAGAAAGGCCAACCATTTCAAATGATTCGAAGATAGAACTAGGTAATGGGTGCATACATTATCAGGTTAACATCGACGAAAAAATAGGAAATAAAAAGAAAAATTTAAGTAAACAAAATTTTGAAATAGTTCATGTATCAAATCTTAGGAAATATAACAACCCACAAATGTTGAAATTAAATCATGAATAGTGTCCAAAACAAAAGAAAATTTTTACTACTTCAAGGGAAGAAGTGATATTTGGATAAAAATTTTGTATATTTTTGTGTGAAAAATTTTTGAAAATTTTAGTAGATTAGTTTTAAAAATATGCTTTATTTTTCTTTCTGTTTAGTTGCCTAAACAGATAAATTGTATTATCATGTTTTTAGTGTTATTATTGTATATAGTTGTTTTCTTTACAGATAATTGAAAAAATGTTATTTGTAGTAGTGAAAAGGAACAGTCGTACCAACATAAATTTTAAAAGTTCAGAGAATTCTAAATTTTATTATGATTTCTTTTTGGCTTGCCAAAAATCTTTTTTGGGGGGGATGTAATACAAAAATTATAATACTTTTGTATTAATAAAAGAATTAAATCTCTTTCCTTTTAATAAAATGTCTTTGTTAAAGAATAAGCGTAGAGAGATTCTATTTTGGGAAGTCAAGGCTAATAACATACGACAGAGTTATTTTTAGAATCTCTCCCCCTTTCACTTCCATATAAGGAAGCACGAAATGATTTTCCTTAATGCGTAAGGATACAAGAATGCCAACGACTGTGCCTGTTTACTCAAATCTGTGTTAGTATAAAAGCGAGAGCAATGCTTTTCGCATGGCTTTTTCATCATGATCTGATCCTAATAACTTGTTCCGGAATTGTCCAAAGTCTTGTCCACCCCCTCCCTTGCGGAGAGTGGATGTGGACTGTTATCGATACCAGCCTACTACCATTAATAAAGATTCTTTGTGTGTAACATGGCTTACGACTGCATTATTAAAGCTAAATACACCACTGATAACAGAGATGAAGCTCTGTTATTACATATATATATATATATATATATATATATATATATATATATATATATATATATATATATATATATATATATATATATATGCTAATAGTTGAAGTTTGCATAAAAGTGCAAAACGTGGAAACGTTGACATCATAAAATTTACCATACTGACATTTATGCAAGTTATAAACATTATGGTTTATGCAGTTATTTTATAAATAACTGCATAAACCATAAACTAATATTAAATTATTTTTAAATACTGATGCTTTTTTATATTAATATAATTAAATATGATAGTGCTGTGATTATTCTGTATCAAAGACATGCTACTTTATTAAAATTTTTAACCCTTAATTAAAACAAAATGGCCTCCATAATGACATTCTTTAATGAATAATGTAATGATGATAACCTTGTAAACCAACGCTAAAGGGCAACGCCTATATAGAAATGCGCAACAGTATCTCCCAACCTGTTACTTCTGCAGATTAAGACACAGAGTTTGTTCATCGATTCAACAAGCTCACAACCGAAATCGATTGCGGGCTACCGCCTAGTACACACACTTCCAGCATGTATAAGCCATTAAGCCAAAATTTTGGAAGCTAAGGGCTGGTTTCAAAATTTTACGGTCGAGAGCTTCCGGAAAGGACAGGCATCTCCAAAAAGGGCCGCGGTGATTGAATTAACGATTAGGCGGTGGCCAGGATAATGAGGGAATATCGTCGCCTGATTCGTTCGGAGTCGAGCGCTCTAGAGTGATTAGTTGGCAATTACGAAGCAGCCGTTCCCTAGTAAGTTTGCTTTAGAAGCTAGGAAGGTTGATTTACGCGAAAGTAAATGAGATTCTGAGTTCGAATAAGTTAGATTAGGTAATCCCTTGGATGAAAAGCTAATGGAGAACTTTCAAACCTGAAATACGAAGTTTTCCTTTCGAAATTAAATCAAATTAAGTAAAAACAGGCAATTGAAGTTTACAATACAAATATGTGTATGTAAATGTATATTTACATAAATAACGATGAAGAAAAGCGTTTAAAATTCTGGTGCATATTTTTAAAGATAATTTAAAACTGATTTTTAAAAGTTGATTCGCATCATGTTTGAATTTCCTTTTTTTGGCAAACGATTTGTTTCTGATAATTTTTACCAACTCGTTATCATGATAAAGTTTTTATCAAAAAAATCAAGGAACAACTTAATTTTCCATTAGATTTCTGAAATTGAAATTAAAGAAAACAATTACATTACAACGCTTTTAAAAAGTCGTTGCTAAAAAATTCTCAGGAATAGTTTTCTAAACGTAATTTTAAAGTTTTTCTTTTTTTTATTATAAAAGATTAAAATGGAGTAAACCTTAGAGTAAAAGAAAATAAAACTTTGAAAATACATTACATATATGCTTTAATTCAAATAATTTATCATACGAAAGTCTAAGAGAAATTTTGTTTTAATAATTTATAAACTCTCTCGTAATTTTAGTACCCTCTCAGATTGTGGATATGCAATCCTAAAACTGTAATTCTACAAATTGAATTGAATTTAGTAGGTTGTGTAACTTTAGAGAGTATGTATTTGTACTCTTACAAACTCAATCGTTTCTATCCCAAATGATAAATAATTTTATCGGTAGACTTTTAGTCTTGAAATACCCTCCTTTTCTGCCGGTTGATACAAAACAAAAATAAATAAATAAAACTCAATTCTTTTTCAACAAATAAAATTCTGTCGATTGTAGCCCTACAAATTGTTTAAATTCAATAAATGAACTTGAAGTCATTTACTGAAGTATCAAAACTTCATTAGTTAGTTTACTAATGGAAGTTTTTTAAAGAGCAGATTTTTTGAGCTTATCAATTAATTGTTACCTTTAAAAAATTATAGGGATGATATAGTAAATAAAAAATGTAATATCCCATTCAATAAGTAAGCATTAGTCGTGACTCTATAGTGCACTACCTAGTACTCAGTATTAGTCCGATGTCTCTGCAGGCAAACTATAGAAAAAAAAATATTTTAGATCTAACAACAAATAAGCAATTGGAAACATAAAATTCAAGTTTAATCCCTGATTGACCAGGTTATGATAGCAAGGTCTTGTTCTCTGTCAGTGGCATTTTAATCGTTCGAAATTCCGAATCGGCTTGCTTTATCTGAACAACTGATCCTTTGGGGATCACTGAAATATATATTCTTGTTAAGTTCTCTGATAATTGAGCGTTGAATGAAAACAAGTTACAGATAGAGAGAAGAAAACAAGTTACAGATAGAGAGAACGGACATTTTATTTTCCCCCCGAACGTCGTATAGATTTGATTATATTATTTATGTCTATATTTATACCATTGGAAATGGCAATAACTGACCATTAAACATTATTTTAAAAAAGAAAATGCGTATTAATGAGAATATCTGGCTTATATTGCGATAAATTATAATGTTGTTAAAACAGAAATTAATTCTCTACGCAAAAATGAAAAAAAAAAAAAATTCCAAGTCAGATTTACATTGAAATCGCAGTGAATTTTTAAGGGTCTCCGTTGAGACGTCGTTTGAATTAACTCGAATAAAATATACGCTAATACGATGTATTCCTACCTACTTCTACATATTTTCCACACTTTCTGCGAAATATTTTCCTCAGTGGTAGCAAAAGTTATAATTTTGCATTTCATTCTTGATTTAATACATATAATATTAGAAATATTTCGATAAAAAGACGTTATAATTAAATAAATATGTAATTAAAACCAGAAGATGAATTAGCATCTGTTGTTGTTGTTGACTTATTCCTCTTGGTCAGCCGCAGGCTAGACCAAGTCAATGAGCTCGAAAGTCTTCAGGAAATCAAAAACAAGCAAGGGGCCAGAGTAGAGGTCTTTCTTCTCCAGGCCAAGACAGTGTAAAATGTGATCGGGAGAAGCCTGTGCAGAGTTACACCTCGTGCACGTTGAGTAGGTCTTTCATAGCATCTGTTTTAAGGGTTCGCAAAATTTTCCTAAAATAGTTCATTAGGCCATCATAAAAATTTAAAAGATTTTTCTATATTATTTTAAAAATAGTAATTAAAAATTTTCTCAGCTTTAATACTCAAAATTTCGTTCGTTCGTTCGTTGTAGTGGAATTGGGCATCTGAGGCCTTACGGCCCTTTAATATTCAAAATTGTGATTTTTTTTTAACTATATTTACATATTTTGAACTATTAAACGTAGTGATGGTTACGAGTTTATTAAAATACATTACTACCCTACTGCCTCTTTCTAATTTTTTTTAAGAACGATGCGAACCCTAAAAAAAATTCTGGTTACTTTTAGAAATCTCGGCTTTAATTCCCACACTGGAAATATCCACTTTATTTTATAAAAGAACATTTTGCATTACTCTTAAGTAAAAAAAAGTTTGAATATGATCACATCGAGTGGATATTTCTTAACCTCTTCGAGACGGGCGAGTCATATCAACACCTCCTATAACTGAAAGCCTCCACACGGTTTTTTGTAGGTAGTCAGATTAGACCACTGTGAAGGATATCCACTTTCCGAACGAGTCATTAATACAAAATCTAGTTAAAATAAGAAAGTGGTAGCAAATATATGACTAAAAATTTGTTTTATTTATGTATATTATTGGTTTGCTTTATTCACTTGTCAACCACTACAGATTCAATTCTCAAATATATATCATAAATTTCTCTCAGTATTTTTTATAAAAGGTTTTGGGTTCATGCACACAGCTGTTTCACTTTTTAAACAGTCTGCGCGGACTACTTACAAAAGACCGTGTGGAGGCTTTTTGATATAGGAGGTGATTGTCATATATACATTCTCAGGGTGTCGATAATCAGGATAAATAAAGATAAAAACTGGTAGCCAAGCTATTTTTGTAGCAGTTAATTTGTGGGTGAGGTAATAATATTTAGCTTTATTTAATTCACCACTACTTAGTTCGAATTAAACATTGCATAGTTACACTATTAACACACTAGGATTGGATGTGTTAGTTTTAAAGTGAACGCAAACTATCTTGATTCTGATTCCGTACGAATTCATTTATGACTGGCCGGTTCCGAAAAGGTTAAAAGAGGCGTATAGTTTTGCAGACATAACTTTCCGGTAGGCCTAATACTTCGATAAATGAAACAGAAAATTTTCTCCCTGGTGCCATTCTTCACTTTTAAAAAGTGCCCAGTGAAGGGTTAAAAACGCCTGACATTTTAAAATTAATTATGATTTTCCTAAACGAAAATGCTTTTCCATCCCAATATGAACCTCATCTACCTTTTTTTTTCTTCCTTTTTTTAAAAATTCCTTTGAAAACTAAAAGGTAAAACAAGGACCCTATTTAAATTCAACAAAAGGAACCTAATCCTCTCCATGGTAATCCTTACCATGTAAATTCAAACCAGAAAAAAAAATGTTCCATTGTTTACCTTAAACTTAGATTCTTTAAGTGGACGTGATTTGCCTCAGAAATCTACTCGTTCCTCTTGCTCTTCCCAAGACTTGATAAAAACTAACAAAAGCGTCCCTTTTGAATATAAATCGAGAATTTTCCCAAGTTTCAGGGAAGGACTGCCGATAGAATCTTACGACGACCCTCTTTTGTCCTGGGCAATAATTAAGTGTATCTGGAGTTGGCACATCTTGTTTTATTTCTGTCTTTTACTTCTTTTTCACGCAGCGCCATCTGTGTTCAGGTTGTGAAAAGTTTTCTGTAATTACAGTTCAGTAATTTTATTCCCGAATGTTGCCTCTAAGTGGGTTACTGCCCCATTTGCTTAATTGGTGTTCTTGCTTGGAGAACAGGGCAACCCGCCATGTCTTTCGATTTAATAAAGTTGAATTCAGTGTCGCGATAAAGATGCTTTATGCTATTTTCGCTTTTATCTGTTTTACATTTACTTAAACTTGTTAGTTGGCGAGGAATTTGATCTGGTTTAGTTGTTCTACATTTAGTTTGAATGAAACATCTTTTTGTGGTTATAAGTGATTTAAGTCTTAAACTTCTCTGAAATCTCACAAGTTGTTTTCTTCTTTCAAAATCTCAAATACTGACGTTTAATTTGGACAAAATGTGTTTTATCACTGATGTTTAAATTATTGTGCGGTAACTATCACGTTATAAAGTTGTAACAATTTTAATTTTTTTTGATGACTAGAAATACAATAGTATTGAAAATTAAGAAAATGCCCATATTTGTTATTATTGCCAAAACTAATAGAAAGATTTTCATTAAATTTGGTACAAACATAGGTTGGTATTATACAAATAAAATAATCTTTCAACAGTTGAAATACTGGAGAATGATCATGTTTAACACGTATCGGCGTCAGAAGATCTGGAATTTTGATCATAGAATTGAACAAAATATAATTGGTTAATAGGGGTATGATCTTCTATATAGTTATGCAGGTCTTACAACGAGATTTCATACAGTTTAGAAAATCCTGTGACAACTTTTGCCTCTTATTAAGCAACGTTTTCTTAACTCAACTTTTCTTTCTCAACTCAGATGGTTTCCGGAGAGGAGTTGCAAGTTTCAGTTGCCTTTCCAGAAGCATTTCTCAGGCATGCTATTTTCAGCTAGGGAGATCGGACTGATAAATCTGTCCGGCGAATATTTTCCTTTGTCAGAAAATATTTGACCTGCTGAACCATGCCTTGTCTTCCATTAAGAGGAAATCTAGGCTCACTGTATCTCTGAGAAACAACGAATGGCTCCAAGTCTTTATTCTTACGCATCAAACAGCTACTTTCAAAGGGTTAATAGCCGCAAACCAGAACCCTCTCAAAGAACTTGGAGATATATTTATTAACAGGAGTCTTGCCTAGACTCTCGAACCTTCGTTGCCAATTATGATTGATTTTTGCAGGTAGAGGACAACTGATTCTCTCTATATGAAAACATGAACCTCTTCATAGTTTTAATTTGATACATAGTCACTTTTTTCTCTTTAACCCTTTCGAAGGCCGTGGTTAACTTCCAATTTTAAGTGTTTATGGTGAACTACTGGACCACTTTATATTTGGGCTTCGATTTGTTAATAACTTCATCTCCGATAAAGCAAGTTTGAATAAACTTAGAGATCATATGTCAGTTTTAAAAAAATGTATAAAAAGTTATCATAAATAAATTCCTATACAGTTTGTAGCATTTATAAAATTTATTAAATGAATAAAGAGAAATAAACTTCATTAAGTTCCCTACTTTTAGAACACTTTTAGAAAAGGTAAGGGACTTGAAATTCTAGACTTTTTAGAAAATTTCTTCTAGTGGTCGCTATGTTAATGTTTTAATATATGATTAATTGTTTGTAAATTAATTTAAAATAATTTTTTCTTCCACTACATTTAAATGATTCAAAAGTTCATATTAAAGGTCATTTTCACTCATAATTTTCACGCCGAGCTTATAAAATGTTGGCAAAATTATCAGAATCTTTAGTTTTTAGCTGTCTACCACTCCATAATATATATTTACAATAGCGCAGTAGTTTGCAGCCCTGTAAATAAATCCCGTTTGTTTAACATCCGTTTTTTTTTCTCTATCTGCTCATACTTCAGAGTTTGTAAGCTTTCAACTTCAGCTATAAGACATTTTCACAGCACTCGCTTCTTAGACAAATTTGACAATAACGAGATTTATACAAGAAAAATCATGATCACAGATATAAGATACTAAAATACGATGAAAGATACTAAAATGAGGATACTTTTTAGTTTTCGAAACATATTTAGGTTGAAAATAAAATTTAATGCATGGTGTACGAGGTTTTTAATAATTTACACTAGCATTTAAGCAGGAGAGAGTGGCGTTTTAATGAAACTTCAGAACAGAAGCATAGAAGACCGACCAGAATTAATGGCAAAAAAAAAAGTCAGTTAAAGTCAGAATTTTTCAAGGATGAGATGCTTAAATTCTGTCTCTTATCTATCTCTAAACTCCTGAAATCATTAATCTATAAAATGCAAGGAATTTCCATATCTTTATGCTACTTGTGCGGATATGCGTTGCTCATTAATTCAACATTTAAACTTCGAAACTCCTACCTCCATTTTTACCTACTTTGATACTATGATTTATTTTAATTTTATTTTTATGTATTTATTTTTAGTTTCCCTATATTTAGCAAAATCAATTATTCTATGTGGTGACAGACGCAAGGGCGTAAAGTGTTTAAATAATTATCTAACACACTAAGTTTTAAGTTGCTGACATAATCTTGATAAAATGTATCTATGTATTTTACACATACTAAGCATTTTTGAGCCACGATGGCTCAGGGGATAGAGCGTTCACCTTCCAATGAGGCGAACCGGGGTTCGGTCCCGGCGATGGCTGGCCGATACGAATTCCGCATCCGGATTGCTCCGACCACAGTGCTGACGTGAAATATCCTCAGTGGTAGACGGATCATGGGTTAGAGTCCCTTTGCCGTATTCAAATGAATATTTCTGTATATATGATAAACAAAACTGTAACCTCCTTTCTTTTGCAATTTTAAATAATTGCCACTGATCAAGCATGGGGTCGAGGTTGGCTGGAATAGTGGCCAGACGCGGATTATACGGGAATGAGATTTATTAACCTAGGTACGTATCCGCGTCTGGAAGGGGGGGGGGGAAGTCCCTTTGCCGTCAGGCTAATCTTCGTGGTTTTTCCCCCTATGTAACACAAATGCGGGTTAGTTCCATCAAATAGCCCTCCACGAAGGCAAATTTCTCCCAGTACTTGATCCAGGAGTTCCCTTGTCTTTTGGATTGTGTTCAAAATTACAAGACTACGGAGTTGAACATAAGTAGTCGTTAACCCAAAAATTGAGTCGGCTGTTCAACGACGGGTACAAAAAAGTAAAATACTACGCATTTTATACATTAGTAAAAAAAAAAAAAAATAGTAAACTGTATAGCATTTATTTTATGTACCATATTTAAAGATAATTTGAATTTGCGTTTGAATGGAATGATTAAAATAATAAGCAAAACATAGACACAGATCGATTATTTATTACTATGTATTACAATTAAAATTTTTGTCATACAAAAACTTATGAAGTAATGAATATTTACAATTGCATTTAATTGAAGAATGCAGTATTAAAATTTTCAATTATTTATGAAAAAGATTCCAAATGACTATGATACACTATAAGTTAATTTGACTTAAAGATATTTTCTAATAAATTATAATATTAAAATAAAAAAATTCAAAATTCTACAACGTTCACTTTATGTATCATATCAATTCATATCTACCATTTGCATTGAAATTAAATCATCAAATAATAAGCAAAACATAGACTCAGATCGATTGTTTTCCATTTAAATTCTTTTTCGATATCTTAATTTAATTAAATTATTTAATTTAATTACTTATCAAGCAAGTAAGGAGTTTTTGATTGTGATGTAGAATGGAAAAGTGAAAATTTAAAGTCTATTTGATAAAGATGGGTTACAATTTAAAATCACTAGAATCAATATTTTCCAACAAACATTCTATTAAAATAAAAAATTTATACTCTACGGCGTTTACTTTATGTATTATTTTAATGGAAATCTGGCGTGTGAATGGAATCATTAAATAATAAGCAAAACATGGAAGCAGATCGATTCTTTTTCATCAAATTCTTTTTCGAGATCAGTACAGATGCTATTGAGCTACCTGAAGAGTCTTTTAATTTGAGAGGGATAAAATGGGAAAAAAGAATTGTATTAAGGATAAATCTGAAATGATACTACTAGCTATGAAATATTCATTTCCTTTTCTAGAAGCTCCGCAGGTTGAATTCTGGCACCGTGCCAAGTGTTTCCTCCATAATCACCTGATAAGGCAGATGAATTTGGAGAATTATTATTCGATAAAATGTGTTATTTCTTAAGGTGACTTTAAAAAAATGCGGAAAGTGTTAAAAATTTATTACATCGAAGACATATTTTTTTTTAATTATATCGTCAGAATTTAGAGTTCTTTTATAATACAATTTTAAAGCTCTTTTATCAAAGCTAAAAATATTTTGCATATAAAGGACTTTTCATAAAACACTAATTACACTAAAAAAAAATTATCTTTCTTTATTTCATTATTCTAATCAGTTTTAAATATAAAAATAGCAATATGGCAATACTTTTTATTGTCCTTATTTATGGCATATTATATATGGCAATGTCCAATGTTATCATGGCATATTATATGTCCTTATATATGGCAATACTTTTATTGTCCTTATTGAAGCAAAAATTAGATCAATGGTGATTCATAATTTTAGCAGTTATATTATTATCTAGGGCAGAGGTTCCCAATTTTCATCAGTTATGGAATTTTCTTTTAATGGAACCACTACTTTATGTAAAAAAAGGTTCGTTAGCAGCTTCAAATATACTAACCAAAAAAAACTATTAAAATTGTTTTGAAAGCATTTAAAGTTAAGAATGAAATAGATAAATTTGATTTTGGTGTATGCATTTGCTGAAAACGAATGAAATAAGATTAATAATGGTTTTCAAAAAGGAACTGTTTAAAACGTTGAGAATATTAATCAAACATAATTATTTATTGAATCCGATTGTCACATTTTAATTTGAAAAGCTTAATGAGAAATACTTATTGAATTTTTCACGTATATTCTTCATAATTTATTCAATAAATTGTTATTTAAAAGGAAAAATAATTAAATTTTCTTCTTCTTTTTCGTTGACATTTTACATAAATAATTTCATGTGAACCACCGGGGTTAAAATGATATCCTAAATCTGGGAAGCCTTTTATCCTTTCATGGAAGGATCCAAGGATCAACTTTTAGGAGCCACTGAACTAGAGAGCATGAAGTTAGCCCTGTACCAGATAGCAGAATTTTCAGAGTTAATCTGCATTATTGAACTATCTTCATGAATTCAAATTTATCTGCCATCCTAACACAACCAGGTAGATACTTATTTTAAAAATTAGGCTTAATCTAACAAGTGTACAGAGCACCTTAAAAAAAAAGCTACTTTGAAAAACGTTTGATCTAGTAATCGGATCTTTACGTTCTAGGATTCAATCTTAACGGTTCGAGGGGTGACTTCAAATATGCTAATTAATTAGTGCATAAGATATTTTAGGTCACGAAATCAGACACAAAAACGTACTTTTTCTAAAGAAACATAAATTTCTTTCGACGGCTTCGAATTTCTGACCCTCAAAATATAGGAATCTGGGAAGCATGGTCTCAATAGTTTGGTCCGGACAGAGATCCAAAGTTTGGACTAAGTTAGTAAATTTTACTTTTTGCATATTTCGCCATATCTTGAGAACTTTTTGAGCGAATTGAAAAATTTTTGCACACAATAATCAAATTCGTTTTTCAAGAGATAATTACAAGCAAAAATTAAATTTTAGTAAATATTTATTATTTTATTTTACAAAAGTCGAAAAAAATTTTGAATTGTAAAGTATGCATTTTTTACGCCATTTTTAAAGTATGTAATTTTACATAACATTAGACAAAATTTGAGCGAAATCGGTAGAATAGTTCCCGAGAAATCGAATTTTAACTAGACTATATTTTTAAAATTTATTCAAGGGAGTTCCGTTTTTTTCCCCACTGTACAGCGAAATTAGCACATATAAGGTAGATAAAGTTACATATCAAATATTTTATTAAGAATTTATTATTTGAATTAAAAAAATATTATGCAGTTTTGATTAATGAAATTTTTTTAACAATGGATAATTGAAAAAATGGAAAAAGTCTCTATACATTTTATAAACAAGCAACTTGAGTTTTCGGAAATAAGGAATTCCTTTTTTAATTTTTGTTTTCCAACTTCTTTATCGTTCAAAATTCCGACTAATTAAAGAATGTTCTTTAGAACGATCTTAGAATTCTTTTGCTTACACATTTGCAAATTGGCAAACACATTTTATTAAGGATTCTGCAACAAATAGTAATTGAGTTTAGGAATTGAAAATTCATTTTAATGTTTCTCTTCTCGCTACTATTTAAGGCCTTCTTTTTTAATTTGAGATGAAAAATAATCGTCAGGTGTTATAATATTTTTTTAAATTCTGAGATGAAAAATAATCGTCAGGTGTTATAATATTTTTTTAAATTCTGAGATGAAAAATAATCTGCAGACGATCTGAAATCCTCAACGTCCGCTATCGTGCTGGAGGATTTCTGCTACCGGGGCCATCGAACTTAGAGAGTGATAACGAAAAATTGGCTAAAAAAATGTTGGGAACCACTGTATGGAACTATAAGATTATAAAAACTTGAACTACCAAAAAATGAAGAAGAAGAAATATCAAGAGAAACCTCTACATCAAACTCAAATTAATATTTTTTTTTAATTTATTATCTCAGGGGTGGCAACTTCTTTACTTTCTACACAAGTTTTAAAAAGTGTTTCAATATTAAGAAACATAGAAATGTATATGATATGTAGAAATTTATTCAAGTTTTGCTAATATTGCTAAGGTATGCCACACCATGAAATATTACTGATATAGTGTTTTTTTATGAACTTTTAAATTATTTATATGTAGTGGTAGACAAACTAACCTTTAATTAGAAATTCTAAATAAAAAATCATATATTTAAATTTATAACTTGATTTCCACGCAGCAAAAAAAGTTGCCAACGCTGTTATCTAGAAATGGCCCAATGAACTCCTCTTTTCCTTAACCCATTAACTTTCAGCTCTGAAAAGTGGCATTTAAATGAAAAATGCCTATGTGAAAAAAGTGGTAGTAGATATTTGACAATACCAAATAGATATTTATTTTTGGTAATTAAAAATTTAGTCTTAAAAAAGCACAGATTTCAGATTGAAATATATATATATATATATATATATATATATATATATATATATATATATATATATATATATATATATATATATATATATATATATATATATAATAAAATTTGAGATTAAAAAAAATACAGTAATAATTAAAATTGAATGAAAAAAGAAATTTAATACAATCAGGTATTCCTGAATGCTGTTGTTGTAGTTCATTTACGTCGCACTAGAGCTTCACAATGGGTTATTGATTTGGGAAACATCCCTGAGGATGATCCGAAGGCAAGCCACCACAATTTTGATCCTCTGCAGAGAGGGTGGCATCGACGCCCTGAGCGTGAAGTCGAGCACTTCATGGTATAACAGTTTACCAATACCGTACACCCTCGGACCCTTCTCAAACTGATCCAAGTGGATACCCACCCGCACACTGACCGCAGCGATAAATCTACTGCGGGAGTCCTGTACGTTTTCCGAGTCAAAGTAATGCATAGCATTAAGCTATAGAAGGGCCACTCAAGCATTGAAGGTTCGGCTGGAGAGCCTTGAAAGATAATCGGCTCCTGTCTATATTTCTAATCGACTTAAAATTAATTTAATAAATTTGATGTTTATAGAATTTATTTTTTATTATTTTTCATAGCTTTTTCTTCATCTTTTTACACATACTACTCGTGTCCCGCAATGGACTGATCGTTAAGACACGGTTCCCAGCAGATCACCGAAGTCAAGCATCACTGGCTGCGGTCAGTGTGCGGGTGGGAGACCACTTGGATCAGTCTGCGTAGGGACCGTGGGTGTTCGGTGTGGGTCCTCGTTAAACTGTTCTACCGTAAAGTGCTCGACTTCGCGTGCAGGACGTCGGGCTACCGAAGCGGGAGTGCCATCCCCTCTGTAGAGGATCAAAATCGTGATGGCATGTTCTCCGATCATCCTCAGGGATGTTTCCCAGACCGTCGCCTATAGCCTATTAATTATGCAGCTCTAGTGCGACGTAAATGAACTACAACTACACATACTCGAACCTACAACTTTTTAAATTCTTTCGGAAAATTCTGCTTCCCGTGGTCATTCAATACACTTCAACTTCGATTTTCAAGTATAATGTCTTCGTCTAACTTGCTGTTGGTTTCCTTTCTTTTTCTTGGTGCAGCCATGGTACTTTGCGGTAATTCACCGCCAACCACTCAAACTGCACGTGCTGCATAATAATGCCTCCCTGATGAAGCTGCTATGCATTTCAGTGCATCCACTTTAATTTCTTTTTCATATTATTCCTTTTTGCCATTTCCTGTTGTGCTTTTCAAAATGTGATATTTAGTACGTCATTCAGCATGTTATTTCGTGTTAATGGTTTTTGATTTTCTCCTGCTGTGTTCATCCTTTTAGTTTTCTTATGAGGTAATAACTTATTTTATTTCATCTTACCCGAATTGTGTAGAATGAAGTAATTTATTCCAATTATCAAATCATTTGTTCTCCCGCGTAATTTATAGAAGAACGAGGAAATTTCAAATCTAAAATTAGTTCCTAAAACTACAGATTTTTATTTCAAAATGATATTTTTTGTTAAGTTCAACTTCTGTATGGAGAAGTTTGTAAAGAACGTTTAGGTTTACACACATACATATACAGTTGTCTGCTCCATTGAAAACTAAACTTAAGACAAAAACATATATTCTTAAAGTATCGCATCATAAACTGAAATGTATTATCGCTTTCTTCCTACCACTCCCCACGTAGCAGAGAAGTGGTGACACTTAGTATTCATTCGAGTGAATTTTAAAAGAAATCCTGCTTGTAAATAAATTATTGAATTGCATAAAACTGTAGGAAGTAGAGAGAAACCGATCGCAAATTTGAAATCAGCGAAGCGAAAACATTTAAGTTCCGGTCAATAGAAAATAAAAATATTTCATGGAACAGGTCCCTAATGTTATCTAATGTGTAAACTGGTTTCTTTTTATAGTGGTCTGATCCGATTGCAATTCTGCAATCCAGAGGGTTTTAACGACCAGCTCTTCTGTTTGATATTTTCTTAAATAGTGAAAAGAAAAATTTATTCTTGTCGGGTTTCTTTTTTAGTTGAGTTAAAAAATATTTAAAGGAAAAGCTTGCATTGCAATTGCGACTCACTGCAGTCAAGCGAAAAATCCCAAATAAATAAATAAATAACAGCGAGTTGTTATGGCTGTTTTTCTAAAGATCCGTAGTAACATGAAATCATGCTTTTTTTTCGAATAATATCCTATTTTTATAACTACTGTGAGTTTGTAACTGTTACTCATGTCTGTTAGGTCACGTCTATAGCCTATCTAAAGCCAACGCTGTTTTCGTTTATTTTGAAAATTGTGCAAAACGTCGATACGGAGAAACCCCACTTTTGTGAAAATAAAAAAACTTTGTAGTCTAATTTTTTAATATTTAAAAACTTACTCCAGTGCTGCATTACCTGGGCTCATAAAAATTTGCAAAACTGAGTATAAGGCAGTGATTTTGATCATTTTAATCTAGGTGGGAAAATGTCGCCAAATGGGCGATTTTTTAAAAAGGTTTAATAACTTCTAAAATATTTAAGTTATTTGTCTGTTCTAAAACTCAGAAAATTTTTCACGGCAAGATTATGCACATAGTTTAAAATCAACTCATTGCTTCAAGTGGAGGGCACTTAAACTATGGCTTTTTTTTTTCCTTTGGCGAGAGAACTTCGAAAAAATGGATCCAAAATAAATTGCAATCCTTTAACAGCGTTAAAGGAAACTGGGTTGCAATTTATTGAATTTATTAATCCGGCTACCTATAGGAAACTATGTGGAGGCTTTCAGATACAACAAAGGGCGCAGTTTCTTATTAGAATAAATAATGGGAATTTTTTAAATTTATGTTATAATGTAAAAAATATCCACTTAATTTAAGCTGTATTGTGTTATTTTCATTACATCATTTGCTTTATAAAAAAAAAAGGTCTAAAAAATGGAAAGATGAAGATTGGAAAGATAACAGCAACTTTTTAATTTCTTGTTTCGCTGAACGATGGATAAAAATCCAACTTTTTGATTTATACAAAAATATCTTACCAAAAATTGCGAAATTATATTATATTTTAAGCTCACTTTTAAAATAGAAAAAATTAGAGTAGTAAATTATAAGAAAGGCTTTAATTTCTAAGCAAATGAAAAAAAAAAGTCAACTAAAAATGCAATCATTATTGAATTCATTTACACTATTCAAAGTTAAAAGCAGAAATTAAACAGAAATAATTTGAACAGTTTATTTCGAATGGAAATAAAAGTTTTATCTATGAAAGAATTGCGTTTAATTTTTATTTCCGAATCCTTTTAAATGACTCTGAACAAATCTCTGAATAGAATTCATTTATAAAATAGAAAATAAATGAATGCTGTAAATCTAATGAAGTATTTTTAAATCAACTAAAAGAAAACTTTCTCGCTAGTTTTTTTTTTCAATATCAAATAAATGATTGGAATAAAAAAGATATTTAAAAGATTTCGTTAGATTTATAAAATACTATACATTGCCATGCGATTTTTTAGACTTTACTAATTGCGACATTTTATTTCAGACGAAACAGAACAAGTGAAATAAATTAAATATTATTCGTATTTTGAAATAATAAAAATCTTTGAATTTACATACATTACCTCGAAACATTATTACATTACCTCAAAAAAATATATTCGCTAGAGATATATTCATTCTGAATACTAAACTGAAAGAAATATGCAAGAAAAAGTTATTAATTTCAATAGATTTGCGCTTTTCATTAATCACCTTTTTTAGTCGCCCGTGGCATCCCTGCTATTGGTGTCTGCCTATATTATTTTAAAATTAGTGCTACAAGCGATAAATTGTTGTAATTTCTTCATTTTAGTTATTAATTTATTCGTTCCTTTTATCATAATTGAATTAACCCCTCACCAAGCTTTTATCTACACTCTGGCTGTATTCAGAGATGCCAACTGCTCCGGAAGCGCCAAAATAATTATAAAAACGGTTAATAACTACAAAGTAAATTTTGCAAATATTTGACTATTTTTGCTTGCTTTTTAAAAGGTATAACATGACATATTACTAAAAAGTGGTGAATTATATAAGCCCATGAATTATTTAGAAAAAGTGGTGGATAAAAATCTACTAAATTGAATTTATTTAACCAAAAGTTACAATTGATAAACTACCACTTTAAAATATATATTTGCTGTCCGGAGCAAGTTGGCATCTCTGTGTAATTGTGCATCGCTAACTTGCAAAATCTCAGGTCATTCAGCTCTGCACTTTTTCCGGAAGTGTTAAATTATATTACAGCATAGGGAAAGGATTAGTTTATCAACAACAACAACAAAACAATATTGTTAAAGCAAAAAATGAAAAAAATCCCTAAGGTTTAAGAATTCACTATAAAGGTGCCTGCTTCTGACATCAACCCTACTGAGACATGCTTGCATGTCTTTTAAAAAGTAAACATTTTTTTTTAAACAAAACGCCATGTACGACTAAATTTAATAAAAAAGCGGAAGATTTTAAACAGGTGCCTACGATTCTCACCAGCGACGTGAACATCATCTCAAAAATGAAATTTCTAAAATGTTGACACACTCGGCGTTCCCCCCCCCCCCCCCCCACTTGTTTTATTTCTCCAAAGGACGTTTTAACGATATTTCTTTTGTTAAATGACAGTATGACAGAAAAAATATTTTTGTTCCTTTTCCTTTTGGTAGAAGAAGAGAAAAGTTTCCAGCCTACCATCCAGAGATCAACAATTTATTTTTTATGTTTTTTTTTTCTGCGACTCGATTTTGATATTGAATGAATAAAATTCCGCTGGGAGAAGAGAAGTTTTTTCTGCCTTTGATGAAGGAGATCCCAGCTGAATGAATTCTGTTTCGATATCTGCTGTTGGATTTATTTCTTGAAGTGAACTTTCTCGTTTAATTCCAGAATACTTTGAGAGATTTGAAATTAAAAGCTAAGCGAAAGTTAGAACATTCCGGACTACTATTGTGAAGACCAAAATGAATCATTTGAGCTTTAGGATTATCGTGGATGGCATGTGCGGTCTACGTTACCAAAGTAGTATTTCTAAAGTCATCTGAAATGATCCGTTTATATATTTCTTAGAGTTACTCTTTTAAAAAGTGTTTCTGTTAAACTATTCGGTTGTGAATAAATATTCTTATTGTGAATAAATATTTTATTGAGCCATATATCGATCATTCTGGTGACAATGTCTTTTGTCATTTTTCTGGCAATAGAATGATTCCACGGGCAAAAAAATGTTTATTCTTTGCAGAAATAAAAACCTGATCTAGGTGATTTTGGATCTCCTTATTTGAAGCAAGGGTTTTATAGTCTTAAAAACTTTTGTAGAGACCGGAATATTGTTGCATACAATCCATTTCTCGTTCCCAGCGATGACACGCTTCAAAAATGGATAACTTTCTTGACGTTTTGGAAGCAAATTACAAGCATCTGGGGTGGGGGGGACACAATTATTTCCCCGTAAAAACATACGGAACCCATATTTCGAGCTTTGAGACTAAAACTAAGCGTTTCAAATGATCATGAACACTCGAATAAGGCAAATTTAATCTCCCATCGATCTCGGGAGCTGGTATTTGCCAGTTTCGCATCCGGCCCTAAACTGACGTAGTGCATATTTGTGTATCTTGATCGAAATTTTTCAAACCAGTTTTAGTACTGGAGTATTGTCAATAGATCTTCATGCACATCGGATAATTTCTTTCTTGAGTATTTTTACCTTCAATAACAGTATTTTTTACCTTTTTGATAGTAAAAAAAAAGCAAAATATGTCAAAAAGGCTGCTTTTCACTTTCTTTATTTGAAAGGGCACTAACCAAAAATTACTATGCAGAACTAGTCGAACTTTTTCACATGTAAGCCTTCCGATATCAGCTTTCAAAATTTATAAAGATTATACGACTTAGGTAATAAGGATATACGGGATTGTAATTTTTCGCGTGTGAGGTAGGCTGTGATAATTTGCAATGAAGCCCTCTGTTGGGAAAAAACGAAGTTACTTTCGTAATAACCCAATAAAAAGTAAAATTGACAGCATAAATCGCTTGATTGTTGTATGCTTTGACAATCTTTAGTTGGCTTTGATCAATAGGATTATTTTCGTAACTGAGTATACGTATAGTTAAACTTTATTTTGAGAAGGTTAACGTGTATGTGTAACGCTATGATAATAATTAATAAAATAAATATATTAAATATAAAAATTTCGAAATATTTTAACTTTAATAATTGGGCTAGCATATTGCGAGCACTATTTCATAACGTTGATTATTGATTAATTACTTTGTTTATCTTATCCGAAGGATAAGAATTTAGTTATTAATGGAATAAAATTTGAAATGATCAGAAATGCGTATAATTCCCTCGGTACTTTAACCCTTTCAAGCCGTGGTATGTATACTTACCAGGGCTGAAAGCTCATAAATATCGAGACGGAAAAGAGTAAAAACTGGTAACAAATAAATTGCATGTTTTAGTTTTTTTCTGGGAATAATAAAAACCCATAACTACCAATTGTTTTTAACGGATGCAATTTTTATATTGAATTGTTTTCAGTGAATTGTTCTTGTTAATCCCAGTGAGTTCTATTTTTATTTTCAAGACTTTCAAATTAAATTCTCTGAACTCTTCACAGCAGACTTTTACTAAGTTAAATTAAATTACATTAAGATTTATTTTCTGATAATATAGCCAATTTATGCATATATATTTATCAACTTATGCTCGTTAAATTCTTTTGCAAGTTCTATTGTATTTAATTCGCAATATTTCTCTGATAAAATATATTTACTGCATTTTCTCCAAATATGTTATTTTATCGTGTATCAAGGTATGATTTATCTATATTCATCAATTATGTCTCTCATTTTTCAAAAATCAATTATTGTACATATCAAATCATGTTTTATCTTTATTTTTAATTTGAGTCTACAATCCATATTTCCAATGTTATGTAAAAACGTCAATTTGTCATATTGAATTTTTTCATTGTTTTATTATGTCACAAGCAAACGGCTTGATTTTTTTATGGCTACCACAATGTTTGCCAAAGTAATGTATTTTACCTTACTGTATGTAATTTTTATGATTAATGGGATAGGGGCAGCTTCGCGGCCCAGGTGCCCAGTTTATTTAAATAAAGAAAGAAAGAATTGTTCTTGTTGAGAATAGATTCCCTCCTCCCGAATATTATCTAATATTGAAATAGTTCTTCTACCAGTATTTTCTCTTTTCCGTCCCGCTTTCAGGCCTGATACTTACCACCAATTTTTAATGTCCATGTTAATTTTTCTACCACTTTTAATTTAGGTTTCCATCTATTAATAATTTCAGCTTGTCTTGAAGTGCGTGTGAATAAAATTGATAATCAATTTTATGTATAAGAAAAAGTATAAAAGTTGAAGCATTTATAACATTTATTTTATAAATAAAAATTATAGAAAAATAAAAGTCAATAAGTTCCTTATCGTGGTAAATATACCTACCACCAAAAAAAAAAAAAAAAAAGGCATACAATTTTAATTAATTTATTTTAAGCTAAATCAGTTTTTCTTTCCTTATTTCAATTATTATTCTTATATGAATTTCATATCCAAAAATTCTTTCATTTACGTTCGTCAAATAAATGGTCCACTAAAGGGTTAAAACAAGTCCAAAAGAGTATCAAGTATTTTATACATATGTTTGATTTATTTGTAAATCATGGAAATTAAAATAATTTTGAATAGGAATCAATAATAAGCCAATAATAATTAGATATTAACACAGGGTTAGTACAAACTTTTAAAAATTCAAAAGAAAGGGTAAAAAAAAATTACTTTCAATTGAATCAAGATTTGGATGAAATAAATTACAAAATTCTTTATTACCACAATATTAAAATTAAAAACTGAATATTAACTTATATTTTAGTTAATCCAGATTTACTGTTTTGTAATCTAAACAAGAAACCGCTACTTATAGCTTTCAATGGTCCTCCAAAAGAATTCAAGTAGTAGTAAAATGATCATCAAAGTAAATGAAATTTCCCTGATTTAGCAGTCAGGTAAATCAAATTTTAAATTTATGTCACTTAGTGGATGTTAGATTTCTATACAAGCATTTCAGTTACTAAATTTTAAATTTTTAAAATTATTTTTATTATTATTTATTTATTTATTTTAATTTTTTTACGTCATATAATACAAAATTTACAATGACTTTGAACATTGGAACCTTGAGTTTCTTCACTTCGAATCCCAGAGATGGCTGGTCGATACCAATTCCGCACCCGGTTAGTACCGATCGCAGTGCTGACGTAAAGTTTACATGACAGCCGAGGTGGATCAGAAGATAGAGCGCTCGCCTACCAATCAGGTGATACGAGTTCGAATCACAGTGTTTGCTGATCGAAGCTATTTCTGCACCCGACTCTCAGCGACCGAAGTTCTAACGTCTTCAGTGATAGACGGATGTTTAGATACCCTTTGCCGTCAGACTAACTATGGGCGGTTTTCATGGTTTCTCTCTCCAATTCGGGTTAGTTCTATCAAAAAGTCCTCCACGAAGGCAAATCTTTCCGAATATTTGTTCCAGGAATCGCCTTGTCTTCTGGAGTGGGTTCAAAATTACAAGGCTAAAAAGGTTGAACAATGGTGGGCATTAACTCAAAATTGGGTTACTTGTTCAAGAACGGTCATACAAGGTCTGTATGAATTCTGCAATCTATTTAGAACCGAGTACACAATACCATCAAATACAACACTCCCATGATCTGGAAATAATTAAAAACTGATGACTAACTTTTTTTTAAGCATTCTAAAAATTTAATAAAGTTTGGTTCCACTTTAATTTTATAAAATTATTCTTCGACTTTTATGCTTTTCCAGATTTTCTTAAATTTTTCTTGATTATAGTTATTTCAAATATAAAACTTTTTTTTATAAAATTACGAATAATATGACATTAAATCTACCACTTCATTGAAAAAAAATTTAATAAATAATTTATCAATGAAATTTCTCTGTCAAATTATGCTCTTTCCTTATTAAATATAGTGCTGATGAATGCACTGGTGAAGAATATTCCTTAAACGATTCCACATTTTAAGTGACAAAAACATTGGTTTTGAAAAGTAAATCGGTTTAACTAGAGCACAAATTAAAGAGGATAGTTTTTTTATATGATCACAATCGAATTATTTCTGATCGATATCAAGCAATTTATGTTATTAATAAATTATAGTTTAAACAAACGCTTTAATCCATTACTCAGCCATAAAAACGGTTTGTATGTGAACATCACCTATGTGACTGATACCATTGTGGGCTGATTAAATTTTTAAAATATTTCTTATTGATAGATTAATTTTAATTTCGCTACTACTAAAATAAGTTTTTATTAAAAATCATAATTGGCAGCTATGCATTAAAATGACATTAACGCATGGTTCAAAAAAATATAAAAATAGGGTTTAACATTAGTGCGCAAGACAAATTTAGACTCATATTTATATAAAACTTATTCAATTTTTTAATTTCTTATTTCATTAAATTAATTTGCGCTCCTCTCTCAGAGCTGCCAACTACTACGCTTTTTGTAAAGTACTTTATAGTGTGGTAGACATTAAAAACTAAAGCTTTCACAAATTAGGTTGATTTGTGAAACATCGACATTGATTCACAAATCAACCTAACATTGTAATCAACCTAACAATAAACATTGTTTCATTTCGAAAACATTTTAAGAGCATCACTTGGAGAGAACTGAACAAAATTGCTTTGTATATGAATTTTTGAATCATTTAGTGATAAGAAAAATAACTTCGAATCACATTTATTAAACACATACAGACATAAAATTTGTTACCACTAGAAGAAATTTTTCCCATGAACCTCAGAAAGTTGGCAGCCCTTCTCTCGATGTGAGGGATGCACTTTACTTTTGACATCTTCCCCTATTCTTAATTATAAAACAGTCTTTGTTTATGAACATCAACCTTTATTTGACGTCGATAAAAAAATATGTCGTTTTTATCGATCAACAAATATATCATCAACAAATATTGTTTTAAGTAAATAAAACCACAAGAGAAACTGAAGCGACAAGATATTGCATGATTAAAAATTTCTCTTCAAAAATAAATAAATAGGGAAAAAAAAAACAGTGGACATATTTAGAGCTCTCAAAAATAGGCATACATTTTCAAGACTTGCCAGACGTGAATGCGAAGGGGGGAAAAAGAATAACGTATAGAAAAAAAAAAAAAAAAAAAACAGTATCCGAGAGGAGGGTATAATCGCCTTAGCGCATGTGGAAATACATTTTATCCTTGTTTGCCCCTCTCGGCCACAGTGGTTTTTCTTTATCTGTTCTTTATCCTTCGTTTCTTCTCATTCACGGCTAAGTCTTGAATATAGGCGTCTATGTTTTAGCGTTTGAAACATATCGACTGTTTTTTTTTTTTTTTCTTCTTTTTTCTTATTTATTTATTTTTGAATCGAATGAAATTTTTAATCAGGTAAGATAATGTTTTATTATGAATAATCAAAATAGAAAAAAATCTATTGAAGATAAATTTTTATTATATCAGATATCCTGTATTTAACAGCCCTTTTTATATTCTAAGAACCCTTGATAGAAATAAAATTAAAGCCTAAGTTTAACTTTGTTCGAAGAAACTATTCTTTTCCACTTCTTAAGCGGCCTTTACCAATACCCCATTAAGTTTCACTGAGACTAAGTAAATAAAATTGCATCAAATGGGCGTTACTAATCAGCAATACCAAGTAACCACAAGCGACGATTTTTTTTGGGGGGGGGGCTGACTAAGTATTTTATAAACATTCTATATAGAGACTCATCAGATTCTCTTTTTTTTTGTTTTTTATTTTATTTTTAAATAAAAAATGCTATTAAAAGCCAATGAATTTTTGAATTATCCAACTAAAGAGGACCGGAATGAAAACGTGGACGGCGATCAATGCAAAATTTTTCGTTTCAATAGACAATCAAACTGGTTTTTCTAGCCTACCTTACAAGTGATTCGACAGAGATTAAAAGCATTTTTAATTTTCCTCGCTTGGAAATTTATTTGCGCTCCTTTTGTTCATTTTTGACAAGGATACTAAAAATTTAAACTTAAGGGTGGTCAAAACATAACACCCTGTATTTAACACAATCATCAAAAGGTTTATTTCATATATTTAACAAAGACTTCATTGCCTTGATTATATAATATAAATATTACGTAAAATTTAGATGATTTAAACTCGCTTCTCCTTCAGTATAAACTCTTGTGTAACTTTAATCTATATGTTCCATTCTTATTTATAAGATAAAATAATAATACAAAATCACCAAAGGAAAACCGCAATACTGAAAACAAATCCTTCTGACTCCCTCCAATTAACGGCAGCCTTCAAAAGACGGGAGAAAGAAAATAACATTATATGTTGTACAAACAAGAAATCCTGGGAAAGAATTGAACGGAAAAGGAATTCCGAATAGAAAATTTTTTCCCGGTTTCTTCATCGATCATCGTTGTTCGTTGAAGATCGAAAATCCGGATGAATTCTTCGAGTTTAATTTCTCGGAATAAGACCACGTCCTTGTTAAACCAAGTTCAACAAGCTCGCAGCTGTAGAATTAACGTTTTGTTCTTTTCCGAAACATAGTTCGTCAATGTGTTTCGTTTGATTCTATGCATATTGAGTGAGTGTTGCTTTGGATTTTATTCTTACTTGTTTTTCGAATCGACGTATAAGGGTGGAAAGAATATCTCCTTCCAATGCGATGTCTATTTTGCTTTACGAATTTTGAACAATTGTTTAAGTTGTTGTTTTTTTTTTAAATAGTTCAAAATGTTAAAAAGAGTTAATTACTAGAAGTAATGCTACGTCCTGATTGAATGAGTGAACAAGTTCAACAAACTCGCAACTGTAAAATTGACGCTTTGCCCTTTTCAGAAACATAGTTAGTATGTTTTTACGCATATTAAGCGAGTGTTGCTTTAGATTTTATTTTTAGTTGTTTTGCGAATAGACTGATAAGGGTGAAAAGAATACCTCCTTCCAATGCTGTGACTATTTTGTTTTACTGAGTTAAAACAGTTTTTAAGATTTTTTTTCTTAAAAAAAAGTAGCTCGAAATGTTAGAATTAATTAATTTCTCCGAGTAATGAATGCCACTTCTTTATTTAACGAGAAACAAGTTCAATAAGCTGCCGAATTAACAATTCGTACTTTTCCGAAATATTATTCGTAAATGTGTTTGCCTCATTCTATGCATATTGAGTGAGTGTTGCTTTGGATTTTATTCTTAATTGTTTTTCAAATAGACGGATAAGGGTGAAAATAATATTTCCAAAGCAATTACTAATTTGCATTAGTAAGTTAGAATAGATATTTAAGGTTTTTTTAAAAACAAAATAGTTCCAAATCTTAAAATTAATTAATTTCCAGGAGTAATGATACGTCCTGATTGAATGAGTGAACAAGTTCAACCAACAGTTCAACTATAGAATTAACGATTTGTTCTTTTCCGAAACATAGTTAGTATGTTTCTATGCAAATTAAGCGAGTGCTGCTTTAGATTTAATTTTTGGTTGTTTTGCGAATTGACGGATAAGGGTGAAAAAATTCCTCTTTCCAATGCAATGACTATTTTGTTTTACTGAGTTAGAACAGTTATTCAAGAATTTCTTTTTTGAAAAAAAGTACATAGTTAAAAATTTTCAAATTAATTAATTTTTCGGAGTAATGCCACGTCCTTATTGAACGAGAACACAGTAAAACAAGCTGTAGAATTAACAATTAGTTCTGTTCCAAAACATTGTTCATAAATGTGTTTTGTCTGATTCTATTCATATTGAGTGAGTATTATTTGGATTTTATTCTTAGTTGTTTTTCGAAGAGACAGATAAAGGTGAAATAAATATCTCCTTCCAATATAATGACTATTTTGTTTTGCTGAGTTAAAGAATAGTTAATTATACAGCAGAAAGCCGTTACAAAAGAAACATTTTACCGTCTGTTACTTTACTGTCTGTACTTTACTGTAAATTTTACTGTCTGTTTTGACAATTCAACGATCTGAAATGCCAGAAATGTTTTAACACGTTCACGCCGGGTGTTCAGGCCTGAAAGTGGGACGGAAAAGAGAAAATATTGGTAGAAGAACTATTTCAATATTAGATAATATTCGGGAGAAGTTAATCTATTCTCAACAATAACAACTCACTGTAAGGAAATTTATCGAGGCGAAGAAGCAATTCTACATAAAAATTGCATCCGTTAAAAACAATTGGTAGTGATGGATTTTTATTATTCCCGGAAAAAAACTAAAAAATGAAATTTATTTGTTACCAGTTTTTACTCCGGTGCGCCGCCCGATGAGACAATCTAGCGTGGGCCACCGGTGGGTCACGCCGGCGTGAACGTGTTAAATTTAGTCTATCATTTTAATACCTGGCAAAAACAATGTCAAACACGAAACAAAGTGGTAGTACATATTTGTTCATAACTTATGAATGTTCCTTTATGTTGCTTACAACTTTAGCTTTGAAAAGCAGTGTCTCTAAAACTTCAGATCCGTAGGTAAATATTTTTATTGTCAATACATGATGGTAGATTGTGCTTGCTAAAAAAGTAAATAGTCCGATTAAAAGTAAATACTAATAGTGAAATACTTCTGCCAACACTTTTATCTGTTTTGAAAAACTGAACCGTTTTTTAAGGATTCTAGGGGTTAAATTAAATACTATTCTAATTATTTAGAATAATTTGACGATTGCAACTAGTATATTCTTCTATAAAAAAAATTTAAGGTGGAAAAATAATAATTTGCTTTTTAGGTCTTTTCGAATTTTAAATTTAATAATCGTTGTAATATATATGCCATATTTTTCATATATGCAAGAGGAACTGCCTACGTATGAATGAATAGCTTTTTTGAAAAAAAATTGGTTATAAAATATTCAATTTCTAATTTTAGGGATCGTTTTAAAAATTAATATTTTCATTTCAAATTACTCTCTCTGTAATTCACTAAAACACCATGAAATTCAGAAATAGATGAAAATCAACGAAAAATAATTTTTTAATAAATGTAAAATGCAAAGATAAATTAATATTTTACCAAAAAGGAAATAAATTATTAATATTCGAATTCAAAACGCTGGAAATGACAGATAAATATTTCCAATATAAATGTAGTTACTTCTAACAATAGCGTAACATTTGCTATATTCTCATGCATTATAAATTATTTCTAGAATTCTATATCTAATAACAATGAAGGCTTTATTTTATCACAAAAAGAATAAAAATCGCCGAGAAATAGCGCAAGACAAAAATATAGTGAGGGCATTTTTATCTACGTTTTATTCATATTTTTACTAATTACGTTATTTTCGCTGCAACGTGCAGTGTGTGTAACATCTCGGGGGATTTCTCACAAAACATAAACATCAAACAACGCGCTCTTTTATTTTTGTCCGGAAAGCATTCAAAATCGTCTGTCGCGCATGATGTGCAATTTTCATGAGCGTCGCAGTCAGAGTAAGATCTGGAGTGTAACCATAGTAACAATGACGTCAGAGAGAGTCCAATTGCTAAGCAACAAGATTTTTCCCGGGACGCGGCAGCACTTAAAGGTATCGACGATTAGACCGCGGGCCCCTCCAAATGAGGCATTCCTATATTTTAAAATGATTTAATAAGTAGAAAAAATGAACACTTGCAAATAATGATTATTATAACAAATGAATGCTATTAGCTTTTTATGTAAAATAATTTTAATTCTGTAAATGAATTTTCGTTCTTAATTAAAAAGTGTAATGCAAAAGAAAGAAATACATTTATTTAACTTATGGCATTGGTTATTGCAAGTGCAGAATTCTGCAGCATGGAGTCCAACTTCGTAAAGAATAAATTAATTTTCGTTTCTCGTTGAATGAAAGATTAAAAATATGTAAAATTTATTGCATTCGTCATTGCGAATAATAATCTGTACAGTATGGTCAGACATTTACTAATTTTTCTGTGTACAAATAATTTAATAAATTACAAACAATAAAAAGTTTTCGTTCGTAACTGAAAAAAATAATGTAAATGGAAAAATAATAAATTTCATTCATAGCGTATGCAAAACTCTACAGCATGGTCTGACATTTATTACAACATTTTTCAAATGTTTCGTGTACAAATATTTCCAATAATTCCCAACAATAATAAGTTTTCGTTCGTAATTGAAACAAATAATGTTAATGAAAAAAGTAATAAATTACATTGCAATTGCGGATACAGAACTCTAGAGCATGGAACCAGAAATCTATTAAATGCATTTTTTAAATTAAATATTTCCAAAAAGACTGAGCAACATTAATAGGTTTTCGTTGGTGGAAAACAATGTAAATGAAAAGCATATATTAGTTATAAATTTCATTGCATTCATTATTACAAAAATCAAAACCCTTTAGCATGGAGTTCGACATCAACTGAAAATATTATTATATTAGTTCAAATTAAAATGCTTCAAAATATTCCAATGAACGATAATAAGATATCTTTACTAATTGAAAGCAATAAAATAAACGAAAAAAAACTTATTACATTCACAAAATTACATTATATTACTACAAAACTTATTAAATTTATTACTTTCGCCATTACACTTCTTGAAGTATATAATATAGAAAATAACACATATTGCATACATTTATCTAAATAATTTAAACGCAAATATTTAAACATATTCTAACTAAGTATAAAGGTTTTCTCACATTTTTGTCCACTAAGATTTAAAACAAACTTTTGAATTTGAAATAAAATTTGTTGAGACCAATATTATCAATTAATTTATTAATTAAATGTCGCTTTTAAATTTAATGCATCGTTAGTTCTTATGCAAACTAATGTTAACCCAATACACCCGCATACTAACTTGCCCTTTCTTTTTCCCAAACACAGAAGAGTTTGCACACAATTATTTTATTCACAATTTATATCTGATAAAAACAAAATATAACTATCACAACCATCATATAAAAATAACATAAAGCACCTAGCTTTTAAAACTGTAATGAAAGGAATTATTATTTTTTAAACAACAGTGGTATCTAACATAAGAAAATATCCGATTAATTAAAACATTAAAAAAAAAAAATACCTTTTTTATTGCTGCAAATTAATATATGTTCTATCATAAATTCGAAAATGCAAATTATTTTTCAGCCAGCAGTTTTTTTGTTTGAATTTATATTTTTTTCTTGGTAAAATATGTGATATCCCGTCCACTGATCAACAGTTTTCCCTGCAATGCACCCAAATTTTATATTAAAAAAAAATTTTAAAAAATACACCGTGACACCATATTTATCAACTCTATTGCTTTAAGGTGTTTAAGATAAATATCTGCATAAAATAATTATTAAAATTAGGTAAAAAATATTTTGGAAAATAATTTTTCCAACCTTACTCTTGACAAATCAGAAAACTCTCATCTTTCGACAGAGAGATAATAAATTCACTGTCCTTTGGAATAACTCTCTGAGTACATCACAACTATTTTGACATGCAACGGCAACACTAATGCATGCGAAATTACAGAAAGTACAAAATGATTTTGATTTCAATTCAAGGTGCGAAATCTCACTGCGAAAATTGTGAAGATAAAGGGTACTAGTAGCGCCATCTCTTAGCAATATTTAGAAACACAATGCTTTTAGATACCATAAGGTTTTGTTAACTATAAATTTTAATTATTTAAAAAAAAAAGGCAGTGAGAAGTATACTTCACAAACATAATTTTTTAAATATAGATTGGAAGCTATTTTCCCCAACTTTTTTTAATTTCATAACATGTCCAAAATCGGTATCGGGTCATTAAAGGCTGCTGGATTGGAAATTCGCCACCGGTATAGCGCACTCTTAACAAAAGAGTGGTAACTTTATTCAAAAGATATAATATGATAATAAATATATATTCCTGCTTTAGCTACCATTTGAATTTTAATAAAAATTGTAGTCACATGATTGTAGATCAAAATACAAATATTTATTTGTACATAACATACTTTTATACATTTATTTCTATATAAATTACATTTTCTAAACAAAAAATATATTTATCAAAAAAAAAATTTTTTTTTCAATAAATATTTAAAGTTTACTATTACTTTTGGTCTAAATCGATTATCAGTTCTAAATAACGTTAAACCAATACACCTTTAAACTTTTAAAGATAAAATTTAAAAGACACATTACATTTTAACTTCAATCGTTTTAAAAAATTATCCTCTTTCAAGAATGATTTTTTCTTACTCATTATTTTTTACAATTTATTTTATATTAAAAATTCTTATCTATATCATTAACAATTAAATTGTATTAAGTACTTTTTTGTACATTTTTCACAAAGTTAAATACATTTATTCAAAAGTAGAATCGTTTGTTTTTAAAATGATATCTACTTTTCAAATAACATTCACTTTTAAAAAATGAGTATTAAAAAATATTAAATGACATCAAATTGTAGTAAATCAAAAGTACTTAAGCACTTTAATATATTTTTTTCTATTAAGCACTCTAATGCAGAATGAACAATAAATAAGGTTATTCAGATTCAATTTTTTCCGAAAATATTTAAAACTATAAATATTTTTATGAAAAATTACAAGCGATTACATTTTCCAAACATAAGTTTTAATAAAATATTTTCTCTTAGAAAAATCGTGTCATTTTATATATTTTATTCCATCTCCAAATGCATCTTTCAATTTTAAAAACAGAACTAAAATAACGAAATAAACCGAGACGACTTTAGATGTCTTTAAAATGCGAATGGACTCAAATATTTTTCTAACCTTAGAAGACGGAAAAACTTTATTTTCTTTAAAAGAAATTTGTTTTCATCGTCAAAGTATCGTAAATAAATGAAAGAAGTCTTTTGGAATAAAACGATAAAAAAAAATTAATGATGTTCAAACGTTCTTTGCTGAATGAAAAATCAAAATTTTTATTGATGACATTTGTAAACTCTGATTAAAAACTATTACTTAAGCTTTTAGTTTTAAGTACTAAAATATTTGTATAACACAGTCTTTAATTGCTCTTCAAGAAGATTATGTTTAACTTAATTAATTTTTTCAACTTTGAAAGAGCTTAAGAAATTTTTACGAACTTGGTGATTTCCGTTTAATAAATTTTTAAAATTTTGTGTTCGCAAAAAAGGCTTTTAAGAAAGCAATTAGTCTTAAGTTTATTTTTCTGTTTATATTACCGTAAAAATTTGAACATATTATTTTGGAGGAATGATAGACATTGAATTTTTTATTACTTACCTCATTTATTAAATTCCCCAGTAAATTTTATTCTTTAAATTAAAAGTGATTTTAATTGAAGGATAATAAAAGTAATACTCTTATTTCCAAATAATAAAAAGAAAATATTGTTCTTTTTTTTCTGAACAAGACAATTTTGATTTGTTTATTCTTTACTTTACTTATTTTTTTACACGTAAAATTTTTAACTAAATTTCTTTTCACTTAAACTCGGTTTCGTTCCTAATTATTCTTATATTTTTAATTTCAAATATGCATCGTCATCGCTTTTATGTTTAAAACAGGATAGTTCCACCTTGTTGTATATTTTCAAACTATTTTTTTAAAAATAAATCTCGTTATATGTAATACTTTTGTAAAATTGAATTAATTACCTTTTGAGGAGAATCAAAATTAGATAGTCAATATTTTTGTTCTATTTTATTTCAAGTCTTGTAACTGTATGGACAATTAAATTATTTTTGCTTAAATTTTTTTGGTAGCCATATATATTTTACAACTTTTTCTCCATTAAATATACTTCTTTTTTTAACTACCTAATCTTTTCAAAATCAAATCTCGATTGATTGTCTGATAAGTTTAATTAACTTTGTTTTTCATATTTAATTCAAATATCCCGGATGTATCTTCACGTTGCCCATATCTGTATTGTTCTGTCTGTCCTTCTACTTGACAAAAGTTTATAAGCCTTAATTGAGCACACAAGCCTGCAAATGTATGTTGTGACAATAAATATAAATAAATACACGCATCTAGTGGTGAGATTATTTAGATAGCTGGCCTATTAGAAAGCTGGAGTAGAGTATAATAACATTAATCATTAACATATTATGTTTGTTGTAATATTGCATTTCCCTTACAAATTGATAAAAAATATCGTAATTCTTTTACCACTTTTTTAATTTCAATGGGACGTTGCAACCCAGCATTATCATAGCATTAACCAGATCTACCAACTTCTTCAAATTATATATAATATAAGGATGACAGTCGGGCAATATGGGCAGACAGGCACAGAATTTAAAAGAAGCAAAATAAACTTTATTTAACTATTATAATCATAAAACGAACCAAGTGACACAAAATTGAAGGGCTCTCGAATAGAAATTAGGGAAAATCTTGCAAAATAATCCCGTAATATGTTACGTCTGAGAGAAAATGGGAAACCTGAGTAGTAGTGGCTCAGGGGATAGAACGTTCGGCTTCCAATGAAGTGACCATGGTTTAAATCCCGGCGATGACAGGTTGATACGAGTTTTGCACCCGACCACAGTGCTGACGTAAAATATCCTCAGTGGTAGACGGATTATGGGTTAGAATTGCCTTGCCGTTAGTCTAAGGAGGGTTTTCGTGTTTTTACATTCCATGTAACTCAAATGCTGGTTAGTTCCATCAAAAAGTCCTCTAAGAAGGCAAAATTTTCTTCCAATACTTGATCCTGGACTACTCTTGTCTTCTGGATTGGGTTCAAAATTTCATGGCTACGGAGTTGAACATTAGTAGTCGTAAACCTAAAATTGGGTCGGTTGTTCAACGACGGTTATAAAATTAAATAAAATTGGTCCATTAAATAGGTTGAGGGAATAATGTGTTTCTCACACTTAATAAACTGAAAACTATAAAAAAAAAATTCATTCATCTGAATACAGAATAAGAAAAAAAGGAAGTAAATAATTAAATGTGAGAAAGCGTTTAATTCTGAATAATAAATGAAAAAAGTTTAGATAAAGGAATAACATAAAAAAATTTGTTAAAGCTTTTTATGTTACATCCCCCTTCTCCAAAAAATTTAACTATCATCCAAAAATTAGAAGAAAAAAATTTCTATTTGCAATACTTTCTCTATGTTAGAAGCACAATTAAAATGAAAAGACAAAAATTTGCAATATTAACACACAAGCAATGCATAAAAGTAACATGAAATCTAAAAAACACACGTTTGTAAGCATGATAAACACAGTGTTACTAATTTAACACACACAATTTTCTGCAGATAAATTCTTGTTGGCTTACTTTGGAATTAAATGAATTTTTTAAAAAAATTTTTTTTATTGTTTTTCTGGCTCTTTGGCAGTGAAATTCAGTTCAGAGACATTTGTCTATGTTTCTTGATGACAGTCTTTCACCAATAAATATCATTCTGAATCCTTACATTATTCAATTCTTCTCACTTAAAATAGTAAATTCTTACATGCAAGTATTGAAAATGCAAAAATATGAAATATAAAATTATGAAAATAGCAGTTGACATATTTTGTTACAAGAAAAAAAAAATTCAAACTGAAGTTAGAGACTTCAGTATAGTTAACTTCGTTTTTTTTTTTTTTTTTTTCGTTTTTTTCAATAACATATCGGCCGTTATTCTGAAGTTTACAACTTCAGTATTTTTAGGGGGATTTTTTCATTATTTTGAATTTTCATAATTCCGTCAACATTACTGTGACAATGTAGCATTTCATTATCACAATCAGTTTCAAGAATATTTGAAAATTCATGATTATTTTCCGTTGTGCTACTTCAATCTTTATTAAGTTCATTTTTCATTTTATTTTTCTTTAAGTTTACTTTGTTTACATTTTTATTTTTATGTCCAAAACTTTATTCTCTTCAAAATTAACGTGAATATTTTCCTTATTTTGTTTATTGTTATTTAATTTACCATTCTTTTTCTTTCTTTCATTTTTTATATTCTTTATATTTATTTTTAACTTTATTTTCTTTATTAGTACTTTAATTGCAATCTTTAACCTGGATTTCAGGAGAAAAGTGTAAAGATAAGTCGCTTTTATAATCAGGAAAAGTTATCAGTTTTCTCCCATTGTGCATTGCAATCCGTTTAACTCAATCAATCACTAATTGAAATCTAACATAAGATTTTAAACCCAAAATCGAATAAGGTAATTATTTAAAATATAAAATTCAACTGACCCAGAGATGCCAACTTGCTCCGGCCAGCGAATAAATATTTTCGAGTGGTAGCTTAATAATGTGGGATTCTTGGTTTATTAAATTCAATTTGTTATGTTTTTATGTACGAGTATTTCTATATAATTCGAAGAATTAACATTTCGTCACTTTGTTACAGCGCGTCCGGAGCAGTTGGCATCTCTGCTGACCTACCGATATTTCCAATTTTTAACTTTCCAGTTAAAAATTGGAGTTAAAGTGCAAGTTTGGTTAATATGCAAATTACCTTTTGCTTGTTTAACATTTATAAAGTTTTTTCTTTCCTTTTGGGCACTTAATTTTTTAAATCTTTCTGTTTGGATAATAGTTAAAGTACTACCTGTGTCGACATTTAGAAAAAATAATTTCATTAGTCACAATCGGGTTTTTGTGATATTTAATGTTTCCATTTTTATTTTAAACGAATACTATTAATTGTCAAATTTGTGGTTGGTGACTTTCTTGTTTATCTTTATGCTGGAATTAATTCTCAGCAGTAAGGAAATTTTGTTTGTTTGCACAATTTTGGAGCCAATAAGCATTGGTGATTCCTAGCTTAACACAGTATTTACTTGGCTCCGGAGAAGCCTGGGCAAAATAACCTGTTTGTTGTTTATTTTTATTAAATTTGCACTTTCGTTATGAAATCTAGGTCTATTTTGGAATTGTCGGTTGAAATTTCGACTTGGCCGGGAAAAATTTTGATTTTGTCGCAGATTTTTATAATAATTGGAACTAGTTCAGATATTAATGAATGACCGCCTTGGTGTCCAGTCTTGAAATTATTGTTTATATCTACTATATTTTGATTCATGCACTTTATGTTTATTTCCATTTTGGGGTATGACGGTGGGGACATCTTGAATAATTTTGGAAACAATTATGAGCTATTCAAATAAGATTTCGGGTTTTTTTAGAACCAAAAGTGTCTGAACTTGTGGGAGCAATCCTATAGACAAACCCTAAATTATATGTTCATTATTTAAATTTATTTTTTGACCTAACTCTGCTTTTTTGGTATAATATGAGTTAAGATCTTTGGCCTTGATAGAAAATTTTAAATTTTGAAAATCGTTAAAACCAAATGAAGGTGAAAAACAATGCTCTTGAAAAATTTCGACTATTTCCTAAAAATAAATTACAATTTAAACAGTTATTTATAAATAATTTCAAAACTGAACCCTTCATGAATTTTAGAAAATTATTAAGTTTTCCACTCTTTATTTAATTTGAAATCTGTTTGTTTTCTTGTATGTTTCGTTTGAACCAGGCTGTAAACTGTACACCAACGTGGGGCTCAAAGATTTTTCAGGGGCTCAGGTTTTTCTTCTGATTTACCTTCATTCAAACTTTAATTTCTAAAACTGATATTTCATTTATTTTCCAAATTATTTGTATTTCTTACATTATTTAATGCTTCGATATTATTGGAAATTTTCTTAACAGGGTGTTAAATCCTTATCCATGTTAAATTTATATATATTTTTACAACTTCTTAATGGCATTCAAATATTAAAAATAAATTTCAATTATTAAATATTACATTTAGAAGAAGAAAAAATCCAAATATTTTAATTATTTCTCTTTTTTTAACCCTAGACACAAGATTTAAAACAACAATTTACCCAAACAATGAATAAATCATATATCAATTACATAAACTATGACAATAAAATAGGTAATTCCTTAAGATATTTTTACACTAATAATAATACTGAATTTGACTCAATTTACTGAATCAAAATAAAAATTTATTGAAATGAAAAAAAATTTATTGAAATGTAATAAGTTTTTTTAATTTTAAAAATAAACAAATCTGTTAAAAAAATTAAAATAAGCTCAATATATAAAAAATAATATTATCAATCAGAGAAGTGAAAAAATAATTACTATTTTTTCTATTTATACATCAATTATTTTAATAATTTTGAAATATTTCGAAAATCATCACTAGAGCAAAAATATCAACCGTTCAAACACAATATCGTCAATAAATATTATCACCAATTTAATTTTAAAATATTCACTCTTTAGAAATCAACACGATTAAATGTATTTGTAATAGAAATTAAAAAATTTTTCAATTTCTCCCTTTTTTCTTAATTAAGGAAAATAATAATGCATTTTGTTGTCTGTTGTTACACTTTGATGAAGAACTCACCACAATACTAAGCGATCTTCACAAATACAAAGAACTCGCATTTGCGATGAAAACTACTTTTATTTTTTTTATTCATGAAATCATGTTTTCCTACAACCTATTATTTCAAAGCAAGCTTTGCGAAAAGTCGAAGAAGAAAAAAGCATTGAATATTGATTGCTTATTTCCCGTAGAAACACGAGAATCTTTTGGTACTCCATCATACGTTAAGTTAGGAAAGCACACATTTCCTTTTCATCGGCGTTTCATTTCCACAGCTCCATTCTTCAGTTAAGTGCCGGCGCTCTTTTGTTAATTTTTTTTATTTATATATTTTTAAACAACTTGCACTCTGTTAATCCTGCTCCCGTATCACATCCTGCCAACTTCTAAGACAGTCAGACACAGGATTTTAAAAGAGCAAATTTAACTTTATTAAACCATAGAGCGAATATCCAAAGGACACAAAATAGAAGTACTCCCGAATAAAAATTAGGGAAAATCTTGAAAAATAGTCCTTTAATATATTACGTCTTAGGGAAAAAAAGGAAGACATGAGTAATTACAATTGGTCCACACATTATCAGAAAGCCAGAAAAGTTCAAAGTAAATTCGATTTGCTACCATGTTTCCAAATTAACTACAATGAGCAGCATTCTTTTAATAAACTTCAAATGTCAGTAAAATTTTGTAATTCAGAAAACTGAAATTAATTTTACTAAATATTTAAAATTAGCAGTGATATGTTGTTTTCTTTTGTTGTTACATATACATATTACATTTAAAAGGTATAATTTTTTAATCCTTTCCTGTGCAGTGAAATCAGTCTGGCAACACTAATTCAACGAATATTACAAACCACTAGAAATTTAAAATTAATTGTTTTTAAACGTTTAGTAACCATTACAATTTAAATAAGAACGAACTAAAGTATGTTGCTTCATTTTAGATCTTGATAATGCTGTAGTGGATATTTGAATGCCATTTTGAACTTGCTAATGCATATCTGGCTAAAATTTTCAATCATGATTTGTTGCTCCGGAAAGTGTTAATAGTAAAACCTTATTCAATTTATATTCTTATCGAAATTTGTTATTCCGGAAAGTGTTAATAGTAAAACCTTATTCAATTTATATTCTTATCGAAATTTGATATTCCGGAAAGTGTTAATAGTAAAACCTTATTCAATTTATATTCTTATCAAAATTTGTTATTCCGGAAAGTGTTAATCGTAAAACCTTATTCAATTTACATTCTTATCAAAATTTGTTATTCCGGAAACTGTTAATCGTAAAACCTTATTCAATTTATATTCTTATCAAAATTTGTTATTCCGGAAAGTGTTAATCGTAAAACCTTATTCAATTTACATTCTTATCAAAATTTGTTATTCCGGAAAGTGTTAATCGTAAAACCTTATTCAATTTATATTCTTATCAAAATTTGTTATTCCGGAAACTGTTAATCGTAAAACCTTATTCAATTTATATTCTTATCAAAATTTGTTATTCCGGAAAGTGTTAATCGTAAAACCTTATTCAATTTACATTCTTATCAAAATTTGTTATTCCGGAAAGTGTTAATCGTAAAACCTTATTCAATTTACATTCTTATTAAATTTTGTTATTCCGGAAAGTGTTAATCGTAAAACCTTATTCAATTTACATTCTTATCAAAATTTGTTATTCCGGAAACTGTTAATCGTAAAAGCTTATTCAATTTATATTCTTATCAAAGTTTGTCATTCCGGAAAGTGTTAATCGTAAAACCTTATTCAATTTATATTCTTATCAAAATTTGTTATTCCGGAAAGTGTTAATAGTAAAACCTTAATAAATTTATATTCTTATCAAAATTTGCTGTTCAAGAAAGGGTTGATTGTAAAAATCTTATTCACACAAAGGGTTCTTATCAAAATTTGCTGTTCTGGAAAAGGTTAATACTAAAAATCTTATTCAAATGGTTCTTATCAAAAGTTGCTGTTCCGGAAAAGGTTAATACTAAAAATCTTATTCAAATGGTTCTTATCAAAAGTTGCTGTTCCGGAAAGGGTTAATACTAAAAATCTTATTCAATGAGCTCTTGTCAAAGAAAAATTTGCTGTTATCAAAATTAGCTGTTTGAAAAGGGTTGTAGTAAAAACCTTATTCAATTTATATTCTTATCAAAATTTGCAGTTCCTGAAAAGGTTTATTATAAAAACCTCATTCTTTTTTCTCTCATCTAAATTTGATGTTCCGGGAAGGAATAATAATAAAAACCTAATTTAATTTTCTTTTTTAATAAATATAAATTATTGCTTGTACTTTGTGATCTTACTAATTGTCTGGCCACTTCAGTAAGATCTTTTTATAATTACATTTTTATACATTTTCTTTACTGAGTTTTCTACCGCTATTATATTTTTACATTAAAAAACAATAAAAATCAGTAAACAGCACTTTAAATTTAATTAGTTTCGAGCTATAAATTTAATTAGAATCGATTTGAATGATTGTGGTTAAAAAAATTTATTGAGTTCTTTTTTGCTAAAAGTTACTCTTCATTTGCTCAATTCTGTTTTTATCTTATTTTTATTTTTTATGTCTTTATAATTGTTTTTTTCTTTTTTAATTTCGGGTACATTTAACCAAAATTACTTTTTGACCAAATGTATAAATCTTTTAATTTTACTACCCTAAAATTACTGCTATTATTTTCTCTTAACAGCATACTCTTTAGAGCAGTGATCGGCAAAGCAGTCGATATCGACCCCAGGAGGTTGACACAAGTATAATGAGTCGATCCGATCTAGGGGGTCGATAAACGAATATCAATGCTTTTCAAGATTTTAAAATTAAGCGACGATTTTAAATTAAGTTTTGAATGATATTGATAATATAGATATCTCGGAATGGCTTACAGCGCCACTATCTTCTCAAGAGGAAAAATCGACAGTCGTTTGCAAGATAAGTCATTCAATTATTAGTTTACCTTAAAGCAAAAAAGGTTTTTTTTAATAATTTAACTGTGAGTCAATTTTGGACCAAAACTTTGTAATACGACATTCAGTCATGTTAATTTTATTTTAACAAAGCAAAGAAATATTTGGATCTGAGAGTCGGTTTAAGACTGAAACTAATAAATTTCGAACCAAATATTGCTAGTCTAGGCAAGCGTCTTGAAACATCCGTCTCATTGTTTTATGTAAAAATTTTATAAAAATAAAATTTTGATTGTTTTATGTAAAAATTTGATTTTGTCAAAATAAAATATATCCATCAAAGAAAAAAGTAGTTTTTCCCCTTTTTCATAATTATTATAGAGGGGATTAATAAAAGAGTTATAAAATTTTTGGACGTCAATGATCAAAAAAGTTTAGCAGCTCTTTTAAGAATGTAGCTCGGCGATTTTAATAACACTTTAATATATGTCGACAATAACGTGTGTATGATTATAAGACGAATAATAAAATATATAATAAAATTAAAACGAAATGGTTGAAAAGTATTTCTGTAATAAAAATGAACAGAACAGTTATACTCGTTATGAGACAAAAAAGCAAACAGAACTAAAATTACATATATGAATATTTTTTTCTGTTGAATTGAACAATTATAATGATTTCGAAAAATAGTTTTTCAATTAATTACAATTTATAATTGCATTAAACTTAAATTAGTAAGCGGAACAATATCCCGGAAAAAAACTTTAAAAAAAATCTAGTTGTAAAGTTTCTAAAAGAAAAATTCGAAAACTAACCTCTTTACTTATCCCATTCAAAAATGACAACTTGCTATGTCTTGTAAAAATGTATTTTCCAGTGGTAATGAAATTTAAGAGATTTTTAGTTTAGTTTTTGTAATTTTTCCCCACTACATATCAATAATTCAAAGTATCATATAAAATGAAAGTTAATTGTAATTATCTCGTGGGGATATGTTTAGAATGGTCGTAATCCTTATTACAGAAGGTTTAGTATTAATCCTCCACGAATTTGTTAAAACTTTTGCAGAAAGCGGAGTAGTTGGCATCTCTGGTCATTGTTTAAAAATTATTTCTGATACAGCATTTCTGTCAGGAATTTCTGTTCTCAGCACTTTAATTTAGACGGGTAAAGAAGTACGTTCTTGAATTATCCTTTTAAAACTTACTACCAATCAAATTACTCCTTTTACTACCAATTTCTTCAGTTTTTCCGAGGCTAAGTAGTAAGCTTTTTAAAAACTTTACTACTATTTTTTTCTGTTTTTCCGAAGCTCTGATGAGAGTTTCTTTGCTAGTTGTAGGATATCTGTTCTCAGAATATTAAATAAAAAAGGAGAAGTAGTAAGTTTATTAATAACTTTACTACTAATTTTTTTAATTTTTCCGAAGCTCTGATCAGCTAAAAACTAGTTTGCTTGCTAGTTGTAGGATTTCTGTTCTCAGAATATTAAATAAAGAAGGCAAAGTAGTAAGTTTATTAATAAATTTACTACAATTTTTTTTAAATTTTATTTATTTATTTTTTTTTTTTAACTTTTTCCGAAGCTAAAGACTGGTTACCTAAAGACTAGTTTTCTCCTGGTATAGCAACAGAAAGAATTTAAATAACTTATTAAAATTAAATTAAATTTTAGTCAAGATTATCGAATAAAATATTTAAAAAAAAAACATTCTTGCTAACAAATTAAACGTAAAAATTATTACGTTATTAAAACTGTTAGTTGTAACTAAATATAAATATTATTATTCTGACAAAGTATCCAGGTTGTGATAATTTTTAACGATATGTTGAAAGGAAAATCTTGAGAGAGGCTCATCCAAAATGATAAATTGGACTTTCTCCTCTTCGGAGATTTTCTTATTTAAGGAATTTTTTTCCATTCATTAAAACTTAATGATAACTGCCTTTTCCCCTAATGAATTCAGGAATATAATGAAGACATGCTGCGTCCCTAATGGCTGTAGCAGGTCTGTTAAAACGAATTTGAAGATCTTAAAATAAATCTTCTTTGTAAGGAGTTTTAAAAATAATTTTTATTACATTTTCGTTCCTCAGATTTTAAAGATGAAGTTATTTGTGTTGTCATCTCTTTTTAGAACTTTTTAAGCTGAATTTCTCCTTTCCTTTTAATTATGTTAAAAAATTAATTAGCTTATAAATTATTTCTTCCTGTATTTCAGTTTTTAATACTCAATTTGATTTTTTTTAATGAAAGAAAATGTATCTTAAAATATGTTGGCATATTCAAAAGAGATTCTTTTTACTGTAATGGCTAAGATAGATAACTATACTAGAAAATGTTTTAGAAGAAGTAAAAACAACTGCAGTGATAAAAATTATGATAAATTTAAAAAAAGAACATTCTTTTGAGATACATAACAAGATAAAATTCAAACGGAGGTTTTGTAAGAACACCAAAGTGCTAAATTTAGTGGCATTTTAAATCAACTTTTGATTAATTTAAATTTAGTAGCGTGGGAAATAATATTTTGATTAAAATTATCATAACAGTGAATCATACAATAAAACATGATCTTAAGAATCACTAGAAGAAATTTTCTCAAAAACTGTAGAAAGTTGATAACCCTGATAAATAAAAACAAATATTTTAATAACCAAGATGTTTTGCTATCACAATTTTTTAAAATAGTATTATCGCAGTAACTTTAGAAAACAAGTTAAACAAACCATTTCTTTTTCAATTTATCGAATGATTTTTTTAAGTTAAATTAAGCATGGAAGTCTAGAAAATTATTATTAATTATTTAGCTTATTTATAACTATTTAATGTTGCTACGTTATTTATTTATACATCTAAATTAAATTATGTCACGTTTAAAACCAAATTTGATTTATTCTAATAATTTCCTAAAAATGTTTGTAATTAGTTTTCTTGCGTTGAATTTTAAAATTAAAGCAACTAGAGCAAAAATAAAACATTAAAAATAATGCAACGATTAGATCGCTTAAAAATTTAATCATGTTCAATTTACTGACATATTTATTTCAAAATGTTTATTTATTGCTCTGCCCGAATACCAGACTATACTGACATATTTAGTTAAATTTTTGACAGTTCAATTTACTTTCCCTTTTGAGAAAATATGAACTGTTGCATTTATGCTTAATTAGCTGTTACTGCAACAGTAAATGTTGACATGTTTGTAGTTGAGGTTTCAGAAAACGTCGTTTATATTTATGCAAAATAAATAAACACAACTTAATGTTTACCGCCCAAAACGGCAAAATAATATCATTCAAATTACTCTTTTTTATAAATATCAAAATATATTAAACGAACCCAATCTTATTTAAAAAAAATAAATTTAAAACCAAGAATTTCCCAGAAGAAAAAGAAATGATGCTTACAAAATAATTCTCGAACGAAATTATTTCTTTAATTATATCCTAATGTCAAAACGCATATTTTATTTTGAGTGACACCAATTCTAAGTGTAGACTATTTTGATAATAAACTATTTGCCGAAACTTGCAAAGTTATTTAAAATAAAAAACTATTGGATAAATTTGTTTATTAAAGACTCTTTTAATAGATATTTTTAGTTGTAAAGTAAATGAAGCTATATTAAATTTTTTAAACGAAAATTAACTTTACTACTAAGTTAAAACTTATTAAAAGAGAGCTTTCGAAGTACTATTCTTTTTGAAAAGAACTTTCTTGTTCTACTTGATATTTTGATTAAATCTGCAAAAAATAAATTTCGATAACTTTTTTCAATAATGGTTAGTTAATTTGTAAAATATTGTTATTGTAGTTTTTCATTACAATTCATGTATCTATACATCATAAAACATATTTGGCGTCTTATCATTTCGTGCATTGTAATAGGTCAGAAAAACTATTTACTTATTAATTAATTAATTAAATTAAATAAGTAATTAAATAACTTAATTCTTTTAAACCAAATTAACTTCTATTTTACTGCTTGTTAAAAACTTATTATTTTACGTCAGGGTTTCGAAGTTGTATTTTGAGACATTAGAAAACTCCTAGCTTTGCTTGATATTTTTATGAAATTAATTTCAATTTCTTCTGTAAGGAAATAAGTTTCAATAAATTTTATAATAATCGTTAATTAATTAGTAAATTATTGTTATTGCAATTTTTTCGTGTTTGTTTTTCTGTGCATAGGTAAATTGCAATTCAATAATTTATGTATCTCTATACATCATAAAAAAAATTTTTTTTGTCTCTCGCTCATGACTATTGTACAGAAAAGTTACATGATTTATTTATGTATTATTTAGCAGTATTTACCAGTAATATTTACTTATTATCCCTACTTAATATTGATTCAAAATTTAAATTTAAATTGTTTATGCCTGCCTACCAGTGAAAGTCCAAGTTTCTTGATCATGTTAAATATAGTTGTTCATTAAATTGTATTATGAAATAATCACACTGTATTATTACAACATTTTACGATAAAAATAATTTTTACAGTTTTATAATCATTGAACCAAAAATAATGTACACTTCCATTTCAATAAGCTACATTTTTTTTTTTTTACAAAATGTATATTTAAATCTATGTTTGGTAGACGTATGCAACCAAAAATTAATAATGGTTTGTAAATCAAGTTACGAGGTCAACCGAATACAATTATTAAAATTTTATCCTAAATCTGTGAAACCAAATACGAGTTAATACATCAAAATCTATGTTTGGTAGACGTATGCAACCGAAAATTAATAATGATTTTCGGTTGCATATTAAATTTAATCAAGTTACGAGGTCAACCGAATACAATTATTAAATTTTATCCTAAATCTGTGAAACCAAATACTAGTTAATACATCAAAATCTATGTTTGGTAGACGTATGCAACCGAAAATTAATAATGATTTTCGGTTGCATATTAAATTTAATCAAGTTACGAGGTCAACCGAATAAAATTATTAAATTTTATCCTAAATCTGTGAAACCAAAGACGAGTTAATGCATCAAAATTTTGGTATTTTTTAATTGAACAGTTTTTAATTTTGTCGCTATATCAGGAATATAAAACTACAGCTCGAGAAAGTTTTTTAATATAATTTTTTCTGAGTTCTGTTTTGCTGAAATATACTTGTTGCGTTACAAGCTCATGATCCACCCACCTTTAGGGTTCTTTTATATTTATAGAGAAAAAAAACCTCAAATAATGGTAAGCCTTGTATAATCTGTTCGGAATCGCTTTATCTAACTTAAGCCATTAACGCCAGCATCTGAAGGGATGTGAAAAATTCTCTTCCTTGATACGAAGTTCAAGGAAATGTTGAAAAAGGTTTAATGCAGTTACATAAACTAGCTATCAATCTACATTCAAGAAACAACATGATAATCTCACATTTTGGTGGATATTAATCTTTTAAATTAACATTATAAAGGCCACATTAAAAAAGTTTATAGTAAATTTAAATAACGTTATGGTCAAGCACACACAAAACTTAAGATTACAGGTTTCTCATTTAGCTAGAGAAACTGTCAATGTAAAAAAACAAACCAAACTACAATCGTTTAATGTATTTTAAACAATCATTCTGCGTTACTTTTAAAAATCTGTATAAAAATTATGACCTACCAGATCTTTAAACGTTAGAGTATGATCTAAAAATATAGCTTACTACTAGCATCAACGTACTACTACTTTTACATTTTCCTACATCAAATGAAAACCTTGTTTGAATTTGCTGATATAAAAATGCCTGCTCCAGTTGGAGAAAAAAATTCATTATTCTAGTTTCTAAAAAGTTTTTGTTATAAAAATTTACATTCTTTTTCACTATTAATTACCAACCATTTCCTGTTCGTTTCAGACGTAGATGAGGGTTCGTCTCTAGGGCTATCTGTCCCGCCTTTCCTGGCAGCTGGTCTCACTCTCAGTCTCGTCCTCTTAGGAATCGTCGCCTACTTCAGCTACAGGTGGCTCGTTCAGCGCCTGCAGTCTTCCACAAAACCTTCAACCGAACAGACAGATCCAGAACAAGCGTCCACAAGTAGTCACCAGCAACCGCCACCCGACATCAGAGCCACACCATGTGAAGATAAAGATGAGACACCACCAGCTGTTGAGGGTGCTGAAATGCCTAAATCGCCCTCGGGTCAGTGTTACAAGCAAATATATAAACATTTCTTAAACGAAAAGTGAACAAGGTTAATCGCATCAGAAACATGTAGTAACGATAGCCCAAGTTTTCAAGGAAAGTGCATCGCGAATCACGTATAACTAATTATCCAGTTCACTTCAGAGAATTTAAACCTATGGCGCAAATTAGACATCAGTGTCCCATTTATATATTTTTTCTGGCTCTCTAACTACTATAGTATAAATATATTTTGATATTTATGAATTCTAAAAAACAGTCTAATAGTTACTAAAAAAATCTGTTCGATTCTCGGAATGATATTTATTCTAAAATATTAAGTCCAAAAAAAGTAGCTTGATTTTTTTTTTTTTCATTCATTTTCAAACATATAAATAATTCATTTTGTAAATTAAAGAAATTTCACTGATGAATTACTTTTTTCTTTAAATCTAAATTACAGCGAATAACTAAAATTTGAAAAATTAATGTTCGGAAGTGACTCGTGTTTGGAAAATTTAACGCAAAAAGGAACACCGGTGTCCCATGATGTATTTCATATCCAAAAATCACGAAAATACTAAATATAATATTTGTCACTTATTTTGACCTAAATTAATACAAAAAAATGGTAAAAGTGTGAATAATATGTTTAATGAAAATTCTGTGTCAAAAGTTAAGTTGAATGTAAAGTTTTAATAACATAGATGTGTTATATCGCGTATCACTACGATTTTTAGTGCATTCGAAGAACGTGATGTTATTCATTTATTGATATTGATAGTTAAAATTTTAGCTATTAATGGCAAATACTGTCTTGGACAAATGTTTGTGAACAAATAATATAAAAATTTTCATGGACATTAAAATCAGGTCATCCAAGACAAAAATGTATCAAACAAACCCATGATGTCTAACGTATAAATTGCTGCTTTTCTTAAAATTATTAGAAGTAATCGAAAATTTCCGACTCTTGAAATCTGCGCTGCACAATGTCTGAAAAAAATTAACGGTCCAAACATTTTCAGTCATTAAAAATCATACTTTTTTTTCTATTCTGAACGCATTCTTTTTAGTCATCACGACTCTACAATTACTTCGAATGATATGATATGACACGGAATATATGATGCCACTAAGTCTACGGAGTCCTCATCTTTCTTTATAACCCTGAATAATGTCACCGCTATCGTTAATGCATTCCCTGTCGACTTTTCATTTAGCAACCCTTATACTATATTGACTTCAAACTAAGTTCTTAAATTTGATGGATAGACCATTTTTACTTATATTGTATTTATAGTAGGCGAAAATAATAAATTCAATGTAACCTAATTTAATAATGATAATATATGCGCATGCAATATTGCAGCTTATTAGAGTTGCACAGACCTATCTTTTATGTATTAATTATTAAAATAAACAGAATAAAGTAACTTAAATTATCATTGCGCTTTAAAACAAATTCTATTTCAACATAATATCTGATTTAAATAAACTAGGGAACTGCATTATGATACGATTTAAATTTAAAATGTCGTTGCAGTCGAATTAAACCAGTCTGTATCGAATTTTCGATAGAATAAAAAAAGCACTTCGCTTTAGGATCTTATCCTTCCAACAGAAGTGACATTGCAATGTTTATTTTAACAGGCAGTACTACAGCATCGATCAAAATCAGCCATAGTTTGCCAGACATCAAAGAGGAACTGGGGAACGAATGGACTGAAACAAACAGAAAAGTAGCACCACCACGACAAACCACGCTCCCTACAGTACCAACAAGACACCAAACATTTCAGAGACAACTATCTCACAGACTGGACTTGTCCGATGTCCCATTCGAAGGTAAATAAAGATTAAATACATCAATCTGGTTTAAACTCGTTTAAGTAAATAACGGAGTAAGATGTATTTAAACTTGTATTGGATGATATTTCTGCCGAAAAGGTTATAGTTAGAAACTTAAGTACATAAACGTTCGAATGCTGTATAAACAAATAAGTTAATGAAAAAGCTAATATTTATTTCAGTAGAACTTTAAACAAATTTGAAGAGACTGCATATTTAAGTTCACTATTTAAACTTTATTTTTAAAAAAAGTTGATTTCTAGAGGTTAGGGTAATATATGAGAAATTTAAACTGATTTATAAATTATTTTAACATTCACGTACAAATAATAACGATTAATTTCCTTTACGTGAAAACCCATATTTTTCATTAGATTGATAGAAAAATATGTGACCTTCGGAACATTCCAGTAACCTGCCCGGTTCTTGTACTAGTAATTTTATTTTATTTTATAACCGTCGTTGAACAGCCGACCCAATTTCATGGGTTTACGACTACTAATGTTCAACTCCGTAGCCTTGTAATTTTGAACCAATCCAGAAGGCAAGGAAACTCCTGGATCAGTACCCCAAGAGGTATTGATTTGTTATAGAAACATGGGGGACTTTGAGACTCGACGGATTTAACGTGCACCAGTCACCATTTACTACACGGGGAGTCTTCGGCCGGCGAGGATCGAACCCACGACCTCTTTGATATGGGCCCAGCGCCCTACCGACCAGGCTATCCCGGCCTTGTACTAGTAAAAAAAAACTTTTTACAGAAATAAGGTGGTATCGGAATTGTACTCTTCCAACTTGCCCCTATCGGAGAATTTCCTACCCGGGTTTCGCCAAAACCCTGTGAGGATTTTGAAGGAGGGATGCACACATTTGTCTTGTACAAAGCTAATCTACATAGAAATTAAAATTATCATCTTAATGCGTAAAATGGAAACAATAAATTCAGAATATTCGAACTTATACTTTAAATACAGATTTTGAATAAAGTCAGTTGAATATTTCTTGAGAAGTAAAAATATAAAAATACGCCTTTTCTTAAAATTTAATACTCAAAAACTATTCAATTATTTTCATTCTAAAATTTTGTCATTTTAGTTTTGTAATAGTTTAAAAGGGAAAATTTACATGTCTTACTTCTTAAAATTTTTTCTACCTTTGATAAATAAAATAAAACTAAATATTTATTTAAAATGTTTTTTTTTTTTTTAATTAGGTGCAAAAATAATTCGATTCACGTGAAAAATTCCCGAGATATGGTGAAATGCACAAAAAGTTTCGACCGCATTAATGGCAAATAATTGGGTTTTTCCCCATATTTTGTAGACCAAAAATTCCCCCAAAAGGGAATTCTTTTGTAACTTAATTATTTTGTTACTTATTCTGTCATTTTGTAACTTAATTCTTTGAGAATTATTTTGTAACTTAATTGATTGTTGGAAATAATTGATTAGCATAACTTAAGGCAACAATTCGAACCACTAAGATTGGCACATTAACTTTCCCCTCGTTAAATTGCGATCATGAATTTTCTAAAAACTCTTTAAATTGTAATAAAATCCAATATTTTAAATATATTTGAATTTAATGTGGAGTTTAAAAGCACACGTTTCAAAAATAAGACATGTTGCACCATGCTTTAAATTGTATAAAGATTTAAAAGAAGCATATTTTCTACAACTTAATTTATATCTCTGCCTGTTTACTAAATGTAAGTTTATGAAATTTAAAATGCAAATTTAATATCGTTCCGAATAAGAACTTTGATCAGACCGAAAATAATAAAAGTAAAATAAGTACACTCTATCTGGATTTTGTATGAAGCTTACTGAGATTTCAAACATACTTTGAAAACGTTTCGAATGCCTTCATTTAAATAAATCACGATTTCTTTATTGAATCAAAAAGGTTTCCAAATTAAATACCGAGGTTACATTGAAAATGTGGTATTATACGTATTTTCCATTACGTGTTTTATATGAAAAGAAATCATAAAGCACAATTTCTGAACTTTATTGATGTGAGATTAAAATTGACATTTAATAAAAATAATTTTAATAAAAATTTAAAAAAAAATTTTCTATTAGTCTGCACGAAAAAATAAAGTATGGAGTGTAACTTATAAAAATCGATTTTATTGTCTCTTCTCATTTTCCAGCTATTATGTTTATTTTTTATAAAGTTCATCTTAAAATATATTGTAAGAATTTCTTATTAAGTTTTTAAAGAAAGCGGATGAAAATTTGATGGTTTTATATGGTATTGTTATTCGGCGTTATTGTTATTCGAATATATTATTATTATATTACATAAAGTTGATTCTTGAGTTGTGTAGCAAGAATTTCTTTAAAATTATTTTTAAGATAGCAGATGAAAAATCGGTGGTTTATTTGAATTTATTATTACTATTCGAAAAACCATCGGACACACGTAATGTTTTATTTATTACTTTTTCGAACAGCCAAAGACAAGTTTTTTTTTTTTTTTAATTTTAAATTATTTTACTTCATACTTTTACCTCTTAGCACTCATTAAATCTTTGAAGAAAAAATTGCATCAAATTTTTTTTCCCCTAAACACGTTTAAGAAGCACAGCAATAAAACAAAATATACAAGTGGTTTTAAGATTACTATAATAATGCTAATTCGGTGACGTAGCACTGATCCACATGCCATTCACGTTGACACTTGTCAAAAATAATTAAACATTAAAGAACGCTCCATAAAATTTTAAACAGAATCGTTTCTGATTTTATTTATAACAGTGACTAATTAAAGAAATAATCCCAAGAAACTGAAGATATTGTTAACAACAACGATATTACATTGCTAACGTAATGTCGTTGCTGTCAACATTACATTGATGTAGTCTCTTTAACGATATTAGTTCCTCACAACCTCTCTATTGAGCGTGAAAATGCATTTCATCTTTATTTGCTCCTCTCGGCCACTGTGGTTTTTCTTGTCCTGTTTTTCATCTTTTTTTTTTCTCTCAGCTACTCTGATACTACTGTTTCTCACCTTTATTTTTCCGTTTTTCCTCGGCAACGTTACCTTTTTCAAATTTCTTTTTGGTTTCTTCTCATTCACGTATGGCAAGTCTTGAAAGTGGCCGCCTGTTTTTGAGCTATTGAAACATGTCGACTGATATTTCCATTTTGTATAGTTTTGAATGAGAGTGTTTAAAAAAGTGACCAATCAGACACATTTCACAAAATAGATTATTTTGAAACAATGTAAATACCTGCCAACTTTTACGCTTTTTAAAAAAGTTTTTTCTCAGTGTTAGTGCAATAACTATGGAAGTGATATATATATATATATATATATGTGTGTGTGTGTGTGTAATTTTTCTCCCCTTAAAATACTATAACATATCTAGTAGGTCATCTGTATGTATGCTTTAATTATTAAATTTAGTAACAGGTGAAATTATTAAAATAAGAATTTAAACATTTTGCTACTACATTAAATATAAAAATAAAATCTTCCACAATATCCAAAAATTTGGCAGGGATGATTGTGACTTATTACTAGATTAACAATTTCATTCGCTTGAAAAATATACTAGTTAGAAATAACAGTCGCAGAGATACCAACTTGCTCCGGACAGGAAATATATATTTTTAAGTGGTAGTTCATCAATTGTGATTCTTGGTTTCATAAATTGAATTAAGTAGATTTTTTATCCACCACTATTTCTAAATAATTCTCAGGCTTATATAATTCATCACTTTAAGATTCTTGCATCATGCTATACCTTTTAAAAATCAAGCAAAAATAGTCAAATATTAGCAAAATTTACTTTGTAGTTATTTACCGTTTTTTTTAATTATTTTGGCGTGTCCGGAGCAGTTGGCATCTCTGCAGTCGACCCATGTTTCAAGCGCTCAAAAATAAACACCCATTTTCAAGACTTGAATGAGTAGAAACAAAAGTGATTTGAAGTATAAAGCGTGAAGTTGCCAACGGAAAATGGAAAGAAAAAAGTGAGAAACAAAACTAGAAAATTCACAGTAGCTGAGAGAGAAAATTGAAGCCTATTTTTGAGCGCTCTTGAAATATCTCGACTGTTTTTTCATACTTGTATATTTTTGAAGTGAATGAAGTTTTTAATCAAGTAATATCTTACAGCTCCATTTTCTTGGAATTATTTATTTAACACGTTGAATGCCACGCTAATTTTACATGGCTTGCCCGTCTGAACAATAGGTAAATAACTACAAACTAAATTTGCAAATATTAGACAGATTTTACTTGTTTTTTAAAAGATTTAGCATGACATATATGAAAAAGAGTGGGGAATCATATAAGCCTACGAATTGTTTAGAAATAGTGGTAGATAAAAATCCCATAAATTGAATTTATTAAAGTAAAAATAACAATTAATAAACTACCACTTGAAAATATTTATTCACTGTACGGAGCAAGTTCACATCTCTGTGTATATAAATAAAACTTTTTTTATGTGTTCCATGTTGCCGTAAATTCTTCAAACCATTTTAGTAACGTTAATAATATTAAAAATTTATTCGAATAATGTGTTTCTAATAAGATTGGCTTCGTCGGTCACCGGTGACCCCCGATGCGCTACGAACAAACTCAGTGCCAGTCACCGGAGACCCTCATGGCTTTCAACGTGTTAATAAAAAAGCACAATTTCTTTTTCAAATCCACTTTGCAATTTCCTTCGAAACTATATTCAACCATAAGTCAACGATAGGTAAAAAATAATAATTAAAAAATTTCCTCTTCTTTTCGAAATTTAGCAATTATTATTTGACACCAAAAGACTTATAATTTATCTTGTATTCTTCTACAAGAGCAGGAAATATCTGTGTTCAGACCAGTATAAAAACGGAAGCAGCAGCGGATATTAAATTCAACGCTCATTTATCTGTTGTCCAAGGGCTAAACTTCCGACTGCCCATTGTCGTTGTAACACTATCTAGGAAATCCTAACTCTATTCCTTATCTATAGTAGACCAGGATTGCGAATTCAAGGACATAATTTATCTTCAGCTTTGGCGAAAAATGATCTTAGAGAAACTAGGCACGTATAACGTGTTCCTTATCCACAAATGTATTTTTTGGCGATAAATTATGCAGAATAATAAAAGAGAACACATAAAATGAGACAGACGACCATGAAAGTGCTGAAAAGAGACATAAATTGTTTCGCACATTTAACATAAAGCAGCTAAGAAAAAGTGTTTTATGTTAGGTGGTAGTGTGTGGATTATCTTTATTTAATCTTATTATATGTGTGGTAAGGAAAACTAATTGTAACTTCACCTTCGTTACATTATTATTATTTTTTTTAATAGAAAGCTTATACATAGTTGCCCAGGGGTGATATCAGGTGGGGTAGTGATAAGGGAATCAAAACTTCTTAGAAACCTTGCAACTTTTTTACAAATCTTGGAAACTTCAAAAAGTAATTTTTAAAAATATTTAACAAGAAATGTTTATTTTCTTGCTGGTTATGGACTTCGAAGTAATTAGTAAATGTATTTTCTTATACTGTAACGTAATAGTATACTAAATGAATAACACTGCCGAACAAATTTTACGTTACATTTATACAAATACTTGCCTAATTCGAGTGTGGGGATTTCAAATCTAAAATTAGTTTTGCTTCTAAAGCTACAGCTTTTTTTTTTATAAAATTTTTAGACTATTTTTTGTCGAAATGTACAAGTTTAAACACGTTATAAATAACAGCAGGTCGCGTAATCTCCTAAGGAAGTTAGGGAACATCATCAGGATTAAAATTGCACAGGAATCCGTGCAAGGAAACGTTATCGTACGCTGCTAGGGACGCTTCCTTATTATGACCTATTCAGAAGCACGCGAAGAATCGGTTCATAATAGGGAGGCGCCCCTTGCGACGTAGGACGAAATTTCTGGGTTCAATACAATTTAAATTCTGATAATGTGCCCTAATTCCATAAGTTTAAGAAAGGAATTATTTTTAGATACCAGTAGATGCAAACAGCTTAATATAATTACTACCAGTATGCCCGAAGATATAAACAACCACTACATACAACAACTCAAAGATATCAAGTTCAGTACTATATATGTTCTAAAAACTAGAATCATGAAACACAAGAATAACTGCTAATAAATATGCATGTAATGACAGTTGATTATAAGTCTAAATACAACAATTATAATTTTATCTTTAAAAATAAGACAAAAATAATTATGGAGGAAAGAATTGGTTTACTAAACTTACTTACAATGTAATTTTTTTCCGAAAAAAAATTAATTTTCTATTTCAAAAAAATTTCGTCGTAACAATGTCTATGTCGTCTTATATCGAAACTCTTCGACATAAAAATTCAAATTACATTGGGTGGATAAGTAATTCCTAGGGGAGAAATATATATTTTTTTAACATAACAAGGTTTTCAAGATATCGAGAGTATATTGTATGTAGATAGAGATTTTATTTTCCTGAGCTGTTTGATGAGATAGTACACAGACTTCGGAATCCTTCTTGTTTGATTTTAAAAAAAATCTTAAGTATTTCTTGGAGTAAACTCAAGCAGTAAACACGTATTTGAAGAGAAATCAGTTTCAGAATTTTGGTCCTTCACATGCAATTCTTATTCACGATAAGCAGAAAAGGTTATCAGGGCATTGTTTCCATGTGAGTGGACTTATTTTTGCAAGTCAGGGTTTTCATTAACGTTGAAAATGAAAACAAATCGAAAGAAACCGATCGGTATTTGAAAGTGAACCGTGTTTTGCCTTGACAAGAACAATCTCGTGAATTCAAGAACTACCGAAGCAATCACAGGTCTCCCGTCAATCAAAGTGACCCATAAAAGACTGGTTTGCTACACTAATATTTTATTTTAATAGTTCTAATAATTGAAGTATTAATTTATTTCCCTTTAATAACAAAAAAAAGACTACGAAGGCATTGATAAATCAAACATATGTATGCTTTTGTTATTTAATCTTAAAAACATGTTAAGAAATAATAAAAATCTGAATAAATATAGTGTGAGTATGTTTATAGCTTTCGAGGAGAGTGTGATAATCTAGATGAGTTAGAAGTAGTACTAATTATTTATGAAGGGGATATGGATAAAAATAGGTCGAGAACTATACTAAGTAACTCCTTTAACATTTCGAACTCAGTTCTTCAATTTAAGGTATATAAATTAATGTAAGCACTCATTTATTTAAAATATGTAATGCAATATTACTATATAACAACTAATAACATTAAAATAATGTTATAGCAAAATGTTAAATTACAGAAATTTTAAAGTGGTGACTTTTGATGTCGCCGTGGAGCATACCTACCAACTTTTATGCTCATCAAAGAAGTATTTCTTTAGTGGTATGCCAATGAAAGTTAAAGTGGCATTGTAAACAGGTATTTTATTGATATTTAGCCAACACTAAAAAAAGCAACAAAATAATTAGCTGGTTAATGTATGTATGTTTAAATGTAACGGCAGTCAAAATCATTTTAAATCAAATATATTTAAATAACCAAGTATGAATGTAAAACTTTTGCAACCACATTGAATTTAGAAACAAAATATTCTACAAAACCCGAAAGAGTTGGCGAGCAAGGTAATGTAAAAGGTTAAAACGTCATTACATAAACATATATTCTATGCACATGCGCCTCATGCGTTGCAATAGTTCTATAGTTGCGCTGCTCTATTTAGCACTTTATAGCATTAACGATACAATATTTAATAAACAAATTTGAAATACTTTATAGTACTCAACCCTGTATGTCTCTGCATCTACAAATGTATGCTTCTGTTACAGTATGTAATATTGCCCAGAGAGACAGCCAGGCCATCGGACGTATTAGACCAGAGCTATATCAGGCGGACATGATGAGGCAATGGTCTGCAGATAGCGGAGCAGAACTTCTTGGAGACGGTAGTGAACAAGGTGCCAGCTGTGGTAAATTAATGTTCACCCTACGGTACGATCACGACGTCGAGGGACTGATTGTTAGAGTAAGTATTAAAAATATTATACGCATGATATCTCATATAAACTCTTATTGAGTGTAAAAAACTTTTAATGTATCATAGAATTTTTTCTCGCTTTTTTTTTCCATTTGACTAAACTCACCATGCAAGCAATAAATATTTACACTTACTTGTATCTTAAATTATGTGACGGCGTAAAAAAACGAAATTACAATAAGATAGCGTCCAACAAAAGAAATGCGCAAATAAACAAATAAAAATGGTGAAAAAAAATCAATTAAACCTTTGGAAGCAGGAATAACTTAGGGGATAGAGCATTCTCCTGAGTCATCCCTGCTTCCAAAGGCTAACTTGAATCGCCTTCTAGTAAGTTTACCCAGGTTTGAATCCTGATAATGGCACCGAGATCTCAAAGACCGCAGTGCTAAAATAAAATATCCCTAGTGGGAGACAGATCATGTTTTAGAATCCGTTGTGTTCGAATATCTCCCTTAACTGTGAGAGATTTTTGTGGTTATCCTCCCCTTAATCCCAACAAAAAGTCCTCCACAAAGACGTTTTTGTCCTAATGCTTGTTCTATGAATTTCAATGTCTTCTAGGTTTGGTTCGAAATTGCAAAGAGACAGAGTTGAGCACCGAAAGCATTGAACAGTGGTTCAGTTGAGTTGAGTAGGGTTCGAAATTACGACGCTACAGAGGTGAATATTGTTATGTGCAAATCTAATATCGATCACAGCTGTTCAAAGCCGGTTATAAAATAAAATTATTTTAAATCTTCTGTTATTTCTCAAACAAGCAAATTTGGAAATATTTTTCTGTCTTTTACACTCTAGTGCTTTTTATCCGAAAACACGTAAAATGATTTTTCAATTCAGAAAAGACTGCAGGTCAAAATGAAACTCTCCACAGGGGTGACGGCCAGGGGTTTAACTGAAGAAAAAAAAATGTTTTAGTGTATGGAACGCTCACTGTCGATGTAGACAATATACGTTTAAATCCTGACAATGATTCGATGATTTATAAAGAGCTCCCGACACTCACCTAACATACTCGTAAACGGAATAAAGATTATAATTTCGTTGTTGTCTGACTAACCTTCTTTTTCTTAAAAAAAAATATATATATATACCGTAGAATATTATTATTCTTTTTTTTATTGGTAAAGCAACACATGTATAACCCACCTTTATTATAATGGGAAATAGCAATCGAGGCTGGTTTTGTTATTTAAAGTACTTACAACAAGTAAGTAACATTAATGTTTCGAAAAACTTACATGATATGTTTCACTCATTGCATGATTTATGACTGTTAGCATAGCTTAAGAGTGTACGATATCAATGTTATAGATATCGTCACTCTTCGTCGTACACTCTTAAGCTATGCTAACCTTTAACGTAGAGAGATACGACGAGGGACTTCAAAAGTGTCTGATATCGGAGCCAGTTACCACACTTGCAAAGCTTCTCCCAAATTTCGTTTCCGCTTTCCACGTCTAAATTATATTAACTATATCGGGCTACGTTGTATTTCATTTATTTACCAGTCAAAAGACACAACAAACTAAGCTGCGCAAATTATTTATTAACTTGTAATAATATCTCGTTAAATATAAAAATGTGAATTTTTTTAGTTTCTTCGAAAATATTTTATTTACAAATAACTTCTTAACATATATATAAATAACTTCATAAATTGCACAAAGTATAGTTATTATAGTTTTCAAAGATAATTTTTTTCTAAAATAATATGGTTATTTGACGTCGTTTTGGGGTATAATACATCAGGGTCTTCACCGTCTGGAAAATATTTTAAAGTGATAGTGAAAATAAGATAAATCTAGATGTTTAAAGCTATCAATGAATATTTAATTTAAGGGAAATATATCGCTCGTTTGATGAAACAATGACGTAACTGATAATTACTCTATTAAGGTTGATTTTGCTGTTAGGTCATTGTTTCACCGAATGAGCGATATATGGAAGCGAAAAAAGTAGCTTTGGAACAATTTCGTAACTCACAAATGAAAGATAAATTTAGGCATTTTTCAGCAGTCTTGAAAAATCTTAGCTACCACTCATTTATTTTTTTCAGATCATAAGAACTCTGTAGATATTTTGAATGGTTAGGATTAATTTTTAAAGCACGAAAAAAGAATATTTACCAGAATAATTTAAGATTCCACTCGTTAAAAATACATTTTCGATCAATGATTACCACACTTAAATATAACAGAAATTTATGTTTCATTTCTTTTTGGATAAATTCCGACTCCCAACGAATCACAAACTAACACAGATGTGTCATAATGCTACATTAGATGCATGGATTCCAGTCGTTGCTGCCAAATCAATAATAAGGTCTTGGTAGCTCAAAGGTTAGAGAATCGAACTCCGGTTTGGACTACTCCAACAAGACCCACTGAGTATGTGCTCGTAAAATCTATGGAATCAAAAGGCTTGAATCCTTCCCCTTCAGATCTGTGTCTAAATTAAAGAAGTGGCTTCACGAATATGTGGTGCTGCCATCTATCCGTGGGGTTCTGAGCTAAGATGCGCTTTCACCCTTTCGGTGTTCTTAACAAACATAAGGCTCACCTTCTTGCTAAAGAATTCGCTAAAAACCAATGGCGGGCAATCTTGGTTCGTCCAAGTGTCATTAGAAACAAATAAATAATATGTATTCTTTCTTTCTCTAGAATTATAGTGAATGATAATTTAATAGTAGAAATGCAAAGTAATTTCGCATTAACCGATTACCTATGAACTTTGCGTGACCAATGAAATACTGTTCATCTCCATATCATCGAACGTAATTAAAAGCAAGTTTTCAAAAAATTAAAAAAAAATTAAAGTCTTCATCTTATTAAGTTCTTAACCTTGAATTCGTTTATGACTTGTCTTTCTTATTTCAGCATTTAAAAAAAATCTTAAACAGAAAATACTCAAATCGTTTTTATTTATTTCTTGAACATCGAAAAATCAATTCGCGCATGTAAGTACATTTAATCGTAAAAACTTAAAAACCAACAAAAAGGCGAAAAAATTATTTTTCTTGGGAACATTTATTGGAATCTATCCAATTTCCGGGTACGATGGTAAAATTGAATGCTGATAGCTGCACTTTAACTGCTATTTGCTTTTAAAAAAAAACGCGTTGATACTTCAGCTTTAAAGTGGTTGTCTTTAAGCAATTTCAAATCTTAGAATTTCTTCGATAAATTTAACCTTTTTAGATAAAGTAAATAGAATAAAAAAATTACTGCTATGGAAGAATATCTTTGCTGGTCGAATATTTATATATAAAGTATATTTTAAACAATAAGAGTTATCTTGCCCTGATTTTTTTTTTCAAATAAAAATTTAAATTAATTTTTTTTAAATTAAAATCTTACTCTGTGTATAGATTGGAAAACAATAGTACAATTAATAAAAATTTAGAATTTTTTCAAAATTATATGTAAGAAAATTTAAATACCCTCCAACATACATGCAGGTTGATTTAAACCGAATTCTAAAATTATACTTTAATCAAAAAACTTGTTAAACCTTAAATCATTAACCATTTAAAAGGTTAATAATAAAACGAATTCAGAAACAAATTTATAATTGTGGGGGGACATCGAGTCACAAGTCTATTTAATTTTTTCTCATAATTTTGTTAATTCTAAATACAAATCTTTAGATTTGCTGATCGGATTCCTCTCGCCCCTTAAGCTTTAGGCAATTGTGACACTCTCCCCCGGAAATTTCAGTTCCCATTCTTTTCAACCCCTCCTTTGCTTGAACATTCCACCCTTTTTTTTTTCTTGGGAGGACATCTGTTTGTCGGCTTCTTTCGTGTGCACGTGATGTCCACGAGGGACTCAAAGTATGCGTGATCTTAATTCTTCCCTTTCAATCAGAAAGTGAGAATAGAACCTTTAAATAAATACAGATGTAAATTCTCAACTCAATAATTTAAGAAATTTAACTTTCGAAGAAGTTCGTAATTCAACTTCAAAGGGTTTGTATAAATATCTGAGCGCAGAGAGGCTCATTAGAATTTCGAGACCTGTTCATCCTTCAAAACCCTCCGCCTAACGGAGTTTTCAATTTTTCATTCCCTCCTCGCTGAGGTGTGGAATTTTAACATGGCGTTGTCATCGCCATCATGAGTCTTTTTCGTCCAATATTGGAGTTTGCATTAAGAAATTGCAAAAAGAGATTTTACTTACTTCTATTTGTTTTTTACAATATAATTTTGCTGCCCCTTAAGAACATGGCATACTTTATCAGAATTTCACACCTGGATAAGCATCAAAACATCATCACTACAATATCTTTGGCGTAGCCGTGCATTCATATCGTCGTTAGGCCATTGGAGTTTTGTGACGGGATCAGCATGGAGTGTTTTATTACTCGCCATAAGTTTTGCTCTCACAGTTACTGGTCGCATGAATTTTTTCTGTCGCCAAAGCAAGGTAACATCATTTTCCTTTTGCCGCTATGCAGCGCTGACCCTGTCGACTCCTCGAACACTTGCCACTTCTCCATACTTTTCTGTTGTGTTACCTGGACTTGAGTATGAATGACTTGTTGTGTAATAAAGAACTGTCGTAACCTCATACACTTTTTAGACTGCCTTCTTTTTTTTTTGTTTTTTTCTACCTTAGATGTATTTTTGAGAATCCTCTCCTGCAAGAAAAGGTATGTGTTTTTTTCGTTTAGAGTATTGTTGTTGAAATTCCGTGTTACTGGGTGTTTTTCGGAACACAATGTTTCGTAAGAAAACGCTATAGTTCTTTTTTTATCACGTGCCACTTTTATTCATAATGTAATTGTTAGTCATTCACATAAATTTAATTCTCTTTTGTAATTTCTTCTAATTTTTAATACCCAACCTTCCTCGTGTCATGTGTATATAGTATGATTAAAATATATTGGTAGATACGCATTTCTTGCTTATTCAAGAAAAGGAAACAATGAAATAAATAAGATACCAGTCTTTCGTGACAAATTGCAAATGTGGAACATAGGCGATTAAGCGATGTGAAATAGATAAAACTCAATTAGACAGTATTACATGGCAGCCAACTACTACACTATACAAAATATTTTCCTGGCAGGTAAACAGTTAAAAACTACAGCTTTTCGGAATTTTTACCCATTATTTGACCTGACCTTACTACGCGAGAGCTCGAATAAAAAGGCGTTTCACATGACGCTTATCATTGATGCATAAATTATAATATGAAAATTCTTTTTACTTTTAGTTGAATTTTCGTGCATTCGTGACTTTATTTCAGCTTTTTTCAACCTAATAAGAATATTTTTCTTTTATCGAATTCTATAACGTCTTCTCAAATTTCAGAATACAATAGAAAAACTATTTTATTATCAGCAACATTTATGGTAACTATCAAAATGATTTTTTTTTCTTCTCTCTTTGTTGTGGTTAGTTTTTGCAACAAATTGAAATAAAACAAATAAACATATCAGAAAATCATTATAGTAAAATAACGTTTTTGAAATGTAAACAATAATAACAAACGAGTTGGAATTTGCTTACATGGAAAAATATAAATATCGTCTTTGAATAATAGCAAATAGAATATGACGCTTTGATATTCGTAAAAATAATATTCTTATTCTGAAAAAAAGATAAGTTTATATTGAATAAATAAGTTAAACTTTTTTTTCCGACAGAAAAGTTATGTTTGCTGAAAGCTGAGGATATAGGAATTGTAAAAATCTACTTCAATGTAAAGTTTGAAAGAGAATTTTTTCAGAAGTAGCCATTTTCTTTTTTGTTTTTTTCTTTTGCAAAGTTTATAGTTTTTGTGAAAAAATACAGAAATTTTTAAAGCCCCCTTAATACACTCTTCTTTATTTCGAAAAACACTAACTTCTTATTAAAACTTAAAATAACCATACTTTGAGGCTAAAACCAATTCAAGCATTCAATCAAGCTAATCTGTTTTATTTAAATTATCAAAGTAAGTTTCAAGAATAAGAGGTGATAACTTAAATAACTTATTTGTAAAAAAAAACCGTTGTTTGTTAAGTGAATCTTATCAGGAAAATTAAACAATTCATATTAAATTTTATATATTATTAGAAACAGATTTTTCTATCGAAGTACTTAAAATTTAGTTTTTTCGTTAATGTAAATGAAATATACAGGGTGTTTATAAAGTCCCAGACTCATTTTAATGTTTAATAACTCATAAAATAATAAAGATAGATTAAAATTAACAACATAAATGGTTAGATGGACTCAAAAAGTTTCATGACCCTTGTCAAAGAACTTCCACGTGTGCCCCCTTCGTCGCACGGAGAATATCAAGTCGATAGTCAAATTCTTCTGCAATTTCTCTGTGCTTGCACTATCAATTTCGTTTCTATGAACCACTATAAAATCTGTGCTTTCTCTTGTGGTGTATTCATTCTCCTTAATATCTATTCGAATAAAACATCACATAGAAAAGTACTACATAGAACAAACACATCAAAAGTAAACATAACATTGCAATATTTGCCAAAAACAAAAGAGAGAAAAATGCAATTAATAAGCAGACGATATTTAGAAAAGTACAGATATTTAGACTGGAAAATGAAATTATCTGAAATTAACCACACGCGCAGACGATATTTACAAAAGTAAAGATATTCATCCCTGAAAAGGAAAATATATGAGTTATTCCATCAATAAATGCCAAAGGTTTGCTTATATCTTCCTTATTTTATGAGTTATTAAACATCAAAATGGGTCCGGGACTTTATAAACGCCCTGTATTTTTAAAAAATTTTGAATGCCATTTTAAATTAAATCAATTTTGTTTTTAATTTTAACTTGGAAAATTTACTTTTCATTTTTGGTAAATATTAGGATAATAATCTCACATTTTAAAATTTTTTACTACTTTTGTACAAGATAAATTTTTGAAAGCTGAATCTTGATGATGTAGAAAGGGACTTTGGAGTGCAAGGGATTTAGGCTTAAGCTCTCGAGCCTCGTATTTCTGCAGAAAAAAAATATTTTATAAAAAAAAACCTAAACTAAATCTTTGAACGAAACATAAAGTCACGGAATCAGACACAAAAAAGTACTTTTTCTCTTAAAGTACATACCTTTTTTCGTCGATTTTACATTTTTGACCATCAAAATTTGAGAGCTTCTGAAAAATATGATCTCAATAGTTTATTCATGTGTGCAGTCAAATGTTTGGAGCCCTTAGAAATAATTTTAATTTTTATGATTATCTCGAAATTTTTTAAGCAAATTGAAATCATACAAATATAAACCTTGTTAATTCAAAGTTGTAAAAAGAATTTTCAGCTGTAATTTCTTTTATTATTTTATTTAATAATGGTCGAAAAATTATGAATCGTAACGTTTGCAAGTTATCCACCCTTTTAAACAACATTATTTTAAAGACAAAATTTCACATTTCATCGAAATCTGTGGAATAGATTTTAAAAAATGAAAGTTTAAAAATACGGTGTCAGAGATGCTAATTGCTCCGAACACGACAAATTAATTTAAAAACGACAAATAACTACAAACTATAATTTACCAATATTTGACTAATTTTGTTCACTTTTTAAAAGGAATACCATGACTTACTTACAACGTGGCGAATTATATAAGACCTCAAATTATTTAGAAATAGTGGTGGATAAAAACCTAATAAATTGAATTTATTAAACCAAGAACCACAATTAATAATCTACCACTCGAAAATATTTATTTGCTGTTCGGAGCAAGTTGGCATCGCTGCGGTGTTTTTCAATTTTATTTTTTCAAGAATTATTCAACCATAATTCATTTATTTTATTTTTGCTTACTGTTTGTCATAAGTGCCTTTTTGGTTTCATATGACTGTCTTAAAACAAAACTTGGCGAATTATTGTATAGACAGTCGCAATAACTATCTCAGAGACAGCAGCGTCGTATTAAACTAGTTAAAAAGTCGTAAGAGAGTTACGATTTTTTTTTTATCATTGAAATAATAAATCTTTTTCTACCAAGACAGGTAAATAATTGAAACGATTATATCAAGCTCTAAATTCTTGCATATGTTTCTTAAAATAGAGTGAATCCTAAGATTTTTTATATTTTGGTTATCTTAAAATAAAAACTGGTTACCACTTTTAACTTTTGTGTGAACTCTGAAGCAGTGACCGCAGTGTTCTATTAATACTTGAAGTGACATCTGTTCAATAAATTTTCAAAAATATGTAAAGTATACAATTTAAAATCTCTAAAAATAGTTTTTTGGAAAAAATATTACTGCTTTAATGCTATAATGTTTATTTTTCTTGCTAAAGTGTAAATAAATGTTTTTATCGAATGAAAACTGAACTAGTTTGTATGAAAACATACATTATATAAAAATATTCCTTTGTCTATTCACTCTGTAATTAATCCTAACTCAAAACATTTATTGATTTATATTTGCTATAGAATGCTTCAGAAATTGTTGAACTGGTTGCTTTGAAGTTTTGGCATAATTCGTGACATTTCATACATTCATTTAATATAATGTATTAAATTCATAATTTAAGAATCACACAAAAGACTCAGTCACATAATTAATTCACTTTTTTAAAATTATATTGAATAAAAACTGAACTACTATAAAAAAAAATATCTAATTATCGATTCTTCTTATATAAATAATCCTAATTTAAAATATTGATTTAGTACATATGCGAAATTTTGTCAATATATTTTCTATCGAATGTTTCAGCAATTATCCAACTGGTTGCTTTGAAGTTTTGACATAATACTTGAAATTCATTTAACCTAATGTATTAAATCCATAATCCAAGAGTCACACAAAAGACTCAGCCACAAAAGTAATTCTTTGTTTATAGAAATCATTTTGAAATAAAGAGTTAAGTTTTGATGCATTAGGAAATCAGAAGTCTAGGCGCCATTCGTGACTTTCAGGTCAAAGCAAGGTGTGGTTAAAAAGTTACTGACTATTACAAGTGAATAATGAACCTGTCTGACAATTTGACAGACATATAGAGTTTACTAATGGTGTTGTTAGTTAATGTGAAGTACATATAATTACATATGTTTCATCCACTTTAATCTGCATTTTATTTTACATATACGTTAAAATCGATTTTATCAGGTGACATATTAAAAATTTTTACTTAATTTAAGTTAGTAGCTTTCAGTAACTTTCTTATATGAGGTTGACGTTACAGAACACAGTAACTCTTTATTAGCAACTTTGATTAAATGGGCAGTTGTTCTGAAACAAAGTATTTAATTTTTTTGTATCAATTGAAATAAAATTTTTACCTTATGCTCAAGTGCAAAAGTATCATCAACACAATTAAAATAAGTTTAAAACTATCCAATTGTAATTGAATTTTAAAAAATGAGTATTTCCCTTTTAGTTGGAATTTTATTATATTTTATAACCAGCTTTGAATAACTGACCCAACTCTGAGTTCACGACTATCAATGCTCAACTCCGTAGCCCTGTATTTTGGACCCAACCCAGAAGACAAGGAATCTTCTGGATCAAGCATTTTGGGACAAACTGGCCTTCGTGGAGGATTTTTTGATGAAAGTAACCCGCAGTTACGTTACGTGGAGAGAAAAATCACTGAATCCTCCCACGGTTTGCCCAGCGGCAAGGGGACTCTAACTCCTGATTTTTTTACATCTGATGACATTTTTTCGTCAGTTCCGTGGCCGGGAGCGAAATTCCTATCAAACAGCTGTGATTCGAACCTGGATTACCAATTCCCTGAGACACCGTGGCTTTTCATGTGAAATTATTATTTAGTTTGAGTCCATAAAATTCATTTTAAGGAGATGATTATTATTGATGTTATGAAATTAGATGTCAAAGCGTTTCATTTTTTTAAACAAACGATGATACGATGATGGTGATTGATTAAAATTAAGAAAAGTATTTCAAAACTATTTAATATTTGTGTAAAATGCGAGTTATATAAAATTTTTAGTCAATAAATACGTTACCGAAATATTATTTTAGAGCTATGCATTTTCTGAAAAAAAAATGTATGTTATTATTAACAATTATGAAGATCATTGCATATAAATGTAATATATTTTCTTGTTCTAAATTTTTTTAGATCAAATTATATGTACTTGTCTGATAGCAAAGCATCTTACTTAGGTCTTAAATCAAAAATTAAGCTTTTGATTCAACGTAATTTACATGTTCTAAGGCATTTGTTTTTGCGTGCTTTAAATGCAGAAAAAAAAATTTCTCTCAACATAATATAAAAAGAAGTGATAGTGAAAAATAATAATTTGAAATTAATATGTAAATAGGGAACTCTCTACTCCTCCAACAGCATATTTTTACATATTAAAGCTACTAGATTTAAAAAATGAATCTAACTGAACTCAAGTAGACTCTGAGTCCATCAATGATGTATTTTTAATTTTCTGCATTTTAAAATGACTAAAATTGACATATGGCACATTTTAATTTTCCAGCGATGGTGTAATTTGAATCATCTTCAATTTTAACAAAACTAAAACTTCCATATTTTAAGCTTATTTTTCCTTGCAGACTCTGAATCTATCAACGACGTTTTGATTCTTCTGCATTTTAAAATGACCAAAACTTTTAATTATGCATTATAATTTTCTCCGGCAGATTAAAAATCGATCAATGCAGTATTTTAATTTTTCTACTTATTAAATATAAATGCGTTGCGGTACTTAGTTGCACCATAACTAGATTCCAGATAATGGTAATAATTTTGTTTTTGTCTGCTGCTATTTCCTAAAATAATAACTAAAATTGAGAAATTAAAGTTAAGTCGCGCATCGTCAGACATTAAATGCCTGCCATTAAATTCTCTGTTTTTGTCACAAGATTTAAAATGTAGCACACTCCGTGAATTTAGACCTGAACAATAACCTAATTTACAACAAAGTTAACTTTAAGATGTAGCACACTCCGTGAATTTAGACCTGAACAATAACCTAATTTACAACTAAGTTAACTTTAAGGTGTAGCACACTCCGTGAATTTATACCTGAACAATTGTTACAATGATTTATCAATACAAACATTAATGATAGTGAAGTGTAATCAAAAGCGCTATATTTATCTGTATTTAACCTAATTCACAGTTTTGAGCATAAATAATATTTCATCAATATAAACATTTATGATAATGAAGTATCATCAAAAGCTTCATATTTATCTTTATTTAACTTAATTTATAACTTCGAGTATGAATAATATTTGGAACAATAATTAATTTTATTTTCTAATAATTAATAATTTTTTTCACTTTCAAATAGGTTCTTCAAGCCCGTGATCTTCCAGCGAAGGATTTCTCTGGGACATCAGATCCATATATAAAGATATATTTATTACCAGATAGGAAAAAGAAATTTCAAACTAGGGTATGTTAGTTGTACTATTGTAATATAAAGTTATGTTTAGACAACTAATTATTATAGACCACTACTTCTGTTTTAAGTCTAAAAAAGACAATCTGCCCCAACGATCATTTTTCAAATTAACCCTATAACACTTAACTAGCTGTGTTAAGTGTCAAACTAGCTACAAAGGTCATATATGTGTGTATATATAGCATAATAGATAAATACAAAAAGGACAAAAAGAAAAGAAAATGGAGAAAATTAAGAAAAACATCAAGTTTTATTTACTGTGCATAAGCTGCAATATATATATATATATATATATATCATAATAAATAAATAAAAAAAAACACGGAGAAAATTAAGAAAAGCAATAAGTTTCATTTATTGCGCATAAGCTGCAAGTAAATAGAACTCATTAAATAAGTTCAAAAAGAAGATAAAACAAAGGAAAATTACAGACAATTGAAAAAAGGGGGAAAAAGAAAATTATTTAAAAAAAAAGGATAGAATTCTTTTAAAAAAATCCAGAAAAAAAATATATATAATCTTTTCATCAGCCCACACGATTATATCTGAAAAAAAGTGCTTTCTAATATTGTATTAATATAGCCAAAGCAAAATATATCAATACAACAGTGTGAGGGGCACTCAAAAAAATTTTACAAAAATTACAACAAATAAAATAGAACACAATAAGTAAAAATAACACGTAAAAACGGAAAGTAAAATATAAAGAAAAAACAGAATAGAATATAAAACATAATCTATAAAGCGAGTAGCGAAATTAAATGAACTTACATGAACGTAAAATTTTTCAAGAATGATTTGAGTGCTCCTCACACTATTATTTTGATATATTTTGCTTTGGCTATATTAATATAATATTAGAATCTTTTAATAAAGAAATCTTTTTTGCAGATATAATCGTGTGGGCTGACAAAAAGATTATATCTTTTTTTTTCTAGATTTTTTTTAAAAGAATTCTATCCTTTTTTTTTTCTTTTTTTTTAAATAATTTTCTTTTTTCCCCTTTTTTCATTTTTCTGTAATTTTCCTTTGTTTTATCTTCTTTTTGAATATATATATATATATATATATATATATATATATATATATGTCGCTGTATCGCTGATTCAAAATTAAAACGACATTTCTGCACTCACTTCTCATTCAAACGACACTTATTATTATTTTTATTTTTTGTGTGTTCTTTGCTCGATATGTTTTTTTTTTCATTTCAATCTTTTTATTGCTCCCCTCACTATTGTAGTGATATATTTTGGCTATATTATTGCAATATTAGAAAGCACTCAAATGTGCCGATATGATCGTGCGAGCTTACAATGAGATTCTATATCTGTTTGTTATTTTGTTCTCTAGCTTTTTAATATTTTTTCTTTCAAAATGCATTTTTCCTTGTTTTCTTTGTTTCGGTAGTCGACCGGTTGACGGTCGTTTTTAAGTTTACATTTTAACCGTTAATATTATTTTGTAAGTTTAATAAAAAGGGGTCTTGCGTCCACAACTAAATTGCAATAAAAGCTTTAAATAAATTCAATATACTGAAATAATTCGAGAATTTACAATGTTCTTATTCCGAATGGAATTAAAGAACAAAAACAGAATGTATGAATAACTGCTTTGAAATTTTTTTTAATTCAATAATCTAATATTTTTCTTAATAATATTATTTTAGATATGAAAAAAACTTATCTTCAAAAACGACTGAAAGTTTAAAAAATTCCCACAATACATCAACTTTTGTGCATCTTTTTATAAAAATTTCTATTTTTCATACACTTGCAAAAAGAAATTCGAAATTCCATCTGCCTCATCACTTCGGGGTTCTTTCCAGAAACGTGCAAAAGGAAATTGCTTTTCAAATATTCCAAACTGTAAGAACAAAACGTTTTGGCGAAAGAAATTATTTTTCCCCTCCCATGTTCAAATTGAAAATAACTGTGCATTGAAAAAAATACACTTATATATGAATTTTTTTTTTCCTTTTAAAAAACTTTTACGTTTATAAATTATTATAACGTTATTTTGTCACACAATATAAGAAACATAAGCGTTTTATATGATTTATATTAAATTTCAAGATAAGCCATATCTAGAAATGGTTTCAAATTGCCTTGGAAACATATTTAGTTTCAAAATGATATCTTTCCTAAAAGTTCGCAAAATAAAATTCCAAAAATAAAATGAAAAACTGCAGCAACATATATGTTTACAAATCATTCTTTTTCCCTTTGTGTGAAATTGGAGATAATGATTTGCTGATACAATCTTACATTCTATTATTATTTTTTGCAAGTCGAGAATAGAAAAATTCATACGATTGCTAAAGATTCGTCGTAATTTTATGCTAGTAAAAATCTTACGAGCATTTTATTGTATTTATTTATTATTATTTTCCATCGACAAACTTTTTTTTTGCTTTTTTGCGAACTCAATGGTTTCCAATAATTATAAATAGAAATTCTATTAATAATTAAATTTTAGTTATTATTAGAATATTTGTTCAATATTCGAAATATTAGTTCCTTATGAAGCTATGTAACACATTTTGGTAAAATAAACAATTATTTGCAGAAATTATGGGGTTAAAAATGTCTAAAATAGATATAGACATATATGGCTATTATGTAGATTTCTATATTTATATCTAATAATTATTCTATATTATATCTGTAACTGTTATTTAAGTATTATATATACATATATCTATTGACATTGATTATTATAGCTATCTTTTTCACTTAAATAACAGCTACAGATGTCTGTAAAGTGTTAAATAGACATCTGTAACTACATATAACTATAAACATTTAATATTATGCATACCTATAACAGCTAGATACATCGATAAATTTTGCATTTATTTATGACCATGTTTCAAACCTCTATAACAAAATACTGTTACCCATTACTTTGTTACACAAACCAGCACATTATACACACCAGCATAGTTGTTCACTTATAACACTATTTTGAAAATGTCTAACAGTATGAAACGCGGCATTTTGAAATTCATATCCATATTTTTTTTCTAAATATTTTATGTATAAAAGCTGCAGACTAAAACAAACTATTTATTTCTCACAAGACTTGTAGTAGAGTATGAATAGATTTTAAATCTGACATTGATTAAGAAAGTTCTATCCAGAAAAATACTAATTACCATCCTCTTAGCAAATGGTAAATAATTGCCGGACCTTTCGAGTCGGGCTTCGGTGATAAGGGGGAAATAAGAAGAAACTTACAAATTTTATATCTTAACAACTTTTTCAAGCTGAATAAATTATTTCATTCATGCAACTTTTTTATTTAGTCCTATCAACAGAAATAGTAACTATTTTAAATGTTCCAATAATTCTATTGATTTTCATTCTGAATCGAAAGTTAGAGAAAACTTTTAAAAATTACAAAATTTCTACTTAAAAAAAAAACTTCTCTTTATGGTATATTTATTTCAATTCGTGAGTAATTCCTTATTTTGTGCAATTTTGTTTCTTGGAAACAAATTTTTTTTATTTTTTAGGACACTTAACCCATGTTATAAAAAAAAACATTTTGTAGTGATTTGAAAAAAGTATCGATGCAAAAAGTGGTTAGGAATTAACGCTTAAACTACATAATTTTAATTGTACTATATTTTTACTGTACTATATTTATAGTATCATATTTTTACTGTGTACCATATTTTAATAGGATATTAATTTTAAAATAGTATTACGGTTTTATAATTTCAGAACAAACAATCGATAATTATGGTGTTAATAAATGATGCTAAACATGCATGTCATGTTTCCTCATTATAAATGTAAAAAATAAAATAATTAAGTTACTGACATTTTACTTTGTAAAAAAAATTACATGGGATTGTTTAACCTTGATGGATACATTAAAAATGAGCTAATTAGGTTGTCTTGTAATGATTTATTTGCGATTGCAAATTTATTTTTGCAACTTGGGTCTCGTTCTTACTTTATTAAATTCATAGTCATTTTCGAAGAGAAATGTATCGATTCACTATAAATTCAATTCATAACCCTTGAGTGTGCTCCGCTTCAAAATGTGGTATTTAAATATCAAGCTGATATTTTTCTCTTACCTACCACAATATTTTTTAAAAAAAATACTAGTGTTATATCAAATCCCAAAATTTATTATATTAGTAATGCACTATGCTCCGGAAAAGAATTTGAATAAATTACCATACTATATGGTAATGATATATTTGTTTAAGAAAATTGTAACTTTGTTCAAATACGGTAATTAATAAATCATTCATTAGATAAATTTTCCGTACATGGTAAAGGTTTACCAGAAATTCTGGTTTTCTAAATTGTATTTCTTATTACTACACATTTAGTAAAAAATACAAAACTGAAAAGTAAATTTAATCGAATAAATTATTTTTATGCTATGCTCTTAAGTATTCTGATAAAATTACCAAATTTTACTACGTTTACGAAATTAAAAAACCATATTTTATTGTAAAGTTTACCAAAACGAGTCAGTAAAAATTACCCAGCTTTTTGGTGTTCCCATAAAGTCAGAAACATTGTAGTACTGTATTATTCTATTATTTTACTGCATTCTGGTAGTTTTGACCATATTTTTTTCTTAATATAGTAGACAGAACGATCTTATTTTTTAAAAACATTTCATTAAAAGGTAAAAGCTTGTGCTACACCTTTTTTTAGGAAAACAAATTGTTCTTTTAACCCTTAACGGGCGAGTCATAAATATATTCGTATGCAATTAGAAACAGGATGTAAAAAAAAATCAAAAGCGGTAGCTTAAGTTTGGGCATGGCTAATTCGACAACCTTAGTTTTGCTTCCACTTTAAATCTAATACATCCAATCTATGTTTGTTAAAAGTGTAACTGTATAATTTTCAATTTGAACTAAGTCTTGGTAATATTTATAAAGAAAATTATTATTACCCACCCACAAATTAACTGCAATAAAAATAGTTAGGCTAACAGTTTTATCTTTTTTACCGTGATTGTCGCCACCCTGCAAATGCATATATGATTCGCCCGTCTCGAAAGAGGTTAAAAAGAAGCAAGGCATAAATAGGTTAATGCAATCGTTGTTCTTCATTTTTACACAAAAATAATAACGAAGTAAATAAAACACAATTAAATGAACCATATCAGCAGCACGAAATGGTAAGCTATTTTAAATAAAAGATTGTGCTTCGCACATACTGATGTAATAAAAATAATCCTATTATCTAATTTCGGTCCTATAATTTCTGTCTTATTTTTTTCATTTTATGACTACTGCCCAGTGGTATAAATATCCCATACAACTAGAAAAGGAAATAAACATTTAAATAATTTTCTCAAAAAATATATTTATTTTGAGAAATGTTGGCAATGGTTAGAGTAATAAACAAGAACCTAAATGTAGCTTTTATCATAAAAGCTTCTAATTCGAATTATCCCAGAAATGTAAGGTAGGTTACTATGTATGAAATAAGAAGGATTGAAAAGGTAGAGTGTATTGATATGAGAAAAATTGCTTATTATCATCAGACGTTATATTTGTTCGGCACGGAAATCCGTTCCATGCTACGATCTAGAACTTTTAATTTAGACTTTTGCGTGTTTTCCTTGCGTAGCATGGTACTAAACGCGACAATAAAGAAATTGTTTTTACACACCAAAAATATTTATTTTTCTTTGTCGCTCCATCAAGCATACCTTTGTTCGCAAATAAAAATAGCACCCAAAATTAGTTGATGCATTATAAACTAGCACGGCGCTAGAACGTGTATTCCATTTTCAATCGTTAATTTTGCAGAGGCACGATCTTCAAATTACGTCACAAAATGAGCGTGTGCTTTATTTAGTGAATGCATAATAATAATTTCGAAAAATACCCGGGTAATCTCGTTTGAATCAAGTAGTTTTGGTTCGCGTGCTATTCTTTGAATAGATTAATTGCTCTTTTATTTACCCGCTTTTTCTACTCGTGTTTTGGACTAAAAATAACTAATTAATTCTCAGTATAATCCCTGGATTGATTTGACAAAAATGTTATGGATTCGATTTTTAACTTGTCCGGAGTTATTCTCTGTTTAAGTTGCTTTGTTTTTTTTTTGTCTCATATTAATTTAATTGTGATCAACCCTATAATAAACTTATAAGCCAAAAATAAATTTCATAAAGGTACTGCATTATATCGCGAATGTTGATAAATATCCTCACATTTAAGTGATGCTAATGAGAAAATATAATTATTAAAGTTACGATTATTATGATTTAAAAATTTCATGTGTAGATATTTTATGTATTTATGTGTAGGTATTGTATTTGCAATTGATTGAAAAATCTAAGTTTACTTTTAAAAATTTTGAATGTTTCAAGCAGAAAACGTGGGAACTCTTTCTGGCGCAGTGTTCCTAGTCTGGCAATACTTAATCCAAAAATTTTACAAATCATTAGATATGTAAAACTATTTTCTTCCAACCGTTCACCGATTTTTAGCCGTCCACTATTCTTTTTGCAGCAAAGCCTCTCTGTTTCTTATGTTATGCCTCTTCAATTCAAACACACTAATTGAGGTCCTAGTTGCCTGATAAAAATTTAAAGCTGAACTCTACTGTTCCACAAAATGTAATGAAAATATTTTTTTTAACATTGTTTTTTTTTCTTATAATTTTAAGAAATAATTTTATCGAAATGTCATAATTTTTTACAAAAAGCAAAATTGCCTTGGCTAGTAAAAGGCTACAAAACAAGCAATAATAATAATTAAATTTTTAATATAATTCAATAGGTAAATAACAAATAAATTTCATGGGAAATTAAACTTTTCGTTAAGTTTGCCAGCGATTTGTTGATTTTTAAAATCAGCAAATCCCTGACAAACTTTAAATAAAAATTCCATATGACATCTATTTGTTATTTTTATAAAGAATATGTCCTACCATACTTTTAAAACGTTACGATCTGAAAGTGTAAAGATTAATTTAATGAAATATAAAAGTTTTAAAAATGTTTTGAAGGAAATTAATAGTTTTATAAATTTCAAAGTTGTACTTTTTCGATATGCAATTAATTTGCCACAACAATTAATTTTCCTAATCAGCTTTTTTTTCTATTATCCTTTCAGAATCTTTCATTTATCTTAAATAATCTTTAAGTCACTTAGCGGGATAAAAAAGGATTAAAATTTTGGGAAAAGAAAAGGATTTTTTTTTTTTTAAAAAAAAGCACCTGGCACTTAGGACCTTCATCGTATCCAAGTGCAAAACTCTTTTGTTACTCAAACATGCGCGTGAGGAGGTCTTTTGATTAATGATGATGGGGAAATAATGCTCATCAGAGAGGTCCACTCCAAACTTTTGTTGCATGGATAATTGCGCCAGTGTTTTTCGAGAAGCGATACTAAATTGATATTAATTTTAGGCAACTATGAGATTAAAATCTTGCCCTCATTGTGTAATTAGTATTTTTGACGTGTTTTTGTTTTAAAAATGCACAAGCATAATACGAAGTATTCATGTTTTTTGTTTCGTTTTCTAAAAAACATCGTTATATTGAAGTAAAACTAGGTTATTTCTTAATCGATTTGATATTTTTCTTCACTGGATAGGACTCTTCTTTTATTTCTGTTTCTCATCATTTGTATTTAGTTCGCTAAGTTCGAATTTTTAAAAATAAATTTTATTTTATTTTATAACCGTCGTTGAATAGCCGACCCAATTTTATGGGTTTACGACTACTAATGTTCAACTCCGTAGCCTTGTAATTTTGAATCCAATCCAGAAGACAAGGGAACTCCTGGATCGAGCATTGGGAGAAATTTGCCTTCGTAGAGGACTTTTTTTGATGGAGCTAACCCACATTTGCGTTACATGGAGAGGAAGACCACGAAAACCTCCCATGGTTAGCCTGACGGCAAGGGGACTCTAACCCATAATCCGTCTACCACTGAGGATATTTCATGTCAGCACTATGGTCTGCGCAAGCCGGATGCGGAATTCGTATCGACTGGGATACGAATCCGGTTCGCCAAATTTGAAGGCGAACTCTATCCCCTGAGCCATCGCGGCTCTTAAAAAAAAAATTATTTTATAACCGTCGTTGAACAGCCGACCCAATTTCATGGGTTTACGACTACTAATGTTTAACTCCGTAGCCTTGTAATTTTGAACCAATCCAAAATACAAAGAAACTCCTGTTTCAGTACCCCCAGAGGTATTGATTTGTTTTGGGTACATGGAGGACTTTGAGACTCGACAGATTTAACGTGCATCAGTCACCATTTACTACACGGGGAGTCTTCGGCCGGCGAGGATCGAACCCACGACCTCTTGGACATGGGCCCAGCGCCCTACCGACCAGGCCTCTTAAAAATAAATTTTATTTTATTTTATGACCGTCGATGAACAGCCGACCCAATTTTTGGGTTTACGACTACTAATGTTCAACGCCGTAGCCTTGTAATTTTGAACCAATCCAGAAGACAAGGAAACTGCTGGATCGGTACCCCCAGAGGTATTGATTTGTTATGGGAACATGGAGGACTTTGAGACTCGACAGATTTAACGTGCATCAGTCACCATTTACTACACGGGGAGTCTTCGGCCGGCGGGGACCGAACTCACGAACACTTGGACATGGGCCCAGCGCCCTAACGACCAGGCTATCCCGGCCTCTTAAAACTAAATTTTATTTTATTTTATAACCGTCGTTGAACAGCCGACCCAATTTCATGGGTTTACGACTACTAATATTCAACTCCGTAGCCTTGTAATTTTGAACCAATCCAGAAGACAAGGAAACTCCTGGATCAGTACCCCCAGAGGTATTGATTTGTTATAGGAACATGGAGGACTTTGAGACTCGACAGATTTAACGTGCATCAGTCACCATTTATTACACGGGGAGTCTTCGGCCGGCGAGGATCGAACCCACGACCTCTTGGATAAGGGCCCAGCGCCCTACCGACCAGGCTATCCCGGCCTGTTTAAAACTAAATTGAAAAAAAAAAAAATCTGTATATTTTTACTTAAAATAGCATTTTAGCAACGTTAAAATAGCATTTTTTTTTTTTTTTTTTTTTTAATTTCTTACTGTTTTAAGGTCACGCCAAATGTACACCAATGATATCTTTATTTTTTTATGTTCTATTCATAGGTAGGTATTCACTGAAACTTTGTGGTTAAATGTTGGTGCAGATAAATTTTGACGATCGCAATTTAAGAGAATAGCCTTATTTCGAAGATTTTTCAATGCTTTTTGTCCTTTGATACTAAGATCTACAGAAAGTATTTATGTCTTAATAGTCAGTGTGGAAGTAGTAGAATACAAAATAATAGTCAGTTCAATGGTTCACTCATTTCATTAAAATTCTTACTGTATGTAAATAGATGTATTTTTCTCAAAGTTAAAGAGGATCTTCAGAGTTGACTTGCCAAACCTTAAAAAAAAATATATTAGAAAAAAAACGTTTTTTTGAATAAACGAATTTTTTATTGTGTGCAAAATTTTTTAAATAATTTAAAAAAATTCTCGAGATACAATGAAATACACAAAAAATAAAATTAACATTAAGGTTTCCAAAATTCGGATCACTTTCCTGACTAAACTGTGACCATATTTGCCAGATGCGTCTACACCTATATTTTGGGGGTCAGAAATCCAAAACCGTTGGAAAAAATTCATGATTACTAAGGGAAAGTACGTTTATGTGTCTGATTTTGCGACTTAAAATATCGTCTGCTCTAGTTAATTAGCATGTTTGAGGTCACCCCCTCGAATCATTAGGATTGAGTCCTAAAACGTGAAAATTCGATCATTAAATCAAAAGCTATTCAGGGTAGCTCCTTCATTTATTTATTTAATTTTTTTTTTCTTTTTTGCGCACTGTATTACATAAAATAAATAGGAATTATTATTACCCGGTTATCGTATAACGTACGGCGAACGGGTTAGCATCTATAATACATTAATTTTGTATACTTTTTTTAAAATAATGCAGTGGTTTAGATAATGCTTTCTAGCAATTCTAATTTTATTCGTATTAATCATTCTTTCTTATGTATTTTTACAGGTTCATAGAAGGAATCTCAATCCCACTTTTAATGAGACATTCGTATTTGGAGTTCCCTATGAACAGCTCAGATCGAGGACGATCCAGTTCTCAGTGTATGATTTCGATCGATTCTCCAGGCACGATCTCATCGGGCAGGTTTTAGTTCGAGGACTTCCTGAGCTCTGCGATATCAACCACGATGTAGAGTACACTATGGACATTTTGGGTGTTCCACAGGTTTGTCTTACTAAACATAAAAACCTTTGAGCTAAGATAACTTAACGAAACTTTTTAGAACAAAAGCAAAATATTATGTTAACTAATTTTTTTTTAGTAAATTTAGGTCTGTATAATTTAAAAAAAATTTTCTTGTGAGGGACAGATAATATGATAAATTACATTTGACTCAACCTAATAAAAAATTCTTTATATTAGTCAATAAAAATTCTATTTATTAGTAAAAGTTCATCGTGGCTACTGCCTCTAGAAACAGAAGAAAACCTGGAGTTTTTAAAGAGCTTGAGAAAACCCTGGAATTCAGGAACATTCACTATCAACTCTTGGAAATTTTTGGAGCTTGGACGGCAGAATCACACACTATAATCCCACATTAGTACTTAAAGCAGTATAATCACACACGATTTCTCCTTATAAATTTTATTTAGTTATACTATAATTTAATTTTCTCAACATCAGTGCTATTTTTATTTAAAAAAATTCTAATAAATTATTTTCTTATTTCCACTATCATTTAAATAAGTGTTTCTTATTTTTAAATTAAATTTCGTAAACAAAAATCTGTTTGAAAATCTTTTTTTTATTCAAATATTTATTTATATATTTGATTATCTATTATTTTTAATATCATGAAATTGTTTGGCATTAAATAATAAACAATAAGAGATTTCAAAGATAAACATATTTAATTTTAAAGAATTTTCTGTTTTTATACCTTATTGCATATTTTAAATATATAGTTGCCGTCCCCCTTTTATACGAGCATTAGGGCACATCGGATGATAAAAATAGGCACTATATTTATTTATTCAATTGTTTATGTGTTTATTCATTTTGTTTAATATCATGAAACTTTAGGCATTAAAAAAGAACAATCATAGATTTTAAAAAATAATTTTATTAAGAAATTTCTGCTTAGAATCCATATTATTTTAAACATACAGTAGAGGTCTTCATGTCCACGGGATAGGGATACAAACACATCTCGGATAACAAAAATAGGCACTATTTTTATTTATTCAATTGTTTTATTATTTGTTTATTTATTTTGTTGATTTATTTACTTATTTTAAACAATTATAGTTTCAAAAAATGAACAAATTTTAAAGAAATTTCTGCTTCTATACATAACTTATTCTATAATTCTTAATGCATATTATTTTTAATGTTCTGTAGTACCCCAGAAACAAAGATGGCAAGGGCACCTCGGATAACAAAAATCGTAGATAATAAAAAAAAAGTAAAAATTTAATGTGCTAGCAAAAGAATAATTTCAAGCATGCGTATATAATTTAAACGTGCTACAGATATCTTTATTCTTTGTGCAAATAGCTGAAACATCGAATGGTAAATAAAAAATAGTATACTTTATCTAGGTGTTCATACATAAAAGTACGTAGATCAAAGTGTTAAGAAACACACGTAAACATTAAAAAAAAAATCAGTCACATGTTTTTAATTTAAAAGCATCTTTTCTTATTGTACTTTCCTTAACATTAGCAACGATCGAACAGGAATGATACTCGCGGACGCGGATAATCAGTATCTACTGTATTTAAATTTTAACATTGTAGTTAAATTTCATCATTTCGTTGATTGTATTAACATTAACACAATTAACGAAAATCAGAAATTTCTTAAATTTAACTCTGGAAATCTCAGGAAATTTATCAGGAGTTGCTCTCTAAAATGCCAAACCATTTTATAATAATAATCCTATAATAAAAATAATCCTTTATAATAATTATAAATATAATTTTTTTTTCTTTAAAAAAAACTAAAGCAATTTCTTTATTATTATTCTTATTAAATTAAAAAGAATTTCCTTATTCTTGACATCAACTTTCTTTTTAAATCCCAACAAAGTCAATGGTATTAAGTATTCGATTTATTTCTTTTCATATTAAAAAAAGTAATCAATTTCAAAAAAATCACTTTTTTGTTGTTCTTTTCAAATAAAAAAAAAATTCATTACTGTTAACCTTTCTTCACGTTAATTTTATTTTTAAATTATCTTATTTATTCGAAATTTATGTATTTATTTAGAAAATAATAAAAAAAGCAATACTCAATATCCCAAGGCACGTAAACCATTTCATTTCAATTTGATGACTTACCATCATAAGAAACTACGTAAGCATTCTTCGTTCGAATTGCAGTTGTGGTTTGAAATGGGGTGAATATTATCATCCAGCGGGTGCATGAAATTATTCCTGAGTATGAGAATGGCTAAGGACGAAGAGGAAAGAGAATTTACATTTATTCCTTTCAAATATATATAAGTATTCAGTTTGGCTGCTTGTCGAGCAAGCTCACTTTCAGAACTTTTCATTGCTTTTTCAAGGATTTAAATATTATCATGAATTTCCCCATTGCATTCAGTTACTAGAGCAAAAATATGTCTAGTCTTCACACAAGATTATGAGTAGACTTCATTAATATTTGTCGTTGTTTTTAAATTAGATGCACTGTTACTTTTTTTTACTCATTTTTGAATTGAAAGTATGTCAATTTTTTATTTATTAAAAGTTTTAATTTCATAGTACACGGTTAGAATTTTCATTCTATAATTATGGTAAAATAACCGGAAGCAGTCTTTCCATCCAATTAACCGTTAGGTTTAAGGAAAAGAACATATTTTTTACCTTTACGGTTTTTAAACAGTTTATATGGTTAAAAAACACTGAATACAAAACTATACGGTTTTTCAACCATTAAACCATGATTTAAAAATTAAAACCATGAATACAAAACTATATGGTTTTTCAACCATTTACAATTAGCATGATTTCAAAAGCGCAAAGAAAGAAATTTAACTAGGCATTGGAGATAGTTTAGCAACTTTATGGTGCTGTCATCTATGATTGAATGAGAGTATCTTATTCTAATAGCCTAGAGTCACAAACCGTTGAGGACTCTGGAGAAAGTAATGTCGTTCCAACGCTGGGATTCAAACCCCGGTTCTGACGCTCATGAGATTGACAGATTAGCTCTCTTTGCCATAATATGTACCCAGCTGTTTTATTTGAATATGGTAAAATAACAATTAAAGAAATTTTTAATCAGCCATTTTTTTTTTTAGAATTTTCAAATAATATACAAGAGCTGTTTTTTTTCCCGGCAAAGCAGAAAATGTAGATAGCCATAAGATGAGGCATGAAGTTCTTAAACAGTTTTTATTAAGTACAAAACCATCTCTGTACAGAAAGGTAATTAAATAAAATGCAACATGAAATTAGAAACGTGACATCTTGCATCATCGGACATAACGGCAACTACTGTCTAAAATGCAGGTCTAATATGCAACAAGTTTACTGAGTACGTACACACAAAATGACGTCACTCGCGTAATCTGAACTAGAAGATATACTCGTTGGCGTTGCCCACACACGACCAAAACTTAATTCTATTGTTAATTCAATACGCTCATGGTGTATAGCGATACCAAGTTGCACCAGATAGCGAATAAATATCTTCGAGTGGTAGTCTTTAAATGCATGATTCTTGGTTGAGTAAATTCGATTTATATGGTTTTTACTTACCATTTCCACTAAAAATTTCAAAGGCTTGTGTGATACGCCACTTTGTAACAGTTAAGCCGTGTTGTGCCTTTTAAAATATTGGCAAAATTAACTTAAAATTTGCAAGTTTCAGTTTGTAGTTCTCTACCATTTTTTCAAATATTTTGCTTAATCCGGACCAGTCGGCATCTTTGGGAGCAACATTTTACTTTTCCAAAATTTAAGGAATGACAAGGATAGCAGAATTTTAAAGTTCAAAGAATGACAAGGATTGAAGATTTTTAAAATTTAAAGAATGGCGAAAGAAGTGATTGAAATGAACTTTTCGTATCGCATAACGATTTGAAAACCTTCGATTATAGTGAAAGCAAATGTTTATTGAAAATGATACAGTTAACGTAATGCTGACTCGAAAAGTCCTATCTCCTCAGTGTTAGCGAAATTAAAATTAATTTAATCTTAAATTGTATAATTTGGAAAGAACTTAAAAGATTTCAATATTCTTTCTTTCTTTCTTTATTTAAAAGAACTGGGCACCTGGGCCGCGCAGCGGCCCCTATCCCATACATCATGAAATATTACATTTTGAGATAAAACATTTTGAATTATGCAACAATGAGGTAGCAGAACAGGAGACCAAGCAAATTTGCTTGGTAAATTAAACATAATTTGAAAAGCAGAAATTGAAATATAAGTGGCACAATTGATATTGAAAAAAAAAGAATTGAATTATGTTATGTACAACAAGCATATTTTACATTTAGGCACTGAAATGAAAGCATTTGATAAAAATCTTGAGTCGTAGAAAAATTAATCATGATTTTTAAAATATGCAGTAATTTGAATATAAGTAGCACGATTGATTGAAAAAGATGAATTGAATTATGATATGTACAACAGGCATAATTTATATTTAGGCACTGAAATGAATAAACATTTGATGAAAATCTTGAGTCGTAGAAAGAATTAATCATGATTTTTAAAATAAGCAGTAATTGGAATATAAGTAGCACGATTGATTGAGAAAAATGAATTGAATTATGATATGTACAACAAGCATAATTTATATTTAGGTACTGAAATGAATAAACATTTAATGAAAAGCTTGAGTCGTAAAACAAAAATGATATGAAATACGAATATTTACAGAAGTTTTGCTCGGTATTGGTGATGCCATCTATCGGTTACAGTAAGAAATTTAATTAAGCTGGTTTACCTTTTACATTGGAGAAGAAATTGAATATCTACGGAATTAAATTAGAGTTCTGAAATATAGAGTTCATGTTGTGAGAATACGGATGGTCAGAGAGTGAACATTATTGAGAGGTGGTCATAATTGTTTGTAGTAGTTGAAAAACCTCTTTGTCTTTGATTAGTTCTTGGAGTTCTTTAATGATAGACACCAGTCTATGGGCTTTTCCTACTTTTGTGGTGGGAGCTGTAGCTGAAGTGGCACGATGGCTCCTCCAGGAGGGACGGCTACTACAACCTGTGAAGTTTGCTGTGTGTGACTCTCCACAGTTGCAGCATTTAGGTGGTGATGTTTGATCTTTATGGCATTGAAATGAACGATGATCATCAGCACATTTCACACATCTTGGGTTGGAGTAACAAGTTCGCTGCGTGTGGCCGAAATTCTGGCAGTTGAAACATTGTATTGGGCTTTTTCCACCACGGAACCTTTCAATTTTTACCGGGAGATCACAAATATTGGATATGGTGAAAATCTGTTGGTTTTGGTCAGTTTTGATTAGTATTATGAGAAAAAGTGGGAGGAGTCTATAGGCCTCGCCCACTTTTCTCTGAAACTGTATTACTTTATGGGTTGTGAAATTTAGTTTTGCCAGTTGATGGGAGATATCTTCTGTTTTAGATTCTGCAGTCAGTCCACGGATTAACACTTTAATATACATAACTGGTTGAGCTTGTGCTGGAGTTGTGGGTGGAGCTATGGCTTCGTTTGAGAGTTCCGTGGGTGGGGCTTTGGTTGATTCTATTGTGACATTTGATAGTGGCAAGGAGGTGGCGGCATCTATCGCTGAAGTAGAGCGGCTATTTGTAGTGAGTAGGAAATCCTCAGGCTTTTTATTATCAGATGGCTTTTTCTTCTTCTTATTTTTGTGTTTTTTGGGAGGGGGCTCTGTGTTATTTTTAGTTGTATTTTCTGAGTCTGTGGTTGTCGTTTCACATTTCTGTACAAAGCTTTGTCCTGCATCCTGTGTTTCCATATCTGTGGATTCTGTTTCTTTAGTCTGAGTTCTATGAAAGTTTAGGCTGGTCTTGAGATTCTGGAGCTCTTTTAATTGGTCGTCGCTCTTCCTCAGCATTTCCATGCACTCTTCGTAAATTTTTCGCTCACCTGGGCTGATACTTTCCACATCCTCTACTGGTACTCGTGATGTAAATCCGGTTTGCCGTTTACCGCCACGTCCGAGATGGTGATATGAAGCCATTTTTGCGTGCTTTGATAATTAACTTAGCAATGATAAAAACATAAATTGATGACTTCAGAGGTCGGATAATCTTGAAACTTAACTTGCTGCAATTCACATACTCTTAAAACAAAACGACTTTAGTAAACTGGCATAATTGCAAGAGAATGAAATAGGTACGACTCACTCGAAAGACACGAGTAAAATGGTCATGGTCTGGTGATTTGTCATCTTCCAAATTTTGACGTTGATTTTTCTCTCCCTCTATTTCCACTTTCATTTTTCAATATTAGATTATCAGGCCTTATATATTTGCTTAATTTGTTTCTAAGTATTGGTGGTCAAAATCATTTTAAATCCAATTTTAATGGTAAATCTTTAAATATACTAACATTTCAAATTTTCAAGATTCTGTTGTGCTTTTTGCGTTCATAGAAAATTTAAGAACGTCACAAACATACCTTGTGGAAATTGACTTTCGATCGAATTGTTTGAAACTTCGATATTCCATCTCCATCAAAAGACTTCATGGACAGGAAAACTCAAAAATGGAGTGTTTTCAATACAGAGCGTGTTAATATTTTAAATACATAATCGATAATGTTCGATATAATATTGATAATGTTCTTGATATAAGATCCTTTTATGTGTACGAAACCTAATTTATCCACATCGTTTTCAACGGCCTTTCATGAACTGTTTATAAAAATACGAAAATTCAAAACAACAATTAATGAAATCTCTTACCAACAGAGATATTGATATTTAATACGTATAATATTGCCAAAACGTTATCTAAACATGTCCATTTAATAATATAAACAATGACCAATATAACTCAAGAATAATGTTATAATCATAAAAACTAATATATTTAGGTTATTTATAGAATTCTTTTGAAAATTAAAACGTTCATCAACGACTTTTTATTATGATATGTAAATTTTGCTCCACACATGCAAATGGAACGGCACAATCGCTGTTGATCTCGCACTAGCGTGTGATAATCATTAGAGTGTGATAATCATTAGCAACACGCGCTGGTGCGAGATCTGCACCGATCGTGTTAACTTTTTGACGCAGAATTTCTATTAAACATTTTTTTCATACTTTTTCATTATTTTGTATTATATAGGTCAAAATAAGTGAAAAATATATATTTAGAATTTTAATGACTTATGGTAATGAAATACAGCATGAAACACCTTTTTCTTTTTCTGCGTTAAAGATATCTTAGAAAAAAGGCACATTACAGCAATAATTTTTCCGATTCGCACTTATTTCGATCAAAGAGATACAGTTAATTTTCATTGAAATTTCTTTAATTTGCAAAATCAATTATTGACAAATTTTTGAATATGAATGAAAAAAAAAATCAAACTACTTTTTTTTGAAGGGGATATTTTATATTTTGATACAAATATAATTCCTACAATCTAAAATATTTTTTTATAAACAATTAAATTGATTTTTTATTCAAAAAATACCAAAATATATTTCCTATCTGCGTCAAAATGTATCTAATCTAAATGTTAAAGTGTATCTCAAAAACTGTCCATTTTTTAGTTTTATGCCTGTGATAAAGACTTCTGATCATTATTGAATAAACTACAACATACATAGCCTCCAACAACTTCGTAATTTCAGAAAATATATTTCTTGATGGGAGCAGAAATAATGCATTAACATTTCAATAAATTGGATTTAAATAAATATTGCCCACAACCTGTAAATAATTTAAGCAATTATGTAAAAGATCTGACAGATAAATAGTTATTTCCTTAAGATCTGGTTAAGTTATTATTCTATTTGTTTGAAAATTCCCCGTTTAACTCAGTACCAGAGAAGCCTCCTGCGGTTTTTTATAGGTAGTCCGATCAGACCACTGTGAAGGATATCCTCTTTCCGAACGAGTCATTTAATATAAAATCTAGTTGAAATAAGAAAGTGGTAGCAAATATATGACTAAGAATTTGTTTTATTTATGAATATTATTGGTTTGCCTTATTCACTTGTCAACCACTACAGATTCAATTCTCAAATATATATGATGAATTTCTCTCAATTACTTTTATAAAAGGTTTTGGGTTCATGCGCACAACTGGTTCACTTTTTAAATAGTCTGCGCGGACTACTTATAAAAGATCGTGTGGAGGCTTTTTGATGTAGGAGGTGATGGAGATGCCAACTTGTTCCGGACAGCGGATACAAATTTTCGAGTGGTAGTCTCTTAATGTATGATTCTTGGTTTAGTAAATACGCTCTGTAGGGTTTCTACCTACCACTACTTCTAAGTAATTCAAAGACTTACGTGATACACCACTTCGGTACTGTTTAATCTCTGAAGCCTCTCTCCCTTCCGGCCAAATGCATCAACTGTCAAGGCGATCACCCGGCCTGTTTTACGGGCTGTGGTGCTCGGCCGAGGCGAAATCATCGCACCTTCACGCGTAGACCACAAGATGCCCCCAGCAGTGCAGTAAAGTTCCTAAGGATCATCAAAGAACTTCAGGAACTTTTGAAAGACGAGAAAGTCATCTCATTACTCATCTCCCTGCTCCCAGCCCTAAAGACTTAGATGAGGAGCCTCACCATCAAGCCTGCTACATCTTTCATGATGCCTTTCATTATTTTATCGCATTTCAGGTTCTTTTCCGAACCACCAATACAACTTTCCTGTGTATGTCCCTTTGGGATATTTCTTGATGAATGGGATAAGGGCCATTAAGGCCTCAGATGCCCAGTTCTACAACAACGAACGAACGAACTGTTTAGTCTCTACAACAATATTTTTAAAGCAGAAATGCTAATTGAAGATTCCAAAATCAGACCCCTAGCCCATTTTTTCTCTAGCGATGCAGATGATTTCAGATAAATTAAATTAATTCTTAACTATTTTTAATCTTTTATTGGTACTTCTAATTTAATTTATAGATTTAAATTATAACACTGCAAACGATTGGCGCTGCAGTCTTTTCTCTGACTGTAGATAACTCTGATTTCTTATTGGAGCTGTGATTCAGCACCAATAGCTGTTGCATCAACACGTTGCAATTGCAGCAAACAGTTCAAAATTATTTTTTCTTCAATTTTCTTTTCTGTTTCCAAAAACTCCTGATGAAAATTACTTCACAAGTCAAGGTGAGAAGGTAAAAGTTTTGAGCAACAATATGACTACTTTTTAAATGTTGGCGAAATTAACCGAAAATCTGCAAATTTTAGTCCGTAGATCTCTACCGTTTTGTAAAATTCTTTGTCGAATAAGTAGCAGTTTGCATCTCTGCAGTACTACTTAAAATAATGTTTCGCAGAAACTACAAACGGTTGCGGACATGTGAACATATAAAATTTTAGACTATTTGACAAGTGGGGTACTTTGTATGAACTATGGTATGTATTGTTTACTATAATATAGAAAAAAGAAACAATACACATTTCCTTTTTGTTACATTTGAAGTTAATTAAATTAACCATAATCTTAATCACCTGTTATTATTATAAAATAAGAACTCGTATGTATATATTAATGAACGGATTGCTTCAAAATCTTCTTCTCTGTTTAAAAGCATTCAGTCGGCAAATTTATAAATCATATGTTTCAAAATAAAAAAACAAAAAACTTTTTCTTCAATGAAGTTGGAAAAAAAGTCTGATAAGTACGAAAGATGCATTGCTTTTTTTAAACATAAGTATCATTCAAATCATGGAAACATCGAATATTTAAATCGATAAGTATGTGCTTTTTTTACTTCATGATTTTTATATACATATGTATAAAATCTTTCAAAACCGTTTTGGAATTCCGAAATATATTTGGAATTTGGGCTTCTTTCGCATTGGTGCACTTTTTTTACGTCATCTCCATACGCTTTCACTTAAAATACAGAAGCAACAAAAAAAAAACTATTCGTTGAGCTTCTTTAAAACTAAACAAAAAATCTAAATGTAAATCCGTCAAGTAAAATCGGATGTCGTTCGCAAATGATTCATCCTTCGCTAGTGACTAAGGAAAAAAAAAGTCATATGATTTTATTTTAGAAAATGTTTTTTTAGCAAGATTACTTTGAGAAACGAAAAGGTGTTTTCATACTCAAAGTTATTTGTCAAAATTACTCAAAATGTTTGACCTAAAAGTAGTTCTCCTTATCGTTGTCGTGGGATCATTCATCATGAATGAACGTTACGATTGAACGAATGTCGCTTCAACTTTGTGCTTTTATAAATATCAAACGTTTTCTTCAATTTAAAGTTTTTTTTAATATATGAATGAATTAAAAATGGCTATTTTTTTATCCTACAAGTTATGAGCCGGAGCTTATGGATAGTACAAGAAAAATAAAAACGGTCCTTAATAAATTTTGATCTGATTTTCACTTTCTAGGACTCAGGCTTAAGAGGTTCATGGTGGTGACCTAAATATATATAAATAAAAATTATATCTAATATTCAAAATTCGATTTACTAGGAACTATTCTACCAATTTCGTTCAAATTTCGTATTTTACTTCACTATCTAAACTATTATTATTTAAAATGATATAAAAATTTGTACACCTGCAATTCAAAATTTTTCAATTATTTTTTAAAAAAATAATAAATAATTAAAAATTATATTCTGTGTGGAATTATTTTTGAATAAACGAATTTTACAATTGTTTGCAATTTTTTTTAATATTTTAAATTTTGAAAATAAGAAATCCAAATCCGTCCAAAAAATGAATTTATTCAGAAAGAGTACGTTTTTCTGTCTGATATTGTAAGTTAAAATACAGTCTGCACTAATTAATTAGCATATTTGAAGTTCCCTGCCCCGTGAACTATTACGTTTCAGTCCTAGTACTACATGAAATTCCGATCATTAAATTAAAAGTTATTCAGGGTATTACGCTTTTTTGCATTATACTAGAATTGTATTTTAATAGATTTCATGCAAATTATATAATACCCCGCATCTATGAGTTCACTTTTTTCTTTTTCATATTTCTAGACATTAATATAATTGAACTTAGATAATTGCAGTTCATTTCTTTCAGAAAAATTTCAATTTAGCAAAAACGTTAAATTAATATAATACAGAAAGATATTAATATCCAAAAGTAAACTTTAAAAAATTTAACTGCCGAAATAACTAAGTAAAATAAAGAAGTAAGCCAGACATATAAGTAGCCAGACATGTTTTTAATTTTTCCACAGCTCACAATAAAGCTTAAATACGAGTAAATAAAAAAATTGAAATGCTCATAAAATTCCAAAAATCTATTCTAAAAACTTGATAATTTAGAATACAAGCAATGTTTTTTTATTAATCAAAGCAACTGTCACTTCAGAAATTATTGACTTTTTTCAAAAAGATACTTTTTGCATTACTGTTAAGTTTTGCACAAACGCAATATCAGCTAGGGAACTCCTTTTTTGTTTACATAATTTATTTATTTGCAATAAAATGCAACTAAGCAAATTTGTGTGCTTTGATTCTTTACGAAATTAAGTTGCAATTTAACCCACTTGTGCCTAAGGGTTCTTTTAACCGTTCATTTTTAATTTGTACCTCAAGGAAAGGATCAAAAATGTGATCCCGGACCCGGAGTGACCAACACTTTCGATACATATTTATCATGAGTATAGATTTAATCCCACCGCCTCTGCATTTCACCGCCATTATCCACAAACAACGTCATCATTCCAGGTGCCCACGGACTTTATGTTCGCCAAGCCACGGACACACCTTCAGATGAAAGTGTGAAGTGTCCGTCTCTCGGACAGGTACACTGTATACCAAGTATGTTCAGTTCAAATTCAGTCATTTCGTGGTGACACTTTTAAAAAATCGGTGTAGTTATCCCAATTCTAAAAGTTATACTATTTTATTCGCTGCCAACTTTTCTTAACTTTTGCAGATAGCACAGCAGTTGGCATCCCTGTACTTTTTGTTTACCAGCAATGGGAAAAAGAGTCTTTAAAAAATGTGGTATCAGGTTTGTGTATACATTAAATGGAAATATTGTACTAATTTAATTAAATAACATTGCTCGATTTCAGAAAAAAGGATATTATTAATATATTTTAGTTGATGCGCATGTTCAACTATTCCAATCGAAAAGGCTAAGAATGAAAGATTTAAGTTACCAGTTTTTAACAGTTTGAAAAAGAAACATGTTCTTAAATGAGACAATGGTAATTAGCTTAATCTTTTTTTTTTCTCATTTAAAATAAAAAGGTCGTAATGAAAATATTTTGTTATTCTGATTTTTTTTTCTGTCTACCATAATTGTCCTTGCAAAAAGTTAGCACACCCATATTAGGATATTACTACTTTTCATGATTTTCAAATTTAAATCAGAAAGTTCTATAGAAATTCCTATTTTTTTTCCTTTTTCCCTTAAAAATAAACCATAAACTACACACGGAAAACAAAATAGAAAGGAGTTAGCTCCATTTGCTAAAAGAATACTTTCATTCTAGCTTAAAGCAAGAATTTTCCAACAACTTCTTGGCATTCCTTGAGAGTGTCCACTAACTCGAGATTGAATTTTAAATTTTCTTTTAAAGCAGATACACAGAAAGTAATAGGTGATGGTAACTCAGAAATCTGAGGAGAAAGGTTGTAAAGTTTGTGTCACGTAGATATCTTGTTTCTATTTTTAGGAAAAAGTCGATCTTGGAGAAGTGATGCTGTCTCTGTGCTACTTACCGACCGCTGGTCGTTTGACTGTGACTATCATTAAAGCAAGGAATCTTAAAGTCATGGATATCACGGGATCGTCAGGTAACAATACATAAAAATAAATTTGTTAATGAAATTTTTAGTTAATGAGTTTTTTAACTTTTGTCAATCTCGAATTTGTTATCTTTGCTTCGATATCAATACAACAGAAATGTTAGGCTAGATGATAAATTTCGATACAAAAAATTTATATTACCCCTGAGAAAAATTGAATCTGTTGATAAATTTTTCGCAAGACTACAATAAATTTTGCAAATTTAACACTTTTTGTGTCTTCTATTACTAATCAAACTTATGATAAGCCATGTTTTTTCCAACTGCTCAAGATTAAAATTTGTGAATTTTCACGAAGTTTGATATTCAAAAATTTGATTTCATAATATTGCTCACAAACAATTGAACAAAATTTCGTTAACGAATCTGTACTTTATATTACATTTAAATACTCACTCACGTGAATATTTTTTGATCTATAGATTAGGTGTTAATATTTTTGCTTGTAACATGACAGTTTTGTGAATTTAATTATTTAACACATTTTTAATTTAAAACATTGTGGTAGATTGAAGCACATGAAACAGGAGAGTTTCATTTCAAAAAATATTTTTTCTAGAGCGATTCTACCTTGCTCTCTCGTTTAAAAAGATGAACAAAAAGTGCTCCAACAAAAGAGGTTTGTGTCAAGTTTACATGTAGCAGGAATCCCCGGTCATGGCGCTTTTGCATTAGATCATGTGACTGGACAAACTGAGTTCGCAAAACTGCATTGGTTAATTTTTGGAGTCTTTCCATAATTTCGTCTACGATTTTTCAGTGAAATATTAGCTGATCGACCAACCTTGAGAAACTAGTCTTAGTTGTAGTCTTCATAAATTTTCTGAATGTTGGAAAAAGCTGACTAGAACTTAATGCAAACAAAGATTGTTTGTGCAAGAATATAATAAAACAGAAATTATAATATTGTTAACTTACCAGGTTTAAAGCAAAAGATTCATCATGATCTATGTGGTAAATCCACGTCCTGAAATACAAATGTTTTTAAACCAATGTTTATTTCATGATGTATGGGATAGGGGCCGCTGCGCGGCCCAGGTGCCCAGTTCTTTTTAAATAAAGCAAGCAAGTCCTGAAATGCATCCTCCACTAGTCATCAGAGTTATCGAGTAACCCTATAATCAAACAATTTTCACTTGCAGCCTAATTGTACTTGGCTATCATGTTTTTGATGAAAGATGCTGTGATTTAGCAGTAAACAATGAAACATTTCTGTATATCTGTTGTTCTGCCATCTTGTGAAAATTCCTGAAACTTCTGAAATACCTACATTAAAATAATACAGTGGAACAGTTTTATGTAAAATATTTCCCTCATAGAAAAGTTTGTGGCTTATCACTATATTACTCCCAAGATTAGTGTCAAAAGTAATTTTTCAGATTTCGACAGCTTTTTCCCTCGAATTTTCAGTTTTTTTTTTTATCGTTCGTAAGAGGACCATTAGAAATGGTCGTTACAAATACATATTTCAGTTTTTTCTGGGTCGTAGGAGCTTTGGTACGAATAGCATATAATGTTATATATTTTAAGTTACTGAAAGAATGTGCCACTTTTGTGCTTCTCCAGACAGGCCTTTCATTTCCAAGATTTATCGCCTCAACTATGTCTTTTTTTTATGAATCTGACGTTATAATTTAATTCATTTTTGTTTTTCTAAAACCAATTAAGATAGTCTTAAAATATAGTGGTGGCTGAAATTTTGTTTACATTAGACATTTTTTATTTGGCGTAACGATCATTGCAGCTGTGGTAAAAATTTTAAATTATTTTCATGCCCTGATAGTCAAAATATCTGATAGCAATCAAAATAATCTGATAGTCAATATATTTAAATGCATTGCCTATTCCAAATTTTATTCAACTTGCTTGATTTCTTAACTAAATGCATTATATACTTGAACAATTCAGTATGAAATTAAATTCGTTGAAACTATTTTTATTACATTCAAGAAACAATGAATAATTGTATTCTAAAACTCCAGAGCTCTAGAAGCATTTTTATTAAGAAATCGGGATAAAAAAGATATTAAATTTTCTCTAAATCCCCTATTTTATTTTTCCTCCTTAACAAAGTTAGGGATTTTATTTTTCAACATAAGAGCAATAATAACAATGTGCCGCTTCAAAATCGGTCTAAGTAAAAACCCACAGTGGCATAACAAATAAATTTTGACTGCGATACAGCTAAAAATAGATACTTTTTTTGTGCTGCTCTCGAGTTCTATCAAATAAGCATCCTGTTTCGAGGATTTTCATTTTATTTTCTTCCCCACCATTCAATTTTTCGTCTCGACAATTGAAGCAAGCATTTATAGAAAACGTAAAGGAGCAGCTCTATTTATGCCTTTAAGCGTATATATCTTCCGCCCCCACATGTATTTTAGGCAGATTTACATCTTACCAACTTCCGTATCGTCTAAGAATTTGTATTTCTTCTGCATACCTTATGTCAATCGAGGGTTCACTGCGCGCGTTTATAAAAAAGTGAGGGGAAAAAAATATATTTAAGATACATTTTGTCAAACATACTTTTATTGTGCTTTTCAGTGGCTTAAATTCATTGTTGAAAATTACTTTATTTTCTAAAAATAGGTTTTTTATTTCATCAAGTTTAAATTTAAACGTATTTTGGACAAAATGGGAATGCGGCGAATTTAAAATTTATTTGAAAGACTTGAAACGATAACAAAATAAGTCCAGATTTACAAATTGTTAGTGAGATGCAAAGGAATTTTAAAAAGTGAATTGGTTCATGTAATTTTTCTCCGCTCTGCTAACCACAGGGTATATGACTGATAAAGAAGATTGATTTCCGGTTCTTGCTCTAGTCCACAGCTATATTATCCACCGTCAAAAATGCAATAAAATAAAAAAAAAATTATTTAACTCGTTATTGCTCCAAACTTCTAATTTACTCGCGATTATTTTTTTAATTGCAAGTGGCAGTTTTTGTTTATGGAACACAAAACGAAATCAGAGAGAGATTCTCTGAGGCCCAGACAACACCTCCTATAACTGAAAGCCTCTACACGGTTTTTTATAAGTATTCCGATCAGACCACTATGAAGGATATCCACTTTCCGAACGAGTCATTCAATTCAAAATCTAGTTAAAATAAGAAAGTGGTAGCAAATATATGACTAAAAATTTGTTTTATTTATGAATATTATTGGTTTGCCTTATTCACTTGTCAACCACTACAGATTCAATTCTCAAATATATATGATAAATTTCTCTCAATTACTTTTATAAAAGGTTTTGGGTTCATGCGCACAACTGGTTCCCTTTTTAAATAGTCTGCGCGGACCTACTTATAAAAGACCGTGTGGAAGCTTTTTGATGTAGGAGGTGATGGCCCAGTACATTTCAAGATATAAGAAACAGCTGAAATGAACATAAAGTGAAAATGTTGAGAGAAACTTTTCATTGTATATTCGTATAGTATTAGATAACTTGATACATTTGAGATGAACATAGAATGAAGCAATTGAGAAAATCTCTTCTTGAAATGCTATTTACAGTATATTTTCTATTTACATTGACAAATTGTCTAGTCCATCCTCCTATCTGTTGTCCAGCAACGTATCAGTAAAATTCATCAACAAAATGGATAAACAAGAATGAGGTGTCACTGCAGAATTGCAATTGATTGGGCTTAAAATCACCTTTTAGGTTTACCTATTTAAAAACTTCGTTAAAGTTTGCGCATAGCACTTAAAAACTCTATCAAACAATTTACCTTCAAGTTTGTTTAGTGATGAAACTCATTTATTCTGAAGTTGTTTATGGATGTCCTTTCTATGGTATTTATGATACCTCTAGTCAGTTTTCTGAGTATTTTGTTTTAGAGAACATATAGTTTATTAAGTTGATATAGTTTATTAAGTTTATATAGTTTATTAAGTTTATATAATTTATCAAGTAGTTCAAAACATTTATTTATGTATTATTTATTTATAAATAAAATAGACGCAATAATAATATAAAATTCAAGTAATTGAAATTGTTAAGAGTATCACAAAGAAGACAGAATTGCTTAATGATGAAAGCACCAAAAATCGAGAAGAAAGGGACTGAATGAATGGTTTGTGAACTATTCCTTCAGCTCATTAAGGAGAAAATTTTCGTTCTTATAGAGAGAAAGTAACAATCAGGATAACTAAAACAGAGGTATAGAGAAAATTATAGCAAAGGCAAGAAAATTCCTTTTCTCTTGTTAGTTAATAGTTCTAAGTACTTTCTTGTTAATGAGGACTTTATTTATTTTACATATATAACGTAAATTGTTTCAGAACTTAACAAAATCTCATAGTGCAACATTAATGGTGATTATTATTTAAATAAAAGGAATGAATAATAATATGTTTCTATATTTTATGTGATTCTAAATAAATTATTTATCAGTGAATAGAAACTCATTTCATTATTGCAAGAAGAAAAAATATATACATTTTTACACGTCTATAGAAAAATAACAATTGTGACCTCTATGTAAACACTGTTCTCCCCTTACTTTGCATGTCAAACATAATATATAACACTGTTTTATTCCCCGTACCTTAAATATCGAATATTGTTTAAATTTGGCGCGATGAGACCGATTAAGTCTTATACCATTAAACTCTAGATTCAACTCATCTCAATTAGAAAATACAATAGCATTTACAAATACAAGGCGTGACTAGAAAGAAAGTACTGTTTAGTTTTGTGCAGTTCTCATATATCTTTGGTAGATTGTCTTTCCACACACCCCATTACAGTCCAATTGTGGTTGCGTTTACTTTTGTTAAGGCTGTTTTTCAAAGGCTTTGCAGTCGCATTGCATTTTGAGAATAAAGTGTTTTTTTTCCTACATAACTTATCTGAATTTGCAACAGTTACTCATGACCATTAGATCAAGTTTAGCCTATCTTTAGCGAGCTCCCTCTACGTTTATTCTGAAAATGGCGCAAAACGTAAATACGGAGAAAAGCCACAGGTTTAAGAAAATGAAAAACGTTTGTCGACAATTTTTTTTTTTTTTTAACATTTAGAAACTTACTACACTGCTGCATTATTTGGACATTATTAACGCAGCGATTTTGATAATTTTCATCTGGGTGGGAAAATGTCGCCAAATTGGCGATTTTTTAAAAAAGTTAAATATCTTTTTTTAACTTTCAGTTATTTGACCTTTCTATAATTCTCTACAGCAAGATCGCATAATACAGTTTAAAATTATAGCTTTGCTTCATGTGTAAGGCACTTAAACAGTGGCTTTTTTTATTTTCCTTGTCTTCTTGAACGCAAAGAAAGTTAAGCCATTTGGAATTTATCGTCAACTTACAGATATTTAGTGTGACTATGTTATAAGTTCTGGAAAGGTGAGAAACTGTGTTTGACAACTAAATCATGAAAGCACCAATATTCACACAAAGTGGGTAGCGGTATGGGAAATGTTTTGTGCTGGATTTGAGCGAATGTTGGTTTGGATGCAAAAGTGAGTGAGAAAATTCGTGTGAACGAAAGGTTCTAATTGCGGGTTTTTACAAATTTCAAAAACTTCTGCGTGAGATTGCCGCTGGTGTCAACTTTCTTTTAAAAAAGATGTAGACAAGTTGATTTTCCCACTATGACAAATGTTTGAACAACGCTGGTCAGCATGTAAGAAAAATTGTCTCTAAAATGTTCTTTCAAGTAAAAATAAATCGTGTTTCTTAATAAATAAAAACATTTTTCTGCCAGTTTTTTCAGAACGGTAGTTACTTTCCGGACACACCTCGTATATTTTAATAATATAGAATGAAATTTTATTATCTTTTACATTAGATAACTTGAAGTAGGTGTTTAAAAATGAACAAAACTCAGGTTTCAGAAAATAGTCATAGTGTGAAATGCGTGGGTGAAAAAATGGACATGAGAGATTGTGAAAATAAACAATTTTATTTTAGAAAACATACGTAGCATTCGTTTCTGAGACAACTGTTATGTATTTTTATTTCTGTTTTATTTTAAAAGAAATAATAAATGAATAATGATTTTTTTTCATATTCAATAAGTGTTTAGTGCTAATAAACATTAAATCCTTTCTCATGATTGAAAATCCTGTACTAGTCTCTCGCGCCTTGAAAAGTCACCTAAAATGTCTTCAATTTTCTGAGGCTGATAAAATCTACCTACCTTCTTCACCCGAAATGTCAACACCAAACTTCTGCTTAACCATGTTATGAACTGTTTGGGTCTCCTCTGGGAGGATTCTCGTAAAATACGTATATCAACGGTTTCTAAGATCTGATCTAGCACTGTCAGACCAGATTGTAGATTAGAAAGAAAAAAACTGAAGAAATGTAAGCACCTTTTTCCAAAAGTGACATATGTGTTAAAATTATGAGGACTTTGTTTAATATTAGAAAGTTATTACGTCAAAAGCTTCAATAGCACACATTTTTAGTCCATTTTTTTTTTAAAATACTGATTTTGAGTTATGGTTATTAACACGTTTTTCAAGCTGTGTCCATTTTCATAAAGGAGCATTTTAAGCTGATCTCAAATAAAAGTTCCTCGTTAACCTGCGTTTTTTTTTATTATTTATTTCTAACAGTACTCCACCTACAAATACAAGCTTAAAACCATTTTAAACAAGCTTATTCGAGTGTAGAATTCCATGAAAACGTTTAAAATGTTGTGACGTCACAGCATTATGCATAACACGAATTGCGTGTTTATACTTGCGTGCCGGTGATAGCCTCAAGAAAGCTGTGAAAAGTTTTAAATTTTTGTAGACATATTTATAACTCCAATTTTGTCCAAACTTGGCATTTTCTTCATTTACTGTTTCTTCCTCTTATAAATGAAGTAAAAGCAGTTTAAAATTAACTATTAATTACAATTTTTTCTTATATGTATATATAAAGGTTATTTTTCAAGCTGGTAAACGTTTTACAGCGAATTAAATTTATTTTTAATACACGAGACATAAAATAGTCTAACATATTTCTTACAAAATCAATAAAGTTTTATTTAAAGTAAAAAGAAATATTCTTTTCTATTTAAAAACGTTGGTTAAATAATTCCAGTTGAACAAAAATCCAAAATTAAGATATTTTTAATATCCATTATGGCTCCCAAATCACTTTTTAATATAGAGTTCGGAATTCCAAATAATTTGAAAAGTTTTATTTTATCATTTGCACGTTAATTAAGATTTTCTTTTATAGAAAATAGAATTATCAAGATTATGGACTTTGAAATAAAAGAATTTTCACTGTTCATATTAAAGCAGTGAAAAGAACTTAATACGATAATATAATTATCTCTTTTTTTTTCCTCGCATTAAAGGTGTAATTAGGAGATTTTACAACTGAATGGCTCAGTTTAAAAATATAAATAGTTTAATCATGTTCTCACCGTGACATTTCAGAATAAAAAAATTTTAAAAAATAGAGAAATTTACTATATTTGTTTTATTATTCATTAGTCAGTTTTTATTAGTCACTATAAATACTTTAAAAATTATTTTAAAATTTGTTAACAGATAACAAACTTAATGGAATGTAGTTTAATTAAATTATACCGTTATACCAAAAATATTAATACCTTTAAAAAATAATTTTTAACGATATTTTTAAGTTAATGTTACAAACAAACATTGCATAAAAATTACTAATGCACGGTTCATAATAAATAATCAAATGAAACTATAATGAATGACAGAAGCTTCAACTTTATGTCAATAAATTAGTTTTTCAAAAATTTAATAACTTGAACGCATATAAACTACGTTTAATTCACATCGAATTCCTTGTACGACATATTATATTTCTCACGTATGTAAAAATGTTTTCGTCAGATTTAAATGAATGTTGTCTTGCACTGCCATCTAGGAGCAATACTTCTAGTTGTTCGGACAAATCCAATTTTTCTTAAAGAAGAAAACAAACTTTAGCAATGAGGAGATTTTGTACACACCGGAAAATCAGTGGCGTGCAGATGTCCTTGAAAAGAATATATATATATATATATATATATATATATATATATATATATATATATATATATATATATATATATATATATATATTATGTGTGTGTGTATATATATATATATATTATATATATATATATATATATATATATATATATATATATATATATATATATATATATATATATATATATATATATATATATATATATATATATATATATATATATATATATATATATATATATATATATATATATATATACACACACAACTCAAATATATATTTAAAATTGTTCTTTAGTAAAATTTTATTGTTTACGTTAAAGCAATTTCTCTCTTAATTTTAAATTCGCTTAAATGGAAAACAATTAAATTTAGTGACCTAAAATGTTTTTTGAGGTTCACATTTGAGCTTAAGGAAAAATTTTATTTCTTAATAAAAATAATACTAGCAAAATAGCAACCAACCAATTTTTTGATTTAATAATCGGATCTTTTCGTCCTGGGACTCAATCTTAATGGTTCAAGGGGGTGACCTCAATTATACTAATCAATTAGTGCAAGTGATATTCTAAGTTTCAAAGTCCGATACAAAAACATACTTTCTCTGAATGCCTTTTTTTCGACGAATTGGGGTCACTAACCCCCGAAATATAGGAGATAGCAGCAATCTGGTAAATATGGTCTCTCTACGTAGGTCAAAAGAACGGTTCAAATTTTGACCCCTTAATGTTAATTTTATATTTTGCGTATTTTGCCTCATTTCGAGAATTGAAAATTTTTGCAAACAGTTATAAAAATAGCTTATTCAGAGATAATTTCATGCAAAAAAATAACTTTAAGTAAATATCTATTATGTTAATCATTAATAGTGGAAAAAATTTTTAATTGCTAGGTATACAATTAACTACATTATTTTAAATAATATAATTTTATAGAGCAAAATACGAAATCGATCATATAGTTTCTGAGAAATCAAATTTAAAAAACACAACGTTATTAAAATTCGGTAATTCAACGTGATCCGTTTTTTTCCCACCGCACTTTACATTGTTGTCACCTACCTGCACACTTGAAAAACTAGTATCAATTTTGATAAGTACGAACAAAAAATTTCAGGTAGTATTCGTTTTCACCAATGAGTTATAAATTTTTGTTAACAGACTTCAAATCTAAATATATTTAATAAAAGTTATAAAAATATTCTAGTAATACGACAATTCAAATCAAACATGATAGAATGCAATTTTACTACTTAAAAAAAATATATATAAAGTTTTTCTGCGTTTGAAACAATTATGCACTCTAATTAACGAACCTAATATATGCCAAAAACAAAATCTTATGAAATCTCACCTAGGTTCAATGGTTTATCAGTAATAAAGAACTTCATAAAGACCTCAAAATTGATCATATCGATCAATATATTGCCAAATTTAAATTCTGAGGCCACCATCTGCTGCGAAATTTTTCTTTTCGAAATTCTGAGAGAAAACATCTCAATAAGACCCATAGCAGCTTTCTCCTGCAATGACGCCCCCTTCTCTAAGTACCAAAATATGTAAATAACATCTGCTTATTACCTGTATGTATCACATAATCATTGTTTTTCCTCATCTTTATCCACCTTTCAACTACATGATCTATTATGGAGATAGAGACATTCATCAAATAGCTTGTTTGTATTACAATGCGAACTTTATGGTCCCAAAAAAAACTTATCATTATTTATTTCTTTATTTGTAATATTGTATGGCGATAATTGTCCCGCCTATTTTCTACTGTAACATTTTTTTAGAATTACCAAATTGCTTTTTACACATTGCTTGTAACTTCATGGTGAATGGGAAAGGGGTCAAAAGCGGCTCTGAGTTGCCCAATTGATAAATTCAGTTCAAACAATTATGCTCAACCTGTTCACCATATATTTCTTATATGATCAACTCACCATACTAACTGTACATATTGTTCACAAGTTTCATCTTCATTTCGTGTTATCAATGTTCAACTTATTCTCCTATTTTCTAAATGATTAGTGGGCCTCCTGCTTCAACCAAGTCGATTTGTATTCTAGTATCACATTGTTTTTACTAATCCACTTTTACTCAATGAATAAGAAATGGCTAAATTGCTTACATTTATATATACTTATGAGCCTGTTAGCACCCAGCATCATTGGTTGATTGCGATTAATTTTAAAAATATTAAAAAATGGCTGCTTCAATTATATCATTACTAATTTTATCTTTTGACAAACAAACTGTGGCGTACTAACATATCCATAAAGCTTCCTTTAACTATGTGATATTTTAGAAATGAGAGCTCTAAAGCTTATTTTAAAGCACAAATCTGGGAAAAGAAATTTTTTAAAACCGAAATTAAAACTAATGGGAGGAAGTAAGTATTTAATTTAAACATAAACATTCCACTCTCTTCAAATTATTACTTTTCTCATGATTGCTATATTAAAAATCGGGAATAAATTAGTTGAAATTTTAAAATAATGAAATATATAATCAAATTAATAAGAATAATTATTTTCTTGTTGCCGTAATAAAATTTAAATTTAGTATTATTGCCTCTTTTTGTTTTATTTTATCTTTTCTCTTCCACTCAGCAGTTCAGATAAGAATTACCAATAATTCAACTTTTTACTATCACTGACATTGATCTGATGTAATTTCTGAAAATTTTTTTTGTTCATGTGTCCATCGCTTTTTTTTAACGCATTAATATAGCTACCATTTTTTAAGCTTTTCGCGAAAACTTTTCTTAGTCATAACCAAAAACAGGCTTTAATATTTCATTAATAAAATTAATTTTAAATATTTCTAATCTCTTGACTATGAATAGTTCAAGTTTAGCGAAACTAACACATTCATGTCCTACATCATATATTATTACTGCTATAATTGTCTCTATATAGATCTGAAATTATTAGCTCTTTAAATAATCACTTTGTTTATGTCTTAAACAAGGACAAGTTTGATATATATCTATTTAGCATCTGAAATAATAGCTAAACAGAATCAAAGGATCTAAAAACGGGACTGAAAAATAATTATATTTTAACAGTATAGAAGCTCTTTTTAACAACGCGAACTTTTTATCTATCTATTTCTCATGATTAAAGTACGACTTTGTCTATAAATCATCTTAAATTAGTTAGAAATATAATCTTTATTTATAAAATGAATCCATATTGCGCAGTAAAATGACTTTTTTAAACCAAAATACCATCTTCTTACGACGTTAACCCTAACAAAGGAGTCTGGATATTATAGATCACATGACTTGAATAAAGCCATTTGGTAGTTAAAACAGTGGGCATTCGTCTTTTGAAAACGAAGATGTTAAGTTATCTGAATGGGGCTTCAACTTGCTGTATATTTTGTAAATAGTTTAATTTTTGTGTGCTTTTCTTATTAAACTTTCAGTAAAAATGATATGGAATCTTCATTCTACAGAAAGAATATTAAAATTGACTTCAGTAAATATTGGATCGATTAAAATTGTATTTGAACTCATTATCTAAATTATGGGAAATTAAGGTAAATTGGATCCACCACTGAACATAATGGAATCAATACAAGCTGAGACCTCCACTTAAATTTTAAACTCGTTTGTTCTATCATTTTTACCTAAATTCTATAAATTACAATTTTTTAAAATGCTTAAAAATAAAATAAAACAAATAAGTTAAAAGAAAAAATAATTTATTGCATAATTACAAGTCGATTAAAAACATAACAAAGCCTGTGAAAACTACATCAAGTAATGCTAACATTGACGGCAAAACAAAGTTTTGAAGTTTAAGCTCCAAAATGATGCATAAAAAGCCACTATTTGCATTATTTGTTCGATATTCTTCCAAATTTATCTCGAATATTACCACTTTCCAACACTAGCATACATTAAAACCTCCTCCCAAATACCTTTAGCAGAAGTTTTCGGGAGAATGAGAACCTGGAACGGGAACGAGTGATAAATCACCCTCTTCTCCGGATAACATGAGAAGAGACAAAACTTGCCCGGGACTTAGCGGCGCCCCTCTGCCCGAGTTTCCTGTCTTAATGACAGCTTTAAGAACGATTTTCTAGTTGGGAAATCGTCTCCTGCTCCTGGGAATTGATCGAGTGCCCCCTCCTTTGGGGTAATCGGGGCAAGAATTATTCGAACCGGATGGAACGATTCTCCACATCCCAGACAGAAAAGGGGCACTGAATTGACCGCTGCAGTTCCGGAGTAACTTTAAGGTGTTTGATTTACGCTCCTGGATGCATTGCCATTCAAAACTCCCTTTAAAGTTTAAATGAAAGGGTGTTATTTCGTTAAGGTTTGTGCAGTAAACAAATAATTATTTCTAAGAATAGTTTAAATACGATTCTATTCCGTCGGATGTATATATATTTGCGCATGCATACATGCATGCTGGTGCTCAAAATTAAGAAAACATTTAGATTTGGTTCTAATGAAATTTGGTATGAGCATAGATTAACAAAAAAAAAACCGTTTTACAGTTATAATACACATGCATGATCGTGCATGTTACTTCTGAGAGGGAAATAGTATGAAACAGTGGTTAAACAATCAAGCAAAAAAAATATTTAAAGATATATAGTCCCCACTATAAGTGCTACGGTAGTGCAGTCGGTAAAGACGACACTGGTTCTGCTAAGTTAGAGCAGGTGATTGTGAGTTCGATCCTGGAAGCCGACTGAACAACCGACGTGTATGTACGCAGCAATGTGCATTTTAAATCTGTAGTGGCTTAAAGTCCTCTCGCTGGTTGTGGTGTAAAACTTCGGTGAAAGGGATACCACCTTTGGTGTTCTTCCCACCGTCTGACTAGGGTCAAAATTACGTAGCATTCCTATTATGGCTATTAAAAGATAGAGCCCTGAAAAACGAAACTAGGTGATTAGCCATGGTTGCGTGATGTGTAGCCCCATATATAGGTTTGAAGAGAAGTGTACCACCAGTAGCTCTAGTGAAGTCTACATCGTTTGAACGAGGTCGAAATTACGTAGATTCCTACCAAGGTTTCTAAAAGATAGATCCATAAAAAAAGGTACAAAGTGCTAGCTTGGTAAGGGTTAAGCAGTTAATGGTTCTTGCTGTAAATATGCCGACTTAACAAGTACGTAGTCCCAATGATTCAACAACGCTGTTTTCAACCATTTAATGTTCAGTGAATAATTACTAGTAGCAACCATCTGCATTTAAGCTTCCTCTGCTTGCTCTAATAATAAAACAATTCTATAAATAATGTATAAATAAAATTAAAGAACCTGAATGAAACACAAATAATGCCTCAAAAACAATCTTACAATAGTTTTGATTCTACAATCACGAATCTTCCTCCAAACACAAATTATTTATTCTAAATAAATCTGTGTTTGGAAGAAGTTTAAATGAATATAAATAAAAGTTTTAAATTTAAAAAAATTATTCCAATTTGAACGAGATTATTTCAATGAAACGCAATTTAAATACTATTACTTGTTTATTAGTTAGCCGTCATTTAGTGTAGTTGATGGAACAATGTGAAATTTATTATTATTTAACATAATGTAATAATTTTCTAACATGATTTTATCTTCATGGATATTTAAATTAAATTTTCTTTGTTTATTAATAAAGAGGATAAATTAAGTTTTGCTAGTTTTGAAAGAAACATTGCTTGAAAATTTTGCATAGTTAAAAAAAACCCGATTATAACTGAGAATGAGGAACAAATTGGGAGAATTTTTATCCTAAAATATACCATTTTTTACTGTAAAGGTTTTGTAGGTATCATAACTACGATTAGGGTAATCATAATCATGCTCATAAAGTTAAATTAATTTTCTGTTTTGTAAAATGCCGAAAACCGAAAATGAATTTCAAACTGTAAGAGAAAAAGTACAATTTTTTCTTCTTCTTCAATTTTAGATCCATACGTCAAGGTTTCGTTGATGTGCGAAGGGAAACGAGTAAAAAAGAAGAAAACTTCAGTGAAGAAGTCTACCCTGAACCCAGTTTATAACGAGGCCCTCGTCTTCGATGTGCCTGCAGAGAATATCGAAGACGTCACTCTGGTCGTTAAAGTGATCGATTACGACAGGTAAGTAAGAATTCTGGCTGCTCAATCCCAGGAACGAAAGATTTTTCTTTTAACTCTTTTTCCCCAACGATTTTATGACACCTCATCAAATTAAACCAGGAAAATTCGTAAATTCTAAGTTTTTTTCTTCTTTCGGTGAAAGAATAGCTTTTAGAAATCAAATCAATTGACCTAAAAATGAGTTGATGCGTGACTTGCAACTGTGATTATTGATGGGGGAAAAATATATTAATAAATAGTCAAGCTCAATCACGTTATTAAAAAGTTTTTAACGGAATTTTAGTTTTAAAGTGGTATTGAGTTAAGACACTGTGTTGTCATTGTGAAGGACTGAGGTTTTATTCCCGGTGGTGGCTTAAAGCCCATGCAGATTGATGGGAGGTAAAGACAATCGGTGCACAAAACGGATTGCGTTAGTCTCGATAAAATGCTATCAATGATGCATTAGTTTCTGAATTACGAATTGTGATTGAAGTGTGACTGCTGATGTACAGTGGAAAACAGGCGTCACCTGTTTGTATATTTACGGGCTATGATTACATTCATCGTGTCAAAAGAATCGGAATAGCAGCATCTCAATAAAATTTCTACCTCATGCGCTATAAGAAGATAATTCTACGAATGGATGGTACCTCCTTATTTCCTCCAATTTAAGAAATGTTGATAACTGGAAATACTTATCCTTTTAGTATTTTACATTTATTTTGGACAGCAAGAAGGCGTTTAGCTGATGGGTCTAGGCTGGGCTTAGGATAAAAAATTTCTCGAAATTGTTGAGCCTAAACCACCATGACCCTCTTAGTTCATAACTAGTTGTGGCGGGTTTGCTTAAAAGATAATAATTGTTGCAATGCTTGACGTCAAAAATTTTTTTTTTGAAAGAATTTATAAAAAAAAATTTATAGCTTTTTTTCTGAAATTAAAGGTAAGTCCCATATTGACAACACAGAATAATGTTTTGAAGTTTCTAATATTATATAGTAAATACAACAGTGCAATCAGTTATTTTTAAGAAAGTGAATGTTATTGACTTCGTTGAATAAAGATGAGTTATTCAACGAACTTTATAACCTCTTTTGCACAATATAAGAAGGTAAGCAGTGGTGGCTCAAGGGATAGAGCGTTTGCCTCCCAGTGAGGTGACCCTGGGTTCGAATCCCAGCGATGGCTGGTCGATACGTATTCCCCAACCGGCTCGCACCGATCACAGTGCGGACGTAAACTATCCTCAGTATCAGACGGAACATAGGTTAAAGTCCCCTTGTTGTCAGGCAAACCATGCGAGGTTTTCGTTGTTTTCCTCTCCACGTAACGTAAATGTGTGTTAGTTCCATCTGAAAGTTCTAACGATGGCAAATTTAACTCAATACTTAATCCAGGAGTTCCCTTGTATTCTGAATTGGATTCAAAATTACAAGGATACGGAGTTGAACATTGGTAGCCGCAAACTCAAAAATGGGTCTACTGTTCAACGAGGATTATAAAATATAGGAAGGAACTAATCATTCGTGCTCAAAGTTACACTAACCACTATAGATTCATCACATACTTTTGATCTTCATATTAACTCGGAATCATTGCTCGAGCACATTATTTTAAAATCAATACATTCTCAAATGGGAAGATTAATGTCCATTATACATGCAAACATTTAGAATCTACGATCGATCTTAAGATTGAAATTTGTCTCGATCTTGTCTTAAGATCGAAATTTTGTCTAATTAGATAAATATTTAAAGACACTTTATTGTTAAATAATAATGATCTATTTAAAGTATGTGTGTTGTCATGTTTTGAAATATGTCGTAACTCATTCACTAACTCATTAAGTTACAAAGCATCGATCTCAAAACCTATTTTAATTTATTAAATTAATCCTCAAGCAACACTTCATAATTAATCGTTGTCACAAACTAAGCCAAGAAGAAAAATTTTAACTAAAACACCTTATTAAAAGAATAAACATTTAAAATTGTGAATTTTTACATTTTTATTTCATTTACTGGGAACAATTTAACCAATTTCATCCAAATTTTGTATTTTAGAACACAAAATCACACATATTAAAAAATCATAAAAATATTTCCAAATTTATTGCTTATACATAATTAAGTTTACACATTTTGATGGCAGTGCATTATAATATTTATGCAAAAGATGGCACTACAAACTGGAAAAAAAAAATTTGCAAAATTTTTTCTAAAGAAAACCATTTGCAACATCAACAACTACAACGTAATGAGAAATGAAAAGAATCTTAACACATATCTGTGCAATTATTTCAGTAGGAATGATCTGAAGTACAACAGAAAAAAAAATGGTGTTTTATATCGTTTCCAGTTAGCAGCTCCATCTGGAAAACTTTGTAACTAATTGTGAAAAAAGTTTTAACTGCAAATAAACAACTCTTTTCCATAACGGAACGCTGCAAACCGTAAATTTCTCTCTCCTTTCGTTTTTTTCTCACAGATTTTTTTTTTTTAATTGTTTAGTTATGTTTGAGATTTTAATGATATATATTTGCTAAACATAAATGCACCGTCCTTAATACTTACAATGCCTTCAGATAAATTTTGAATTTTGCAGAGTGGGAGCTAACGAAATGATGGGGTGTTTCGCCATCGGAAGCAGCTGCATCGGTCTAGGTCGAGACCACTGGATAGAGATGCTAGACAACCCTCGCAAGCCTGTAGCTCAGTGGTACACTTTACAAGAATCTTTGTCCGGTCTTACTGTTGAGAAACTACCTGTAAAATCATCTCCCATCAAATGCATTAGTATGAGATGACTGTAACTGTGTTTGCCATCTAAAATTGTAATGGCTCCCTTTACTGGACGAAATGGAAGCTGGGACAACCTCTGAAAAGGTTTACTGTCCGTTTTACCATGAGTGGGTCTCCCGAAACCTGCTTGCTGATTAAGCTTGTTAAAATGATTCTCTCATCCCATATGAAGCTGTTCTGTTTTTCATCCCTCGTATGTTTGTTATCGTGCATCATCATGGATGAAATGGAACTGGAGTATCATCTGAGACACGCGTAGATTAATGTATGACAAAACATATTTGATTGTTTCATGTTAGATATTTACTTAAAGTAACATCTTTGTTTCGCTCAGCTCATTTGTGTGTAAAAAGATAACCATTATTTTAATAATTTTAAGCGATCCGTTGATTCGATTCCATTACAGGGTAAGTAACTAAGAATCATTTTTCTAAAATTGATGACAGCTCGCAGTTTAATTAAGGTGAACTAACCTTCTGAACAACATTTTTTTTTTTTTTTACCATGCAACACATTTAACGATGGTGTGAATAATAATGCCGATTTCCAAATGAATGCTTTGTATTATGCAAAGACAGAACTTCAGCAAAATTCTAGCTTGCTTTAATGTGCAGTTAATACATCTATAGCCCATAATATTCTTGAGTTGAAATAAAAACAAAATATTTTGCTGCAGAATGCAAATACAACACTCTTGAAGGAAAAGGATCTGCTACACTGGCATTTTAATGGTCGTGAGGCACTTTCATTAATACATACAACGTATCGATAGCAACCAGCAATGTTACACAATTTCAGATTGTGCTCATAGCAGTCAGCGACACTACGCTTCTCTACTTACATATCTGGCTTGAAATGTAATGTAAGTTGCATCGTGTCGCGATTGCATTTTTTTGGGTTGAACTACATCTGTATCAAAAGATAGAGAAAACTGACAACTAGCATTTAATTTGCTGTGCACTCACTAGTTACGCGACACTTCATTTTATGTGCGGCCATCTACGCGACTTGAAATGTAATATAAGCTGTATTATATCGAGATTGTATATATTTTTTTTCCGGGTTGAACTGCATCTGTGTCAAAAGATAGATAAAACTTGTTAGCGTTTAATTTGCTGTATCGCTGCTAATCAGGGGCCAATTAAACTGTTTCGTGTATCAATTATTGGCAGGATGATCCGCCATTACTTACCCTGTTTGGATGTTGTGATATTGTATTGGATTGTTACATGCTTTTTCATGTTTCAGAACTTTACGTTTTCACTGTATATATATACTTGTGCTAAATTTTAAACCATATCAGTTGTTTCATTTAATGTTTCCTCCCATTTGTTAAAGGAGTCGTACTTTTCAGGACAATACCCTAATTAACTAAGAACAAAACTATTTCATCATCTGTTTCTGTTAGCAATAATACATTCGTGAGAATTGCAATTTTTAAAATTTGAATAGTTATTTTGAAAAAAAAATCTTTTTTTCAAGAGTTTTTAAAAATAAATTTAAAATTAAAGCCGAAAAAATCAAACTAATTACTCCCGTTTTAATTTTTACGGGATATGTCATGAAAAGTTCGAATGCTTGTTTGCTATCTGAGATGGATAATTATAAATTACCTAAAAGAAAAAAAATAGAAATTTATGATACCTATGATATAAGCTATCTTAATTATATGTTTAATTATTTAAAATTCTTTGTTTTATCTTTAATCATAAAATTATACTTCCGTAGCAATTTCTATATCTTAAATAGTTATTATATCCATGGATATATTTTAGAATTTGTTTTTATTTTTAAACATTATCTTCTTTAAAAATGTCAGTCTTTCTTTTATTTTAAACAGAAAATGGATTTATGCAACATAACTTTTTCTTTGTTTTCTTTACCTTTTCAGACCTGAAATGGTTTCTTACAATTTGCTGAAATTTTCTGATAATGGAAGGGTTTCTGCTCGTTTATGGATTTAATTTTCCGTCTTCCCCCACTATTTTATTCTTAGCATTTATCTAGTGGATGAAACACACTTGTGTCCAGGTAATAGAACGATTCTTTTAAAATATTTGAATCTGAAATCATGCAACTATTTTTGGCTATAATTTGAGTTTAGAAGAAACGAAAGAACTTAATTTAACGTTTGACTTAATTTGAATATAAATTACTACCTCTTTATGTATGGGGTTAATGTCGAATCAGTACAATTATAAAAATGGCGAAGCTAATATTTGAGGTTTATGGAATTGATAGTTAAGCTAATATTTAAGCTATATTCTTTATAAGTTTTAGGTATTTTTATTTATTTCAAAAATTTAAATCGATACAATGTTTTGTGGTCTTTTTGCTTATATTTTTTATGAGGGTCGCTCATATTTTTAAACTAATTAAAAGGATTAATTTCATTTCAATTTTAAGTTCGATAATTTATAAAATTAATGCTTTAACTAAATTAAAAAATAAAACAACTTCAGAGAATTTCTTTATTACTAGGTTGTTTGTGAATGATCTGAGAAATTATTTTATGTAAGTTAAGTTTGGTCTGGAAGGGTCAACGTCAATTACATTTTATACTCCACAATGCTAGCTTAATAATTCCTCAAATTCATATATATTAGAATACATTATGTTCAAAAATATTCGTGCAGTTTTTTTTTTTTTTTTTTTTTTTTTTACTTTTTCAAAATAACATTTTAATAAATAGTAAATATTATGAATGTCATAAATTAAAAATTGAAAATAATTAAAATTTTGACCCTAGATACTGATTGTCTGAATATCATCGTATGTGTGAACCAATTCCTATAATAAAAAAAGAAATTATTTCTCACTGTAAAAATATACACTTAATCATCCCTCTACAAGCTGTAACATCAAGTAATACATAATATTACAAGAAAAATATTCCATTATTGTTTCCGTTATGTTATTTAATTACTGTCATTTAAAATTATTTATAACTGCTGACTTTTACAAATTTTTGAGGAAATTTTTTTCCATTGATAAGAAATAACTACCAAATTTCTTCTAGCTCACGAATACCTAAGAACAGGGTAGCATAAATAGCCAGGTCCCTTTTATATGTATTATTAAAATTATTTGCATTATCTGGTGGTTATAATTATTTAAATCATGTTTATTAAATCAAGGCTAAAATATTAGCATAAATTTTATTATCAATATAAAACTTCCTCCTTAAGGAAACTTAAAAGTTGGCAGCTATGCGAGTAATATTAAGCATCTCAGGAACATTTGAAAGCATTTGTTTTTACGTAATTTTGATTGTATCGAAATCGTTAACAGTGTAAACTCTTAAAATAAGCAATATATTAAAATACTAATAAAGCTAAAAATAATTTTAATGTCGTAGTAGGAATTGTCCAATAATAGATTTGGATACTACGGATGAACTGATAATATTAATCGGATAACTTGAATAAATAGAATAAGGAACCACTACCAGCAGATATTATTCATTAAAGATAAATTATAGTTAACGAAAAATACAGCAGCAAAATTTACTGATATTAGAAGCAACGAATGAAAATTTTTTATTATTTTTCAATTCATCAACTGACTTTTTTGTTTTCTTTCAAGATTTAATTACATAATAATGCGTTATGGAAATATGAAGTATGTTATAAATAATAAAATTCATGAACATCAAAATTTCAGAAAGATGTAACAGGCCTCTGACGACAAGACGAAGTTATAGTTACTAATATTGGTAAATCTTTATACATCATAAAAAGATAATTCTCGTATTAATGTGTCGTGTATAATCATCTGATAGGAAAAAGTCATGATAGTTAATAAACAAAGAAAATATCTTTGATAGTTAATAACCAGATATCTTCGGCTGTCATCAGCAAAACATTAATACATGTTGTAGCGATGGTTGCCTGTAAATTACTTATTTATTTCTTATTTATTTGCCAGTAATATTTATTTATCATCTCATCTTAATATATTTCTCATTTAATGATATCATTTTGATTATTATTCACAATTTATGGTAGAAATGCTGTTGCTTTAATATAATTATAAAGTAATATTATCTTATAATGCAACATTTTATGAGAAAGCTATTTATTTACCGTTTTACAATTATTAAACGGTAAAATAAGTAATGTTTACTTTTCAATAAGTTATATTTACTTTTATATTAAATTTTATGCAAAACTGTGTTCAGCCAAACGCATGCAGATTAAAGTAATAAATGACAGATAATTATTACAAATTCTTAGGCTATCGAAAGAATTAACTTCTCGCATAATAGTTAAATAACATATAGGGCGAAAAGCATTTAACAAGTTTGGTATTGTAATCAAAATTTAAATTTGGTTTTCATAAAACATGTTCGTGGATAAAATCGCAATGGTAATCGTGCAAAATGATTTGGTTCAAATTTTATCCTAATTGCATCAGGAACTGAATCTGTGTTGAGAAAATGATTGAATCTTTTAATTGAATTATTTTTAATTTTGACGTCTCGCACAATAGTTAATAATATATAGGGCGAAAAGCATTTAACAAGTTTGTATTGTAATCAAAATTTAAATTTGGTTTTCATAAAACATGTTCGTGGATAAAATCGCAATGGTAATCGTGCAAAATGATTTGGTTCAAATTTTATCCTAATTGCATCAGGAACTGAATCTGTGTTGAGAAAATGGTTGAATCTTTTAATTGAATTATTTTTAATTTTGATGTCACAATCTGTCTATCGTCGAGAAACAGAAATGATTGCGAAACCATTGGGGGGGGGGGGGGGGGTTATTGAATGAGGCAGGTAAGAAACGAAATTTAGGGCAAAATCAGGAAATTTTTCTACTGGCCAATGAATGTCCAGTTAATTTATTGTTAACAGTTGTAACTTTTTAAAACATGATGACACTTTTTCAAAAATTAAAAATTTTAAACTATTCAAAAAACTGTTAATACTAATAACGTAAGGCATTTCTTTTGAAGAATTTCTCAAAATATGTTAAACAATACAGGGTTTGCTTCCAAAATGAAGAAAAAGTCTAAGAAGCTCGCATGAAATAAAGTAATTTTCAAAATATTCATATTACTTCAATAAGTCCATATTTATTAAAATAATAAAATGCTCATAAGGATGCATTATCGGCGAAAAAGAAAAAGGTGATTTAGTGGCGACTGACAGACAATTTTTTAATAGTCGTTTGTTATATTTAGTCGCCCTGTAGCCGGCGGTAACCGTTAAATTTGGCCAAAAGAGCGAAGCCTCTTATTAGTAATAGAAAAGCTTGCTATTTAAAGTTACCCAAAATCACCAAAATTATATATTATAAATTAATATTTTATTAAATTATTCAGTCAACAGTAATTAAATTTTATCCATTGCTAAATCCGAGAGTACCTTCCATAATTAATAAATCTTTTTATTGATATCCTTAACACTCATAGAGATCTAACGGGTATTTTTAATTCCTTATTTACTTGAGAGAATCAAATACACTATGTACTAGTAAAATTTTATAATGAGAGCGACTACGTTATAGGGATATATTTGTACTATGTGTTATCGCACAAAACTCTCGATGTTTTTCTAAAAAAAAAAAAACCTGCACTTCTCCTTTATTGTAGGTTGTTGGCAATATTGTTTCACATTTCCCCGCGTTCAAGTACGCATATTCAAGTTCGTGAAACTGAGTATGCGCAATTGCAGAGTTTTGCAGAATCTGGTCGCATGCAGTTTATTTCGAATTCAGAGAACATATATGCGTGAACTAGGGTGGGGGGGGGGCGGATGTGAAATGGTATTGCTAAATCTCTCTATTGTGTCGGTGTTCTCCGCATGTGACAGATAGGTTATTTCAGACAAGTTGGCACTGCTGTGCCAATTTAATTATTTTTTAACTTTTCTAGAAAGAACAGTGCCTGAGAAAACATTGAGTGTAATGAACTTTATTATCGTCGAATCAGAACTAAAATTCTACAAGTAATATTTTCGTTATATACGTTCATTTGACATGCATTCGGCTATTCAGCTAAAATATTCGGAAAAATTATCTTTGCTAAACGTCATTAAGAAAATAAGAACCACGTTCTTATTCAACTTTGCTAAATAGCATTAATTGGTTTTGTCAAAATAATTCCTTCTTTTTACACAATATAAATAAAAAAAAAGAAAATAAAGAAATAAAAAAGGAATCTTCCTGATTGTTCACGAAAATTATAGATTACATAACCTTTTGACGCACCGCTGTCGCTCTCTGTCGCTCTAACTTACAAGTAAAAATATATTTTGTCATTTTTAAAATATAAAAAATTTTCAAATTAATTACTAAAAAAAATCTCTTAGATTATCGGAGTTATATTTGTACTAACATATAAAATCCAAAAGAAAAAAAGAAGTTTTAAATTATTTTTTAATCTATATTTAAAAAATTATCAATAATTAATTTTGAAAATGAAAGAAATTGCAATGATGAATGACTGCAAATTTAAACAAATATTGTTTGGTAGTATAACTTGAAAAATTATTGTTTCTATTGCCGTGTTTAGAAAATTTTACCTTTTACTTAGAAGAAGACGCTGATGTTTTAGGCTGTAATTCAAAACCATAAATTATCAAAATGCTATAGATAATAGACCTAAATTAATAAACAAAAAGAGGAAAAAAATATGAATACAATGTTAATTAAAAATTCTGCGTCAGAGGGAAGAATAAAAATATTACGAAACTTCAATTACGCTTTTCATTGTAAAGGCTTGAGCACTAAATCAATTGAAAAAAATAGTGTACTTTTATTTCTATCTAAGTATTTGTTTTTAAATTTTGGAATTATAGGCATAAATGAATGGTATTATGCTATTATTTCCTAGAACTGTTACATACAAATTAAAAACTAATTCAAAAAATTACATCAAACCCGAAAAATTCCAAAACCAAAAAAGTTTTAGTTACACTTTTCCTGTGTAAAGACTTGTTTAATAAAAAATAAATGCTAGTCTTATTTCTATTTGAGTATTTTTGTTACATTTTAGAACATTAGATATAGGTGTTAATAGAATTGCTAGGACTAGAGAGCCTCACAGATAGATTAACTAGATAACGTCTAATATAGTTTTTGTGTTAACTGCTTCAATAATTTTGCATCATAAAGTAGCCAGAAGCAACTTTGTTTAGGTGAGCTGGATAAACTGTTGTAAATATTACGTTCGTAAAATAAATTCTGTAAAAACCATTTCGATATTTGATGAAGCTCAATTTTATTCTTATTGAAATATTTCGAGCGTCATTGAAGAGTTTAATCACTTTGGGATATTTGGATATACAGTGCCAGTTATTTTTGCTAGAATCGATTACGGTTTTGAAGTTCTGCGAGATTATATTCATTTTGTAACATTTATATTCGAGTATACATATATATATCTATATTATATACATACATATTGCTATGCTATTTGTTTCTCATAAGAGCATGATGATATGTTTGGTGTGATCAGATTACATATTTCTTTTACGAAAAGCGAATATGTATATGAAAAAATAGATATTCTTATGCTAAATGTAGTCTGTTTTTTCCTTATATATAAATGCATTTAATTGTTTTGCACTTTCTTAGAAATAAACTGATATAGTTGGACATATTAGGTAAGATGCTTACAAGATTTAGCTGATGTTTATGTGTCATTTATGTAAACCTTATCAGACAAGAACAAACATGTCATTCCTTCATTGTGAGATTCCTAGTGTAGATTATCAGTGTGTGTCCATTTATGTTTACAAAAATCTTTCTTGGTGTCTTTCTAAGCCAAAAAGATTTAAATTCCTAAATTTTCTTATTATTTTTATAATGCTGCCGTTTACACTACACACTAATGCCTGTTGTATTCAAACGTTTCTTGTTAAATAAAGGCTATCAATTAAATGCCATATCAGTATTTTGTTTCATTCTCTGGTAATAATTCAGTATTTTAATTTAAGTCAGCTAAAATAATTATATAATCTTTGAACAATTATATCCTGAACGATAGTTTACGCTACACTTTTGTCCATCTGTCTTATTTGTCTGATAATAGAAGAGAAAGTTTGAATTTTTTTTTTAAATACATGTGTTTAAGCAGGGCCCAATCAAGATTAATTCAGGCCTAAGGCCCATCAAATTTTCTGGGCCCCTTACAAAATATTTTGAAATTAAATTGCTGAAGAGTAGTCCTAACAATAAAAAAGAATCTATTAAACTGCATGATTCAAGAAATTTTGAAAGCAGACAATTGAAGATTATTTTCCTAAGATAAAGTTTACGCATGTATCAAACGCATTATTTTATTACGCATCAAAGCAAAATATAAAACAATGTTATGTCAAAATGGAAATAATTTGGTGACCACAAACAATTAAAATCAGTGTTTTTGCTAAAAGTCACTGATTAGCTGAATTATTTTTTATTTTAAGCTATAATTAATTTTTATTTCGTACTTATGCCAACATAAAGCTAGCCCTCCTTTCTTTAGATTTAACTATAAGTTTAATATGTATACTAAGATATTAAGTTTATTAATAATAATTCTTATTAAAAAAAATACATTTCAACACAAAAAAGATATCCAAAAAGAGCCAAAATATATCTACTCATAGAAAACTAAAAACACGTTTAAATAATAATTTATTTATATGTAACACATTTTTAAAAAATTAACGTTCATATTCAATGAAAAAGTTATATTCAAAATATTGATACATTTAAAGCTCTCAATGAATTCAATTAAAAGTTTAGTCAAACTCTCAATGGGAGCAGTTTCAATCAAAAACAGATGGCTCTAATTTATCAACAGAAAAATATTTTGATAAAGAATTTCTCTTTTTTTTAAAAAATTTTTTTATTTTTTTTGTTGCTTTCATCATTTAAAGCTCTTTCTTTCATTTTGCGCAACCAGATTGATAATTAGGTTTCATCAATCCAAAACTATCAGGAAAATCAAAATTTCAATATTTTAGAAGTATGTAACTCAGTTAAAAACATTCGTTTAAGTCGTTTGCGTACAAATTGCCCCAATTAAAATTCAGCTGTACTTTCGAATTTGATTAATGCAACGTTTACGTGAACTTGGTTGTATCACGATATAAAAAAAGAAATTGAAATAAAATTAATGCATTTTTTGAGAAAAAAAATTTTTTTTTTCGTTCAGTGTTTAAAAGAAACAGTAGAATTAAAGACTTTCTAATATTTTTTGAAGCCCCTCAGAAATTGGGTTCCCTAGGCCCATGCCTATTGGGCCTAGGTGATAATCAGGCCCTGTGTCTAAGCTGACGTCTCTTTACTTACCTATCCACCGGAAATCCATCAATGATCAATAAGTTACAGATGTAACCAGGGACTAATATTTTATGTATGGATGTAACTAATAGGAATGCGTTTCTATTGGGACTGAAATACGAATCGTCCAACAGGAATAGTGCAAACGAAAATTGTTTGAATGGTAGTGGAACACTGATCTAGTTCAGTCTCTTACATGCACATCTCTAAGTATGACTATTAAATAAAATAAAGAAATTAATTTTCATAATAAAATTGCCAACTTCAAAATGTATTCTTAAACAGGATGTGAGCATAAGCATAAAGCCAATGGATGCAGATTGGGATTTTTTTTTCATTTACTAATAAAACAATAATCATTAGTGATTGACACTCTTTTCTTTTAAAAAAAAAAAGGTGATCAAAATTACAATTAAAGACAAAAAAATTGAAACTTATTAAATTCCCAGTAATAACCAAAAAAACTTAAGCGTGTTAGTGAAACTAATTAATTATGTAAAATTGTCCGGTTTGTTGCTTGTTAATGTATATTTTTGTTTATGATGACTTCTAAAAGTCACCGAGGTCAAAATTTTTATTCAATCTAGATGCTAACTATTCTACTTATACCACTTCATTTACTCCACACTAAAGCTGCACAATGTGTTATGTGTGACGGTCTGGGAAACATCACAATTCTGATCCTCTGCGAAAGGGATGGTTCCCTCTCTCTGGCAGTCCGACGACCTGCGCACGAAGTCGGGAATCGTGCTGTAGAATGATTAAACGACGACCGATACCGCATGCACTCGGTCCCTACTTAGATCAATATGGTCTCCCACCAGCACACTGACCACTGCCAGTGATGCTTGACTTCTGTAATATTTTGGAAACTGTTTTAACAATCAGTCCACTGCGGGACCGTTACTAACAATTAAAACGCGTGCAAGACATGTATAAAAATAACTGTTAATCACCAACATTGATAAAATTTAAATTTATTGTAAAACTACTTCAGTTTCAAAAATGCCTCCAATTTGAAAATCACTGCAAAATTGAGTATTACTGCGTCGAATTCGCACGTACTGCGATGTGTGCATATCGTCGATGTACCCGTGACTGCGATGTGTGCATATCGTCGCCTTGAAACTAAACCATAGTAACTAAAAAAAAAAAAAAAATCAAAAAATGAGATATTTGGTTCATTTTGTGTAAAAACAATCACCCTTTTGGAGAAACAACGTATTATCTTCATAAGTTCCATAAAATTAATTTAGAGAGTAGATAAATCGCTATCGCATTGGCGCGATTCGCTTTCTTGAAAAGTTAGAAATCGCTCACCTGAAAAACTTGCTCTTTTGAGTTACCACGGTTCAGTTTCAAAGCGACGATATGCGCTAGCAGTTCACGAAAAGGGCCACTCTCACTGGATACCGATTTTTTGGCTACGAGAACGTGATTAGTGAATTTTTCACGGATACAATAACTCTTTTCTTGGTTGTTGTTGTTGTTGTTGTAGTTCATTTACGTCGCACTAGAGCTGCACAATGGGCTATTGGCGACGGTCTGGGAAACATCCCTGAGGATGATCCGAAGACATGCCATCACAATTTTGATCCTCTGCAGAGGTGATGGCACCCCTGCTTCGGTAGCCCAACGACCCTCTTTTCTTGGAGAAATCACATTGAGAGAGAATGACCCATTACACACATGTAGTTCTTCAAAATTCACACGTGCAAGAGATCATTCTTACTATCAATGATTTTTTTTTTTCGAATGCGAAAGAGAACCAGATTAATAAAGAATATTTACCCGCGAAAAACTCGCCAATTAAGTCCTCGTTCACATGTGATTACCGAGTGAGAATGGCCCTTTATAGTGATTTCGTATGAAGCATTCTCATTGCATGCGATTTACATATGCAATCAGACATATATGAGATTCGTGCATAGTCTTACACGTAGATTTTTAAAATATGGATGCGTGTCCAATGCAATCGCATGTAGTGAAAGTACTTAGGAGACATTCTCACTGTAAACTAAAATTTCTCACGCGATCATTTTCTGTTAATGATTTTCACATTCAGCGAAAGGCAGACTTTTTATGCAAGAATGAATTTATCTGACTCAAACCTCTTCTGAATGTACTTCATGAATATTCAACGCATTATTTAAATAATAATTTTTGAAGAAAATTTATTATTTCAACATATTCACATAATTGGGTTATAAAATATTATGTAGCTAAAATTCTGAAAGCAAGGATAAAATTACTTTACAATAAACCTTTAATTAGTAATTAAATGTCTTTACATTTTCGTTTTTTTCCCTTTACAATTGATGTGTTATACTGGCTGGAAAGCATACAAATCCTGCCCTAAATTCAATGTTGTTTAATAGACAGTTTAGAACAAACATGCATAAGGACTAGTAAATTTTAAAGAAAAAAAATCAATAGAAACATACGCAACTTCATACTATGCTATCACCGTGTTGTGGAGTATCTTAAAGTCAGACCTACTTAATTTTGAAAGAAGTCTTCATGAGCGTCCTAAAGGATTGATGCTGCTTAGAAGGGGCAATAGGCGGAAAGATACTTGGTACTAAATAAGAAACAAGTGTCCTCACTAAAGCCCCACTGAGCCATTCTGCATCCTTTAAAGATCCAATTGAATAATATTTTTCATTTCCTCATGGCTTACTTTAAATAACTCCATCTGTTTCTTCACAATTTCTTTTGAATTGCTTTCTCCATCCAAAGTTGCATCCCTAAATTGAAAGAAAATAAGTGGGAGGGAGAATTATGAAACAGGCATCATATGTAATCTACTAAATAATATCTAAAGTAAAAAATGAATAACTATTATATGAATCATAACAAACATTATTTTTAAGGGGAGAGCCTAATCTATAATTAGCCTTTTACTATAAATATTATCAAAATCTAACTAAAACATTTGAAAAATTTTGATACATACACAAAATAAATTAATTCTGCTCTTAATAGACAAAATAATTCAATAAAAATGTGTATTTGAGAAAATAACAGCAAAATCCCTATTGGAAGCTCTGCCACCCAGATGTTTTTTAATAAAAACAAATCAATTTTATTGTACATTAACAAATTTTTGTTTATTATTCTTTTCTGTTTATGAAACAAGCATTAAATTTTATCTACTTAATTAATATCTTGAGTATAAAATCAAAAACTATCTTTAATATGAATCATAACATATTATCGTTAGAGAGAGCACGCTCAACCACATAATTAAAGACTTCTTTCACAAAACCTAATTAAAACATTTGAAAATATTTGGTATATATGCTTAGAGTAAATTAATTCTACTCTTAACAGACAAAATACTTAAATAATAATGTGTATTTGTGAAAATAACATCGAAATCCTTATATTCGAAGATCTGCCACCCAGAAGCTCAACCACACAATACAAGACTTCTTTCAGAAATTTTATCAAAACCTGATTAAAACATTTTAAGAAGATTAGTACATTTAAAGAAATAATTAAGTCTACAGTTAAAGAACAAAAGAATTAAATAATAATGTGTGTTAGTAAAAATACCAGAAAGATCCATTCACTCAAAGCTGCCACCCGGAAGTTTATATACAAAAAGCAAAGCAATTTAAACACTGTAGCAAATTTTTTTATTCCTATTTTGCCTTATTTATATATACAGGCATTATACTTAATTAATATCTTACGAAAAACACAACAACTATTTCTAATTTGATTCAAAACAAACACTATTTTTAAGGAGAAAGCACACTCAACCACAGAACACACGATATTTTTACACAATTATCAAAACCTAACTAAAATATATTATTATTATTGGAACATACATAAAATTAAATTAATTCTACTTTTTATTGGTATAAGAATAAAATAATAATGTTTAAAGCTAAAAATTTCAGCAAAATATTTAAGTTTCAATTTTGCCACCCAGTAGTTAATAATCATAAAACAAATCTATTTCATCACACTGTAAAAAAAAAATTTACAATTATTCTGACCTATTTATGAAGCAGATATCACAGTTAATCTAATTCATTAAGATATAAACAAAAAAAAACAACAATTATATATAGTATGTATCATAATAAACACCATCTGCAAAATGAAACAGAACTTACTCACCACCCATAAAAAACTGAATTTTTTTTAATATAAAGACTGTTACAATTTAGCCAAAACTTACTATAAAGTTTATTAGAACTCTATTTTACACGAAGATCGACCGTTAATACTTCAAAAATTTAAGAAAAATATAAAATTTGCTAATTTATTACAAAATGATATCAAAATCCCATAGCATTTCTTACATTAGAGTGCTCACCACCCAATTGATTGTAGACAAAGATCGTGACGTCACGCACCAGTGCCCCATTATCTACGTCATTAAGATACTTCACAGTTTTGATTATTTTATTTTAATCTAAATGGAATGGCAACAGCCCTTCAGCAACCGTTTTCGAATAATGACAACAAACGTGCTAACGTGAATATTATTGTTCTTCAACTTTTTTTTTGTACAGCATTGGACTTATTTAGTATTTATAAAAAAATTACTTAACGAGTGAAGAAAGGTATTCTGTCCGGCATTTCATACATATTACATGGTAAACGTAAAACGTTCCAAATGAAATTTCTTCGTTGAATCTAATTTGCGTCTTCGAAATAAATTCAAGCAATGCCCATGTCTGGAGATTAGAATATTTACTCTTATATTAGTAAATGTAATATATATATTTTTTTTAATTAATGTTTTAAATTATTAATGCATACCTTCAATTTACATATGAGTAATGTTTTGTTCAAAAGAATGCTACACATAATATTTGCATATTAGTGTGAAGAAGCTATTCCCTCAAGGGGTTTACTTTTTTAAAGTAAATACGGGACTCCACGCTCCCGAGGTGCCCTAGTGATGTGTAATAGATAAGGTAAACATAAGTAATAAAAGTATATTTTTTTTACTGAGAGAAAAAACTAAACTGATTTTAACTTCAAATTGCTGCTAGAACCTCTTATTATTAATTTAAAAAAAAAAAAATTGACCTATTTATTTATTTTAAAAGATTCATTATTGATTTAAGATTCATTATTAAATTTTATAGTATATATATTTTATACTAATCCAATATTTAAAGAAAATTATATGTAAAAGTGTTCTTAGTAATTTAGTAAATTTTCCTCAAGTGCTTTACTTCTTTAAATTTTTTTCTTAGATTATGAGAAAATAATTTTGGTGTTTCAAGTTTGAGATTAAACACTCATTTTATCTTTCATCTATGGAATAATTTCCATATTGTTCTGTGGATCATATTTTTTTATTGTCCTCTGTTATGTTTTCATGGTCTATAGGAAAAAAGTTCCAAGAGATAGTACAATTGTGGTCTTATAATTAATAAGTTACTTACAAGTTAATAATTGTTTTCAAGTTTGTTTGAGAGCTGCAACCATCTAACGAATGATGCACATGTTTAACTGGAGATTTCAGTTTTTCTCTTCATCTTCCGAAATGGATTTATTAATGAAAAAGTGTAATGATAGTAATATCTTTATGTGTGTTCTATTTTCTGTGCAAATGAGTCTTTTTCCAAAAATAGGGTACTCTTAGATGTCAATTTAAAAAGAAAAAGCAATGTATACAACGTATCAATATTAGATGCCAAAGCCTCAAATTCTTTCACATTATTTGCCTCTTTCTCACTCTTACAAGCAACTGTAATTTCTGTATGAATATATTTAAGATTAAATATTCATCGACAGACTGAATAAAGATGAAACCAATATTAACTAGAACAATATTAAATAGTTTTAGCTAGATCACTTCGGTATAGGCATTTCTGGCTCTTGCGCAAAAAACATTAAATAACTAACTAACTAGCTACATCACTTAATAATTAAATACAATTATAAACATCAGCTCAGTTTTTTTCACTCCACTCTTGACGGAACAAGAATTGGAATGATTGTTAATGTACATATGAAAAATTAAATAACAGTAAATAATAAAAATATCAAACAACCCTGATGTGAGTAGTCTGAAGCATTGACACCTTAGCACAACAAAAGAAATACCAAAGTCTTACTGAATTTTTTTTATATATTTGTGCATGATTCAATGAAAAGCATTGATTCTATTTTCATTTTAATAAATGTGTAAATTGAATTTTCATCTGAGAGAGGCCATATTGCCTTTGCATAAAATCAAATGAACTAACTAAAAAAAAAAAAAAGAATTTTTTTTTTTTTTGATTGAAAAGAATTTGTAATGCCATATGTTGGGGGAAAAGTCAAATAATTTCAAGCACACACATGTTGCATTCGCCTTAAATTTTCAGCCAAACCTCATTCTCATTGTTGCCAAACCTCATCTTTGCTTGTTTAAAACTAAATGCATGTGGCAGCTTGGCTATTACACTGACTTTAAGAACCTTCCTGATTGTAACTACCTTTAATTACAAACTCAAGTTTTTCTTTTATCTATACATGGAAATAAAAGATGTTGCTTGTCGAAAAGGCGTACTCATGTTAAGATGTTAGCTGAGCATAAAGTTAGTTGCACTGTATTAGTAGAATCCAGATGCTGGGGATCTGAAGATACTGAGCTAAGGAATGAAAATATCCAGCCTTGTATTACTGATAAAAAATTAAGGTTAATTAGATCTTGTAGTCTTGGCCAAATTCATAGTCTTAGCTTTGTGGGAATTAGGCTTTCTTCTAAGTTGTCTATGTTGAAATTCATCAGATGAGGTTGTCCATTGTTACAACACTTGGCTGGCTGTGATTGGTCCTTATCGCAGAGGTAGGAGGGATAGGAACCCATTTATTTCAAGCAACGTGATTTGCTTTTGCAGTTCCTCTGCATTGTTTGAGCAGCATTGTTTAAAATTTGAATAGTGTTATAATTAGTCATTAACACCAATATCAAATGTATTTTTTAAATTAGACTTTCTTTATTTGGTTAATCAAAATAGTTTAAAATGATTGGTTGCTTAAAAAGTTACACCTTTTTTTTGTAATTTCTTATTAAAATGCTATTTTTCAATACGTATATCGGCAATTTTTTCGTTTCTTCTGTTTTCATATCTGTTTGAAAATTTACTGGAGGTAATGCTTTCCTTCTATTGGCTCAGTATCATCTGAAGTTGAGATTGAAACATCTCTAATTTCCTTAACGCCTTCAATTCTGCACTTTCATTCTCGCAAAATGTCATAACACTTTTTATTGTAATGAGAACTGCTATGTGAGGTCAGGACCATTTAACCTTCATATAGACAAAGATTTAACCGTTAATAGACAAAGTAAAAAATGTCATTCCTGTCATTTTCATCTTGGCGCATTGGTTTAGGCATTTATGAAAAAAAAATTTTCAATTTGTAAATTGAAACAATACTTATCAAGAGACACTTTACATTCCTGGCCTTTCCCAATGCTCCCAAGTTAGGGTGAAACAGACAATTAAAAATATGGTTAATTTTTAAACTATACAGGAAGTGATGTCCAACAATAAAAAAATACGTAAAAATCCTGCTGGATATATTTCGAGAAAAGTAGTTTGATAACTATTTTCCTCCTTTTGCTTATACTAAGGACACTGAAATAAAATTTCAGATAACTGATTAAGATTTTTTTTTGGCAATATGTAGTTTGTTACATAATTCTCTGATGTATGAAAATTTAAATTTTTTGTCGATTAGTGATATGTATTATTTTTTTTTTTTTTTTGCACAGTAGTGTTAATTCAAATTTTTAAAAGAAGCCCTTTAGATTAATTAACATTACTCTTTGAGTAATGATAAAATCTTACTGACCTTTTCAATATTACCCTTATGTTTATTTATAAAATGTTTTAATCCAACTAAGTCCTATTTATTGGTTGAATTTTGTTGGTGAAAGTTTTAAGAGATAACAAAATGCACAAAATTCTTGAAAAACTAAAATATTATTTGTACTTTCTAAAAATGCTTCTGCATGTTTAAATATCATCTACATATTTGTGGAATTCCTAAATTGGTCAATGCCCTCCCTTAAACTTCTAAGTAATCTACACTTAAGGGTTATTACCTGAAATCACTGCCAATTTTTCAGGCTAAGTGGTGGCTTTGGGTCTTGCTGTGGATGGGAATGGACTGCACCTGGAACTAATTTTTTAGGCCCATTTCTGTTTCGACATGCCTTTCCGTAATGGACCTGCCAGCTAATGTGGTAGTTCCCCATATATCCACTGCAAGACTCTTGGTAAATTTCCTAACATGGTCTACCTCGAAGAGTTCATTATATACTTTGCTGTTGATAGAAAGTCCTTTAAGTTCAACCTGTAGGAAAAGCGTAGCTTCTTTCAATGAAACAATTTTCATTCTTAGTCTTCCAACCCTGTAAATTTGTTAAGCATAAAATCTAGCACAGTGTGAATTCTTAGGTGTAAAAGAATATTTTAGATGATTGGGAATAATTAGTGTGAAGATATGGGTCACATACGTGTGGGACATTTACGCAATCATTTTGCAGATAAATTCTAATATAATAAATCTTTTTTTATTTAAGACTTATGTTTTAAAAAAGTATCGAAACGGGTTATTTAAGCAAATGTCACGTGTGGGACGGAACTAAAAGGACAAATCTATTTTTTGAAATAAAAAGAGGATTTCAGTTAATTGAAGAAAATTACTGCATTAATGTATTTTTTTACATAAAAAGTATACTTTTCTGAGTGATATGCATTAGTTTTGATTATGTTTTGAATAATATTACTTTTGTAATAATTTTTTAAAATTTGCAATAGGCTGTCATGTGTGGGACATCTTATAAAAATTTTTTCTTACCCTTTATTGAAAAGTAACACATACAAAATTACAAATGAAATTTTTTCATTAAATTTGAATTGGCCACGGTTATTGACAGCTATAGGGGCAAAATTTTTTTTCATTATTTCATCTTTATTGTACGTGATGCAATCAGTAGGAACTGGCCACTTGTACATCCCAGGTGTCCCTGCTTGATGCATAACTGGTATTTGAATCTCATCAGGACTTTTTATGTGTTATTTCCCCTGGAAATACTTTAGGACCAAATAGGACAACTGTCCAGTCTCCTTGGCAAAGATTCATATTTTCAACATACTTTTCATCATTGTGGAGTGGATTATTTCAGTATCATTTGCATAATGCTTGCAATGAATTTCTTTGTCTTTTCACTATATGATGTGATACTGTTTTATCCCTGGGACATTTGATACCTTCTCCCAAGGCTTGTATTCTTAAATTTTCTTCTTTATTTCTTCCTCGGCAACATAAAATAGTTTGGTACTTCTCACAAGAATGAATGCTAATTCAGCAAAATCTTTTGCTGATTGAATAATGAGTCCCCTCCAAGACATTTTTTGCCTGACAAGACGTTTCATATTTCCACCTACACCTTTCCATGTGATGTGGCAAAACCATGCGTCAACTGACTCATAATGCGTGATAATGACGTGAAAAATATGTCTAAATACAAATTTTAAAATTCTATAAAATTATGCAAGATGTTTGTAACTGCAGAGAGGCTTTTAAAACACTCTTTTCGTCCATATCTGCCATGCATCTTGGCCGATTCCATGTAGATGAACCGTCTGCATAAATTAAGTGAAAAAGCATATATGTTCTTGTTGTTGCAGACGGTTTGAAAATATGTATCTCAAAAAAATTTACCAAGAACTACGTGCATGTTGCGTAACCGGCAAAAGTGGATACAAGAACTTTTAGTGGGTGAAAAGGCATGCCCATTTAGGCTACACAATTCTAAAATGTTATTGACAGCTAGCTGCTGTTGACACTCGATAACACGCATATCAAATCCCGTACATGACACATTTAGATCATTAACATAAAGTGTACCAAATACGCCAGGTGGTAAAACATGCAAGATGAGTGAAATATAAACAATGAAAAGTATGACGCTTTAAACGCTGCCTTGAGGAATCTTCAGCCTAAATAAAAAGGTTGGAAAATGTAGTGCCAAGTTTTTCCCTAAAATACCATTTCAACTGTAATTTCTTCAGGAAGATGGGTAAATTATCACGAACTCCCATGTCATAGAGCTTCTTAAGAATTCCGTTTCACCATACCTGCTCGTAAGCCTTCTCAATATCAAAGTAGACACAAAATGGTTTCGTCGAACAAGAGCGTCATGAATTCGTGACTATTGTGCTATAATATCATTTGTGGACCTACCTTTCCGAAATCCGCACTAGAAGTTAGGGATATAATGGTTGTTTTTCAGCGGCGTTAAACATAGCGAACGTTAAGCATGCTGCTGGATGTTAACTGACAGCTGATTATCGTTATAGGGCGATATTAGATGGGTCTTTTGGATCTTTGCCCGGTTTCAAAATAGGTATCACAATAGCATCAGACAAAGATGCAGTATCCAAATGGCGGACCATGCCATATGAAATCTCATTGAAACCAGGTCTTGTGTTTGCAGCTGCTGATAATGCTCGCCGTAATTCTGTATCGGCGTGTATGAAAATTGATGTTGTGGATTTCAGCTTTACGTTTATAGTTTTGAAACTCTAAGCTATCATGGTTTGAAACTAGCAAATGTCTCACCAAGTATATTGTAAATATCATTAAGATTTGAGTAGATGGTACCGTTCTTTATAAACATATAGGGTAATGAACTAGGTGGTATTTGCTCATTTGACTCTCGGCCACACTTTTCTGGGAGAAGTCGTAGATGTTACTGATGAGGCATACCGCTTTCAAGACTCCTGGCTGATACGCCGGATTTCTATTATTATCGTATTAATTAAAGAAATAATGGTAACTTGGCAATTTTTTTTTATCAAATGCGACAATCATTAAAACATCGCTTTCAATGAACATCAGACATAACCAGTTCAACCGTTGCTGTCCCATAATGCTGCGTAATTGATTGCTTTTAGCAATTTTAACTGGGAAAACGTCCGTTCTCCGGTACGATTCGTGATCATCTTATACAAAAATATTCTTAATGCTATTTCAATGTTGAGAAATACCGGTTTTAGGGCTTAAGAACAATTGTTTCGAATAATGCAGGAAGTACAAAAAAACACTGTTTTCTACTGAATTGAAGAAAAGGGTTTAAAATTAATACATTCATTTAAAAAATCAACTATTATGCGTGTTCATATGATTCAATGTCCACTAGATTGCTTCAAAAATGGAAATGACTCTCAATTAATACTTTTATACGCACCTTCAAGTTTAGTTATTTCAGTTATTAATGCGTTTAACGCCAGGAGAGATGCCTCCACTTTAAACTTATTACTTCCACTGAATATGGTGTCCTTGCCAAGTCCGTCATATCTTTGTAAGACGCACACTTCGTGTTGTCTCGTTTAACTAAATATTCCAAATCTGGTTCTTGATTCATAATCACTGGATTTCTGTCTAAGTTATATATATATATATACTTTTTAAGGAATCCAAGTTTCGATGTTGTGCTCGGATGATTGTAGATATATAGGAGTTATCACTCCATACGATAGTTACAAATTTATTTCTAATGTGCTTATTTATTTATTTATTATTTTTTTTTAAAACATCGTTTGTAAGCTTCCCACCTCGTGCTCGCATCATGTTCAACATCATTCACTAATGAATAAAGAGCCTGTTAGATGTTTTTCACAGCCTTGATTTAACGAGTGAACTGCGTCAGACCTAAAGATCACCTGCTTCCTGATAACTGTTTCACATTTTTTTCGTCCGCCAGAAATTGAAGTATTCAACCGGTGAGTTGAATGCGAAGAAAGTATACAGTCTATGTACAAAGTTGAAAAATGTGACTTTTGCACAGAGCTCAGCTGCCTTAACTCCTGCCATGTTAACACACAACGCATGGAACGTAGGTTGCGCACAAGTTTAGTGATAGGAAGAGACCACCCGCGTGTTTGCCGTGCGTGGAGACTCGTGTCCCTGGAAAAGGGGATCCTGGCAGTTGAGGGGCATCTTAGTGTCACTGGGCACCTCGTTAAGGGTGGAGGCTGCTTCAGGGGTGACTCGCGGACGTATAGCTACTGGTTAGCATTGGTGTTAAGTGACGAATTATTGTTACTTGCATCCCCTTAGTAGAACTCCGTGGTGGGTGATGCCGCTGGTAGTAGAACTGTTTTTATTTTCTATGGCTGTAGATATTACGGTGTTGAGTTCCGCACACCAATGCAAAAACAGCGAAACAACTCTTACACCGCATGTATACGCTCGTTATTTCATTATAACATTGACGAATCCTGTCGTACCGAACACATCATTTTCTAAAGTTTCACCATTCTTAATACACAAAGCTCTTCTCTCAGCACTGGGAGAAGTAGCGTCTGTGAGAAAACTACGTTCCGGCGACCTTTTAGTGCAGACAACATCTGAAAAACAAGCCACTGCTCTATCTAATTCTACAGCTATCTGTTCCTTTAAGGTGACTGTCTCTCAAGCTGAATTTATAGAAGACGAAGAAAGTACGATCTTAGAAAACCTGCAAGACCAGCGTGTTGTTGAGGTCCGTAGGATTAAGATTCGAAGGAATGGACAACTCATTCCAACGAAACATCTTATCCTTACGTTTGCCTCTCCAACATTGCCATCTGCTGTTAAACTTGCATGGTATAATTGTCCAGTCAGACCTTATGTCCCAAACCCTTTGAGGTGCTTTCAGTGCCAAAGGTTTGGGCATTCAAAAGCATCTTGCCGTGGTACACCCGGTTGTGCTCGCTGCTCTACTCCAGGCCATTCAGACACTTCCTGTGAGTTATAACCCCTTTGTATTAACTACAAGGGAGCTCATGAAGCTTACTCAAGGAGTTGTCCTAGATTGTCAGAGGAGAAAGAAATTCAATCAGTAAAGTAATGCAGAACCTAACCTTTAATGAAGCCCGTCGAATCGTTACCGCCCGTACACCCCCGTCCGGGCGTGTCGTATTCTACAGTCGCTAAGACTTCATATTGTACTATAAGCAAAGAATATATAAGCGGGAAGAAGACCAGCTCTCATAGGACCCCATGTAAACCTGTTCCTGAGGTGGATGTATTGCAAGGAAAACAGCTTGTCTCCTCACAGATGTCGCCTCCCTATTTTTAACTTATTCAAAAATATTTTGCTTTGAATGAATTATTATAATACATAATTAATAAAATAATTGCATTAAATCTTTTTCCTTACAGCAGCTGAATTTTGTGTTAGGTTGTATCATAGTTTTTTTTTTTTTTGTAAGTCAAATATTTAAAAAAAAAAAAAAAATCAATCTAAGAGAAAAAAAAATAATTCTTCAATTCTTAAGTACAAATAGAAATATATTTCTTAGATAAATGATGAAATAATGTGACATTTTAAAATAATGAGACAAAAAATTAAGTCATCAATTTAAGATCATCTAGTAGAAACAGAAATTTATTCAAATATAAATAATTATTTTACATTTAATCTTGTACATCAACAACAAAGGCTTGAATTTGAATACATACAATGTTCCTTTTAATCTTTGCAATAAATGCATAAATGAAATGAAGGATAATAATTCATTACATAAATTACAGACAAAATCATACATAGTAATACAATAGAATTAATATCTATACACATATAATAGTCATAAAATTAATACTGAGAAAATATACAGAAAATTAGTGAAAAAGAAAATATAGTCAAAAGTAAAATAAATTTTAGCTGTAAGAAATATTAAGGACACAGTCTCTTATTTTCAAATATCTGTAATTTAATACAGGTAATTCACAACATTAATTGTATAATAAAACCTGGAAATATTTTTCCATATCCAATTAACATTATTTTAAGCATTGAAAAAATTATCTACTTATACTCTACGAAAAACTTAAGAATTGAGTGATATTTTTTTTTATTTGTAAAAAAATAACAGAAACAGTTTCAGCAATCAATAGCTTATTTTTATTAGAAAACTTTTCTTATACTTTTGATGAACATTTTCAAGCAACGAAATATCACTCAGTAGGGTGGGTACATTTGAAATATAAAAAAATATCTAACTGTAATTTTCAATCTACATTCCTTTTGATTCTTGGATTATTACTTAAATATAAGATATAAAGCAACTAATATTTACAAGATAGACACAAATTAAAATACAAGAAATCTGGGTCGTGTACAAATATTTATTCGAAACAACTTAATAATAATTTGTGATATAACATTAGCAAAGAGGCATGGGAGACAGCATTTTTTTTTTTCTAACCAAAATGCAAAATACAGGGTATCTGCTACATTTTAGACTCTCAAATCCATGACTAATTCCAAGAATTTAATTTAATTTTAACAATTAGAATAATCATGAGTTTCCAGGTGCGCGGATACCCTGTAAATAATACAGCCAACTAGTAACTACCAGTTCAATAGATATAATAAGACATGAATAATAATAGAATAAGACATAAATAATCATCAAAATCAAACAATACATAGAAAAATAGATGTAAAACACAAACACAGCCAGATATTTACCACCTTATAATGGAAAGTTTTGAAATTATAAAGGCAAATTTAAGAGATAATAAGTGATATATGTAATGTAATGCTGGATTTGATAATATTTTTGAATAATATATTACAAGTGAAAGTTTTTTCTCAACTAAATAATGCTATTTTAATATATAAGGAAACTAAATAAAAATCGAGCTAGTTAATCTTCGGGTAGAACATGAAAAATATAGTATATGAAAATTTTTTTAAGATTTGAGGTATAAAAAATTATGATGTGCTGTCTATGAATAGCAAATAAAATTAAAAAAATTAAGAATTGTAATATGAAAATTATTACAAGATTTTTTTTAATGAAAAATATGACAAGTTTTTTATTTAATAAAAAATATAAAAAAGTCGAAGAAGTTGTGAAAATTATAGATATTTTATTTAATGAACCACAACTTTTACTTTATTTATCTATAATTTTGACTACTTCTTTTTTGACTTTTTAATATTTTTCATATCTTTATTAATATATTTAATTTTATATCTGATCATTAGTTCAGCATAATAATTAACTAGAAATACCCACTAGTCTCTGCTGTGGGTATTGCAGTTGAGCCAGTCATGCTCCACCCGAAGAAGATTATTATCTAGCTCAATTTTTAGATTAGGAAGGTGGCAAATATCAGAAAATAAGCCTGAAAATTTTTTCCCTAACTCACAAATGGTGAGAATTAAATTTTCAGACGGGTATACTAAATCATCCTTAACATCATTAAATTCCTTAAAATGCAACAATAAGGAACTTTCAGTTATGTTTTCGTCAGCCAGTAACAACAAATGACACGCCTCACATTGGAATTGTGCACATGTGTTCTTGGCGACAAAACCAGCAACATAGGCTCCTGAATTCCGTTCACTTAGGTCATAAGTAGTTTTTGTCCCATCAGGCATATCAACCAAAGTATTTATACCATCAGGAACGTCAATTACTTCATTTAGTGATTCGAATCATCATCGTTGGAGTTCAATTCAGATATTTCAGAAGCTGTAAGCACTTCAGTTGGAATAAGAACTGTGTCATTGTCTGGCTCACAATTCGACATTCCACAAGTGCTTATTATATTTTGTGCAATTATCATGCGAGCTCTCTGTTGAAAGTCATGTGCAGTTGGGTGATCATTGTTACCACCCCTGCGTCTAACAACAGAGAAAAAATTCTCAATTGCATCTTGATTAAACCTGGACATCAGTATGAAAGATACCCCATGGTCATTTAATAACCGAGGTACCAATTTCATAGCTGCAGTCAGGGTAATTTGCCATCCCAACTGTGAAGGAAACATAATTGTTTTCCCCTCAGTTAAAAACTCAAGGGATTTTATGAATTCCAAAGATTCAGGCACGGCGCACCCGGGGCCCCGAGCTGGACCTTAGCATACTTCAATTTCTCTCTTGCGACGGTCCTGTTTTGAGTCTCTGACTTTCACATTATAATTTCATTGACCAAGTGAGCGAAATTTATTTTATTTACTTTCAAATTCTGGATGACATTTACAGAAAATTGGTTTCTAGACTTTTGATTAAAGTGTTGCCGTTACGTTGATATATTTATTTTGTTGCAATTCCTTATTTCTTACTTTCAAATACTGGATATCATTTACAGAACGTTGGTTTCTAGACTTTTGATTAATTTTTTGCCGTTACGTTAGTATATATATTTTGTTGCAATTCCTTATTTTTTATAGATTCTTATTCTTATCGTGGTTAACAGATTAACCACCCGCGTGTTCGCCGTGCGTGGAGACCCGTGTCCCTGGAAAAGGGGATCCTGGTAGTTGAGGGGCATCCTGGTACCCCAATACGCTGCTTTGGCCCGTGCTTCAGGCAAACGGGAGGTGCATAGTGGCCCGTATGCATCAATCGGCCAGTCACGAATGTCATCTGTTGGCTAGGGTCAAGCCCGGGGTCACTTACTGGGCACCTCGTTAAGGGTGGAGGTTGCTTCAGGGGTGACTTTCGGGCGTATAGCTATTGGTTAGCATCGGTGATGAGTTACAGATTTATATCTATTTCTCGCATCCCCTGAGTTGGACTCCGTGGTGGGTGGTGCCGCCGATAGTGGAAGTTGATTTATTTTTTCCTATGGCTGAAAATGAAGAGATGGTGTTGAGTTCCGTACACCGACGGAACAACCATTTTACCTAGTTTTATCCTATCTAAATGTCCGATTTACGACCCAGCTAAAGCCAGATTCCTAATATTGACTTCAACCGAAAAAAAGCTATCTACTGTATCCCCATTTCTTGTCCAAAAGTCTCTTGAATCATCAATAGGCAATCCAAAAAATGTTAAACAACTACCCTCAGGCGATTTACTAGCCACATTCACACATCACACACAACAGAGGACAGCACAAAGAGAGAGAGAAATATCCATGCCCAGAGCGGGATTCGAATCCGCAGCCAATGGCTTCGCAGTCAGGTGCGCTAACCGCTCGGCCACCTGCTGGCCGGCTGCATATTTTAAAATATTTTACTGTGTTTCCAGATTTACCAGAATCTCTCAATGATTATTTGTTGCATTAAAAAAAAAAGAGAGAGAATAATAAACAAACATGATTATTTATAATTATTTAGTGAATTTTAAGAATCTTTGCTGTTGGTATTTCATAGAGATTATGTTGAATATTTTCAATGAGTGATAATAAAATATTCTGTTAAGAGGTTTGTTGAAGACATTTAATCTCGTAATATTGACATTTGCTAAGTTTTTCAACATAATGTGAAAAAATTTATTAAGAATGCGATAAGATAGTTTAATTTTATGGTCTTGAATTTGACAGGTAAGAAGTTTACTTCTTAACATCTGTGGCAAAGCATGCTTCTTTAAATTCTCGCAAACATTAGTTAAGGGTAACACTTTAATAGCGTTTTCAACAAACTTCTGTAATGTTGCTAATCAGAATACAAAAGCTGCAGAAGGTTTCTTTAATGCTCCCCTGTCTTAATTTTTAATGAGCTGAATTAAAGGGGTGTTACATTCAGGCCCAACAAATGGTTGTAAGCAATCACCACAATCAAAATAAGCCTCCATGGTACCTAAAATATATCCTGCAACATAAGCCAATGCACTCATTTTAAGCGAGTTTACCTGTACTGATGGTATTTGGTAGAGATTATGCAAAATATTTTCAATTTCGAGAGGTAATAAAATATTCCTCCTATTAGGCACTGATAGTACACTTTTCAGCTTTGGTATCGTTGAAGTTGCACCAAATTGGCTCACATTTGAATAAGGAGAAGATTGCCACCATTCATTTGTCTGAACAAAGATTCAACAGCATCACTGTTAAAATGAGTGGTCAATATATAGTGGTATCCACTCTCTAATAAATTCTTTGTGCAAGACACAGTTGATTCAGTTGTGAGCACAAGTGCCTCATAAGTTTCCTTTGTTAGAAATTTCATTGGAGAATTTTGTCTTTCACAAGCTGTCTTGATTGATTCGAGATAGTCGAGAAATTCTGTCTCAAGCCATTGCAGTCGATCATCATCCATCGAGAAAGGGAAATTTAATGATATTATTGGAATTTTTTGTGCCAATATCATGCAGTTCAAACCATTTAAATATATTTTTCATAAAACATATAGATGCTCCAGCTTGCTTAAATTCTTTGGCTTTCGGGTGCCTAACTTCGTTCTCCATCAAAAATTGTAGAGCTGCCACAACAGGGGGTGAAAAAATTGCAACAGCACGTCTTACATTCATCTTTTCCAAGTTTGTAGGCTCAATATGCTTGAAAGTTAAATTTCTTACAGCCTTATAGTTTCGCCTTTCTGCAAGTTATATAGTTTTTTTTTTACAAATTTTCCAGATATGATTTCTTTACCATTTGTGAACTCTTTTTCTAACAAAAGATATCTTAAATTTTTAATAATGTGGTTGGGATCGAAGCTAAAGTATAGGAATCTTTCAGAATTGCAAGGATGAGGGATACTGAATTTCACCTCTCCTCCGCCAAATATCTTCATCATAGAAACATTTGTCTTGTGATTATCAGTTACAACTCGTATGATAAAAAAACCACATTCCTCTACTTCCTTTAGGACACTTTCTGTGAATTTGTGCAGTTCAGGTCCTGTGAGCTGTTTTGTAAAAAAATATGCACAAGGTATGCATATTTTTGTTGAAAGTCCGTATAAAACAAAACATAGAAGTTTATCAGCATTTATATATAATTCTTATAATCATCTTCAGTATGCCAAAAAAACTGATCCAATTTGCTATCATATATGCATTGAGGCTTTAAAGCCATTTCGTCAACAATTAAAGGAACAGAACTTCTCTTTTCGAATGTTTTTTGCCTCTTCGCATAAGCGAGCTTTAATTAATGATGTGAATCCCAGATCTCCACTAGCTGGCCCAATATATCTCCTTAAAGTTGCTTTTGATGATAGCTTTATTACATTGCGTTCGATGATCCGCCTATATGGTTTAGGCGAAACAGCATGCAAAAGTACACATTCACGTAGAACACTTTCTGGCCAACGTGGTTTTTGTTTGTCGAAGTTTTTTATTTGAGTCAGTAAAAAATCCATATTGTTGCTGCTTAAACCTTCTTCTCTCACAACTTGGGAGTTTTTCAACTGTCGAAAAATAAATGTTATTTTTGAAGTAGTTAAGAAGAATTATTACATCTTCTCTTTTTTTTAGCAATCTTTTTAAACGTTTTATTTCTTGAATTCGACTGTCATATGCTGATCCTTTATCATTGTTTGGGTATTTGCATCTACACTGAAAGGGGCAGCAAAATTCTCTTGAGCATCAATAAGGGATGAAACGGTTGACTCGCCAGAAAAGTTTCCCTGGTCTTCGACGAATTTTCTTTTAATTGGTAAACGTTGTTGTTTATGTGGTGGATATTCAGGGAAGATTAAGGGAACAACACCCGGCTTCAAGCATTGAAATTTTCTATTTGGAATGAAGTCTTCTTCTTTAAAATGTTTTCCACAAACTTTAGATGACGATGAATTAGAGTTTGGAGTAAAGCCTTCTCAAGAAATCGTTTTCAACCACAAAGCTGTTAATGAAGCGTCACATGGTAACTCGTGAAAAAAAAAAAAACATTTTCTTCAGTCTTTTTCTTACTCGATGATTTACAAAGAGGCACGCAACAAGACGACATGATATCTAAATTTCTTTAGACTGCAAAAACAAAAATATTTGTATTGAAAATTTAAAATAATTTGAGGAAAAAACGAACGGCGCAACTGAAAGGTATGTAAATAAACAAAGATTTAACCTCGGCTCTCAGTGCCGCCTAGGGGTGAGTTCAGTTCCTTTTGCAGGTGCAGTCAAATCTATTCACCTCGTTTTCTAAATAAACAGACAGCTAGTTAAGCGGAAGTAACATCCCCCGGTCCGTACGAACTTATTATACGTACGAACCGCTATAACCTTCTTATTATTATGTTTTGCATTAGATTTCCAAACATTGTTGGCGTTTTCTCTTATCTTGATAACGTTTGTTGTTTGGAAATTTAAAAATCCGTTTTATTTAATCGAAATGAGCTTTTCCTATTATCAGAAGTTGAATGATGATGGCAAGAAAAAATAGTCAAAAAAATGATATAAAATATGTGTTATAGAAAAAATAATATTCAGTTGTCTTATCTTTTTTCTGGAGAGTTATTTAAAGTTTAAAATATGAAATACAATTAAGTTTTTAAAAGACACTGGTCTCTAGCAGTTAAATATTAAGTTAAGATATATTTATTTCGCAGGTATACTACTTATTCATGGCATTCTAAAAACATGCACAGCTTAAAACTTGTAACTTTTAGATATGACATTAAAAGTGCAAAATTAGGCTTTATTGTCAATTTGTAACAGAAATTTTATTTTTTTCAAAAAATTTAATTTCATTATGGAAATATTTTTTTTTTCTTTCTTAAATAAAGGCAATATCTTCAATTCCCGCACGCAAACAAAAAAACAAGAGTTATATTACTTCATGAAATTTTCTTAAAATGCATTTATTTTATTTTTCTTTAGATTATTTTATTTTAGATTATTTATATTATTTAAGTTTAATTGTTTAAAGCAGGGTTGGTCAACACTGAGCATCTTGTGCACCACTTTTAGTGTAAAAAATCTGTAACATGGCAATTATTAATATAAATTTTATGTCAAGTCAATAAGTGCTACCGCGTTAATGTTGTTCATTGAATTATTGCACGTACACTAACTTTTATTTTTAGATCAAATAAAGCTAACAAATATTACATATGTTATCTTTAAAATCTTGAAAAATTGAATTGTTTCTAATGAAATTTAAACAATGGCTAACATTTAACCAATCACAATTTTTTGCTCATCATTTTTATATAAAATGAGCAAGAAAATAATAAACAGAAAATTACATTTAATTACTTTTTTTTTAAATGAAACAATTTTACAATTACAAATAATAAGGAGAAAACTTACAAGGATACAAACACTAATGTGATTTCTGTATTTTTTTAATTTGTACTAATTCTTTTATATTAAAAAATGTTTTTAAATTTTTTTTTTCAATTTAAATTGAGTTTGTGTGCCACACAGAATGCTACCTCTGATTTAAAGTAACTTTATTTTTTATATGTCAAATATAGCGTACACGAATCTGAGCTTTTAAGTGTTAAAGTCATGTTTCTCTATTTAGATATTACCTTAAATTTTACATTACATTATGGAAAAGTACCAATTTTATTTTAAATTACGCTTGATGAAATCTTGAAATTTAAAGAATAAGAATACTGTATATATGAGATAAAAAATTATTTTTGGAAAATTTTTAAGAAATATATACAGAAAAGTTCTTTTTGTTGAGATTATATATATTTTTTATACTCAAAATTTCATGCGAGGGATAATATGGGCCCTTGGCTTCATCACTGAGTAGAAACAAATATAGCCCATGTTGAAAATTTAAAAAAAATAGTGTAGAGCTTTATTCTGTAATAATTCCAGGTAATGTTGCGTATAGATCTTTATATTGAGTTATTTAGAGACTTTAAAATCAAACACACTTCAAAAAACCTTTATTATTATTTTTTTTTTATTAACTGCTATGTATTCAAAGAACCTTTATTTAACTTTTATGTATTTTTCCTAAAAATGCCTTTCCTTTTTTCTATTTTTCCTAAATTAATCTTTCATATTTTTTTATTTCCAATTGGCGATCGAAATGGGCTGCAGGTGGCGTAGAGCAGAACTCTCTACCTATGGCAACACTTCCCATGCTTTCCCCATTAGCGTGTGGAAAGTCATAGAGGAAGGAACTACGTTAGTTTCTCTCTTGATTTTCAAATAGATTAAAATCTTTTAACTTTGAAAACTTTATAGAACTGAGAACTACATTAAACATAGTTCTAAAGAAAAGTATCACAGAAATTTTAAAAAATATTTTTATTAAATAAAAAGGAGAAATATTAAGAAAGGGGAAAATATTGTAGTACATTCCTATACAACTGAAAAGAGGAGGCGAGGGAAAGGAGAAGGGCTAAAGTCATGAAACCGGTCTCTCCCCAGATGGCGTATTCGAGTGTTGCGATCGCCAATGGCAGGGCATAAACAAGAAATAACACAGAATCTTTCATATTAATCAACTAGGACTGAATCAGCCTAAGTAAAAACATTAGAAAGGAAATAAGTTCCGGTTGCTACGAAAGTTTATGCGGACCATTACGCCAGCATGTGACAGCAGATAGAGTTTAGCCTTGATTTTACAAAGCACTTAGATCACGTGACTCGATTTTACTCTCGAACTCAAACTGTTTCGATTTTCAATACTGCTACTGTTGTCGTAATAATTCGTTAAAATAGTACATATTTTGGAATAATATTTCGGTGTTCATCGATCATGCGCAGCATTGCAATCTGTTCCGTCATTCTGTGTTATGTTCGATTGTAGTAGATTGTAAATATTATTCTTAATTTATATCAGTCATCTGTTTTAAGAAACAAAATGCCTTTGTTTAGTTATTCCGTGTTTGACCCAGCAGTTGGTAAGTTTTATTTTTACCTCAATCTAGCATAAAGATATTGACTAATTGTGTTGTGTTTAAAAGAATATCAAATTGTTGTTCGTGAAAATGACGATCTTTTAAATTTTCTAGTCGTTGTCTTTTTCTTCTGATTCAAAACCTTAGAATTTTCTTTAGTCGTAAATGTGATGAAATAGCTCTTCTGCAACTTTAATTTCTTGCACTTCTTTTCTAGAGAAGGCAACTAGTGAAATGAATACCTCAGAAGACTGGGGAACTATACTAGAAATTTGCGATAAAGTCGAAGTTACTCCAAATGGACCTAAAGATTGTCTTCGATCTATTGTCAGGAGATTAAATAGTAACGTACCTCATCATGCAATGCATGCATTAACTGTAAGTAAATTCTCTTCTTACTTCTGTCTTTCGAAAAGTAACAATGATTAAATGAAGAATAATTACGTATTTTAAGATAGCAAATTAATCAAAATCTGATTCAAGCCTTTCTGAGCAAATTTGATCCGATTTTTTCTTTCCTATTTTTGCATGTTTTAAACCAGGTTCAGGATATGGCGTAGCAGTTTGATATCAAAGTGACTTTTAATGCTGAATTTAATTTTGCATTTCTGTGAAACAGTTCGTAGAGGTTTTTTGATGTGTAATTTTACAGAAAAACCATAACTTGCAATGTTTAATTCATCTTTCTACTTCCTTTCCGTTTGTTTTGTTCGTTTTGCCTTAAAAATATGAGAATGCAACAGAATGGATATTAATAATCACCTAAATCTTCATTTCTGGTTTGACTCTTATAGTTATTTTCTTTATTGCTAAACCTGTTTTTGTATCTCTTATTTATAGTAAACCTTCTCTTTGAAATACGCAGCTAGACAAAAGCTTATATGTATAATATGAACTAATAATTAAAAATCAAATTTCAAAAACAGTGTCAGGAATTAACACTAACAAGTGCAAAAAGAAAAAAAAAAGCATACGCCCTCTAAGAAAAAATATGCTATTCTGTGAATTTTTTTGTGTGCGTGTGATGTGGATATATCTCACGTATTTTATTATTATTTTTTTTTTTTTGCATTTTAGCTTCTAGATGCTTGTATTAAAAACTGTGGACGTAATTTTCATCTTGAAGTCTGTTCCAGAGATTTTGAAGCAGAAGTTAAAAGGCTTCTAAATAAGGTATGAGTATGAAAGATTTTCTTATTTAAATGTTTGCTAACATCTGGAAGTTTCATTATCTTATGTGAGCATAAAATTATTATCTAATAGGGTCATCCTAAAGTTGTTGAAAAACTCAAACTCCTGTTGAAAAAGTGGAGCTGTGAAGATTTCAAAAGTGATCCACAATTAAGGTGTGTGGTTAATTATATTAAGTGCATTTTTAATTCCATTTTTCCTAGCTCTTATTTAATGTTTAAATTTGATCAGAAACATTTTGCATTTATAATCGTTAATCAATAGTGAAGCTCTGAGAGCGTGGGTGCTGTACGGAACCAATCCAGTTCTTATAATTGAAGGAGTAAATGTTGTGTTTATTGAAATTGAATCATAACGAAAACAATTTGTTTAAATTTATAGCAAACTTTTTGCCATTTGTTTATCAGTAGATTTTGATGTTATCCAATCTTTAAAGTTACCACTTCACACAAAATTCTAATCTCAAAAGTAATTGATGCTACACTCATGGAATGTAAAATTAACTCTAAATTCTTAGTGAGAGATTCTTTGCTGCATAGACATTTCTTGATAATTTCTATGCTAGTATATTTTCTGAAGTCATCATTAGGCTTATGGTTTGTTAATTTAAGTAATTTTCTTACAAAAGGTATTGTATTAAGATACAAGCTCATTAGAAAGAATGTCTCTAAAGTCATAATTTTTTTGCAGAAACTATATGTTTGTGTAATTGGTCTTATATCTTGTTAGATTAGTGCCCTTCACGACAGAAATAAAAATATTCAAATAAATATAAGAAGTAATAGTATATTTTATATCGACTTACCCAAAAAATATATTTTTCACTATTAGGATAATCTGAAGTTCCTGATTTAGGTTATTGCTATCTCTTTTCATAAAATAAAAGAGCATTTTTTTCCTAAATATTAAGTGAGGTATCATTCAAAAGGAGCAAGGAAGGTTTTACGATTACGGTCCCGAAGCATCACTTTCACGTGCCCATCAAAGGATGCCGACAACAGGTGTCTTTCCAAGAATCAAGGGAGGAATGGAATGCCCGAAAAGAACTGACCAAATTGCAAAAAGAGCGGTGTATGATTAGGATCAGGAATTAAGTGTGTGACTCGATGTCACATGCATCCTTCTCAAGAGCACCATCGCTCGGTCCAATTGGTGCCATTATTTTGAGGAATAAAGCTTGTTCCTCCAACTTTCTGAAAAAAGTTTCTTTTAAGTTTCTCCAATTCCGCTATAGTGTTTTGTATTTTTGGTTCTATCTATCCTATGTCTATATTTTCCTGCTGTAAGCTTAAATTAAGATGAGTGACTGATGATAGCACATCACGTAAAAAGTGAATTAATTAAAAAAAAATCATAACTCTGAAATTGTTTTAGTAAACCGCTGGCAGTTGGCCCAGAAAGCTGTTTTGAAGATAATTGTTGTAGCTTATTCCCTATATTGAATAAATTTTTTGCATTTTTCAAACTAGTCGTTCTAGCTGAACTGCTTTTATAATACTTATAAGTATTATTTAGAATCTTGTCCGCTTTAACAAACCTTTTAAAGCACTCAAAGCTAGTCTTTGTTGCCAATGCCAATCTGTGGTTCATACAATTTACAGATATTATTCTGTTCTCTTCTTTTTAATTTTGTAACTACTCCCTCATTTTCCCCTACCATAGCACTGGCTATGTTACTTAGGAATGCAGACATTTTATTTACAGAACCACAGTCGTTGACGACTTCGAATAAGGCTGATAAAATTGTGTCTGTCTTTCCATCTGGCAGGCTACAATCTCTTACAAAAGAGTGTTTGGCTTCTCCATCTTTCATGTATATTTTGACTTTACCCATATGTTTTTTATTATTTATGTCAGATGTTTCATCTACAGCTACAGAAAATAAAAGGGCTACTGTTGATATCTGTTAAAATTTCTTCTTCCTGAATGCTGGCCATGCACTCTCATAACTCATTGACAGCTGTGTAACTTGTGTATACAGCATTGGATCTTGTGCCACTAAAACCTACATTCAATCAATCAATCAATTATTATTTATGTCAGATGCTTCATCTATAGCCACAGAAAATAAAAGGGCTACTGTTGATATCTGTTAAAATTTCTTCTTCCTGAAGCACTCTAACAGGTCTTGGAGTGCAGATCGTATTGCCCTATTGCGAATATATCAAGCGCTGTTGGATCCCAAGTCATGTCGGAATCCCAGGCAATGACTTGGCCGATGTTGCTGCATGATCTGCTACAAATCTTTATTCTCTGTCTATACCTTTCTCAGATATAAGAATGCATGTAAGACAGCTAATAAAGTCTCTATGGTTACAACAGAGGGATCTCCAATTTAATAATAAATTGCATACTATAAAAACTGATTTAGATCCACTGCCTGTGTTACTTAATCGTAGGGCAGACGTCATACTCACTAGTCTCCGAATTGGCCACACTTGATTGACCCATCTTCACTTGCTGTTCGGTGAACCCCCTCCTCATTGCAATACTTTCAACGTTTTACTCACAATCCATCACATTCTTGCCCATGTTTTAACAGTTATCGTCTTACCTTTTCCGGTAGTTCTGTTTTGTGCATAAGGGATTTGTTAAATAAAGCACATGATTCTAACGTCTTTGCATTTCTACGTGCGATTGGTATTTTATATTGTATATAATTGCTTTTACCCAATTTCATTTGCATAGTATTTAATTTTAACGTACCGTTTTAACCAGTTTTATACAATTTTAACCAATTTACGCCTTTCTTTGATATTATTGACTCCTGAATGTTTTGCGTGTCATGTATAGTTTTAACAATATAATGTATTTTGGCTAAACAAATAAGCTTTACCTTACATTAGTTAGAGAAAACAACCGTTTGTTTGGCGCAGCATGTCCTTTTCTGGACCTTGTGCCATTAAACCCTACATTCAACTCAACTCCTGAAGCACTCTAATAACTCATTGACAGCTGTGTAACTTGTGTATACAGCATTACTATTTATGTCAGATGCTTCATCTATAGCCACAGAAAATAAAAGGGCTATTGTTGACATCTGTTAGAATTTCTTCTTCCTGAAGCACTCTAATAGCTCATTGACAGCTGTGTAACTTGTGTATATAGCATTTTTCACTTTCTTTAATGGTTTTAAAATCGTATAGTCCAGATCATCTATGCCAAGGCTGTCCAACTGCAAAGAGCCCACGGGCCAGAATTCTGGTCACTGATCACCTGGCGGGCCGCAGTTTGAAAAAGTGGAACAATAACCTCTTATTCAATAACAATTAATAGTTGAATTATTATTTATAAAACAATGGAACAGAAGGATTATAAAACAATTTGTTTACATTTTAATGGGAAAACTGAATCAAAATGCTTAGCCATTTTGCTATCACCAAATGCTTTTGCCATTTCTAAGCACACTTTTTAACAACGACGCCATCAGTGTAAGGTTTTTTCGCTTTAGCAAGCTCAAGTGAAATTGTATACGAAGCATGCAAAGCATTGTACTGATAAGATTTTACTTGAGTAAACATCCCAGTTTGTTTTTGCAGTTTTGATTTCAGTTCTGAAGCTATCAGAGATATTACTTCTCCTTGATATTTACTGTGGCTCCCTTCGCGAAGACTCGCGTAATGCCTTTTGACTTTGTACACAGCCACAACTTGCATACTAATCAAGCACTGGAGTTTGTCCTTTCTATTCGTGATGAAATACTGGGTTTCCCAATGGTCCTGGAACACTTGATTCTCACTATCTAACGCGAGGCAATACTATTGTATAACACCAGAGTGCAGGGTAGGACTTGCTCTTGACTTGTAAATGTCCTGTACCTTTTTCCCCCAATACAATGAAAGGAGTGAAAGAACGATTAAGAGGAAACTTCGGGGATCTCGGCTTGACCAAGAATGGCAGTCTCGGATGCTTCTTGATACCATAAAATTTCGAAAAAAGAAATATGCTGAATAAGAAGTTGGCAGGCCGCATAAAATGTGTAGGCGGGTCGCCAGTTGGACAGCCCTGATCTATGCAAAAGTTTATGAAATTCTCAAAAAATAGTTTGTGGCAAATTGTGTTTAATTAAAAAAGTTAAGGCACTTCATTGCTGCATACACAGCCTTAAAAGTTTTTGTATCTTCATTCGTTGCTGAATCGTTTAAATTATTGCATGTAACATCTGTTTGAGTGGCTATTGCCTCAAGATGTGACTTTTCGTGAGCTCTAATTTTATCTAAAGGGATACTTATACATCCCTTCTCCCACCAACGTAGAACCAGAGTTTTTCTTATGTTTCATGCATAGTTTACACAATAAAATTTCCCTCCCATCTGTTCTGCAATGCAACCAAGTTTGATCAAATACAGTTTGATAGAATTTGATCAAATGTCATTTCAATAATTATTTATGTATCAACTTGTTTTACTTTTAATATAGACCTTTTTTTAATTATTTAATTTTAAAAAAATTTTTGTATTTATAGCCTCATACCTTCATTGTATAATTCTTTGAAGAGTGAAAAAGTAGATTTTCCTTCCACAGAGGTATAATTTATGTTCATTATTTTTCTGCTTAATTTATTTTTAAACTAATAATCTTCGAATTTCATTATCACTTCTTGTGCTTTAAAATTTGTTTTTTAAGTATTTATGTAAAATTTTATGTTATTGAAAAATTCTCTTAAAATGAAATTGGTTAATTTATAATTAAATAAAAAAATAGTTCAATATAAAACAATCTTTTAAAAAAAATCTATAACAGCATGCTTTGCAGATTATTTAGGTATGCAAATTTTGAAAAGATTTTAAACTTTCTCTGCTTCCCTAAAGAATATCAATGACAAATTGTTGTCTGCATGAGGCTTGCATACTCAGTTAGGTGTGGAGAAATTGTCTTCAATATTTTTATTATTATTCCTTCAAATTCCTTGAATAATATTTGTTTTAAGCATTTTCTTTTTCATTAAATAGATTTCAAAACATAAGAATAGAAGGTTATTGAAAAATTTGACGAAGTATACTTTGGTATAGGGATACTTTGTTTTAAGCTCACTAATTATACTTTTTGCTGTTAATCTCAATGTGTTTTTTATTTAATGTTGCAGGCTCCTGTCAGTAAAACATCTACACTAAGATTAAAAGAAACTTCTCAAAAAGAAGAGGAAGATTTAGCCAAAGCTATTGAACTTTCTTTGAAAGATTCTGGATCATCTCCTAAATCCCATAGCTTATATCCATCAATGTCTAATTCTGCGTCTGCCCCTGCTCCTCCTAAAGCTGCTAAAGAGCCAAGAAAGGTTCGAGCTCTGTACGATTTTGAAGCAGCAGAAGACAATGAATTAACATTTAAAGCTGGTGAAATCATTCTAGTTTTAGATGACAGTGATCCTAATTGGTGGAAAGGATCAAATCACAGAGGGGAAGGATTGTTTCCTGCAAATTTTGTGTCTGCAGATTTAACCTCTGATCCTGAACCTGGTACGCTATTTTATAACTATAACAAATTTATGATTATAATTTTTTGGTATTACGTTATTTTAACAGTATCAGAGAAAACAAGAAGATTTCAAACCTTTAGCCATTATTAAGACTAATATTTATATTAAAATTGTTTTCTAGCTCACTGTTAAGTTAGAATTCGTGTGGAATTCAAATTTTTTAAATATTTGAAGCTGTTTTTTATGATTTGTGTTGTCTGACACAATGACGTGATTTTATTTTATAACTATGGTGTTAAACAGCAGCTGACATAATTTTGACAGCTATCAATGTTCAATTCTGTAACCTTGTAATTTTGAACCTAATCCAGAACACAAGGAAACTTAAGATGGAACATGGAATAGAAGATTTAAAGAAATTTGCCTTCTTGAAGGACTTTTTAATAGGACTAACCTTCATTTGCGCTGCATGGAGAGAACCACGAAAACCTCCCACGGTTAGCCTGACGGCAAGGGGGACTCTTATAAAATCTAACCCATGATCTGTCTATCGCTGAAGATATTTTATATCAGTACTGTGATTGGTGCGAGTTGAGTGTGGAATTTGTATTGACCAGTCATCATTGGGATTTAAACCGGTTCACCTCCTAAGAAGGCGAACGCTCTATTGCCTTAGCCACTACAGCTCCAATGACATATGATTGATGCTTATCGCATATGTAGCACATCAGGATTCTCCCTAAAAGTGTTTAGAAAGGCCCTTTGATATACCCTTTTTGTAAAAATAAGCCACCATCTGCCATAAAAACACTGCCATGTTCCTTTAAAGAAAAATTAATTATCTGTGTCTATAGTAGGGGCGCACAACTTTTTTAAGTGAAGGGCCACACACATATTTAGAGATGTTAGCGGCAAATATAATTTTTATCGAAACATAAGTGTTTTAAGCACCAAATATTTTTATCAGTATATTTAATAACATATTTGCAGAAAATTAAATGCTTTTACCTATTTGAATTTATTTAACACTTAAGCTTATACATATTTTTAAAAATCTTATTCCATTTTTCACAATTTTCAAATACACACATATAAACATTGGGAGGGAGTTATAAATTCTAACCAAGAAAAAGCTCATGGAATAAAGGTGCAAAAAACACATTTTATGGAGTTATATAAATCTGTATTAAATATTTTAATGAAAGGAAACTTACAATGTTTAAACAAAAAGAAATATTTTGCATTCAAAAGTTCCCGCGGGCCGCATGTGGCCTGCAGGCTATAGGTTGTGCACCCCTAGTCTAGGTTTAATTCTGGGTATTATTACAAAGATTTTTTTTTTTTGTAAGTTTCTTTTAGATATATTAAAATTTTGTAAGTTTCTTTTTTTAAGGAGGTTTAAATTTTCATTTTCTCATAATTTTCAGTTTAATTTATAGGAAAAAACTTAAATTGTTTATCAATTAATAATTTTTTTAGCTTACTTTTTTTGTAAAAAAAATTTTTCTGCATGGTCATTCTTTTTTAGCATACCTTTATTTATTTTTTTTAATTACAAATTTTTTCTTATTTTAATAAAGAGTGAGAATTACTCTCTGAATTACACACGCTAAATAATATTCAGAGATAATTGATTCAAAGATTTTGAGCATCTTATATGCATTGAACTAATGAGATTTCAGTTACAGTATCTAATTGAGATCATTTTTCAACGTCTTTCCACTGCTGTGTGAAATAAGACGATGATAGTACTCCTGGGGAAATTTCTTTTGTTGAGTTGATGGAATCTCACACATCTGTAGAAACGGGATGTAAGCTTAGAATACAGTAGTATTATTAATTTGGAAAAACTGGAGATGTTTCTAGCGACAGACTGATGCTTACACAGTAAATATATGGGTGGGTATGTGGTGTTTCTTGATTTACACAAACTGTTTTGGTTTTAGGCTAGCAAATTTGCTGAATCTAATCTTCTGTGCTGAATAATTTTTCAGAAAAAAAGTATATGGTTCTCCAAGGGTAAATAAGAGAAACCATTTTTGTATTCTGTTTTTCTAGCTTCAATACATAAGTATCAAAATCCTGACTTGATATACAATCATTTGTATAAAAATTGATTCCTTTGTGGTTTCATCAATACAAGTATTGTGAACTTGTTTGTTAGAGGCAAGAGCTAATTTGGGGGACAGTTGAAATGGTATTACCTGGAGCATGATTATTTCCAAAGGATTTAAAGGGCTACTTATAACTTTATTTTTCTTCTTTTCTTTGAAGTTTTAAAAATATATTTTGCCAGGTTCATTCATTAAGACATGAGTGACTTCTTTTCTGAAAGTTGAGATGTATGAGTAAATGTAACTATACTTGACAATATCTACAATAGACATATTTTAGCATTTCCAAGTTTTTATTACAAATAATGAATTATTATTTTATTACTATTATATGTATATATATTTGTATATATTTTGAATAGTTAAAACAGAAAGAAAAACTGTTCAATTTACTGAAGAAGTTAAAGTTAAGACTTTTGTTGAAAGTGAAGAAGAAGTAGAAATAGATGAGGTAATATAATTAATATATATATATTTTGGTATCACATTTAATGATTAAAGATTTTGTTTAAATGTTAATGTAAAAACATAGAAATTTAAGCTATTCATTACTCATGTTTTAGGAAAAAATTGATAGAATGTTGCACTTCTTGCATGAAGCAGATCCCACAGGAGAAAGGCCGGATTCTGAAGAGCTTCGAAGTTTAGAAGGTATTTGCCTACTATAAATTTGTAACTTTTTTTTCAGAAAATTAATAATTTTTATTGAAAATAGTTCATTAATTTCTAGTATAAATGGACATAAAAATTATTTAAAGTTGAAAAGGAGAGGTACAGTAATTTCCGGTAAATAGGCCGTACCCGAAAAAACATTGCTAAAAATTTAAATTTTCATCTTAAAGACCGCTCTTTCGTTTTTACGATCGATCATCGATTTTTATCAAATATCACGTGCATGAAAATACACATAAAAAATAATCTTTAAAACATAAACTCTATACTTAGAAAACAGTTATTGATAAATCTTTTTTTTTTTATGTATATTCATTATATTATCATCATAATTTTTATGTATAATTATCATAAAAAGAAAAAATTGAGAATGATACTTACTTACAGAAGAAACATGTATAACAAATTAAAATCATAAGTTGAGGATGTGTAAACTATATAAAAAAAAAACTAATCACAAAATAAATGTGCATTTATTTATTTATACTTTTCAAATATTTTTGAGCATATATCTATTCAAAACCATCGAAATCTGATTCTTCACTGTCAGAGCAAAACAAACATTGTAATTCATGATCTAGTTCATTTTCTATATCATCTTCTTCATCCGACATTAAGGAAGGAACATTTTTTACGCAAAAATCCAGTCCTGCATCCTTAAAACCTGACGTTATAGTGGTTTCTTTAACCCTTTCCCAGGCGTTCGACACCCAGCAGGCAACTTTTTCATAAGTTGCACGGCGCATTTTTCCACTTTTACTATAGGTATGCAATCCATTGCTCATCCATTTTTCCCACTGACTATGAATTTCAACCTTAAATGAATGATAAACCCCTAAATCAAAGGGTTGTAATTTTTTTGTCAAGCCAGCTGGAATTAAGGCAAGTGATGCGTTTACCTTTCAACATTTGCTTTTCACAGATTCGAGAAGGTGGGAAGTCATTGAATCCTTTAGAAGCAAATCTTTGCTTTGAAAAAAAGCCCCAGGTCGTCTTCTCCACACCAGATCCAGCCAATCTACCATAATTTCATCACACATCCAACATTTTTCATTTGCTTTCACAATTAAGTTAGGGGGGAGGAATTGCCTTTTAGTATTGTTTTGCGCTTAAAAATAATCATCAGACTTAGTTTTTCCCCATCTGTTGTACAGGCTAATACGCAAGTAAACGATGTTTTTTCGTTTCCACACTCTTTGTTCCTGTTTTGTCAATAGTTCTGCTAGCAGGGCAATCAAAATGTCTACGGTGTTTCATCCAAGCTTATAATTTGAAAGGGAGAAAATTTTTCCACATGAATGAGGTTTGTCACAAATTTCAAGAAGTCATTTTTTTCTCCTCCCAATTTTCTGGAAGTTTTTGTCCAGCAGTGGTCCTTGTTCTGACAGATATCTTTTTTCTCTTCATAAAACAATAGCATCAGCTTGGGACACCTTTAAAACCCTGAATGTCCAGCTGGTTCGCAATTAATTTTGCTTGTAGACACTGGAAATCCTCTCTCTCTCTCGCTGTTCTTCAATCCATTTCGCTAAATCATTTTCCAATTGTGGAAATTTTACAATTTCAGGCCTTCTTGCACGATTTTGCTGGGATAACTTTATTCGCTAGCCATCTGCGAACAAATTTTTCATTGACTTCAAAATCACGTGCAGCAGCTCTGTTACAGATTTGTTCTGCTCTAGCAGCAACTTTTAATTTAAAAGCTGAAGTGTATCTTTTACGATGTTTTGAAGACATTTAGTTTTTAGTTCTTTAGTGTTAGACAAGTATTATACTAAAACTATAGTATTAACTTTTGAAAAGAACGAACGATAGTTAACTTCAACGAGAAATGCAAATTCCTAAATGTCAGTTTTACGCTCACAATTTTTTCATGCTTTGAAAACAAGGGAAAGAAAAGAAGGCGTAGCTATAAGATAAAAGAAAGAAGGAAATGTATGAATGGAATTCTGTAGAACTAGTAGAGGAGACGAACTAAAGAATGTGATGAAAGCCGTGCAATATGTTGAAATACATGCAGGCCCCCTTCCCACAAATTCCCTTTCCACGCCTTTTTTCTAGGAAGAGTAACTATTTCATTCACTAGTTGCAATAGTAACGGTCAAATGTAACAATGCATTTGAAATGTAGACCCTTCAATGACCTTCAACTTTCAGAAAAAGAAAATGATTTGCTAAAGAGGAAATTAATGATCACAGCAGTCATAGGAGGGGCGGAACTTGCACAAGAATTCTATGATGTCCAAAATATTTATGACATTCACAGCCCAACATAAATTTAGTGTGCGTAACAATAGGAATGAATCACTTCCCTCTCCTCTTCTAACAGTGAAATGTTTCAAACTCGGAAGGAAGAGATAAAATCTTTCTTTCTATATAGATATATAGGAGATAGGTATATAAGAAACATCCGTAAACCTAGTGTTAATGAAACTATATTTTCATTTAAAAAAATAAGAAAGAAAAACGTTTCCAGAGTAAACATTACGAATTAGGTTCGTTACTTCGGAAAATTTTCAGTAAACATCTGTTTTTGAATAAATCCACCGTGATAAAAAAATTCTAATGTGTGGCTTGGGATAAATAAATGTTAAGCATAGGCTGCATCGACATACAGGCCCCACATCATGACAGCCCGACTTTTAAACACGTATAGGCAGGGGTAGAAATTTTTTAAAAAAATTACTGGTCCATAGGATCAGTAACTAAAACATTTTACTAGTCCGCACAAAACTTTACTGGTCCGTCTACGCGTTCCGCGTACGTAAAAATATCAATAAATTCCGTCTACGCGTGCGTAAAAATATCAAAAAAATTTATCTAGATTAACAATTTATTTGCATCATGTAAAAAATAAGTAAGTAAAATATAGTCTGCTATTTTCTGAAACAAGCTTTTTTCCTTTCACCACTTTCTAACCATAAGGCAACTGCTGGTGTAGGATCAAATAATTCAATGTTAGGACTGTCAAGATTTATTCTCATCAAATCATTCAATGATTCTGTGGACAAGCAGCTACGCCAGTCAGACTTGGTTTCATTCATTATACTAAAACCTCTTTCACATTCTGATGATGTGCTTGGCAAACTTAATAACACGTCAATTAGTGCCAAGATTTGGGAATGTCCAATATGATGTTGAACATTAATGTCTTTCCAGGTTAAACTGTTTGGCTCATCCCTTCTTGAATAAAGTGCCTTTTTTAGTGTTTTCCACTCAAATAAGACATCAGATGTTTCAATGCCAAATTTTTTGAGTAATTATCAAGCACAGCATTTATTTCAGATTCTCCAAAATCTTTTGGGCAAGGTTTCAAGGGCCATTCCTTTAAAGATAGGAGTTTACTTACAGAAAGTAAGCTTTGATCAATATCAACAAACCGTTCTTGCAGCTGTTGAATTATGGTATCGATGAATTGGTGAAAATGTCTTTCTTTTCCTTTTATATTCTTGTTTCTCTTTTTTTTTTGTCGTCAGAGAATTTAAATTTGCTCATTTTATCATTAATTTTTGCTGTATCTTCTTTGAGGTCTTCCAAAGACTCTTGCACAACTCTTACACATGTATATGCATGAAATAATGTTGTTGTTCTTTCTTGGAGTGTTATTGACACTTTCTGCAAGCAGCAAACAATTTCACTTAGTTCTAAAGCAGCATAAATCAGTGAAGGTGTAGTCAGTGCTTTAAAGAGACCTGGGGAGACAGCAGCAGAATCAGTTTTTGATCTTAGGGAACAGTTTTCTAACTGCAATTTTACAGCCTCATACAATTCCCAAAAATTATTCAGGGCCGTGTTTAGATGGGGCTCCCAACGAGTTCCACCAACTCTGGTTGGAACAAGCTGTTTAAGTTTAAGTGATTCACAAGCTTCTTTCAGCTCTGCTCTGTTCAGAGGACTGTAGTAATAAAATTTGTAAAGTTTGAAGAGCATGTCTTCGACATTTTGATACACTTTAAATTTTTTTAAGGTATTTTTGAATGCAAGTTCCAACCTATGAGCCATACAATGGAGTCCAATGACTTCAGGTTGTTCTTTTTGAATCCTCTTGATGACTCCAGATTTGCAACCTTGCATGGTTGCAGCACCATCTTCTACAAAGCACAAAAGCTTTTCAAAGGGCTTTTCTGAAACCTTAAAGGTCTCAGAGCATACATTCTTTAGAGCTAAAAATATAGATTCAGCATCTGCTTTTTGAAGCAAAACTATATTTACAAATTTAGTGCAAATTTCTCCCTTCTTGCAAAATACCATGTAGACCAACAACTGTTCTAACACTGCACTGTCTGTTGATTCATCACATAGTAAGGAGAAACATTTAACTTCCTTCATATCACAGCGAAGTTGCTCATAAGATGCTTTTGATATATATTTTATGAATTCCCTACATGCTTTATCATTTTGATAACTTTCTCCAATGTCGATATTTTTCATAATATCCAGTTTACACTGCCATACAAAATCTGTAAACGGTCTGGAATGCTTTTGCCAGAGCACGAGCAGTACGAAAAAGATTATCAAGTCTTTCTTTCTGGCATTTTTGAAGAGACTGTAAGGCTCTACTAGCTGGTGACGTACCAGGTGCTTCTTTAGATCTTAGCATATTTGAAATTTTATCATGTTGACTACTGGATGCATGGGCTTTCACAGAGTCTATCTTAAAATTTGAAGTTCCTGTGTAAAATGCAGATTCTTTATCAGAATGATTTGAATTTCTGCAAATTTTACAAAACATTTGATCATTTTCCTTGTCATATTCCAGCCACGGAAGTGTCTTTAACCAAAGTTCTTGAAACTTTCTTGTTCTCTTTTCTTTATTGTATTTTTTATCACTCTCATTCTTATTTGATTCGTCAGTAGTTTTCACCTTTTTCGTAGGCGGTTCTTTACCGATGCCGTACCGCCACATTTTAAACTTGCAGCAATGCTTTAAAAAAAATTATAAAGCGAATTAATAAAAAAGTAAATCTACGATAGATCAAAATAATATTGAATGCACCAAATCACACGTGGCTCCGTTTCTTCCGTTTATCTTTCTCCTCTCCGATGCTGCTAACGCATGCGCAAAACACGGAAGAAAGAAAATTTCTGACGATCGGGAACGAAGAGAGAGCCCGAAATAATGAATCATCAGGCCGCATCGTCGATTGACAATGACGTCATGAACCAACCCTGCTACCTCCCCTATTTCTCTTCTTCAGCGACTCTCCATGTGACGCATGCGCGAAACAAGATTTAACTTCGCCTTCCTCAGGATCGCGCGCTAGCTTTATTTATTTTAAATTGTTTTTTTTTTAACGGAGATCGGCTGCGGCGGATGGTGGTCCGGCGGACCACTGTTTATTATTTTATGCTGGTCCGACTCCGATTTTAGTGGTCACGGACCACCGTTAATTTTGAGCCCTGCGTATAGGCCACGGCCTATTTACTGGAAATTACTGTATTACACGTATGTCTGTATTTATGTGAAATAATGGGTTTATCATCACATTAATGCTTATTTCCAATCTCCTAATTAGCCAAAATCTGACCCTTCAATTACAAAAGTTAGCAAATTCAATTTGCACAATTTTGTTATCCAATATGAAGCTATCTTCCTTGTAAAAATCCAATCCAGCATCCTTAAATTCAGATATTTGAGCTCATTTTGCCCTTTTTTCTAAGCGTTTGACCCCTAGAAGAAGGGGTTTAATTTGGTAATATTTTCATATTTGGTCTTTGTTGATAAGATGGTAATTGCATCAAATCAGTAATGGTTCTTTGTTTGGTTTACAAAAATCTTAGGAGTCCCTTTTTCTTCGCCCAAGATAACAGGTGCATTAGGGCTATTTAAGAACCAGGAAAAGTTTTTTGAAATAATCTTCCAGCGTGATCAGCTACAGTATTTGGAATATTATGTTCAATCAGAAAATTGACGAGTAATAGTTCAGCATTCACTGCTGATTTTTGCTTCTCGTGCAACAAGCTTGAAAAATAATTAGGCAACTTAATGAAGTTCTCAGATTTTGCCAATTTTGCTAATATTTTATCCGAGTTCATGTGTTTTTTTAATATCCTTTTTCCACTGTGAGATATAAAAAAAATTCACTCTGCAAACAGTGCGATATATGTGACTGATCCAAATGTTTATTTCTTCCAGTACAGAAAATCTGTAATAAAATTATCCCAAAATGATTGAGAATATTGTTTCTTTGATCTACCTCTAATTTTAATTATAATACTGAAACATTTAAGATGAAGTGCAAGTTGCATGACTGCTACTATTCGACTGAAACTTCTCTTTTCATGCTTCCTCACGAGCTCGTATTCCTCTGAGTTCTCAAAATAAAGCCATTGTATAACTTTCATAAGTAAATTATTTTTGTTTCGTTCCATCTATCTGTTCTTTATCTCAGTTATTTATATCATTTGTTAAGTCTACACAGTCTGTCTATGTAAAATATTTTCCCATCTGTAGGTGAAGGTCAAGATGTGTGGTTATTTTTTCAAACAGAAAAGACCAAATGTCTCATGAGCAATTTCACAGGGAATTAGACCTGTTGTGTTGTTATAAAATTACATCGATAAAAATAACAGGATCAGCTTTATTCTTTTTTGTGTCACTTTAAAACTGGTTTTAAAAAATTGAAAAAAATTCGTTAAAACTTATTATTCATTTACAGAACACTGTTTTGCGATGGGTCCTTTGATTGATCAAGAGTTGGAACAGATCGATCGTAGACATGCTTCATTAACTACTGCTAATGAATTTTTGGTCGAAGCATTAAACTCGTACCAAACTTTAATGAAAGAATATGCATCTGCTCCTTGTGGTCCTTATTCTCTTCCAGTTAGTCATTCTTTGGGAACTATACCTCAACAAGTAAGATTGTCTTAATTGTGTTTTTATACATAAGGAATGTAGTACATTTCAATATTTCTTGTTATTTATAAGTTATTTGTTGCCAAAACTTCATCTGTAATTTGCAATATTTATAAACTCTAGTAGAATTCTTAATGTGTAGAGGTAATTTTTTTCAGTTATAATGCAAAAAATGTTTTATCTGAAATTAATATAGAATGTGTTTATGAACTTAAATATTTTGAAACCAAAAATTAAATTTTTAGTCAAAATTGCTCTTAAATAATTATAGCTCTTTAAATAATTGCATTCTATGAATTATGTATCAAAATAGTCATCATTATCAGATAATAGATTTCAGTAAATTTTGGATCATCAAGCACTGAAAAACTTAAGTTTTCCATAATATTACTGCGAAGTGCAGAAAATTCTCAGAGCCTAATATTTTTCTAAAACACATCAATTTTTTATGTGAAATTTCTTCAAAAATTAATTTTTTTTCTTCCTTTTTTATAATGATTATCAAATTATTTTTAAAAAGTAAAGTTTATTTCGCTGAAAATAATGATAATTTATAAAATAAACTTTTAGTCCTTTTCCTTAATATACCGTATCTTTTGTTGAAATCGTTGCAAGCGCCTCACATCGATAAAAATGAAAATTTAAAAAAAAAAACTATCACAAGCGCTGCTACACTGCGCATATCAGCATCCTTATAGAAGAGAACTTTAAATTATCATTTAGAATATCTGTATAATAAAAATAATTTTTTTTATACATTTCACAAAGTAAAGTTATAATTTCTAAATTATAAAAAAATAAAATCCATTAACTGGTTTGCTCATTTATGGCCGTAGACTGACTGTTTGGGCAAAGCTGAACTATATCATCCTTGATACAGGTTAATTTGGAATAAGCGTGCATAATAAATAATCCCTTTAAATGGTCTGGAAATAATGTTAAGTACTACAAGATATTTTTAAATACGTCAAATAACATTATTTCTAAATTATTTGGGGGGGGGGGGGAGAATTGCCTAAAATGCATTAATTCTTTTTCAGCAAAAAAAAAAAGAGCAACAAAACGATATAAAATAAAGTTGTTCTTACCAGTTGTCAGCATCGAACCTTCATTATTTTTGTTATTTGATCAAAATAGGAAGAAAAAAAACTTTATCTAACAATTTTTCCCACTGGTTACGCATTTCCATTTTGAATTAATGATTTCTTCCTGAATCAAGTGGTTGTATTTTTTTTGGTCAATTCAGCGGAAATTGTACCGAGTGATGCGCTATCTTTTTTACATTTATTTTTTACAGACTCTAACAGGTGGAATGTTATAGAATTCATAATAAGTAAACCTTTGTTTTGAGAAAAAGCGCCAGGCCGCCTCCTCCACACCATATTTAACCAATCCATCATTATGCTTTCGCACATCCAGCCTTTATTATTTGTTTTAACAATTTTTGGGGGGAATTACCTTTCGGTTATGTTTTCCTTTTAAAAATGATCATTGGGCTCAGTTTCTTTCTATCAGCTGTGCTGGCTGAAATGCAAGTGACTGAAGTTTTCTCATTCCCAGTTGTAATGATAGGGACAGTCTTTGCTCCCGTTTTATATACTGTTCTATTTGTCAGGTAGTCAAACGTTAGTGGTGTTACATCTAAATTAATAATTTGAGTGGGAGAAAATTTTTGCACATCAATGAGGTTTTTCACGAATTTCAAAAAGTCATCCTGTTTTTGTTCCGAATTATCCGGAAGATTTTGGCCGGCGGTAGTTCTTGTTCTCAGGGTTATCTTCTTCCTTTTCATGAAGCGGTAAAACCAACTCAAGCCACCTTTGAGTCCTTGGATAGGGTCAGGTGGGGGAAAGTGGTGGTAAAATCAAGGTTTTTTTTTAAAAAATCCTTATAACAGTAAGTTTTAAGCACTAGATATCAGGTTTTTAGTAGATATTATATACATTAGACTTATATAGGTTAGAAATATTGTGTTTATATAAAGTTTTGCCAAGAAAATTTCTTGTAGATTCATTTTAAAATAGGCATGTTTTGATACCACCACTTTCCCCCAGGGTGGGGTAAAGTGGGGGTATAATATGTTTTTATTTATTATTTCTTCAAAATTTAACTGTGAAATAAAGGAAAGGCTATGAGATTTACATTCAAATCTATATTCAAAGTATCCAATTTACATAAAATTTCTTGCATAGTTTTTATTATAATTACTGATTAAAAAAATAATGTCCACGACTGTCAAATCTTGGTTCATCTAAAATGCGAATAATGCTGCTAACTTCCACATTATCTTCATCATCTAATTCTGGGAAAGTATAATAATTTCCCAATTTAGGCTTAGTAAGATATTTAACATGATATAGATCACCATTTTTCTCAACAACTTGCCCGATAAATGAGCACATCATAATTCTTTTGGAATTGTATTTTACCTCAAGCCATGAACCTTGATTGATTTTTCTGGTATCGAGAGGGGTTGTAGGACTGGTGACTTTTTTTATTTTTATATCAGACCTGTTTTGGTGTTTTCGTTTAGGAACCTGGCCTAAATTGCATTTTTTCTTTCTGTCTTCTTCTTCCAGTGCTAATCTTTTTAAAACATTCTCTTGAGTTAAAATTTCCCCAGATTTGCTTTGCACCCTTTTTCTTTTTTTCTTAGAGTTATCCATAGCTAGAACCGTGTTTGCAGATGGTGTGGGAGATACTGTCAACAGAATTGCTTTTTTCAAATCTTTCATAGGTGAATCTAGTAGTGCAGAAACTTTAGAAGATGCCGAGCTCTTATTTGTATCTGCAACTGTTGGATTATTTTCTGTAGGAATTATACGATGTTGAATGGCATTTCTATTGAGAGGATAAAGGCCAGTCCCTCTAAATCCATTTACAGCATTTGTTGCCTTCATTTTTTCAAATAATTTCTTTAGAAGAAATGGAAAGGTTGCTTTGGAAACATTTTGCAACCTGCTCTCTCGATACCAAGTTTTTAATACGTCCCTCCACGAATTTTTCATTGGTGAAAAAACTCCAACATCTAGTGGTTGAAGTGCATGGCTGCTATTAGGTGGGAGGCATAGTAAAATAATACCATTATCCATGGCTAGCTTAATGGAATTATATGTTAGGTGACTTCCATGGCCATCATATATTAACAATACCGGCTTTTTAAAGTTTTTGACGAAATCGATAAAAAACTTCATCCACGTTTCAAACAAAAAATCCTGCATCCAACCAGACTCTGTGCACCCGTAAAGAGTTCCTTGTGGCCCTCCAGTCATCCAGGATTGATATAAGTTCTGTCCTTTGTAGACAACAAAAGGAGGTAAATATTCACCAGCAGCAGATATGCGAAATAATACTGTATACATGGCCTTACCACAGTCGGCAGACTTTAAGTAAGCTGTTCGACTTTCCTTCTGACCAAAAATCTTGCTTGATCTGGGATCAGTAGACAACTCTGTTTCATCCAAATTGAAAATCCTTCCTGGCTCCTTAAGCAAACCATTGCTAAGCAGTACATTTTCATATATGTTAAAGAAAGCATTTGCTGTTTCTTCGCACATATCTTTAGCTCTGGCTTTCGTTAAAAGTTCTGGCTTTCTTTTCCCAATTTCTCCTTTCCATCTCTTTTCAAATCCTCTCACCCATTCGATTCTTGGCTTTCCATTAGGAAAGAGATTGCTGAGCTCCTTATTGCTTAGCAAGTATGTTTCAACAACATTAAGAATATCTTTTCTGTCGAATGGAAATCCACATTTTGACAGGAATTTCACAGCTTCAACGATGCATTTCTCTTCTTCTTGACTAAGAAAAGGCGATCGGCCAGGTCCTTGATGTGATGGACTTTTAACAATCCACCTCCTTAAAGTTTGTTCAGGAATACCATTTTTCTTGGATGCAGAATAAATCGATGCTCCATTTTTAACTTCTGCTATAGCCATCTGAAGATCATTTTGTGTATACTTAAGACCACTAGTCTTTTTTATGTAGTTTCTAGCTGGAAAAAAAAAATTACATGTCAGTGAACAGTCACACATTAAAATTATCAAAATTGAAAAAAAAAAAGAATTACCGTGTATTCCGGCGTATAACGCGCACTTTTAATACAAAAAATAATATTGGAATTTACGGGTGCGCGGTATACACCGAATATAAGAAATTATTGATTAAAAAAATTTTAATATAGAAAAAAACTTTATTTTAAAGAAATAACATACCTTTACCTATATACTTTATTCATTTTCGTTATTACATAAATAGTTCATTATATTCGTCTTCCGTTATTTCTTCAGGCACGTCATCACAATCTGTTTTGTCTTCATCATCTGTGTTACCCTCATCCATAAATAAACAGTCATCTTCTGATCCGTCCAGATTATTTGAAATGCTGCATTTTTTGAATGATTTTCTAACAATCTCAGGCTTAATTTCATCCCATGCTTTTAATATCCATTCGCACACTGTTTCCAAACTTGCGTGACGCATATGTCCTCCTTTCGTAAAGGTTTTCTCGCCCTCCAACATCCAAGTGTTCCACTGTTTTTTTAAATTGGCTTTAAATGGTTTGTTTAAGCAGACGTCTAATGGCTGAACTAATGGTGTCAATCCACCCGGAATAACTGCCATATCGGTGTTACATTCTTTCAACAATTTTTTTGTATTATCTGTAAGGTGGGACCTAAACATGTCCCACACAAAAAGGCTTTCTGGTTTTCTTACGCAACCAGGACGGATTTGCCAGACATTTTTTACCCACAATTTAACACCATTTTCGTCCATCCAGCCTTTTTCGTGGACATGAACAAAAATACCGTTTGGAAAATTACATTTGGGAAAAGTTTTTCTCTTAAAAATAACCATTGGTTTTAGTTTCGTTCCATCCGCTAAGCAAGAAAGGGCTACGGTGAAATGAGATTTCTCATGTCCCGTTGTTGTTACGTTGACAGATTTTACTCCCTTTAAATCAATTGTTTTATTACCAATCATGTCAAACATGACTGGGGTCTCATCCATATTTCCTATTTGCGAAAGTAAATATTCCTTTTTTTTTCGCAGTTCTATAATATATTTTTGAAAACTTAACAATTTACTATCCAAGTCTTTTGGTAGTTTTTGTGATACTTTGGTTTTTTCACGTAGAACTAAATTTTTTCGAGCCATAAATCGGCTACACCAACTCACAGTAGCTTTGAAATTTTCACTCTCGTGTGGATTAATCTTTGCCCATTTTAGAGCAAACAAGCGAACACAGTTTCTTGTTACAATCAAGCCATTTTGCCGATTTTCCAAAATCCAGTTTTCTACATTTTCCTCTAACACCGGCCATTTTGCTAGTCCTGTACGCAATGCACACTTATCCTTAGGCATATCCATTATTTTTTGTTCATTTTTCTTCCATTCACGCACCGAGCTTTCCCCAATACCAAAATGTCTCGCCGCAGCCCGATTTCCACTTTCTTTCGCAAACTGAATTACTTTGCATTTAAATCCAGCGCTGTGTTTGCTTCGTTTGATAGGAGCCATGTCTACTACTAAAAACTACACCGAATTCTTGAAGCTTACAATGTTTACTTTTCAAAGGCAGGACATCAAATGGTGCGATTGGCCGAAGAGGAATTACGTTTTGTCTCCTGATTCGTGGTATGCTTTTGAGACATACACAATAGACAGCATTCCAGATAACCATCCCCCCCTTACTTCTAGAATGTGGGGAACAACATTCTTCCACACACCTGCACTGCTGAATACAACTACATCTCTTTTCTCAGAATCACATTATTACTCTTTCAACTCTACCCTCACATACATGTCAAATTCAGTTCTTTTATTTTTGCAAAAGATAGGGAAAAAAACTTTTTATTTACGATCTTGAAAGACGAAATATTGCACATGTACAATCCTAATTTTCGTGAGCGTTATACGAAGAGTATATCTTAAAATTTAAAAAAAGTATTAGAAATTACGGGTGCGCGTTATACGCCGGGGCGCGTTATGCGCCGGAATATACGGTAAATTTATTCTAATGATATTAAAAAATATTCTAAATCATGATTAAATATGTAAAAAATAACTTTTAATTTAATTGCATTATCATATTAAGATTAAAATTTATAAATAAAGCCTATTTTTTTAGATTAATACTTTTATTACAGCCCATTTTTAAAAATTAATCACATCTACAGTCTAAAATTGAATCATCATACAACATTGAGCTAAGCCTAACTATACCACCACTTTCCCCCACCTCAGAAAAAAAATCATAAAAAATTGAAATAATAAAATAATTCTTACCTTGATGCATGAATCTGTTTCTAAGAAGTTCTTCTACTGAAATGTATCAAAATACACTAATTTTTTCAAGTGAGAAAGGATCAAGAACAAAGTTTATCAATACGATGTGTTAAGAACAAACTGCACATATATGTAAACAAGAAGATAAACAGCAGTAAACTTGTTGCTAGATTTACAAATCTTAATAGAAATATTTGTCACAAACTCCAATTATGTATTAATTGAAAAAAAAGTAAAAATATGTACATTTATTGTGAAAAAAGCGCATTTTTTTAGATTACCACCACTTTCCCCCATCCCACCACTTTTCCCCATCTGACCCTATCCAACTAGTTAGCAATTAATTTTGCTTGTAAGCGAATTTTAATAGTGGATACAGGAAGTCCTTTCTCACGTTCTTCTATCCAGTTAGCTAAATCCTTTTCCAATTGTGGAAATTTAACTACTCCAACTATTCCATTAATTTCTATAACAAACACATCACCCTGCATTGACATGCCCTTTTTACCGAAACAGTCCTGTTGTTTTTCACAATAGTTTTTGTTGTAAAAAATTTTTTTGACCAGTCATTTCAATGTCAAAGGCTGTTTCCTCCTCTGTTTCTTGCAGTACTGCTACCTTTTCTTGTAGAACTCCTCTCATTATATGCCGCATGTATTCTATACTATTTTTGCTTGCAATTTTGAAATAATAATTGATTTCATCTTTAGCAACACTATTTTTCATATTTTTTACTTCACTTGCAATTTCATCTAATGTAGATAAAAGTGAATGGCACTGGGAGCATTCGACCTGGTGTTCATGATCATATTTTATTCTGTAGTTTTCGTTCACAGGTGAACTTAGAGAAAATAGAGTGCAGTGACTGGAACGAATACTGCTTGTTTTACTGTGTAATTTGTGAGTTATTTTCAAGTAGCTTTTACCTAGATCCAAGCTTTTTATGTGGCTACTTTGTTCAGATTTTATGAAATCAAGCTTCATTACAATGTCAATAAGAGTAGCAAATCCAATAACCCCATCAGGTGTGGTGTTATCTAAGCCACTCAAATATTTTCGTTGACTTGGCAGTTAACAAAGCACTTAAATTTTCGAAGTCAGTACTTTTACAGAATTCCATATAGTCAAATACTACACGAGTTTTTAATGCTGTGTGCACAACATGTGGCGTAGCATGTTTTAATCCGCGATCATATTTTAAAGTTGTAGTTCCGAAGGCAATATCTTGTAAAGCATTTGTAGTAAATAAAGAATCTAAAAAATGATCTTTTTTCATAACAAGACAGTTTCTAGTAATTTTCAGATCTGGAGGTATATGGCCGGTGCCAAATTGTGCTCGTAACTCTCTTGCTCTCCTGACCATCCTCTGTGAGCATTCAAACTTATAATTTCTGATTTACTATATTTGCCAGGATCCAATAATGATAATGAAGTAAGCTTCAGGATTTGAGAAAAAGCATTCTTAAAAGCTGATATTTCTTAATATTTATCATCATTCTCTGACTCAGAATGGCTACTTTCAGATACAACTTTTTAAAAAGCATGTTCCTGCTCATCTCAAGAGATGCTTGAATAAAAATTGGTCTCATGTCTCAGTTTTGTCTGTTTCTACTGATAGACAATTGGGAACTACAAAAGAAGGATCACTTGATATGGTGGCTTCTTTCTCAATCTCATTGTTTTTCAGCTCGTGTATACCTTTCGATAGAAAATAATCATGATGCTTTGAGCATACTGTTTCTCCAATTAGAAAATTAGGAGGGATTATGTTTGCATATTAATTTATATGCTGTCCAACTTGCAGTTCTGAGACCTTCTGTCTTTTTTTTCTACTCTCAGTATGATGAGGGTGTAAACAAACGCTAGGCACTCTCCAATAAATTCCAAAATCAAATTGATGCTTTGCGCTTAGTTTAACTCTTTCAGGTAAGACAGTTCTGATACAAATTTGATGTTATCACGGAAATTAAATTGAATTATAATGGTTAATATATAGAAAATTCTTTTAAGCTATTTGTGCTTGACACTGGCAATATTACAATAATATAAGGTTATTTTCCTATAAATACTGTTCTGTAAACAAATATGTAAGTACTCTAATTTTTAGATATTAAAAAGCTCTATAATTTATTTATTTTTTTAAATCTCAGGTCTACTCTGGTCCAATACCAAACTCATATCATACTGTTGAAGCTTATCAGCCAGCTACAATGCCTCCAGGTATTTAAGAAAAAATATCCATATATGTATATTGCTTTTCTAGTCTTTTGTTCAAATTACTATATTACTATTCTTCTAGGAGCAATACCTACTACAATGCCACCACAAATGATGCAAGCAGCACCACATCCTCATGTCCTCTATGGCAATTCTAACCCATATGCCAGGTAAATTTTTAGGCTTCATAGTATAAATTAGTATATATTTTAAATTTCTTTGTAGTTGCCAAAAAAAAAATTTTCATAATTATTTTATTAGTTTTTTTTTTTTTTTTAATCAGTGTTCACATAGTCCTTTTTTTTTCTTTTATGCTTGCTTTTTTAGATCTCATTTTAAGTCTTATCTAAAGTGGAGTTTAGGACAAAATCTCAAGTTATTAAAATCTTAAATGGATAAGATCTTCTATGTACAAAAAATTTACATCCTCTTGTTTTGTTTATTGAAAATTCTCTAAGCATGGTATTTTAACTAAAGATCCTAACAGAAAATCATTATGGGTGACATTAAATCAGAGTTCTACTCTCTGTGTATATGTATAAAGTTGAAAATAAAATTGCTGGGTTTAACCCATTAAACGCCGCTATATAAACTGATTAGAAAAAAATTTGAATTTTCGTATGTTTAAGGTTTATAATAATTATTTCTAATCATATGAGCTTTAGATTTTTAAAAAAAAACTTTATTTGGTTAAAAGATATAAAAGGGTCCCAAAATGGGAGGCTTGGCATTTAATGGGACTGATATAGCTCACTTACACAATGCGCTACAACTTGAATGTTTAGTTTCATTACTGTATACATTTTGTTAAAAATTGCAAAATCTGTTTTAATCGGATCAATCAAGTTAAATATGAAATAAACATGTTTGAATGAAGAAGCAAAATAGTTCATAAATATTTTTACTTGTTTTATTATTGTTTAAATTTTCGTTTTGCATTTTTGTGACACAAAATTGAAAAATTTTTGTTAAGCATTACTTTACATTTTCCCACTACACAAACGAGTGTTCTTTTTGCGCAACTTACATTTTGACTGCTCACCAGCCTGTGTAATGAAGTGATTCACTCTGTCAATGGTATTTACTTGTCCAAGTCCATTCGGCACAATTTCTTGTCTTTTGTATTTTATCTCGATGAAATGTTAATTGTGACATCTGTTCAATCACCTCGCGGTGAGCCCTCCATGATGCTACCAAAGCCATGTTAAGAGTGTTGGTGTAAGGGCGTCACCACCACTTTTTACTCTTTTTTTTTTGTTTATAAGTACTCAGAAATTGGTCACGAAGATCACCACTGCCCATGTTCTGGTTATACGAGGCAACTAGTCTAGGCGGAGGTAAATCGATTTTCTCGGACTTTTGGCAACAATGTTTTGCGTGTCCCATTAGTTCCATTTCCTCAAAATCTGATGCCAGGCATACAATTTTATTGTCTTTCCATTTTACAACGCTAACATTCTTTGTTGTGATGCAGATAGGTTTTGCTCTTACTTTTTTCTTGAAATCCTTACTGTTATGCAAAGGGCAATCTTGAAGTCTGTTCTCTCTCACCGTTCCAGTTATACGAAATTCCCTTTTTCGCATTTCTTCAAGCAATGTCAGAGAGTTGAAAGAATTGTCGACAAACACTTTATGTCTTCGGTAGTTTGCTACACATTCTATCAAATCTAAGACTACTCTTAATCCAAGGGGTGTGTTACAATCAGTTGTTGTTTCTTTTCCCACTAAAATCTACAAATTATATGGATAGCCTTGTGAAGAAGCAAGAACCCACAATTTATAACCAAATTTTATGGGTTTTCCTCGCATGTGAAATTTTGCAAAGTTCCTTTGCAAAATTTCTCCCTGTTTTAGGAATCATTTCCTTTTCAATGCTTAAGTATTCAAAAAATGTCCCAAACTGTTGCAATTTCTTACAAAGCATCTCTTTTTGGCCAGCTTGTTGGTGGTATCAATTATATTATTGCAGAAATGAATGTATTTTTTTATATCTCTAAATTTTTGTCTACTCGTGACATTTTGTATAATGGGCAGATTGCAATCTTCTGCATTGCTCCAGTATAAATTCTGTTATTGCGGCATTGAACGGTATCTGCTAAACAATAAGATTCCTAAAAAAGCATCTAACATCTTTTCAGATAAGGAAAATGCATAATTATTGTTTTGCTTAGCGTATCTTAATGTCCCTTCTTTTATCAGATACAAAATATCATTATCAAAATACATTTTAAACAGTTCATCTGGAGTTTTCCCTGCTAATTTAAAGTTAATTTCTTCTAATAGTGGTGTTTCTTCTGATTGAATAGAATCCAATTTATCAGCTTTGTCCTAATTGTAGAATTTTCTTTGATTTCTTTTAATTTTGCATTCCAATACAATTTGTTCTAACTGAGGCAGATTTCATCATTTTTGCGAATTTTTTAAGTTTTACTTGCTTATTTTGAATGTGGGCAAATCATCTTCATCACTCGAAAAATAATTTTCCGGGAGAGTTCTCTTTTTCAAAGATGTTTTTTCCCCTGAAACATTCCGTGTTTTATGACTTTTTATATTCAGCTCTACTTCTTTGCAGATGGCATAACATCATCTAAATCATTTTCTTGAAAATCTTTGTTAGTTACCTTACTTGGATCTGGTGGTAAGCACGTAATAATACATTCATCACCAGAGAATTCATCACAATCTGTTTCCATATAATCAAATGCCTGCTGTACAGTTAAAAACTTGTGAGGCATTTTTAAAAAGTTCCTTAGAAAAAAAAACAAAGAACCACATTCACCAAGTGATAAGGTCAACATACTGAGGGGGGATTTATCCTACATTTTGGAACATTCTATGTAACAGAATGGAATATGGGGGGGGGGGGATCACAATGAGTAATTCAACACCTGAACTGATAACATTTGACCTTCAACAACAAAGGAGAGAGTACTTAGTATGACAAAGAAGAATCCATGAATATTTGCTTTTCTGTAAATGTGTTGAGGATGGGATTAGTGGGAAGATGCTGAGTCTCCCATTTTGGAACCTCTTTTTAAACAACTAAAATCCTTCTAAATCAATTTATAAAAAAAAATCTGTGTGATTATATGAAGATAGAACAATTATTTTGTATGTTCAATATTTTTAAATTTCTACATTTAAAAAAGTTATTTTTCTGAAAATATTTTCATTGGAAGTAAAAAGAAGTGGTTATAATTAAATTTAAGCAATTTTTAAACATAAAATTTACATTTCCATAGCTGCCAACCTCTAGTTATAAAAATGCAGAAGATAGACAAAAAAAAAAAAAAAAAAAAATGTAGAAGAAATGCAAGAAAATGCAAAAGATTCGCAAATGCATACTAATTACTAAAATATTTATAAAAAAAAAAAAAGCTGATTTTAATTATTTATTTATAAATCCACTATAATATGAGCTGAGAAAGCAATATACTCACATTTTTTTAAAACAAGAAAAGGGAAAAGATTTTAAAAAAACTTTTGACCAGCTACTTGATGGTACAATATTCATTTATTAATTCTTGATTAAAGAGAAATATGTAATATTTTAACATTAGTTTAATTACAATATAATAGTATGCACTATATATAAACTTAGAAATTATGGGAAAAGAATAACATTATAAAAAAATCATTTTTGCAAAGATGCTTTAGTAGCACTTTTCGCTTTTACTAAAAATTCTTTCGAAAAGTCTCTCAAAACAAAATCTACCTTCTTTAGACTTAATTATTAAAAGTCTTTCGAGAGTCTCATCAGACATCGATGAGCAAAATTGGGTTCTATTTTTTTTCACAACAGAAAACTCCCTTTCGCATTCAGCGTTGCTGTGAGGTATAGTCAATATAGCTTTCAATACTTTTAAAAAAAATTTATATTTGGGGCAACCTTCTGCGTCATGGATATTAATTAAGGCTGCAACTTGTTGATCCACAGGATCAGAGAAAATGCTTAAGTGTTCAACTTGCAGGGAGTTAAATTCAGTCTCTAGATTATCTAAAGCTTCATCTTCACTTTCTTCATTTTCTCTTGTCAATGAAAAAGGAAACTTCTTAACAAAGTATCTTATACTGGCGAAAGACTTAGAAGAAATTTTAGCTAAATCTGCCACCTCAGCATTCTCCAATATCTCATCATTTAGAGGAAATCTCTTTACAATGTATTCACACAAAGCTACAAAAAACTTCCTGACTTCTGCATAAAGTTCTTTTCTTTCTTCAGTCGTTAAAGATTCCAATATACTAAATGTGCGATTGCCTACACGTAGATCACCATCATTTTTTTTGGACAGTAGGATCCTGAAAGGGGACTTTAATCAACTCAAACTTTTAACAATTAGCATCAATAAAATAAAGAAATGTGGTTTTTAATAGATTTGTAAGTATTTGCTTCAAATTATGTATTAGAGGTGAACTTGTTTGCAAAAGTTTATTTATTCTTTCAAGGTCCGCTGAGGCAAATAAGACAAAAGAGCAAAATGCCTTATTAATATTAGAAGATAAGAAATAAAATATTTTTTCTTCTCTTTTTACAAAATTATTTTTATTTGCTGCTTTACCTGTTTTCGTTTTTTTGGACTCTGGCAGTTGACAGTCTACTTTTCTTTTCTTGGCATTTGAAGGGCCCTGTTGAATTCTTTCTGATCTTATTTCATTGTCCAAATTATTGGATGACTTTTCTGCTACTTTGGTTGTTTAGACTGTTTTAGACTAGTAGGTAAACTTTCTCTTTTTATTTCACTGAGAAAGAAGCTGAGAAGAGGATCCAACTGATCTAAAATTCGACCAAGAGACAGCCACTGAGTGGGGGCATTTTTTAAAATTTTACGCATTTCAACATCATGAAGTTGTTGAAAGTATTTTAATTTTTCTTTTCACTTAGAACTAAATTCCAGATAGTAAAAAAATATCAATTACTGCCTGGTCAAGGGGAAAATTTATTGCAGAAATAGATTTCTGTAAAGCTAAATTAAGAAGATGACAAGGGCATCCTATAATAATTAATTCATTTTGAACATCTTTCAAAAACTTTTGTGCACCATTTCTGACACCTATCATTACAGGTGCATTATCAGCACCAAAGGAAACACATTTCTGAAAGGTAATGTCTAGAGTGTTCAACTTGTCCAATACACCATTCGCAATATTAACCCCAGTACAGTCATCTTTAATAATAGTAAATGCTAAAACACAACTTTGAGTTTTTTGAATTGATTCGTCAAAAAATGTTACCTTTAGTGACTGGAGTTTTGAGTCAGTCATTAGTCCCGTCAATTGCAATTGAAAAGGCAGCGTTTTTCAATTGATCCACAATTGATTTCTGCAGTTCATTGGCCATCTCATTTACTATAGCAGAGCTCTTAGTTCTGCCACAACTATAGTTCTTTGCTATATCAGAATCGGGAAACATCTTTTTGAAAAGTTTTCCAGCATGATCGACTGCACTGAGTGGTAAATTATGCTCTACTAAAAAAGCTGTGAAGAGGCATTCAGCATTTTTATAACAGCTTCTTCATTAATGCTGCTTGAAGAAAAGAAACTATATTCTTTGTTGAACCTTTGTTCTTCTGGTGTTTTGTCGACTTCACGTGCCTAACTATATCAGTTTTACCACCATGCTAGATGCTAAAGTCATTTTTACATACGTTGCAACGTGCATCATGTACTCCAAGATTCGATCGAGAAATAAATGGAAATTTAAGAGAGTAAGACTCTTTAAAGGCTTGTTTATATTGTTTTCGTTCAGCCATAATAAATTAACAAGATATTCGAAGGATTATATAAATATCGCCATAAACCAATTGCTATTTCGCTTTTACACAAGCCATTTTCTTTCAGTGTTTACTTTCACGCTGGCAAACAGTAAGTCACGTGATAACGGGAAGCACTCTTGTAACAAAAGCTGAATTCTTTCTCTCATTGGTGGAAGAGAGCAGAAATCCATTACGTCACACCGAACGATGTGATGTAATGGAAGGAAAGGGAGGAACATCGCAAGCAGGCTTCTTTATGCTGTTACAAAGAGGAGCAGCTATGACAGAAAGAAAAAAAATACAAGCTATTGGGGGGGGGGGATCTTATCTTCTGCGCGTAAAAGCGGGGAAAATGCGGAAGGGTTGGCAGCTATGCATTTCATACTTTCTGTGAAAATTTCTAATGAAACTAAAAACTTTCAAGGGTCAATAAAAAATATACATGTGAATTACTCAGCGAGGAAAAAAATTCTTGAACGAAGGTTCCCAGAATGGGAGACTTGACGCTCAATGGGTTAAACAGAAATCCTTCAAGTTTTCAAAGAAATGCAATGGTGTGAGAATAAGCTTTTATTTATATAATTAGAACTGAAGTTAAGTAAATCTATGAATCATTTAAGCTTTTAATTTACAAGATTGAAATATTTGCTGATCATTAAATTTTTGTTGCCTTGCCAGAGAATACGCTTTTTATTATTATTATAAATATAGATGCTGTTGAAGAGAATTATAGTTTTGTTACTTCATACTCAAAAGAATTTTATAAGTAGGATAAAAATGTAATCTCTTTTGGTGCTTTTTCAATATGTGAAAACGAATACTGCATCTATGCACGGGGTTACCAGTCAAACAATACCATTCAACAAAATTGTTCTGAACATAAATCAGCTATGTGGTGAATGACAAACGAAGGTTTATTTTATGAAAATACTTATGATATTTAAAGGTTTTCATAGTTAGAAATTATTTATTTTTTGTCATTAAAATAATTGCTGGCATTTTTATTTTAGTATTCCGCCAAACTCTGCTCCTCCTACCAATTTTTCAGCTACCCTTCCCACAAGAGAGTCTAGTGGAATTTTTTATGGTGATATGGTAAATTCCATGCCCCCAAATACTGCATCTATGCCCGTGCAACAGCAACCTATGTTATGAAGAGCATAAAGACTGTACTCCTAAGTGCTATTCAATATTTATAAGTGTCCTACTTAGGAATAATGAATAATCAGTTTGATTTGTACTTGTATAGTTTATATTTAATGTGCATATTTTTATGGTCATATTATGCTCAATTTGAGAAGTTGTAAACCTGTTTAGTTGTAAATATCACTAATATTTATATTTATCCTGCTTTTGGAGTTTCTGCCAAAAACTTAATCCAATATCTCTGATGAAAATTTCCTATTTATTACTTTCCTGGATATTGAATCCTTTTTAGTCTGTACATAACAGTATTGTAGATATTTTGCCTATAGTATTTTTTATGTGCTGCAATTTGAAAGAAATTATTATTGTATCCATCCATAGTTAGAGTTACATTACTTAAAATATTGAAGCAAGAAAATTTGTTTTATTAACTCAGATAAATAAATCTTGATGATGATTAAATAATTTATTGCCAATTATTGTTAAACCCATCAAGATTTATTTGCTGCAGCTTGATATAATTTATTTTTTACTACTACTGCATTACTTATTTTACGATTGAAATAAATAACATTTTTTAGCATTTAATTTTTGCTCTTTTTAACTGTATAATTCATTAACAGATTTTTTATTTTGTACAGATGTTTTTATTACATTTTATAGATTTCATTTATTTTTTATGTTGAGGCATAATTTTTTCCTTTTTTTGTATCAGATTATATATATATATATTTCATGTCTTATTGATACTAATTCATTTGTTTTTGTTTTCTGTTAATAAACACTGCTCTAAGTTTTATTGAATAGAAAAAGAAATGAGGTAAAATTGAAAATGAAAAATTCTGATTTTAAACATAAGTTGTACATAAAACAGTGAAACATAAAAAGAAAAGAATTGTATTGTTTCGTATGTGATTGTAAGCACTCACATATTTGTAAAATAGAAATGTAAAAAGTGTTAGAAAAAAAATTTGTATCTGCAAAATAAATAAAAATTAAACTAAATTGTTTGCTCTATGTTTTTACATTTTTTTCTTTTTTGCTCTGCCTCTTACTATTAATGTGTTTTCAAAATTAGGTGAAAATTCTTAGACCTAACTTAGCTTAGATCATGTGTCATTATACCCCACATTCCATCTGTTTCCTGTAACGGTTTATATTTGGTGTCTGTCTACATATTTTATATTAATGGGAAGTAAAAGAACTTGAAAACTCTTTATTATATATCCGAGGATATAGAAGTTTTACTTAGGTTTGAAACAGAACATATACAAGCCCAAATATTGGGTTGCCAATGACTAGTAGAAATTTTGCTGCTTCATCTATATGGCAAGACTGCCTTCCTCTCATGGAGTTTGCTTTGATAAGAAAAACTGAGGCATCACAGTCCTTATGTACCCTTGTAATGTTTTCCTTTTTACTTTTCCTACCTCTTATTTCATAAGACTTAGTTTATAGTACTGTTTAATCATGTTACTAATACTATTTAAACTTTGCTCAGTATAGCAGATTTCAGCTTTTGTGCTACTCAACAAGCTTGCATATCAGATTTTAAGTTTCTTTGTATTTTTGCCTTTAGTTAAACACAGGTCCTATAGTTTTAAGGTACAAGAGCGATATATGTATAATGTCAGACTTGATTTAAGTTTATTGAGCTGTTAGATCTTACCTAGATTGAGTAATACCTATGACCAGTTTCGACTCATATTATCTCATCATTACGTTAAAAATTTCTTCAAACGCAGTTCAAGTCGATGTTTTTTTATTCTGTTCTGAGGGAGAGGGTGATTTTAAACTGTGTCAAATTTAGGGAGGGGAGATTCTTTTTTCAATATTTAAGAAAAGAATTAAAATTTAATTAAATTCGCGAGTGATATAGATATTGCTCTCCGTAGGTTTTTAATTTCGGGCAAATACAGATTTTAACTATCAATAACTGTTTATTAAAATTTTCGAGGCATACTAGTGATCTTTCATCTTATATTCATTTAATTTTGCATCAAGCTTATTTTTTACGATCATATTTCGTAATGCTGAGTCCATAATATTGCAATAAACTTTACTCTTAATCAATTTGCTCTAAAATAAATTCAGCTAGATATGTCACCATAAATTCCTCTGACTAGGCATATTACATGTGCAAGCACAGCTTCTCTTTTCAAATTATAATTTGGTAGAAATAACTAGTAAAATATTTTCTTATTTGTATAATACCAGTTATATTTTGTGATAATAGCATTATTTTGTGATTCAAATTTTACTATCGTTCGTTAGTATGTGACGCAAATCTCCTGAATAGTGGGTAGATTTTTTTTTGTGGGTGCCATGGTTGATATTTTCCTCAAGGGGTTTACCTTTTTTTTAGGTAAACACGGGTGTCACAATCCCGAGGTGCCCTAGTGATTTCTCTCTTCTTTGTTTTTGTGTGTGTGTGTTTCGGAATGTACTTTACACTGAGTATCTATCCTAAAAACGTTAGTACTGTTCTACCTTTCCCATTATTTTTGAGAAACACATTATTTTTATATCCTCTACCACAGAAGAAACATTTTCTTCATATAATCTTGCTATAAAAACACTAATTTAGCTTGCGACTCTTAAGATTTATCTAACATCCATTTTATCATTGCATTTTTAAAATTTATAAACATTAGCTTCACACACTAGTATGAATCTGAAGAAAAAAATTTCTTTCATTTTTCATTAATTTGAAAGAGAACCAAAAACTTAGATTGTAGCATGTTTTATTTTGCTCCAGATTCTACCTAAAAAAAATTTTTCCCACTAAAATCTCAATTGTTATAAATGGTTAGTGTTTTTACAATCTTTTTTTTTTTTTCTATTGTAGTCTGATTTATAAGTGCAAGAAAAGTTTAAAATTATCTACTAAAATAATAATGCTTTTTTTCACCATGGACTCGCAAGTAATGTAAAAAATATTTAGATATTCATAAGTGTAATTTATAAGTTTCAAATTGATTTCATCCTATCACTTTGAGCGAGTTATTGGCAGACTAATGATTCTAAAAACAAATTAACAAGATTATATAAATGTCGAAATATATTTCAAATGTAAGAAAACTAAACAGCGAAAATTTTCTGAAAAGCGTGTAGCTTTTAAAATAAGAAGAAACGTTTGAAGAATTATGGATAATTTTTTAAACTTATGACTGTAAAATTTAACATTTTTAAATTAAAAAGAAATTGGATGATATAAAATGATAACCAACACTAAAGTCGCCTTTAAATATGCACTCTTCTGCATTAAACGTGATGGTGCAGTTATTGATTAAAATCATAAAATTGTTTAATGAAGCGGACTGTAAAAATGAAATGCTTCATTTGCCCATTAGCGGGTTCGCTGCGCTGTTAGAAAAAATGTTTTTCACAGCTGACTATAGATGATGGCTCTTACAATTATAAGTTTTGTGTAATCATTGTCCAAAAGATGTCCTGGTTGGCGGTCCATTTTCTAACAGCTGGCAATAGAGCCAGGACACGACTTCGATGGTGAGTGGGAGGAGATGCGTCGTCTATCATCCTGGTGTCATACAGTCGCCGGACAAAATCCTCTAGCTTGTTATCTCTCTGAGCTAGGGTGTAAAGGATCACTTGGAAAGGCTCATTCAATTGCTCTTCTGCTTTCAGAACGACGGCTTTGAAAACTTCATCGTCAATATACGATGATAGTGGCTTGACAACAGGCTTCATTCTATCAGGGCCAAACCCAATCCATCCCCACTCTAGTTGTTTCCGTGAAGCCTTTGTTTTAAGGTATGTCACTCGCAATTCAAGCCAGTTTGAGTGATAAGCTGCCGCTTCGATCCTAGGGCTGTGAAAGCCGTCTCCGGGGATGTAATATTCTAAGAGTTCATTGTCAGAAATAGGCGGATCTAAAGGGTCAGAATTGTGATCGAGACACCATCCTCCGACTCCGAATGGTTCTCGGTTTGCTTTGTCTGCGTTTACTTGTCTGAACTTTATTCGAGCAGCTGCTCGAGTCCGGTTCTTTTTTATATGAACAGTAGTTTTACCAACTATAATGTCAATGTCCTCAGTGTACTTGTCAGCTGAAGTTAAGACAGGGTCTGTGTTGATATCGACCACGCTAATAACAACGCGCGGAAATATAAAATAAAAGTAGCAAGAGAAAAAAAATAACAAAAAACTGAACAAGTAATTAAGAAAAAACAATTAACAAGCGAATAACAGGATCAAACGAATAAAATCTTCGACTACGAATGAAACTTTCGAACACGAACAGCACTCACTATGACAATCTCAAACTGACCGCTGAGGGAATGATCTATATAACAGGTTCAAACCAACACCCTCTGTAACTAGACAAGGCCTGAGCGCGTGAAGAATGAGTCATCAATAGTAGTCCGTCGCTTTTCCTCTCTGCATCAGCGGCTGAGAATATGTACGCTTAACTTAAGAATTTCTCGTTGAGCAAAGATATTACCATTATGTGATTTTCGCGAGAAAAAGTTATTTTCAAGCTTATAATATTTTTTTAATAAACATTTCCATAAATGGTTAAAGACAACATCTTTCAATTTAATAATATTAAAAAAAGATCGTAATTAATATTTTTTGTAAAAATTATTTTTTCCTTTAACTGAAACTTTGTATGGAAATATTTTATGCAATTTCCAATTTATTTTTCTAATGAATCACAAATAGTTATTTTTAACAAATTTTAAGAAACGCGATGTGATTTTTTAAAACTTTTTTTTTGACAAATTTAATATATAATCACTCAATAAATAGTAATTTATTTACTTTGTAAATTTTATTAATATTCTCTCAATTTTATTAGCAAATCGAAAATACGGCAAATAAATTAATACAATGAAAATCAAATAATTTACTTAATATTCTTAAATTCTAATTTATCTATTTCATACATAATTTAAATTTGTCGTTTTTTGTCATAGAATGGAAGCTTTATTCCACAATGCAGTTAACTGTTCTATTAGTGAACATAATTTACTGATAGATAACTATATAACCAAATTAATTTCGTATTGATTTTAAATAGGGTGAAACACTTAAAAAAAGTTATTACAAATTTAAATTTTATTTTTTGTACATAACCTATTTAATTAAAAGTAAAGATAAAATGTTGAACTTCCAAAAATCAAATTTGAATTATCATACATTTTAAAATTTTAATTTTTTTGTACATTCACAACTGTAGTTCACAACTGTTAAACAGAATTATCGACTCATAGAGAAGATAGAGTATTTTTGCTATTTTATTAGACAAAAAATATCAAAATATAAAGCTATATAAAAGAGTCAAATTATTTACAGAACATTAATGAAATTTAAATACATCATGAACTAGTCACACAAGTTTTTATTCACAAAATGGAATGAAAAATTTACTTCTAAATATAGTCATGAATATAACCTACAAATATTAATAACCAATTCAATAAAATTAAATACATAATGATTTCAAATAAGCTGCTATTTTCTTAAGGACTTTAATACATAAAATATAAAAACCTATTCTTTATCCTGGTTGAAAAAAATTTTCATTAAATAAAATATATAATTTTGAATTTTTTATGCAATGTTAAAAAAGTCCTTCAAAACAATTATACAAAAATTATAGCATGATAATAGTAAATAAAATAGATTTGAAAATATATTATACAAAAACAATCTACAAGTGAAAAGAAAATTATAAATTTCATAAGCTTGTATTACACAACAAATTAAAAAAAAAAATTTTTTTTAATTAAAATCAAATACTATATTAGAATATTATTTAATTCTTTTAGATCATGAATTTTTAAATGTAGTATTAATGACATTTTTAGTCCCTAATTTGAAAAAAAAGCATTTCTAAATAATATGAATAAAAATTCGATGAACAAAAGTTTGAAATTGATAGCATATTTTGATAAAATGATTAAAAATATGCAACATTCCAAAATTAAAGAAAGGGGATGCAATATATTAAAAAAGTTGGAAGTAAAAAAAGTAAATCTTTTAAAAAGAATCAAATTGCAATTAAATTTATTTATATGTAATGTTTATTTATTTATATGTTATTTATATTAATGTTTTTCCAATGTACTTAATTTGCGTTTTTGAGAAATTTTTTTAACCACATCATTCTTGTTAGAACAATAATTTTTAAGTAACATGTTAGCGGTAGTCCAAATTATTTTTTTGACGATCAGCTCAGCAACGTGACCTGATGAGCACACATCAACATCATTAAAAACTTCAAAATCTGTTAATAAGTTCATAATCAAATTTGTCATGAAAAGCCTTTGGTGTTTAACTGCAAGAAATTGTTTTTCATGCAAAGGTGAAAGAAGTTTTTCTGCAACTGCATACGAAAAGCACACAATTCTGATTACGTTAGAATTAGGGAATTTCAAACTTCCCCTGTTCATGGAAGATATTAATTTATAACAATCATCAACTGCCAATTCTTTGTCCATGGCCAGTTGACTTTCACAAGAAACACACTTCAAATTTTTACATATTTGATAAATACAATACCCAGCCATATATACAAAAATTGGTAGTTTATCATCTAAATTTGTGATATCAATATCAGTGATAGGTATGTTGACATTTTCAGAAATATGCTCATGACATTCTGTGACATCAATATCAAATTGTGTTATGCTAAATTCTCCAAACTTGGATGACTTTAAAGTCAATGGCAAAAAATTTTGCATTCGCAATTTACTTTCAGATTCAAAAATCTGCCGTATTGAAACAGAATACTGAGACCCTGCTAGTGTTCGATATTTTCCAAAACGTTCTTCTAATGCATCTGATTGCAATTTTCCTGTCAAAATGTATTTCATTTTTAGCTGATTACTGCAGTAATCAGTTAAATCTAATATTGCTCTACACGTATGATTCAAAGCACGATGAGTTTCTTTCGTTAAAGTTCCGGTGCTGCAGCCTGAATTTTCCCACACATCAAGCCAATCAATGAACTGTTTTAAAAAACACCTTCTCTCATCCTTGGGTAAGCTTGTAAGAGGATACATATATACATTTTTTAGTCTTATACCCTTATCAGAAGATTTCACATTTACCACCCACCACCAGCGAAGAATTATTTCTATAAATGCAGCAGTTCCTTGATAATAATTTAAGGATTGTTTCTCACCAAACTCCAACAAGGCTTTGACTATAAATTCATTAAAGATTCGAACAACTAGTTGGACATTTTGGCGCTCAATGTTTGTAGGATTCAGGGCTTTCAAAGTTAAGCCATAACCATACTTGACAAGTTGAGCATGCTCTAGCTCATAAAGTTTTCTCAAGGTATTAAAGGAGGCAGTTTCAAGTTTATTAATGCAGTGACTATCTTGAAAATTTGGATAAAATATACAGCAACCATCATTTCGTTGGTTTAACCAATTGTTGCGAATACATTTAAAAATGTGAACTGCATCTATAATGTAAAAAAGCAGCCTTTGGGGATTAACAGGATGGGGGTATGCAATTTGCATTTTTATGGGATCAGAAAAATAAGACATAGCTTTGCCATTGATTGCATTGTTATCTGTAACGATTGCAATTACTTTATAGCCTATATTTTCTAAGCCAATAATTGTTTTTTTAATAATTGAAAACAAAATATCAGCTGTTATAGATTTTACTGGCAAAATGTGAGCGACATCTTTATAGTTTGAACACAAGCTTGAAATCATAAATGTGTGAGCACTAGTAGCAGCTTGCTCACTGTCAAAAGCGAAACCAACTATGTCACCACCTTTATAATCAAAATAAGGCTTTAAGTGTATTTCATCTAACATAAGAACTACATTTTTCTCATGTTCTTTCACATATTTGTATCTCTCTTCAACATATTTCAAAAAATTAAAGCTGGCTTGTTCATTTGATGAGTTCAAAGGAAAATTGGAAGTGATTTTTCTAATTGTTGTAGGGTGCGGAAGTATTAAGTTGCCTGAATTTCGAATGAACCTATAAGCATGTGGAGATATAGAGAAGAGCAAAGAAAAAAAAACTAATTGCTCATGTTCATAATGTCTATGTCCCTTTTTTAACATAATTAGTTTCGCTTGTTCTTTTAAAAACTGGATGTTTTGTTTTGATGATTCCACATCCTCGCTTGCAATCTTGTCAAACATATCATTTAAAATTTGTAACGATAACTCTGGGTTATTTTTCTGCTGAAAGTTCTCCAAAATCATCAAGACATCCGCTATCTCAAACATTGAGTTGGTTTTTTTAGGTAATTTAATACCACATTTTAAAAGCTGAGTACTACCATAATATGCCGACATTTTTAATTCTTTATCAATTACCACAGAAGATTTTATTTGTGGTACTTCTGCATACTCTACATGAGCAAATATGGTAACATCAGTTTTCTTGATTAAAGTCCAATGAGGAGGGAGATTGAAAAAATTCAAGCAATTTAAAAATTCATCTTGCGAGGAGAATAAGTTTTTTTTATCCTCGTTTTCTTTGCTTAACAAACTTAGCTCAACAATCTTACTGAGCTGTGCATTTTCTAATCGATCCTTTTTTTCCTCGGGATTTTCTCGATGGTTCTGTGCACTTGATAGATAAGTTGGACAACCAGGAAATAAAGCAGGTACAGCTTCAGCTTTCAACCTAGGATAACGCAATCTAGTCGACAATCTTTCCCCGGTTTTACTGTCGTAAATAAATGTTTCTCTTTCCACATCATGGGAATGGAAATGTAATTCACAAACCTGAAAAATAAAAAAGGAAATTTTTAATACAAATTTAAATATTTACAAACAGTATTTCAATTCATAATGCTCTTTTCATTATGCAAATATTATTATTAAAAGTTCCAAGCCATCAGAATCAAATTTTTTAAATAGTTAAAAACTTATATTGTTTGTTTGAATTTCTTCATCAAGGAATTTTATAGCAAAGGTTAGCACGTTTCTGCCAAGGTGGTTAAAATTACTGGCCGCCACATTTGTGGCAAAAAACTATAGAAGGAAATGACGTGAAAATAAATACTGAGATTGACATACAATGGTCAATTTATCGAAAAAACAATTAAATGTAAAACAAAGTACAGTTCATATACAAAATTATCACCATTCAAAATTAAATATTACATTGTTTGTACTCCACAGTAATTTATAGTATAACAAAAGATAAGTTTTGATGCAGTTTCTAAACTTAAACAATTTCTAACTTTTCCATGCAAGTTTTAAAATTTTCTAAGTAAATTTTTTTAAAAATTTTAAGAGGACTCTCTTTTGTTTTGCAGAACTAGAATGCATTACCATCAAACAAGATTTGTGAAACTTTCATCTATTGCATATTCTTTAAATTTGAGCCATCATTTAAATTGATTATGTAATTTTTTAGGGTTTACATTTATGAATCAGGGAATCTAACTAATTATAACAGCATGTTTCCTAATAAAACATGCTTCTCTAATAAAATTATTTTTGTATTGAAATGAAAACTTACTCTTGATGATTTGGATGGAGTAAAATTCTCTCGTGGTATACTTTTTAGCCACCTGTCGCAGAGCTCTTTATCTTCAGGGAATTTAAAAATTGAAACTTTTTCCGAAGAACTGTCATAGTTGCCTTTGCAATTGGGAACACAGCAACGAAAAGGCATTTTTAAAGATTAATCTGAAATAAGAGAGATCAAAAATAATTTAAAATTATTTGCTATATTAATAAGCACATCAATATAAATTAGCAATATTTAAGTAATACTATATTGAAAAAAATAAGTTCATATAAGATTAATTGAGGTTGTTATGGTAGAACAGTTTGACTAACAAAATCAATGCATTTTTGATAGTAACCAAAAATTTAACACATTTTTTCCATGAATATTATTCAGACTTTAAAACTCTTTGAAGCAAATTATAAACTAACTAAGTTAAAACCAGAGATTTTCGGTTAATAATTTTTTTTAAAATTCAAATTTAAAAACTGGTAACGGAAGGACATTTTTTCGACATGATTATCAAGTTATCTTACTTTTCATAGATATTCAGCCAAACTATTAAACGAAAAAATATTAATACAGAGAAAAGGGTTAATTTATTATAATTTGACTGGGATTTGAGAAAAAAAATTATTTTAATTATAAGAATGAGCTACTTACAGTAAACATTTTAAAAGTGCAGGTCTAAATAAATTTATTGATTCTTTATTATACTTTATAATTACATACCATTTATTATTTCTTGGAAAAAACCTAGTTAATCTAACTAATTATAACAGATTACTTATTATACTAACTAATTCTATTCATATAAGAATGAGCTACTACAGTAAACATTTTAAAAGTGCAGATCTAAATAAATTTATTGATTACTTATTATACTTTGCAACTTATTATACTTTGTAATTACATACCATTTATTATTTCTTGGAAAAAACCTTTATTTATCTTGTTTTTGAACTCAAATAAATTTCATCCTAAAAATGCATTTTATCATTGCTTTGTATTTTATCATTCAATTTTCGTAACCAATTGTAACAAGCATAAAATGTGTTTAACAAGCATAATGCTTTTATAAAAGCATAAAATGTATTTATAGATGTTTCACTAACCATTCATTTTAACTTAACGTAATAAACGTAGACTTGTAAAGCTTGCAAATACAATTTCTCAAACATAAACAAATCAACAGGAATCTAAGATATAGTGTTAAATTAAGACAAACTTTTCGATTTGAATTTATCAGTTAATATTAATAATAACCAAAAATTAGTTAATGTTATATTAATTTTAATAACCACATTTTTAAATTAGTAAAATTTGTGTAGCAGAGCACTCACTTCTGTACTTCAAAATGACCTGTTATTTTATCAGTATACATGACACAATAAAATTTACTGAACAAAGAAATATTTAAAAACTGACCAATAGATGGTGCTATAGCCACAAGATAGTATATATATAATAAAACAAAGATGAAACTTGTGGCACTCTTAGTTCAAAGCCCATCCACCACGACAAGGTGGTGCCACATCGGATAGGAAAAAAATCGGTTTTTAATTGTCCCTAGGCCAAAAACCGCAGAAAATGCAAGTATAAAATCGGTTTTTAATTGTCCCTAGGCCAAAAACCGTAGAAAAAGCAATTATATAAATCGGTTTTTAATTGTCCAGAGGCCAAAAACCGTATAAAAAGCAATAAAGAAATTAGCTTTACATACACAATACAACATTTACGATGATGTATCTAAAATTTCAGAAATAACATAATTTTTGTAAAATTGAAGCAAAGTTGGCATTTGCATCTGCCAATAAGCTTCGTCATAATAGATTTTCTGAATATTTATATCAATTGTTGTGTATGTAACGAAATAACACAGCTCAACATCCCAAATCGCCATTTGTCCTTGTACTTGATTATAGTAGGGATGCTTCAACTTTAAACACCCTTCGTTATCCAAGAAAAAATTCTTAGATTTAGTATCTTGAACCATTTCATTCCTAATTGAATAGGGGCACTTGATTTCAATAATTGCCGGTGGATGGCAATCGCACATCATTTTCCCATCAATGGATGCTCCCAGAAAAGGATGCTTCTTATCCACCAGCAAACCAGTAGATTGGAAAATAATCACATTCTCATGCTCTTCTTCCGCATGGGCTTTAAAAGCATTAAGAGCTTTTTTTTCCATGATCTTTCCCCACCTCATCTCTTTTGTTTCTATGGGGTTCATTTGAAGGATTTCTTTTACAATCCCCGATTGCCCGGTTCTACAGTGAATGACTCTATGGAATAGAGACGAAGTAAGCCGCCCTTTTCTTTGAGCCATCCACTCAGAGTTCTTTATCTGGACTCTCGTTTTTTCTTCAATATCCACAACATCAATATTTAAAGAACACAATTCCTTAAAAATTATATCCCTCCTAGAGTTAACAGATATATTTCCAGGAATTCTGTGATTAATTTCCGTAATTAAATCTATAACATTAGGGACATGCTGTGTGCCTTCATTTTCACTGGCTGAGGAAGTGCTCTCCTCATCAACCTCATCAGCAACCAAGTTAAAGTAAGGTGCATTTGGTATCTCCTTCTGAAAAAAATAATAATAATAAATAAATATACATATGAATATAAAATTGAGTGACAAACAATAATAGCTCATGGTGATAGTAGTTCCTTTTGGGAAAAAAATCCCTTAAAACCTGATATCTAAAAGAGTGATAAAAGAACAACTTTTTGTTTTAAAATATTGAAGTATTATTAAGGACTTTTAAAAACCTTATACCAAAATTAAGTATTTTTAAGGGTCCTTATTTTCCCAAATAAAAGTTAAGCAGTCTTTAAGGACTAAAGACAGTAGGAAGCCTGAATATTTTAGGGTAATTCCATCATACAAAGAACAAACCTTCAATTTCAAAATGTAGTATTAAGCTCTATGAAATGGAACTTTGTAAAACATTAGTAAGATGGTCGTAATAAAAAATTACTTTTATCATTTACCCAATTATACAGTAAATTATATAACAGTTTTATATACGTCATTTATTTTTAAATAACCAACCTTTACAATATTCAGAAATCTCTGAAAAGCTTCTTTGGGAGGTTTGCCAGGTAATTTCCTACTTGATGCAGCTTTCTTTTTTCTTTCTCGACTGAAGCAAATCTTTGAAGATGGCATCAAATCAGGCTATAAAAGAGTTTAGTCAATGAACAAAATTTTATTGCATAAGTTAAAAAGGAATCATAGCTGCGATTAGATATAAACTAAAATTAAGTAAGAATACTCAATTTATGAAGAATGTAGATATTCACAATTATTTTGTCTTAAAACTGTTGAAAGCCAACATTTTGTACAGCAATTTATCATGTAGCAATGTGTTAATCTTCCACTACCACTTATGTGATATAAAAATTTAAGTTTCCCTTCATCTATATCATGTACACAATTTTGACATTTCTCAGAATGGAATGCTTCTTGTTGAGTAGCCAATATATCAAGAATAAAGTCTCTTTTTTTTTTAAATTAAAACTTGAACTGAAAAGCATGAACATAGCTAAAATATGAAGTCCTACATACAAACTGACCAGAAATTCCAAAGATTATATTTCGCAAAATACAGATTACTCCATGTAAAAAGAAATTTGTTCATTTACCTACAGCATTTTCTCATATTTACAAAATTTAAAAAAAAAGCATGTCTTATAATACTGATTAAAAATTATTTTTAATAAACATAGCAGGTACATTATAATCACCTTTTTCGAAACTTTCTTCCATTGACATGGCTCGCTAGTGCACGATGGATTTTTCAAACCCTCCCTTATTCCACTCTCTATGGTGAATAAAAGGCCAGCCACATGAGAACAAGCCTCTCCTAACCTGTATAAAAAAATTTCAATGGTTAAACTAGGACAATTTAAAATATTGTACTGCAGATATTTGATAAAAAGGTTAAAATACACTAGCGCTTACTAAATGAATGTATATATATATATTTATCCGAAGAAAGTAACTAGGTAGCTCACAAATTTTATTACAATTAAAACACATTAACAGGATAATTCAACAAATACCCATGTATGGAACTCAGCAGTAAGTGTTAGTCTACTCATGAAACAAAACATTTTTTTTCGTCTAAAACAGATGCTTAAAGTTATCAATCTTCAGTTTTATACTTATGATATCGAAATAAAATAAAATGCTTACCCTGCCATACATGTGCAATGAGCACATAGAACTTTTCCAGACACCTCTGCAACTGCCCAAGGCTCATGAGACTTCCTTAATGCCTGGCTTCCTTGCACCTCGCAAGCAAGGAGAACAACACCTAACTTGTCACTTTTAAAAGTACGAATAGCAGAAATTTTACCGCTTGTTAAAAAGTTATAAGCTTCTAACCCTTTAAAGTTCTCAAAAGATTCATTCGTGTAGAAGCACTTTGTAACGACGAGATATATGTATATATCTCCAAAAGATATGTTTGGCCACGCTGGGTAATTGTTTATCTTGAAAACATTCTCTCGTAAAAGGTCATCCAACGGATCAGGCAGAGTAACTTCACCAATTGTGAGCTTCTCCTGATACCGTTTCTTGGAAATTTCATCAAGCTGTTGAAAATAAGCTCCAGACATCTATAACAAAAAATTCTTTGAGTTTCTTTTTTAAATTAAAAATATACATATAATGAAATTAATAAAACTTTGCATTTGAACCGCACATAGTAGGTGAATATGTTTGTTACGTTACCTGTAGTAAAAATTTAATTTGTTGATCATAAAAAAATTATTTATTATTAAAAAAGATTTCACAAATTTGAAAACAAACATGCCAATAAAAAATGTGAAGTATATTTAAAAAGTATAAATAAAAAAAAGTATTATGCAAAGTATTTGGAATAAAATTTTAATAACAAAACATTTTAAAAGTTTATTAATAATGCTTGTTTTTTTTACAGGTATTAGGAATGTTTACAATTATTTTATATTTGAAAGATAACTGATGAACAAACTGTTAACACACTGATTATTGGAAAATGGCACATTAGCAAATTTTTTTAGCAGCATGCAAAGACTAATAGTGCTTAAGATTGCACCTGTAATTTGCTAGGCTGTGAATTGAAGCTATGCAACAGATATTGGTTGATCAGTAATCTGTTAAAATATTAAATCTAATATGCTTCAAGGATAATTTTTCTCTCTTTTTGTAAATACCAATATCATTATAAAAAGTTTTACTTTTTTAAAAATAAAATAAATTTTGATACAGTTTAGGTGTTATTTCGATTCAATTAATCATCTTACAAGTCAAGAAATAATGATTCGGCACTTAGAATGGACCTGGGATTAATGGCACTTTTTAAAGTATCGTTTTTTAGAATAACTGAAAGAACAGGTACGGATGGTTTTAATACTTATTACTACAAGCAATTTTTATAACAAACTAAGAAGCCATTCAGTTTGAAGTCACAAGTTTTTCAGTATTCAATCAATTTCATAATGACTTATTTTACATTTTTATAATGTTTCTTTATTTTAAAACTTTCTTTTCATTCATAAATATATAATAATTCTTCAGAGAAAGTGGTTTCACAAAATATCAAACAAAGGATTGTTTAAAATCAGTAAACAAAAATTAGAAATCAAAATTTTAATAAACTTTTTATTATTAAAAGCTACAAATAGCCATTGTGCAGCTCCAGTGTTACGTAGGTAAAATATCTACCTTCCTAAAAACTAAAATTTTCAATTTTATATCAAAGATAGTAAAAAAAAAAAAAAAAAAGAAAGAAATTTGATAATTGAAAGATACTATTAAATTTTTATTTTTTTGATTTGTTGCTCTTTATATCATGGAATTGCCCCTACATAATATTAGAAAAGATTGGAAGCATGCGTTTTGGGCGAGTAATGAAAACGTGAAATCAATATCAGAAAAAGAATTATTATGAAACAATTATTACCTTGTTACGGATATACAATCTTCAAAACAATGATTTACAATACCACATGCAATAACTGATAAATGTGTCGCTATATAATAAGAAAAACATAAAAAAAGCAATACGCTTATATCATTTTATTAATGTTAAAATGATAACGGGTATATAATTTTAAAATTAATTGAGGATTAGTAGTGTTAAGTAGTAGTAACATGTGGCTTAATCATTAATAAATATGTAAACCTAACATATGAAAAAAAAAACTTTATAAAACACTTACCTTGTAAATAATATATGCCAACTTTCAAATTTAACTATTCCTGAATTATAATGCATAAACTTAATCCTGCTCTTCTAACTATATGCTAACACTAACGTAAGAAGGTGCACAGCATGCAACACGAACTAACAGTAATAAACAAACGGAAAGAGGCCAAATCAAGACTGCCAAAAAAGCGAGTTATTCAAAATCTAGCAACCATGTCACGTTTTTTAATAATAAATAACAAAATAACTAAAACAAATTTTCACTCCAAACTCCTCAGAATTACATAATAACATTAATATCTTATGAAATACAGCAGATTTGAGCTCAGAAATTATCTAATTTATTTCTTTTATTGAAAACAAAATTATCCGTTTGAAAACATCGCCTATCAGAATAACATGCAGTAAGCAGCTGCAAACTTTTTAACCGGAACTAGAGTTGGGCACAAGCTCGAGATTGTTATTGTTTACATTTCTATTGAAAACACCATCCATATATATATAGTTGCTTGTATGTTTTCAATAGATAACTTTTGGTTTTCAGAAACACAGTGTGTACCGGTAACTGCTGGGTATTGGAAAAAGATTAAAAAGTGTTCATAAAATAAACTTACCAAACAGTACAACTTGCATTTTTTTTTATAAAAAAGAAAGTAATTGTAGTCCAGGACTGGTCAGTAATAATGTAACCAAGTTAATAAAAAAACATACGCATATGAAATAACCATGACGAGGAGGTTGTGGTGGACCTAAAAAATTATCGTTGATGCACAATTGTAGAGATTCAGGTGTAGTCAAATAAAGAAAACTATTATGTTGTTCACCACAAACTTCTCTATTTTTGAGGATTTATAGAGCACAGCATCACACTTTTCCTTGAGGAAGTAGATTTTAGGAACACAATTTTGCACACACCTTATTTTATGATTTTGGTACACTTTTGAAGCGATGGGCATCTGGAGCGGAAGGCATGGTACATGACAGAATCGTCAACCACTGGAGGCGTGTCTGTCTATGGCGGACACCGCGTCTCAACAAAACAGAAATATGAGAATCCATAAATTTTCTTTTACTGAAAGGAGGCTGCAAGTAAGTTATTCTAGCTGGGCATTATGGCGGGAGTCAGATAAAAATGGTGAATGGTTTTGTTGAAAAAAAATCAAAAGTTTTGAAAAACTTAAATGAAGGCCGCGACGACAATCAGCCATGGCGTTGCTGACACCATATTCCGACCTCGGGGGGTGAGGAGGGAGTAAAAAATTAAATCTCCGTTAAGCGGAGGGACGTGATAATTGAGTCAACTTGATTCGAATGCTGCCAAGCTTCCCTAGCGCTCAGATATTTATACAAACCACTTTAAAGTCGAAGTTGAATTACGAAATTTTTCGCAAGTTAAAGTTAAATTTCCTTAATTATTGAGTTGAGAAGTTACATTTATATTTATTTAAGGTTTCTATTCTCATTTTCTGTTTGAAAGGGAAGAGTTAAGATCAAGCATACTTTGAGTCCCTCGTGGACATCACGTGCACATGAAAGAAGCCGAAAAACAGGTGTTGTTCCAAGAAAAAAAGGGCTGAAAGGGGAAGGAATTTCCTGGGGAGAGTGTCACATTTGCCTAAAGCTTAAGGGGCGAGAGAAATCCGATCAGCAAATCTAACGAATTTTGAAGTTTAATTTCTTATCTTCTTCCTCCTTAAGAAAATTTGCATAATTATTGATAACGCATTTCTTAAGCAAACAAGTCTATCACATATTGCTAGTATTTTCAAAAACCTATTTTCAGTGGGACGAAGATTTTGCATAACAGTTTTAACATTTAATAAGAGTTGAATTTCAGCAAATAAGCATTTTGCGATTCTCTGATGTCATGAAATACATTACTTGAGAGTTCTTCAATAGATTTTTCAAAATATCGAAATAAAATCTTGGCAGCATTGTGAAATTTATGAGTTATATAACCATCTATTTGTAGCAAATGTATATTTTTGTCTCTGGTGAGCTTTTCAACTGCATTCTTGGAGCCTCTCGTTGTAGCACAATTGTGAAAAAAGCAACTAACAAGCTTAGAAAATTCTATATTACCTTATATAAGTTAGTTTATCTTTAAAAATATGTTTCTGGAAGGAGCCATATTTTCTTTGATCCTAGATTTGCTGTCATTACCTTATTAAGATCGTCTTCAGATGTGTCTTGAAGAGTTTCGGGAATAGGAAAATGTTGTGTTTTGAGTGAAAAAGTTGAATTTTATATCTTGTGAAATTTTATCTGTATGTCATTTTAAGACTTTTAGAAAAGGCAGGGAATTTTGACATTAATACAGTTTTGATTTTCCATTATTATTCTTATTGCAGTCACTGCATTTTACATTTTTTAAAGTGAGCAAAGTGAAGATAGATCTATAACGTTGTACTCTGAGGTACTGCTCTGAACATTTCTTGCTGTTTCTAGAGATAAAGAATATTCCGTCATTATGTTGTTAACCATGGCGAATCAGCAACAGAAGAATTGACAGTTTCGTTTTGACTCGTATTCTTAGCCCACCTCGCTTCTTTTTACTCATTCTACCTTTCGTTTTTTTCCACTTAGAAGAAATAGAATTCATGATTCAAAAAATACAAATAAAAAAAAAAAAACAACAATTTAGTAAGAATAATAGCTTTGAAAAAAAGCTGTTTGTTGTAGAAATAACCAGGGAAAAAAGAGCAATTTTGACAATAAAAATAAACAAAATCCTGTAATAATCAATCAGCTAAGTAACTGTGTTGCCAATTATATTTACAAAAAAAAAAAACCTTCTCAAATGAATAATATAAAGCTCTTTTAGCTTGAAACGAAACTAAAAAATCAGCTGCTTCAAGCTACAGGCTTCTGTTAGTAGTTTTTATTTTCCTATAAAATTAAGCAGTTACTAACAACGATGACTATTGTAGATTCTTTAAGGGTACACATGACCTTTCACGTTAAGTTTTGAAAAAAAAAACATTTTGATGCTTATTTGGACTTTAATGGCTTAATTTATATGTTTTTAACTAAATTATATATTTTAAGCTTATTAAAATTAATTTATAATCATAATTTTTTTTTAAAAATTAAAAATATAAAAAATTCTTCCTCGCGTCTCAAATTTTAGGCAAATAACTTATAAATTAAACTAAAGACACATAATGCTAATATAAATCATCTCTAGCATGGATTATTGTTTAACTTCAATGGCTTTTGGAGAAGAAAAAAAAATTCAAAATTTTTATGTCTTCGCGAAATTAATTCCGTATAAAAAAATTTCTTATGAATATTTTCAAAAAACAATACTTAGTGACTTTCATAATAATCATATGAAGCAAAAGTTTCAGAAAAATTACTAAAAAATTGAGGCGCGTGAAACAAAATAAAGACAGAATATGCTAAAAAATATTTAATGGAGAAAAATGAGTTTTTGTCTAAAGGAAATTAAATTCTCCCCACAAGTAATTAATTATATACCTTTATAAAAAGTAAATCATATATTTCTGATTGTTTTGAAACAAAATATGTATTAATAACATTACAAGTTTGATTCTTGACGGTTACTTACGAAACAAAAATAATTTCCGTTAAATATTGTACCAACGAGTTTCAATACAAATCGAATTACATACAAAGTTGTAAGCACCTCAAGTTATGCTTCATCACACTTTAAACAACTACAGAAAGTAACTATTTAATGAAAAAGTTGATATAATTTTTTTTTTTTTTACAGAAAATAATGCTGAATTGCTTCGACATAGTAAAATCATGCATTTTGTTTTCATGTAGTTCTGTCAATCAAAAGTTCTGATATAATGTGGTAAGTTTGCATAGTCGTACAAATTACTTTGTATATTTGCACACTATTTGAAATATTAAAAAAAATATGACAATAAAAAAAATATATGATAATATTTGAAATATTATTCGCATTTGTAGAAACACTATACGGTAATATCAGAACTGTAATTAGAGATATATGATGACTTAGATCATATCGCGGGTTCAAAACTAAAACGACACATCTCCAATTGAGTTAACATTGCAGATGTGTCGTTTTAGTTTTGAACCAGCGATATGTCATGAAATCCTTATATAAAATGCCTGTTTTTCAGATATTAGCATTGTACACCCATAATTTTGTAATAAAATATTATAATAACTTATGCAAATAAAATAATGAAAACAATAATTTAGGAAGCCCCTGCACTGTAAGTATCGCCTTCAACTTTCTTGTTCTTATTTTCCTTAGCCTTGTTCGTGTATTTTCTTTTTATTGCTTTTTGTTTATAGGCTAGTGAATTGCGACGACTGCTTTGTTTCAGTCGACGCTTGTCTTTTTGTTTGGCAATTTCAATCAATACATCCTTACTTTTCACAAGTGCCGTCGATAAATAACCCATATTGAACTGGTTAACCACATTTGTGGTAGCCATTTCTAATCTCTTCTTCCCCTGAGGGGGTTTACCTTCTTTAGGTAAACACAGGGAGTCACGCCCCGGGGTACCCTAGTGATCTGTCCTCCCTTCGTTTTCCTCTCCCTGTTCTTCTACTTTCTTCTTTCTCTTCCCCCTTGTCGTGGTTGCCAAATTTACTGGTGAGGGCTTGTCATCTGTGTTTGATTACCACTCTGTTGTGTTGGACATAGATGAAAAGAGACCACCCACGTGTTTGCCGTGCGTGGAGACCCGTGTCCCTGGAAAAGGGGATCCTGGTACCCCAATACACTGCTTTGGCCCCTGCTTCAGGTAAACGGGAGGTGCTTATTGGCCTGTATGCATCAACCGGCTTGCCACGAACGTCATCTGTTGGCTAGGGTCAAGTCCGGGGTCACTTACTGGGCACCTCGTTAAGGGTGGAGGTTGCTTCAGGGGTGACTCGTGGGCGTATAGCTATTGGCCAGCATCGGTGTTGGGTAACAGATTCCTTTCAGTTACTCACATCCCCTTAGTTGGACTCCGTGGTGGGTGGTGCCGTTGGTAGCAGAAATTTGTTTACTTTTCTATGGCTGAAAATAACCAGGTGTTCAGTTCCGCACACCAAAACAAAAACAGCGGAACAACCCCTACACCGTATGTCTATGCTCGTTTTTTCATGATAACTTTAAATAATCCTTCAGTACCAAATTCATCTTTTAGTAAGATATCGCCAATTTTAATACACAAAGCACTTCTTTCTGTTTTGGGAGAAGTAGCCATGATAAAGAAACTGCGTTCAGGTGATTTGCTAATTCAGGTCACTTCTGAAAGTCAGGCTACCACATTGTCAAAATGCACAAAGATTTGCTCCTTTGAGGTCAACGTTATGCCACACAAGTCTCTTAACACTTCTAGGGGTGTTATATCAGAATTCGAACTTCTGAATGATACGGAGGACATGATAAAAGAAAGTCTGCAAGATCAGCATGTTGTAGAGGTCCGTAGGATAAGGATTCGCAGGGATGAGAAACTCATACCCACGAAACATCTTATCCTCACGTTTGACACTCCAACGTTACCACCTGATGTCAAAATCGCATGGTTTAACTGTCCTGTCCGACCCTATGTTCCAAACCCTTTGAGATGCTTTCAGTGCCAAAGGTTTGGACATTCAAAAGCATCCTGTCGAGGTACATCTGTTTGTGCTCGCTGCTCTTCTCCCGGCCACTCTGATACTTCCTGTGAGTTACTGCCCCATTGCATTAACTGCAAGGGTGATCATGCGGCTTACTCCAGGAATTGTCCAAGATGGTCGCAGGAGAAAGAAATACAATCTGTTAAAGTCTCACAAAATCTAACGTTTCAGGAAGCTCGCCGGATAGTTACTGCCCGTACTCCCCGTCCGGGTATGTCCTATTCCATGGCAGCTAAGATTTCCTATTGTACAATTGGTACGCAAACAGATACCTCAACATCATTTACCTCACAACAAACAAAACAGAAGTCGCAATTTAATTTCACAGGACCATCCACTTCTCGCAGACCTGTATCAAAATCTCCTCCCCCCAAAACATCTCGTATCTTATCTCCAGAAAAGTCTCGGCCTGCCCTTAAGCAGCGTTCGAGCATAAAACTTCCACCTAGCCTGAAACCTGGCTTAACAAGAAAGAAAAAAGACCCAAAATTTCTATTTCAGTCCGCTTCTGATGCTTTACAGAAGATGGACGATTCTGTAGCTCTACATCCGTCGGATGATGAATCCATTTTCGATGACCCACCGATGGACGTCTCTTCGAAACCAAAACCTAAAATAAAAAGATAATGGCAATTTCCTTTATTTCCTGGAATTGTCGTAGTTTCCGTAATAAGATCTCTGACATCAGAGATATTGTTTTTAAATATCATCCTTCATGTCTTGCTCTTCAAGAGACACATTTAAAATCATCTGACAATTTTAACTTGCGTAACTATGCCTGTCATCGAAATGATTGCGTTGATGGTAATCGAGTTAATGGTGGTGTTGCGCTTTTAACTTCGCAATATCTCCCAACAGTTCGCCTTTCATTGTCAACTCCATTGCAGGTCGTAGCCGTTCAAATTCATATTAATATCTCCATTGCAATATGCTCTGTATATTTACCTCCAAATGATCCAGTTTCCCAACATGATTTAAACGTTTTGTTGAGTCAGTTACCCAAGCCTTTCATTTTACTTGGAGATCTTAATGGTCATAACGTACTCTGGGGTAGTCCAGACACAAATGCTCGAGGTCACCAAGTCGAAACACTCCTCGTGGATCATAATCTCTGTCTATTGAACCAAGGAGAGGACACTTATTTTCATGCTGCAACTCAGACTTTTCACTGCATTGATCTGGCTTTATGTTCACCTTCACTTTTACCTTTCATACAATTTTCAGTCGATGATGATCTTCATAATAGTGATCATTTTCCTATCATTGTTTCATACTCATCTACTTTTAATATTACTCCCAGACCATCTGTTTTCATATATCATCGAGCGGATTGGAACTTTTTCACACAACTTGCTGAAATAACGAACGACATGGTGTCAGATGATAATATTGAAACCGTTGTTGAGACAGTAACATCAATAATAATCAATGCAGCAGATGCTAGTATTCCTAAAACATCCAATTCTATTCCACGTCATCGGAAGCCTTGGTGGAATACAGAATGCTCTAAGGCTCACAAAGAACAGCAAAAACAATGGAACTATTTCCGTCGTTATCCAACTACTGATAACCTTGTGGCTTTCAAACGGGCTAGAGCCCTTGCTCGCAAGGTTCGGCGCCAAAGTCAGAAAGACTCTTGGTCGCGTTATGTTTCATCCATCACATCTACAACATCTCCCAGACAAGTCTGGTCGAGAGTCAAGAGAGCGAATGGTATATACCGTGAACTCCATCTTCCGGTATTCACTAGAAATGGAACCACGTTCTCGGACCCTGTAGATGTGAGTAACATCTTGGGTGAAACTTTTGCAGCCGTCTCTAGCATCGACAGCTATAGCCCAATTTTCCAAACTCACAAGAAAATGACTGAACGCAGTACCATAAATTTTGAATCTCGCCGACGGTTTCAATATAATAGAGTTTTCACGTCTCAAGAGCTACAGCAAGCGCTGTCTAAAGCTCCAAACACGAGCCCAGGCCCCGATGGGATATCCCATCGAATGCTACGCCATTTAAATCCCGCGTCTCTTCTCAAAATTCTCGTGCTCTTCAACAGAATATGGACAGAACAGACATATCCAACTGGTTGGCGTGAAGCTATAGTTATACCGATTTTAAAGCCAGGTAAAGATCCAACAGAACCTATCAACTATCGCCCCATAGCACTAACTAGTTGTATCAGCAAGATTTTAGAACGTATGGTTAATTCACGACTAATTTATTATCTCGAAAAGAAACATCTTATACCTGCTTTTCAAAGTGGATTTCGTAGAGGTAGGTCGACAATGGACAACATTGTTTCCTTGGAATCTCGTATTCGTAATGCTTTTGTCCGGCGTAGCCATATTGTCTCTATCTTTTTCGATATTGAGAAGGCTTACGATCGGACATGGCGATACGGTATTCTTAAGGCTTTGTATGACATGGGCCTCCGTGGTCTTCTACCTATTTTTATCAAAAACTTTTTGCGGCAAAGATATTTTCGAGTTAAAATAGGCAATAAACTTTCTGACCTATACGTTCAATCTGAAGGTGTTCCACAGGGTAGCGTTTTAAGCGTCATACTTTTCATCATTCACATATCACTCATCTTGCACATACTTCCACCCACCGTTTTTGGCACATTTTACGTTGACGATCTGAATATATCTTGTGCAGGATCTGACATGAGAGTAATTGAGCGTCAACTTCAACTAACAGTTAAAAAAATTGTAGAATGGTGTAATCAAAATGGTCATACACTTTCACCCACCAAAAGTTCTTGCATACATTTTTGTCGGCTACGCAGGTTACATAACGATCCTGTTATACTCATTAACAACACTGCAATACCTATTGTTGAGGAAACGAAATTCTTGGGAGTAGTCTTTGATAAAAAACTGACTTTCCTACCACATATTAAACAACTGAGAAAACGCTGTGAGAAGGTAATGAATATGCTGCGCGTTCTGTCTAATACGTTTTGGGGAGCAGACCGTATTGCTTTACTGCGAATATACAAAGCATTAATACTGTCACGTATTGACTACGCTTGCATGGTCTATGGCACTGCGGCATCTTCTCACTTAAAACGCTTGGACACAGTGCATCATACGGCCTTACGTATATGCAGCGGCGCGTTTCGCACTAGTCCAGTAGAAAGCTTGTATGTCGTCTGCCAACAATTACCTCTGGATCTACGTCGCATGCAGCTCTCTCTGACATATTACTATCGTGTCATGTCTAGTAAATTACATCCATTAAGGTGTGAAGTTACTTCATCAAGCTTGGAGAGACTATATGTAGCTAGACCTTCTCACGTCCGACCATTGCATGCTCGCGTTCGTACATTCATACAAACTTTCGACATTTGTGAATTACCATCGCAATCAGTGGATCATTTTCTCATACCTCCATGGACCATCTCACCCTATCAGTTTCATTCACCGTTTATGATATACAATAAGTCTAATGTTGCACCCAACATTTATCAGCATCTCTTCACTTCTCATCGTCACCAATATTCTGAGTATCTGCCTGTTTTTACTGACGGATCAAAATCTGCGGGATATGTCGGCTGTGGTGTCATCATCGCTGATGATACTTATAGCTACAAAATCCCAGATATTTGTTCCGTCTTCACTGCTGAAGCTGTTGCCATTTTATTGGCACTGCGGCAGATTTCCACGCTCTCTACGCGAAAGTATTGCATATACTCTGACAGTATGAGCGTCTTGCGCCAATTAGGAAATTTTCGCAGTGATAGTCATCCAATTTTATGTTTTATTAATCATTTGCTGATCACTCTCCACAATAACGGTTTTGATATTTTATTCTGTTGGGTGCCAAGTCACGTCGGTATCCCAGGAAACGACTTGGCTGATTTGGCTGCACGATCTGCCACCACTGTTTTAACCATATCCATACCTTTCTCAGACTTAAAACGTCACATACGGCAGTTTATGACATCTCTCTGGCAACAACAGTGGGACCTGAAAATTAATAACAAATTGCACTCAGTTAAACCAGATATTACCCCTTTACCTGCATTACGTCTTCGTCACGCAGATGTTAAGCTAACCCGTCTCCGAATCGGCCACACTCGTTTGACGCATCTACATTTACTGTTTGGAGAACCGCCTCCCCAGTGCGATTCTTGTAATGTTTTACTCTCTATTCATCATATTTTAACTATTTGCCCATGTTTTAACTTTTATCGCCTTACCTTTTTTGGTAGTTCTATTTTATCTCTGGAGGATTTGTTAGGAGACACCCATCACCCTAACGTGTTTGCGTTTCTACGCGCAATTGGTATTTTATACTGTATATAACTGTTTTATCCTGTTTACACTTTTATCTGACTTTATTCACTTTTGATACCGTTTCATCTGGTTTTATAGTATTTATATTTAACTTATTTTATTCACTTTCGAATAATCTTGGTATGATGTGTAAAAATCTAGTAAGAAAAATAGTAGGATGAGTTTACTTTCGATTCGGTTTAAAATCGCACGTTTGGCGCAGCATGTCCTTTTGTGGACCTTGTGCCAGTAAACCCTACATTCAATCAATCAATCTAATCTCTTCTTGCTCACAAACACATCTTTAGAGCATTGTTGCCAAATAATACTGTGCAATGACTCATTGGCATTTTGAGTTTTAGCGGAAGTGCACCGCTCTAGAAGTTCCTTGCATGGAAGGCGTTGGTATACAGGCAGAATTTTGGAAAGAATGTCCTCAGTCAACGTGGTTTTCATTTGCGTGTGAGATGGTGGTTTCCTAGCATTCGCTTTAGCTCGATTATAAAAGTCCAAGATTCCTTCTCCTCAGGGCACGTCGTGTGCTTTCGTAACTTGTCTGTTGATGTACAATGATGCAAAAATTGCTCTCCTAATTTTATCGACATTTGGAGCATTATCCACTATGGCTTTACGATAATACTTACTGAGTCTATTTATGACAGTGTCTGTCAGGTGTCCTTTTTTTTTTTCCCTCCAAGGAATACACCCTTCACCTTGAACTTTTTAACTTTATATTGGCGAGAGCGGTACCCAATCGCTTCGCAATATGGTTAACGCATTCCTCTTTTACAATTGGAATGTCCCCATACACATCTTTTTCTTTGAGGAACGCAAATGTTTTGCAGTCTTTCATTGAGCGCTGCCATAATATTTCAGCGGCATGCATCTCCATGGAATTTGACGATCCAGAAAAATTTCTATTGCAAAGTCCTGAACTTTTGTGTCCTTGATACCAAAAATGATGTTCCGGAGAATCACCTAACTCTTGTTTGGTTATTTCGCATAAATGGCAGTATTTTGAAAGTATTGTAAAATCAATGACAAGTCCTGTAAGAATATCTATTACAATTCCTATTCCATAAAGGGAGCTGTGGCCACGTTCCATCAAAAGATACCCCGATGTTTAGAACATCAGCTTCGCTCTCTTCATTCTACAGTTTTGAGTACTCTTGCTTCACAATTTGTCTAGTTTTTTCTAAAACACTAAAACAGTTGCCTTGAATGTTTTATTTTCCTCGGCCAACTGCTTTACATATTTGTCAAAAGTTTTCTGGTCCAATGACTTCAGGCCTAAATTCATTGAAAAACTTTCGATAACTGAATGACCTTTTCCATCACCAGCAGGAGAGGAAAATTTCAATTTCTTTTCACTCCTGGATTCTATGTTGGATTTATCCAAAGTTGAATCAGAAGCATTGGAAGTAGAAGGAATTGAAATAGAAGAAGTTGGTTTACTCCATCTCATTCTTGCTTTTTCAGCAGCCAGTTTTCGTTTTTTAGAAGGCCGTGATTTCGGTGCATGCCACCGTCCACTAATTGTATTCATAGTTTTGTAAGAAATAATAAAAAACGAAACAGATAATACTAAAACAAAAATATAACAACAGTAGAACGAAAATGTAACTATATAACGAAAAAGAAAATCAACAAATAAACGTATTTTGAGAAACGCGAGATTGACGAGTATCGAGACAAAATATAAACATCAACAAAAGCAAAAATGTAAACAAAGACACAGTTAAAGTTGATGTTATGTTGCCAGATAATAATTAATATATATTAATTAATTAAAATAATAAGTAAAATCAACGGAGAAAGAAGTCAAAACTAAAACTCTCAATGTAAACAAACTTGACAGCTATGGAAATGTTTAAAGTGCTACGCCCACTTTTTCGAAAAATGTTTATAAAATCGCTAAAAATGATCGTATCGAGAAAGAAAAAAATTCGAAAATTGGATGGTTTCAAGGTTCTGTGTCCCCTTAACATAAACAAAGCACCATAAACAATATAAGTACTTAATAAATTACCACAAAATGCTCCGTAAATAATGATTTATTCGTAATTGTCGTAATCCAATATCTAGAAATAGGGGGGGGGGACCGTTGAAGAGAACAAACATGCAGAAAATTGGCTTCTGCTTTCATTGCAGTCAGGTGAGTTCCAAGAGGAATTTAAAAGGCTCAAACAAGGTGAACCAGTTTCATCTAGGAGTAAGTTATCTTGTTTAAATGTATTCTTGGATGAAAATTCTCTAATTCGTGTTGGTGGCAGACTTAGAAACTCTGATTTATCGAATTATAGTAAATTCCCTATTGTACTGCCTAGCAAGCATAAATTAACTGATGTAATTTTGAATCGTTATCATTTGAAGTATTTTCATTTAGGTGCCAAGCACTCTTGTTTCAAGAGCAACGGAAATTCTGGCCGCTTAACGGCAGAAATAATTGTCGTAAAATTTTTCATTCTTGTGTCATTTGCTTTAAAAATAAGCCTGTAAGTGTTCAACAAATAATGGCCGATCTACCGAGGGAACGTGTCACTCCTAATTTTGTCTTTAATGTGACAGGGATTGACTTTTGTGGTCCCTTTCTAGTAAAATTTAAAAATCAGCATAAAGGAGTGTTAAATAAGATTTACGTAGCTGTTTTTATTTGCCTATGCACTAAGGCTATACATCTTGATTTTGTGTCAGGCTTAACCACTCAAGGATTTATAGCTTGTTTGAAACGTTTCTTTGGTAGACGAGGCAAATGTTCGAAAATCATGTCTGACAATGAAAAAACATTTGTTGGAGAGAATGTTGAAATTATAAAACTTTTGTAACTTTTCACTTCCCGCGATGAAAACTTCTCACCCCACTGCATAGACACTAGATAAGTATTAGTTTTAAAAAAAAATCTTATTCTTTTAAGGGAGACGAAGCTTTTCATTTGTTTTGGCAATCGGTTATTATTGTAACATTTCATGTGTCAGCTGATGGAAGCTCAGCTCCTGGAGGAGATATTTTAGTTTCAGGGCTCATAACTCTTGATTTTACGTTATTAGATCTCTGAATGAAAGAAATTTTAGAAGAACTTGATAACTCTCTTCGCTTGGTAGTTAAATGGAAACAACAAATTTCTCGCCACTGAGTTGACACTTTTGGTACTTACACCAGCTGTCTGGCCCTCTTGGGCACTGACCATGCATTGATTGGTTTTTATTTGAGCAGCAGTGATAAAAAGCGGCATAAACTGCAGACATCATTCGCGATAAGTTGCCGACATTACTTCTTATGAAAATCCAGTAATAGTTTTGAAGCTTGTTTACAAATTTATATGTCAATTTGCCTCTGCCACCCTTTTTTGCTCTTTTTCAAATTACGTAATCTATTGGCCAATGCATTCAAATTTTTCTTCAAAATCTTACCCATAAGTGTCTTCCTCTACCGAGAAAGCTTTACAGTCACCATCGCCATAATAATGCACATATTTTAAGCTCGTGTTTGGCTACTGACCTCTCAAAGATTCTTTTTGCACCAACGACTTCCAGATGAGCAACCAGTGTGATTAACACATACGTGGTTTTCATCTTTTATAGTCTTGCACAAATGACAATATTGGGACATCATTTCTATATCGATCACCTTACCCGGAAATATTTAAAGTAATATTTTAAATAAGGTTACTACATTTTTACATTACAATGGTGGTTTCTTCCGCTGAACTAAAAAATTATGTAGTTAAGACATAATTTATTTTTATTTAATTTTTCCCTTCTATTTGAGCTTAGTGTTGATAAGAGAAGCAAAGAATAGTTGCTTGGTTGAATACCTGAGACATAACCAAGATGCAGGCAAATATTTGGTTACCAATTGTGATTCATAAATTCTATTTCGGCCAAAATATTATACATTGATTATAGTTTGAACAGCTTTTTAAATTAAAGCATTCTATTTGTAAGTTTTCCAAAGAATAATAATTACCACTTTATTATAATTATTATATTTTAAAGACAATAAATGAATATTCCTCTTGGAAACAACTTTTTACCATGCTATTTCTTTTTCCATTTGTGCACATTTTTTCCCCACAATAATATATAAAAATTTATTATAACATTCTGAAAAAGAAATCAGATGGTTATCGAATTCATATTTATTTTTAAAATTTTATTCATTTAATATGCTTTTATATTTAATAATTAATAAACGCTTAAAATTTATTATGCATAAATACAACCCATGGGTTTTGTTGATCAAAATACATCAATTGATATCGTAATGCATTTCTGTTCGACCAAATCGAATATATTTGGTTTTTGAGGCAAATAAGCCACATACTAAATAATTTTTGCATTATTACTATTAATTCAAATTTATCATATATTTTTCCCTTCATAAATTTTAAAAAATTGTAGTTTCCCTGAACATAATCAAAGACAAATGATTTCAAAAGTGTTTTATAATTCAAAATAATTTAAATTCGTGAAAAAAATTAAAAAACACTTTTAAAAGAAATACATGTGCATGAAAGGAAAGAATTGTCATTTTAATTTTAGTACATAATCATTAAATTAAAATGTACTCATTGAATAGCAGCATATTTGGTATTTCTCTCAACATTTAGTGGTTCTCTAAATGCTACACCATATAATTAAGCAATATATTTTATTTGTGAATCAAGTTTTGTTTTAAATTTTTTCAAGTCAATTTTTTGCAGTCAAGTTATTTCCAGTTGCAATCAGTCCAGTTGCAATCCAAGTGCAATCAGTGAATGCTACCCACTTTTGTTTGCTGTTTTATTTTTAAAAAAAAAAGAGTCTGTGAATTGTATCTACGTAACTGATATTGTTAATCATGCTTGTTTGAAAAAGCAGCTATGAAACTATATAGCAGTTCACGAAATATTAATTCCCCCGAATGGTCCAGGTAAACTGAAAACAACTTACAATTGACGTCTGAAATATTTTTACACATTGCTTCAAATTGTGATATCACGTTGAAGAAATCTGCATCTGCAAAAAAATGCGTTGCGCTTAAAATTTGTAGTATTTGTTCAGATAAGGTTATAGTGTTTTTTAGTTTCAAAATCTGGCAACCCTGCTGCTCAGGTGTATTTTTCTCCTCAGCAGATCTTTCTTTTAAATTCTATATGAATTAAATTTTCTTAATTTCACTTTTATGTGATTCGTGGCTATTACTTCCAGATTCGTTGACAACTAAAGATTTATCTACTAATTATACACGTGCATTACAGTCTGATTTTAAAAATTCCATGTTTGCCTTGTCATATTATAAAATAAAATCTGATCGTTATCGTTTGCGAATGAACTGAATGTGCGATGAACGTTTTTGCGAAATTCGTGACGAGCCAAGAATAAAAGTTATGTTAACCTCTCTTGCTGTAAAATACTTTCTTAGGTTCTAGGGTACTTGCAAACAAGCCGAGCAAAATTTCAATGTTGCCCCGATTAAATCCCTCCAGCTGACTATTACTAGTGTCAGATCTTTTATTCACACTCAACTCTTCCTTATCCTTCTGATTTCGACTTAAGAATTTGGGGCAGATTGTCAGTGGAACCCCAAAGTATATATATTTACTACTCAATCTTTTACATGCAACTCTGCAATATTTTCTAAAGTACAGTTACCATTCAAGCATGGCAATGATAAAAATTTACTGCATATTTTTTCAGAACTCTAATCGAAAAATTGACAACAATTGGGTAAAGTTGATCATCAGAATCATTACTCCCATCGGTAGCAGTGGAAAAGGGGCCAAATTTTAAGGAATTCACAATGCTTCATGTACTCTCTGCTGTAATTTCCGTAATTCTATGTGATGTTTTAGTTCTTCCTCAGGAATATTTTTTCACCTCTGAATTATTCGGGCACATAACTGGTGCCAATTTTTAATTTAATTACTTTACTCAATGTATTAAAGTGGGATTAAAGATTTTATGTATTAAAGATTTTAAAAATCTAGTTACCATTTTGAGTTTTTTTTTATAAACCCATATGCATAGCTTTGACATAAATAATAAAATCTAAGATATGACTTACTACGTTTAAAAAGAATACATGAAATACAAAGCATTACTAAGATTTAATAAATATATATGTTTTTGCTTTAAATATCCCCTTTGTCATTAGAGTGTAGAAAAGAAGCGGCTATTTTTTTTCCCACCTTTTTAGGAGTACGCTTTGAAATAGGTTTTAATTTGGAATGGGATTTTTTTTTTTTTTTTTTTTGAGGAGGTATAAGATGCTTGAGACACAATATTTTTATTGGAAGATGTAACAGAACACAAAGTTGGGAAAGAGCAGCTAGAAACGAATGGGTGTTTAAGTTCTTTAGGGTTGAAGCTGACATTAACATCTTTTTTAAAACATCTAATTGTTCCTTACTTGTGATACTGCCAATTAAATGATTTAGTTCAGATTTTTACCTTCTGCTTTTCTTCATCAGGAGAAAAACCCACAACGTTTTGTGATTTTTTGAAAGAAGATAAAATTGTAGCACATTCACTCTCGTCATCTGCTTTTGAGAAGTCTATCTCAAGATTTGACTCTTCATTGAATTCTGCTGATTATTAATTTGAGCCAAACGGCAAACAAGATGAATGTGTTTGCACATATTCCATTAAGTTAAATTAAATAGTCCATGAAAGTGCAAGAAAATGGATGCAAACACTTATTGCAATCAATGCCAGTTTAATCTACATTGACAGTCTTCTTTGTTTGCTTGCACAACATACACACATGGTGTCATTATACCCTTCATGGAACCAAAGTGGTCCCCAATTGACAGTACTCGTGGTATAATGAGGTTAAAAATGCATATTGGTTATCATAAAATCCTCCCCATATAATAGTGTCTCATAAACGAATTTCAATAATAAACAATCAACAGTTTTTAAATCTTCAACAGTTATAACGTTTCGCATTAAAATTTCTACTGCACCCACCATCAAACTAATATGATCCATATATGCTTGTTTTTGAACATCTTTTATGCATGGAAAACACATATAGAAGTAAGTTTTTCCATTCGCAAGCTTTATATATAAAGCTCTTTCATTTATATTTCTTGGAATTCTCCCAACATTATGAGGAAAAATAAACTTACTCATGCAGTCATTTATCAAACTGCAAATTGTAGGTGAACCAACATAAAAATCACAAGACTTATTTCGAGTGTCAAACCATTGAAGACACAAAATGTTTGGTAACTCTTACAAAAATCCCATGAATGTAGTCTGGTGCGAAACCATTAACAACGTTGAAAGAAGGTATGGGAAGCAATATACTAGGTCCTTTCATTCCCTGTATACTTTTTCCCTTGTGCATCGCTTCATACATTAATTTAATGGTTTCTTGTTCCCTTCGGTTCTCAAAAAGTGAATGATCCTTATAAGTATACTTTATAATTATATTTACAAGGACTCCATGGTGTTTGCACCAAGTGCAACCATAATAATCATTAAATTGGGTGGAATTTTGAATGCATGGTCGTGCTGTTGAATCAGCACAACAACATGCCGCAAATAACTTTAATGTAGGTTTGGAATTAGGCCCAAAAGAAGTTCTATTCTCACCAAGTTCGATGGCTTCTTCCACAAAAGGCTTATTTTAGTTTTTTTTCTTCCCAAACCATAGTCCTGTTAAAAGAACATTTTGAAAACGAAGCGCAGGAGGAATTTCATGAATTACTACCAAAATTGGCCATAACGATCCTTTAGTACTGTTAAATACAGCTACACAATCAACTGAAAAATTATATGTTAAAAACAAAGATTCTGTCTCATTTTGTAATTTTCTGTACAATTTTCCATCTTTTATGTCAGAAAACTTATTAAAATCTTGAGTATATGGTATACTAATTATGCTAGAATTAATCAGATTATTTGAGTTTCACTCATAAAACAGGGTGACTTTTGAACATCATTAGTCTTAAAGTTTTAATTTTGAAAAGTGCAAGTTAGGAATTAAGAAACAAATTATAATTGCTAAGATTAAAAAAATAATTAAGTTTAAAATGATTTATAAAATTAATGATTAATACTCAAAATTGGCGAGACAATTGAATTTAGGTACATAGGATCTAAAAAATAATAACAAACGGGTTGTGTATGTGGCAAGGTAAACCCACAAGGATGTATAAGAAATTTAAACCAATTAGTAATTAAATGAATAGGGCAAGGTTGCATAATATTTCTTAAATTGCGTTTAAATAGGCCGAATAGTGGTGTTTTCAGCATTGTTGAACACCGAATAACCCAATAGGTCCCTTGGGTCATGAAATTAGGAATAAGGGAGTGAAAACAAAACAGCTAATGATATAGAGAAATACATATAAAAAATTTAAGGTACCACATTCTTGTGAGCTCGAAAATTATCTGTGCTTACTATCAATAAAAAGTTGACCACTCATCCAACATGGCGATGACTCAGCGATTGCTGCATTGAAGAAAAAAGAAAAAAAAACAGAGCACGAATTATTATTATGCACTGGTTTATTGTTGTTATATCGTTATGACATATAGATGTAGCTCCGCAAGATAAATTTTCACATAAGTAACTTTCACATTTCATCAAGGACAAACCTTCTTAACAAATTTTCCGCGAGACCATTTTGCACTTTTTTTTACATCACTCCACAAAATCCTTTCATCAAAAACATATTTGACATTTCTTTTCACAAAAATAATCGGAGAGAGAGTGTTATCTTTTCCTCGTCATGTCCCGCCTTAAGAAAACTCGGGGTCCCTCATGAATAGCCAATGAGGGAAAAAAGAAAGGCCAATAGAGAAGGAAGACAGGAATTCAAATCTCACCCCTATAGAAAATGGCAAGATCTGGTACAGATCACTAATGACCATGCATCCCCATGTGAAAGAAAAGAAGCAAGGCAAGCTTGACTAAAGGTTAAAATTAACGATTTCCGTCCAGTACGCAATTAAAAAATCACCCACCATGAGAGGAAAAGAGAATGTCACTAGGTTAAGGGGACAAGACATAGAATTTTATATATATTTCTATCTCCCACGCCTGACCAGTGGATGCAGCTGTGACCAAAAGGCCCCTTTTCCTCCCACGCAGGTGTCAGCTCAAAGAAACGAGAGTGAAAGGAAAGAGAGGGTGCAACATAGTATCTGGTTACTGACCAAAAAAAAAGAAGAATCTTAAGGCAGAACAGGACTGAAAAAGAGAAACCTGCAGTAATAGACAATTATGAATAAAATAATATTGCATAATTAAACTATAAAACAAAATAATAATCTATAAAAGTTAATAATTAATAAAAAATATGCAGTATTTAAAATATACATTGTAGATTGATAACGGAATTAATTATAAACAGAACGTTAAATGAAGTTAAGCGCAGGAACTCGTGAACAAGAAATTAAGAGTTAAGAGGACAAAAGTAAAGCAAATTAAAAAAAAAAAATTAAGGAGAAAATAAAACTTGTGATAATTAACATTATCATAATTAGTCTGAACTTTATTTCCACAAGTATTACAAACTGTGATTTTGTTGTCAATATGAGATAAGAATGTGACATTTCTCACAAAAGAAATGAGTTTTAACTTTCTTCTTGGTTGCAATTAAACAATTTCCACTAAAGTTTGTGCTTGTTAATTATTAATTTGTTGTTAATTTCTTATATTAAGACATTTTGTTAGCTTGGGCTGATAAATTCTTGTCCAATGATAATGTTGACCATTTCAATCAGACTGAGAATGTCAGTGTCTGATACTTGAAATCGCAGAGAAAAAGTCAATATTAGTGTTAAAATATCTTTTTTACATATGGAAATCTTGAGCTGGTTTTTTTTTTGTGCTGAATACTATCAATGGTGACAAAAATGTCCTCTTCACCTGAACTTTCTGCCATCCTTTTTTTCTTATGTAATTGTGTTTCCTCTTTTCCTTTGTGTTAAGTGCGATAGGAGAGAGATCTGGCAGGGCAAGGAATAGTTTGACAAGCTTGCAGACAGTTCATAGCAACACGTGCCGTATGTGGTCTGGCATTGTCCTGCTGAAAAACCAGCCCATGGCGCTGCAAAAGGAACGGTAGCAAAACAGGTCTTAGGATGTCGTCGACGTACCGCTGTGCAGTAAGTGTACCTCTAATGACGACCAAAGGGGTCCGGCTGTCAAAGGAAATGACACCCCAGACCATAATGCCTTGTTGAGGGCCGGTGTGGCGTGCAATAGTGAAGGCAGGATTCCCCCTCTGCCCTGTGCGTCTCCAAACACGTCTTCGATGATCCTCAGTAAAAGGTGAAACGCAGGGAGAAGAAAAAGGAGTTTTCAGGCATAATTTGTTATTACATGACGAAATTAAAGTATAAAACTTTAACCGTTCATTTTATTTTAGCAACAACTATAACAAAACCGTTCTTTGCGCTTGGGAGCAGACTTCAAACCTGCCCAAAAACTATGATACTATGTTAAACATGAATCACATTGCAAAGAACTTTTACTTTTTAATGTCCTCTTGGCAAAAACCACGCATCCTTGTCAAATCGACATTTTTGTCTCTCTTATGGCATTATTTACTCTTTCCGGAATTCATTCCACCTTTTCTTCGGAAATTATATATTTTTCTGTTGTGGCCTTTTCTGCCACCTCTGTCGATTAACCACGATAAAAAAAAATTTTTTTAGCTGCTAAAGGTTTATTAAAGGCTGCTATCTTATGTTTTTTCCGGTGTTTAGTTTGTCCTATAACTGTTTTTATCAAACCTCTTAGTCTTGCTTTCATCGTTTTTTTTTTTTTTTTTTTTTTTGTGGCAATCTGATCTTGAGAGCTCGTTCATCCTTACCTGTTAAAAAACACGCAGGCTAATCAATCATAGTGAAAAAAAATAATAATACGTTTGATTTATTTGTGTTTACACTAACAATTATGATTCCCATACAAAAAGAATTGTATTGGAATTGAGAATAGTTTTGATGTTAAAGTTAAATATCGAAAACAGTTGCCCTTCTTCATAAGGATTTCTTTCTTTTTTTCGAATGATTAACTCATAGCATTTCTGCAGTCATGACTCAAATGGGATTTATTGCATAATACACACTCATCCACTTTCGAATTCCTCAGATGTGAAATGTTTTGTTTAGAGCTATTAATTAAATCAGCGGATTCTTATTCCTCTGATAATGCTGAGTCATGGTTTTTTATTATGATATTTTTAATCCGAAAAGAGAGCAAGCTATCAACAATTTTTGTTCCGATTCGATTTTCTTCTTTTTTCCTTTCCGAATTTTAGAGATTAGTTAATCTATCCGATTTTCTTCTTTTTTCCTTTCCGAATTTTAGAGATTAGTTAATCTATCATTTCCAGAAATCTCAGTTTTTAATTCGCTTGGCAAATCAAGTGATATAATAAAATAGAGGTAAAATTATCTTTCACTACACCCAACGATTTAAGAGATCTCTATTGACCTTCTAATGTATCCTACAATCTGACTAAAGAATACTTTTAACCTTAAGGATTCAAATTTATTACTAACGCAAGAAGTTCTCTAATATAAACTTCAATCAATAAATCTTCCCTCCCAAAACGCTTTCTAAACATTTAACAATTTCATCATAATTTCTTCCCGAGGGAGAAAAGGATTCTACAAACTGCCGCGCTTCAGAAATTTTTACAGTTGATTGAATTAAATACTGAAATTTATCATCATCCTCTATGCCTGAAACTTTGTATTTTTTTGAATTGAACTACTGAAGCCATTTTTTAATGTTTCCATTAAAGTGTTTCAATTATACAGGGTAGCTGCAGAATATTGTAACAGATATTAAATAGAAAATGATAAATACACAAATATGATGAACACTATAAATGGAAGTGTACCTTACAAAAATTTCTTTCGAATCGACCACCATCTTTATCAATTACTAAAGATAATACGCCAGTGTCCGATGGCGGTATGAATCTTTTTAGGAATTAATTTGTCCCATTCACGCAATAAAGAAGTTCTGAGAGAATCCAAACTTAGACTCTAGGTCAAACTTAGACCTTAAATTTAATCTCTGTTATAATTATGGAGTTTGTTTTGTCTTCATTCTAAGCTTAAGTGGGCTAAAGAATATTTAATATTAAAAGTTTTGATTACTGAAAACCAATTAATTTGTTTAAAAAAATGTTTTTAAAGTAAGTTACTATACTTTCTGAATAGAGTACAAAAAAAAAAGAATGATTAGTCTAATTAAAAAATATTTTCTTTAAACAACATATCAAATATAAATTTTTTAAAACAGAAGTTTTGTTTTTAAAAATTTAGCTACTATTTCGTCACAATAATTTTGGGGTTAATACTAGTGTATGAGTGTTATTAAACATAAATAAACATTATTTACTTTCTTGATGAAGTTAACAGATTTGTTAAAATTTATCCTGTTTTGAATAGGCTGCAGGTTTTTTTAGAATCTTTTTACGAAAATTATTATATTAATATGATCATATAATTTTTTTATATTAATATGATCATATAATTTATTTATATTAATATTATCGTATTATTTTTTTTATGAATATGATCATATAATTTTGATGATAAAGAATTGGATTATGTAAGACCAACAAAATTTTAATGTCATGACCTCCTATTCGACCTCGATAGATATTTTCCAAGAATTTTTTTTCGTCAAACTCTTCTCAATTTTGTCCAGATAAAAAAGATTAGATCTTTGTCTTTAAAACTATTGCTTTTTTGTATTTTCCTGGACAAGATATAGGTTTCTTTTTTGGGTGTCGATGATACATATATTTTTAGTTTTTCAGGTTCATTTGTTGACACGCAAGTGTAGGTTCTATGGCGAAAAAAGTAGGTAATATTGCCTGGCCCATCGCTTGTTTAATAACGAATCATCAAATAGCGGTTCTTTACGATTATTTCGCAATCTGCACTCATGTTTAGTTGTAGTATCAGGAATTTCAGAAACTTTTGATGTCTTCTTCAACTCTTTGCTTACAAACTCAAAAGCAAAAGTTGTTAATGTATTATAGAACGTTTCTTCAGTAAAATTCTATTAAGCTATGGAAAATTTTTGATACATATCCAAAGCTGTTTTGGTTCCTTTCTCGTCTTAAATATCAAATTACCACAAATAATTTATTTACAAATTCATTTAATGAGGGAAAATGCCTTATAACCGATTTCATTGTGGCATTTTGTACTCAGTTTGTTTTGTTGAACGTGTTAAAATTTTTGTAGCATCCCTCCTTAGTTATGCGCAAATTGCCGCTAAAATACTCCAGAATTTCTGGAGGTGCTATTTGAAATAAATAATTGTACAGTACGACATATATTGCAGAATTTTTACACAGCACATTGATTGCAATATTTCCTTGCACTTAACTCTGCATTAATTTGATATTTCTCACAGGAGTTAATTAAAAGTTCTCAATGTATGAAAAAGACTGAGCATTAAATTTAGCGGACGGAAAGACATTTTTTAAAACTTATCTCTCTGTAACATCCTTGTCGGTCATTATAACTTTTATATTGTCACAAGAAGGATTTAAAGTTTTGAACGTTTGAAATAGCCACATGTCAGTCTCTTTATCTTCATTAAGGGGTGTAGGGACCTTTAAATGTCGAATTTTTAGGAAAAAACAACATTGTGTTCTAAAAGCTCTCACTCACTTAAAACTTAAAATACATGAATGGGATTTTATATACTCAATACAACATTATTCATAAGCCAATAAAAATTTCAAAAAGTTCAATACACTAGTTTTTTAAATATATGAAATTATAATTATTAAAAATTAAAAAAAATTTTTTTTTATTATCAGCCACTATCCGTAAGATATTTCTCCCTTATATTAAAATTTCAACTTTAGTATGGTTTTAAACTGTTCACACAAGTCTATTTTATAGAATGAATCAAGGATTTAGAGATATTTAATAATTTACTATTTTTTAAAACATGTCAAACTTTAAAATTTTAAAAAAGTTAATTTTTTAATTTTTTTTTTAATTAAATAAAGTTAGTCACTAAATATTGATTCATTCTATAGATTTCACACATATAAATATTTCTGGAAAATTTCATAGCAATCGGTGGATTAGTTTTTTTTTAATCTTACGGATCGAGCAAAAAAAACAGTTTTGAGAAAACGAGAGTTGAAGTTAAGAAATGAGATATGATATAAACTATTGTCTATTTTACCCATTAGGTCTACTTTAAATCAATAATATTCATATATACATAATGTTTAGACACTTTTCTGCATTTAGATATAAAATTTCAGCTTTTATAAGCTCCGAAGAATGGAAAAATTTTTATTCTGTAAAATAATTGTTTACAATTTTCAAAATAAAAACAATTTTTATTAGCACAAAAACATCAAACTGGTAAGATTTATTCAAATTCTTGATAATAAATTAAAGAAAGAGAAATTACTTACCATTAAAAAAGAAAGTAGCAATGGCTAAACATTAAAATCAATATAGACGTTAAAAAATATTTCTAATTCGAAACGATAAATACAAGTAAAATTAAATTGTTTACGAAAACTAATATAAAATATGCACATATTTCAATAACAACCAGGATTGTATAAATTTCCTTCTTTTTTTTTTAAGAAGTTCATTTTTATTTTTTCCAGCTTGTCTCCTGACTCGTCGATCTTCCAAGCTTGCCATCGAGGCTCGCTTTTCGGCAACCTTTATTCGATGTAAATCTGCTTTCATCGCATATTGTTCGTATTTCCCCGATAACATATCCAATTCGTTCTAGGTGTCTCGCCTATCTAGTTTACCACCATTAAAAGTAATAATCGCTTCATTTGCAGCTATATCTGCAACAAGTTTTGATGAACCCGATATTTTCGGGCAAATTTGCCACAGCACTGAATTAAAAGACTCATTCTGATTCTGAGTTTTTCCAGAAAGACATTTTTTTAATAGTTCTAGAGACGCTAAGTCAGAAAAAAACTTTTTTATCGACTTCATTACTTCCACTGGAACATTATTTGTATAGCGGAATGGGGCAGCATTTCCAGAAGCTACATGCTTCTGGTACTTACACCACGAGGTTTCCCCTGTGGGGCAAAACATATGCAAGGGTTCTGCATCACTAGAGCTCAAATGGCAATATATAGCCCATATGGCTTTTTTCATTGCTTCGACAGACTCTGTGTTACCTCTTATGGCATTGCCATAATATACAGAAATTTTGTCTATCAATGCATCAGTAAGCCGACCACGTTCAGATAAAGGCTTTCCGTCAGCGAGTTTTGAACCTTTCATTTTTTCCTTATGTTTGCGAAGCCTTGTTCCCATTCGCTTCTGCACGTGACCAACACACTCAAGTTTTTCAATTTTAACATCACCATATGGCTCAGCTTTACATACTTCATTATATGTTTTAGCATCACCATCTCCAAGGTATTTTAAGTATCGCACACCACTGTCAGACACTGATCGAGAAAAAATCCTCTTCATACCTGTGGAGAAATGTTTTTTTCGCAGCTAATGCAGAAGTTTGTCAGCACTTCTACATCAATAACTTTCCCTGTCTCGATTCCAATAACAGAGCATACCCCAATTTTTGAAGAATGTCCCCTGGTCTTCCAGGTTCCATCACCGCTTACATCGGAACTGCTGTTAGTTCAGTTTCTTCCTGTCCAGCTTTAATCATGGATTTTTGGCTACCTTCTGTGTGGCGTGTAAGATCTTTTTATTGATTTTATCATAGCTCTTGCGTGTTATTGGAGGCAGCATATTCATAATGCCACAGAAAGTTTGCAGCCCTCGTAAGCCAACACCAATGCATCTCATGCTGTATACTAATCTTGTGTTTACCTCTGGAATATTTTTTTTATTACCTAGCATTACACAGCTATTTACATTGCTTTCTAAAATACAATTACATTTAATTGAAAATGAAGAGGCTGCACCTCTTATTTTGTTTTCAGAAAAACTGATATCTGATTTGCAAACTTTACAGCACATTTGTTGACTAAGAGCAGGGAATAATATTGAAATGTCTATTAGTCTATATCCAGTTATATCTTCTTTTGTTGAATCTAAATTGCAATTAGAAATGTCCAAATGCAGATTTTTGGATGAAGCAGAAATATTAGAAGAATCAGTTCCTTTCGATCCATAATACTTTCGTTTTCTTGGTCTATAACCAGTCGAACGATTGTAAGCTTTACCCATTATAAATAAACTTTCGAATTTCTAACAGATCTTATAATTAATCAACAAGCTATAATTTAACTAAAACAACTAATAATTTAACAATAGTATAGCTAGAAATTGAATTTTAAACAGTAAATATTAGAAAAATAATCGAGCTGCAAAAATTGAAACGTGTTGACAAGCTGATGTTTACAAAACAACTTGATGAGCTTTATCAGAGTTGAGTTGTTTTAATTTAAGTAACTGTAACTTAAAAAAATAGTTTAATAATTATAAAAATATTTGTTTTTAATTAAAAAAAAGTCTTATTTGATAGTTTTTAAGCAACAAAAGTGCAGCGTTTCATGAGTTTCGTCTGCAGATTGTTAGTTTCTGTTTCGAAATCAGAGTTGCGGTCTCGGAGTCATTCGCAATTTTGGCTGTAACTTCTGAACTCAAAGTCGTAGGAACATAAATAAGGTGTCAATATATATTAATTATATTCAGAATTGTTCGTAGATTAACATATATTTTTTTCAAAAAAAAAGATTTTTTTTGACGATTAAAGGTCCCTACACCCCTTAACTAGTATCCTTATCCCTGCAACTTCATTCTTCAATCATAAAAACGTTGACAGGCATTTTTAGACATTATAAATTGGTAAGTTGAGTCTAAATAAACTCTCATACTCTAAAATGAAAATTGATTTTAGCTCTTCATTTTCATTAATATAATCAGCTCATAATTTTACAGACAAGAGCTTGGACGCAATTGGGGGCTCTGTCACTGTTTGCTAACGCTCGCCAATTCCAAAACAGTGCTCGCTCCCCATCATTCACGATTCATTAAGTATTTCTCTTTTACCACGAGACAGAATATAATCTTTGACTATGTCATTAAAACTATTGTTTTCTTGTATTTTTCTTGACAAGATAAAGGTTTCTTTTTAGTGTCAATGATACAGATATTTTTAGTTTTTCAGGCTCATTTGTTGACACGCAAGTGTAGGCTCTATGGTGAGAAAAGTAATATTGCCTCGCACATCGCTTGTTTAATAATGAATCATCAAATAGCGGTGCTTGACGATTACTTCGTAATCTGTAACGACAATAAATAAAAAGAAAATTATTATAAAATAATAATTTGCAAAAGCTGAAATAAAATTTTGTCAAAGTATAATGCGTTTGGCATAATACATAAATTTAATTCTGCTTTCCGAAATTTATGCTTGCAAGAAAGATTCACGCACAAAAAGAAAAAAACATTTTCATTGATGTTCAGTAGTAGTAGTTTCAGGAATTTCAGAAACTTTTGATGTATTCTTCACCTCTTTACTTACAAGCTCAAAAGCAAAAGGTGTTGATGTATTATAGAACTTTTCTTCAGTTGAATTCAATGAAATTGTGGCAAATTTTTGATACATATCCAAATCTTTTTTTGGATCCTTTCTCTACCTAAGCATCAAATTACCACAAATAATTTATCTACAAATTATTTTAATAAGGAAAAGTGCCTTATAACATTCACTGTGGCATTGAATTATTCTACTTAGTTTGTTTTGTTGAACATGTTCAAATTTTTGTAACATCCAACTACACACTCTTTCTTAATTATGTACTGGAGGTGCTATTTGAAATAAGTTATTGTACATTACAAAATTATTTGTGCAGCATATTGATTGCAATATTTCCTTACACTTATCTCTGCATTAAATTTGCAGACGGAAAGACGTTTCTTAAAACCCTAATCTTTTCATTTAATCCGCGATAACATTGTTTTTTGGGTCTTGCTGGTCCAGCTTGCGGAATTGATCATTCCCTTCATTTTCATCTTTGATCTCTTATAGTCAAGATATCATAGAGTAGTTGTTTAATCGAGAGGATAACACTCGTTTATTAAGTTTTGTATGCCATCTCTCGACAGGGTTATTTGTTCTAAGAAGCACTGTCGAAGTGGTTCCAAACCTGTCTGAAAAAATAAAAATGTATAAAATATTTTATTAGCATGATACTTAGTACATGAAAGAATTCAGTAATATTTAATAATTAGTTGAGTGAAAACACACAGGAGCCTTTTTGTTGTAAGTGGCTGAAACCAAAACTAACAGTGCCCCAAGGCCCCCTAATGAAAATACAAGTAAAAAATAATATAATTACATTTAAAATCACTATAAATTTGCAAAAGATTCACACACAAAATATACAACAATAAAATGGAATGAAACTCCTCCAAATCACATTATAATTAAGGTCCATCTCGACGAGGTGCAAATTTAGTGGTGAACTTTTTGGCCTTGTTGCTATGAGGATGTAAGGTTACCCACACTCGATCGCCAAGTGTGTATTGGGGACATTTTCTAACTTCTTTCGTTGATCATGTTTTTATTCAACAAAGTCCTAAATTTCCTGCGAGATATTAGCGAAGTTTTTTAAATACGGCTTAATTTCAGCAACGAAATTTTTATTGATGATAGTTCGTAGATCATGTTGGATGTCATCAGGAGTCCGAACAGTAGAAAAGCAGCTGTGTGTTCTATGAAGGAACACTATGCTGTGTTTAGAGCAAATCGAATCAAATGATTTTTAATGTGTTTAAATTTATCGGGAGTTTTCACGAGATTTTTTTCCTAAAGCATCTAAATTACTAGACATAAAACGAAATTAATCTAAAAATCTTAGTTATTTTTTCTTACTTCTTTTTAGAAATTGAGATATATTTCTCAGTATTTTAGGGAATGATAGATATATTCCCATCATCGGAACCTAACTCAACAACGATAAGATGACTATCATAGCCTGATAAATTATGAAATATAATTGGTATAAAATCAGGTGCTATTGCTTTTAGGTTGCATTCATTACAACTGGGTCCCCGAAATCTTTGCGTATGGTGGCAGTGGTCTTTAACCTAAACATTTAAGTATTCACCTTATTAACTCATAAAAATATCGTAAATCATTTTTTTTTTTTTTAATTTCTAAATTTAAATGATATTGCTTTAGATCTATAACCCAACCTTTTCATTAATATAAAGCAATTGCAATAAAAAATTTAACTGAATCCAAACCTTATTGCTTTTGAGTCACGAATTCGTAACGCCTTTGTCCGACGTAACCATTTTGTCTCTATCTTCTTTGATATTGAGAAGGCTTACGATCGGACATGGCGATACGGAATTTTGAAGACACCAACCTACATGGGACTTCGTGGAAACTTACCCATCTTCCTCAAAAACTTTCTGATGAAACGGTATTTTGGGGTAAAATTAGGTTCTACGTTTTCAGACCTCTTCATTCAGGCCGAAGGTGTTCCTCAAGGCAGTGTTTTAAGTGTCATACTTTTTATTACTCAAGTTTGCGGTGTACAGCTCCTTTATTGCATGTTATTCCAGTACGGCTTCCTTTCGTTTTTGTGTCTCTGTTGCATGTTTGTTCAATTGCTTGATCACACGCAGTTTTGGTAAAACCACAATTATCTTGCTGCTGTACAGAAAATTTTCCTTTTAGAAACTCATTATGTTTTGTAGATGAGTATATTTTATATTCATCATTTCACAAAAATAAATACTCAAATAGCGAGAGTAATTTACTCTATCATAAGCAAAAAACCATAGCTTCCAATTTCCTTCTCCTGTAGCTCGAATGAAAAGCAAAAGTGTCTTCACCATGTCAATATAGGAACTCCATAATTCAAAAGCAAACTTTTTTCCAATATAAAGGCATCATATTTTTTAAAAAATTCTTCCAATTCGAAATTTATCAAAAAGCTGTCTGATGATTCCGCAGGAAATATACTAGAAAAATTTTCAATGATGTTTGAAATTCTACTCGTTTCCTCCTCAGTATAAGAATCAAAAAATGCTTTAAAACGCAATCGCTCCAACGCTTCACACAGTAACTTATGAGCCCAAATACTTCTATTATAATAATGACCCGAGTTATTGAGCCTTGAGCAACAATTCCAGCTTCGATTAAAATATCACTTAATCCAGCATCTTGGAATCGCTTTCGAATGAAAGCCATTAACGTCTGAAATGCTCCTAAAGGCAAAATGAGTCGATCATGAAACTCTTGATTTTGCCAACGTATTTGTTGCGCCTTAGAGTACATAGTTTGATCCATCACAAGGACAACACTTTTCAACTGAAGGCTGTTGTAAATTTCAATAGTGCAGTGAAGTACAGTATTGATAGATGACATGTTTGTTGGATTGATATCAAGAATTGGCAAGTATCCTACCTTTGTTTTTTCCAAATATTCATTTTTACACATCAAAGTATTGAAGCCAGTCCACCCAGGAAGAATGCGTGTCTTCGTCAAAGTTTTTGCAAGATAAAAAAAATTATCAAGTATGCGATGTGAATAACCACTGCTTAAACTATAAATATCTTGTAAAAAAGAAATATCGCTGTAAGATGGAGGAGGGCAATTTTTTTTGTACAGAAATTTCTGTTTCAGAGAGTGCGTTATGATCATTGTTCATTTGGTCCTACACCATAGTTACACCATTTTGAAACTAATTAAATTCCACCACTTTTAAATACTATGGTGACAGTTAATCCACTGTTTAAGCAAATATGGTTGCTTACTATGTGATTTTGATTTAGACCTAAAGGTTTGAATGATCTAAATTAACCTTCATTAGAAACTCACTTCATTTTAGTAATCATTTTTCCAACTAGATTTATTATTGTATAAATATCTCCATACAGGAATTATGGTTCGAGCTTAAAAAATAGAAACACAGGATATTGTAACATCAAAATTAAAACTTATTCAATTAAATTATCGCATAATTAAAATTATATTTTGACAGATCTCGTTTCCGATTGTACCACCTAACTTATTATAATAATTTAGCTCAGATACTATAGCTACTTCATCTACAAATTCATAGTCGACATTTTTACTTACTTGTAGTTACACTATATACAACACTATGTTACAAATAATTACATACAAATACCAAACTATATACAAATAATTGCATACAATATAAAAAACTATATACAAATAACTATATACATAATTAAATTAAAAAAACAAACTGTAAAAGGGCAATTTTTTGTTACATTTCATTCTATATGTATCATATGAGAAACTGCGTCAAGATATTCTTCCCATTACTAGTTCTGGTTTCAGATTTGTTAATTGCTGATTCAATCGCGTATACTTAGTGTTTTGTCTGGGAGGCATTGCTCTTCCAGCTATAAGCATGTTCATCTTTCCTTCGTTTTCCACCTGAATATCCCCCTGAGGGGGTTTACCTTCTTTAGCTAAATACAGGGAGTCACGCCCCGGGGTAACCTAGTGATCTGTCCTCCCTTCGTTTTCCTCTCCCTTTTCTTCTTCTTTCTCTTCCCCCTTGTCGTGGTTGCCAAATTTACTGGTGAAGGCTTGTCATCTGTGTTTGATTACCATTCTGTTGTGTTGGACATAGATGGGAAGAGACCACCCGCGTGTTTGCTGTGCGTGGAGACCAGTGTCCCTGGAGAAGGGGATCCTGGCAGTTGAGGGGCATCCTGGTACCTCAATACACTGCCCCTGCTTCAGATAAACGGGAGGTGCATATTGGCCTGTATGCATCAACCGGCTTGCCACGAACGTCATCTGTTGGCTAGTGGCAAGTCCGGGGTCACTTACTGGGCACCTCGTTAAGGGTGGAGGCTGCTTCAGGGGTGACTTGCGGACGTATAGCTATTGGTTAGCATCAGTGTTAAGTGGCAAAATATTGTTACTTGCATCCCCTTAGTAGGACTCCGTGGTGGGTGGTGCCGCTGGTAGCAGAAATTTGTTTATTTTTCTATGGCTGATAATAACCAGGTGTTCAGTTCCGCACACCAAAACAAAAACAGCGGAACAACCCCTTCACCGTATGCTCGTTATTTCATGATGACATTAAACAATCCTTCGATACCAAATTCATCTTTCAGTAAGATATCGCCTATACTGATACACAAAGCACTTCTTTCAGTGTTGGGAGATGTAGCCATGATAAAGAAACTGCTTTCAGGTGAAGTCACTTCTGAAAGGCTAGCAATCACACTAAACACATGCACAAAAATCTGTTCCTTCGACGTAACTATTACTCCGCATAAATCACTTAACACTTCTCGGGGTGTTATATCAGAATTTGAACTTCTGCACGATGAAGAAGCCATGATAAGAGAAAGTCTGCAAGATCAGAAGGTTGTAGAGGTTCGTAGGATAAGGATGAGAAACTCATACCCACGAAACATCTTATCCTCACGTTTGACACTCCAACGTTACAATCTGATGTCAAAATTGCATGGTTTAACTGTCCTGTCCGACCCTATGTTCCAAATCCTTTGAGATGCTTTCAGTGCCAAAGGTTTGGACATTCGAAGGCATCTTGCCGAGGTACATCTATTTGCGCTCGCTGTTCTTCTCCTGGCCACTCGGATACTTCCTGTGAGTTACCGCCCCATTGCATTAACTGCAAGGTTGATCATACGGCTTACTCCAGAAATTGTCCAAGATGGTCGCAGGAGAAAGAAATACAATCTGTTAAAGTCTCGGAAAATCTGACGTTTCAAGAAGATCGCCGGATAGTTACTGCTTGCACTCCTCGTCCGGGTATGTCCTATTCCATGGCAGCAAAGATTTCATATTGTTCAGTTAGTACGCAAACAGATGCCTGAACATCATTTATCTCGCAGAAAACAAAACAAAAAACACAATTTAATTTCACTGGACCATCTCGCAGATCTGTATCCAAATCTCCACCTCCAAAAACATCTCGATTGACATCCCCAGAAAAGCCTCGCCCTGTATTAAAGCAGCGTCCGAATGTAAAGTTACCACCTAGCCAAAAACCTGGTATCCCTAAAAAGAATAAAGATCCGAAATTTATACAAATCACTTAGAAGCCCACTTCAGATATTTTACAGAAGATGGACACAGAAATAACACTACATCCATCGGATGACGAATCGATTTTCGACGACCCACCGTTGGATGTTGCATGTAATTCAAAATTTAAATCAAAAAGGTAATGGCAAGTTCCACTATCTCTTGGAATTGTCGCAGTGTGCGAAATAAAATCTCTGACATCAGAAATATAATTTTTAAACATCACCCATCATGTTTTGCAATTCAAGAAACTCATTTAACATCATCTGATAATTTTAATGTTCGTAACTATATTTGTTACCGAAACGACCATGATGGTATTAGACCTAATGGTGGTGTCGCGATTTTAACATCAACAAGTTTTCCATCAACTCCCCTTTTATTGTCAACGTCATTGCAGGCTGTTGCAGTAAAAGTTCATCTAAACATTATCATTACAGTCTGTTCCATTTACATACCTCCACATGCTTCAGTTTCACAACATGATTTAAACTCATTTATTCATCAGTTACCGGCACCTTTTATTTTGCTTGGAGACTTTAATGGCCATAGCGTTTTATGGGGTAGTTCCGACACAAATGCTAGAGGGCATCAAGTTGAAACTCTCATTCATGATCATAATCTTTGCTTACTGAATCAAGGTGAAGATACTTATTTTCATGAACCTACACGAACTTTTCATTGCATTGATCTAGCTTTATGTTCACCTGCACTTTTACTCTTTTCACAATTTTCGGTTGATAACGATCTTCATAATAGCGATCATTTCCCAATCATTGTTTCATATTCATCTGCTGCTTCGATTACTACAAGACCCTCTACATTTATTTACCATCGTGCTGATTGCAGAGATGCCAACTGCTCCGGACACGCCAAAGTAATTAAAAAAACGGTAAATAACTACGAAGTAAATTTTGCAAATATTTGACTATTTTCGCTTGCTTTTTAAAAGGTATAGCATGACATAAATAATATAAAGTGGTGAATTATATACGCCTACGAACTATTTAAAAATAGTGGTGGATAAAAATCTACTAAATTGAATTTATTAAACCAAGAATTACAATTGACAAAATACCGCTTTAAAGTGTATATTTGCTGTCCGGAGCAAGTTGGCATCTCTGTGATTGGAGTCTTTTCGCTCAGCTTGCTGACTTTACAGAAGATATGGTATCAGATGAAGATCTTGAAGCTGCTGTTGAAACGGTGACTTCTGTGATCATCAATGCAGCACAAAGTAGCATACCAAAAACATCAACTTCTCGTCCCCGCCATCGCAAGCCATGGTGAACTGATGAATGCTACGCAGCCCACAAAGAGAAGCAGAGGCTATGGAACATCTTCCGTCGGTATCCTACAACAGACCATCTTGTCGATTTTAAACGAGCTAAAGCGCTTGCACGCAGGATTCGGCGCCAAAGCCAGAGAGAATCTTGGTCACGCTATGTTTCATCCATCACATCTACAACATCTCCCTGACAAGTCTGGTCGAGGGTCAAGAGAGCGAGTGGTATCTACCGTGAATTCCGTCTTCCGGTATTTGATATAAACGGTATCACGCACTCTGACCCGGTAGATGTGAGTAACATCTTGGGTGAAACTTTCGCTGCCGTATCTAGCATTGACAGCTCAGCTTTTCAAGCTCACAAGCATAGAGTTGAAGCCCAAACGCTGCAGTTTACGACTCGATGGCAGTTTCAATATAATTGTAACTTCACTTTTCATGAATTGCATCGAGCGTTGTCAAAAGCACCCAATACGAGCCCAGGTCTTGATGGTGTATCATATCGCATGCTTCGCCATTTGACTTCTGCATCTTTGCAGAATATCCTGTTACTTTTTAACAGATTATGGACGAAGCAGATATACCCATCTAGTTTGCGGCTGGCTCTTGTGATACCAATTTTAAAGCCAGGTAAGGATCCGACGGAACCAACAAACTACCGCCCAATAGCTCTGACTAGCTGCTTCAGCAAGATATTCGAACGTATGGTCAACTCTCGCTTGGTTTACTTTCTGGAGAAGAAAAAACTCATCCCAGACTTTCAGAGTGGATTTCGAAAGGGCAGGTCGACTATGGATAACATTGTTGCTTTAGAATCACGCATCTATCTCTATCTTCTTCGATATTGAGAAGGCATACGATCGGACATGGAGATACGGCATTTTAAAGGCATTGTTTGATATAGGCCTCCGTGGCCACCTACCTATGTTTATACAAAACTTTTTGAGTCAGAGATATTTTCATGTGAAACTGGGAAACACACTCTCTGATCTCTACATCCAATCTGAAGGTGTTCCACAGGGTTGTGTTCTGAGTGTTATACTCTTCATAGTTCGTGTTTCCTCCATTTTAAACATTTTACCCCCTACAGTTTTTGGGCTCTTTTTATGTTAAACCAAATGAAACAGCATGAAATTTGAAATTGTGTTTTTCGTAGATCGAGAATTATGGAAAGCTGGCGTTGAAAAAATCAAAACAATCAAGCAAAAATCAAAACATCTAAGATTGCAAGCAAAACAAATACATATCATGTCTTTATGTAGTGCACTCTTTTATAAAAACATTTCTATTCTAAACAAAGAAAACTTCTACTGGGAAAAAAATTATTATTGGAATGTAACAAATTAATTTTTTTTAAAATCCACCATATTCATATGTGCAACCCTCTTTTTTCTCAGTTGCAGCATATTTTTTTTTCCTCGTGGCCCTCAATATTTTTCTTCGCATTTTGTGACCTGCTGTAGAGTGTCTTAAAGATTCACTTATGCGTGTTCGGTCGAATTTCTTGTAATATATTGATGTATAATATCCTGCCTGCGTGAAATTGAGTTTCTCAAAAATTTTGAGACACCCATTGAATCCCTCATTGAATTGTATCACAGCATCATATATTCCCAAGCGGAGAGTATCAAGGGTCACAAAACATTCCTTTGGAATTCTATGCCATATGTTGCCATTAAAACTTTCATTGGCATTTTGTGTTTTGCCGTGGATACATTTTGACAAGAGCTCCTTTTGGCATAATTCCATATACACTTTTTTAGCAGAATTTAACACATTTTTTTTAAACCTGGGTATTTGCACTCTGGTGTTTTCCCCAAAGAAATAGCTCGTTGGTGAAAACACCAACTGTCAACACCTGTTGGACATTGTCCGTGCATAGGATTCTCGGTCGAAGATGCACAATGGAATAAAGCAGCAATCACACTTTGCTGCATCTTTTCTAAGTCGCCTTTGTTGCTGCGTATCGCTATCCCATAATAGTTTTGCAACCTATCAATAAAGGTATCGGTCAATTTTCCTTTCCCCGATAAACCTTTGATTTTCTTTTTTAACTTTCTAAGTCGAGTTCCAACACGTTTCTGGACGTGTCCAATGCATTCAAACTTTTTTACTTCTACGTCTTTTCCATACACATATTTTACTTCTTGGAAACCTTTTGAATCCCCATCACCAAAGTATTTGTCGTAAACAAGGCCTCGATGTTTTATTGACCTTTGAAAAATTCTTGAAGCACCGATAACTTCCATATTTTGAGCAGTTCCTTTGTAATTACAGCGACAAATATGATCAGCTGTAAGATTTTGTCTATCTGTGTTTGATTTTGTGGAGGAAATTTTTTTGCAAGTTGGGCAAAAGGACGACATAGCTTCTACGTCCAACACCTTTCCTGTATCTATCGATAAAGCAGCAACACAGCCATTAAGAGAAGTGTAACCTCTGCGCTGCCACGTACCATCAACAGAAACCCCACAAGCTGCATTGTCAGTGTTTATATTTAATTGCTGCTTTACTTCCTTTGCAGCCTTGTCCATTGAAGCTTGTGCTATTTCAGATACAACATTCAATAACTTTATTTTGATTTTCTTGAAATCAGGAGGTGGAGGCAAATTCAGTGTTGCACAAAATAATTTAGCAGCAGAATGTCCCTTTCCCAACTGCCTCATGCCATAAACTAGCCTCAAATTTATTTCAGAGGCATTGTGTATTTTAGGAGACGAAGAAAATCCTTCAGAAAAATCACAATAGGAACACTTCAGAGTAAGATGTGAACACAGTCCATACCTGGATTCTTCTTCAAATGTAAGCCCTATGCTTGAACATTCAGGACAAGATAGTTTGGCGAATACCAATTTCAGTAGACAGACATCCATCAATCTATTTCCAGAAAACTCTTCATTTTCAAAATTAGTACTCTGTAATAGTGTATCATCAAGCTTAGAAGTGCTTGCAGTACTTTCTTGAAACGCTGTCTCAGTTATGTTCTTGTTAGAGTAACAATTACCGTGAAATTGGCGTTTTCGTTTACGTCCAACCGACTTTCCCATTTCTACTTTTCAAATTAAGAAAATAAAAACTAAAGTATAATAAAAAGTTATTCAACACTATTAAAATTTAAAACAATAAAAATTAACAAAATAACTGAAGAGTAACGAAAATAGCAATTAAAATATAACAAAAAGAAAAAAGCAAATTAGAAGCGCAATCACATGTATCAAAGATAAACAAGGATCTAAAATTCTTTAGTTGCCAGGTCTAAATCTTGTAAATAATAAAAAAATAGGTTGCCACCTATTAAAAACCAAATATTTATATAGATATATTTAAATAGACAATATTTAAATCTACGTAATTGAGCTGTTTCAAACTGAAACGAAAACGAAACTAGGTGAAATGATAACTTCCTGTTGAAAAATTCTGACTTCCGGTTTGCAATTTCGGCTGAAGGGGTTACTTTAAAATTCTGTAACTTGGGATCTATTGAAACTAGAAACAAAATTCAAACAGATTTAGAAAGCTAAAAGTTGGCTTCATATTAATATTTATAAAATAGAAATTCGGTATTTTGGTCGATTTTTGTGAAAAAAAGGGTCCTTGGATACCTTAAACTACCAAAAACATCTTTTACATTGTTTATCAATTAATCATTTTATTTTAGTTTACTTTATCTAAAACAATTTAAATTAATTTTTACCAATAATCTTAATTTTTTAACATAACTTATATTATTACTTAAGACAACCTAACGAAATGAATAATGAAATTAAATTTTGCCAATAGATAAAAAAATAGTCTAGTTTACTCTGCCACATAAGAGAAATATATAGAGATTACGAGCTCACTTCTCAAATTTTGTGTCCATCTCGTCAAGGTATGTTGTATGTAGGCACTCGTACATGTCTTGGGTGCTTATATGTGGAAAGGGGTCATCTGCCTCTAAGTACAAAAAGGCATTACCAACTTCCTCTGGTGGCACAAGAGGAAGTGCAGCAATTCTCCGGATCCATTTCCTTGTGGTTGGGTCTGCACGGTATTGTGATACCAGACCTAGACTTTGAACCTATAAGGAATTAAAATATTTTTTCATTGTATTTTGCATTAAGTGTCACATTCGAGTTTCATTAAATTTTTAAAGTAAGGAAAAATGTGTTTCAGGAGAATATTTAAAATAAAACATGCTTTTTTATTAAATTAAAATTTCTAGAGTAATCAAATCTTTAACATATTTTGTATGTAACAGCTGTTAGCATGTTTTATAAATGTATCTATCTATTTAGATATATTAAAATGTTTAATATATGCTCCCAGCGAAGCTCAAAATGTTTATTGAATGTAATGTTAACTTGGACACTACTGGAGTTTAAGAAAATGGATTTAAATAGAGATTAACTCTTTTGTAAGTAGAAAACATTTTAACTTTCTAATCTATTTACTAATACATAAAACTATATAGTAATATACTTGCACTAAAATTTTAAAAAAAAAATTGATGCATATGAAACTTAATTTTGTGTGTAGAAACTAAATTTTTACCTTTCTCCAAATGATTTGGGTAAAATGAAAAAAGCACCCTTTTACTGACTGACACAGATGGTAACTCCTCAGCCAAGACGTTCATCACACCACTCTCGAAATCCAGGAGGCATGGTTCAGCATTTATATTCAGCTGCAGTCTGTTGGCTTCGATTTTGATGTGGTTAATCATCCGCCTGTGTGTGTTTTTCTTCTTGTTAGGCAGGAGGCAGAAAATAAGGGGAAATATTTCGCCTCTAAACTGTGCATGGATGGTATATAATTGTTTAAACAATCTTGGAACAATCTTAAAAGTCCCATCCATCCACAGTTTATTGGCAGAACACAGCAACTTTAAATTTTCGTCTGTGCAGAATATCTAAAAAGGTACAAAAAATTTCATCTTATAACATATGCGACTTCAAAAACTTTTTTTCTACAGACATGTATATACAATCATAAAAACTATTTTGATTGGTTTTATTCGCAATATGGCAAAAATACTTTTTTCATACAATTTTGCTATACAGATGTGAAATATGATATATTCCAAACACTATTCTGAGAATTTGCCATGCATCCTTATCTTTATTTTTTAAACATTGTTTCCAATGAATTTCAAGTTCCTTTTTACAATATTTCTGAAAATATTGTTCTTTTAAACGTTCATTAATGAAAGAAAATTATTTTTATCTGTTGAATAAAGAACATTTTACATTTAAAATGTTTTCCTATGATTAATATACTCAGTGTTCAACTCTGTAAATAGTTATTGCTTCTACCTATATTTGAAATGCAAAATTCGTTATGATATTGTAACAACATGTTATTTGTCGCTAAATGCAGTTAATTATATTTTTTAAATTTCATTAATTGCATATAATTAAATGCCAGGGCTAACCTTTTTTGAGTGTTAGACAGTTTAAAACTAAAGCTAATAGAATTTTTGGTAATTTTGCCAACAAGAAGGTTGAAACAAAATGGTGTTTTATATAAGCTTTTGAATCATTTACAAGCAGTGGGATGAAAAATATCTTGAAATCAAATTTATGAAATAAAGAGTAATACATTAAAGCATAAACTTAGAAACAGCCAGAACATATTTTTCTAAATGGCGTAAAAGTTGGCAGTCTTGAAAATGCTAAATCATGAAAACATGTTACATTTACACTTCTGATTTACATTTACATAAAAATTTACAGCAATGAAAAAATTCATTGCTGTAAAACTTTCTAATTCAGCGTTAATGATAATAATTTTTAAGAAACTTTTGTTTATTTTATTGTAATTGCTACCTTACTTGTTTTACTTACTTAGCATTACATTATCAAAACACTTTTATTAATCTATTACTAATGCTTTTCCTGAAATCAAGCCAAAAAATATGAAGCAAAGCAATTTTGATAACAATATTTAGAAAGAAAATATATTGATTTTAAGGTAAAGGAAGGTATTTGTAAAAATGTTATACAGTGTAATTTTTTTTTTTTTTTTACTCTCTGAAGGGCAATTTAATGCTTGTAAATTTGTATTATTAGTATAATTTATTAATTATACTAATTAGTATAATTTATTAATTACATTTAATTTATATTAACTAAATGATTTATAGTTTTTTTTTTTTTTTTGTTACTTTGTGGTTTGCTGTGTTCAAGTAAATGCAAAAAGTTTTTTTGAATTAATTATTTTTAAAAGTAGTTATTTTTATAAATAATTGCTTTTCTATTTACATTTAAATTTTCCTTCTTTACTCCAATTTTATTATGTGTTAAAACAGATCCTTAAACTTTCTTATGTATTTTAAGCTTAGCTGGATTTACTAAAAAATAAAAGTTTAAGTTAAGGGTACAAGGGACCTTGAAAATTAAATTTTTCAGTCCATAAAATTCATACCATTTACTTAAAATGTATTCAGAAAGCTGTATATAAAATTTTTTGCAATTTGCTTTATTAGTTTTTGAGTTTTTAAAGAGAAAATTGGAAAAATTCAAAATGCAACACGTTGTTCATCATGCACATTTTTGCGGCCTTCTTTAAATGCTGTCACCCACTTTCTTACCATTCCATCGCTCATAATGTTTTATCCATAAACTGCACAGATCACACGATGAATATCGATCGGTTTTAAGCCTTTAGTACTAAGAAATCTTATAACAGTCCGTACTTCACAGTCGGCGGGACTCACGATTATCGGAGGCATTTTAAACACTCAGTAAACAAGGAAGAATAAGACTGCAATGGCGTCAGTGCGTAGGCAAAATATATAGGTACCCAGTGTGCATGCGCAGACCGCAGCGCTGCAGCCGCTGTGAGGCAAAACGGCTCTTGCTTAAAAAAAACGCCTCTTATTTTAAATATAATCGTATAGATCCTCGCCTCGTATAAATCAATTCAATAAAAGGCATTTATACTTTAAATTATGTAATGACTCTTTTATTAGAAAAAGTAATAAAAATAAACATATTTAAAATATAAACTTGACAAAAAACATCATTCATTATTTTCATACAAATATGCAGGCATCTCTTATTAGTTTAGGCTGATTTTTGTTATTGCCAATAACAAAAATCAGGTTGTATAGTTACTATGCAATACTACGTCTTTCTTCCAATATGGATTAAAATAATCCCCAAACTGTTCAAAATGCAAGCTCGTGCACAACTGGTACAGAATGTCTATTCTGGTCTCCAACAACTTTAAAATTCTAAATCTAGCTTTCAACCTTCCAAAAGCATTTTCAACAATTGTCCGTCCTCTTGATAAAGAAGAATTGTATTTTTTTTAAAATGTCGGGCATTGTTGAATGTTCCTCATAAGGCTTTTGTATAGTTTCCAAAAGTGGAAAGGCAGAATCCCCAAGAAAACACAGTAGGACTGAACACCCTTTGATTGTTTCAGATAATTTGAACAGCAAAGGATTTTCAGTTAGATAATTGTAGAATGCAGAATTCTGTAACACAGAAGCGTCATTGTTCCGTCCAGGAGACCCAATATTCACATACGTAAATTGATAATTGTAATCCGCAACAGCTATTAACACGATTTTATAAAAAGACTTGTAATTCTAGTAGCTCGTAGCATGCATCTTCGGTGGCTGGATCTTAATGTTGGCTCCGTCAATAGCCCCCAAGCTCTGTGGAAAACGCTAGCGATCCTTAAAAGCATCTCTGGCGTCTATCAATTCTTCTTCGGTTGATGGAAGATGAATTATATCACCACATTCCGCTACAAAAACTTTACAAAATTCCAGGGTAATTTTGCAAACACTGCTTTTGGATACAGCAAACAAGTTAGCAACAGTTCTGTATTCTGCAGATGAATATAAAGCAATGGCAATTCGCTTTCTTTACGAATAGCCTTCCTGAATCTTGTATCCATTCTGTCAAGGACGCATAGTTTTTCGCACAAGAACTGATACATTCTTTTGCTATCTCTCCACTGGCTGTCAGTCATTGGAGGAGCAAAATCTTGCCAAAAGTAACTGCTTCTTTCTGAAGTCCACACAGAATGCCTCCTTAAACAAAATGGTTGCACTTACGATCAAAAACAAGCGCAGCATTTTATTTCGCTCTCTTCTTCTTCGCTGAAGTAAATTCAGTAGAAGGTGCTGATTCTGCTGTAGCAGAACTAAACTCATTTCTACGGACTCCATTCAAATTAAAACATTTGAGATGAAGAAAGCAAGATAGGAAAAAAAAAGTAGTGTTAAAATATGTTGTAAAGCAATTAAACAGTAATAGAAATGAAAACTAAAAATTCGGTTTTAAAGAACAGCAAAACAGTCAAATGGTTATATGAATAAAATTAAAATCGAACATTATGCGATAAAATATATTTTAAAAATGTAATACAGAGAAACAAGAAAGATAGAGTTATTAGATCTAAAAGAAATTTTAGAGGCTCAACTCCTGTTAGGGCCTGTTGCTTAACTAGCCGCTGAGCAACAGGGCCGGCTGTAAGCCATCTACTATTTACATGTCTCAATAAAAACAGAGCAGTCACTTCTGCTACTCCTTCCCCGCACACAGCACTTCGAAAAAAATATATATCATTGACGAACTCATCAGAGTTTATTTCTGAAGTATTAAACAAAAATTTTAAACGCATTATTTGCCACATGCAAATTGTAGGTACCAAGTGGCAATAACATATTTGGACCAATTTCATCAGAAAATTTCTTCATCACACTTTTGTTAACATTTGGGATTATCCATTGAAAGACATAATTTTTTTAATGGAATCTTACAAGTAGATAACATATCCAAAAGTTCATAAGTTCATTCAAATTGAGGCATAGGTTGCGTTTAGAAAGAATGAGAGATTATATACGGACAATCACATTTTTATTCTATAACATTTAAAGAATTAAAGATATGAAGTAACATCAGGATATCGGGATGAGAAGATAAAACAACACACGAAATGCGCTTGATCAATCGATCAACCACTGTGCACTTTCTTCTCTTCAGTTCAAGCATTGGCGTGAACTTCAGATACTTCAATCACTTAAGTGCCGTTCTGTCTGGAACGGTACTCGCTGCAAAATTAATATCGGCAGTAGCATGGCCTAAAAATACTTTTTAAAATTCTACATAGTACCAAATTAAACTCAGTAGACCAATATCTGGAATATACCTCTAGTACATTTGCACTAGAGGTATATTCCAGATTTTTAGATTAGGTATTTGTTTGTTCTAGTACATACTCTCATCAAACACTGTTAGTTTAATTGCATTCTCAATATCCTTCATTAAAAGATTTTATATATTTTGATATACCATTTTTTTTTCTATTTAAGTTGTACTGCCGTCGCTATGGGTGAATCTTACTATCATTATCATTACTTTGAATAAATCGACTGTATCTATACAAAATTTAAAAGAAATATTTTTCTCAGCTACAAGCAAACACCATAAAGTTTCAGCTTTCAAAATTTGATTTTGCTGGCCAAGAACAGCTGTATCACTACTTTTATTTTGCAACCAATTAAATATTGTTGCTTGACCATTTTCTTTAAATTTCAACGCGCACACCCGTAATTTTTGCCGATGTTGCTATCGGGGAACATTTTTCTAAATAAATGCTCTATGATAAAAGCAGTAAAAAATGATTTGGCACGAATAACAGAAAAAACCCTTTTTTTTCTTTCTTTTTTTTTAATTATCCTCTGATTTTCTTCGAATAATCTAGAAGCATTTTGATGCTTTTCACGATTGATGTGGGCAACAATATCATCTCTTCCTCTGCTTGCAATAGAAAAATCTGTTTGGCACGCAGAGCAGAATAGAAAAGAACTCATTTTCTTGAACTTAGGATACAAGGAAAATCATCAGAATATTTTTTGTTAAAAAGCTGACTGATACGTTTTAGCGTTTGTCAGACATTTTAAATTCTCTCGAACACATAATTAACAGTTCAAATGCTACACTTAAGGCCTGTTTATAAAATCTTTTGTTGAATTGCAAATGTAGCACCATTCTTTTTTATAGTGTTTATCATTATACTACCATGGCTCGCTGCTCTCGCTCGCCAATGAGCACAATGCTCTAGCACAAAGACATAGTATATTATCATCAAAGACATAGTATATTATCATCAAAGACATAGTATATTATCATCAAAGACATAGTATATTATCATCAAAGAGATAGTATATTATCATCAAAGACATAGTATATTATCATCAAAGAGATAGTATATTATCATCAAAGACATAGTATATTATCATCAAAGACATAGTATATTATCATCAAAGAGATAGTATATTATCATCAAAGACATAGTATTTTATCATCAAAGACATAGTATTGTACTTATGTAGAAGAATTCTATCAATGTTCTTATTGGCTTTTAAAAAAGTATATTAGCTATTTAGATTGAACATGGTGAAAAAATCAAAACAATAGCTAAATGAGAAACATATTAGCAAAATAAATTATCACATATTGCAGTTACTCACCTAAATTCAACTAAATGTGTATAATAAATTAGTTAATGCTAGAAATTCTGTAAGTTTTAGAAAAAAATTTTATTATTTAAAAATAGAAACTTTAAACTCTAACTTTTCCTTGTGAGATAATAACCCTCAAAAAGTATTTCATTTTCAAGAACACAAAAATTTGTTTTATCGCCAAATGAAATATTTTTCGGTGATCAGCATTATTGAAATCAATTTCTATATTAATTAACATTTGTGATAAAGTGCATGACATTTTAGAACAAAATAAGGATGTTTTACATACAATAAATTAAAATGCATGGCTGTTAGCATTACCCGAGAACGTGGAGGTCGCCATGCTGCATTTCTCATCGGGGAGTTTTGATTTCCTATAATCGATAAATTTTTTTTTTTTTTTTTCTTTTTTAAATTCTCCAGAAACTGCGTTCTCAGATTATTATTTTTTTTTTATTTACATTTTCCGCATCTGTGTTGAAGATTTTTGCGATGTCGTTAGGAGATTTATCTCTCATATTTCTATCTGAGTATGATGGGATATTGCTATCCCACAATTCAGACCTCTCCTGATATTCAACAATGAGTTTCCATTCTATAAAAATAAAGTACTTTCAATAATTTAATTTCTAAATTAAAATATTTCCGAAAAAAATTAGGTTTCTAAAAGTTCATGCTGACAAGGCAACAACAATCACAGAATTATATCTAACAGGATAAAATTTTAAAAAACCGATCGGGAGAGATTAAAAACTGATTGGTTAAGGATTAGAAACTTCATCCTACGCTCTACTATCGTCCAAGGACTTGAACCAAGTACTTATATGATAGTGTAAACGATCATCTAAGATTACAGATGCATTATTCAGATACAGCTTTTAAATTGTTAGTAATTTTGTGGTCTATCACTTCAGGTAATACAACTTGGTAGAAAAAAATTTTCACGATTGACTTTGAATAATTCCACTTTAAGTCATCAAACTCAACAGTTGATAGTGTAGTTGTTTTTGTGTAAAGGTTACCAAATAGAATTTTGTAATTCCACTTATGGCCATTTGCACTTGCTCATAATAATGATGGTTATCTTTTAAAACTTCATTGTCATCTAAAGAGAATTTTTTTTTTAAATCAATTTCCGCCATTAATTGAGGCTTACGTGAAAATGGGCATTTAATTTCTAAAATGTGATTTTTACAGCAGTCACATTTAACAAGACCATCAGGCGTAGCCCCAAGATAAGTTTTGTCCTCACAAATTAACAGTCCCGTAGATTCGATAGATAAATTGACATGTCATGGACTAATAGTATCAAAAAACTTATCCAGCGCTTGTCTTTCCCCACACAATCTCTTCAGCAAATATATCTTCTGAGTAGCACATTATATCTAAATGTAGACTTTCTGGAGAGAATTCTTACATCTTAAAACTCTACCTAAATGTGATGCAGTGATTCGTCCTGCTCGCTCAGCTTTCCATATTTGGGTGTCTGGCTTCGTCTGTCTGGCAATTGTTTCTCTTTCATCAGTAGAGATATGGAACATGGTTCTAAAAACGTTTTGTTTTTCTTACAAGCTGCGATTGTGTGACGTGTATTGTAAAAATTGCTTTACTTTTTCTGCAAATATAGGTATAGAGTTACTGCATAGTCCTTTTCGTCATCTACAGAATCAGTCTCTTCACTGTCTGAAAGGACAGTGAAAATAGCAGAAGGTAAAACTACCTGTAACACAAGAGAAAAAAAGATGACATACAGATTTTTATAAAATAGTTAACTAATACAGATACTTATTTCTTGAACATTAATATTCTGTAACATACAATAGACCATAAAACTCCAAATCCGCGAAGCTCAGGACAGCACTTATTTCGAATTTTGGATCCAAACTGAAAATGATAAAAGAAAAATTAATAAAAATAGAGGAGTAAAAAATGCAAGCCTAAGTTCTGAGAAAAGGATATTTTTAAAATATATCCCCTTTCTAACATTTTTCTGCTGAATAATGAGAAATTAAGACAATGCATGTTTAGATTTAAGTTTTTCAGTATCGCATTAATTTTTTTTCTTTTTAAGTGTAAAGATATGAAATGTTAAAATCATATTATTAGACTTCTGAAAAATATGACATTTCTTGTCTGAGGTAATTATCATTAAACAAAAATATTTGATAAAAAAATTTAAAATAAAATCAATAACACATAATCAAACATAAAACTTACTTACACAAGTGTTGGTGTTGAATTAAATGGTCTCTGCTGTCCATTTCATATTCACTAAAAAGAAAATATATATTCAATGACATTTTTAAATTATGTAATTAACATTTGATAATAGTAAAATATTTGAACAATCAAGAATTTTGATAATTCTTTATTACACTCCACATAAAATCTGACTTGGTTATGCATAATTTAAGTTATAACTTCCTTCCAAGCTCATGTTTTCTTTTCTTTACCCTGTTTAAACTTATGATTTAATCCTGTTTCAATTTGCAAATTCTATCTGTTTGTCCTTAATTAATAAATGAAGAAACTTAATTTTTAACGTGACTTATTAATAAACACATAATGATTTGAAAGTTCTTACTTTTCTTCAAAATCAATTTCAAAATTTTCGGCAACATTTGCCACTATTGGAGATGGTGGTCATCCGTATTTTTAATTGGGCTGACATTATCTCCAAGTATAGATAACATTTTACTGTATTTCTCATCGATAGGAGGCAATGCTGGTCCTCCACCAGTCTTTCGTGCATGGATTCTTCTCTTATCATGCTCTTCCTTCCCAACCATCGTCAATCTTTCCATCTTCCTATAAAATAGAGATATGTAATAAATTGGAAAATTCAATGCTCAATTTTATTTCAGCTGGAATGCTGAGGCCTTCCTTCTTCTAGGAGGTGTTGATAGTATGTAGTCTGATATATTTACATGAATCATAAGCTATTTCAAAATTATCTGCGTATTCAAATAATAATAAATAAGGTAAAAAATTAAATGAAACGAATCACCTTGATTCCCAATAGTTTTTTCACTTCCATTTATTCTTATGAATCTTCATCCATGCTTTTCTTTTTTGCATATTCGCAAAATTATCCGAGGCTTTTGTTTCAATCTCAAGATGTTGAAATCAAATTTCTATCAGGGAATTCTTTTCAAAATCGGAAAAATTTTCGCTTATTTTCAATGTTTTCTTTTATTTCATAACTTACATGTTATCAGATATTTAAAAGCGTCAAGAAAATTCAAGTACGAAAACTACTCGCAACAAAATTGGAAAATGTAATGACGTAACTCTAATTCCTCGACTATGCCCGTTGATTGGATAAAAAAATCACGTGATATGAAGGTTCAGTGCATTACATGTGATAAGCCAAATTCTGTTAAACTGCAGCAAAACTACGTTTCAGCAATTAAGCCTAGTTTTTCGCTTAGACAAGGTTTACGTAAACCGCGAAACGGAGGTCTAAACTCCCTATGTTTCTCGACTAAGCATAAATATATGTCGAAAACACTCACACTTGGTCATTGTGTGCTTGTGTAAACAAGTTATTACAGATCTTCATTTAAAGGATCAGGCAACTGAATATTATTATATGACAATTTTTTCTCGTATTTCTCCTTGCCATCATCATTCAATTTGTGATAATAGGAAGAGCTCATTTCGATTTAATAAAACATAATTCTAAATTTCCAAACAACAAACGATATCAAGATAAGAGAAAACGCCAACAATGTTTGGAAATCTAATGCAAAACATAATACTGAGAAGGCAATAGCGATGTACCGGGAAGTACGGACCGGGTGAAGTTACTTCTGCTTAACTGTTTATTTAGAAAACGAGGTAGATACAACTACTTCAAACCATACCGAGTCAGGAGATGACGTAATCATGATTTTGTACACCGTGAAGGGGCAAAGGAAAAATTAGGGCTGTATCCTAAGTGCGGATGGTCGCTTGTTTTTTTTTTTTTTCTTTCCCTCTCTACCGTGCACTAAATAGAAAAAAGCAGGAGAAAACATGATGACGGCTGGAGGGCGAAGATTTGAAGCAAAAGTAGAGAGTTGGTAAGTCTGCATGTAGGAAATAATGATGACTCACGATCAGTTATGCAGCTTATAGCTCGCTTATATACAAGGTAGAAAAAGTATGTGGATGGTGATTATACCAAGTGGATATAGACTTTAGGTATTGCATAACATATAGTATCTTGCGTTTGTCCGATGTGTCCATTAAGTACGAAAAAGACAAGGCCCCAAGTCCTAGCTGTTTTTTAAGGGTGGTGCGCTGTTGTTCAAACAGAGGGCAAACTAAAATAATGTGATCAATATCGATCTAAACGATATCGTGATAAACGATCTGAATGGTGGTTACGAGCTTTATATGTCTCGTTGATATTTTCAGGAAAAACGTATCGTTGCAATGGTATTCCTATTAAAGTGATTTTATTTTATTATCAATTTTCCTTAACCTGTGTGCATACACGAGATGATTTTTCCAGGGCAGCTAACAGCGTTATTTAAATTTTCTTTTAACTGGATCGGGTTTTTTTTTTTTTTGGAAATGAATTGTGGCCATTCGGAGTAAAGAGGATAGCATATGTGGATATTCCACCAGCCGTTGCATATTCTAGTTGCTCGGTATCTGTTCCGAAGTTCATTTCATCTTCCCTCATGTTAAGATATGATGGAAGATTCTATTAATCCACAAGCAGTATTTACATTAAAGTGAACTGCGGCACTCATAACTCATGACCTGGTTTATGAACCCGAGTTCATAAACCAGGTTATTATGCTGTATTTCTTGAAATGCAATACGGATACAGCACTATTTGAAATGCGATACTTTAAACTAAGTTTTAACGACTATATAAACACAGAAAAATCACAATCCGCAATCGAAAAATCGTACATTCGCAACATTCTTTAAATTGACTGGAAGTTTTAAAGTTGGACGGGTGGCTTGCTCGATTAGCATTCAACTTAAACTACGTCAATCGTTGGAAAACTTGTTCTAAGTCTGAAATATGTTTCTCGAATGTAGGTGACAACACGATACGCAAAACGATAGAGCAAAGACGTCATCCAATCCGGAATGTAACCTATTCATAAGTCTTGAAAAGGTGGCCGGAGCATTTCTCAATCCAAAGGCCATTCGGGTGAATTTAGATATGCCAAAAGGGCATACAAAAGCAGTGTTATGTTAGCCTTTTGGAGGTCAATCGTTGACATGTAAGGGGTAGGCTTTGCTTACTTAAATAAATCGTCTATGCGTGGCATAGGTTAAGTTTCCGGAACAATTTGAGCATTTAATTTTCGATAATCAATACAAAGTGGCATTCTTCTTCTGACTTGGAAATCAAAACAACAGAATGCATTGCTCTAAAAGAGAATCAAGCTCCTGTATTACATACAGTAATCAAGGTTTATCATATTTTATTTAGGAGAAGGTGATGTTTACATTTTGTTACATTAAAGGATGGACAACGACTAACTAGGCGCGGGATAAGAATAGTTCAGTTGAATTATTACAAAGCGCATTTACACTGACGTTAAAAATACATGACAATTCTCTGGCGCTTAAGTAAAAGGTTGATTATGAATTATTTAAATTTAAGAGTCTGTAATAATTAGAGATTTAATCTGATGACTGGTCGTTTTTCCCGAGTTGATCTCCTTAATTGAGTTGGACGGGACGGGAAGGTATGGTGGATGCTAATGTAGAGCTAGATACTGGAAGAGAGAAGTGTACTCTCCTGGACTTAAAAAAATCTAAAGAAGGTGTTATTAATTTTTAACTTGATTGGTTAATTGGTTACTCTTGATTGGTTAAAGTGACGCTTGATCACATAACCGTCGTCTAATTCAATGAGATAGTGAAGTCGTCGAAGTTTTTCAACAACAGTTTCATACTTCCATTTTGCAGATGATGTCCAGTTGCAAGACTGTACTCTTTCTCCTAACTTGAAATTTTTGTTAAATTCTGGCTGCAAGGCATTTTTTTGTCCTTTAGTTGGTTTGATTAAGTTGAAATCACATCTTAAGTTTCAACCAAATAACATTTCTGACGGAGTTTTTCCATTGTTAAGTGGTGTTATTCTGTATCGGAAGAGTAGTTTGCATAATTTACTATGGTGGGAGCCTGGATGATACTTCATGCATTTTACTTATGTTATACTCATTGGATACTCCTTCTGATCTCTGTATGAACCCTGTTAATATTTCAATAAAATATGCGCATTACTTTTGCAAAATTTTATTTTTATTAAACACATAGCCTTTCCGAATATAAAATATCAAAATCAAGCTAAGTCACATATAAAAATAATCAGGGGGGAAAAAATAGAGAATATATTTGAAATACATCTTGCTTACATTTAAACAAACTGCAATTTATAATTAAATTCACCGTTGAATCAAAACTAAATCAACACATCAGTTTTACACACACACAGAAAAACAGCTGTTGCATTGACAATAAGTCACATATAAAAATGATTAGGGGAAAAAAATAGAGATTATTTTTCAAATACATCTTGCTAAAATTTAAACAAAGCTGAAATTTATGATGAAAGTCACCATTAAATCAAAACTAAATCGTCAAATCAGTTTCACACACACAAAAAAAGCAGCAGTTGCATTAACAAAATGTCACATATAAATAAAATTAAAAATAAAAGGCACATTTATCTTAAAATCTAGTAGAAGAGTTTTTTCTTTAACTTCAATCCAAGTTGCGGACCAAATCCCTTAAACGCACGCTGGTGTTGTAGCCAAATCTTGTGGAACAAGTCAATAATCCAGTTTCTGATGGACAGCACTTTAACACTTCAAACTTCTTCAGACGTCCTTCTAGTAAGACTTGTTAGCGCATGTGGAACAACAGACTTTCAGCATTGGGATTTCTAGATAAGCAAACTTAGTATCTCCGGCCTTAGTTCATCCACTCAACAGATCCGGCCCCAGTTCATTCACTCCATGGCTCCGGCCTCAGTTCATCATCCTCTCAGCCATTCTTCACCACCTTATCTTCGTGTGATGAATGAATCTCGAACTGACTCACTATAGAAGTGATAAAACAATACTACTTAAATATTTATAAACTCAACTACACATAATTCAACCAAAAATTTCATTTAAAGACAAGTAAAATTTTAGATAAATATCAGTATTCTGATTCAATTAAAAACTTATAATAGTAGTGCCACCAGGAGAAAAATCAAGTTATACATCATTAAAACTCACAAGGATTCGATAATAAAGAGTTGTCCAGCGCAGCAATCTGTTGAGGAAATAGGTGAACTATTTCCACTGGAAAAGTAAATCCATCTCTAAAAGTATTTTAAAAAAAAATTTAATACATTTTTATTTATTACAACATTTCGTGATGCATAACTAAGAAAGTAAGTAACAAATTAAAGCAGTTAAGTATATATAACAGTAAAAATACTAGACAATAGAAAATATGTTTTACATTAGTTTATTAGTGAAATTACAAGATGAAGAGACAATTGTCATACAGAGTCAATAATTATAAAACGAAAACAAAGGTAAATCAAGAAATATACAGGTTTCACACTAGCAGATATGATATGTATTATTGATTACAAAACAAATGGGCTTGGAAAATTACATAATATATTTTACATATCACAAAAAGTCGGAGATCGGAGCCAAACATTTAGTCGTCAATGATTATTTTCACATTTTACGAAGAACTAAAGATAATTTTTCGTTGAGGCGAGTAAACATCGAAGATGAAGCTGTTGTTGTCAGACAATTGATCGGAATAAATCAAGAAAATCCTGACTAAGAGAAGAGGTTTTCACACAGAATTTGAAAGGACGGAGATGTAAATTTGAAGATGATGCTGTTGTAAATAAATACTGCTGTGGAAAATACTTATACTGCAACTGTATTGGTTAAACTATTTTATAAACTGAAATTAAAATTTTTAACTAGTAGATTGTTATTTTACCTAGATTATTGGGAGTGCAAATTAGTTTAGTCTGTTTTTTTTGTGATCAAAAATGCATTTGTTTTAAAACAAAATGAATGAACAGATTAATCAAAGTATTGTCCATTGTCTACTACTTTTTCCCACCTATTAGGTAATTTTCGAATTCCATCTCGAAAAAATTTCTTGTCTTTTTGAGACGATCCAAGTTAGGAGCCAATTTTCGATTTCTGTGAAAGAAGTGAACTGGCCGTTTTTCTCGCAATGCACACCTCAAACAAATCAATTGTAGCCTATACCGATCACCAATAATGGAATCACCAGCTTTTAAAACCGTGTGTTTAGCGCAGCATGTCCTCCCTGGACCTTGTGCCATTAAATCCTGCATTTAATCAATCAATCAACCAGGTTATAGCTGCTCATAGTATACACAGGGTTCATACAGACATCAGAAGAAATCCAAGGAGTCCAAAAATTTTCAGGACTTATCAAAAATTAAAAAAAACTTTGTGTTAAAGACAACTAGTCAGTTTTTTTTTTTTTCAAATTAAAAAGCGGTTATTAAAAGCAACTCGCAAAAATATATAGTTTGCATATTTTTTTCTAGCCCTTTTAAATAAATTTTGACTTAGTCAAACTTCACCAAGAAAAATAGAGTTATCACTTTTACACATAAATACATTTTCCAGTTTCAAATATCTTGTTAAAGTACAGTTGTTAAAGGTAACATAAAAAACTACCAGTCTTATATTTTTAAATTTGAATACATAATAAAATCTAGGGCATTTTATACCGGAGGGGGAAATCACAGTGAATTACTAATTAAGTTATTTGCTGTTATTTTTTTCTTCTAACTCTTGTAATTCAATTTTTTTTTCTTTTAAAGTTTTTCTTAAACTATTAGATTTTGACAGCTAAGTCATATCATTTAGTTTCCCTGTTTGGACAGCAAATTCATCAGCGTACATAGTAAGTTCATCTATGCAACACAATAATCTTAAGGAGTTTCTAAGGACTAATTTAGAAATCTAAGTAGCTGCATTTCTCTTCCAATTAAAGCAGAAACATAAAAACTTCCGCAAGTGGTGCTTAGTTATTCAACAAAGTAAAAATCAGGGTGTTTGTATGAAACTCAAAGCGATATAAACTGAATATTATTGACAGATGTTTAACCTCTCTGAAACCAGCTGTCACTATGAAACATTCATAACAGCAGAGCCATCTCTTAAAAATGGATCGAACTAATTTGTACTCCCAATATAAATTTTACATTTTAATTGGATGAGAAATTACTAATTATAGTTATTAAATAAAGTTTAGCATATGCCTATAATTTAGGGTGGCAAAAAATGATTTTAAAGGTTACACAAGGTCTGTGAATTATGCACTTTTAAATTTATGTATATTTTTAGGATTTATTTAAGAAATGAACTGATATAATAATCTTGAATCTCTTGTAGCAACAAGATCATAGAAAAGATGTTTAATCGAGGGGATGACACTCGTTTATTCAGTTTTGAGTGCCATCCCTTGACAGGGGTTGTTCGTTCTATCATTGCCACTGTCAAAGTGGTTCCAAACATCTCTGAAAAAATAAAAAAAAAAGGTAAAAAATATTTTATTAGCATGATACTTAATACATAAAATAATTCAGTAATATTTTATAACCATTTGTATCGATAAAATTTGTAATAAATACATCAGATCAATTCATTTCCTAGCCCTAAATATGTAATGGTTTTTAGATTAAGTCATTATGGCCTATGCTAGCTCTTCTTTTATTAAAATCTATAGGCTATCATCTCATACACTCTGAGATTTCATACATATTCCCGCAAACAAAATTTTTATACAATGGCAGCTAACTTAATATTTTGAATAAATATTTAGTTAACTCCTATGATTATGTAAATTATATGTGAACACAATATATTAAAAATTTTAATTAATAATTAAATTTAAAATACTCTAAAAACTTTTATACTTTGTTCTTTTATTATAAAGACTAGTATCATTATGACAAATAAACTAAAAATAATGTTTACTCTTTTGTGTATTTTATTTTGTAAACAACTTAAATATTGAGATCAGCGTAAAATATAAAAATTACAATACCAACTATTTGAATTGTCCTTTTACGGGCCAAATTCTTTCAATTAAACATAATTTTTTCTGTGGTAATATTGACATATATTGTAGTAATAAACATTTCTTAGTTTAGCCTTTTATTTTTCCATAGTGGTTTTGCCCTCCTTGAATGTGAGTCCCTTATATTTAAATCAATGTACACAGTTATGGTTATTATTTAAAAATAAAAATTCTTTCATCTCAAATGAATAATCCAAGTCATCAACATATGTATCTACAACATAAGTGTGCATCTTGTCAGTGGTGATGCCTACAGGAGCATCTTGCTCGAGCAACAGCCAAGCATCTCCCTGATCTCTGGCCGGAACAAAAGGGAGTGTGGCAAGACGCCTGATCGACCTTCTCGTTGTCTCATCGCTTCTGTAAGAAGTCACTAGCCCTAATTTTTGCACCTAGAAGAAATGAAATATGTAATTATTTTAATACATACTTATTGATAATCAATTTCTCAAAGCGATACTAAATTTATACAAGGGCTGTCCAGACATTTTGTGAAAGGTCCTGTTTCTGTAGATACAAGATTCTGTTTAACAACTGCTGCTACTAAATCAGAGATGCAACATACAAATATTTGGTATTTAGCCTATACTGCTCGACAGAGAATATTCATTTCAGATGAAGCATTGAAACAAAAGCAATCACATTTTTAATAATTTCAATTGACATATTTTAAATAACACAACTTAGTAATGTATCACTTTTAATGTGTTGCGCATTAAGTAAACTTAAACAATTGTTAAATTTATAATATTTTATTTAAAAAATTTACAGAAATATTTTTTTATTTACATTATGTTCTTTTAATTAATTTTATGAATAAATATAAATTGATCAATTATTTATTTACAAAAGAAAAATTATATATACATGGCTATTGGGAAGGAAAAACCTATTTCTGTTTTGATCACATAGAATGAACATCAAGTAAAGATGACTAGATGCTTTTGCTACTTAATTTGAAAATTATTGATTTTGAATATACTAACTATATTATTTTTTGGATATTTTTGTACAAGGGGTGAGAAACACATGCTAAGTATTAAAAAATTGTTTTAAAAATCATGTATTAAGTTTGAAGTGAATTTGTGTATAATGCCAAGTAAATATTTCTACATAGTCTGTGTTGCTCAAAAGAAATTCTTCTATGACTGTGTTCTTAGGTTGGGTTTTAGAATTTGCATTATTACGATTTCAAATCAGTAAGGAAGTGATTACAGACAAGGTGGTTCAATAAAATGATAATCGCAAAAAAAAATTTGGAGAAGATATTAATTTAGCAAAGAATTGAATTTGGTGGGTAATTCGAGAGATACAAAACATGCACTTACATAAATTTAATATTTTATAAACTGTTTCATTTACCTTCCTCTTTTCGAAGTCCAGCAAACAGGTTTCAGGTTCAAAACTGAGGCCAGCATCTGAAGCTTTGAGCACAAGTTGATGGAACAGGTGACCAAACGTAACCTTCCGCTTGTCCTGATGTAGGGTAGAAGCGATGTATTTGGCATGGGTGGTATAAAGCTGGTTAAATAAGGAGGGAACAATTTTGAAGGCACCATCCAACCAGATACTGTTTGCCTGCAGAGCTTTTCCAAATTTGCTATTGTGCAAAATACCTGAAGGAAAAAACCTGCCTTACCACAAGAATTCTTATAGTGCAATTCATTTGCATATAATAAACATTAATAAACAAAAAGTACAGAAAAATAGCTCTGCTAATTCAATAGAGTTTTTACAGGCAATTATTTTAAATAGATGAAAGATAGATACATTTTTAAAACCTGTAAATAAGATAATGTTTGATTATTTTGTTTAAAAGAACCATATATCTTAACCCTGATAACATCTGAAACATTCTGGGAGTAAGATTTTTTAATGCTAATTAAAAAATGACATTTTTTAATACTAATTAATGTACCTAGCAACTTAAAAGACCAAAATAAAAATAAATAATTTAAAAATTTTAATAAAAATTCTCTTGCTTTGAGATAAAAAAAAATTCAAAGTTCTTACATATAACTCAACATTTTAGAAGTATTCTTTTTTGTTTTTTTTGTTGTTTTTTTTGTTTTTGGAAATAATAATTATTATTTAATTGTAACTTTAAAGGAAAATCATTTGGAAGTTCGATGTCATACATTTGGCAAAAACTGTGTAATTCTTTACCTCTTCCTTTTTTTTTTTTTTTTTTTTTTTTTTCTTTCAACTTTATCTTTCTGATACTATCTGTCTTCACAATCTAATATATAGAAAAATTATGCTTGTGGTATGAGTCATGATTCCTTTACCCTCCTTCACAATTTAAAAATTTCTGAATTGCAAATAAATTAATACATTCAAAAAATTTAATACTTGCCAAAAATCTATCAACTCCTTTTCCTTCGTCTATTAGAAGAAAATCTTCACCTTTTTTTGTTTTTCGGAAAAGCTTTGGCAAGATTATGCCGTCGATCTGGTGTGGGAGTGCTGGCTGTGTGGCTCATCTTGCTTGGTATAGCCTTTTTTCAATTGTAGGGAAGTCCGGCAAACAAGCAGCATCCTCAATATTTCTGGCATAAATGGCTACAGCATGGCTATAAAAAACAAAAAAAATTTCGCTTATCTTTACTGTAGTAAAAATTTTATTTATTCTATAGTTCCTAAATTTGTTATAATAATTGCTTGTATCTCAATTTGCACGTTTTTTCACATATAAAATTTTCATGATATTAACCAAAACTGGATAAGGCAGAAAAATAGTTATGTCTATATGAAATATGTAAAAATTATAATTCTTGTTTATTAAATTTGTATTACAATCTTCAAGACGAGTTTAAAAATGTTTATAATATATATATCTTGTTTTAAAACACTTAATTAAAATTATTTATGTAAATAGTACTGATGACATGTACTAGATATGATTATCTACATCAGTTTTAATGTCTAATAATGATATGAAGACACTAAGTTATTTTGTGTCATCATTTTATCGATAGCTAATATTTTGAGAATTTACATAGTTGATTATGGTTTCTTTAGAAAATTCTCTAAGAATCCCAGGTTTTCCCTGTTTCCATAGAGAGTAGACTGTCTGTAAACTAATGAGCTTTTCATTAAATCTAGGCTTGTGTGTTTAAGAATGCACATAATTTTCATGATACTGGAAGTGTTTATTTTTTGTGTGGAATATTTTTATTTGATATCATTGACTAGTTGCTGAAAAATGTAAGTTATATTGTTTAGCTAAATAAAATATCGAACACTTTGTTCAAAACCTTTGCTATCTCTCGAATCCTATAAAAATCAACTTTTCAGATATAATTTAATCACAATATAACCACCAAAAAATAGTTTTATGTAGGAAATAATATTTTATTTAATATTAGATATAAGTGTTTTTTTTTTTTTTTGTGAAATTATGAGCTTTTAAAATTATGCTTAACTATATATATTTTATGATAGGCTTGTGGAGAAAAAATACTAAATAGTTTACTTAAGGTTAAAGGAGTTAATTGCAAAATTGACTTATTTCTCCTTATACAAGAACAAAGTTACCACGGCATTTGGATGTGGGCAAAAATATTTTTCTGTGTGAATTCATAGTGTAGTTGGCAACAATCAGTATTTATTTTCATTTGACGATTTTAAATTAATAAGAGAAAAACGGTCATCATTAACCAAATTATACTTAATCATTTCATGATTCATCACTTAATTCAATTTTATGCAACATAAGTTATTTTAATTGTTTCTATTATCGTTGAAAAAATTATAATCGAAGAATATTAATTACACCAAAAGCAACTAGTTGTTTAAAATTGTAATATAAACGTTTAAAATTATGACTTACCTGTAAAGTCGCTGCACGGGTGTATTTTTTTCTTTCGCAGCTCTCTCTTTCAAACTCTCTGTGAATTTTATTCTCTTAACTTCATTTTCGTGCGATTCATGGTTGTGAATCTCAGATTCACTGACAACAATAACTTCATCTTCTAATTTTACGCGCGCATTACAGTAAGTATCTGGACTTCGATGCTTACATCTCCAGAAACTAAAATTATCTTTAGTTCTTCGCAAGTGGTATATATATATATATATATCCATTGAGGACTAAAAGTTTGGCTCCTCTCTCCGACTTTAAAAATTCCACGCTGGACATGTGTTGTTAAAAAACAAAATCTCAGGCGTTCAGTAAATCTGAAAAAAATCTCACGTGTTCAGTAAATCAGAAATGATATGTTCGATAAAATCTCCAAATGTCCGATGTGAGTATTGGCGAAGTTCACGACGAGCCAAGAACAAAATTTATGTTAACCTTTCTTGCTGTGAAAAACCTTCTTAGGTTCTTGGCTACTTACAAATAAGCCAAGCAAAATTTGAAAGTAACTCCTATTAAAACCCTCCAGTTGACAAGCCCTCATGTGGAGTCTTCTATTCACCTTTACCCCTTCATTATCCTCCCTCTGATTTCGAGTTGGGGACTTTGGGTCAGATCAACAGTGGAATCGTGGCCCATACAATTTATTGACTTCGTTATGACATTCTAAAGTTGTCATCTTTAAGATTCTGTGGCTTCCAGAGGAAGTCACCGCTAAATGTCCTATGGATGTCATCTGCGTGTTAGAATGTCCCGCCTGCAGATATCTTAATGTCTTAACAAGGACAGTTTTAGGATACCTTTAGAACGCTTTAGGATGGCATTAGGACACAATAAGACCATTTTAGTAAGGATTTAAATAACTTTTAAGATGCATGTCGGAACTGGTATGATAGTAATAGGAGGGTCGTTGCCGTATCTGTCGTTTAGGCCCCGAAGGGGTCTTTTACCTCTCGATATGAAGTTGTAATCGGAACTAGTCATGTCGCACCTAAAAGAGGTGGTGGGCGTAGCCTGATGGTTCTGCCCTGTGATTGCCTGGATGGCTTCTATGTAGAATTTTGATGGTTCTGTTGTGGATTTCTAGATGATATTAATTTTTGGAGAAGTGTAGTGTTCCTCAAGCTCAGCAACGAGCATGAGAAGTCTGGCTGTTGGTGATGTCTCAGAAGGAGTAGCTCTAGTGTTCGCAGCTCTGTTGTTAGGACGGGAACGATGGATCTTTTTGTACTGTCTTGAAGGGCATCTGGAGTAAATTTATATTTGGTGCACTCGTAGCTACGGTGTTGTCCTGCGCACTTTACACATCTTGGAGTATTTTCACTTTGAGTGTGTCCGAACCCTCGGCAGTGATAGAATTGCACTAGGCCACGCCCACCCAGGACGGGCTCGATTCTGATTGGTCGACTGAAGTAGGATCTTGTAGAATTGGAACTGGAAATTCTTTCTCTGATGTTATAATAAATATGAGAATAGAAAAAAAATAAACAATATTACAATCGCATAAGTAAAACTTTTATTTACACAATTCTTTCTTTCTTTTTTTTTTTTTTTTTAGAATAAACTCTTTTTTTTCTTTAGCATGGCGCAACCAGCCTTTAATAATGTTTTCAACTTTATTTACTTTAGTGTTTGTGAAAACACTGCAAACAGCCTCTAAAACATAACATAAAGAAATTATAAACAAACCAGTAGGTATTTTTATGGATAAACCTAAAATTATTTCAGAACTTATTTAAAAGGTCTGAACTGAAACTAAAGTAGAAGCCCAAATTTATGTCTCAGTACCTGGGAAATGTAAGGAAAATATGGGGTGACCTTTTTAAGCTGCTTTTTTAATTAAGACTAAAAATCACTCTAAATAAAAAATGACTAGTTTTTTTAATTGCCCATCATACGTAACAGTATACTGATAAGTAGTTCTCGAAAAATAAAATGATTTGATACACGTTTGATTCATTGTCACAAGAATAATTTAGTAACATCAACTGTAATAATGATAAAGCTGTTAGTACAAACACATGTAACAATGATCAGAATATTTAAGAAGTGTTGGATAACTGAAGTATCATATGATTACCGTTCTACTGTAAATGGAAAAGAAGATGGTGATACTAATAACAAGATTATTTCAAACAATTACACACTTTATAAATTATTCCAAACAAAGAGAAAATTAGAAATTTTTTAACTCATTGAAAATTGATGGAATACTAAAATTATAGTATATTAAGAAGTAAAAGAAAAGCTGGTTATAGATGTTTATTTGAAAACTATATTTAATAATAATGCCATTTTAATGGGTATAGATACTTTTAGTTTTAAGATTCATTTTCTATAAAGGCAACTTTAGTAATACAATTATAACTATATACTATCAAACTACAAATGAAATAAGTAATATATATATATATATATAAACAGAGATTAAATATTACCAATAATTGCGTCTGACACTCTGCAACAAAAAAATCGTTTTTTTTTTTCTTTTCATTATTGCCTTCTCAGATATAGCGTTCATCAACATCATCAGGTATGATGTGACGAAGTGCTCGTCTTGTGTCTTTAAAATCAGTTCCACCAAGACTTTGAAATCTATCAGACTATGAGAGAAAAATTTTAAAATTAAGTATGAATTTTGACCACCACTGCAAAAGAATAATTTAAACAAAAAAATTATATATTTCATTATATTAAAAATTCATAAAAGCAAATTTGCTGATTATATATTATTAAGTTATAAATTTGTTAAAGGAGGTTGTGTAAAAACTTTCCTCTTGAATTTTTATCATTGGGTGGGAAATTTTCTATAACTTTAAAAAGAGAAAATGATAATATAAAGGTTTTCACTTTTAGCTTAAAAAAATAATTACCAAGCCTTCAATTCCAAATTATCCAGCAAATAATTTAGCTTTACAAATTCACTGTCACATTTTACAGGAATCCCAATGTCGCATCTTTGATGTATTGTATTGAGGGTGCAGCTGAAAAAAATTGCACAATGGCTACTAATAAATTCAAGATGAAGCATGTTGCTCGCGTCTTAATTCAACATAAGCTTGATATCATGATCTCATTAGAATTAATATTGAAGAATATTATCAAAGACATTTAATTATTTAAATTTATGGGGAATTCAATAAATACAGTATATAGAAATTAAGTACGAAAAAGAAATTATACAAATAACAATATTTTAAAAAAGCAAATTGACATGTAAATAATAAAATTATTAAAAATTTATTTTAAAAGAAACAAAATTTCATTCTGAAAATATTTTATCTTAAATATCTACTGCATAAAAAGATTACGCCGTTATCTTTATCTCTATGCAGTTTTGATTATCAGTAACTTGTACATGAAAATAGAGAACCATACCATTACAAGAATCCATCTTTTGTAGAATAAGTTCTAACGTATCCCCTTGAACCTTCTGGGTGTGCTTAAAAAGTTAACATCTGCCTTAGTTGAAGAAGGTGGCTAAAAACATTTACTTTGTCCATGAATCCACGAATTCGGAATAAGCTCGCCCGCTCCTTCCTCAAATGTTACAATTGCATACATTTATTTTATTTATAGATTATAGATGTGGCACAAAATATTTCATTTTATAAGTAGAACATCTAATGCAAATTTACAAGTAGAAAAAATCTAATCAAGACAATGCATGCAATTTAAAAAAATTTATGCATTCAAAAGAAATTATATACATAAGTAACTCTATGCATAATACGAAACGCTATATGCATAGCAAATTAAGAAATAACCAATTATAATACAACTGTTATTTAAGAATAAAGTAATTTAAATTTACTAACTACTACAGTTAAATTCTTACCTGAATTAAAAAAACACATGATATAGATAACTCATATGAATATGTAAAAATGCAATTAATACAAAACAAAGAAGCTTAGCACTCTGGATTTTATTAAGATAAATTATTCGATATTTAAAATTGCTAATTGAAATTTTGTTTTGTAAAACAACTAAATTTCGGAAAAATTTTAACAAAGAATTTTGACATGAAAAAATCGCATAAATTAATAGAATGGTACTGATGTTGTAACTATTGAATTTTGAGATCCTTTAAATGAAACACCTAGACTAGATAAACAATATTTTTGCTTAAAGATTACAATTTATAGGATTTCAACTTTCACTTAAAGGAATTAAAATTTGGGGGCAGATAAAAACTTTTATAATGCATTTTTTTTTTCACTGATCCAAATATATATGCATTTAACACTAACAATAATGAACTTATGTACAAAAACTAATGATTAAAAATTCTAAGTTAAGTGCAAAATGGGAAAAACAATATCTTTTTGGCAATAATGAAATATACAACATTTAATTTTTTTAATGTGCCAAAATTTTGTGCGCGATGAAGAATTAACCAAAAAAATGTTCAAAAGAGAAGAATTAGTACATGGAATTGTATAAAAGTCTACTTTTGAATCGTACTGACGTCCGACGACATAAGGATTCTCATCACGAAAAAAGCTGAAATTTTCGATGAGCACAATGGAACCATCATTTAGCATACAATTGTTCGGCCTTTTATTTTGTAGTTTTGGACCTTTCAGGATTATCTCTGAATAATGTGGTCCACAGCAAATGTTAGTAGTAACTCTTTCTTTTTGTTCTGTAATTAATTTAAAATAGATGCAGAAGAAATTTCTACATTACTAAAAAGTGAGCTCTGCTATTCTTCTATGTAGTTGTTGCAATAGCCTTTCTGATTTTCTAAAAAGTTTTTTTCGATTTGTGGAGATAACTTTCAAAAGGAAAGAAACTGAACTTGTCCAAGCATCCTAATCTTTTTACATCCCAAAGGCAAATGGATTAATCCATGAACATTAAATGATACAAATTCTTCGCCATATCTTTTGATGAATGATTTAAATAAAGATTCTGCATAAGAAATTAGCATAGAACTTAAAGAATTATGGCACAAAATCAAAACTGCATAAGGCAACGTCATAAAATTTAAATATACATCAGCCTCTACTATACTATGCAAGATGACCGGGCCTGTATACAAAATGAATTGCTGAAACTCTGTTGCCTTCCACCGATCTATTTCCTTCAATGATCTTGGCTTACGAGGAAATTCAGTTGGTAGTTGAGATCTTAAGCTTTCGAGAGCAGATGAAATTTCATTTACCTTCCTTGAAGGTAAACGACAAGATCAATCACCTTTTAACCAAAAGTTAAGAAGCTTTCGAATTCCACCAAAACATACCATGTGAATATAATCAAAAGGTACTTGGGTAACTAAATTAAAATGGTTAAGTTGATCAAAATAAGTGTTTGAATTATGAAAATCATCATCCAGGTAAGCTCGAAATGATTCGTTTGTTATAAGAGGCCAATCTTCTCATAGAAAAGCAACTCTTCCATCAATAACCCCTTCGACCATACATTTGGGGCAACAAGCATACCCATTTTGACCTTATGTATTCATGAAAAAGGCTCGGGCTGGAGTGTCACGAATGAGACCTTCCAAAGCAATACACATGGATTTACCTTCAATGTTCAAACCATCATTACACAATTTTTTAATTTCATCAACGAATGGTTTGATGAATTTCGCTTTTGTTTGCCATGAAATTTCCCAGCTGAAAAAATGTCAGAAAAGTTTTCAAAATATACCTTTACGAAAATAGGCCAAATCTGACTAGATCCACTTTTAAAAATGGGTAATCCATCTACATTCGCAAATAAATCGATTCTGAAAATTTTGCTAACATTTACATTTTTTGCAAAAATATACGATAAACCATTTTCAACACCAAGATGTATATAATGTCCACCATTTATACTTCTAATCTCAGTGCTACGTGGTATTTTTAGAAATGTCCGAGCATCTCTTAGGAACTTATCTATATTGTAACGATTAAATACCTTCAACAAATCAGTGACAGCATTATTTTCTCTGAACTCTCCACTAAAAGTCTCATTCCTTGCACTGGCACAAAAGGTGCTATACTCAATGGAGTCAAGAACTTTCAGAATCAGTACTGGAGTCGGAATCTTTATCTATACCATAATCAGAAACTTTTATTTCACAGTTCGAACTTTCAAATTTTTGCAGTTCAAGCTTTCCAATGGATTTTTATTAACAGAATACAAAACATCACCAGAAGCTTCTTGAAGCAATTTTAAATCACAATCTACACTTTCTTTAATCTTTCGATTTAAATGTCGCCTAGAATATTTATTTTAATTGGATGTTCGCCTAGATCAGAGGTTCCCAAACTTTTTTTTTCTCGTTGTTTCTTTTTTACTATTTTCGGTAGATTGCTACATTTCTACTGTATTCCCAAAACTCCTAAAAAACACCACCCTAAATTGGGGGTGTTAAGAAGAAGAAGAAAAAGTAGCACATTTTCACGTGTCCTATTTATTGAAATAATACTTGTGGTTATACAAAATTATAAACATTTATTATTACAAATAATCAACAATGAACTCTGAAAAGTAAATCAACAATAAAAAGTAGTCATACTTTTAATGAGACCGATGTACTTGATGAATTGACAGCAAATTATCAATATTTGACTTCAGTTTTGTAAGAAGTAATCTCCCGTTCTGCGATGTTCAATCTGCTCCTTTTTTATGTTAACTGGTTGGTAACGGGACTAAAACTTCTTTCGACAAGATATGACGAGGGAAACGCTATCAAAAATTTTCTCGCAATTTCCCACAGCCCGGGATATTTTTTGGGGATTTCTGCCTGCATCCAAAATGTTTGATAGCCCTTTTTTTAAATTTCACCTTCAGTTCCTCGTTGGTGCTGAGCTCAAGTAGCTCCTTTTGTAATGCCACATTCGCCTCTTCCATTTCATCAAATGGGGTTATGATCCATAGTGGTATTTCCATCGTCAGAATATCTTCAAATCTATTTTTGAAGTCATCATGCCATCATAGTTAATCTTCCTGCTGCGGATAGAGTTATTGCACAAGATGCTATAACGTCTGGAAGTGCTTCTGCTGGGGTCTGATCTGCAGTGTCTGAGGTATTCCACGCTGGGGTGTCACATCTCAAATCCAAATCTGCTCGAGTATCGGCTTCAAAAGTTCGAACTGTGTGGCGGAGACCCAATAGCACCCGCTCGTTAGCCTCATTAAAAGGCAATAGAGCAGAATCCGGAAGACCAACAGCGAATACATTACCAGTGTTGTATATTGCACCTTGGAGGGCGTTGTTATGATCAAATTGCCCATTGGTAGCTATAACTCCAGCTACCCAGACCTCCTCTAGGGCTAATGTTGATAGGGTAGGATAAGGTGGGTAGGTACATCGTGGGGCAGCAAACTTCAGTCCTTCATGGCAGAAGTCCATTGCATCCTCGATATATCGATCGTAGAGCATAGGTCCTATCCGGAACCTCATTTGCTGGTTGTTGACAGGGGCGGTGTGATGGTGATAGGGGTAAGGGGCCTGAAGATGTCCTTCATTCAGTGCGGTCCCAACCACTCGATTATTTCCTACTACACGGGCCTGTACTGGAGGATTGACTCGTAAGAAATTGCGAGCCTGCCTCTACAGCACGTGCAAGACGACGATCATAGGCTTCTCTATTTCCTTTCATTGTAATATCTTTATCACTCAGACTAAAATTAATAAAGTTTTAAAACAATAATAGTTTTTAACTTATCATGCAGAAATATCTTTTTTTAAAAAGAAATGGGTGGCAAGAGAATTAAAGAAACCAAAAGCGTCATGCCTAAGTTAAAATATAATTGAACGAGTAAATTTAAAGATTAAAAAAAATATGGAAAGATAGCTTAAATTCGAGAGGGTTTTTAATGTTAAAGAAAATTAAAGGTATAAAATTCTGATTTTAAATTTTACAGAGGTTGATTATGGATTTAATTTAAAATGAAGGTTAAGAAAAAAATTGTAAAAAGATATCCCTAGATACGGACCAAAAGTCCGCATCTCGGAAAGAAGTCACCAGCCAGAAGGCTCCAGAAAGAATGTCAAAAAAAAGTGGTTTTAAAAATTCGTGAACTGCTGTAGGACCAGAAAAGTTACAGCCAATTAAAAAGGAGGAGAATTAGAAAATTAAAGGAAAGAGATTGGTTAAGTTCGCCCCCCTTAAGGGGACAGGGTAGTTCTCGTTAACGCAAAACACGTAAAGTAATGATTAAAGTTAAATAACCATAATTCATGCAATATGGTATGGATTTTCTTGAAATTTTAAGGTATGTGCCTACCTTCGGAGCACTTTTTTTTAAATATATAAAATTTTATTGCAACACAAATTTTAACTGAAATGTTTTTTTTTTTTTTTTCATTTCAAATTATAGGTCATTTTTAACAAAAATTTGCATTTACGCTAGACCTAACAAATTCTAATAAAGATAAGTCAATAATATTTATACAGCATCTTAGTAACATATAGAACTATGTCGTGAAATAAAAGATTTGCAGTACCCCAAAGAGTTATTGAAATATTTCAAATTTAGTACAAAAACTCATTTTTCTTCTTCTTTTTTTCAAAGTGCAATTTCAAACAAAAATTATTTAAATTAAAAATTTAATACTGAAAGCTTAGATTTTAGTTCACAAAATAGCTAGAATTTCATTAAACATTTTGGCAAAATTTTATTTCAGTATCTTAAAAATATTTAGAGAAAGAACATTTCTTGCACATAAAAATAACGTAAAACATAGTTTCTCAGAAAATGCATTTAAAGAATTCAAAGCCAAAAAAAAAAAAAAAAAGCTTTGAACCAACTTTAGATTTTTAAACTCCCCATATTTGTAAGTCAAACCCTCTTTAGCTTCATTTTTAACTAATTTTGACTTTTTTTTTTTTTTGGCTTTTTACTTTTTTTTAAATAATTTTGTAGAAGGCAATGATTGTCGTCTCGACTTTCGAATTCTCTCGTTGTCGAGCATCATATAGTTTTCAAGCATCAATGGATAAACTGATACATTTAAACATTTAAAAACAGGCAACAGTCCTAAATATCCATTGTTAAACAGTAAAACTGCTATATGTGCACCTAAAAGCAAAGTTTCTTGTTGCACAAAAGTTTCTTTTGGCAAAATACTCCACGAGAGGTTATTGAAACACTCATTGTTGTTTTGCGTTAAGCCATGTAAGCATTTTTTAAGCAACTCTTAATCACAAAGTTCTAAATACGTTGACTTTATGACTTTAATTACTGAATCTAGAAGACCCGGTGATTTTTCTAAAAAATTCTTTCCCTCACATAAAGCTCGTTTATATCTGCACCAGCTGTCACTCCCTGCTGGACACTGCCCATGCATAGGCTTCTTATTACTAGAGCAGCAATGAAAAAGGCAGCTATAACAGCAGACTGCATGTTTTCTAGACTACCAACGTTGCTGCGAATAGCAATTCCGTAATAGTTTTGCAGTTTATCAATAAACTTATCAGTAAGTTTACCTTTGCCACTTAATCCTTTAGTATTTTTTTTTTTATTTTCTCAGACGTGAGCCTACTCTTTTCTGTATATGTCCTATACATTCTAATTTGGTGACTGTATTTTCCCCATAAATACTTTTCACTTGCATAAACGCCTTTGAGTCGCCATCCCCATAATATTCATTATATTGCAGATCTCGTTTTGTCACTGATCTTTCAAAAATTCTAAATGCCCCAACAGCTTCCATGATTCCTGATGATCCTTTGTAATTGGCACATGTATGGTCCCTTGAAATTTACATCACATATTTTGCAATATTGCGTTAAAACTTCTAAATCCAAAATCTTTCCAGTATCCACTGAAATAGCTGACACGCAGCCATTTAGTGACATATCGCTGGGTCAAAACTAAAACGACGCATCTCCAATTGAGTTAACATTGCAGATGTGTCGTTTTAGTTTTGAACCAGCGATATATCCTCTTCGTTGCCAGGTACCATCTACGCTAACTCTTTAATTTCTTCTCCATGCTCATTTTTTTTAAATCTTATTTCTTTTGAAGCTGCTTTCATGGTTTCTTCAGAAACAAACTGCACAGCTTGCAATAAATCAATTTCATGGTTTCTGAAAGTTCTCTTAGAAACATGGCAAATTCAGAGTCGAAAACAACTTCTTTCCATCAATAAATCCTCTACCAATTAGTCGTAATCCGAACACCAACGAAGTATTTAAAGGGCTTTTTTTACTTTCCTTGGGGGTTGACGTAAATGTGGTGGTAAATCCACAGTTACATACTAAAGAAAAGTTCGAACTAAGTCCTACTCTAGAGTCCTCCGTTAGTTTTAATTCTGTTGTAAAACAATCTGGACAGCAAAGAATAGAAAATATAGAAATTAAAGTTTTAATATCTATGATTCTATTGCCCTTCATCTCTTCAGAGTAGGATTTATGAACCATAGATACTTCAGTACTGTTTAATTTTGATGAACTTGCAGTAACTAAATCCATATTTTCACTAGAATCCAGTTTAGATGAGCTTGCAGTACAAACCATGCTGCTATTTTTTTTTTGAGTGAAACGATTTCCACAAAATCTACGCTTTTTAGTTTTTGTTGATCTTGCTTTCGCCATTTACGATGAATTATAAAGTAAGTAAACTTTAAAATAAAACAAGATTCAAGTAGAATAAAAAAATTATAACACTAATATCGCAAAAAAAATTTAAACAACTAGTAGAAAAAAATTTTGCCGTTTTAGAACTTGAAATTAAGTAAGAAACTGATGCCAGATGCAAATAAAACATAAATAAATAAGTTAAGGAAACTTCAAATTATATATATATATTTTTAAAGTAAGCATTTTAATTCATTGAGAGTGTAAAAATTCACGCAAAACTATTTGTTTACAATTTTACGACCCTTCAAATGCACACTTCCGGTATCGAAAATTTAACTTCCGGTTTATTAGTTACGCGATAACTTTGCTTCTAAATATCGTAGAAACAAAAATGAAGCATTTTTGTAAACCTTGAAGTTCAAACTATAAGGTAAAAAAATATTGAAAATTTTTAGAGGAAACGTGAATTTTGGGTAGGCGCATACCTTTAATGAATATACATAACATAAAAATAAACAGGATAACATTCACAAAACATGCCTAATAAATGATACTACAAATGTATTGATGCATATTTATCATTAAAATTTTTACACCTAAGTATCATTAGGTACGCTCGTATAAAAAACTGCTGAGAATATGGAATTCAAACTTTTTTTCTCGTCATTAGAACAGTTTGTTTTATTATTTAAATATGAATTTGGATTCAAAAACTTAAAAAAAAAATTTTACATTGATTTATAATTGAAATTTGATAATAAGTAAGAAAATGTTGGCATAATTGAATATTTTTAAAAAGGGTGGTTAAATGGCAAATAAAGGGTTCTCGTAGAAAAACGCCATTCTAACACAAATTTAGTTGATACACAAACTATATCAATTATAATAAATTTCAATGCTTATCTTGAATTAAAAGGATAAAGCTAAGTGTGAAAAATAGTTACACCAAATTGCATAGCAAAAGAATGAATAGATATTTTTAGAAACGTACCTAGAAGTTTGAAAAATATATACAAAGAAAAGTGACAATTTGAAAATAAATTTTAAAAAATTCACTATACACAAAAATTAATGAGCACCACCACCATACTCTGATTCATCAATTTTCGCTTCTTGGCTCCTCTTTCATTTTATTAATTTTTTTAGCTCTTCTGAAAGATTTAGTCGCGTTTTTCAAAGCATTTTCTGCTTCGTAAATTCTCTCACTGTCAATTTCACAAAGCGCTTTAGAAGTATAAAAACCCGGGTCAATGTTCAAGTTTCTCAAAACTTGTGTTCCTGCAAAGCTTCCATCATTAAAACAAATAGCAGCATCCATTACACCAATTTTTAAAGTATATAATCCAATAAATGTAGTTTTGGGAATTCGTTCCCACACACAGTTATTAAAACTTTCGTTGGTGTTTTGGGTTTTCCCAAGAATACACTTTTCTAAAAGTAAAGGACTACTCAAAGCTCTAAAAATGGGTTTGATTTCAAGCATAACAGTCTCTGGCAATGAATGTTTATGCTTATATGTTTTGCCTTCCAGCAGAGCTTTGTTGTTTGTTGTATCCACACCAAGTCTCTGCGTCAGTTGGGCAGAGTCCATGTTGTGGATGAACATCTGTTGACAGTTAGTGGAAATAGATTGCCCAAACTGCTCTCGACATTTCTTGAACACTTCTTCCTATATTTCTCCGTATAGCCAAGCCATAATAATTTTGAAAAAGCAACACTTCATTGTCTGTTAACCTGCCTTTTCCTCCTATTACTTTATTATCTGTTAATTTTTTTGTTTTTAGCGAATTTTTCAATTTTTTTAGCCGGCTGCCCATTCTTTTGGCCCTCGCACTCAAGTTTCTCAACCTTCACATCAGCTCCATAAACTTCAGTTTTATTAACGTCTTCAAATGCTCTAGAATCACCATCACCAAGGTACTTGATGTACCTGACTCCTCGGGAATTTATGAAACGTTCAAAAATTTCTTTTACGCCAGCACATTCCATTCCACCGCTAGTCTCAGTGTAATTATTTGTACTTTTCGGGAAACATTTGGCGCTAAATTTTTATAGTCGGATTGGTAGTTATTTTATTTCCAACTCCTATCATAATTTTCTTCTAAATGTACAGTATTTCTTAAAATGACCTAATTCACCACAATGGAAACATTCACGTTCAGATTTAAATTTCTTCACAATACTTGGCGAATTCCATTTCTCATTAAAATGTTCTTTCTGGCGATTGTTATTACACGGAATATCTTGTTGATCATACTGAAAATTGGCAATGAAATTTTCTTTAAAGTAATAATAATTATCATCATAACTTTCTGGCCTTTCAGCAGGAATAAGCTGTAAAGCACACGAAAACCAAAGATCAAAATTCACCCTGAATTTCTTCACTTTCTGTTCAAAGAGTTCGAATTCCACACTTCTTGGCATCAATTTTAAGGGGAATCGGTACCCAAAAAATTATTTTGATAAATTTTAACTTATTTCATTAAAGTTTTACAATTTATATTGAGTCAACAAACATCATACAATAATCTTCTTAAAAATTTTTAATTTTATAAGTATTTTTAAAAAATTTAAATTTTCCTAAAATTTTTTTATTTTTTTAAAACGCTACTTCAATTTTAAGAGCACATTCGATAGGGAACCAGTAATATTAAATAGTATGGTATAAGCATTATTTTTATTTGTTAAATTTTTCTACCATTTATCGTAAAAATTTAGCAAAAAATCGGAAATTTTTCAACGTTTTCCACTTTAAAATCCAATATATAATTTTCTACACATCATACACATTATTCCATACTATTTATTATTAACAATGCACTTCTTAACACTGTATGAAAATTTGAAAGTAAATAAAGTTGAGAAAAACTCATTTAAAGTAAACAAATACAAAGTAAATGCACTTTTAATGCTCAGATTGTGATGAAATTTGGAAATATTTTAAATTGTGTTGTTTGTTTTCCTTATTCACAACTTTAAAAAAAATATTCCTTTTAATTTAGAAATTATCAAGTAAAATAAGTTGGAAACGAACACGTGAAATCAGAATGTTTTAACGCATAATGCAAATATTTTGTTTACATATTATCATAACATTAAATCACCTATATTCATACATTATAAGCTGAATATATGGGTCAAATATAAGAAATATAACACATTTTTTAAATATCCTAACTTAAAAGTATGAAACATATTTCACTGAAATTAACTTTCGTTCACAGTAACTACTATACTAGCTTAAAAAAATCCAGCTTTATACATAGGTCCTTCTCTTTTTTTTGCATTGCCCTATCTCTTAAGATACAAGCAATTTTGATTTTCTTTTGTGCAAGTTTATAAGTCAACATTTGTTTACGTTTTCTGAAATATATTCGCCACTCATCTTTTCTTACTGCAAACATGTGAGCTATCTTGTTAGAGGACAGCAAGTTTTGTAATTTAGCTAATGTTCCGGCATTAAATTTAAAAATTGCGTCTGCAACAGCAATTTCAACTCTATGTAATGATGCAGAGAGCATTTACTCCAAATTACATTGTGCAGACTTTCATTAGCGTTCTGAGTAGAGCAGCGGATGCAACGTAATAAAAGTTCATCCGAAGCAAGTCTCTGATAGATCGGCAAAATTTTTGCTAGATGAATCTCGTTTATTGGAGTACCAACATTTTTTCTGTGGCTTCCTGGCACCTCATTTCTTGCAATAGCAGCATTGTAAAAACACCAGCTGTTTTTATCAGACGGGCATTTTGATTGACGTGGCTTATTATCTGTCGATATCGCATGGAAAAGTGTTGCATAAACTGCAGTCTTCATACCTGCCACATCACCTTTATTGGAACGGATAGCATTTCCATAATACTTTGTCAGTTTTTTTATGACAGGTTCAGACAAACTGCCACGTTTTTTCCCACCTAGATTAACGCCTTTACTACGCCACTCTTGAACACACTTTCGAAGAGCCGTCCCAAGTCTCACATGATTAATGCACTCTTCTATTTTTATCTCACAATCCTTGCCATAAACTTGAGTGCATTGAAAGTCTTAAGCGTCGCCATCAGAAAGTAATGTTGTATATCAGAAACCTTTATCCAGGGACCTTTCCCACAGCTCAAGAGCAGCATTTACTTCCATTGCGCCAGAAGAGCCAATGTGATTTAAACTACAGTTTTTTTTATGCCCTTCATACCACACAAAATATTCAGGGCTACTTTCACCAAGTTCTCCCTTTGTAAGTTCACAAGAGGCACAACGCTTTGACATGACGACGTAGTCAAGCACATAGCCGGTCAAAATGTCGATAACACAGCCAACGCCTACATTGGATTTGTGCCCTCGAGTCAACCACGTACCATCAAATGATACACTTATATCCACAACAGGAACATTTGGAGAATCATATGCAGCTTTCACTTTTTTGCCTACTTCCAATAATAATTTATTGGTGGATTTTACTGATTCAGAAAGAATGTTCTGCTTGTGGCAGTTGAAAGTTCTGCTAGACATTCCATAGTCCCCATTGCATTATAACCTTTACCCATGTTGAGTAAAGTTTTCACTACTCGAACATTGATGTCAAACATTTTTGTTTGTTCATCAATTCGTTTTGATGAATAAACATCACACTTTAAACCATGACATACAATTTGTAAAATTTGTGAAAATCCACTTCGATTTCCAAGTTCTAAGTGGATCGAAGAACTTTCACATGAGCTACATTTTAGTCCAATCAAAAGTGCAGACTTTGAGATCAAGAAACACATAATGGGGTGATTCGGGATCTACTTTTAGTTTTTTGCAAGGCAAAGAACTAGGTGAAGGGGATTCTAATTCAGAAATCCTTGTAATAACATCAGGAATATTGCTCTGTTTACTTTTTTTGGTCTTACTCCATCTACTGGTTATATTATTTGCCCAAGCTTTACTAGCTCTTTTCTTACAAGGCATGTTTACAAATAAAAAAACTAATAAAAACAACGAATAATGATGACTAACTATCAAATAAACAAAATAAGATAGTTTTGGTTTTGAAAAAAACTGTTTGTGTTTGAAAATTTGGAATAAAAATAAACAGTTAAATCAACTGTAAACAGAAGATGTAGTGGAAGAAACGATAGCTCTTCATTTCAGTTTGTTTTTTTAAACATGCTAAGAACACCAGAAAATAAATATAAATAATGCTGAAAGAGCCTGTCAAAAAATGCTTCAGAAAGAATTTAGTTTCGGTTTCTGTTGTTGTTACTAATTCCCATCTGATCTGACTCCGTCAGACCAGATGGGATCATTGAATCGGTTCACTTTTAGGAAGTCCGAAACTAAAAGGGGAGAGGAATGAATGTCCTTCCAGTCCAGCCCTAAACAGATCAAGATATGCTCAGGAGATGCCTGGTTTTGTTGGCATTTAGGGCAAAGAGGAAAGATCTTTCGATTGGCAGAGAATGTGAGACTTTTCAGGTGTCCACTGGCCAGTCGGGATAAGCAAGTGTTGGTCTGCCTGTCACCAGGAAGAGATAGAGAGAGTCCTGGTCTTTTTACTTTATACCTGTGGTGAATAGGAGGAAGCAGCCACTTTTGTTTGTTCTGGGCGGGCCTTTTGCCTTGCGAAAAGTTCAAGGTATGTAAGCTCTGAGGTGGAGGGGACTGGATGGTCTAGTCCCTTCTTTGCAAGAGTGTCAGCTAACTCGTTACCGTGGATATCGACGTGGGACGGGATCCATTGAAAGTGGACTTCATGCTGCTGGGAAATGAGCTTTACTTTTTGCAAGATCGAAAAACTGGTTTTATCTCCAATGAGGGCCCAATTTTTGAGGTGTTGAATTGAACTACGGCTGTCGGTTAGTATTCAAGTATTTCCAAAGTGCCCTTCACTCAAAATTTTCTCTAGTCCCTTGTCGATTTCAATTAGTTCGCTTCGAAAGACGGAACAATAATCGGGGTTGCGTTGATGAAGAGTGTAGTTCTCTCGAAGTGTATCAATAAACACTCCACTGCCTTTCTGTCTATCCATTTTACTGCCATCAGTGTATATTTTGATGTCGTTTGAAGGGATATTATTGATGATTTCCAGGGACAATTGTCTGAGAAAGTCAGGCACACAGTCCTCCTTGTCAAGCGTGGTAGGGTGACTTTCATGGAAACTTACATTGGAAAGATCCAAGCAAGTACTGAGATTGCAATGAAGAAAAAGAGGTTCAATATTTTCAGCGATTAATAGTTGACTGTGAGCTGCTATCGAAACTCCTGACATAACTTTTTTTCTAGTAGAGATAATGCTCTGAAATTTTTAACATAGATTTTTAAGATTCCATTTAACACTTTAAAATAAAAATTCAAAAATCGATTTTTTGATGATATTTTGGGTACTGTGTCCCCTTAAACATCTCATTCACTAATTTTTTCTTAAGTAGGAAATCCATAATAACAATGATATTTTTTCACAAATTCTTGTTTTTAAACTTAGTAAAACATTTCTGGAACGTATTCCACCGCTGCCACTAATTTTATATATATATATATAGCTGTAACGTATCAAGCTATATTAAAGAAAAGTTATGTATTTATTTAGAACACAACTACAGTAATGGAATTAGAGTTCCCGTAACGGGTTAGTACAAACCTCAATTTCGAAAAACAAGAACTAATCTCTAAAAAATCAACAACTCTCTGTTGTTCTACCAAAACATCTTCTAATTTTAACGTCCGTTTTTATTTTTTTAAATCTCTCTTCATGTGATTCTTTAATTTTATTTATGCTTTTGCCGGCCCGTTATTTTTTAATATATATTTACTTTTATTCATGCTTTTGATAGCTAATTATTTTTTAAATATTTTTATTTTATTCATTACACACATAATCTTCGAATATGTAAATAAATTACATTTCAACTTACCAACAAGAATTAAGACAATCATAATTGTCCCTTTGCAACTTCACACTTAATTTGCTGACATTTGGTGTGCAAACAATGTCAATATCCCATTTTCGTTCTACATTTAAGTAATTAGTGAAATACTTCACCAGGAAATCACATTGTAAAAAGAATAACAAAGTAAAACATATTTTGGTATTTTATGAAGAGACAAAAGAAAAATGCAAGGGTTGCTTTACATTGTCCTTTTAGACTTAAAGATTAACGTCAAAATCTTAGGATATTGAGAATCTATATTTTAGGGTATGTCTATACCTTATTCAGATATAAAAACATATGTACGACAGCTAATAAAGTCTCTATGGTTGCAACAGTGGGATCTCCAAATCAATAATAAATTGCGCACTATAAAAACTGATTTGGATCCATTGTTTGTGTTACGTAATCGTTGGGCAGATGTCAAGCTCACTCGTCTACGAATCGACCGCACTCGATTGACCCAACTTCACTTGCTGTTTGGTGAACCCCTCCTCACTGCAATACTTGCAACGTTTTACTCACCATCCATCACATTCTTGCCCACGTTTTAACAGTCATCGTCTTACCTTTTTCGGTAGTTCTATTTTATGCATAAAAGATTTGTTAAAGAAAGCGCATCATCCTAACGGCTTTGCATTTCTACGTCCGATTGGTATTTTATATTGTATATAATTGCTTTTACCCAATTTTATTACAACGTACCGTTTTAACCAGTTTTATACAACAATTTTAATCAATTTACGCCTTTGTTTGATTTTATTGACTTCTGAATGTTTTTCGTGTCATATATAGTTTCAACAATGTAATGTATTTTGGCTAAACAAATAAACTTAATCTTACATTTGAAAAAACAACCGTTTGTTTGACGCAGCATGTCCATTTTTGGACCTTGTGCCATTAAACCCTACATTCAACTCAACTCAACTAATCCTTTATAAATAGGTAAATATAGTTGATATTTAAGTTAAACTTCTTCAGCCGGATGATATATGTAAGGTGTAGGTATTGGTTTATAGATTATGTGTTCTTCATGTTGGAAAATTTTATTAAGTTGAGCTTCTACGTTTACGGCCATATCTAGAGGGATTGTCCCAGCAGGTACTTGGAGAGCGTGAGTAGATGTAGTCTTGTACGCTTTAGTGATAGATAGTAAAGAAGTTCTTTCCACTTTTTTTTCAATCTATTAATGATTTTTACCTGTTGGGAAAACCCAATTTCCGCTCCATAGAAGATAAATTTCTGAGTGCTGTTTAGGTAGATGAATTTCCGTTTACGACACCTAATGTTCAACTCCGTAGTCTTGTAATTTTGATCCCAATCTAGAAGACAAAAAAACTCCTAGATCAAGTATTGGGAGAAATTTGCCTTCGTGGCGGACTTTTTGATGAAACTAACCCGCATTTGCGTTACATACAAAGGAAGACCACGAGAAACTTCCACGGTTAGCCTAACGGCAAAGAGACTCTAACTCATGATCCGTCTACCACTGGGGATATTTCACGTCAGCACTGTGGTCGGTGCAAGCGGGATGCGGATTCGTATCCACCAGCCATCGCCGAGATTCGAACCCGGTTCATCTCATCGGAAGACGAACGCTTTATCCCCTGAATCATCACGGCTCAGCATTATAGTTTCTAAAAATATATCAAATTAAGCATCTTGATTATGTTTTATCACCTTTAGAGCTCTTAAATGTTTATTCAAACAATCAATCATGGCATGAATTTCTACAGCATTTTCTTTTTCGATTTTCTTAAAATTCATAATGGATTGTATGTGTATATCTACGCCTAATCTTTTATTGTCATATCTTGAAATTAATGCTTCATACGAGGGTTGTTCATAAAATAAGATTCCCAACGAATTCTCACTATGAAAAATATGTTTATTGGCATTGAATAATACATGTTTGGAAAGCTTAGACTTCCCTCTATTTTTCGATATAATCGCCGTTTAGATCAATACATTTTTGCATGCGGTGTACCATCTTCTTTATGACTGAGTCGTAGACCTCTGCCGCCGCTCCACGAAGATAGCGTCCCTACCAAGTGTTTCTTTAATTCAGGGAAGAGATGGTAATCACTGGGGGTAAGTCTAGGCTGTAAGGGGTGTGTGTGTGACAGTATTCCATCCAAATCTGTTGATGAGATCAGTTGTGACATGGGCGGTGTGCGGACGAGCGTTGTCCTGATGGAGACGCACTCCATTTGTGAGCATGCCTCTCCTCTTGTTTTGAATCACATGGAAGGTTCTTCAACGTCTGACAGTAGCGATCCGCATTAATTGTTGTGCCGGTAGGCAGGAATTCGCACAATAGTCCTTTCCTGTCCCAAAAGACACTCGCCATCACTTAACCGGCAGACAGAATTTGCTTAAACTTCTTCGGCTTCGGCAAGCTTGGATGTTTCCACTGACGGGATTGCTCCTTTGCTTCCGGTGTCATGTAGTGGACCCAGGTCTTGTCCCCAGTGACAGTAGAATCCAAAAATTTCTCGCCATCGCTTTCGTAGGCCGCTTCCACACGTTGTCGTTTGCTGTCATCCGTCAGCTTTTTCGGGACCCACCTTGCACAAACCTTGGCATATCCTAAGCAGTCTCTCAAAATGTTGTGAATGCAGGACTTGCTGACATCAGGGTTCATCTCGCTGAGGTCTCGAAACGTCACACTTCGATCTTTCAGCATTTCTGCTTCCACTTTCGCAATCGCTTAGTCCGAAAACGATGGGCGGCCAGAACGTTGTTCGTCATGGGCGTCTGTACGTCCGTCTTTGAATTCTCTGCACCATTTGCGCACATGTTACACACTCATACACTTTTCCCCGTACATCTCACACAGTTGGGTATGAATGTCCACCGGAAGAACGTTTTTTTGCACACAAAAAACGAATCACAGAGCGTAATTCGCGCCTGGCGTGAGAAACAAATGGAAGCTCCATCTTTTACGGCTACCAAGACAAGAATGAACGTTGTAGACAGCTCGCCGGGGAGGGAACTAGGAGAAATGGAGCTTAGCTACACGCCAGTCTCGCCAAATCCCACCTAACAGCGTTTCTAGCGTACCGTAGCTCCTTGGGAACCTTATTTTATGGACAACCCTCGTATAAGGAAGTAAATGTATCAAAAGTAGAAGCAAATTCTTTCACTTCATTACAAGACAAAAATTTAAATAATACAGTTTCTGTGTTTTACTGAGTTGACTGTTAGAAGTAATTAAATTATCAAATTGATTTTTAAAACTAGAAAAATGTTCATAGATTCCAGTAAATATATGAAGATTAACAGGAGGAATCTTAGTTACTGTTTCTAAGTTATCAATTAGTTTATTCTCGGTCTTGTTATTAGGATCAGAGAGTTCGACAGTTTATTAGAATTTCTTAATTGTAAAATTCCTACCTCTAAATTATCCAAACAATCATCACACTGACTGAAATCAGAATCGATGACGGCAATATCAACAGGTTAGGTAGGATGTCCAAGTGATAGTATTCTTGTTTGTCGTAATGCATCACTTCTATTCCTACATTTTAAGTTTGACGTTTAACGCTGTGATATCAAATTCACGCTGGTCATCAGGTTGTAAAAAGTTCTCTAAACGAGTATTTTTTCCTTTGAATGCAGTTCGAGATCTATTCTTGAGAGTCGATAGGCTTAGGAAGAGCCATTGTTCTTTGTTCAAGCTCCGAAGCTCGAAGGAGCTAGATGTTCTATAATTAAATAGACGGACCATTCTTTAAACAGAGATGATTTTTTTTTTTTTTTAAATTTTAATTATCGCTAATAAAAGGGTGATTTCAGTTGTTTTGTTTTTCATTAGACGGAGCTGTCGAAACAGCAGTCTGTCATAATTGAAGTTTCAATATCTTCTGCCAGTTGGGGTGCTAACGCGCATGCACGCCAACAGAATATTTGAACCTCTTTTTTTCTTCATATAAATCCTAATAACTCATACTATTAATAAAAAATTTTTTAATTACATTATTTAAAATGTTGTATGATATTCTTCAAAGCAATTAAGATCGATGCTACATTACATGTAACATATAACTGTCGATCGTCTATATATCACTTTTTGGGAACAGTTAGCGCATCTTCTACTGTTTCTTTACTTGACCAATGATTGTTTTCAGACATTAACTGAGTTTTTTTTTCTATGTTGACGGAGATAATGTATAGCAGTTGAAGTTTTCGTGTAGCGGCCTTCGGATTAAATTTATCCTAAATTCCTTGCGGCAGTCCTTCAAATCTGAGACTAAATAAGCATTATGAACTGAGATATCTAGAAAATGAAAAAAGAAAAGTTTTTTTTTGTCCATTTGAATGTCCTCCCATTAAATGAATAGCTATTGACCGTTCTATCGTTTTGTCAACATACATGTGTTAGTTGTAAGATGTGACAATTTCTGGTTTTTCGCTTGAAACTTTGCTTTCTATTGGAGAATATATATTAGACAGCATAAAAACGTCTCTTTTAGCCTTCCAACTTACAAGCAGCAAGGCCATTTCCCCATAAACAATTGGTTTCGCCAGTTTTTAATTTTTTTTTTTTTTACCCAATTCTTTAGGAAAATCTTTCCTGATTATTTTTACAGCTCCATAGGAATTATTTTTTTATGCCTTTCCTCTGGATGGTGTTTGCCATATTATGCACAACATTGTACGAAGCAGATAGATGTTGTTTATCTTTTCCCAGATATACCTGCGTATCCAAAGTATAGCATCTTCTATCGGCTACTTTATAAACTTTAATACCCCACTGCTTTCTTTATATGCACATGTAGTGCCAAAAAATGACCCTTCCTTTGAACTTTATAATTAACTCGTCTATCGATAGCTCCTCTGTAGGATCGTACACTTTCTTGAAAGATTCATTTAATTTATTAAAACATTTCTAATTTTCCATAATCTATCGTAATTCTCATCTTTCGAGTTCGTCTCACGTCTCTCATCATTGTTTGAGAAATGAAAGAATTTCAAAATATAAAGGAATCTATCTCGAGGCATAGTTTTTTTCAAATATAGCAGTTTCAAAGAGATCATCTTTAGACCAATAGGCTTAAACCTTGTCTTTATCAATGTGACCCATTAACAATATTTATCCACGAAATGCTAGAATTTCTTTGGGTGAAACTGGGATCCACTCTATGCTGTGCTTTCTTTTCTCGGATGCTTCAAACTTGAAAGATAACAGTTGGTTAGCGTATCTATTTGTTTCATCGCATAAAAGTTTGATTCCAAAAAAAAAAAAAAAAAAAAAAAATCAGTTTCTTTATCCAAGTGTTGGAATTTCGGTTTTATTCCATCCCTTCCTGTAAAACTTAGAGGAACAATTTTGTCACTGACTGTAGGATATCTGTAAAATGTTATATTCTGTAAAATGTAGTACACATAAATAGAAAACAGAGGTATAGATAAGCATTAAAAGTATAATAAGTAGACAAGCATATGCATTTAAAAATAAGAACCTATGCACTAAAAAGTAAAAAATATGCATTATAAACACATTAAAGATTTAGTGGCCTTTATTATATTTAGCATGATTTATACAAATATATGCATTTATAAACATAGAAATTTTAAGATTACTTAATATTGAATTGGCTCATACTCAAGAGCCAACCCAAATATCCTCTTGGCCAAAAGGATTACAGTAGTGAAGTAAAGTTAAATAATTCCTGGGTCAATTAATACAACTTATAAAAAGCGTTTATAATGAGGATTTGCCCCAAAATTTTGCTTCTATTTTATATTGGACTGCAAGGCATTGTATGCGTGAAAGAGCCAACCGAACGACATAATTAAAAATAATAATAATAATGAAGACAAGACTGCTATTGAACGAAATACAAATACAGCAAAATAACTACCATATTATCGGGGCACTTAATATGATGTATTTTGCACATGATTTATTTCAATTGCAAAAATTGATATGAATAAAACCTTTATATTTAATTTAAAGTAGATAACTGGAAAATAAAATTTTGATAGTCATTTTGCACTGTTTATTATATATCTTTTTGTGATGGACGTTACATTTGCAATGTTACATATAATTAGATTAATTGTGCATGAAATTGCTACAAACATTTATAAATAGTTTAAAAGGTACTATATTATTTATAAATTAATCACAGCTTATTTTATTACCTTGATTTACAAAAAAATAAATAAATAAATAAAGTACAAAAATGACAATTTTACTTAACTAAAACAAAATTTACATATATTTTTCAATTGCTTCTCTTTCAAAGTATGCCCACTAAAATGAAAAACTAACAAGGGTTCTAGTTTTACAAACCCTAAGCTTTCTAATGATATACAACACTTAGATATAAAACAAAACCAACACTAACTTATAATCAGTTATTGAATAAATTCAAGCTTTTTGTAGAAAAAGTATAATTGAACTTAAAAACCGTAAATGTTTATCAGCAATATTTCAGTAAAATTCAATAGAATGTTGATTTGCAAAAATGAAAACAGCTTTAAATTAAACACACAAGTAAATATTTTACATAACAAAAAAGAAATTCATAATACTAAATATGTAAACTACTAAGCTTTTATTTATACCTATGGGTAAATTTGTATTTTACTTTAATCATTTTTATCGTATTTTACTTTAAAGTATTGTTGAACTGTTTATTTGTTGTAAACAGTAAATTCATTTTTTTTTCAACTAATTCACCGAATATCAAAGAAGAAAACTTAGCTGATTAATTATGTAAACCATTAGGTATCAAACAATTTTACATATATAATTTGCAAAACAACTGGTATTCAATGGTTAATTTAGTAAAAAATATATACAAATAAAATAATCATTTTGATTTGAATTTTTTTAACTTACGTTCTTACGGGATATCACAAGATTACTGTCAGATATTACTTACCTAGGTATAATTTTTTAGACAAATGTTACTAAAAGTGCTTATGATTTTACAAATAGAGTTAAACAATTGCGTCCCACACAAATCACATTTTTCTTCAAGGGAAAACAAACCACAGTTTTGTATATAAAATTTAAATAAACTGACAAGAATTTTATGCTGTTGTGCATTACTTTTTTGAAACTTCTCTTCATTTTCCGTGTCTATCACTAAGTCATAATCAGAACAGCAATTTCTCAGACACATCCTACAAGAGATCTTAAGTTTGAAAACACAATAACCTGCAATAAATGTTATCACTTCAACTTCATCTACACTCACATCAACACTTAAACTGCACAGCACATCTGAAAATTCACTAACGTCACTTTCTTCAGCTTCAATTAAAACACTGTCACTGCACAGATCCCGAATCGAAATTTTCCCCCGTCTGCTTGAATTAAGAGTGAGAATACTCTTCATTCTAAGTTTTCTTTCACTTTCAACAGCATCAATGACGGATACATGGTAGTTGCTGCCAGTCATCTGTCTATAAATTCCAAACAGTCAGTTTGAAACTTTCCGGTCAAAACAAAAGAATTTCCTTGCTGTAACACATATTTAATAAGTTCGATTATACCTCTGGTAGTTTGATAAAGAGCAAGAAATGTTTCCTCGGTCAAACATCCACACCGAGGCTTTAGTTTCAAGTTGTTCCATCTGCTCACATATAAAAACCTCAAACGAATATTCCTCATCTGCTTCTTCTTCGACCAACTTGTTCCATGCATCTACAGCAGCTGAATACAAATATTCTGAGCATTTTTCATTTTTTTGCATAGAAAAATTATTAACGTAAATCAATATATTCTCAATTTGACTCCACAATGTAACTGTAGTAGATTTGTTAAGAACATGAGACAAATTTTTTTCTATGTTCAAAGGTTCCTGTAGAATGTAAATGCTAACACTCATGTTATCATCAATTACGACACTTTTCGCAACTTCTGGAGAAGGATCATATTTCATGTATAAAATGTAAAACGTAGTACCCACCTGGTAAACAAGCAGATTGTCTTTTCTTAAAACACTCTCCATTTTTACAGAAAATTGTTCAGTAAATTCTTTAAAGGTGGAGATCTCATCATTTTTAATGAAATTTGCTAGCAAATCATTGTTAGCTTTCAGCAATTTTTCATCTCTGCTTTGTCTTTTAGGGGTTTCTGATTCACTTAAATAGGTAGGGCATCCTTCAAATAGGCAAGGGTATGCATCCTCTGTAAGCTTTGGAAGCTTACGTTTAATTTTGTGTGTTATTCCTCGTGAATCATCGAAATCTTCTTCCCAAATGACCATTGTCCTTACGGAAATGTTTATCACAAACCACTGAAGCATTGGTGGGTTTATAATAAAGTCTAGGAATTTTTCTTATCCACAGTTTTTTTCTTTTATCTTCCTTGGGAAACTGAAAGACACTAACATATTTTTTATCATCCTCAGAGGCATAATTAGAAGTACAAGACGTCACACAACAGTGATCGGGCATTACTAAAACAGCAAATCAACCAACTACAAATGAAAACTTCAGTAGCGAAAAGTTACAGAAGTAATGTAAAATATAACAATTTAATAACAAATAACTTCAACATAAACAATAACAAAATTTTATGATTAAAAATCTATCTAATTTAAACGCCATGCAGAAACAGAATAAGCTAGCCAAAAATGTAAGCACCAGTATGAAAGTTGCGGTTGAGATTACAGCAGTGAAGCAGTCGGACGACTAGGGATGAGTCATCAAGATTTCCGAACCTGCTGTCATGGCCTTATTCTTTCTCGGGGGTTACGACTTGCCTCGGTATTGAGGGTAAGGATCCGGGATTGGTGACGTAAGCACTTTTCGGGGTATCAGCATTCTGATTGGCTGATAGCCTATTTTGCTTAGGAGAATTTCGTTTTAATGTTGGAATATGAAAGTTTTCTGATTTATTTCCAACTAATTTGATTTCATTTAATTGTTGGAATTTATTTGAGGTTATTATAGGATCAGTTTTAGTTGGGGTTTTGGGCTTAGCCCCTCTCTTAATTAATTGGTTTGAAATCCTCTCCTTTGGGAGTAGCATTTGATTCAGATTTTAGCTTCTTATTCGGCGCCATATTGTTTTTAATTGAAGCATTAGGATAAATATCTTTATAAAATCCAAATGAGAGTTTATGCTCTTCATTTTTTTGTGTTGGGTAGTTTCCAGCTTCATTGTTGATCAGTTCATTAATTTGATGTTGAATGTTATCTCGAACAATAGTATGTTGCCTCAAATTGAAAATGATATGTGAGGTGCGCTCGGCCTTTCTAAGGTCAGCAATAATATTATGCTCTTTCATGAGATCATTATATAAGGATTCTTTGAAAGAATCCATATCATACATTTTACTCAACTGCTCATTAGCCATAATAAAAATAATAAATAAGCCCTAATCTAAGTAAGTTAAAACCGACAACCGAAGTTGCTAGGAGAAATTAGCTAGAAGCTATCAACTGGGTGAAGTCAGTTGGGCTACGCCACATAGGCATTTAATGTAGCCGAAAGTAGATCACCTGGAAATCAGTCACCCTGAGCCACTTGGGCGTTCTTGTCAGTGGGAAAGATTTCCGAGATAAGCTTATCTCAAAATTCAATATATAAAATCAATTAATAATTAGAGCAATCGAGAGATAAAAATAAATAACATACGTATTGATGAATAAAATCTATACGAATTTTATATAGAATAAATCTATATAAAATCAGTCTTCAGTGTATATAATATCTATATAAAATCAGTCTTCAGTGTGTACTTCATAACACTTTTCGCTTTGTGACAAGGGGCAGAGTCCTGCACAAAAGTGACAGCTTCATCGTTTGGAAACCACGTACGTAATTGAGGTATCAAATGCCTCTGCAAAACTTGTTTATATTGATGCTGGTATATTGATTGTTCCCTTGACAATATACAAGTAGTAAGCCTGGGTATTGGGGTATCGGAAGTGACGTCATAGTCAACCGTAGCTTATTTCTATCCCAGCCGGAAGTGACTTATTTCTGCCCGGACGGAAAACGAAACTTCGTCTGTAACGGAGCTTATTTCTTTTTTTTCTTAAGCCTAATATATTTTTAGTTTCGGTTTCTGTTTTTAATTTAGTTTCGTTTTTTAAATATTATTTAATTTAATAGTTTTTGAGGGTGGCATCACTTATTATTTTAATATTAGCTTTTTTAAGGATGGCAACACTTAGAAACTTTGTTATTTGGGGGAGAAATTGTGTATTATGAAGTTATGACGTCATCTTTTATTACATAATACATAAATGATATCATGCTTTTGATCTAGTGGCGCCATCTATGTGGGAATAAAATAACTTTAAATCTATTTTAATATTTAAATCTGTTTTTCAAATTAATTACCTGACCCCTCGTTCTAGAAGGATCTCCAGGTTCCTCTACTGGTCAACTAGTGCATTTGATGAAGTTAAAGAGGGCACACAGTTCATTAAGAAGTGTTGAGAAACTTTATTTTATTCATCAAAACTTTCGGTTGGTTCAGTTTGATGGAGCTGGCTCCCTTTCCACCATTTCTTACGCATTTCCACTCGAACGAGGCTTCCTTTTTTTTTCTCCTTTTAAAATGAATTCTAGCACCGACGATTCATAAGCAGTTGGATCGTAGATTTTATCATGGAAGTCCGCCAACCATTGGCGACATTGCACACGTGCTGCTCATCTCTATTAGCCAGAGATCTACTTAAATACAATTTGGTTTCCCCTTACATATTATTTGAGAAACTTTAAATATTAAATTACATCTTAAACTTTAGATAGGTGAAACCTCTTAAAAAACTTATTGGGAAGAAAACTTGAAAAGTACCAAAAATGAGACCGTTGCCTCTCTCTCACGGTAGCTTCCTCGACTGACGCCAAGAAGGTACGCGGGAAAGCGCAAAAACGATATACGGTTAAAGTTAGGGTAGGGTTAATCGATACAAAAATGAGTCAAACAAGTAAAATGAAGTAAATGGCTATTGCGGTTAAAAAGAATGAAAACTGAAAAAACTATTGAGGAGTAGAAAAACAACGCCCGTGTGATGTAGCAACATCACACTATCCCCCTTAGGAAGAGAGAAAAAACTTACATGGCATGATAAAATAAAAAAAACGATAAAAACAGTTACTTAAAATGGGTGAGGACCGCAAGGAGCCAACAACATCCCTTGAACCTGCCAAAACAAAAAATACAAAAGACAGTATTGTTGATAAAACAGAACATAGTAACAAAATATCAAATGAATGTGTAGTTCTTGGATATACATAAAACCTGAGTTCCATATCACATGCAAATTATCACATTAAAATATAAAATTACCAAAATTAATTTTCAAAAATTAATTGTCAAATCCATATTTACGAATATCTGTTACTTAACCTACCTAAAATAAGCATGTACATCTCAGCTTTTTTTTTTTTTTTTTTTTTTTTTTGTGTGGTGTTACATAACTGTAGAAAGCTGCATAAAACTACTTGATCATTTCATTCATTCAACCAAAAGCAAAAACACTATCCTAATATGCTTATTCTACCTTTTTTTTTTTTTTTTTTTTTTTTTTTTTTTTTTTAAATTTAAGTAACAGAATGCTGTGCGTCAAATAACATATTTACATATATACAAAAGGAAAAAGAAAATGTGCATGCATATCAACACATCATGCTTGTCACATTTTATAACATATATCATGTTAGAGAAAATTTAGTTATAATAGTAACATATTGTACACTTGACATTTTGGGTGGTGGACTGTTTACCTACTCGAACCAAACATTTATACATTAAATTTTTAAACATTTTGTAAGTATACATAAATACAACTCAAAAGATATTATCACAAGTTCAACATACCAAACTGAATTGAGGTGAAAGAAAAAAACTCAAAAATATGATACTATTCTGATACATTTAGAAAAAGGTATAAATATTTAAAACTTAAATTGAACAATAATTTAAAGGAAAGTACAATTACTTAAAATTTACATTACATAATAATTTAAAGATTAGGTCTAGTGAACATTAACTTAACCATAAAATAAACACTACAAAAGCCTTTCAGCTGGAGAAACCGATCGTATTTTCTCCAACAAAAAACTACTCAATCAGAAGAAAGTATGCCAGCATAGTCTCCTTAGAATGAGGCAGTAAAAATTTGACAGGTAAAGCTAAGTCAAGAGAACCAATTACTTTTGTCTAGATCTTAAAGAATAATGATAAGGAGCAGTGCTTATAGCAGGTTTTTGATCTGATACAACTAAATGAGGAAGTCTTGGTAAACAAGTCCTCAAACGGCTAATATTAACTTTAAAAGCATCTTGCAATGGAGAATTAAATCTTTTAATTGAGACATTGATGTCATTATTAATTTCAGTTATAATAAATGGGCCTAAAAATTTTGACTTAAAAGTACTTCCAGAATGTAAGTACACAATATCTTTAACATTAAATATCCTATGTTTTGCTTTCTTAAGTTGAATCTCATTTTGCTTTTGTTGTTGTTTTTCTAAATTATCATAAGTTTCTTTATATACAATATTCAAATCATCTAAAAGATTTTTGACATATTGGGTCTTATCTAATTGCTGTGGTTGAATTTTAGGGTCAAAGGTATCAAAAATTAAGCTTAATTCTCGTCCAAAATGCAAAAGATTAGGAGTAAAATTGCTGGATGGATGCACAATACCATTATACAAATTTTGATGAATTAATATCGAATTTTTAAATGACACACCTGCTTCGTTTAAGGTAATTAAAGATGTTTTAATAGACTGATTAATTCTTTCAGTCGCTCCATTACATTTTGGATTTTTGGGAGTAGTATGGGCTAAATGAATACCAAGTGCCTTATTTACACAATGAAAAACTTCACAGTTGAACTGTGTTCCTAAATCTGATAACACCATAGCAGGTCTACCATTGTTGGCAATATAATCAATCAAATGTTGAGAGACACTCTCAGCTGTTAAACTGTTCAATGGATATAATTTTACAAATTTAGAGAAGTAGTCCAAAATAGTGAATACATATCCACAGTTTTTAATGGGGCCAACTATATCAATTGATATGAATTCATTGGGTACCCTAGGAATAGGCAAAGATTTAAAAGGCGGTTAGAGTATACTATAATTTTTGGTACGTAAACATACATCACATGAAAGAACAAAATTTTTAGTGTCTCTATAGATATTTTTCCAGAAATATTTATTAGTTATAAGTTCATATGTCTTTTTCAGACCAAGATGAGTAATGTGAGAAATTTTTAGTACCTTGGCTTGTAAACATTGAGGCACTACTATACATTGAGATAAATTTTTATCATTACGAACATGCATCAATAACTTAGTATCTGAATCAATAATAAAATCTTTAGTTTTTTTTTGCATTAGTTAATGAAGGTGAGTTAATCATATCAACAATTTCTAAAATATTTGGATCCTTTTGTTGTTCACTATAAAAGGTGGTTAAAGAAATTTCATTATCAGGGTCAGAATTTTGAATAGAATTTACAATTTGATCATCAACATTAGTATCAACAAAAGGTAAAATTAACTCATTTTCTGAGACTGGATTAAGAGCAGGGGTGTAATGGTCAGGGTCTTGACTTCTACTAAAGTAATCGGCTAATTGATTCTTTGGACCAGCTATATATTTTACTTCGTATGTGAATTCTGACAGCTGTAGAAGCCAACGAGTGATAATGTCAGCAGGGGATGTTACCTTTTTATAGTGAATTAATGGTTTGGAATCAGTAAGGATAGTAAACTTTTTATATGCCAAATAGTGTTTAAATGCCATTACTGATCTATAAATAGCATATAGCTCAAGTTTTATGGGGGGATAATTACGTTCTGATTGGGATAAACCTTTACTAAAGTAAGATATGGGTTTAAGTTGACCATCAAATTCTTGCATTAAAACACCTGAAATAGCAGTACCACTGGCATCAGTATTAAGGATGAACTGCTTATCCCATTGGGGAAGATGTACAAAAGGCTGAGAGAAAAAGATATTTTGTAATTGATTAAAGGCATTTTGATGCTCTTCTCTCCACTGAAATTTTGAGTTTTTAAGAGTTAATTGAATTAGCACACTAGTGAGTTGAGCATAATTGGGAATCAGGTGACGGTAAAAACCACAAACACCAAGAAACTTTTTGACATGTTGAGAAGTTTTAGGGGGCTTAAATTGAGTTATTTTTGCTATATTAGTATTGATAGGTTTAATGACATTTTGACTTAAATTAAAACCCAAATAATTGACCTCAGTTTTGACAAAGTTACATTTTTGAGGAGAAAAGGTCATATTATATTTAATAAAAATTTTTAAGACAGCAGTAATTTTATCTAACATCTCATCAAATGAGTTAGCACCTATTATTACATCCTCCTGATAAGAATATATTCCCTCAATACCTATGTTTTTCAATTCATCTATAATTAAATCCATTAAAGCTTGAAAAATACTAACTGCTGTTTTCAGACCAAACACCAGGCGTTTGTAGGCAAACGTACCAAATGGTGTTGTGAATGTTAATATGTCTTGTAGGTTTTCAGGTAGTGAAATTTGATGATAGGCTAGAGGCATGTCAAGAACACTATACATCTGATATTGTGAAATCTCATTAATTAAAACAGGTATTCGAGGTAAAGGATAAGTTGATGCCTCAACGATTGAATTAAGTAAGCGAAGGTCCATGGCAAGTCTAAATTTTACAGGGGCATTTGGATTTTTAGGGTCTGGGCGCTTCTTTACTAAAATTAGAGGGCAACTCCAGTCGCTTATATTTCTTTTTATTATGCCAGCCTCTTGTAATTCCAACAATTCCTGTTTAACCTGGCCCTGTATGGCATAAGGGATTTGAAATGGTTGTGTTTTTATTGGATTATTAGATCTGAAAGAAATTTTAGGGATGACATGGTCAGTATGACCCAAGGTTTTAACCGATTTAGAAAAAGCAGTAGAGTGGGACATTAAAACAGTAAGTAATTTTTGTTTGTTATTAGGATTCAAATGAGAGAGATCAAAATCATTTTCAATAAGTTGTTCTTTTCTTAATGTTAAAATATCAGATGAAGGAGTAATTAAATTTACATAATCAGTTAAATTTTCCTCAGTAAGTTCTTGAACATTTTGTTCAGAATGTTCCTCTAATTCAGGGTTAAACTGAATATTTCCTATACAAGTATTTTTGTTTATATGCAAAGTGACATCAGAATTATTTTTAATTACTGTGGTAAAATTAGCACTATCAAACGTGTGCAAAGAAGCAAAAATTTCAATTTCAGGTTTCTTAATTAGGGGTTCAAACAGAAACATATCACCTTGTTTACAATTATCATTCTTAATAATAAGATTAATTTGAGTAGACTCATTGGGTTCCAATATTACTTTCTGTCTAAGAAAACAATTACTTTCAAAATGCATAATATTATTACAATTAACAACATCTTTAGAAATTAAAGGTACATTAAAATTTTGAAATTCAGCAATATTATCTGACGGACAAATTTTTACATTATTTTTACTCAAAAAATCATAACCAATTATTGTTTGAAAAGCATCGTGTTGAAAGTGTGATATATAAAATGGAGATTTGAAATTATTTTTCTCAATTTTAAATCAGATTTCTGAACAAAATAAAAAATTTAAATTGGAATTAATAGTCTTAATCTGCACATTAGGAGACAGAAGTCTAGTTTTAGTATTACATTTTATGATATCATAAGTTGTTTTTGACATTAAGCAAATACTGGAACCACTATCAAGCAAGCATTTTACAACATTGTTACCAAATTTAACATGAATCAATGGAATATTATTATTATTAAAGGCATTATTTGAGTACGCAATATTTAAATTATGTTCATCATTAGAAACATATGAAAACAGTCCATTTTTATGCATAGCAGTATCATTGCCATTGATATGCACTGTTTTGTTTACATTTGAATAAACAGTCTGACTATCAGACTTACTCAACATATTATAACATATATTATCATCATTACATTTGTTATTTGGTAGAGAAATACATTGTTGAGAGGAAACATGTCCACCACCATATTCCCTCACATTTAGTTTAACGATTTTGGTGTTGTTTCACCATTATTAACATTTCGGGCATATTGATTAAATTGTGGAGGTCCAAAAGGATTTAAATTAGGTTGATAATTATCATGATTCTGAGGTATAAAATTTTGAGTAGGATTGAATTGACTAACATTGGGATTAAGATTAGAAAAACTAGTTTGATTGTGAAAATTTTGCCTCGGCATAAAATTTCTATCTCTGAAATTATTGTGAGAAGAAGAAAGTTGGGGCATAGATTGCATTTGGTCGTTAATAAATTTTCTAGACATGTTTTGCTTATGACCAGGTTTCTTACAATAAAAACAAATTATATTTTTGCCTTTAAATGTATTATTCATTCTGGCAAAATTTACAGTTTCAGAGCCTCCATGTTTAATTAAATCACGAAATTTTGTACACTCTGCCAGTGAGTGGGAATCATTGCAGTATGAGCAGTTTTGTAGCGAATTTATTTTATTATTAAGAGAGTCCATCTGATTTTGTATATGTACTAGATCTTTGTTAACAGGGACTGAACTTAAAATATTATGGGCCTCGGCTTGTAAAATAGTTTGCTGGGCAGTTGATATACTATGGGCTTTATCAATTAAATCTTTAAAGTTATCTGTCGTTTCAAGCATTAGCTTTTCTTTCAAATTTAGAGGCAAAGCATTTATGAGTTGTAGGGATTTAATTTGGTTTAGTGCTATTGGATCCGTAACTGAATTATAAGTTTTAGCTACTAGGGTGTTTATTCTATGACCAAAATTTTTGATACTCTCGCCTGGCAATAACTGAATATTATTCAGAGTTAATAAATTAGTAGAGGGGCTATCATCATTTGAAAAGAAAGACTTAATTAGGATAACTGCTTCATCAAATTTAACATTTCTGAATTCGGGGGATGTTTGGAAGTAGTGTCTAGCATTTCCTGTTAATTTAGAACAGAAGAGCAATCTCATCTGACCAGCCATTAAGTTTTTTTAGATCACAGAGCTGTTCCAAAAACCACTCCGGAGACTCGTCTCCATTGTAATTTTGAATCGAAATATTGATCTTTCCAGCCATTTCGTAATTTTTGGCTCGTGTAATAATATTTGCAATTTCAATCATAAAACATTATAACATGATCATCAATTAAATAAAATATAAACAATGCATTTCCATTTCATAAACAAAAAAAATCAGCACCATACGGCACCATTAATATGTTATATCGTTATGATTTAAATATACTTTGAATGAAGTAAAATAGGAAACATAAAAGAGTGATCGTATTAGTGAGACATTGTTCAAATTAATTACCTGACCCCTCGTTCTAGAAGGATCTCCAGGTTCCTCTACTGGTCAACTAGTGCATTTGATGAAGTTAAAGAGGGCACACAGTTCATTAAGAAGTGTTGAGAAACTTTATTTTAATTCATCAAAACTTTCGGTTGGTTCAGTTTGATGGAGCTGGCTCCCTTTCCACCATTTCTTACGCATTTCCACTCGAACGAGGCTTCCTTTTTTTTTCTCCTTTTAAAAAGAATTCTAGCACCGACGATTCATAAGCAGTTGGATCGTAGATTTTATCATGTAAGTCCGCCAACCATTGGCGACATTGCACACGTGCTGCTCATCTCTATTTTCCAGAGATCTACTTAAATACAATTTGGTTTCCCCTTGCATATTATTTGAGAAACTTTAAATATTAAATTACATCTTAAACTTTAGATAGGTGAAACCTCTTAAAAAACTTATTGGGAAGAAAACTTGAAAAGTACCAAAAATGAGACCGTTGCCTCTCTCTCACGGTAGCTTCCTCGACTGACGCCAAGAAGGTACGCGGGAAAGCGCAAAAACGATATACGGTTAAAGTTAGGGTAGGGTTAATCGATACAAAAATGAGTCAAACAAGTAAAATGAAGTAAAAGGCTATTGCGGTTAAAAAGAACGAAAACTGAAAAAACTATTGAGGAGTAGAAAAACAACGCACGTGTGATGTAGCAACATCACACTGACCCACGAATGCTTGGTTAGATATGTGTTAATAAGTTAAACATTTGTATTCTGAACACGTGTATAAATAAAAAGGATTTGATATCGATATCATCCTACAGTTTCATCGATATATTTTCACTTAACCTTGGACAGTTATTAAATAATTATTTCTCCCCCTCCTAATGTTATTATAACTTTCTCTGGATGGCAACGGTACTGAACATACACGTGTTTTGTGTGACGCGTTTTTGGAGAAATCGTATATTATGAAGTAATGACGTCATCTCTTTTATTACATAATAAATAAACGATATCACGCATATGCTTTTACTCTAATGGCTCCATCTCTACTTAAAAAGAATATATTAATAACTCTTCATTTTACTTATTTTTTAAACATAAATATAGTTGATATAAATGACTGTAATTATCAATACTAATGATTACATTTTAAAATAAAATTGATTTAATATTAAAATAAAAAATTGTATTTATTAAGTACTGAGAACATTAAAAGTATTAGAATTAAAGCCATATTAATTTTAAATCAATGAATGTTATTTTATAAGATTAGATATTTATCAATGTCGTTCGGATTTAAGGCTAACTATGTAGTCTTGTCATTTTTGAACCCAGAAGACAAGGGAACTCTTAGATCTCTAGACAATACATGTCTTCGAAGAGGACTTTGTAAGTGCCCACGTTATATGAAGAGGAAAATCACGAAAACCTCCTACGCTTAGTCCGACGTCAAGTAGGGGTCGTGAAAACTGGACAGATGGCTTTGGTTTCACCTAATTTTTAGTTTTGCAAGAGCTCTAACACGTATTAATATAGATATTTAAGAAATATAAATTTTATTAATTTTTATGAAAAAAATTATTATCTAATTAAAAAACTAATATATATAACAGTATATCTACGATGTTTTTTCAATCATATTTTTAAATACAAGCTTGTTTCATCTTTAAACTTAAACTAAAAAAATATTTGAATTGATTTTATTTTCTATTAGAAAATGAATAATGACATATTTACATTATATTATCAATTATATATTAAATTTCCTTAAAATTTCAAATGAATTATTTTAAATCTACGAAACATATAAAGGGAATTTTTCCTGCTATAAATTCATTTATATTCAAAACATATTCATTTTATTATTATTTAATAATGCAAATAACTTACTTGATATTTTAGACTCGACTGGGGATCGAACCTACGCGAGTTAAAAGTATCCATGAGCAGTAGTTGGAAATATATAAACCATATGTTAGATGTACCATATCTGTCATGACGTCAAAGCGGATACTGAGTCCGCCTAGGACAAGATTTATCTTGATTATCCATGAGCAGTAGTTGGTAATCTAAACCATATGTTATGGTATGTACCGTATCTGTAATGACGTCAAAGTGGATACTGAAAGTCCGGCTTGGACAAGATTTATCTTAATTTGAGGACGTATGGGTATTCAACTTCGTTATCATTACTGACGATATATTTTTTGTACTATAAAAGCAAGGGTAATATTCACACTCGTTGTAGTTGCAGACAACACTTATAGTTGAATTGGTGCTACGTTTTGTAATAATTTTTTAGCGCGAGGATACATTCTGAGGAGTTAAACATGATGCAAGGAGATGATACTGAAGTAAGATTTTTAAAATATTTCTTAAGTTAAAATTATTACAATAAATATTTTTTAAGGAAGATTGATTTTATTTCTTTTAAATTTATAGGATTTGGATTATTTTGTGCCATATGATTCTGATTCTGACAGTGATTCTGTAAGATATTTTTTTTTTATTTCAATATTTTTAATTATTAGAAAAAATGCAAGCTATTAAGAGATTTTAATTTTAACGTGAGATTTTTAATTTTTTTATACATATATTTAAATAGGATATGAGTCCATCTGTTCGAGAATATTTTAAGAATACTAATAGTGATTTCGAAGAGGATGACGACGTGGAATCTAATGCTAATGTAGGTACATAATCTATGATGTAATTATTGTTTCTTAATGAATTAAAACTGTAACAGGGAAGCTAAAATATTTTTTTCTTTTCTGTATATCCTAGAATTTCAGTCAGACTAGTCAGATATTTCGGAATAACCCTATAGATGTTTTGCCTAGTGTAAGCATTTATTTTTAACTCTTTAGAATATATATATATTGTAAAGAATATATATATTAAAGTAAATTTCACTGTAAGAGTAAGTTAAATGCATGTTTAAGGACATGTGTTAAAGATTTATTTATTTATAGATTACATAAACTTTTTTTTTTCAATTAATTTTAGGAAGATGAATATATTAATGAAGATATTAGTCGTGATATGACTGATGAAGAGGTATATATTATTCGCATATTTTTATAGTGAATTTAAATCTTACATATTATTTTCATTGGACATAAAACAAATTGTTTTTCAGCTTACCAAGTGTCTTAAAATTTTGGAGAAGGGACGTAAGAATAGTAAGAAATACAGAGCAGAAGATATTTGTTATGCAGTTAGAGTTATTCCTGAACACGTTCCTGAACGATTTAAGGGTGTACCATTGAAAACCATTGCTTATATTTTGAGAAATTTATTTGCCTACTTGCTGGCAATGATGTCATTTAATTTAGCTGGCGATGATCTGATCCGTTTTTGTGTTTTTTCCGACTACCTTGACAAACCCATTTCTACATGTATCTACAAGTTTTCTGACATGACCGTGGAGAAAATTTTGAGTGCCATAGTGAAAGTTTTGCAAAGCAAAGATCGGATAAAATTGGATGATGGATTCAATATTGACATTTTAACTATAAAACGAGCAGTAGGATCTGGAAAAGGGAATAAGCCCGTGGTGAATATTAATCTAGATCGCATGAGGAAGTCTTCTGTTATTATAGTGCCCGTCGATGACCAAAATTTATGTTGTTCTAAGGCAATTTTGTTAGCTTATGCCAAATATCGAAATGATGGGAGTTATAACGTTTTGCGCCAGAAAAACCGACCACAGCTTCAAAATAACGCATTGGCTCTACATGCCGATACTGGCATTCCCCCTGGTGCCTGTGGTTTACCGGAAATTGATGTATTTGCTCGTCATCTTGGATTGTTTATAGTGGTTGTGTCAGCCACCAGCATGAATAAGGTAAGTGATTTTTATTATTTTCTTTATCGTATAACTTTATTGTGTTCTAATTGCTTTTCGTTTAACACTAAAAAGACAGAAACTTAGTGTATATATATATATATATATATATACCTATATTGCCCCAAAAGCTGTCAAAATGACTGGATTGTAAAAGTATAAATATCGTGTAAAGAAATTTGTTTAAAATTAATTTTTAACATTTTCTATATTATTTACAGTTATATAACGAGTTATTAGTAAATATTAACAATAAAAAAAAAAATGTATGTTGTACAAAAATTTTTAAAAAATTGTGTCATTATATATTCATCCATCTAGTGTTAAGTATATAGACATTTCGTTATGTTGGAGTTATGTAATTATTCATTTCTCTTAAATTAGATTTATTTTGAAAAAAAAGTGCAATTTATTCATTATTTTATCTTTTTAAAAAGATTCATGAAAGTATTTCTTCATATTTTCTGTTATTATATTTTACAATTTTATGTTTAGTGTTGACGTAAATTAAAATAATACCGTAAATCTTTTAAAACAAATTTTATCACAAAAACTACAAGAACAACAAAAAAAAAAATATTTTATTTTTAGGTGTAGAATATTTTCTTAACTCTATATGTGCATCATTTTGGTTTATTTTAATTAACAAAAAATATTTAATTTCGGAAGAATGTGTGCTAGATGAAATTTTGAACTATAAAAAATTTTTTTTATGCCTAATTTAAAAGAAAAATGATTTTTACAGGTTATACATAAAGCAGGAAATAAGGAACATCCTCGCATTCATATTTGGCACCATGATAACCATTATGATTTTATAACTTCAATGAAGGGATTTTACGGATCTGACAATTACTGTCATGAATGCGATAAGCCTTTCAAAAGAAATATTGACCACCGATGTGTCTTAAAATGTGCTATCTGTTACTCTAGTGATTTTACTATTAGGGAGAAAATTCGTTGCACTGCATGTGACAGACTTTGTCAATCCAAAGCATGTTTTGATAGGCATAGGGCCTGTACTGGAGGTCAGCAGTTTTCAATCTGTGACCAGCTCTATCAGTGTCGAGATTGCTGCAAGTTGATCAGAACAAGGGAGTGTCCTAAAGGGCAGCATCGATGTGGTACTTCTAAGTGTCCATCATGTAAGAAATCTGAAGTTATGTCTGAACATCGATGTTTTCTGAGCAGATTGTCACCGATACAGCCGAATCAAAAGCTCATCTTTTTTGATCTGGAAACAGATCAGAGTACAAATGAGCATATAGTTAACTTTGCCGTTGCGCAATATTTGGATGGGCGAGAGTTTGTTTTTGAAAGATATCAGGCATTAAACCTTCTTTGCTGTTTCCTTTTTAACCCGTCTCATAATGGATATACTGCTATTGCACACAATATGAAAGGTTTTGATGGGCAGTTTCTTTTATCTTGGATGTTAAACCAAGGCATGACCCCAAAAGTTATTCCGAACGGATCCAAGATAATGGCTATACATCACACTGCTCTAAATATCAGGGTTATCGACTCTTTTAATTTCTTGCCGATGCCACTTTCCAAATTTCCCAAGACCTTCAACTTCAGAGAGCTGCAAAAGGGTTATTTCCCTCATCTCTTCAATATTCCTGCTAATCAAGAATATATTGGAGCACTACCTGATGATAAATACTACTCCCCAGATAGTATGTGTACCCAAGACCGCGTTGCTTTTTTTGATTGGTACGAGAAAAGGAAAGATGACCCATTTGATTTCAAAAAAGAAATGTTAACCTATTGCAGGTGTGTTTGTATTTTTTACTCTTTTTATTATTATTATTTTAATAAAGTTTTTTTTTTAAATCCAAAACTTTTTTTTCTCAAAATTTTTCTTTTCAGATCTGATGTGGACATTTTACGACGATGCTGTGTGGAATTTCGGGATTAATTTATCCAGATTTCTGACGTTGACCCTTTTATCTATACAACCATTGCATCATCTTGTATGGCTATTTATAGATCATTACACATCCCCTCTAATGCTGTGGGAATGATTCCTAGCCATGGCTATGTAAATAACACACTGTACAGTCAAGATTCTATCAGATGGTTGGAATTCCTCGCTGCTCAAAGTAGCATTTTCATATCCCACGGACTAAATGGAAACGGCGAGAAAAAAATTGCTGGGGTTTCAGTCGATGGTTTCTGTGCAACCAGCAATACTGTTTATCAGTACCAGGGGTGTTTTTTCCATGGCTGCATAAAGTGTTTTCAACCAGATACCGTGAACCCCTTAAAAGGAGTAACGATGGGATCTCTTTATGACAAGACATGCCGAAATCTAGAAAGAATTAAAAATCTTGGTTATTGTTTGGAAGTTCTTTGGGAACATGATTTCCAAGAAATGAAAAAGAATAACCAAGATTTGAAAGAATTTCTGATGAAGCATGAGACTGTTGATAGATTGAACCCTAGGGATGCCTTTTTTGGGGGAAGGACAAACGCAGCAGTTTATTATGAAGGGGCTGCAAAATATTATGATTTTACAAGCCTCTATCCTTGGGTGAACAGGTACTGTCGTTATCCAATTGGTCATCCCACTATAATCACAAACAACTTTGATGATATTCAAAAGTATTTTGGTATCATCAAATGCAAAGTTTTACCTCCACGAAAGCTTCTACATCCTGTTTTGCCATATAGATGTCGAAATAAATTGATGTTCCCCCTCTGCAAGACCTGTGCCGTAAATCTCACTGAAAACTGTCAGCACAATGCAGATGAAAGATGTATAATTGGTACGTGGGTCAGCGAGGAGATAAAAAAAGCTGTATCAAGTGGATACAAAATCATAAAGGTATATATATATATATATATATTTTATATTTAGATAATTTATTTGTATAATGATTCATGATAATGATAGATAATTTATTTTATTAGATGTATGAAGTACCGTATATTCCGGCGCATAACGCGCCCCGGCGTATAACGCGCACCCGTAATTTCTAATACGTTTTTTAAATTTTAAGATATACTCTTCGTATAACGCTCACGAAAATTAGGATTGTACATGTGCAATATTTCGTCTTTCAAGATCGTAAATAAAAAGTTTTTTTCCCTATCTTTTGCAAAAATAAAAGAACTGAATTTGACATGTATGTGAGGGTAGAGTTGAAAGAGTAATAATGTGATTCTGAGAAAAGAGATGTAGTCGTATTCAGCAGTGCAGGTGTGTGGAAGAATGTTGTTCCCCACATTCTAGAAGTAAGGGGGGGGGAGGGTTATCTGGAATGCTGTCTATTGTGTATGTCGCAAAAGCATACCACGAATCAGGAGACAAAACGTAATTCCTCTTCGGCCAATCGCACCATTTGATGTCCTGCCTTTGAAAAGTAAACATTGTAAACTTCAAGAATTCGGCGTAGTTTTTAGTAGTAGACATGGCTCCTATCAAACGAAGCAAACACAGCGCTGGATTTAAATGCAAAGTAATTCAGTTTGCGAAAGAAAGTGGAAATCGGGCTGCGGCCAGACATTTTGGTATTGGGGAAAGCTCGGTGCGTGAATGGAAGAAAAATGAACAAAAAATAATGGATATGCCTAAGGATAAGTGTGCATTGCGTACAGGACTAGCAAAATGGCCGGTGTTAGAGGAAAATGTAGAAAACTGGATTTTGGAAAATCGGCAAAATGGCTTGATTGTAACAAGAAACTGTGTTCGCTTGTTTGCTCTAAAATGGGCAAAGATTAATCCACACGAGAGTGAAAATTTCAAGGCTACTGTGAGTTGGTGTAGCCGATTTATGGCTCGAAAAAATTTAGTTCTACGTGAAAAAACCAAAGTATCACAAAAACTACCAAAAGACTTGGATAGTAAATTGTTAAGTTTTCAAAAATATATTATAGAACTGCGAAAAAAAAAGGAATATTTACTTTCGCAAATAGGAAATATGGATGAGACCCCAGTCATGTTTGACATGATCGGTAATAAAACAATTGATTTAAAGGGAGTAAAATCTGTCAACGTAACAACAACGGGACATGAGAAATCTCATTTCACCGTAGCCCTTTCTTGCTTAGCGGATGGAACGAAACTAAAACCAATGGTTATTTTTAAGAGAAAAACTTTTCCCAAATGTAATTTTCCAAACGGTATTTTTGTTCATGTCCACGAAAAAGGCTGGATGGACGAAAATGGTGTTAAATTGTGGGTAAAAAATGTCTGGCAAATCCGTCCTGGTTGCGTAAGAAAACCAGAAAGCCTTTTAGTGTGGGACATGTTTAGGTCCCACCTTACAGATAATACAAAAAAATTGTTGAAAGAATGCAACACCGATATGGCAGTTATTCCGGGTGGATTGACACCATTAGTTCAGCCATTAGACGTCTGCTTAAACAAACCATTTAAAGCCAATTTAAAAAAACAGTGGAACACTTGGATGTTGGAGGGCGAGAAAACCTTTACGAAAGGAGGACATATGCGTCATGCAAGTTTGGAAACAGTGTGCGAATGGATATTAAAAGCATGGGATGAAATTAAGCCTGAGATTGTTAGAAAATCATTCAAAAAATGCAGCATTTCAATTAATCTGGACGGATCAGAAGATGACTGTTTATTTATGGATGAGGGTAACACAGATGATGAAGACGAAACAGATTGTGATGACGTGCCTGAAGAAATAACGGAAGACGAATATAATGAACTATTTATGTAATAACGAAAATGAATAAAGTATATAGGTAAAGGTATGTTATTTCTTTAAAATAAAGTTTTTTTCTACATTAAATTTTTTTTAATCAATAATTTTTTATATTCGGCGTATACCGCGCACCCGTAAATTCCAATATTATTTTTTGTATTAAAAGTGCGCGTTATACGCCGGAATATACGGTATATCATTTTGAAGAGTCATCTAGTGACCTTTCCAAATCATACATCAACATGTTTCTTAAAATAAAACAGGAAGCATCCGGGTGGCCAGCATGGTGCAAGACTGAAGCTGATAAGAAGAAATATGTTGATGATTACGAGGAGAAAGAAGGGATTAGGCTGGATCCTGATAAGATCGAATTGAACCCAGGGAGGCGCCAAGTGGCAAAATTAGCTTTGAACAGTTTTTGGGGAAGGTAATATCTTGATTTATTTCCTGAAAGTTTAGAAAAAATTATGTGATTTTTTTTAAAATTTTATTTATGCGTAAAATATATATATATATTTATTTATTTATATATTTTTATTTTAGATGGGGTATGTTGCTGAACAAGACACAATTAAAATTTGTGTCAACTGTTGAGGAATTTAATAAACTACTATTGGATATGTCGTTATGTGTAAGTTAAGTCATGTTTGTTTATTTTATTTTACAAATGTGAATATCATATTTTTATGCATGATGATTATATTTATTTATTTCCAGGTTAGAGATATGTATTTGCCCACCCCTGAAATAGCGGCTGTACAATATAAGCATGCTGATGATTTTATAGCGCAAGAATCTAATACCAACGTCTTTTTGGCGGCGTTTACAACATCATACGCCCGATTGAAGTTATATGGAAAAATTGAAAAACTTAGCAGCCGAGTGCTCTACTTTGACACCGACAGCATCATTTTCAAGTCAGTAGAGGGACAAGACCCCATTTTAGGAGATTATTTAGGGGATTTTACCGATGAGTTGAACGGTGATACCATCACAACATTTGTTTCGGGTAAATATGTTTACAAATTTAAATTTGTATGATAGATGTTTACTTTTTTTATTATTTTATTAACTTTGTGATTTTTTTAAAAATATATTTTAGGAGGTCCAAAAAATTATGGCTATTGTACTGCTGGAGGAAAGACCGTTTGTAAAGTGCGCGGATTTACTCTGAATTATAGGAATTCAATTAATTTGAATTTCGATTCAGTTAAGGATCTCGTATGCGATCTGGATCAGCAAAAATGTATACCTATCACCAATCCTGCTAAAATTGTTAGAGATCCAAAGAGAAGAAGAGTAATGAACAGAGAAGAAGTTAAGAAATATAGGATGGTATACAACAAAAGAATTATTCAACCAGATTTTACTACTCTGCCTTACGGATTTTAGAGGAAAAAGGTATCGTGGAGGCGACCCACTTGAGAAAAAAGCAGTGGAGGCTATACCCACTTAGAAAAAAGCAGTGGAGGCTATACCCACTTAAAAAAAGCAGTGGCGACGTCCACTTTAATAACCGTGGAGTGCCACTGGAGAAGGGTCCTCGTCCCGCACTCTGGATAGTTACTTGTAACTAACAGATGTCTCCTACTTCCATTACAGAAAAATTTATTGAATTTATTTAGATTAAATTTTTTTAAAAAATAATATTAAGCATTAGTGTACAAATGTTTGTGAGTGAGTGAATGTTTTCATGAGAAATGAAAGAAAAATACAATTTTTTAAAAATCATTTATTGAAAAAACTAATTTTATAAATATTTTACAAAATTTTTAATATTTCAGCCATCTATTTTTTCTAGCAAACAACATATGTGAAGTATTTACAGAAGGTGAGTCATTTAACATTTTTTTATTAATAACAAATTTTTCAGGTATTTTCATTTCTCTTAAAGCTTCGAAAAATTCTTTTTGTCCTTTGGGTTGTTTCTTTTCGTTTCTCAATACATTATTTATCAAATGAGTGATATTGGTTCCAGGTAAAAGTTTTTGTCTATACAAAATTTCTCCTTTTTCAGTCCACGTTAACAGTTCTTTATTCTCTTGTAAGAATTGTAAAAGCTCTTTAGCTCGGTCCTTTTGACTCTTGGGTACGACATTCATGAGTTGCGTTTCTATCAAGCTATCACTCTCTGTCATTTTTTCTTCCTTAATTTCTTTAGGATTTTCTTCCACTTCATTTTCCTCCACTGCTTGTGTTGGTTCGCTTTTATTTTCCAAAAAAGTAGGAAATTTAACGTATTTTTGAAGAATTTGTAAATATAACTCTGCTTTTTCATTGTCAGAAATATTTTTATTTTTAAAATATCATGCATTTGCCTGTCCAACTCGGATAAATATTCTACAGTGTTAGTTTGTAGTCTATCTTCTGGAACTAAGTTAAATTTTTTAGCGTACTCCATTGATTAAAGATGTTAAAGCTGTTATGGCCGCTGGAATCAGAAATCCTAAAAATCCGTCACCTCGTTGTATGAGTACTGCTCTCTTGCGGTATAAAGGTACTTTTTTGTCTGCGATTTTTCTTAAGCTTCTTTTAAAAGGTGAAAGTTTCTTCTTTTGATTTTTATTGAGAGGAATATTTCCTTTTAACAAATTAAGTACACATTCACAGATAGACTTAATCGTTTTAGATGGACAGTGTTTTAAAAATTTTCTCTTCGATTTTGATTTAGCCACAGCTTTTAAGACCTCGAGACAACAGTGCTTACTGTCCGACATTCTAATCGCATTTGATTATTTTATTCTTCACGATATTTAATTTATACCAATTTCTAAATGATTGAGCTTTAATGAAGGCAGAGTGATTTAAAGTGTCTAAAATTACAGTTAACACGAAAGGTTAATGGACAAATGACTATCGTGACTGGTACACGATCATTTTATTATTCGGTAATATACCTGTGCGCAGGCGCATATTATCATCAGTATCTGGTTTTAAATCGACTAACAAGTAACCAAAGGGTTTCGAAGTGGCGTCTTGATACACTTCTTGGAAATTTTACTTTTGTTGGATAGAGTGGGTTTTTGAAAAGAATAAGATAATGAGCATTTAGAGATATTTCTCTCATTTCTTAACCTTTATGGAATATATTCTGTATAATAAAAATGACGGAGACATTACGGTGATGACTATGTTTAGTAAATAAATGTGTTAATTTGGTATTACTTCCCAATTCAGACATAAGATCATCGAGAATAATTAATGCATTTGAAATATTATTTAAATCGGAAGGAACGCCCTCGTGAAATGTCACATTCGGTATTGTTTCAAACATGGTTTGATACGCTCCATAACACCAAATAACCGACTTTGGAAAAGGTTCAATAATTTTAGATTCAATTATTTTTTTACAGAGCTGGCTTTTTCCGCATCCTGTTGGACCAGCCAGAATACACGTGAACGAATGCCTAAGTTTAGGGAACTCCATAATTTATAGAGGAGAATTAATAAACGAGAATATTTATTAAAAATAAATAACGCAAATAACGGTATGTAAAGAAAAACACAAAATAAAATATCACAACATTTTAAAACATTAAAATTTTATTGTTTGAAAGCAAAACGTACACCAAATTTCTTTTTTACAAATTGATACATGACGAAATCATTTTTTCGATTTACATTGAGATTTTTTATAATGGATAACATAGATATATCGCGACAACGATTATAAATGAAGAAAATACAATAGGCTCCACATACATTAGACGTGAGTGATTGAAAAGTTACAGAATTCCAACATACATTCGAAATATTAAATAATTTATAAACATCAAGTCCATAGAAATCTGGAGAATGGCCATAGGAATCGAAAAATTCCAGTGTTTTTCCTTCAGTCATGTAGAGAGCTAACCAATGCGACCCTGGTAAAGTTGATTCATCAGTGTTGACGATAACTTCATTTCCTTGCAATAAGGGTATCGTGTCTCTCGAATAAACACCTCTAAATCTAAATGCTGTTATAGGATCTTTTGATAAAATTTCACAAATCTTTTTTCCATCCATTGTTTAATTTCCAAAATCGTATATAATGTCACGTGCTTTGTTAATTTCTATGACGTTTTCAAATTCTGCGAACACATTAACGCACACTGTTTTTTCTAACGATTGCTCGAATTTCATTTCAACTCGTAAATTACTGTGTTTTATTAAGTTGAAATGATCGCCATCACATAAATCAGGTGATAAGTCAAAAGCATATAGAGTGTAACCATCACAAAACTCTTCTCTGGAAATAAAGTTACCTTTATCACTTCTCATGTGCTCAGTGGTCATGAACAAATTTTGATAAGCTCTTATATATTGTTTTTGTGAAAGGCTGAGTTCCAATGGATTATGGGGGACTGGTTGACCATCAACGTAGACGGCAATAAAATTTAAATTAAAATGTTTAAAATCGAAAGGATTTTTTTCAAATGTTCCATGAAATGCGTCATTTTCAACACATCCTGTGATAAGTCGTTTAGGAATTTGTCCCACAAATACATTGTCTTGCACAAATGACATGTTTCCTTTAGGAATGGAATATACTTTACAAAGCACTCGATTGATAGGATATTTTGCAGTATCTTTTTCTAAAGCTTTTGCGTGTCCTAGAATGACTCCGGGACTTACGTACTTTTCTTACTAAAAGCGAAATTCTATCTAATACAACTTTATATCCCGACTTTCCTACGATTTAATTTAATTTTTATATCCACCATGTTTAATAATAACCTGCTTTGATGAAATAAATCACTATGAATACAACCAATCATATCCACAGTGGCACTTAACTTGAAATAATCTGATCTTTTTTTAAGACCATCGTTTGAATCTTTATAATAAAGTTCGGCCGTCAATTGGGAGGTTTTACTGTCATAACCATGGTTTAAAAGTGTTTCAATGTAAGCTCGATAAGGATAAGTATTGCTGGAATTAGATATGATGCGGTCGTTTAAAGAAACATCCACTTGAGAAAACAAAGAATGCAGAAATAAATTCACTGGACCAATTTTATCGTCAGCTGTTAAATTGGTATTATCGTTTTTTAAAATTTTTGCTTGTACGTGAAGTTGAGTTTCTCTTAGATCAATAAGTTCATCACCAGAACCAGATATATGAAATTCAACGGGTCCGCCATCAAACACATTCGATAACGGGTGAAATTCAACCCACTGTCCACTTTGTATAACTGTTTGTGTGCCGGGCATCTGAAACAATTCCAGTTCAGACTTCACACATTCCGGGGAACCTTTTAAAAGAAATGTCATGATGAGTCAAAAATATCACGTCCTTTCACTTTCTGTTTCTTTGATGAAATGATCTTTTTCTTAGTCTTGCGTTTTCTTTTATAGCGTCCACTGCCAATCATTGACTGTATTTTGCCAAGTGCTTTATTGGCTAGATTTTTACCCGACTCTTTTGCTCTATTTTTGGTTGATGTTTTCAAATCTTGGCCTGCTAGTACATCGGACATACACGTGATCCTGTGACTAATGCTTCTTTTCCAACAGTTTTTGACCCACGAACAATGTATGGTAGGGCTGCTCTAAATAGACGTCTAAATATGCCGCCCAGACCATAGCCTTTTTGATACGACACACCACGATAATAAGGTAAACCGTTTCCCGCTTGGGAAGCATAATGGTCTTCCAACATCTTGGAACAGCAAACATAAGGTACTTTCATCTTGACTGCTTATCTTGAAATGAAGCCTTTTTTAAAAAACACTCAATATTTATAGTATTTGTCGCATTCGGAAATGCAGTACAACCATCACTTTACCTCTTTCAAACGGAACAAAATCACCTGAATTCAGCCTGAGTTCAATTTGAATTGTTTGAAATGAATGTCTCGTTAAGGGTAAGTATTGAGGTCTGTCATAATACTGACTGATAGTTTCACCATCATGTCCTTTTATTCGAACGATCCGCAGTAAAGGGGCTTGTGTATCTCCGACAATTTGGGGTGAAATAAGATCTGTGTACACATAGAAAACTGAAAAATTAGACCACGCATCAGCCACAAATTCACTTTTCTGGTTACCCGTAATGATTGCATCTCGTTGGAACCCTAACAATTCACCTAACTTCTCTAAATGAAGGCTGCACCCCTGAACGGCGTTAATTTTTACTCGTTTCGTAGCTTTATTGTAATTTATTGTAAACCGACTTGGATTTTTAGGTAAAGCAAGTTGTATAGCTGATACAATATCGAACATTGATTCATAACAATCCCCCCCACATCATTCCCCACATCAATTGTTTGCTTAACAGTCGAGGCGATATTACCATTACTAATCGTGTATCGAAAATAATTATTAGTTTCATTAACGTTCAGCCAAGAATGCGGATAGATGATTTCAGATAGGCCGACTTCCCATTCACCTCTTAAATCCACTGGTATAGGTAATTGAGTTTTGAAATGAGAGATTTTGTTATCAGGAAAGAATCGTGTAGAGCTATCAGAAGGTAACGTCACATAGAAAGACATTTTTAAAAATGAATCTTAAACGAATACTTCACTATTTATACTTTATGAACATCCGTCACCCAATCATTAAACTTATCCGAATAACCTAGAAATTTAACAAAATATTGCACCTTTCCATTGATTTTTTTCTTCTTAATTATTTTTTCAACTGGATAAAATCCAGAATCGACTACTTTTTGTAATTCTTCTGCATAAAAGGTACCTTCGATTGATTCATTCATTAAATCTTTCAATTTATACACTATAGGATTTCGTGGGATTATTTTATCTATTACAAATAATTCAAGTGTCCAATTATTTTCATATCCTTTTTCAAAATGACGGTTGGACTTATTAATGCAGACAGCGTCACCTATTTGAAAAACAGGCTTATCATTATTCACCTTATCACTATATAAATTATTCCATACTTCTTTTTGATTATCAATATTCACTGAGGCTGGTTCCATTTTAATACTTCTGTGTTTGGTATGATTATAACTATGCACTAACTTTGAAATGACGTCAATATATTTTTTCGTGTTAAATTCTGTAAAGTATTTCCACATCTTAGTTTTTAAAGTGCGATTAAATCTTTCAATTATACTTGCTTTAGTTTCATTATTTGTAGTAAAAAAATGAACTCCTATCTTTTTAAGATATTGTTGTACAAGTTTATTTGTAAATTCTGTACCTTTGTCTGACTGTAAATTTTCTGGTTTTCTTTCTTTAAAAATAGTTTCTAAAGCAGACAATATATTTTTGGCTGATTTGTCTTTTACAGGAACAGCCCAAGCAAACTTTGAGAAACAATCTATACAAGTTAACAAATATTTGAATCCATTATTAAATTTTGCTAAAGATTGCATGTCAACTAAATCAATTTGAAATTGTTCATCTATACCTCCAACAATCAGTCGATTCCGTTTAAATTTCTTTTTTACTGGTTTATGCAAAGTATAAGAATCTTTAGACTCTAACCATTTCTTAACGTCACTTTTCTTCACTTTACCTTTCACAGAATTATAAATAGCATTTACACCTCCAAAACTTCCTGGATTTTCAGGTTTCGTGTAAACGGATGAGAGTAAACGATCCATAATCTATTTCAAAAATTTTGAGAAACTATCAGAATTTTTTTTTTTTCTCTAATAACAGTTTTATATCTAACAGTTAAAATTAACACTCATAAACATTTGTGACGTGTGGTGCAATGTAGGGAATTAAAACAACCGGCTAGCTAACTTTTTATTTTATTGTAAACAACATGATTATAGTTAGCACTCATCACAATCACAAAATTAACATATAAAACATATATGAAGAATAAAAAAATAAGGATCTCTGCATGGCAGGCGTTCTACCGTTCGTTCACTATCACTCACACTCCCACTGTCTCTGAGTTTTTTTTTTTTTATATAGTTTCTCACTAGGGGGCGTTGCTAGTTCCAGTTTCTCCACAGACTCCCCCTCTGGCTCTGATGGCGTCTCGACGAGGAGACAGGATCTCTTTCCTGGGACGTCCCCTTCTTTTTATTGGAGCGACAGGTCCTCCAGTGTCTCTTTTTACTTCGGGTTCCACATAAGGTTTTAAAGATGACACGTGATAAGTTCCCAGAGTTTGGTCTGGACTGGCCGGGTCGGCAATCTCATAAGTTGTTGGGGATCGGTTAGTTATAACTACGTAAGGTCCTTCTCTTCTGGGCATAAGTTTTCTACTCTTCTTATTTTTACTAATTGGGTGGATGTTTATCCAAACTTTGTCACCAGGTTGGAAGTATAGTGGTCGTTGACGACGATCAAAATTTGCTTTCCGTTGATCCTGTTTGCATTCGACTCGTTCTTTGATCTGAGCTGTTTTCAATGACAGCTCTAACATCATGATTAACGTCATCTGTGGTTCGAAGTTCCCTTCCAAACTGTAAATAGGCGGCGGTGTGCCCCGTTGTATCACATTTTGTTGTGTTCATGGCGAAACGTATCATGGCCAGTTTTTCTTCCCACGTATCATGTGAGTCGCCAACAAGAATGGCTAGTCTCGGTTTGAGATCTCTATTTTTCCTTTCAGAAGGATTTGCACGAGGGTGATAGACAGGTGTCAGGTCTTGCTTAATATCAAGTAAATCGCAAGTTTGTTGCATAACAGCACTAACAAATTGCGTACCGTTATCGCTGATCAATCTCCTGGGTAAACCGTAACGTAAGTAAACTTCTTCTATCAATGTTTTAGCACAATTTGCAGCTGTGGCTTCCTGTAGAGCAAAGAGTTCCACCCAATTTGTACTCGTATCTTCAATGAGAAAGATCCATCTTTTCCCTGTAGGAGTTTCTGGAAGTGGGCCAAAAAGGTCGATTGCAAGAGTCTCAAACCTTTGAGCGTAAATCGGTGTTCTAAGTAATCCAGCAGGTTTTTGGTTTGTAGGTTTGTATCGATTGCATTCTGCACAGGTTTTGATGTAATCAGAGATGTACTGTCTCATTCCAGAGAAATAGTATCTGGAAGCGATCTTGTTGTAAGTGCGCTCTACACCATAATGGCCAGCTGTTGGAGAGTCATGGTACTCCTGCAACACTCTTTGACGTTCATGAATGGGAACTACGAGTTGAGCATCGTCCGACTCAGTTTCAGGCGAATAGCGGTATAGGATACCCTCATTCATTATGTATCCTCGACTGATAAAGTTGGCAAAATTTTCGTCTTTTTCATTACTTTCAAGACAGTCAATAATCTTCTTTATTTCTCCGTCTGCCAGTTGTTCTTTTCGAATATCGCTAGATTTTCTCGTAGGCATATTGATAGATACAGCTTTCACTTCACAGTTAGGATCTTCATATGGATATATCGACCTAGAGAGCAGGTCAGCAACTACATTAGCTTTTCCTGGAGTATATACAATCTTTAGATTGAAGGATTGTATTTTTAAAGCTCATCTTGCTAAGCGTCCAGATGGTGTCTTAATGCTCAGAAGCCATTTAAGTGGTTGATGGTCTGAAGCAACAATAATATCTTGGTGTTCGATGTAACCTCTAAACTTCTCTAAGGCCCAAACGACAGCCAAGGCTTCACGTTCAGTAGTTGAATAGTTGCGCTCTGCTGGGATCAACAGACGACTGGCATATTCGATAACATGCTCTTCTTGACCAGTTCCTTGGAGAAGGACTGCACCGAGGGCGTAGTTACTTGCATTTGTGCGTATTATAAAAGGCTTAGATCCATCGGGTTGCTTTAAAATAGGAGCTGTTGTTAAGCGTTCCTTTAAAATTTCAAAAGCTTCTTGTTGTTCAGGTCCCCAGGACCACTCTACTCTTTTCTAAGTCAGATTACTAAGTGGTCGTGCTATATCTGCAAAGTTTGGAACATATCTTCTGAACCAAGAGCAAGTTTGCAAGAAAGACAAGAGTTCTTTCACATTAGTTGGAATAGGAATTCTTTGGATGGAAGCAATTTTCTCAGCATCAGCTTCAATTCCATCCCTCGTAATCCAGAAGCCTAGGTATTTTACTCGATCACAAGAAAAATTACATTTTTCTCTATTTGCATGAAGTTTAAATAAAGAAAGTCTTTCAAAAACAGTTTTCAAGTCTTTCATGTGTTTATCAAATGTTTCCGATAGGATGAAAATGTCATCCAGGTATGAGAGTGCAAAAACATCTTTGAGGCCACTTCGGAATTTGTCTATTAATCTCTGAAAGGTGGCAGGTGCATTTCTCAAACCAAAAGGCATGCGCTTAAAACGATAGATGCCAAATGGACAAATAAAAGCAGTTTTATCCATGTCAGATTCATCCATTTGCACTTGATGATAGCCAGATTGGAGGTCTATTGTTGACATGAAGGAGGTTGGCGTAGCTTCATTCAAAAGATCATCCATGCGAGGTAATGGATAAGTGTCCGGTTTTGTCACAGCATTGACGCCTCTGTAGTCAACGCATAATCTGTATTTCCCGTTGGGTTTAGCAACAAGCACTACCGGAGCAGCATAAGAGGATTCACATTCTTCAATAATGTTCTTTTTTAAAAGTTCTTCAATTTGTTCTTTCAAAATTTCTTTTTTGGCCGGCGACATACGATATGGAGGAACAGATATAGGAAAATTGTTTACAGTATCTATTCTGTGCTTCAAGAATGGAGTAGGCTCTCCCCCTGGTTCAAAGCAGGTTTTATGTTCTTGAAGTAAGCAATTCAATTTTTCTCGTTGTTCCTGAGTCAGATGTTTCCCTTCATCTTCTCTCAAGTAGAAATTAGTGGTAGGTTCAGGTACGATTGTTGATTCAAAAGTTTTTGGAATTTCTTTGGCTTCACGTAGAAAAAATATTGTTTTTGTGGATTTTCACTGAAGTGCCAGGTTCCTTTTTGAACATCAAGCACAATACCAGCTGCATGGAGAAAATCTCTCCCTAATAGTGTATTGTTCCCTTTAGCATCGGGCAGAACGAGAAGTTCAGTAGATACTGTTTTACCTTCTATGCACAGGTTGACGACAGTTTTCAGAGCAACTATCGAGTGGAGTTTTCCATCAGCGAGAGTCAAGGAAATATTTTCGTCCTCAAAAACAACTCCGTGATTTCGTAAAAAGTCATATAACTTTTCTCCTGCTATAGAGTGTGAAGCACCTGTATCGGCACATACAGCAATCCTTTCTCCAAAAAGTTCGAAAATTATTAAACTCGAGAGATTCAAATTTTTTTCATTTGTAAATAAGTTCATACAATTAACACTATTATCTTCAGGTTTAGCTCTTGTACAAGTAGGGCACTTGGATTTCACTACTCCTGGCATTCCACATCCAAAACATTGAAGTGGCACTCTTCCTTCGAATCTGGAAGCAGAATTTCGAGATACTAGCGTCCTTGGTTGGCGACTTTGAACATTTTCATGTCTGGTTACTTCAGAACTCAACTTTCTATCTGAAGTGGTTCTTCTATTTTCTTCTCTAGGATGTGCTTTCCTTTGAGTCGGAGTCACTTGTTTCTTCACTACATGACGTATATTCTCGTACGTATCCAATTTTTCGGCTAATTCTAAAGGATTGACACACTCTGCCCATGAATCGATGAAATGTTCCTTGATATCTGGAGGAGTTTTCCTTTTAATCTGATCAGCAATTATTAAATTTTTGAGTTGATCGAATGTAGTAGTATTCAGTTCCTTTGTCCATCCTTCGAAATAAGAAGCCAGTTCGAAGAAGTAATCCCTCCATGTCGTATCAGGACTCTTTCTATGTTGGGAGAATAGTTGTCGAAACTTATCAGCAGTGACTCGGAATCTCTTCAGGAGCATTTCCTTCACTTTATGATAATCCTTAGCATCCTGTTCATCTTCTCTAGCAAGTAACTGTGCTATATCAGCTGGTAAAGAACCAATGAGATATGGTATCCAAGATGATTCTGGAAGATTCATAAATTTCAACTGCCTTTCAAAAGTTATTAAGAACAATCTAATTTCATCGTCTTTAGGATTAAATTTTGGAATGATTCTGCTAAGTTCGTATTTTGGGTCATTTGTGGAAACAGAAACAACAGCATTTGAAATCTTTTGGGTTTCGAGCTGGATTTTCAATTTTTCAAGTTCATATTGCCGTTCTTTCTCTAACCGAATTTGCTCATCTACTTGGGCTTTAAGAAGTTTTTCTGCCTCAACTTCTTTCTCTCTAGCTATTCTTTCATCCTCAGCTTTTTGTTCTTCTTTTAGGCGATCTTCGATAATAATAGTGAGCATATTTTTCACAAGCTCTTCATCATAATTCTCACTTTTAAGAATTAGTTCTCGAAGATTAATAACTTTTAAATTATCGGACACAGTCAGACCAAGCTCTGAGGCAAGAAGTCGCAAGTCTTCTTTTTTTCCTTTTCCAAGAAATGCCATTTTCACTAGATGATTCGGAACCAAAGAAAGGGGTACGTTTGGCACAAATGTTAACTAAAATTGTTCGATTCTTATATTGTTCAAACCCAAATTAACAGTGTTAGTTCGATAAATAATTAATTATTTTGAAAAATCACCTTAAAAATTTTTCCATACAAATATGAAATCTAAACAATTAGAACCATAAACATATGAATTCTATAAATACTAATGATTTTTTTTTTTACACTCAATTAATTATAAGCTTGGTGAAAACACTTATAAAAACAATGAATATAATTAAAATTCACTGCAACTCATAACTCAAAACCTTATTGAGAATTGCATTACCATAAAATTGAAAATTTATACACCCTTTAAATTTGCAATAAAATATATTCAATACTTTGCAGAAAAACAGATTCAACCCTTAATAATTAAATTTCAAATAAACAAAAATAATTTGCTTTTTCATTCAAATACCATATCTTTTCACCATAGAAAATAAAATATTTTCTTAAATAATATTCTGAATATTTTCTAAATCGTTAGTATCATTAATAGCACATAAAATATAATTATGTAAGTAAAAACAAATATTACTCAAATTGCAATTCTTCACAACCTTACTTAGATCTCTTCTTTTTTTTCATTAATCATAAAACAGAATGCCAAATATAAAATCAGAAGACATATAAATCTTTTTTGATATATAATTTAATAATCAATAAACCATAAGGAGATGATTTCATTTAAATATCTACAATCATTAAAAGCAATTATAAAATATTTCAGAATTACCAATGCCAACCAAAGTCATAAATAACTCTTTAAAGTCTAAACATTTCTTCTACTAAGAAACGAATAAATCAATTACTTCCGCTTTCGGAAAATGAGTTTCACTTTGAAAGCCTAACTTTCTCTTTTTAAAATCTTTCAAAAGCAATAGATTTTAGAATAAACTTCAACTTTAAGCTTTTATACAGATATAAACACAGTAAATATATATTTCCATTGATTAAAAATAAATTTTCTTAAGATTAGGTTAATCTTATACAGAAAAACATAATAAATTGATCTGGTTGATCAAAATATTTTGATATGACCAGGACGGTCTCTGAACGAACGATAATATTAAAAGTTTTAACCGGGATGGTTAAAATCTATATTTATTTATGATCAGGATTGATCAAATTTATATTTAATAAGCTAAATATAAAAACTACTTATCGTCTTGGCTTGACGCATGGATTCATCGGGCCCATCGTTGGGTAGCCACATTGTGACGTGTGGTGCAATGTGGGGAATTAAAACAACCGGCTAGCTAACTTTTTATTTTATTGTAAACAACATGATTATAGTTAGCACTCATCACAATCACAAAATTAACATATAAAACATATATGAAGAATAAAAAAATAAGGAGCTCTGCATGGCAGGCGTTCTACCGTTCGTTCACTATCACTCACACTCCCACTGTCTCTGAGTTTTTTTTTTATATAGTTTCTCACTAGGGGGCGTTGCTAGTTCCAGTTTCTCCACACATTGTTAAAAATAATGGTATGCAATAATTTTAATAAAATTAAATAGTAATACCTATATAAGTATTAAATATTTTTTTCCTTTCTTAAATTTAAACAAGAATTTTACATTAAAAAACCTGAAGAAAAAAAAAGTATTATTCTGAAAAAGAAAATTCATGCCTGCTGAAATAGAAAAAATTTTTCTCCTCTGGAAAAGAAAATTCATGCCTGCTGAAATAGAAAAAAAAAATTTCTCCTCTGAAAAAGAAAGTTTCACACAAAATTTTTAACAAATACATAATAACAACAAAATGTGTGAACGTTATTAAATACATTTTATTTTCAAAGATAATAATAATAATAAACTTTACTATTTAAATTTCGAAAGAACAAAAATCCTTTCTTGCTGCAGCAATACATAGATCCAGGTGAATGACTTTCAAATATTGTTCATTCAAATAGTCAATCAATGGAGCACATTCCGGATAGATCCTGTTTTCACACAGTTCTTTTTCGAAATCACGAACTAGCCCTACAACGTTTAAAAACATGCAGGACTCGTTAAAATCCTTGACAGACACCAGTTCATCAATTTCAATATCCTCGTCCCCAACTCTCATAGGTGGTTGAAGACCTTTCTTCGCACCTATATGTCTGTATAAGACAAGTGTCAAACAGTTATTGAGGTCCCGTTCAACTTCTTCGTAGCGGCTGCTGTTCGGCTTTTCCAAAGGTATATTCTTTTTGGAAACCATTTTAAAAGTCTCCAAGAGATCCCTAGACTTAAACTTTAGGGTTATGTAGCTGGATATCACTTCCTCTTGGACATTTTTAATGGCGTTCCACTGGGCGAAGCTAATGTCAAGGGGGAACTTGTACAGTCGTCCGCTTCTACACTTGTGTTCGTGAGTGAGCGTGTACTTGCCGTCATCAGCCATGAGCAAATGAAATTCCCTCTTGTTGTATTCATTGATCGCCTCAAGAGCTAGGTCGATTTCAACGATGTCGAAAATGGAGGTGGGTGGACCATGTTGGAAACACACGGTGAACTGTTCCGGCTTAAGAGTGAGCCCCACTGTTGATGGATAATAGTCATCTCCGTAACGATTAAACTTTCGAATATGAATAGCTGTCTTTTCCTTGAAAGTGCTGGTCAAAACAAAGTAGTTGTCACCAATTGGGAAGTAGTGTTCGGCATAGCAGCCCTCTTGAAACAAACCTTTTCTCTTTGGTTCATCCTAATAAAATAAAATATTTTTGAGTCACCAAGAAAAACAAACAAGCAAAACTTCATTAATGTTTAGACGTTAACTACATTATTTAAAACTACTATTTCTAAGCAATTCGAATATTAATATCTAATGTAAAGTTTAAGAGTAAAATATAAGGCTAAGTTTCGAATAGGTGTATTGAAACATATAGTAAAAGAAATTTAAAAGAATTAAAAATTATGTTTAGCCTGGAAATCTATTAACATAAAATAAAAATATAATTACACATGAACAGTCATAAAATAAGGGTAAAGAAAATAATAAGTACTTACTTGAATTTCAATGTGCTTTCTTTTTAATGAAGAGTTGGCTGCCATAACTATCTAAAGACTGTAAAACTACACTTAAGAAATAAATATTAACAATTTTCAAGAAGTAACTACACACGCCAGAGTAAAGGTACTTGTTATATACGATAGGGAAATTGTTATCAACACAGTATTCATCGTTGCCATCAAAGGAAACATAACTCTAACAGCCAATCAGAAAAATATTAAACTGTCACATGGTTAACTTTTTACCAGCACAAGTAAAAGGAAATGAATTAAACACTCACGTCATAGACCAAGATTTAGCATGTTTTATCTTATCAGAATGACTCGCTCTGTAATCAGTAGTTGTGTCATCACACGGAACACGTTAAATATTAACACGTGCATGGTCAGTAGTGTTGCCACCCAGAGAAAGTTATAATAGCATTTAGTAGGGCAGAAATAATTTTGGATAACTTGTCAATGATTAAGTGAAACTATATCGATTAAACTGTGGGATGATATCGATATCAAATCCTCTTTTTATTTATACACGTGTTCAGAATACAAATGTTTAACTTATTAACACATATCTAACCAAGCATTCGTGGGTCAGTGGTTATAATATCCAACTACTGACCCACGAAGGCTTTTTGTTGGCGTGAGTTCGATCCTCAGCCTTAATTATATTTAATAAATAATATTAAAAACAGATTTAAATATTAAAATAGATTTAAAGTTATTTTATTCCCACATAGATGGCGCCACTAGATCAAAAGCATGATATCATTTATGTTTTATGTAATAAAAGATGACGTCATAACTTCATAATACACAATTTCTCCCCCAAATAACAAAGTTTCTAAGTGTTGCCATCCTTAAAAAAACTAATATTAAAATAATAAGTGTTGCCACCCTCAAAAACTAATAAATTAAATAATATTTAAAAAACGAAACTAAATTAAAAACAGAAACCGAAACTAAAAGTATATTAGGCTTAAGAAAAAAAAGAAATAAGCTCCCCATGACGTTACAGACGAAGTTTCGTTCCGGTTGGGACAGAAATAAGCTCCGGTTGACTATGACGTCACTTCCGATACCCCAATACCCAGGCTTACTACTTATACAGGTCTCCAACACCTTCTGCTAACTGACCAAACCATAATTTTATCAGGATGTTTGACGCGTTGCGCAATGCAATCTGGATGAAATCTTTCGTTGGGTCGTCTACGTACGAACATGCTTTTATCTGATAAAGTTTCGAAAGTTGATTCATCTGAAAAACAGACCTTTTTCCAGTCCTCAACGGTCATGTTCCTGTGTTGCTTAGCCCACATCAATCGTTTTTTTTTTATCATCACTGCAGTTAATCGTGGTTTCTTGACTGGTTGATGACCAGTTAGTTTTGCTTCTTTAAGGCGTTGTTGGATCGTTCATTTAGATGCAGAAATTCCATCTGTTACGGCTTCATTTTGTATGAAAAAAAGGCTTTTTTTTCCCTATTGTTTAATCAAATTTCACGAACTTTACGATCAGATCGTGAAGTTATAATTCTTTTAGGACCACATCGCCCGAAGAATTAAAAGAAATACAGATGCGATTGACACTGCTTTTACTTGTTTCTGTCAAACACGCTATTTCTCTTTGTGAGTTTTCAGTGTGAAGTAAAAGACTTTTTATTTGTGTTATCTTTTCTACTGATAAGTCTTTTTTTTTTCACCCATAATAATCAAAATTAAAGGACACTAGTTGATAACATCTTGGCGAAGAAAAGTGCAGAGAGAGGAATCTGTTTTGGCGACGTTTGTTACGGAGAAGTTTGGCGAGTAGAAATCAGTTCTTCAATGGAATGCAATTTTTAAATTTTATTTCGTGGAATGTTATTTTTTTTGATAAAATAGGATTACCTGGATGAGCTGTAGCCAAAGATGAATTCTTTTTTGTTTATTCAGCAGTCAAAATTTCCTGAGAAGAATTTTTAAATGTAGCGAGAGAATAATGATGTTTAAAGATAAAGAAATTGAAATGCTCTTTTTTTTAAAAAGCCGACTACGCCATATAATGTAAGGTTGATGAACAAGGAATTTAGTTTAAATTAATTATAATCAAGAAGCCAAAAGATATTATAAAAAGTATTTTAATAAACAGCGACAAATATATCAAAGCGAAGCGTTCTATTACATATCAAATCTGTTGCCACCTATTTTTATACAAAAGTTAAACTTTTCTCAACTGTGATAAATAGAAACTTATGCGAACCTTACATAACAAATAAATAATTAATAGCTAACAAATTTTTAATAGAAAATAGTCAATAGGTTGATCTCTTTAAGCTGAAGAATAAAAACTAAATTGTCGAATTCACAACATTAAATAGTGAAAATGTTGATGTTTATAAATAAAACCAATTATTTATTTTTTCGAGTACAAATATAAACATTTTATTATATATGTAATTTATTATATAATTTGAATAAACAATTCAAATTTATTATAAAATTTTGATATCGATTTCATTCAATCCAATTGAAATCTCATTTTCACCAAATCTACTGCCACAACTCACTTTTTACTATAAATGACAAAAAATTTTCAAAATCTCATATCTCGGTCAAAAAATTTTTTAAAGTCATTTACTTTAGCGCGTTTTAAAGTTAACGACTTGTACTTTAATGTGTAAATAATAATTTTTAAGCAAAAAATTTTGTCACAAAGTAGCAACTTGTCAGACTTGACATTTTTTTTTTTTTCAAAAAAAAAATTGCTTTGTTCAAAGAAAATTTTTGTAAAAAATTGAGATAAATTAAATTACAGTGAAACCCCGATTTAACGTTTCTCAGGGGACTGGGTAAAAAAAAAAACGTAAAATACGGGAAATACTTAGATAGCAAAAAATCATATAATAATAATGGGAAAATAAAACAAACTAAAGGTAGTAAAGATGACTCTTTCAAAAGGTACTATTAAAATCTATATTTTACAAAAAGAATATTAGTATTTAAAGAAAAAAACATACCAGTTCAAGATCACTTTTACAATTTTTGTTAAGAATCATGTAATTTAGGTGCAAAATAGTGCGTAATAGTAGATTGTTTTTTAGATATTGAGTTCAAAGTAAATGCCTCATCTTCCAGGACTGAAATCTTTTGCAAATTTTTTTCCTGGTCTTTGTATGATAGAAAATAGTCTTTCACTATTAGCAAACTTCTCAATGCTGTGTTGAAAGAAGGAACGGGCTGTGCTTCTGTTTCTTCTTGTCCATAACATCGTCCACGGATGGAGCAGTGGTTCTCTCAGCTTCGCATGTTGCTAAGTTTTCTCGGATGTACTCGTCGAAGTCATAGCTAACTGTTTCATTGTCATTTTCCGAGTCTAGTCTATCTAATCCTGCATCTGTTAACGGTTCATTAGAAGCTACGATTCCGCTTTCTTCAAAACAGTGGAAAATGCACTTTTGTGTAACGCTTCTCCAAGCAGCAGAAATAAAATGCATGGCCTCCAGAACACTTAACTTTAGTTTGCAGGCGTCATTTAGGTTTCCTTTCTCTAATTCAGCTACAGCTTTCCGGACAAGTTGCTTTCTGTAAAAAACCTTAAATGATCGAATAATGCCGAGATTACAAGGCTGTAATTTGCTTGTACAGTTTGCAGGAAAAAACTCAACACGCACATTAGATAGCTGCAAATCCGGATGTGCACTGCATTGATCGATGAACAAAATTATTTTGCGGTTCTGAAATTTCATCTTTTTATTCAGTTTCTGCAAAAAGTCTTCGAAAAGGGCTTTTGTTATCCACGCTTTTTTGTTTGCTTCATAATTTGTTGGGAAACTTCTCACGTTTTTAAAGCATCGTGGTTTGCGTGATTTTCCAACAACGAGTGGAGTCACCTTCTCACTTCCATCAGAATTACAGCATAGTAAAACCGTAAAACGCAATTTTGACATCTTCCCTCCGTGGCAGGAATCTCCCTTAGAAACGTAACTTTTATCCGGCAGAAGGTTAAAGAAAAGTCCGGTCTCGTCCGCATTGAATACGTACTTTGGTCAAATTTAGTAAATTTTTCTTCCATTCTTCTATTGTAGCTTCATCCACGCTTGATGATTCTCCGGAGAGCGATCTATACACAAGATTATGTCTTTTTTTTCATCCGGTCAATCCAGCCATTGGAAGCTGTAAAGTCTTTTAAATCAAGTCTATCGGCGATTTCTAGAGCTTTTTCTCTTAATATGGTGCCATTTACAGGTACATTAGCGTCACGAGCATCTTTAAACCATTTTACTAAAATCCCTTCCATCTCGTCGTACGGGGATTTTTTCATTGTTCTCCGTTTCTTGGCGATTTTTTCACCGACTTTTTCAAAGTTTTTATCAATGCATTCTTTTTTCTGTAGTATGGATTGCAGGGTTGTTACGGGAATTCCTTGCAATTGAGCGAATGCTACTTTTGTTCCATGAAATTCATTAAACTGCTTTACAATTTCGGATTTCTCAGCAACAGAAAAGTTTTTGCTCACCATTTTCGTACGAAAGGGTTTGAAATGCGACCACCTTGTGCTAAACAACAACAGAGTCTGAAAAGCTGTAGAAACGTAAAGATTCCCTTTGCTTTCCAAGGAAGAAAATAAGTCACTACATCTGATTGGTAACTGGAGTGTCTCTTCTCCTATCTGTCTCATTCCTGCACCAATGAAATGTGTTGTTTCTGTACTTTGTTTCTTCGCCCGCTGCCTTGTCCGAGACAGGCAGCAGGTGTTCAACAAAGGAAGGGGGAGAGAGGACTAAAGTTCTAGAAAACAGTAGTCTGTGGAATGCGTTTCTGCTTTCATAGATTTACTTTCAACAACGTGGATGAGCTTTAAAAAAGCAAACATAGAAAAAATATTGCTTATTAAAACATTTTTTTATTTTTTTTTATTTCTACAAAAAACGTAAAATTCGGGAAATTCCGTAAATTAAAAACTTACAATCCGGGTAAAATTAACATTGGAGGTATACGGAAAAACTGGGTCCTGGTGAAAAAAACGTAAAATGCGGGAAAATCGTAAATTCGGGGGACGTAAAATCGAGGTTTCACTATAGTAATTTTTAGGTGAAAGTAAAAGACCTGAACATGATATCCTGAAATTTTTATGAAAATTGATTCATTTTTGAAAAAGTTATGACACTTTGAAAAATGACAACTTTTTAGAAATGTTAAGTGTCCTTAATAATTTGACAGGGTACTGTACATTTTTTTTTTTTACATTTCACAAAACTTCTTTGAATACAACATTTCTTACTGAATAACTGATCTGATAATAATCAAAATTCAAAAAAATACTATAATACATTACAATATACAAAGCTGTATATATTTGAAAACAACCAAAATTCAAAAAAATACTATCCATACTCATTTTTTACATTTCACAAAACTTTTTTTAATACAACATTTCTTATAGTGAACCAACATTACGTGAACCAATTATTTTCACTTTTAAACCTGATTTGGTTTGACATCTAGATAGAGCAATATATGATTGTCCATGACCAAAAATCGGATGATTCTGATTAATAAAAAGACCAACTCTGCTAAATGTTTGGCCCTGTGATTTGTTAATTGTCATCGCAAAGGCCAATCGAACGGGAAACTGCGATGGAGAACAAATGGAAATTTGTTGCTTTCTTTAGTGTTTAAGATAATCCTTGGGATGCATGCAGTGTTTCCTGACTTATCACCAGTCATAATAGTGCAAAATAAAGCTGATTTAGTAATCTTTTGCACTATTAATCGTGTCCCATTGCACAAACCATCTGTTATGCATAGTGTGCTGGTTATAAACGTAAATTTTTTCTAATTATAATCAACACTAAAACAAGTATCTCATAGAATAAAAACTCCTTTTACTATCACAAGTGTACAAAAAATAAAAAACATATGCATTGCCAACAAAAGAATGATGTAAGAAATAATATAAGACGAAATAATCATTGCATTTGCGTTAATGCACTTGTGTCTGGAACATCCTCCCCACCCTGATCAACCTCAAGAGGAATGATCAACTGAACAGGTTGAGATATTTCCTTGCCATCAGAACGTAAAGTACAAGTGCGGACTTTTCCATTTCGTCCTTTAATTAGTCCAGTTACCAACACTCTTTTCCACGTATGTCGTGGTCTTGCATCTTCGTGAAGTAATACTATGTCTCCAACACGAACATGAAATGATTTTTGAATGTTACGAACTTAATGGAAAGATCGTAATTGCAATAAATAGTCCTTGGATCGTTTCTTCCAAAATGAGTCTAATAAATCCTGTTGTTGCTTGTACAATTTTGTCAGATTTCTACTAGATGCTGCAGGCTCTGAAGGTATGGTTGTAAGTTGTTTACCGATAAGAAAATGGGATGGTGTTAATGTTTCTTCAGGATCATCATTTCCTTGTTCATAAACTAACGATCGACAATTTAATACGGCTTCAACACCAACTAATGCTGTAGAAAGACCTTCTTCATCTAACAAGGTTCGTCCAAAGGATTTTCGCAAACATCTTTTTTGTTAGTCCGATCAAACGTTCCCACCATCCTCCCCACCAAGCCGCTCCGTGCAACAATAAATTTCCACTTAATTCCCGTCTGGGTATAATATTGCTGAACTTTTGACGACGTCAAGTTGTCCCATAAAATGGATAGCACTTTATTAGCGGCATGGAAGTTAGTGGCATTGTCAGTGTATATTACTTATGTACTCAGTGTAACGTACTTATGTGAATCATTTTATTCCACTTTAAAAAACCTGAAATCTAAACACCGATCAGTATTAACTAATCAGCATCTCAAATAATTACTGAGAAGTGCTGTCACCATATTATAAAGAATTATCAAGAGAAGTAAAATAAATGTGTTTAATATTTAAATTCAATACACATATTTTGTACTTTTATTTATATGTTTTCAATAAATATAATTTCTGTAAAAAAAAATTTTTTTAATACCTTTTAAATACGTAGTTAATTTATTTCGCGGCTAGCGAAAAATTTCTAATTTTGAAAAAGGGCTGGACTATCAAGGAGCTTAGCCACCTCTGTTATATGCCATCTTGAAATCAAAGTTACTCTACCAGTTTTTTATTTTATATAATTTGGATAGTAAAACAGTTACTGGAACTCTTATCTTTCTACTGTTAAACTTATTTAACAATAATAAATTGTGAAACAAAGTGAATGAGATTTTTTGTCGGAAGCAAAACTTGTTGGGCCAAATTAAAGCAAAATATTTCTCTTTATTTTTACTAGATTACTTTTATTGAAATTGCATATTTCAGTTGAAATACCTGTTGCATAATTTTAACTTACAACATCTTCCATTCTAAAAATGTTTTCTTTTCTTCTATTCAGATTTTAACTGCCTGCTGCTCCTGTAAGGCGGGAAAAGAACCTTCTGGTTGCAAACATGTCTGTTTAAGATTTTAAGTCAGTAACGTATGTATTTTTAACAGAAGCGCCACCTTTAATTTTCTTTAGATTTATTTTGTTTTAAAATTTCACTTTAAGGTTGCGTGGCAACCAGATATAGTTTTTTTTTGTTGTTGTTCTTTTTTGTTTTAATCTTATACTATAATACGAGGAATGGTTGCCAAGTCGAAAATCGCCCCAGAATTAATAAACTCCGGTAAACTTGGGGGTCTGGGGTTTTTGGCCACGAGGAATCGATTGGCGCCGGTTTTGAAGCGCTACGGTCGAGCAGTTCGGAGTTACAGATAGGATATTTTCAAACTTTATTAGTTCTGTATTAGTCTGTTTGTAATCACAATATATCGCCCAGGCACGAAACTCGGCACATAATTGTGTTTTGACATAATGAAGAAGTATTTTTTTTCTTTTTCAAAAATTTGGATTAATTTTTTAGTTATCAGTCATTTTGTAAGAAAATCTATACTTTTTCGTCTTCTAAGTGCCATATTAAAAAAACTTATTAAAAAAATACATATCTCTTATAAATGTATGCTAATGCGAACCTTACAATTGAAATATTAATTTTCGACAACTTAAACCAATAATATACGAAGGAATTAATAATTTAATTGTAAGATTCGCATTAGTTTACATTTATCAAAGTGGAGAAATGTTTAACTTTTGTATTAAAAATGTGGCAACATATTAGATACGTAAATAGAACGCTTAGCTGTCGTTGTTCATAATTGTTATAATAAGTCTTTCCACCATTTAAATTCTTAAAATTTTCTTTGTCTATTGCCTAATAAGTTTCAAGCGGTAACGTGCTGCCATCTATAGCCAATATGGCGAACTAATAAAGTTTGATGACCACACGATTATTTTTAAATCACAAAATTAAGGTAAAACAAATATAAAAGAAAAAAATAAGGATAACTTTGATATTTTTACTAAATTTTCTTTTGAAAAAGTACGATTCTAATTCCACTGCTTTTTATTAAGGGAAATTTGTTAATGAAATTTTGAATTTAGCGCTCGTTCGTTAACTAAAAAGATTCGTTCTTTTTGATTCGTTCCAATTTCCAAATATTCGAATTTCCAAAAAAGCATTTAAGGAACTGATTTCGATTTCAAATCACCGTCAACAAAGTCCGACATTTCAACATTCATCAGATTTCAAGCTACATTTTCAACATGCAGAACGTACCTCTACATGAAATTCTTCAAGGAGCCAGAGTTCTCGAATGAGCAAGCCATCTACAGGAAAGACTGTAACGGCCAGCGCGTCACCACAGACAACCGCCACGTCGTCCCGTACAACGCCTACCTGCTCAAGAAGTATCAATGTCGAATTCGTCGGCAGCATCGGACCGGTGAAATACCTCTACAAGTACATCTACAAGGGCCATGATTGTGCTACGATAAAGGCCGTCGAAAACCAGCAGACGATCATCTACAACGAGCCGGAGAAGTACGTGGAAGCTCGCTATATCTCACCAGTTGAAGCATGTTGGCGCCTATTCAAGGATTTCGAGAAACAAGCGAAAAGCCACACCGTCGTTCGACTTGACATTCACCTACCCGGACAAGATGGCGTTAACTTGGACCAAACGCCAGTTGACCTTGCCGATATTGGACAGAAGGGATCGACCTTAAGGGCTTACTTCCGCCATAACACCGCGCTGAAAGAAGACGGACGAAGCGAACAGAAAGGCAGTCACCTACCACTATTACCATGAAATGCCGGAGCACTACCGATGGATTGGCCAGACGAGCACTTGGCAGAAGAACGTGAATGCTCGCAGCAGAATTGGTCGCGTACATCCAGTCAAATTCGTTTCCCAGCCAGAACTTTTCTTCCTGCGCACGCTTTTGTTCCACGTCAAAGAACCAACGAACTTCAGAGACCTTTACATTGTCGACGGTGTCCAGCACGCAACCTACAAGCAAGCCTGTCTAGCCAGAGGTCTCACATACGACGACCAACAGTACGTAGAAGGACTCCACGAATCTGCTTCATCGAAAATGCCAAGTGTTATGCGCATACTCTTCGCTCAAATCCTGATACTTGGTGCGCCAGAAAACCCGAAGTGATTATGGGAACTGTTCAAGGAGGACCTCGCGGAAGATTTCATTCGAGAAGCAAGACGCACTGGTGGTTCCATAGAAGAAGCGATAAAGCGTGCCTACCGAATCATCGAGCATAAGCTGAACACCAAAGCTACCGAAGGCCGCAACTTCCGATACTGGGTGCAGACACATGGCATGGAAGACATCGACAACTATGAGCAAGATTTGGAACACGATATGATCGACGTCGACGAATCAACAGCAATCGGAGACCGCATGTACCAGCAACTCAACGAAAAGCAGCGTGAAATCGTCGACACCATAATCCAAGCACTTGAAGACCCGACTCCTGCTGCGAAATGCTTCTTCATAGATGGACCAGGAGGAACCGGGAAGACATTCGTCTACAGCACGCTGTATCGCATCGTTACCGGAAGGCTTAATAAAGTGAAATGCATGGCTTACACCGGGATAGCAGCGATTCTTCTACCGAGTGGTCAAACAACGCACCGAACCTTTGGCTTGAAAGTCCCGCTTACATCCGACTCAAGATCATCCATCAAACCAGGATCACTGAAGGCGAACGCACTCAAAGGAGCCCACATGTGCCTGATGGACGAAGCTCCGATGATGTCAAAATACGGCTTGCACAACATCGAAGAACTCCTACGCGCGATTTGCAACAACATTCCGTTTGGAGGCAAAGTCATGGTGCTTGGTGGCGACTTCCGACAGTGCTGTCCAGTTCAACAACGTGCCAACAAAAGCGAAATACTCGACCTTTTGATCAAGAGAAGCCATCTGTGGCAACACTTCAAGACTTATTCGCTCGAAAAGAACATGCGCGTTGATCCCGAAGAAGAAGAATTCGCGAAATACCTGCTAAAGCTCGGCGACGGGGAACTCGAAGTGAATGAACTCGGCGAAATAGAAGTCCCAGAAGAAATTCGCTCTGGTGGTAACCTCATCGATGAAATCTTCGGACCATGCCTCAGAAGTGGGAACTACGAAGCAATGAAGAATCGCGCTATTCTTGCACCATTGAACGACGATAAGGACAAGATCAACGAGCAGATTATCGCTATGCTTCCAGGCGAAGAGAAGACATACACAAGTTTCGACTCGGTAAATGATCAGCATGAAGGAGGAATTCAATTCGCGCCTGAATTCCTGAACTCGATCAACATCGCCGACTTGCCTCCACACAATCTGAAGCTCAAGAAGAACGCCATCATCATGCTTCTCCGAAACTTGGACGTCTCTGAAGGATGTGCAACGGAACACGATTGATTGTCACCGAACTTTGCAACAACATCATCAAGGCTAAGATCATCACCGGTGAACACGCAGGCCGACAAGTACACCTTCCAAGGATCACGCTCGACTCCAGCAAATCACAGCTTGGCGCAACTATGCAACGGCACCAATTCCCAGTTACTCCAGCATTCGCCATTACTATACACAAGCCACAAGTCCAAACATTCGAATTCGTCGGCGTGCTTCTCCTCACGACGGTCTTCGTGCACGGAATGCTCTACGTCGCGTTTTCAAGAGTCAAGCGTCAAAGTGCGTTGAAGGTCCTGCTGCCTCCTGAGAATCCAACCCACACCCGAAACGTCGTATGGAAGGAAGTCCTGAACAAGAGAAACTCACCAGCCGCACCTGCCTCTCCGACAAGAAACTACCTGGACAACATGGAAGACTTCGCAATCGATGTTTAATGTTTATTATGTTTATGCTGTTATAGGTTTATAATATGTTTCTTATGTATGTATATATGTTTGGTTTTTCTAAATAAATTTGTCAAAAATATTGAACTTCAACACACTTCAATCTTTACACTGCTCACTTTGTACCATTTCTTTAATTGTATAATTTTTTGTTATCAATTACATTTTATTTCCTATGACTTTTCAAACTTTACCTTTGTATAGAATAGTTCCCTTTCCAAACTCTAACTTTGTTTAGATAGTTTACAATGGTGCACTTAAACCGGTTATCTTTTCACCAATGATTTCACAAATTTTCTTATGGCATGTATTGTTTTGATAAATCACAATTGAAAATTTAAATCTTCGAGTTAGCTTCGATACCTGTTTTCTCCGAGCCGAGCTCGGTAACCCGCTGGTTTAAGTTTATACATTTTTAGAATCCATTTTGATGCTAAATTATTGGTTATTAAAAGATTAAAGTTTTTGTATATTGTTATCATTCATCTGTAGAACTTGTAGTTCATTTGATTGATTGTATTTAAAAGGCGTCCGCATCAAGCTACATCGTTTAGAACCGGTGAGTCTCCTCCAAATATTATTAGTGCCAGAAAGCAGTTTAATTTGCCAAAATTAGAACTTAGGCAATTTAGTGGAGATTTAAAAGATTGGCTACCATTTTGGGGACAATTTGAACAAATTCATAAAGATACAGGTATTGCCCCTGAAAACAAATTTCAATACCTGATTCAAGCTACAACTGTTGGATCTAGAGCTAGAGAAGTTGTAGAAAGCTTTCCGCCAACCGCTGCAAACTATACCAAAGCAGTTGATAGCCTCAAAGCCCGATTTGGCAAGGATGACCTTTTGGTCGAAGTTTATGTTAGGGAATTGTTGAAGCTCATAGTTTCCGTTCAAAAGCATGAAAGAATATCTATGACCTCTCTTTATGACAAACTAGAGTCATATCTTAGAGCTTTAGAAACGTTAGGTGTTACAACCGAGAAATGCGCTTCAATACTATTCCCTATGGTAGAATCTTGCTTCCAAGAAGAGTTTCTGAAAGCATGGAACCGAAGTTTTTCGAGCGTTGCTTCCGTTGACGCCAAAGAGCGATTAACAAACATCATGGCTTTCCTGAAGGCGAAGAAAGAATTAATTTGGCTATGTCAGGTTTTGGCTTGGGATCTGATGAAAAACGCCAGCCCTTCAAGAAGAAAGCAAGAGATTTGCCAACAAGAAGATTTCCAACAGCGGCAAATCTATTGACTACAGATGTAAAGGATTTGAAAAAAGGGTGTGTTTTTTGTTCTGGGAAACATAAAAGTTCAGATTGCTTTTCCGCTCGAAATATGACTTTAGCTGAAAGAGAGAACATAATAAGAGAAAATCAATGTTGTTTTGCCTGTTTAATGCAAGGACATTCAGTTCGTAAGTGCAAAGCTTTTATAAAATGTGTCGTATGCGATAAAAGACATGTGGTACTAATGTGTGAATCTTTAGCTGCAAGAAATCGTGAACCCGATAAATCTGGGCAGAAAAGTGAAAGTTCTGAAATAAACATGTCCAACATTACGTACGGTCCGAAAGTGTTCCTTCAAACTATGAAACTAAAGCTGATATCTGATAGAAAAGAAATTGTGGTGAGAGCAGTTTTAGATTCGGGATCACAAAGAACATATATTTTTAAAAATTTTGCTGAAAAGATGGAATATGTTCCCTTGAGAAAAGAAACTCTCATACACTCTTTGTTTGGTGGTTATAAATCAGATAGATTTGAACACACGTGTTATAGAATTAGATTAAGGAATCCAGAGAATAATTTGACTTGTAACATGGAAGCTTTGGATCAAGCATCTATCTGTGATACTATAACACCTGTTAGTTTTGGACCTTGGTTAAAAGAGCTTGAAGAAATGAATATAACGTTGTCAGATGTCGGAAATTAGTCACAACCAGTTCAAATTCTGATCGGAGATGACGTAATAGGAAAACTTATGACGGGAAAACGAAGAGTTTTGGCCAGTGGATTAGTAGCAATAGAGACACTACTGGGATGGACTTTAACAGGGAAAGCACCTGAATATGATTTACCATCAAGCAATGCAATGTTGGTTACTTCCCTTTTAGTAAAAGAAATGGATATTTCGGAGCTGTGGAGATTAGATTCCTTAGGAATAAAAGATCCTTCAGAACAAAAATCTAGAGAGGAACTGCAAAAAGCCTCAATGGAACATTTCCTAAATACAGTGAAAGTTGAAGGAGATGGTCGTTTTATAGTTAGTCTGCCATGGCTTGATGAGCATTTGCCTTTGCCAGATAATTATGATTTGGCGTTAAAGAGATTGCAAATGACAACACGCAAATTGAAAACCGACAAATTGTATGATGCCTATGGAGAAGTGTTCTAGGACTGGGAGAAAGAGGAAATAATTGAAGAGGTTCCAAAAGAAGACATGGGGATACCTTGTCACTATTTACCTCATAGACCTGTGATAAAGGAGAGCAGCACAACTAAAATCAGGCCCGTGTTCAATGCTTCTTCTAAGAGAAAAGGAGTTCCCAGTTTAAATGATTGTGTTGAGAAAGGGTTAAATTTGATAGAAGTAATTCCCTCAATGATAAATAAATTTCGAAGATATAAATTTGGTGTATACGTAAGGCTTTTTTGCAAATAAGTCTTTATGAAAATGATAAGAAATTTCTTGCGATTCTTATGGTGTAGAGAAGATGGACAGCTCAAACATTTTCGTCATCGAAGAGTTGTGTTTGGCGTTTCCTGCAGTCCGTTTTTGCTTGGAGCCACTATTCAATACCATTTGAATAATAAACTAGAGGAAGCAATGGGAGGGAATGAAAAATACCCTAAAGAGATTATACAGGAACTAATATGCAGTTTTTATGTAGATAATTGCCTCACAAGCGTGAAAACAGAATCAGAGTTGAAACAATTCATAGAAGTTGCTACTAATATTATGACTGAAAGACAATTCGATTTACGAGGGTGGGAGTCTACTAACCCATCAGAACCTAATTCTAGTGAGACCAACATTCTGGGAATGAAGTGGAATAGAAAAAGTGATACTCTGTTAATTAATATTCCTGATATGAAAGACGCAAAACATGAAAAAATCACCAAAAGAAGCATTTTAGCTGCCTCACACAGAGTTTTTGATCCTATGGGGATAACTAGCCCGGTATCGATACGACCAAACTAGTGGTTACAAAATTTGTGGAAAACTAAAATTGGTTGGGACGATAAAGTTGACACAAAATTACGAGAAGATTTTTCAAAGTGGTTAAGTCAGCTTGAATATCTGAAGCACATAGAAATCCCAAGGTGGTTGCATTGTGACAAAGGTTACGAGCGCATTTCATTACATTTCTTTTGTGATGCCAGTAAATTTGCGTATGCCACAGTAGTTTTCCTAAGAATAGAAGACGAAAGCAATGTTCAAGTTCACCTGATACAAAGTAAAGCAAGAATCGATCCTAGCGGGAAAAAGGAAACAACTATTGCTCGACTTGAACTTCTTGGCGCTACAATTGCAGCTCGTCTATCTATTGAAATAGTAAAACAGTTTAAGACGGACAAAGTTCATTTCTGGTCAGACTCAACAACTGTATTAGCTTGGCTTAAAAGAGAAGACACATGGGGTGTATTTGTGGAAAATCGAGTTCAAGAAATCAGGAAATTGACTCCGGTAAAAGCATGGAGGCATTTGCCCGGATCTATGAATCCCGCAGATCTACCAAGTAGAGGTTGCTCTGCTCAACAACTCTGCAATTCGAAATGGTATGAGGGTCCCAGCTGGCTATATCTTTCCAACACGGAATGGCCTGTAGCAGCTGACGAAATTTCCGTTAATGAAGAGGAAGTAAATTTGGAGAAAAGAAAACAAGAAGTTATTTCCATGGTAAATGTTGAAGTAACGGAAATATGGTGTAATTACTTTTCAACATATAGCCGAAATGTAAGAGTAGTCGCTTGGATCCTACGTTTTGTCCACAACGTTTCACATCAAGATAAGTTAAAGGGAAATTTAATCTGTGAGGAGTTAACAAAGGCAGAAAGTGTGATTTTTAAGCCATTGCAAACAACGCATTTCCAAGATGATAAATTTCTCGCCAAAATACAAGCTTTTCGAGATAAAAGTGATATTCTGAGAGTAAAGACCAAACTGGTACATAGTGATGAGAATTTTAGATGTTCAATTATTTTACCTGCTAACAGTGTTGTGTTAGAATTAATCCGTGAAGAGCATATAAAAGCGATGCATGCTGGTCGTTCCATCTTACTCTCAAGACTCCGAGAGTGATACTGGATTCTTAAAGCTAAAAAGTTAATAAATAAAGTTATTTCCAAGTGTGTGACTTGTAAGCGTCATCGAGCTAAACCAGTAGAAGTTCCTTTTGCGCCTCTTCCAAGAGAAAGAGTTACTCAGACAAAAGTTTTTCAAGTGTCTGGTGTGGACTATGCCGGTCCTCTGTATCTAAAATCGAAAGAAAAAGCTTGGATAGTTTTGTTTACCTGTGCTGTGTACCGAGCAGTCCACTTTGAATTAGTACGGTCTCTAACTACAGATGCTTTCATTCAAGCATTCAGACGATTTATCGCAAGAAGAGGTAGAATATCGGTCATTTACTCGGCTGATGGAAAGAACTTTGTAGGAGCAAACAATTATTTAAAGAATTTAGATTGGGACAAGATTGCTGTGTACTCAACAGCTCAGAAAATAATTTGGAAATTTATACCACCCAGAGCAGCATGGTGGGGTGGGTGGTGGGAGCGGATATTTGGAATGCTTAAGACTCTTCTACCTCGTGTGTTAGGTAAATCTGTTGTAGATTATGAAGAACTAACTACAATTTTATGTGACTGTGAGTCGGTTTTAAACAGCAGACCGTTGACCTACATTCACGATGATCTATCTGAATTAGTACCTTTAACTCCGGCAACGTTTATATACGGGGAAGGTAGCAACAGCAACGAAACTCCAGATCTAGACCTTGTGGATCGAACCTCTATGTTGAAACGTGTAAAATTTTTGCAAAAATTACGTGAAGATCTCAAACAAAGACTTAGAAATGAATATCTTGCTCAGCTAGTGCACAAGGGAATAAGAAGGAATGATGTAATAAACATCGGTGATATTGTTTTAATAGGACAAGATAATACTCGACGCATAGATTGGCCTCTTGGAATTGTCTTGGAGCTGTATCCTGGAAAGGACAGTATTCCTAGAGTAGCCAGATTAAGAACCTCTCAAGGAGAAAGGATCCGACCTTTCCAAAGACTTTATCCTTTAGAGCTATCAGAAAAGAACGATGTGGATGTTCTGGAAAAGTCTTCAAGGAAAATTAATTTGGAAGTTGATAATGTTCCCAATTCCGTTGATGTGCCCGATAATTTGGAAGTGAACTCTCTTAGCAAAAGCAGATTAGGAAGAATCATAAAAATTCCACAACGTTTAGATTTATGAACTTTTTGTTATTTATATAATAACTGAAGATTTTCTTAATTAGTTTCATATAAAGGTGACCAATATATATGAGTCAGTTTGTATTTCTACGAAATGCTAAACGCATGCACTCTGACATGAAAAATTATATACGACATTTTACTATGTCTTTGTGGCAGCAGCATTGGGATTTACAAATTGAGAACAAACTGCATACTATTAAATCCAGTTTAGAGCCTTGGCCTGTGTTGCAATTGCGCGCAGCAGATGTCAGGCTCACCCGCCTACGCATAGGACATACTCGGCTGACTCATCTACATTTGCTGTTCGGAGAACCGCCTCCTCGATGCGATAACTGTAACGTTTTACTTTCAATTCATCATATTTTAATCACTTGCCCATGTTTTAACCAACATCGCCTTACCTTTTTTGGGAGCACTATTTTATGTATAAAAGACTTGTTAGATAAAAATCACCATCCTAACATCTTTGCATTTTTACGCGCTATTGGAATTTTAAGTTGTATATAATTATTTTATACCTTTTACCATTTTAGTAAATTTATCATGAAATTTTATTGATTTTAATGTATGTAACATTATAAAATTGTTTTAGAATTTTCACCATCGTATCTGATTTTATACATGCGCTTTACTTTACCTTTAAATCTGTTTTTTAAAACCGTGTGTTTGGCGCAGCATGTCCTTTTCTGGACCTTGTGCCACTAAACCCTACATTCAATTCAATTCAGTTCCAAAGTGCTATTTATAATATCACTTTGCAAGGTGGGCGTATGTTTAAGATTTAAGTCATTAACGTATGTATTTTTAACAGAAGCGCCACCTTTAATTTTCTTTAGATTTATTTGTTTTAAAATTTCACTTTAAGGTTGCGTGGCAACCAGATATAGTTTTTTTTTTTTTGTTGTTGTTCTTTTTTGTTTTAATTTAAGTTTATACATTTTTAGAATCCGTTTTGATGCTAAATTATTGGTTATTAAAAGATTAAAGTTTTGTATATTGTTGTCATTCATCTGTAGAACTTGTAGTTCATTTGATTGATTGTATTTAAAAGGCGTCCGCATTATTTATTTAAACTTATTGGCGACAATGTCTTTGCCCTTTTACATGCAGTCGAGAACTATTCTAAGAAGAAGCTGTATGCTGCCCCGACAGAGCGACTACAGATCTGGCACCATCCTAAGCCGATTAAACTGAAACCAAAGCGAGCATCTGAAGTGTTTGGCAAGAATGTAGTATGTGAATTGAAAAATAAAGACTTTTATTGGGGGGGGGGGGACTCAAAGGATTTGAACATTGCTTTATTTAAATGTACAAATGTTAGTGAGGACTTAATGTATGTTAGAACCATCCCACTACCTACTGTCGCTTTTGCTGGTGATTCTAGCTCTGTGATTGAAACTAATTGCATAAAAACTATGGAAGATCTAATACTGTTTCACCAACATTACATTCACACGATAGAATTCATGACAGATATGGAAAAAAAAACCAATGAGACAAGATTCTGATGAATGGATGCAATTAAGATTGAATTATATTACTTCTACGAGTGTACATTCTATTTTGGTTCGCAGATCGGATTTTGAAAGATTGGCGGAGAACTTCTTTAATGATAAAAGAAAAGGCTTGTCACAAATTGCTGCTCTCTCTTATGGACAGAATAAAGAGTTTTGTTCGTGGTATGATCGGAAAAAAAAATACGCTGGGTATACTGTTCGTAGAACAGGTTTATAGAGTTTCGTAGAGTCCTTTGTACCCATTTTTATCTGCCTCACCAGATGGACTTCTGTTCAAAGAAGATGTGATGCTTATAGAATTAAAGAGCATTCCTAATGTAAAAAATTTGAGCCTAGAAGAAACTCATGCCACTCGTGGCAACAGTTTTTGTCTGAAACTCAGTGAAGGACAATACAGTTTGAAACGAAATCACAAGTATTATAAACAGATACAAACTCAACTTGCTGTGACAAAGTGTCTCTTTGTTTTATATTATTGCAAAGATGGCGGAGATTATTTTCATGAAGAGATCTTTGACTCTTCTGAGTGGGCATTGTGGGTTGTGAAATTGAGATACTTTTTTTTTAACTATTATTTTCCATTTCTTATTAAAGGCAATAAATTAATGTAAATTTTATTCTTAGAATCTGAAAAAAAGAATCTGAATCTTAAAATCTGAAATTTTATTTCTCGTCTTTTTGTTCTATATCATTTTATTGAAGTCAAATTTGTCACAGCAAGTTGAGTTAGTATCTGTTTATAATACTTGTCATTTCTTTATATTATATCTCTTTATATGAGTGTTGTATTAGTTGTTATTTGTTTATATGAGTGTGTCTGTTAGTAAGTCATGTAACATGATACTCAAAAAGTTAACTATATGTTTTCTCCACTTTTTAAGTATCTTCAAGTCTGATTTTAGTTATTGATAATTAGTTAATTTCTAATTCCATTCCTTAATTTTAATAAGATTTGTCTAGTTATAAAGTTAAAATTTGTATGATATTCCGCCTCAGAGATATTCACATCTTTTATTTGGGATATATTGAGTTTTATAGTGATTTTAAATGTACCATTATTTATTTATTTTTGCATCAGATGGACATTTTGCATCGAGGTTTGTCGTGTTTTAAGTTTTATTTAGTATTAGTAAATTAAGCTTCATAAAAATGGGTTTGGTATTTTATTGTGTCAAGAGTCTTGTTGGAATATTATGCTATGATTTAACCAATGTTATCACATCATCTGCTACTTCTCTTTAATTACATATGTACATTTTTCAGATACAGAGCTGTCACAAGCCTTTTAGACTCCCTAAGCAAAGTGAGAAACAGTGCACCCTTAAGTGCCATCTGCCCTTGCTTTCTTAAATTTTACAGAAAATTTTTTAATTTAGTTTTTTGGTGTTCTTTGTTTACCAAATTTTTATGGTTTGATAGAGTTATACCATTCAAGAATTCATTCACTTTACCAATGTTTGTTTAATATAAATTGTTATAAATTTTAATCGGTAAATTTTTTTAAAAAATAAAATAAAAATTTTAGTATTCTTAGTTTGCATAAATTGTCTTACTGTTATACAACTACTCCTTGATTTGTATCTAAAGTAAAACTTAATACATTGCTTGCAAAAAATGAAATGAGTGTTGTCATGATTTGAATTTCAATAAACATTAGTATCATTTTGTTTACTTTTGTTTTTTACCTTACTTAAATTAGTATAAAAGTATGCATTTCCACAGAAATAGACATTGCAACATGAAATTGAACACAAGATTAACTTCATGAGAGAATATTGTTATTTGATACATAACATATGAAAATATACCATCATGAGGATATTAAAAAAAATATATATAAAATTTTCAAGAATCCTTTTCACCCACTTCAAATTAATCCCTAAATATAAATCAATTTTTAAAAAACAAATAGTTATATTTGTACAAATATTACAATATTATTACATGTTACATAATATTTGGGCTCAATGGCTTGAATCACTAAATCGATATAATTTTTGAAGAGAATAACAAATCACTACTTAATATATGACATGTGTGCATATAAGTACATCACACATGTCATGTATGCATGTACTTATGTCATGTCTGCATCACCATCTCTCTATATTTTTTTCAGTGTTATTTTTTCCTTTCCCAATTCTTTTTTGCAATGTAACTTTTGTTGTTTGAGTCTCACAAAATATTTCTAAGAGTCAATATGAAAGATATAGACCAAATTTAACTTAAAAATTATTGGTTAAATAAAATTTCTCTGGGTATTTTTTTGCTTGTGGAAATGGGTGGAGGCAGATTTTTCTAATTTGGCAGTGGGGTCCGTTTTTCCGCAGGATGAGCTTCACTCTAAGGAATAAATTAAAATGAAGCTTTAAAGCATAAAAAACAGATTTATTTTAATATGAAACGAAAATGGAGTTTATCATGTGGAGACAAAAATTAAGCTTGCATTATTTTAAAATACTTTATTAATTATAATATTGCATAAACACAATAAAAATCCTTCATTTTAAAAGATGATTTAAATAATCATAATTAAATTAAAATATAAAAAAAAAGTATACAGTTATTTTTTAATTTTTGGTTACAACCAACTTACTTGTGAAACAAGATGCTTTAATTATAATAATTATTTAAAACATTAAAAGCAAAGTGAAATTTGTTTCAATTTAAGACAGCAGTTTTCAAAAAGTATTTTGCATTACTCTTAGGTTTCATGAAAATGCCAAAGATATTCCATAAAACCCACTTTTATTTTTTAACTCTGTTTTTATATTTATATCCATTCAACAATCCATTATTTATCAAATACTTCTAATTATTTCCATGAAATTGTTTAAGTAAAATGCCTAATTAAAAAAAAAAGTAACACTTTATAAGAAATGTAGCTATTTTCTAACAATGTATTGAGTTAATTATGTAAAGAATGTACATTTATAAAAAATTACAATTCTGTCAGCCATTTAATTTTTCAATTTAAAAGGAAATTACTAATTTCAACAATACATAAACATGTTTCACTAAATAATTATTCAAAGGTATATATATAAAGGTATAGTTTTTGTCAGTTTTACTCTTAAGAAAACTTATTAATCTTATTTTAGTATTTTTTTTTTATGCATTTAAAAAAAATAAGTCGAGAATTAGACTAGACGCTGCTTTTGAGTTTCGAATTGAACTGTCTGACAAGTCTAGAGTATTGATACAGTTATTGATTTTCGCATTAAATTGTTTTTCCTCATTAAACAGTTTTTCTGTTATTTATATGTTTAAAGTTGCAAATGAAATATATTTATACAGTAAGAACTTTGAAAAAAAAGGCCAGTCACAAACAATTCCAAAGCTGAAAAGAATTTGGAAACAGCTGCTTTAAGGAATTAATCATGATGATGCACTCATAATTTGTTTAACATGAAACAAATATTAAACATAACATTTATTAACAAAAATAAAATTAAAAATAACTTACATTTAACAAAAAAAAGCATGGTTAACATTTTATTTTCTGACTTAAATAAAATTTTTAAAAAATCTAACTGTGCACTTACTTCCCTTCACACTCTTTCCAGGCTTAGGACTGACAGTACTATCTAAAATAGCTCTGGCGTGTTAAAAGTTTTATTTATTTATTTATTTTTTACTTTTTGAATTTTTTTTTTCATCATATTTCATTTTTATTACATTTAAAATCATTCAATTAATGGACTTCCGAAGTTCAATAGCATGCTGGCAATGAGAAAAACTTCATTTGCATTATGTAATATATGGCTAATCTCCTTTGAAATATTTAATACGTCCAATTGCGCTTTCGACATGGACTCTATTATTTGAGAGCATGTTATTGCATTCTCGCTCCAAGACAGGAAACTGGATTCTATCTTTTAAAAATGTTTTAGAATGCAATTTTTAGAACGCAACTCTTTTTCAATAAGAAAGCCTTTGTCTGCCGTGACCATGTCTCCTGGATCAAGTTTTGAAAGTAACCCACTTAGCAGAAACAGTTCTTTATCGGAGGTGCTGCCGCAGTACAAATCTGAAATGAAAGATATAGCCCCATGTGGGGTTATTCCAATCATAGCCTTCAGAGTGTTATCATTTTTGTAATGACTGAAAATGAGCTGTTGCTCAACAGGATTCTTGGGCTTCTAAATTCGGTGCAATCTATAATTACACGACATTGTCTATTTTCGACTTTTATCTGACTAGGCATGTTTGCCTGGATCAAAGATCTACTCGGTCAAATATCAAGAAGCAACAGTTTTTTATACACCACATTTACAGTATTATTGAAGTATCTTGAAACTGTTGAGTCTGATATTTTAAATAATATTGACAAGAACTCATTAGCGATTCCAGTTCTTAACTTAATGAGAAGAAGAAAACATTGTTCTTCTTCACTTAACTTTACTCTTTTCTGTAAATTGTCTTTCATATTCAAAAAATTAAAGAGGCAGTAAAACTTCTCTCTCTATCAAATCCTGTAATCGACTTCAACTGCTCATCACTCTTAATATTTTCGACACTAAACACACTTTGAACTTCTTTTTCTTTAAACTCTTCAACTAACTTTTGGAGGAAACTCAATTCATCAATAACTTCACCAAAGCTCAGTGTTTGGCAAGCTTTGGACAGTAAGTCTGTACAGCAAGTCTCACTAAATAAAAAAAGAAATATATATGAGTAAAGACATAAATATAATGCATTCAGACGAGGAAAAAATTATTCTAATAACTATTTATGAAATTTTTTAGAGCTAAGTTTAATGATAAAACATGAATAAAGGAAAGTAATTCTCTCATTATAAAATATTAGTTTCTTTAATATGAGCAGTTTGACGGTGACTTGCCATAATAGATGACTTCTTGTTTCGAACTGTGCTCATTGCGTTAAGCTTTTATTGTACATTGATATGTCATTTATATTTATTATTAGTTATTACAGTGAAGAACCATTCTTGAAATGTACTACTAGTAAAAATTATAAGAAAGAAAAAAGCTAACTTCAAAATTATAATTTGAAATTATTGTATGGAAGAAAAATTTAGCTATTTTACAAATTAAGAGTAATATTAAATTTTAGCTTATAAATTAATATTTTTAGAAACCTTAAAATTCCATTATAATTAAATTAACTAATGATTACAATCTAGATTAGTAATTAAATCTTCTAGTATGAACCTTAATTGCTTTAACTAATACTTTTTATGATTTAATAGATATAAATGTAATTCTTTTATTTTTAAATTTAATTATATATGAATCGAAGAAAATCAATTTTTATCATTATAAAATTTTTATTTCTTTAATATTAGCACTTTGGTAGTGACTTGCAAACTTGCCTTAATATATCCCTTCTCATAACAGACCGTAATGAATTGCTTTGACTTCTATATATATATATATATATATATATATATATATATATATATATATATATATATATATGTTATTTAAGTTTCATATTTATAATTAGTGCATAGTGGAATTAATAGGGTTGAAATTAGTTTCAGTATTATTAGTGTATATAAGTTTCAGTACAAATCAGTGTATTTTTCCCAATCTGTAAAAATTTTGGGTTTTTTATGTTCGGGCGGTAAGTGAAAGTCAAAATTAATGAAAACTGGGTTATGGTCAGAGGAGAGTTCATTGATCGTATTGGAATGGATTTTAAAATTTAGGTTTCTGTGAATTGCAAATTCAATAGTATTTGCTGAATTACTACTGTGCTTGTTCGGTTGGGTACCAAAACAATTTAGAGATAATTAAATTTATGTGAATGACAAACATTATGAATAGAAAGTGGCGCGTGATAAAAAATTATAGCAGTTTCTAACAAAGCTTCGTGTTTCGCAAAAAAACACCCAGTAACTCGGCGTTACAAAAAAACAATATACTAGAAGAAAACACATACCTTTTCTTGCAGGAGAGGATTCTCATTAAAAATACATCTAAGGTAAAAAAAAAAGGAAGGCAGTCCAAAAAGGTTAAGACAGTTCTTTATTACCACAACAAGTCATTGGTTCTTAAGTGCAGGCAAAACAATGGAGGAGAAGTGGCAGAATGTTCGAGGAGTTGACAGGGTTATCGCTGTATAGCCGCAAAAGAAAAGGATGATACCTTGCTTTGGTGACAGGAAAAAATAACCATGTGGTTCTCATAAAAACAGACAATTTGTATCCTTCAGGGAACGTGCTGTAACTGTGAGAGCAAAACTGATGGCGACCGGCGAGCAATAAAACTCTCCATGCTGATCCCGGCACAGAAAAATTCGATGGCTTAACGACGATACGAATGCACGGCTACATCGAAGATATTATTGTGAGGAAGGACGATGTTTATCCAGGTGTGAAATTCTGATAAAGTCTGTCATGTTCTTTAGGGGAAGCAAAATTATATTTAAAAAAAAAAAACAAATAGGAGAAGGTAAGAATCTCTCTTCGCAAGAACTTAATGTAGATTCCAAAATAGGACGAGAAAGATTAAAGACAACGCCATGTTGAAATTCCACACCTCAGCGATGGGGAAGAAAGAAAATAAACTCCGTTAATCGGAGGGACGTGATAAGTGAGTAAACTTGAATCGAATGCTGCCGAGCTTCCCTAGCACTCCGATATTTATACCAACTCCTTCAAGTGGAAGTTGAATTACGAACATTTTTTAAAGTTAAAGTTAAATTTCCTAAATTATTGAGTTGAGGAGTTACATTTATATTTATTTAAGGGTTCTATTCTCACTTTCTTTTTGAAAGTGAAGAATTAAGATGAAGAATACTTCGAGCCGTCGTGGACATCAAAGACGCCGAAAAGCAGGTGTTCAAGAAAGGGTGGAATATTTGTAGGGAAGGGAAGGGTTGTAAAGAATAGAAGAGGAATTTAGGGGTAGAATGTCCAAATAGCACTAAAGCATTAAGGGGCGAGAAGAAATGGATGATGAAATAAAGGATTTGTTTCAGAAATAACTAAAAAATAAGGATTTGGATTTTAAAAACATGATATTTAATTGAGATTGTGACGTGACTTAATGTCACAACTACTATATCTGGTTGGAGTATCAGGATAGGATAAGTAAAGTTTAGATTATTTAATAAAGTCTTGTAATCTTTCGCCATTTTTGTTGGCTGCTGGACAGTTCCAATCTCTGTGCTTGCAGTTGAAGTCTCCTGCTATTAAGATGTTACTATTGATGCTTAAAATGTTTTCAATATCTAGAGTGAAGGTAACGTCCGCTGTAGGATTTATGTATATTGAAACTAGGAGGTAGCTCATTGTTAATATTAATTTCGACTGCAGTGGCTTCGCATATTCTAAGGGAGGGAAGGATAATCTGTCTATGGGGGATAAAAAAATTTATAAAGATTCCGGTACCTCCGTATTGACCTCTTCTGCTATTGATCCTGTGGGTATGGTAAAAGGCATAGTTACAAATGTTAATAGGGTCATTAATTTTAAGTTTTGTTTCCTGTATAAGCAAGATATCGGGACTAAATTGCTGGCAAAAAAGTTTTAAATAATTTATTTTGGGTTTTAAGTCCACATGCGTTCCAGTGGCAAATAGTAATATTTCTTTTAATCGTTTGTTGCATTATTGTTATTTCCTTTGTTATTACTTCTGAAAAATTGATTCACGATAGAGAAAAGTTGATTGAGGGGGTTTTCTGTCTTTTCTATGTTTTCATTTATTGTTTTTAGATCCTGACTGAATATTTTTTCGAGATTTTTAACAAATCTGACAAGTTTAGAAATTTGGTCAAGGGCTTTCGAGTTTTCTTCAGCGTTAAGGCCCTCTATACTCGTTTGCCTTGGGTATGGTATTTTCGCTGTTTTTAAAGCTGCTCGTGGCGGCTCTGGCATAACTCAGCTCAGGAGATGTTCTCCTTGCTGGGAAAGTTTTTGGTTTGTTATTTGCTTCTAGATTTTTGGTTACTTTTTTGTTTAATCTTTTAGGAGCTTTAGGGCATTTTGTGTAATTTGCGGTGTGTGACAGACCGCAGTTAGCACATCTGGTTGGTTCTTCGTATCTTTTTGTGCTTCGTGGGATGGGGACCAGCACATTTTACACATTTCGTTTTAACGTGGCAGTTGATGGAGCTGTGGTTCCACCCCTGGAAGTTGTAACACTGCTGGTGTTTGTCCCTAGCTCTGAAGGGTTCAACTAACACTTGAACACAACATAGCTCAGTAATTTTATATACGTCTTCAATTTTTTCCAGGTGGACCTGAAATATCGGTAAGGGGGTGATTGGTCAGAGGATCTCTTTAATTGATTTACTTTTCTAACTGTGAAATTAAGGTTAGTCAAATCGTATTCCACCTTTTGCAAGGGAGTACTTATCGGGACACCTTTGACCACAATTTTGAAGGGCCTTTCGCTAAACTGGGGGATTAAAACGTAGTCTATTTTGTTTTCATTGAGGAATTTAGTTAGAATTCTGTGGTTTTCTATTGTTTTTACATATCGCTGGTTCAAAGTTAAAATGACACTTCTGCACTCACTTCTCATTCAAATAACATGAGAAGTGAGTGCAGAAGTGTCGTTTTAACTTTGAACCAGCGATATGCTTTTATGTCCTTCCCCGATGATAGAATCGAGTGGTAGAAATGGCAAGAACCTGGGTACACAGCCGCGAAGCGGCTTTAACCCATTCATCGGAGTTGGGTAGTTCTAAGATGTGGCTAGGTTTCAGTAGGTCTGAAAATAAAAGAAAAATGTTGATCACAGTCAGTGATCGGGTCGTGGAAAAGGCAAAGTCCTGGGTGGTGGGATTAGGCTTGGACATCGGAGATGAGGGTTTGAAGCATCTTCACAAGTTCTGCATTTTGGAGTAGCTCCTGCAATTCTTTAAAGATGAGGAGAAGTCTGGTTTCTTCCCTTTTTCTTTCTTTGGTCTTTCACTGCAACCAGTGAAACAGGCAGGATGGAGGCCCTTACAGTTCACACATGTTGGAGGCATAGAATCGAGTCAACATGTCTTCTATACTTGTGAATTGCAGTTTTAATTTTGTAGTGGTAGATACGCTACAATATAAATAAGGAAGATAGAGCATTTTTTCTCTCCAAGCTAGTCTTTGAAAAATAAATTTTGAAAAGTGTATTGATAATAATTTTAAATAAAGTTGTGTTGCAACAATATCCAAATCTTACAATTTTAAGGCGTTTTGAAGAATCAAAGTGTTATGAAATATTAAGCTCAGCTAAGGTATCTGTTAACGAGTGATCATAATTTTATTGACAAAATTTAATTAAAGATCCATTGTCCATTTATTTTATTTGAATCAATCATATGTCTTGTTATGTACCTAAGTGATATTTGCATATTCATGTAATAAAGTTACAATGTAGTTCGGTTTTGTAATGTTTGCTCAATTATTTTGAATCTTATTTTGTTTTTTAGTATGAATAAAGAAGATAGAGCATTTTTCTCTGCTATTGAAAAGTGTATTGATAATAATTTTTAATAAAGTTGTGTTGCAACAATTTCAAAATCTTACAATTTTGCAGCGTTTAGATCTATTTTTTCGGTTATTTGTTTTTTCATTCGCTAAGCAATGTTTGGTCACGTTGAAAGCAGTTTAAAAATAATTTAAGATTTTATAGCCAGTAGACCGTGAAATTTAGTTTTTGTCTTGAATTTTAGATAAATTTTATTGGATAATTTGACTAAAATAGAATAACTTAAATAAAAAATTTAAAAAAAGTAAGTTATTTTCTAAGTTCTGAAATTAAGACTTTTCAAATTAACTGTCTACAGAAAAGTAACATTGATATATAATAAAAAGACCCGATGTTATGCAATATTTAAAAGCAGGCCTTAAAAGGCCTTTAGAAATCAGTTCTGAACTTGGAATGTTTTTACGCATTTAGGTAACAACGAAATTTGACCCTGAGTATGATTTATAATAGGTATAAATATACCTGTGTCCTCTGTTTTTAATGTGCTTTATTTAAATATCTACAATAGTATATAGCAAAGAATTGATTTTTTAAAAAATGCTATTAAGATCTGAGCCATGGCATTAGCTTTGCTCTAATTACAAATATACATCCTATTTTTTATTATGGTCTAAGATTTAAAGATTAGCTACATTGATTGATTTTGATACAGAGTCTTCTTGGTTTGGAATGTTAAATTTTTCAGATAAATGTTTTGCCTTAGGGTTTTTATAATTAGATCTCTTAAATTGAAAAGTAAAATTACCAATGAGATAGCCAATGTGAAAAACTAATAATAAATAACCAATATCAAAAACTAATAAAAGTTATTCCCTCTCATTTTTAATAAACACAAATAATTTTCTGAAGATACATCTGAAAACTACAGTTTTTCTGCAAATGCATCAGAATTTGAAACCATTACTATATAATAACTTCAAATTTACTGCACTTTAACCGCAGATTTAAAATCTCATTATTTTTTAAATTTATGATATTAAAGTAACTTCGCATAAACTGCAGTATTTTTGTAGATGACAGCTAAAATTTCTTTTGAAATAAATTACTGAAAAATTACTTCACATTTACTTCAAAATAACTGCAGTATTTATATAGTCATGCACTACAGAAAATCTACAGTTTACTGTAGAATAACTGCAAAAATACTTCAATTCTGTAGAAAAACTGCAGTTTATTTTTGGCTGAGATAAGTCAGCTCTTTTCTCATTTAATGTATGGTCTGGTAGTATAGTCATTTGCAATTGACAAAATTGTGATTAGAGATCATCCACAGAACAGTTAATCACTTGATTAAAAGATGGAAACTTTTGCAAGAAATGTTTTACACTTGAAAAGGAGCACAGGTTGCAGACCTCTGCATGCTTTAAAGTCAAATCGTTGAGAGGAAATTTATTGACCATATAATCACATACTTTCACATAATATGATCTAATGTTATCAAAAAACAAAGTTTTCTCTTTCTCACTGAGTAGGTTTCATAACCTATTAGTAGGTCTTCATACTTTTACCGTTAATCACTTGATTAAAGGTTGGAAACTTTTGCAAAAAATATTTTACACTTGAAAAGGAGCACAGGTTGCAGACCTCTGCATGCTTTAAGGTCAAATCGTTGAGAGGGAATTTATTGACCATATAATCACATACTTTCACATAATATGATCTAATGTTATCAAAAAACAAAGTTTTCTCTTTCTCACTGAGTAGGTTTCATACCCTATTAGTAGGTCTTCATACTTTTACCGTTAATCACTTGATTAAAGGTTGGAAACTTTTGCAAAAAATATTTTACACTTGAAAAGGAGCACAGGTTGCAGACCTCTGCATGCTTTAAGGTCAAATCGTTGAGAGGGAATTTATTGACCATATAATCACATACTTTCACATAATATGATCTAATGTTATCTAAAAACAAAGTTTTCTCTTTCTCACTGAGTAGGTTTCATTACCTATTAGTAGGTCTTCATACTTTTTTCGGTTCTTCTTATTATGATAATCTAACTGTAAGCAATCATCTCCAATGATAAAAGTTTTGAGATAAAAACTTAGTTAAGGTTTGTTGAATAAAACAGAATAAAATCGAACGTAACTTGTGAATTAAAGGCTGTTGTGATTGCAAAAGACAGTTTATTTTATCAAAATGTGGGCAAATAAAGACAGTGAAAAGACAATAAGCCTTATTGGTTTCAGACGTTAAAATATAAAACAATCTTTCCTCCCTTCAAAGGACAGTGTTCTTAATATTTAACACGGGTTCATCAACCTTTTTCTTAATTGTTTGATCGGGTTTCTTTCATTAGCTTGTTCGTAGTTATTTTTAGTCCTATTAGTTTCCTTTATAAGAATATTTCGGTTCCACTATTTTGATTGAGATGCTGATATTTCTTCTTTGTTTGGTACCAATATGTCACTAGCTTTTCTTTTTTGGGGAATAGTGCAGCCAACTAGTGTAATCAAATTATTGGAAGATTTCTCAATTTGATCAAGGTTCCCACTCAATTTTCAAAATAAAATTCAAGGACTTGAAATCAAATTTTACAAGGACCTACTCAGCAATATAGATAATATGCTAAAATACATGTAAACCAGATTTTAATTAAGTTGGAATAGAAATAATATATTTTAAAAGCACAATGCTTAATTGACAAAGAAATTATATATTAAATTTAAATTTTAGATATAATAAAAATTTTAAAGTATGTGACTGCCGATTTTAAAACTTATGATAAAACTCATTTTTGTGGATTAGAAATAGTAATATAAAACAATGTGCTTTTTATTTATTTTTAAAAATAATCATACTTAAAAATAATAATAAAATAATTTTTTTTTTTTCATTTTATGTTGTTAAAAATAAATTATTTAGGAACAATTTTGCATTTCTTTTGTTTTAATTTTATGTTGAATATCTTCCAGTTTTCTCAAAGAGTTTGGTTTCTTGAATAATAATAAATCATCCTTCTTTTCAGCAAAAGCTTCACAGGATTTGTCCATTTCTAAAATATCTTTCTCTAAACATACTTTCTTTAACTTAAGATCATTGAGTTCTTAAATTAGTTTTCTTTTGTGTCCAGCTTCTTGAAGTATTTTCTCTTTTTTTTTTTTTCTTCCAAATCTAAGATAAATTTTTGCCTTACAGATGACACGCATTTTCTCATTTCTTTTGTAACGGGAATATTTAAAAAATCATCATAAGAATTCTCTGAGCAATGTTTGATTCACTTTGTAAGTTTTCAACTTCTAACTGCTTATTAATAGAGAATCCTCGTTCAACTGTAGCCTGACCATAGGAAAGTGTCATTACTATTTTCATAATATTCAATATTTGTTTATAAGACTCAATATCTTGGCTGACAAATTCATTTAGAAATGTGTCCAGCCTAGTTTTTTGAGGGGAATAATTTTGAAAAGAAGAGGGATTAATTTTGACAGCATTGTTCAAAAAATTCTTGTATTCTAATATGATGGCATCGCAATCTTTATCTAATATGAAGTTATTTTCCACCAAATAATTTAACAAAGTTATCAAATACTTTTCACAATTAGATGGCTTAGAAAACATTTTTCTGGGATCAAAACAGGAAGAAGATTTGAATGCAACATAATTGATTGGGCACTTCTTCATTAAATGAACAATCATATTTATCACAAACTGTTGGCAATTATGCTTTAACATTAATGCATCTTTGTCACCAATGACCTTTTTTTAACAATAGTTGTTTAAGAAACTTGTCTGAAGTAAATCCCAAACTTACTTTATCCACAGAGTTAAGTAGACCTTTGTCACTAAACTCTACTTTACACAGCTGTAAAGCAGATAATATTTTTTCTGTGTGTTTGGATTTGAGAACATGAAAATGTTCATCACAATGTTTGATTAGCTTTACCAAATCATCAGCAAAAAATGGTATCAAAGGTGCATCAGTTTGATAAAGGGTGTAACAAATTTTGGCGACTGACAGAAAGGAATGAAATTTAATGAGAATAAGCTTATCTTTTGTTAACTCAAGAATATTGAAATAAGATTTGCTCTTATTTGTTTTATATTTTCCGTTCTCAACGTTATCTACATAACGATGTAATACCTTTTTAAATTTCAATGCATTCAATGGCTCTTTCAACAGCGGGAACATTTTCACGCCATCTGAAATTGCAAAATTTGACTGGGAATTTTGGATTAGAGGAAGAGTTAATAAAATCTTCTCTACGAGCCTCTCTGTCTTTAAACAGCAAGTACAAACTTGTCAAAATGCTAGAAATATTCCAGCCCGTAGAATTTTCACCATGTTTAAAAGCATTGTTTAATATGTGTAGCCCACAGCTACACAATTAATACAAATTGTTTGATAATTGTACTGCTGCTTCAGATCAGTTTGAAGACTATCAAACAATTTCCAATTGACCATCCATCATAGCGCCTCTAACAAATTTTTCGTCATCTTTAAAGTGACTGTCACGATATCTATTTAAATTATGCATCTATGTTAAAATAATAAATTATATATATTTTTTAATGAATTCGTCACAAGTAAATATTTTTTTTGTTTAATAAGTAAGCATTTTTCAAAACCATTTAAGTCTGTAAAGAACAAAAGCAGACGGATTTTGAGTCACTTTTCATTAGCTGTTTACATGAGTGGGGAGAGACAAGGAGAAAGGTGTCTGTTGGGAGAGCGGAGAGGAATGGGGTTGCTTACGGGGCAAGAACGGAGGGACCCTCTGTTAGGAGGCAGGTTGTTTTCCTAGCAATACTTCCACACCTCGATGGAGGTAAGCGCTGCCTCCGGAACAGGTTTACATGGGGGCCTATGAGAGCTGGCCTTCTCACTTATATATTCTTTGTCGGTATCAGTGGCGTACGCAGAATTTTTTTAAGGGGGGGGGGTCATAATTTTTTGAAACTACTAAAAGAAATTCGAGTATGTAATAAAGCACTATTATTTCCCTAATTTAGACAGCTAGACAATTTTGACTTTTTATTTAGACAACATTGTTTAATTAAATTTTGATTTGATTTTTTAAGTTTTAAGAAAATTTTTTTCCAATTGCCAGCCTGTGTTAACATCCTGTGAGGCATCTACAAGGCGATTTTGTTGACCTCTCTTACAGGGGTGACATATTAGGTGAGCCAACGTCGCTCCCATCGTAAGGACAGATAGTATAGAACAGCCATGCCTTGCCCAGGATTCGAACCCAGAACCTTTCTGATGCAAGGACAGTTCCCTGCCCCCTACACAGGCCGGTCGGCAGTTTAAGAACATGATTTTTTTTTATAATAAGAGGTAAAATATTTTATTTTTATTAAAAAGTAGGAATTAATCAAGCCAGAAAAAACTACTCATTGCATACCCTCCAACTTTCCCCACCTAGCCATCAGTAGCACTCGCGCAATATTTGCTATGCTCATATTGATACTTAATTATATTCACTTATAATTTCAAAAAGCAGTTGATAAATATAAGAAAATAGATTTTGAAACAAGTGTAAAATGTTATTTCATATTGAGTTAATTTTAAAAAAAAATTAAAATGCTATAGACTTTAAAAAATCATGTTATTTACATACAATTTTAATTCACACACAGGAAGGTACACTTTTCTAAGGATATAAAATTATTAAATTGCAAAGGAAAGTAAAAGTTTTATTGTACATTTATACAAATTTCAAAGAAAAATAATATAACATCTCAGTAAAATGCAAAAAGTGAACTCTTCACAACTTTCTCTACATTCTTTCAATTGTTACCAAAAAAATTTGTACTTATTTTATTTAGGAAGGTCAGATTCTAAGATGTTTCCTGCTAAATATTTTTTACACCAAGTTTTAAAGTAATTAAATCAAGAAAACAATTTAATACCAATTTATAGAAAGAAAAATGGATTCTATAAATGAGTTTCTTCCTAATAAAGCTTTCAGAATTGGAAAACAATATTTAAAAACTTATATAATCTAAAGCTTACAAACTAAAATTTATTCTTTAAGAGGAATGAATTTGTATAGGCATTAACCAAGAGCTAAATTGTTTCAAATCTTTGAATTATCTATTATAATTAAGGAGTAAAAGCATTAATTAAGAAATCTTATCTATAAGCAAATCTGATTTTAATTAAAAATGCCCTTAATTACAGAAATATAGTATTTGAACCGCCCTATGCTTTTTTAGTGATGAATAACAAGCATTTTTTGCTCTTTTTAACTCATCCTCAGTAAATTTTGCATTATAACAAGCTCCCATGCTAATTTAGTGATTAGAATCGATTCTAATGTTTTGGTACTCAGACTCAAGCGATTATCAGTTTGATTTTTACGAATCATGCTAAAAATTCTCTCAGATCAAGCATTACTATGTGGAACTGAGAGAATTGAAAGCATATTTTTTGGCAAAGCCACATATCTCTTTATTCCATTGTTATCCTTTAACTGGCTAATTTAATGCCATGCCTCATCTACTCTGGTATGATTTAAGATTTCAGAAGGAAAATTGTCTGCCTGATAAAAGGCAAATTCTAACTCAAGTTGATCAATGTCAATACCACAATTAAACAAATCATAAAAATACTTAAGAGATGCAAAATTTGCATTCTGCCTTTTCAAAATGTTTGCCACAGAAGCAGGCTTAAGAAAATCATCCTCTAAAGGAAACTTTTTGAGAATATATTCACATGCAGTGAAAAAAAAAAAGCTTTCGCACTGCCAAAAAGAACTGGCGTCAGATCACTCAAAATAGATCTAGCACTTGATCCTTTTATAAGAGTGTGATATTTTACCTTCTTTCCTTCACCCTGATGCTTCTCAAAAGATATAACTCTACAAAAAAAAAAATGGCAATCAGTTCACAACACAAAAACATTTATTAAAAATTGTAAATGAATCTGAAGAAAATTAAACAACTAAAACAAAACTACTAACATACACCTCCGCTCTACCACCAGAGCATCCCCTCCTCTGTCCTTTTTTACAACATTTACCTTGATGGCAGCGCCATCCCAACATGGAGGCATGACAAAGAGAGTCATCAGGTTTTTGATATTTATGTTTCTGAAATTTCACTTGTAACAGAGAAGACTTGGATTTGCTTATGGAAGAAGGCGAAACAAATCGTACAAGAAGTTCATAATATAAGCTCATTAAATCATCATACAAAGTATGGATAGAAGGTTTTTGCCGGGCAGCATTTACAGTGAATACAGGCAATATCGATGTAACAAAAAAACAATATATCTTTGTTTTGTTTGATTTAAGTAACTTGTTTATTTTTTCTGAGCTAGCATTCTCTTTAACATCGGACTGTGGAGAAGAAAAAAAATAAGCAATGGGTCCCACCGCTCAACTAGTCTTTTTAGAAAATTTTCCAAACTTAACCACCGAGTTGAAACATGTTTTAAAATCTTGTGAAGTTTTACATCACATTCTATCTGACAGTAAACTTAATTCAAAGTAAACTTAAACATTCTTTTCTTAACTCTGAAAAACATGAAAATACTAAATATGTATATTTATGAAAAACAACGATAATGTACTGAAAGTATAATGTAAATTCACATTAAAATATTAATAGAATATAAAGTTTAAAGTTCCAAATTAAATAGAAGTTGAACTGGACGTTTAATAACTGATGTATCAGTTTTCATTTTGCGTGCTCTAACTTTACCATCTCTTCCAGGAAACAAGTCCAAAATTTTACCAAGTTTCCAAAAATTGCGTGGTAGAAAATCATCCTTAATTATAACTATATCGTTAACGTTAAAGTTATGTACATTATTCTTAATTAAACTTAAATGTGCTTATCTTAAATTTAGGAGATACTCATTTTTCCTGGAAGAGAAATTCGTATCAAGGTTAAGCTTGACTGATGGTAAACAAGTAATTCTTTTCCCTATAAGGAAGTGTGCAGAAGTCAAAGCACATAGTTCCTTAGCATCAGTCCCAATATAAGTTATTGGAATTGAGTTCAGAATAGCTTCTGTTTCCACCAGCAAAGTTTCTAGTTCGTCAAAAGTTAGCGAAGTTTTTCCTATAGTCTTTCTCAACGCAGTTTTTACCGATCGAATTAGTCTTTCGTAAAAACCATCCCACCAAGCGGCCTTTTCTACAATATATCTCCATGTAATTTCATAGAGAGCGTAGAATTTTTTAACATCTAGGTGATTGATAGTTTTCCAAATGTTTTTCAAATCAAGCTCAGCCCTTTTAAAAGTTTTGGCATTGTCTGAGAACATCACTGAGCGCAACCCTCTTCTTGCAATAAATCTTCTAAAGTAGGGTTTCTTAACCTGTGGTTCATGGATCCCTTAGGGGTCCATAGGTCATATTTCGGGTGTCCGCCAACTACGCCTAATTTTTAAAACGTATGGATCAATAATATTTAAAGTGAAAATACATACATGTTTGAAACTAGGTGATCGAGATACCCCAAATTCAGTGCTGACTGCACACAGCCCTCTAATATCCATGTCATATTTTAACATCCTCTACTTACCGGCTTTCAGTTCGCACCATCTGAGGCAACCCCCTGATGACGTCCGATGAGCTATTTTTTATCATCCCCAATCAAGCTGCGTACATTTGACACCTTGTCCAGGTTACTAGATCTAGAATTTTTTACTAAGAAGATAGCCCAGTTTTTGAAATCTGGATCATTAACCAAACTTGGATTTGGTATTCCACAAAAACCTCTGGTTGAGGCATCTCTCAAAGTTGCATATCGTATTGCCAAAAGCAAGAAACCGCATACTATTGGAGAGACGTTATTTCTGCCATGTGCGCTGGAAATGGTTGAATTAGTTTGTGGACTGGAACAGAGAAAAAAACTTGAAGCTATTCCAATGTCATGTAGCGAATCCCTTCTGGGAAATCTATTTTTAGATCAAACCCCTAAATTGTGCCTCTTCAACCTTCCCTGAGAGGCCGGGATTAAAGATTTTTATTTCATTCCAGAGAGTATCCCGTCAGCGATCAGTCGCACCAAGTTGTTAGGTTTCAATAAATTTATGTTAAGTTTTAGAATTGTCATCCTTGCTCTTTTCACATATTGGAGTCCTCACAATAAGTTATGTGATTAGAGGAAGTGAAACCTCTCGGTAAGGGCCACCTGTCGTTCCATTGAAAATTGGCCCTTATGGGGGGTCCTCACAGAACTTTTCATTTCTCTTTATCCCACTATTTTTAAAATCTTCATATTCTTTCAGTAAGCTCTCTTTGTTTTTAACAACATTGTTTATTTGATTCTTGCTGCAATTAAACTGTGAAGCCAGTTTTCTTGCAGATGTTCCGTGATCATGATTATTAAGAACTTTGGTTTTGTCACTCAAATCCAAATGTAATCTTTAGGTGCCATGATTTTTAATTTTACTTGCGCCTGAGCATAAAATTTCTAGTGTTAAAAACGTTGCTTCAATATGCCTTCACACTTATAGTAAATGAGGACTCTAGTTTCTTACTGTCAAAAGAGTACAAAGGCTTAAACCTGTTATCCTTTGTGCACCCACAACAAAAGGTCAAGTTCCTCCCCCAATGCTCAAAATTTTTCAGCATAAAAGGGAAGTTGAAAGGTCAAACAGAGTGTAATGAACACCTGTTTTCTCACTTATGGAAAAGCTTCTGAGTCTTCATTGTGTTAAATCCTCCCCCTACCCCCCCTTCTTTCTTGAAAGTGCAGGTGTTTGGAATTCCTGAACTCTTATCTTTTAGTTAAAGAATTGGACATACCTGTTTAGATTTACAGCCTTTATGAAAAGAAAAATGTTAAAAAATGGCTTTTTTGAGAAATTTTTTTTTTAAAAAAATGGCCTTTATTGGAGGTAGTCAGGAAAATGTGGCCCTCTAATGGGAGGAAAATTAACGTTATGTCTATGGGAAAAATTTTCGTTCCTCAAAATATTGGACCTTAATAGAGGTGGCCTTTAGGAGAAGTTTCACTAATCTAAACACTTTTAAAACTCTAAATTGGTGACCGGACTATGAAATAATAAAACTTCTGATTCAGAACAATGGGTGACGCTGCCGCCGTAGACATCCCTCCCTTCATCCGAGCTGACCCCGCCCTTTGGTTCTTTATGCTAGAATCGATGTTTGCGTTAGCAGCTCCTAAGACAATCACAGAAGAGCAGACAGAATATAATCACGTCGTCGCTCATTTGCCACCGGATACGGCGACTATCGTGCGAGATGTGATTGTGCAACCGGATATCACTAATCCCTACATGGACTTGAAATCCAAAATCATCGAACGCTGTGGAGAATCTAAAACAGAGGAGATCCGACGTCTACGGGCCGGTGAAAATCTCGGGGATAGAAAACCAACTGAGCTCTTGCGGGATATGAAACGCAGAGCGGAGAATCACAAGATCGAAGACGAACTGCTTTTCGAATTATTTATCCAAGCGGTGCCTCTCCCCGACCAAACAATTATTGCTTCTAATTCCGAAGTTGCTGACAGAATTTTAGCGATCTCGAATCCTAAGTCCCCACTTCCCTCAGTCCATTCATCCAAGAGTTCAACAACCCTGCGGGATCCTCAACACCCCGTTCTCTCTCCTTCTTCTTTGGGGGTGGATGAAATTTCTCTCTCCCAGCTGTACAAGGAAATAAAATCATTACGGAAGGAGGGGAACTTTCTTCGAAGCAGGTTTCAGTTTCGAAATGATATTCGAAACTCTTCGCGCGCTCGCTCCTTTTCCACTGCTTCTGGAAATAGTGCTACGAAGTTGTGTTTTTACCATCGTAAATTCCAGGAAAACGCACATAAATGCGTGCCCCCTTGTGATTTTTCAAAATATCAAGTGGTCAAGGAATAGCGGCGAGTAATTCCTTGCCTTCCAATCAATCTCGCCGTATGTTTATCATGGATAAGAATTCGGGTCAATCATTATTGATTGATTCCGGTAGTGATGCATCTCTAATAATGGCAACCAAAAAGAAAAACAAAACCCTGTAATTCAAACGTTTCGTGCTTCCAGTGGCACGTTAATTAACGTTTATGGACGTAAAAATTTAACACTTAATTTATGTTTAAGGAGATAATTTTCTTTTTATATTTGTGATGTTTCATGTTCAATAATTGGAGCAGATTTTCTATATAATTTTAATTTCACAAAAGGTCCTCCATTTGTAGCTAAACCGAGACAGCTAACGCCGGATCGTCTTAAAAGTGCCAAGCATGAATTTCAATGCATGATAGAATTAGGTCATATGAGACCATCCAAAAGCCAATATGCTTCACCTTTGCTTATGGTACCCAAAAAAGGCACTGTTCAATAGAGACCTGTCGGGGATTATCGTGCTCTTAATACACAAACAATAAAAGATGAATATCCAATCCCTCATATAACTGATTTCACAGCTGATTTACATTGTAAACGGGTGTATAGCCATATTGATCTTGTCAAAGCGTTTCATCAAATTCCAATTAATCCGCAGATGTGCACAAAACTGCTATCTGCACACCATTCGGCTTGTACGAAAGTTTACGAATGCAATACGGTCTAATCAATGCATCGTCAACTTTTCAACGCTTTATTGATGAGGTCATTAGGGACTTACCATTCGTTTACGCATTTATTGATCATTTATTAGTTGCATCAGATAACGAGACAGAACATTTGCATCATTTAGACTTATTATTTGAAAAATTAGATGAATATGGACTTTGCATAAATACGCAAGAATGTCAGTATGGTGTATCCACTCTTGAATTCTTAGGATATAAATTGTCCAGTGCTGGTATCGAACCGCTACCTGATAGAGTAAAATGTATTCTTGATTTTACCCAACCACAAACATTAACCCAATTGCGTTGCTATTTAGGACTATTTAGTTTCCATTGCAGATGTGTTCCCAAAGCTGCTGATATTCTTGCACTTTTAAATAAATTTTTAGAGGGTCACAAAAACATCCTCGTTCCAAAGCTACCGATACGGAGCATTTAAAATGGAATGACGATGCAAATAAATCATTCATTGCTTTAAAACCAGCTTTGGCTAAACCTTTCTTAGACACCCTATTCCAGATGCACAATTAAGTTTATGGGTAGATGCATCGAGTGTAGCTGTTGTCGGATCCCTTATGCAATTATCAGAAAAACAGTGGGAACCTATATCTTTTAATTCAACGAAATTGAGCAAATCTCAAATTAATTGGTCTACATATGATCGTGAGTTATTGGCTATTTATTCAGCTATAAAGAAATTTAAGCATATCCTTGAAGGCAGAGTGTGTTCCATCTATACAGATCAAAAACCTCTAATATATGCCTTCAAACAGAAAGCCGATAATTGTTCGCCTCGGCAATTGATTTTATTCGCAATTGATATTATTTATTTTATTTTATCTTGATTTTATTAGCCAATACTCAACCGATATACGTTTTATCAAAGGCTAACGCAATGTAGTTGCTGATGCCCTGTCTGGAATCGAGATAAACACAATTTCTTGTAAACCACTAAATTATCAAAAATTAGCGGATGAACAACTCAAGGATTTAGAACTACAAAATATTCTTTCGCAATCAACACCAATTTTAAAGTTAGAAAAACACTGTTTTCCCTTTGAAAATACTAATCTTTACTGTAATCTAGACACAGGCATTCCTAGACCATTTATTCCTGAATCATATCGCGATATTATATTTAACCATATATACATAACCTTTCTCATCCTGGCATTTCTGTAACAACTAAAATGATTTCAAAAAGATTTGTTTGGACTAATATGATTAAATTTATAAAAAAACTCAGTAAACTCTTGCCAGAATTGTCAACGTGCTAAAATTCACAAACACACTAAATCTCCAATAGGTACTTTTGCCGTTCCAGATGCTCGATTTGCTCATATTCATCTCGATTTTATAGGTCCACTCCCAATTTCTGATAATTTTCAATATTGCATGACCATAACCGATCGTTTCACTACATGGCCCGAAGTCATACCAACAAAGGATATGACAGCCAAAACAACATGTCAATGGGTGAATAACTCGGTTTGGCTGCCCATTAACAATCACAACTGATCAAGGTCGGAATTTTGAATCAAATTTATTTCGCGAACTTACAGACATGATAGCTGCACATAGGATTCATAGTACAAGCTATCATCCAATGTCAAATGGCATAATAGAGAGATTCTATAGGCATTTAAAAAGTGCTATCATGGCCCACAATACTCCTAGGTGGACAGAAATATTACCTGTCGTCCTACTGGGCATACGTTCAGCTATTAAAGCTGATATTAATGCATCGTCGGCTGAAATGGAGTACGGCACTACTCTTTGCTTGCCATCTGACATTTTTAATTGTGCAAATGATTTGTCATCACCAACAGAAAATTATGTTACACAACTTAAACACACAATGAATAGCTTAAGTCCTGTTTCACCTCAGTATCATGGCAAACAATCACTTTATATTCATCAGTCCTTACAAACTTGTTCGCTTGTTTACTTAAGAATTGATGCTGTCAAACCACCTTTAACACCACCATACACCGGACCTCATCTGTTGATAGAAAGGTCTGATATGACATTTGTAATTGAATTTAATATGGAAAAGACAACGGTTTCTATAGACAGGCTTAAACCTGCATTCCAAATGTAGTTCAACAAAATTCCACACCATTAGGGATTACTCAGTTGTCAAAAACACAAGAGCAACAACCTACTCTCACCAGATCTGGTCGGCATGTACGGTTTCCCAAACATTCAACTGATGAGTATGTCATTTAAAAATCTTTCCTATTGTACATATATATAATCCTTCAGGAATCTTTATGAAAACATTTATGCATTTATCTTACCCTTTTATATTTCATTTGTATATATTTATACATGTATTTTCATTAATCAAAATGTCATAAAACTTAAAACATGTTATATATAGCATATTAATTGTATAAATGAAAATTTTTTAATTTTTTGTATCGTGATTGAGTCACTGGGGGTATACTCTGTAGCGATTCCCTTTGGGAAATCTATTTTTTGATCAAACCCCCAAATTGTGCCTCTTCAACCTACCCTGAGAGGCCGGGATGCGATATTCCACTTTGACTAACTCTGGGGCACTGTTTGGCGTACGAATTCTAATCACGCTAAATCAATGAATCTCACGCTTTCTCGAATCGTACGAGATTAAACTTCAACCGCTACTTTAGTTTCTTTTATACAATAGGGGTGGCCCTGGACATCAAGGGTGCTTTTAACAACGCGAGATGGGGTATACTCAGGGAGAGACTTAACAACCTGGATCTTCCAATCAACATACTCAAGATTCTTTTCAGTTTTTTAAAAGACAGATGTGTTTTATATGAAAACAGTGCTGGTCACATTTTAACTCGAAGACCTTTTAACGTTGGTGTTCCGCAGCGTTCTTCCCTCGGGCCCATTTTATGGATTGATCAAACTTTTAATATTTTTAACGAGGAATATTTTAACCGTTTTAATAATTTTCATTCTACTGATATTAAACTTATCATTTTCGCTGATGACATGTTTTTACTTTTGAGGCGTACCATCTTGTATCATTTTGACTCTGTGGCTACACAAATTCTCGGCACGATCTTGACCTGGGCTGAAACCCAGCATCTCAACTTTAGCGAGGAAAAAACCAAATTAATCACTTTTCCGAAATCTAACAAAAAAATTGCTAGACTCTCTTGTGTCAAGATGGATCTTCCGGATAACGCTAATATAAAGAATGCGAAAACACTAAAGTATCTAGGTGTTATCTTGGATCCACAACTCTCCTGGATTCCCCACCTTGACGAAGTTAAGGATCGTGTACAAATGTTCAATCACAAATTAAAGAGGATTGCTAGAGTCACCTGGGGTCTCAACCATCATGTTCTAAAAAAGATCTACCTCCAGGCAACCGAGAGAATCATCACCTATGCGGCTTGTGTCTGGTTTAGAAACACAGTCAAAATAAGAGAAAAACTAAAATCAATTCAAAGAATTCCGCTTATTACCATTACCAAATCTTATAGGACTGTCAGTACTGATGCACTTCAATACTGGCCGGGGTAAAACCAATCTACTATAAAATCATTGACGAGATCTACATTAAAAGAAATATCTGGAAATGGAGGATAGAAGACATCAATTGGCTTGAAAATCATATGTACTTTCCTGATCACCTCTTACTACCTCCCAAACTGGTTCATCCCTCGAACTCTCTCGCGTTGCCCTGGGGGAAATTTCTTCCAACTAACCATGGCATTGAAATCTTCACAGACGGGTCGAGAATTCAAACTGAGAACAATGGTAGACTTATAAATAAAACTGCATATGGTGTTGTAATGAAGATAAATGGCAATACCATCTCGGCGCGTTTAAATAACAACTGCGGTATTTATCTGGCTGAGCTCCTTGCGATACAGTCAGCGCTCCAATGGCTTAAAAATCAGGGTTCTCCAATAGCAAACATTTACACAGATTCCCTTTCTTCACTCATGAGCCTGGAGGACCCACGTAAACACCTCAAACTTATATAAGACACCAAAGCCATGTGGAGTAGTAACTATAATATAAATTGGATTAAAGCACACTCAGGCATTGAAGGGAATGAAGAGGCCGACTGGGTTGCTAAGGAAGCCACTAAGCTTGGCCAGATTGATTTTGAGATCCCAGGTGGAAAATGTGAAATTAAATCTTACATTAAGAACATCACTTTTAACCGCTGGAGAGATGACTGGAGGTCTAGTGACAAGGGAAGACAAACCTATAAATTTTTTAAAGACCCTAGCATAAAGCGCCTGCAGGCCAATTTTTACTTAAACCAGCTCCTTACTGGCCACGGAGTGTTCGGGACCTATCAACAAAAATATTTCAGAAAATCAGCTTCATGCAATTACTGTGGAGTGAGACAGGACATTAAACATTTAATTAAGCACTGTCCAAGATTCCGGGCACTTCGTGGAACCCACATGAATAACTGCGAAGAGGAAGATCAATTCTTCGCTATATTGACCTGCAGGAAAATTGTGACTCAAATTATTAAACAAACCCTCGAAGACATTTTAGCCCCAGATCAACTGACCCCAGTCATGAACCAACAATAGTGCATGTCATCGTTTATTTTTACTAATCAACTTTTAGCCTTATATTTTGAAATTTTATCTACTTTTGATTTTAGACTTCATCGACTTATAGTCAGACTTTTACTTTAGACACTTACACTTAGGACTTTTAGCTTTCATTGATTTTAGTTTTGAGATTTTTTATCTCTTGTTTCCTACTATTATAATCATTTAATTCTCGACATTTACACCGGCACCATTGGATTCCATAGTCTTTAAAACATGTTTTTAAATTGTCAAGTGTTATAGTTTATCCATTTTTAACTGATCACCACCACTGTCATTTGGCAAAATTTTATTGTAATTTTAGTTTTTAGAGAAATGTTTATTGTAATAATTTTACTTTTATCTCCGTATACCCCCCTGGGGTGGGTCGGAGTTCAACCTATATTATACGAGTGCAAGTAGTGTTTGTTTATATAATGATCGGTGGAACTCGCTTGCACAAAAATTTGTTAATTTAAATGAACAATAAAATTACTTTGGATATATAAATTAGTTTTTTCGTACGTTTTAGTTTCACGATAATTTTTTCATATAACGCAACTTCTTTTTTAGTTCAAGTAACGTGAAAATGGTGAAGTAATTAATTATACAACTATATGTTTGTATTTACATGGCGCAACACAATTTCATTATATTGACAAACAAACATTTCTACCATTCACGATTTCATTTATAGAATCATATTTCCACTTAAAAAAAAAATGTTGAAAATTTATTTATAAATTAGCTACAAGGATAATTAATTTCATTAAGTTTAGAACTAAACAACAATTGCCATACATTTTATAGAACTTATGGTTAATATATATATCTCAATCAGTTGAAAATAATTCTTGGTTTCTTCTTTGCAATTTGACTTAGATGAATTTTTTTTTAAAGACTTGCCTGATATAATATGTTGGTTCTCATGTGAATAACGATGTTTGAAAATTTCACAAAAATAGTACTGACTTCTAAAAATTATTGTTCTTTTAAATAGATTTAGTTTAGAAAAAGTATTAGTAAGCATAATATTTGGCAGTTTCTTGTAAATTTCAGAAATAAGACCTGAGAATTGATACAAAAATTTTATGTATGCCAATTATTAAAATATTTACATTAATATAGTTGTATTAATTTTAAAAAAGTAATTAAAATCCAAATGAAAAAAATTTTCTTAAAAAGTTAAATGGAATCAAATTTACTGTAATGGTAAATAAGGATAAACTAATGCATTTAGTAACAATTTTAATTTAATTTAAAACTCAAGGCAGAAAAATAATGCATTATTTTGCCATGATTACGTTCAGTTTTGTAAATTTTGCTTAGTCTTTATTTTCATTTCATCCAACTCATTTTACCATCAAGAAACAATGGTTCTCTTCAAAAAGAAAGCCAAATTCTTAGAATGCATCGTTCCAATATGCAATTATCAACATTTCATCCCAGTATAAAGTTAAAATCCTGTAAACAGTCACTAAACATTTCTGTCTAAGTAAATTTGCTTACAAACTGATATTTTCTGTTTTGTGCAGTATGATTCTCCTTATATTAACCTACAATGTTCGAACTTGATCAGTCACATTTATTAAATCTTTATGTGAAAAATAAAATATTGTAATTATACACTAATTAGGGTGATATCAGATTTAATTTTGTTTTTAGAGTTAAAAATTTGAAACAAAACTTGATTATATGGTGTAGCATTTAGACAACAACTAAATGTTGAGAGAAATACTAAGTATGCTGCATTTTAATGAGTACATATTAATTTAATGATTACTTACTAAAATTTAAATAAAATAACAATTCTTTTCTTTCATGCACATGCATTTCTTTAGAAGTGCTTTTTTAATTTTTTTTCTTCATGAATTTAGATTATCTTGAATTTTTAATTATAAAACACTCTTGAAATCATTTGTCTTTGATTATGTTCAGGGAAACTACAATTTAAAAAAATTTATGAAGTGAAAAAGATATGGTAAATTTCAATTAATAGTAATAATGCTAAAATTATTTTATATCTGGCTTATTTGCCTAAAAAACAAAATATATTCGATTTGGTCGAACATAAATATACATTACGATATGAATTGATATATTTTGAGCAGCAAAACCGACGGGTTGTATTTATGCATAATAAATTTTAAGCGTTTATTATTAAATATAAAAGCATATTAAATCAATTAAATTTTAGAAATAGATATAAAATTGATAACCATCCGATTTCTTTTTCAGAATGTTATAATAAATATTTATATATTATTGTGGGAAAAAATGTGCAGAAATGGAAAAAGAAATATGGTAAAAAGTTGTTTCTAAGAGATAATTGAATAAATATATTGAATAATATTACTAATATTGAATAAAAATATATTGAAAAACATTTTCACAAATAAAATCAAGCAACTCAATAAGAAAAAAATATATTTTATTATAAATCAATAATAAACATATATTATATAACACAATAAAGAGCACAATGTATGGTCAGAGCAGAATTTTTTTTTTATTTTGCTGATTTTTATTTTTGATAGATTACACTTTATATATACAGTTTATCAAACGTACTATCGACATTAAAAAAAAAATTTTTTTTTTTTAGAAATTTGATTTAAAATATACAATATTAAATATATAATATTTATTTATCAGCATATATTTAATATTGTATTAAAATATTCTTTAGAAAATAGTTAAAAACATTTATGCATAAAATTAAGCAAAATCAAAAATTTACAAAAAAACAAGCACAGGTATGGTAGATGTAAATAGAAATTTCGAATTATTTGAAAATAAGCAGATGAAAAGAATAAATAGGTAATTTTACAACATTTACATAGCTGAACTGTAGTAAAAACTGGTGCAAAAAATAAATAGTAAATCATTAAAACATCAGCAGTTACGTCTACTGATACATTTCAGCATTTTGCATCAGTAGAAGAAAAGCAAGAATTACTGGGAACAATTTAAGTTATTGCTAAATCGGGTTAAAAATTAAAAATCAGGCAAAAGGACCAAAATTTAAATTTTGGTTTTTTATATGAATAAATTATCTTAGTCTCTTATTGATACATGTAAATCACAAAAAAAAAAGTTATTTAAGACCACTGAATTTTGAGGAAGCAATGTGTTTCAACAACAAAAATTAATAAGTAAAATCAATGATTTCAGTCAAATAAAAAGAATTAAAAGTTGCTAATGATTTGCTCCATGCTTTTTAGCATGTCTAATATTTTTTTGAATGCTCTCAGAAAGAGTCTGTCTTTTGATTCTAATGGGCCTGCCTTGCTGAATACGGCTGCTCGTTCTTGAGGCCCCAAAACGTCTTCTTGTAATTGAGGTTGGCTGCACTTTAATTTTTTTAACTCTGATGCTCTTATGCGCTAGCAAAGAATACGCCATTATTGTTAGTGCCATACCAACATCAGACTTCGGAGTATCTCTGAAACATTTGGACAATTTTTTTACCGTTAACTTACTTATGTCCTGATCTAGCAATAATTTAAATTGTTCCAGTAATTCTTGTTTTTTTTCTACTGATGCAAAATGTTGAAATGTATCAGTAGAGGTAACTGGTGATGTTTGAAGTTCACTTATGTTGTGAATTTCATTTTCAATTACTTTACAATTATCTTTTATATTGACATAGTAACTGGGAGGAGGACATTTTCCCCCCCAAAGCTAAACCATGCCTCTCTGATGAATTTAAAATCAAGGATGTAGGAATAGATGTCCCGAGTTTTTTCTGCATGTTAGAACTCATGCTTACAAAAAGCGCCAGTTCTACCACTAATGCAGCTACACATTCCTATTTCTGTGTTTACTTCATATTTTGTATTATTATCTGTGGCACTTGGTACCACAAGCACATTCTCGGTTATTTCCTTGCACTGTTCAAAAGGAATGCCGATGTTCTTCACAAATTTTGAATAGAGCATAGTCCTTCCATTGGCAAACTGTAAAAGTTTCAGCATTAGGTAGTTTTCCCACACAGAAACAATGAAATCTACAAGAGCTACGCTGTTGTTATTGTTGTTGACTTATTCCTCTTGGTCAGCCGCAGACTAGACCAAGTCAATGAGCTCGAAAGTCTTCAGGAAATCAAAAATAAGCAAGGGGCCAGAGTAGAGATCTTTCTTCTCCAGGGCAAGACAGTGTAAAATGTGATCGGGAGAAGCCTGTGCAGAGTTACACCCCGTGCACGTTGAATAGGTCTTTCGCCCAAGCTCAAAAGAGAGACACCTGATGTGTCCACTTATGAGCCTACTTATAGTGGACTGTATGGCTCTATCAGCCGCCATGGTAAGTGCCCCACCAGGAGTTCGTCCATTGTACCAAGAGTGGGCCGGAGAGTTATTCCATAGTTGTTGGTTAGTGGTTCTGATCTTGGAGCAAATCTCAGGGAAGGTCAAAGGTCGACTTGAAACTGTGCTACCAGAAGCTGCCTGCTTGGCCAAAAGATTAGCATTTTCATTACCAAAAAGGCCTATGTGAGAGGGAATCCATTGAATGAAGATTTCACGCTGTTATATGCTTTACTGCGATGAAGTACAACATCTTTTAAAATTCTAATTGATGCCTCTGAAAAGTTATTTGTGTGGTGCCCTCTGATTAAAAAATTTTGTCAATCCACTAAGGTCCACTCTGCTCTTCGTTGAAAATTTTTTTCAAACAGACTATTATGTTCTGGGTGGAGTGAAGTGGCCTTGATCAACTCTTGGCAAGCAAGTTGAAGATCTTCTTCAGAATTAGCATGCATGACCTGAGATTGTTATAAAAGAAAATTTTAAATGAAATTAGATTATCTGAGTGGCAACAGATTAAGTATCTTGTAATAGAAAACTTTTTTAAACAAAATATTGCAAACAATGTATCAATTTCAACTAACAAAAATTAATTATGACCTTTGTGAAAATAGTATGGACATAGTATACATAAGAACCCCAATAAAGACACAAAGGATAAAATTAAAGTCAGAAACTGTGTATGAGCTGCAAATATATATAACTTATAAATGATAAAATGAATTAAAAATATGGAGAAAACTGGGAAAAACATGCAAAGATTTTTAATAAAGAAAAGAAAAAAAATAATTAAGAAGCCTATATTAAAAATATGATTTCAAATTATCTAAATCCTAAAAAATGATATCCGATTAATGTGAAAAGAGTTCAATATTTTTCAAATAAAATAATTTGCTCACTACAAAAAATATCTAAAATGATTTATTTAATATTTTTTTAAAACATTTTATTCCCACCGCTTGAAATAACTTCATGAAAAAAGGCTTCAATTTTAAATCTATAGTTTTGCAAGTGCAACCATCTCCATTCTGCCTGGGCAACATGAAAATGACAAAGAATTTGCACAGATGATGGAAAGACTTCTTCCAAAGCTTTTTTTTCTGATTTCGAATCATCTGTCATAAAAACCATAGGTACCTAAATATTGGAGGAATAAAAACAGTTATGATTATTTCACATGTACAGATTGTTTACAAAATTACTGACATATTTTAATCATCTATAATAAAAGTAAGACTTGAGAAAATGATGATCCATTTGCTTCATTTATTGTTATTAAAAAAGTGATTTTTTTTCCTCCAAAAATACATTGTGTTCAAACGATATAGTTTCAAATCTTGCCGCTAGATGACAATTGTAGTTGAAATATACATAACAAGACTTTAAATTTAACTTACTTTTGTAATAATACAAGGTTGCTACTCTAAGAAACAAAGAAAATTCCTCGACTTTTCCAGACATATTTTTAAAATATTCCAGTCTAATATCGCAGTATGTATCGACTGTGCCATAGTCAAAATATACAGTGAATCGCAAAAAATTTATACTTTTATGGTATATTAAAACTTTATATGGTAAATTTGATCTCAATAAGAAATTATAACACCAAGATACAAAAAAATAATAATTAAAACGAATGAAAGAAAATTAAGCGATTTCGTATTCTGAATCCGAAAGTAATACGTGTATATCATTATCCACTATTTCCATGTCATAAAGTACTTCGGCAAGACGACTACAAGTGAATTCAATATCGGCATTCGAAGTAGAATTTCAAGTGTCCTTTAGTTGGCTAATGAAGCGAGTAATATTAGCTCGAATTGTTCTACGTTTGCGTTTCAATAGCGCCATTTTATCGGCCGAATCATTTTGCGTTGAAGTCATTCTGGTTAAGTGGAAAGGAAATAAAATGAAGTTACGTAAATAGATTCTCACATCTTTAAACGCAGGAACGTAAATTTTTTTTTCTCAAATCCTGGTTCGTAGAAATGTTGAGTATTTCGGCACCAAATGTTGTTTCGCGTAAAAGTAATTAAATCACTAGTTCAGTATATTTAGAAAAGAACACCATCAATCTTTATTTACAAAAACGACTACTATATAAAAGGTGTTGCCATGCAAAGGCAACTAAACTATTTCATTTAATCTCGTACCGGCGTGCAACACTATTGGATCAAAAACTTTCTGAGTTATGGACAAAACTTTTCTTTTGGTTACCGGTTCATTTAAATCGTAGTTCTTGTTTACTTTGCAAATTAAACTATCTTCTTCTAAATCCCAAATTAGTCCTAACACTGGTATCTTCTCAGATTCGTTTTGTTCTGTGATGGAATTTGGTACGTTAGACTTCCAACACCTCAAATTAAAATGTGCGGATGCTAAAATTGATTTTGTTTCTTATTTGAACTTTTCAGCCTCGTTCACATCGTTTAGACTTGTTAAGGAATTGTCGATGTAGAAAGATGATCTTAATAATTCCGCAATTTGATTGAAATGTTCTGGCACATTGTTCAAGTGATGTTTTAGCGTAGGGGCTTGATGTAAGGCCAAACACAACGCGATGCCGATAAACCCTAATATTTCTTTCACTATCATACCACAAAAATCTCAAAAAATCGCGATCATTTTCTCTAACATTAATCTGAAGAAATGCTTTCTCGATATCCGACAAAATTCCTATTCGATATTTCCGAAAACGGTTCACTATACTGGGTATAATTTCGATTAGGTTTCGTCCTTTAGTCAAACAATCATTAAGTGATGGTTTGTTACTTGTGTGCGCTGACGCATTGAAAACCGGTCGGATCTTCGTAGTCTCACTGTTTTCTTTAAATACAGGTCTATGGGGTAAGTAATGTGTTCCCGAAATCTTATTGTCATTTACCAACTCAATAATATTTTCAGATTCCCAAAATTCAAAAATATTCTGATATTCGTCCCTATGATTTGTACTAATTAGCTTATTTTCTGTTTTAACGAGACATTTTTCGGCTATAAAACGGTTATTGTGCAAAATTTAACTATCTACTACCCAAGATAATGAAACTTCATATCTACCAGTTTTGTCTTTTCTAATCGTGTTCGCAAAATGCTTTTTGGTCTCTTCCTTTAATAAACTCTTAGTTTGATTTTCTTCTCGCGCAGAAATCGGAAACATTCAAAGACAACGATAAACTTGACAAAAAAGTTTCCATTTTCGTATCGTTATTATCAATTTTGCCCATTATTGTCCACCCTAGTTTTTTTTTACTGCTAATAGTCCTTTACTAAGATGTTTAATATCTCCGGTAAAGATTTTAAGAGAAAATGTAATTCTTTCGGATCTTTTTCACACAAACAAACATTGTCATAGATAAAAATATCACTAATTTAAATTCCAAAATTCTTCAATTCCCTAACACTATTAGCATCGTTTAATTTCGGTAATGGTATACAAATTTTCTCCTGATCCATTACATTTACATTTAAAGAAAAACTCTTATCAATATTACTTAATTCTATTCAATATCTCAATTAATTCAATTTTAACCTATGATGCATTACCATCTACTCATTATTTATTATCAACTTCATTACAAGCAACTGTTGTTCAAGTTCACATTAATGTACTCCTCACTATTTGTTCAATTTATCTACCTCCTAATACATCTGTTTCTCAAACAGAACTAAATTCATTGATTGTACAATTACCGTCACCTTTTATTTTGCTCGGGGATTTTAATGGCCATAGTGAATTGTGGGATAGCTCCGTCTCCAATGATCGGGGACGTAAAATAGAGCAGCTTATACAGGACCATAATCTATGTTTGTTAAACCAAGGCGAAGAGACTTATTTTCATATGCCGACTCATACCTTTCACTCCATCGATTTAACATTATGCTCACCAGCTCTCTTGCCCTTCATAAACTTTTCTATAAGTAATGATCTTCACAATAGTGATCATTTTCCACTCATAATTTCATATTCTATTAATGTCCCTATGAGTCCAAAACGATCAGTTTTCATACATCATCGCGCTAATTGGCACTTATTTACTCAACTTGCTCAGATTACTGATGCTATGGTAACAGGTAACAACGTAAATGACGCAGTGAATGCTGTAACTTCTGTAATCATAAAGGCTGCAGAAGAGAGTATTCCAAAGTCTTCAACTATTCCTCCTCGCCATCGTAAGCCTTGGTGGAATTCAGAGTGTTCCAACGCTTACAAAGAACAGAAACGACTTTGGAGCCTCTTCCGTCGTTCCCCTTCCACATCAAATCTTGTAGCATTTAAACGAGCTAAAGCGTTTGCTCGTAAGGTCCGACGCAGTAGCCAAAGAGAATCCTGGAAGCGCTATGTCTCATCTATATCATCAATAACATCTCCCAAACAAGTTTGGTCAAGAGTAAAAAAAGGCAAACGGCATATACCGCGAATTTCATTTTCCTATATTAGAAAAGAACGATACTGTCTACTCTGCTCCCATTGATGTATGTAACGTGCTTGGTGAGACATTTGCCGATGTCTCTAGTGCAGAGAGTTACAGCCCGGTTTTCCAAAACCATAAACGCAACGCTGAACGTCATAATATCAATTTTCACACTCGTCGATCATCTTCATACAATTGCAATTTTACATTTCTAGAACTACGAAAGGCCTTATCAACAGCTGCGTACACAAGCCCTAGTCTCGATGGGATAACTTACCACATGCTCCGCCATTTGGATATTTCGTCTTTGGGTAACGTTTTGGTTCTATTTAATAGAATATGGACGGAACAGATTTATCCATCATGTTGGCGTGAGGCAACCATTATCCCCATATTAAAACCAGGCAAGGATCCTAAGGACCCGGAAAGCTATCGCCCTATAGCTTTAACAAGCTGTCTGGGAAAGACCTTTGAGCGCATGGTTAATACCCGCTTAGTATATTTCCTAGAAAAGAACCATCATACCTGTGTTCCAGAGTGGTTTTCGAAAAGGAAGGTCTACTACTGATAACCTTATTGCTTTAGAGTCACGAATTCGTAACGCCTTTGTCCGACGTAACCATTTTGTCTCTATCTTCTTTGATATTGAGAAGGCTTACGATCGGACAAGGCGATACGGAATTTTGAAGGCACTTTACGACATGGGACTTCGTGGAAACTTACCCATCTTCCTCAAAAACTTTCTGATGAAACGGTATTTTAGGGTTAAATTAGGTTCTACGTTTTCAGACCTCTTCATTCAGGTCGAAGGTGTTCCTCAAGGCAGTGTTATAAGTGTCATACTTTTTATTACTCATGTTTCACTCATTTTGAACATACTACCACCTCATGTATTTGGCTCACTTTATGTTGACGATCTAAATGTTTCATGTTCTGGCTCTGATATGCGCGTTATTGAGCGTCAACTTCAGCTGGCCGTCAATAAGGTTTTAAAATGGTGTGAAGAAAATGGTCACACACTTTCACCCACAAAAAGCTCTTGCATACATTTTTGTCGATTGCGCAGATTACACAATGATCCTGTTATTTCTATTCATAACGTTAATATACCTATTGTGTCGGAAGCAAAATATTTAGGCGTAATTTTTGACAGCAAACTTACTTTTCTGCCCCATATTCGTTATCTTAGAAAACGCAGTGAAAAAACTTTAAATGTACTACGTGTTCTCTCAAATACTTTCTGGGGGGCGGATCGCATCGTCCTAATCAGAATCTACAAAGCGTTGATATTATCACGCATTGATTACGCTTGCGCAGTCTACGGCACTGCAACTGCGTCAAATTTGAAGCTGTTAGATGCAGTGCATCATACTGCAATGCGAATCTGTAGCAGCGCATTTCGAACGTCCCCAGTCGAAAGTTTATATGGTATATGTAATCTATCACCTCTCTATTTTCGACGTATGCAGCTCTGTCTTACATTTTACTTTCGTGCTATGTCATCTAATTCCCATCCTCTTCGACATGAGGTTATTCCACTAAGCTTACGACGTTTATACGATGCGAGACCCTCATACATACCCCCTTTTAATGCTCGTATGCGTTCAGTCATTCAATTTTTGCGAATCACCATCTCAATCAGCCGATCACTTTCTTAACAAACCTTGGGTTATTCCGTCGTATCACTTTTATTCTCCATTTGCTTCATACAGAAAATCCAGTATAGCTCCTAGCGTGTATATTCAGCTATTCATCTCTCATCGTCATGAGTATTCTCAGTATGTTTCTGTTTTTACGGATGGGTCAAAATCTCCAGGGCATGCTGGATGTGGAATCATTATAGCTGATCGGACATACAGTTATATCATACCTGCCATATGTTCTGTATTTACTGCTGAAGCTGTGGCCATTCTCATAGCTCTGCGACTTATTTCATCACTGACCGCACGAAAGTTTTGCATTTATTCTGACAGCCTAAGTGTTTTACGTCAGCTAAAAAATCATGTAAACAACGACGCTCATCCTATTTTATGTATCGTTAAACATCTGTTAGTTAGTCTTCATAAAAATGGTTTTAATATTTTGTTTTGTTGGATTCCCAGCCATGTTGGTATTTCAGGTAATGACATGGCTGATTCTGCGGCCCGATCTGCTACGACTCCATTAACACTCTCAGTCCCCATTTCTGACATGAAAAAATATATACGACATTTTACTATGTCTTTGTGGCAGCAGCATTGGGATTTACAAATTGAGAACAAATTGCATGCTATTAAATCCAGTTTAGAACCTTGGCCTGTGTTGCAATTGCGTGCAGTAGATGTCAAGCTCACCCGCCTACGCATAGGACATACTTGGCTGACTCATCTACATTTGCTGTTCGGAGAACCGCCTCCTCGATAACCTGTAACGTTTTACTTTCAATTCATCATATTTTAATCACTTGCCCGTGTTTTAACCAACATCGTCTTACCTTTTTTGGGAGCACTATTTTATGTATAAAAGACTTGTTAGATAAAAATCACCATCCTAACATCTTTGCATTTTTACGCGCTATTGGAATTTTAAATTGTATATAATTGTTTTATACCTTTTACCATTTTAGTAAATTGACCATGAAATTTTATTGATTTTAATGTATGTAACTTTATAACATTGTTTTAGAATTTTCACCATCTTATCTGATTTTATACATGTGCTTTACTTTACCTTTTAATCTGTTTTTTAAAACCGTGTGTTTGGCGCAGTATGTTCTTTTCTGGACCTTGTGCCACTAAACCCTACATTCAATTCAATTGCTCAGATAAATAATACAATGGTTACTGATGTCGATATAAATACTGCTGTTAATACTGTGACCTCTGTTATTATCCGTGCTGCAGAAGATAGTATCCCAAAGACGTCTAGCTATATTCCCCGTCTACGTAAGCCTTGGTGGAATTCTGAATGCTCCTCGGCTTACAAGGAGAAAAAACGACTGTGGAACATCTTCCGTCGAACCCCTTCTACGACAAACCTTTTGGCTTTTGAAAAGGGCAAGGCGTTTGCTCGCAAGGTCCGACGCATAAGTCAAAAAGAGTCTTGGAAGTGGTACGTCACATCTATATCATCTAAGACATCTCCCAGACAAGTCTGGTCGAGAGTCAAAAAAGCAAATGGCATATACCGTGAATTTCATATCCCGATATTTGAAAACAACGGTAATGCATACATATTCTTCTCCGATCGATGTATGCAATATGCTTGGTGAGACATTTGCTTCTATCTCTAATCCAGATAGCTACAGTTCAGTTTTCCAAAACCACAAGCGCAGAGCCGAACGCCATGCCATTAATTTTAACACTCGCATATCATCTTCATATAATGTTGATTTTACTTTTCTAGAGTTACAACGCGCATTATCATCAGCTTCAAATACAAGTCCTGGTCTTGATGGTATTACATATCGCATGCTCCGTCATTTAGATACTGCGTCCTTGTTCTCTTTAATAGAATCTGGACGGAACAGACGTACCCTACTAAATGGCGTGAGGCTATTGTGATTCCCATTTTAAAACCAGACAAGGATCCCAAAGATCCAGTAAACTATCGTCCCGTAGCTTTAACCAGCTGTTTAGGGAAAACATTTGAGCGCATGATTAACGCACGCCTTGTATATTACCTAGAAAAAAAGCGTCTAATACCTAATTTTCAAAGTGGCTTTCGTAGAGAAAGATCAACAATTGATAATATTATCGAACTAGAGTCTCGAATTCGAAATGCTTTTGTCCGGCAGAATCATCTAATCTCTATCTTCTTTGATATCGAGAAAGCATATGATCGAACCTGTCGATATGGAATTCTGAAAGCACTGTTTGACTTGGGTCTTCGTGGTCATTTGCCGATTTTTATAAAAAATTTCCTATTTAGACGCTATTTTCGTGTTAAACTTGGATCTACCTTTTCTGACCTTTACATCCGGGCAGAAGGCGTCCCACAAGGCAGCGTCTTAAGCGTCACATTATTCATCATTTATATTTCTCTAGTTTTAAACATATTGCAACCTGCTGTCTATGGCTCTCTTTATGTTGATGATCTACACATTTCTTGCTCCGGATCAGACATGAGAGTATCGAGCGGCAACTGCAATTAACAGTGAACAAGATTTTAGACTGGTGTGATCACAATGGCCATACCCTTTCACCTTCTAAAAGTTCATGCATCCATTTCTGTCGGAAACGTACCCTGCATAATGATCCCGTCATCTCCATTCATAACATTGCTATCCCTGTTGTACCTCACACAAAATTTTTAGGCGTCATTTTCGATTCTAAGTTAACCTTTTGTCCTCATATTGTGCAATTGCGCAAGAGATGTGAACAGAAACTGAATATGTTGCGTGTTCTGTCGAATACGTTCTGGGGAGCGGATCGTCTAGCACTCTTACGTATTTATCAAGCCCTGATACTATCGAGACTGGATTATGCTTGCGCTGTCTATGGTACTGCAACCACTACTAACCTACGAGCCCTTGGCACAGTACATCATACTGCTTTACGCATATGTTCTGGAGCATTTCGTACTTCTCCAGTGGAAAGTTTATATGTAGTTTGCCAACAAATACCATTACATCTACGTCGCATGCAGCTGTCTCTTACTTATTATTTTAGTGTCATGTCCTCTAAATCGCATCCTTTAAAGCATGATGTTATTTCATCAAGCTTGGAGCGACTGTATATTGCTAGCCCATCACACATTCGCCCATTTCATGCTCGCACACGCTCACTTATCCAATCATTCGATATCTGTGAATTACCATCACAATCAGTGGATCACTTTCTCATACCTCCATGGACCATTTCACCCCACATCAATGTATTTCCCTTTTCAAGTCCTATAATAAAGCCAACGTTACATCCGGCGTTTTTCATACAATCTTCACTGCACACCGTCACCAATATTCTCAATACGATATACCGATTTTTAGAGACGGTTCAAAATCTGCTGGATATGTAGGCTGCGGTGTCATCATCGCTGATGATACATTTAGTTATAAAATCCCAGATATTTGCTCCGTCTTCACTGTTGAAGCTGTTGCTATCCTTATGGCACTGCGACTAATTTCCTCACACTCTACTCGGAAATATTGCCTATACCCTGACAGTATGAGCGTTTTAAGCCAACTAGAAAAGTTTCACTGTGATAGACATCCAATTTTATGTATCATTATTCATTTGTTAATAAGTCTTCAGAAGAACGGCTTTGATATTTTATTTTGCTGGGTACCAAGTCATGTTGGTATTCCAGGGAATGAACTAGCTGACTCAGCAGCACGATCTGCCACATCTGTCTTTTCATTGTCCATACCTTTCACCGATGTGAAGCTACACATCCGAACAACAATGGGACCTCAAAGTTTTTAATAAATTGCATAGCATTAAATCTGATTTAGACGGTTTACCAGTGCTGATGTAAAGCTCACCCGCCTCCGAATTGGTCACACCCGGTTAACACACCTCCATTTACTGTTTGGAGAGCCTTCTCCGGAATGCAGTAACGTTCCTCTCACAATTCATCATATTTTAATAACGTGTTCATGTTTTAATCAACATTGTTTAAAGTTTTTTGGGAGTTCTATTTTATGCATGCAAGATTTGTTGGATGGCATTCACCATCCTAACATTTTTGCATTTTTACGTGCCATTGGTATTTTTAACTGCATATAAAAGTTTTAACGCATCTACTGTTTTATACACTCTTAATGTCTGATCACCTATGTACATTTTACTTACTTCGCGTGTTTTATACTGTAATCATACTTTTTATCTGATTTTAATCATTCAATTTATCTTGTTTTATTCCCTTAGTACTGTTTTATCAGTTTTAATTGTGCTGCAATTAACATTTTGCATGCACTTAGACGTTTGAACTGTTTCACCATATTGTTTGGCGCAGCATGTCCTCATTTGAACCTTGTGCCACTAAACCCTACATTCTATCAATCAATCAATGTAGACTAGTGTTCGATTCATGTCACTGACATCATTTACGTATTGTCCAAGATCTAAAATATTTGACACCGTTTCAGATGCAGTTTCATTGCGTATTGTATCGCAATTGGGTGAATTGCTAACTGTAAATGAACTACGAGGTGGACTGTACATTTTCACAATTTCGTTTGGAAGGTAAATAACTTAAAAGCGATGTTTGTTTTACTCTTTTCATAACGAAGGCAAACGGTGAGTCAGGAACTTGTATATATCGTCCAAATGGACTTAGCCTGCCAGATTAAGAATAAAAACTTTTACTTTTTACAAGTATTACATGTTGTCTTAGATTTTGAAGTTATTTCTCATATATAATATCAACTACAGTTCAATGAAATTAAGTTAATAAACATCATACTTATCGTAACAGTTACATTTTTTTCAAAAGCTAATTATATGCCAAGTGTAAAAATAGTAAAACAAGATAGATGTTTATTTTACTAAGCATAGGTAATAAACTAATTGAGCATAAAACATATTTTGTTCTCGTACATAATTTTTTTAGGCAAATTAATTACAAAAAGTGAAATTTTAAAGTTTTATTTAATGAAATGTCTTCTTGGAGATATATTTAAATTAAGCAATTAAAAATTTTGCTAAATGTTAACATTAAATTTTAATATCACGATTGCTTTATCACGAATTTGATGCATTTTTATAAGAAGTGTAACAAAAATTTCATATTATTTTGAAAATAGCGAATTAAAGTAAGTCATATGACTTATGGCCTTATTTTGTATGGATTGAATGAAATACTAAAATTTCAGTTGTTTCGAGTGCAATGCAACACGTTTTTTATAAAATACAAACTTTTTTGAAAATGGTACTTTATAAAAATGCAACTAATGAATTCAATTTTAACTAAATCAAAAAAATTGGTTATTTATAAAAAAGTTTCTTCGAATTCATATTTGCATTGTATGATATGACATGATATCTCTTCTTTTAAAGTTCTGCATATGAAATCTACAAAATGTTGACTAATCATGGAAACATATTACGTCTATTATATCTAACTCTTAATGAAGTGTACATTGGAGAATTTTTAACTCTTTTTATTCATTAAAATATTTTATTCGTAATAATAGTCATCGCCATTGTAATGGACAAAAATAGAAGACATATGCACAAAAAATCTAGGAATTTGTCCTTAAAACTTATTTATTAGACAGTTAGTGGTTTTACTTTAAAATTTAATAAAAATTACATTTTTTAAATTAAAAACTATTCACATTAACTTTATTTTTACAATGCATCGAAAATAAATAAAACAAAACAAATATTTTTCTTAGCAATTTTGCTATTTCATTTTTTGTGGAATATCATTTTTTTCCCCAATGGCAGGCACTGAATTTAAATCTTTGCCTATGAAGATCCTAGAATTGTTGCTCATTTCGCGTTACCCAGTGGGCACCTGTGAACCAAAGTCACGGAGGCGAGCAACATTGCCCACGCCACACTGTCACAAACCCGTTTAAAGGGTCAGCCACATTCACACGTCAGAGGACAGCACAAAGAGAAAGAGAGAGAAACATCCATGCCCAGAGCGGGATTCGAACCCGCAGCCAATGGCTTCGCAGTCAGGCGCGCTAACCGCTCGGCCACCTGGAATATCATTTATTATCTCATTAAACGATTTTGTTATAGTTATAATATACCCATACATTGGTTTGACAAGGTTGAAACTCTTTAAGAACAAATGTTTTTGAGATACAAGAAATGTCATGATTGGCTTATGAGCATGTTATTTAAAATGAAATTAGAAGCATTAAGAAATTTTATTTCTATATGATTTCTACAAATTGCTATTGGATGCGAGCCAAATTTCAATAATTATTTTATCGAAACGAGCCGCATTTAAAACTCTTGTCAAATCAATGTAATGGTAACATTCCTGTTCAAAAAATACTTGAAATACCCACAAAAATATATCGTGAAATCAACCACATACCTGATTAAATACTCTTAAGTATGGATGAGTTCAAATTCGTAGGTCAAAATGATCACCACCAGGGACCGATCTAGTAATTTGGGGACTGTAGGCACTAGACTATCGGGGGCCCCGATGAATCTGATCTTAAATTAATTAAAAACCCTCTTTTAAAAAGTTGATCTTAAATATATATAAGTAAGAAGAGATATATAAGTGAATAATTGTAATTTCAAAATAGGCAGATATTAATTATCTATATGTATATCCATATAAAATAAAACAGTTAAATTTTAATTTAATTCATACAAATAGAGTATAAAAAGTTCAAAATGTGACCATAAACAAATAAATTTAATACATAATTTTAACAGTAAAAAAGTCACGATAGAAATTATATTTCATTAAAAAAGAATCAGCATTTCCAGGAAGCTAAATAGAAAACTTGATTTTTAGAGTAAAAAGTTACCAAAAATTTGGAAACCAATATGAAATATATTTATATAAATTGTTAATTAAAAAATATGCAATATTTTATAAGTAGTGTTACTAAAGGTAAATTATAGAACTGTCCAATCAATAATAAACAGTCAAAAATTATATTGTACCACTTATTACATAAGTTTTTTTCCTGATTTACTGTTGAAATCGTTTAAGATATCTTATAGACGTTAAGATATCTTTTAGACTTTCTGTCAAATCACACTCCATTGACATTAGTGCTAAGTTACATAGTCTGCGACTTGTCATTCTTGAACGAAGTCGATTCTTAATTCTTTTCATTAAAGAAAATGATCTCTCTCCTGAACAGTTTGACACAGTAATAGATAAGAACATCCTTAACGCTATTTCAATATTGGGATATGTGTCTTCTATTTGTAGCATTCGTATAGTCTTTAACATTTCAGTTGGATTTGACTTATCAGTCAAAAAATGTCTTTAAATTGCACAAGTTCGTCAAAAAGTCCATCATCAACATCTTCAAAGTATGCTTCCTGAAATGGCTTTACTGTTTCCAAGCATACTGGTTTCTTATTGGTTAGAAATCCAAACCTTCTTTCGAGAAAGCTGTAAGCTTTTTTTCTTTCACTTAAATGAAATTTCAAATTGTCACAAATGACATAGTGTGTCTGAGTTAAAAATTTTTCTCTTGGTGACAAATTCACACTTTCACTGGTGCTATCATCTAAAGCCTTTGGTATTCGAAGAGCTCTTGAGGTTTTATAAGAAATATTTCCCACAAGATTTTCAGCTTCCTTTTCATAAGAACTAAAGTTTTCTCTCACATTCTGAATAAATCCTACTAAGGATTCATAGAGTGGGACTTCAAAGGAACAATTTTGAGCCTGCAAACTTTTACTTGTAGCATTTATACGCTGCAGTAACGTATCCCAAATAATGGTTATTAAAGCAATTTCAAAAGTTTGGCATTTCTAACATTTACCTTCATGTTTCGTCGAAGCTTTTTCGAAGAATTTTCAGCGACATCTTCCAATCTCTTTATTACAACTGCATATCCTTTTCTTAAGGCTCTAACGGCAGCAGCACTTGCTGACCACCTTGTACACGATAAAGATTTGAGAGTAAGAAAATATTTTTGTTCAAATTTAGAAGTAAAAAACTCCCCACCTGTGAGGGGAAGCTGAAAAAAAATTATATAGTGCTTGCACGAAACCAAAGTAGGAAGCATCTGCTTCACATGTTTCTGCAGCATTCACTCCTACCAAATTTAGTGAGTGAGCTGTGCAGGGCACGAACTCAGCCAAAAGGCACTCTATTTTTAATCTGGATTGTAAGCCAGAGTACTTACCAGCCATATTACTAGCATTATCATATGACTGCCCCCTGCAGTCTTGCAAATTAATGGTTAGATTTGTTAAAAATTGCACAATTGTATCATGCAGGTGCTCTGCAGCATGGCTATGTATGGCAACAGAAGTTAAGAAACGTTCAATAGGTTCATTTTGCGCATCTACATATCGCACAGCAATACACATGTGATCAATGTATGTAATATCTGGGGTAGAATCAACTATGATTCCAAAGTACTTTGTTTTATTTATTTCAGAAACAATTTTATCTAGTACTTGTTTTGCCATAATTTGAATTATTTCATCAACTGTGGTGGACGATAAATAATTAACATGTCCTTTACCTTTATTTCCATAGTTTTTCAGGTGTTCCTTTAAAAAAGGATCGAATTTGCTTATAAGCTCTAAAATTCCCAAAAAGTTGCCATTTTTGTTAGAGCCAAAGGTTTCACCGTCACCAAAAATTGCCAACCCAAGTACTGAAATAAACTTTAAAGTTTCTACAACTCTGAAAAGTACTTTCCTCCAGTACATTTTTTCACTTTCATTTTGCTCTATTATTTTGTTATCAATCCGACCAGACGTTAAACGTAACTGAGTGTTTATAGCCTTCCTGTGAGCAAAGGATGTCTCATGAGAGCATAACCTTTTACTTACATTGTGCCAATCCAGTGGCGTACCTAGAACTTTTGCCGCCCTTTCTATTATAAGTCAATCAAATAGTGGTTTTTATAAATTAATACACATAAATAAATTATTAAGTTATTTAATCAATATTAATTAATACACAGAGTAAATTTTTTTAGACATATTTGTATGCACTCGTAAACATATTTATATAATATCTACTCTTCAAGCTTTCATACTAGAAAAATCGTGTATAATGCTCTCAAAATTTATATTATTTGTAATTTCTTGTTCTATTGACAATATTGCAAGATTTTGTAGTCTTAATTGACTCATTGTAGAACGAAGATAATTTTTTATCAACTTCACTTTTGAGAAGCTTCTTTCGCAACTAGCGACACTGATTGAAATTGTTAAAAAAATTCTTAACAAAATTACAATGTTGGGAACAGAATTTTCCAACCTATACTGCTGAATAAATTTTAGCAGATCTTCCAACCTATACTGCTGAATAAATTTTAGCAGATCTCCCCGTTTTTCCAATGTTTTGCCTCTTCTTTTAGTGTAGGTACAGCCATAAAAACCTGGATCCTTTTTCTTTCAATATGGAACTGTTCTTTATCAATGTCAATCAAGTCATTTATTTGACATTCAAATTCTTCATTTAGTAGGTTACACGGTATTATACACGAATATTTTCTTACAAGGCCATGCAACTGATCGAAGCGTTCTTTTATTTCCTTTATAATTCTGTCCATAGATGAAAACATTTCTCTTCGTACTTCTTCTTCTAAGGATAGCCCCACGTCTCGCGAATTTTCCCCACTCATATTTTTTCTCCTTCTAACTCGACGCTCAGTCGATATCTCCAACTCTTCACAAATTATTTTGACTGCTATAACAGCGTTTTGTACTAGCGTATCTCTTTGTTCCATGAAATGTGTTTGCAAAGAATTTAGTTTTATATGGCATTGGTGGACATTTAACCCTTTTATTTGCAGGTATTTTTGAGCGTCATTAATTTCCAAAAGAACGGGTTCCCATAAATGAAGGTAACATAGAAAAGAAAAAGATTGCATAGAATTGAGTAATATTCCAGCATCTGATCTCGTTTTACTATTTTCTTCTTCAGATGTCAATTTTTCCAAAGCGCTTAAAATGTAAAAAAATGTTTTTTTACTATAGTTACCGCGGCAGCTCTAGCGCTCCAGCGAGTTTCTACACTGCGTTTAACACCTTGACCAGTGACAGAAAGTAAAACATTCCATCTATGAGTGGAAGAAGAAAACAACGAAAACAACTGTTCGATAGTTCCAAAAAATGTGATGGAATTGATAGCTGTAGAACTGCGTGTAAACATGCCAGGTTTAAAGAATGATTTGTACATGCTACAAATTCTGCATTTGGATTTATTTCTTTAATACGAGTTTGAACACCGCTGTGCTTTCCTGCCATGACGGCAGCATTATCGTAAGCCTGTCCTCTGCAATTTTTTATATCTAAACCGTCATTTTCTAATTTCGTTAAAATCATATCTGTGATTTCACCAGCAGTTTTTCCTTTAGTTTCTACAAAGTCAATAAAAGATTCTACAACTTTAACTTCGCTACCATCAATAACTACATATCTAATAATTTGACTGGTTTGATCTTTGTGTGAAATGTCAGGAGTGCATTCAAATATAATACAAAAGTATTTAGCCTGCTTTATTTGATCCATAATTGTTTTTCTGACTGCGCCTCCCAATAGCTCTATGAATTCGTTCTGGATCTTCGGCGATAAATAAGAGATACTATATTTATTACCCATCTTCATTTTTACTACGTGTTCTCGTAATGCTGTGTCGTACTTAGCCAATAAGTCAACAAGCTCAAGAAAATTTCCTCTATTTTCCATTGAATCGATGTTTTCCTGATGAACACTTTCACGATGTCCTCGAAACGCCAAATTTTGTTTCGCTAAGAATCTAATTATATCAAGTATTCTTGTTAGAATTTCCTTCCATTTTTTTATTTCTTTATCAATATTCTGTTGTTGTAGTTTGTCAATAGTTGCGCCACGTCCAAGTCTTATTTCTAATTCCTTCCATTTGGAATATGATCGAATGTGCAGTGGACTCACCTCATGTTGACTAATTTTGGGATTAAGTTTCCACCATTTGTTAAAACCATTTTCCGTATTAAAACCTGCTTGACAAAGATTATCAAACAGTTTGCAGCAGAAACAATAAATACTTTTCTTCGATGGTGAATATACCATCCACGATCTTAAGAGCTTTTCGCCATTAGGCAAAATTTGAAAAAAACCAGTCCTGACTCAGTTTTCTTGTTTCACCTTTGGCTTTGATTATATTATTAGGAAGTTTTACTCCTTCGCTGAAGTCGGCGTCCAAATTTTGAATTGCAAAGGGACCTTGACGTACCAGAAATACTCTTGTATTGTCGTCAATTTTGTTAGGCCATAATCCAATATCTTTCATAGAAATAGACGGAATAATTTGTGCAGCAGATTCTTCATCAGAACTTGATGAACTTTCTACTTCTTCGCCAGTGTGTGAAGCAGGTCTTTCCCCTTGAACAACATTGGAAAATGTTTTTTCGCCTTCGAGGGCTACTTCTTCGCCCGTATTTGAGGCAACAATACTAAAAGAACTAGAAGTTGACTTATGGGAGATATATTTGAGTAGTGCTCCAGTATTTTTAGTCTGTATTTCCTCCCTTCTCTTCCTTTTCTTTCTAAATGACGCACCACTTTCTTTTACTCGTTTCATCCTAGGGATATATAGTAAAAATATAACTTGTCGAAATAAATAGTATATTATGTATAGAAAACGGCAAAGTCATTTTACTACTCTGAATAGCATTTAGAATAACATCTATATCTATAATACGTAATATAATATACTTACCTATAATAAACTCTCCAAATGCACTGGCACCCTACTAATTTGTTTCGCTGTTCACTGTTAAAAGATTGAATCGCGAATGAACAAAATGATTTATAAGCAATTTATCATTCCAAATACAATTCTTCAAAACGGACTGAATATATTTATCTATTTGCGATTCCTGAAATTTTAACTTAGTCAGTATTTTTGTTTTGTCTCGTTTAGATTTTGTTGTTTGAAAAAGATAGTTCTTATGCCGGCGCCCTAATGCTTTGCAGACTGGCGGTCTGCTAGGTCTTCCCGCCTAGACCGCCGGCCCTGCTTTTCAAAAGAAAAATCGATGATTAAAAAAATATTGATATATCACTTCAAAGTAATCATATAAACTTTTCAAAAGAAATGACATTTATAAACTGATATCAAAAAATTTTAGTTAGGAAAAATTGCCGAACAAAATCGTAAAGATCCTTTTACGAATTCAACGAATTTTAATGAATACAATAAAATAAAATTATTATCTTGTTCTTGAATTAGAATTCAAAATTTACACTAAAATGCATTTATATACACCGAGGAATAATATTCGAAATCATATAGTTAATCATAATTTATATAAACCAAATATTAAACTTATAATAATCATAATAATCATTTATTATTCAAGAAAGAAAATAAATATGAAATGAATAAGTTGCTTTTTACAACTATAAGTAAATATAGAAAATGCCGCCCCAAGGTAAGTGCCGCCTGGTGCGGACCGCACCCACCGCCCCCCCCCTAGGTACGCCACTGTGCCAATCTGTAAAACCACAACTGCTTAAGTAATCGCTGTTATTGCCAAACAATTTACACACATAACAAAAAACAGCATTGGCAGTCGGAGAATACACCAGCCATTTTCTTTCAATTACTTCTCCATTTCTCTTTTTGTGTGAAAAGTTGTTTTCTGTGCATGTCCGAAACTTATCAGCAAATAAACGACCAGAATATTTTAAACCAGCAATGTTTTGGTTAGGTGGACTGCGAACAAAATGTTCCTTCAGTTTGTTTGTTACTGTGGTCCAAGTTGCAGGATCACTATCGAACACCTCAAGTAAATCTAGAGAAGACGAGGTGGCAGGATTTGAAATGACCTTTGAATTGTGGGTTAAAGAGGTTGGCAATCTTTCGTCTGAAGATACAGTTGCTGTTTCATTTTCATTTAAAGTTTGATCTGGTTTATTTAAATGAAGATTTGAAGAGCTTGCCACACAGATTTCTTTCAAATTATCTCTAAAACTATTTTCTTCAACACAAGTTTTGTCTATTAAGGCAGATTGTTCCTCAATGTTGGCGAGTTTTGGAGCAGAAAAAAAATTATTTAACGGTTTCATTGTCTTTAAAACACTTACATTTCTCATTTCTATCTCTTCTTTCTTTTTTTAAAACTACCAGAAGCATATTTTCGGGTTGACATTGTTGTTTTAAAATAAATTTAAAATCGATTACTTCAACGTGCGATAAATATAATCCAATTCAAAGCAAACACAAATAATGAATGAGTGTGTTACACTTTATATTACCAATAGGGTCATTTCCCTCTTTTTCAACTTTTTAATCTGTTTTTTTTTGTATTGTTACTTACAATTTTACATACTAGATCAGTTGAAACTGTTTAGAAGCAGTACCACAAGTAGGCAACACAAATACTAATTCATTTTCTTTCATTGAAATGAACATTATGAAGAAATATTAATTTAATTAATATATTTTATGGAGCATTTTACATGTAATGAATGTATGTGATTTTGATTGGTGAAAGCAGAGAGTGCATGAGCTATGCATGAAAACACACTTTTAAATATTTCAGATTTTCGTTCTCTTAGGTTTTAGCTGTGAGGGAGACATATATACATCATACATGAACACAGAAAAAAAACTAGGTTTGTGGGGGCCCTAGGCCCAGGTCTCTCGGGCCTAATGGTTAATCAGGCCCTGATCACCACTTTCCTAAAAGAAAACGTTCCAGGCTGCTGTTGCGAAGCTCGATTATCAATGTCAATGGGTCAGCATTTGCCAACTCACTGGACGATACCAAATGCTGAAAAACAATTGATTTCGGGGAAGGAGTCTAACCGAAGGAATGATGAGTCACAAGGTCAAGTGAAGATGATGCACTAGCGAAGGTGGTATACTGGGAAAAGGTTTAATTCGACAGTTTTTGTTTTTCTTTTCACTGAGAGGCTCAAAGAAAGACTAAAAAGTTTGAATCCCAGAATTTCATGGGGGGGGGGTTGTCCTGACGCCTCCCCCCCCCCTGGTCAAGGGCCTGATACATAATATAAGTTTTAGCAATTTTCCTAAATTTTAATAACAAACAGCACAAAACAAAAATATTTATTTCCATATAAGTTCATTGATTATTATACATAAATAACAGACTATATAATTTCCTAAAAATTATGCAAGCTCATATTCGCTATATTACCGTTGATCTCACTAATACATTCTTAATAATCAAACATTTGCGTTAGAATAACTATTCCAATATGAAAACATTTTTAGGTAATCAGAACTTTTCCTCCGCAAAAATTATTTAACAATTATTTCAAATAATAACAGCTCAATCAATTAATGTTAAGCATCTAAAAACAGTTTTCTAGTGGAGGAGAGTTATAAATGCATAAAAAATTTCATTCTCAGTGAAAAATGACACGTGAATGATTGTACATTTTATGGAACGACAACATTTATATCATCATTATAATCAATGAATATATCAACATTTGTGCAATCTTTTCGAAATTAATTAGTTAAAAAAACAAATGCAATAAATATGTAGTAACGCTCTTATACTATCAATAATGTCTAATTAAGGGGCTCTAATATGTAGGATTAACATAATAATTTTTACTTACGACAACAGATTTGATATCCATTACATGCTGTAAAAGTTCAGCACGTGTATTAAACGAGTCACAACAAATATTCATACGAAAACTCGCGATGTGGCGATTTTACAGGTAGAAAAAGTCGCTACGATGATTGAAAAAGGTAACCCATTTTTCGGTGCCACCGAAGGAATCGGATTTTCACTTCCTCTTGCGGGTCCCTTATATCTATGAAACTCGTGTGAATGTTCTTAGGTATGACGTCATGTATCACAGCGTTCATTTTTTGAAGTTTATGAATCTTCAATGAGATGTTTATAAACAGTAATGTGCGCGCGCAGTACATTCTGCGCTATTGTTAAATCGTAGCTATCAGTATAGATTTTAATTAATAATTGCTGCAATTTCACAAATTATAAGCTAACTGATGTAGTCTTTATTTATATCCAAGTCTATTACCTATCATCAATGGTAAGAAAATCGGTTTACGAGCATTTGAAGGCGTATTTTGTTATGTTTACACTATTTTCTTTTTAGATTTCAGTGCGTATTAATTATTTTCCTTTGCCTTATCTTGTACAAGAAAAAATTGTAAAATATATTTTTTTGATATATCTTGAAACTTATGATTCATTACCAGTCATCAATGGTAAGAAAATTAGTTTATGAGCAATTGAAGGCGTATTTTGTTATGTTTTTACTATTTTCCTTTCCAGATTTCAGTGTGTATTAATTAATTTATTTACCTTATCTTTTAATCGTCTTTAAGAATGTGTTTAAAAAATTTTATTTATTTTTAATTTTTTGGTATGTTTTGGAACTTATGATTCATCCACTTATTTTTTGCCTTTGTTGACTTAAAAGTTGGTTTTCTAGATAAGATAAACGTCTTTTGTAACGGAACGGAAATGTTTTTGATGCCTGAAAATTGAACAAGCCATGGTGGACAAAATTTTGTTGTTTGGTGTGATGCAAATATTTAAACTTCTTTTTCTTAATTGATTAATTTTTTAACTAATTCTATGTTTGAAGGTTGATTTTATTTCTTTGACTTGTATTATTTTTTTCCCCTATAAAAATATATTTTAAAGTCACTTTAAAATATATTATCAAATCACTTAAAAATATATTATCAAGTCAAGTCTTTTAACTTAAAATTCATTTTTTTAACCTTATCAACATTTAAATACTTAATATATCAAATATATATCATGTGATACATAATAATATAAATATACATCAAATGCTGTCAAATGACTTTTTCTATCCATATCATATTCATGCTGCTGTTTTGCAAAGAACCTATTATTTAATAAACTTAGGGGTGCTCGACTTACAGTTCTCTACAGCCTTAGAATGACTAAGTCATTGCATTCCAACTAAACATTGGAAAAATATAATAATAGATATTTTTAACACTTAAATAAAATGAAAAATTCTGAAATTTTAAAATTCAAATTTCAAAGTGAAGAATTACTAATTCAAGACCACTAAGGATTGCAATTTTTAACATTTTGATTTATCGAAAAGTTTTCCTCAATCAAACCATTTTATTTTAAGGATTTATTTAAATGTTAAGATGTAAATAATTTATATATATTTAAAATAAAGGTAAAATTGTTTCTTCTTTTGATAAAGTTGAAAACCTATTATAATTTAACTGAGCATGCAGTAGCCACTTCAAATGATTTTAAATTTATAAGTATTATGTATATACTTAGTCCTTTAATATTAAAGCTAAATTTACATTGTTCTTATTTCAGTTAACAATAATAAATTATAATTTGATGTAAAAATAAGAAATGAATTCATTGTAAACCACCAATACTTATATTTTTACCGATATTTATTATTCACAGTACAGAGTATATTTTCTGATTGGCACAGCTTCAAGAAAGATTTTGTGCTTTTAAACTAATTAGTTATCTTACTTTATAACTAAAATATTTTTTGCCTATTTAACAATTGTGTTTTTCTCATCATTATTTAATAGTGTTATTTTGTTGTATTGTGATGATGTCTTCAATTCATTTTGAAAAAGAAAAATGGCATTTTAAAAAAATGCAGTGCAATAATTCCTTAATTTGATATATCATTTTAAATCAAATTTTATTGAAAAGTATATTTAATGTTCTCTTCAATTATTTTAAAGGTTAATGATAAAGCTACTTAAACACCTTTTTGGTCCCTTAAGAAATGTAATAAATGGCTATAAAGAATTTTTGGGACAGTTTATTTCCACATCCTCCACCAAATGTTTCCTTTGAAAATGGATCAATTGATGTTGCACTTAAAAACTGTTTTGGCAACTACGACACAACAGCTTGTGTCAGGTAAGTTTTTTTTTTTTAAAAAAACTTTTATTTATTTTCTTTTTGTCTAAGATGAACATGGCCAATTTATCAGGAAGTCATTATTTTAAATCGAACCCCTGATCAGTATTAGTTTCAAGCAAGTTTGTCATCAATTGGTGATTCTAACCTAATGAATCATAAAAAATGAAAGAATTTAATAAATCATTAAGATTCAAAGGCCTTGTTAAAGTTAGACTGCTACAAATATTATCTGACATATTAGCTTTTGAAAATGTTATTCCAACTAATTCTTTAATATTGTAAATAAATGGTTTGATGTCTTTGGCAGAGATAAGCTTTAATGCTACAAAAATTATTCTGTTCAGTGGCTTCAAATTACAAATTGTGTTAGATAGTATTATTAATATCATTATATCTTTTGACATTTTTTCCTAAACTAGTCCTATTGCTTTGCTGACCTTTATGCCGTTAAAGTCTAAACATTTTCCATGTCTTTAGATTGTTATTTTTTTTGCATTTCTTGTGAATTTAGGTGATTTTGAGCTTTGGAGATATTTTGTCAATTTCAGATTTTGTGTTGCTTTCAAAAATATTTGGCCTAAGGTTAAAGTTGATATTTATTGTGGCAGATTCCAGCAACCATTTTTATTTTATGGTTCTATAATTTTTCACCATTTACCAAAAAACAATTTTAAATATTTTTATTTGTATATAAATTTTTTTTTTCTTTCTTAAAAATTAATTTACACTATATATTAGGGGCTACATATTTATTAACTAGGTATTATAAAAATATTACATTGAAGGGTTTCAAATAATTTAAAAAATTTCTATTCTTATTGTTTTCTGATACTTTCTGTACTTATTGTTTTCCTTTTTATCAACCACTATTCTTAAGAATACCTATAAGAAAATAAAATGTAATTATCCCAATGTAACAAAAATAAAATGTAGGGTTATACAGTTGGCTGAATTATTTGTTTTGATCTAGCAAATTGCTTCCAGCTTAGCACATTACAAAAGTTACACTTCAGTTAAGTATTATATTAGTTTTTAATAAATAAATAAAAATTATGTTTTTTTTAATTTTTTTAAATAGTTTTTTTCTAAACTAAAACAAAATGCTGAATTCCTTTATTTTAAACTGTTTTCAATAATAAGAACAAATAATATAAACAACTTGGAAGTATATTTTTAAACCCATTATTCATTTATTTAAATATGAAACTATTAATTATTTAGATTGTCATTTTATAGTATAAAATTATTTTATTATCTGCAGGAACTCCTTGCTGACTTCCATTGGATTGATGTTGGGTTTCTTTTGTATTCTACGTATAACAAAACTACACATTCTTCGACACCCGCAAATTCATCAATTTCTAGTGTTTTACCTAGCTAGCTTAGAAATAATATGTTTGTAAGTATCAATTTTATATGGTAGTAAGGATGTTCTTTTTTAGACCTTATCCCATTAAACACTATATTGTAAACACTGTGTAAAAGACTCCAAGAATTTTTTTCTCCAATTAATTCTTAAATGATTTAAAAACTCATCATGCATAGAAGTGGTATTAGGTTCTGCTCCTGTTTTTAATTTCTTATACGCTGGTTCCGTTGAAGTTGGTCAATGTTTGATGATTTTGGTTTAAAGAAATCTGTAGTTATTTTTAAATTCACATTAAATTTAAAAAAAAATATCAAATGTAAAATGAGAAAAAAATGACTAGTGATGACACAATTGATTGGCAATTGCAAACTGTTTTTCAGTATAAAATGAACAAAGAACTTTAGACCCCTCTTTAAATTTGTCATGAACCAGGCTCTCTTGTTTCTTCCTTTTTTTTTTTTCTTTCCTTTCACAGTGAGGCTAGTAATTCACCTGATATATATGTTATGGCCAAAGCCTGAAGTCCACTTCGCGAATTGGCCAGGCATTTCCAGTTTTGTCTTTACGTATGGGCACAACCGGGCAGTGCCCGGGGGCCCTGTGCGCTCAGGGGGCCCTTGTGAATTTTATTCTTTATAGATTATATTAAAAAAAACAAAAAAAAAAAACATGCTAAATAAATTTAAAAATTAGAAATTTAAAAAAAAAACATTATTATGAAAGAATTCCTTCATTACACACTTTAAAGGGCATACTTTGCTTTTCTTTCTACAAATAGTGATTGATTACAGTGAAAACACCATCAGTTGGAATGGCTTATAATCATTACAATTTTAAAAAGACGCCCGAAGTTCTGCATTTCCGTGAAATTTTTAGGTGATCAACTTGCATTACCTTTTCAGTATGTCCCTGTCTTTTCATACATTGTCCTCGCTCCTAGGGAATTCCTTTTGGCGAGTAATCCGAGAAACAAAACCATTTATTATACTAGTCCAAGAGGCTATTTATATGATAGCGTAACAAATTTAAAAGAACTTCGTTCTGCTAGCTTCCTGTCTCCAAACCATTGCTTTCTTGTAGAAGGATTCTTTCCCCTAAGGGAATGAATTTTGTAACTTCACCCATTCTATACCCTTTTGCAAGTTAAAAAAAAGAAATTCCATATCTAAATCCTATACCATAAATTTTTGACATGGCGAAATTGATGTTCATTCGCTGTGGACGTTTAAAGAAAAGGGGGATAATTTCAAGAAAGGAGACGTTGATTGGCAAGGCATGTTTTCAAATCTTTAAAGAGCTTTTAAGTTAAAAGAACATTCTCACCCTTCTTTAAGCATAAATTTTGAAGGAAAAAAAATAGTAATTTTAATTTTCTTTAGCATTTTCGTTTTGTGATTTTTTTTTTTAATTGTATAATTCAAACACTTTATTATTTGTTTAGACTTTTAATAATTTTAATTTTATGTCATTTACTGGCAAGGCTGAGAAGAAAACTCCATTTTTCGCTGATTGACACATTTATAGTATATATATATATATATATATATAACAATTGACAGTAACAATTCTGTTTAATTTTTCAAATTAGTTACATAAATAAATTATTTATTTTTTTAAAAACATATTAACGATGACTTCTTGATAACGATTCTTGAAGTTTATTTTTCAATTTACTTTTAAATTTTTATTTGCAACAATATAAATAAATTTGCATCATATAGATGCATTTTTTTTTTACCATTGCATTATTTTTAAATTACATTTTTATATGAAAATAGTTTTATGTTATTTTATAACCGTCGTTGAACAGCCGACCCAATTTTTGGGTTTACGACTACTAATGTTCATCTACCTAGCCTTGTAATTTTGAACCCAATCCAGAAGACAAGGGAACTCCTGGATAAAGTATTGAGAGAAATTTTGCCTTCGTGGAGAACTTTTGGGTGGAACTAACCTGCATTTGCGTTACATGGAGAGGAAGACCACGAGAGCCTCCCTCGGTTAGCCTGACGGCAATGAAAGCATCTGATGTGCATTGAAAGTGATGTGTTAATGACTATCGAATTTGACGAAATAATCAAAGAAATTTGCGAATAAAAAAGTTCGCACAATTTGTTTAAAATAATAATTAAAGGTTTTTATTTGGATAAGGGTTTATATCTTTATTTTTGTTCATTTAGTTATTGCGATTACCTTTTGTCTTTTTGAAAATTATTTTGAATGTGAAGATTACGGCTGGCTACCATCTCAAATTTTTTTAAATTATAAATATCTTAAAAATGCTTAATTTTATGAGTATTAAAATTTCTGAGAATTCAAAATGTGTTCAAATTTATCAAAATTATTGCATGTTTTAAAAATGTTTAATTTTATATTTAATGCTTGTAAAAATTTTATACCTCGATCTTAAGCAGTAAGACATGTTAAAAGGGCCCAAACCGTTTATATGCCCAGGGGCCCTTCATGCTATTAAGACGGCACTGGGCATTTCACACTTTAGCCATACCTCTCAGCCAAATATTGTACTTTGGCCGGCCATTTCACGAAGTGGGCACAATGTTCCGGTCAAAACGCAACATGCTCATTAAAAAATGCCCGGTAGGTAGCGCTTCTGCAATTCCGGCAAGAATGTGCCTCGTGGCGAAATTTGTCTGCTGTATTTCTAACAACTTTTACTTAAAAGAAGAAAAAAAATTGTAGTGGTATGTTTTTTCACATACCGTGTTGTACGGTGGGAGCACAATTTTTTAATATTTGTTTTATTAAAAAGTTAATTTGCTAATATTGCCCCTTTATTTTCCTTTTTAATTTAAAAATATAAATCTTCTAATTTAAAATATAAAAAATTAAATTTTTTACTTTGTCTCAAATGGCCACATCCCACCGCAGTTATCTGCGGGTACCGCAGCTAGTAATTTTTAAAGAATGAAGTTATAGTTATACAGAGCCAATAATACATGCCAATGATTTTTTCTTCCAACTTTGTCTAATTCTCCCATGCCACTTCGTGATCTGGCCAGCCAATTCCCGAAATCAAGAAAAGATCTGACATTGGCCAGCCAATTTCCAGCGTTCTGAGCCACTTCGGGATTTGGTCGGCCAATTCTCCAAGTGGCTGAATTCGGACTTTGGCCGTAACATATATATTTCCCACTGGCACATGCTTAAGTTTCCCCCTAGTAGGTTACTGTTATAAACAAAATGAGTATCATATCCCCCAAATGATAGTAATTGTCAGTTTAATTTAATTTTTTTTTAAAAAGTCAAAATATTGGTGGATATGAAAATTGTCTGTTTTTTTTTTCTTTTTACACATTGTTAGTTTGAATATAATAGTTTATTTTATCTGTTTAGTGTAGAAAATGAATTATATATATACAGTAACCTTTCTTTTATGTGTGGGGATTAGGGGCCCACAGGAAAATCGCATATAAGTGAGGCACACACATAAGTGAAAAGCCATAATAAAGAGTTGAATAAGAGAACATTAATACATTTTACTACATTATATTTTAAATTAATACTATGTATACTTGACTGAACATTTAAATAAGATGAGATTCAAATTTCAATAGATTTAATAAATAAGATAGTTAAAGAGAATTAAAATGCTTACATACCCAAATTTCATTTTTATTCCAATTATGAATTTTTCACAAAATAATTTAGAGTCGAGGTTTGCTTTTTGTTTTCGGGGTTTTCAAAAAGACCCTTTTCGAGTCCATCAAGATGTGAAAAAGTTCCTTCACTTCCAGAATGGTTTTTGCAATAGCATCTTTAATTGGCTGCGAGTTTTACCTACCTCAATCACTAAAGCTACCCCTCTAAGGAAAGTGTGTTTCTGGAATTGGAACAATAGGGGTAAGAGATAAAAGATAAATGACTAGTTTACTGGGTAAGCAGTAGGGGGTAATCTAAGGCCTTAAAATGAGGGGAGTTAAGATAGTGGTGTGAGGGTTGACCACACAAAGAAGATATGAAAATTCTTATGATAAGCAATATGCTACAAACTTGAGATCCCTCTTTTTCAAAGTGATAAAGTTTTTTCTCAGCACATAAGTGAGAGGTGGTTTTTTAGTGCAGCACATAAATGAATAAAGGTTATCATTGTTTTTCTATATCCCCAGCCAGGACTGCTAGAAAAGCGCATATAAGTGAAAAATGCATATAAAAGAGAGCAACCATGAGTGAGAGATGACTGTATATATATATTTTTTATCTCATAGTTTTTCTTTGTTATATAAGATTTTAGTTTATTTTCACTTTTATTTACAGTAGAGTGAGGATAATCGGAAAGTTGTTTAAAATCTAGTGTAAATGATTATTATTTATGCACTAACTTACCTTCGCACCTTTTGTAGGCTTAGGACTGGCAGTGCTATCTGAAATAGCTCTGGCGTGTTTAAAAGTTTTTTTTTTTTTTTTTTTTCAATTTTTAAATATATTTTATTTATTTTTTTAAACTTTTTTTTTCATTTTTAATTTTTTTTATCATATTTCAGTTTTTTTTATAATTTTTTCGCAATTACTGATTTTACCACATTTTTCTTTATCTTCCATTGCAAAAGAAATCCAGCAAAAATTTTGTTTCAAAGAAGATGCTTTTTTTTTAGCAGCCATATATTCCTTATTCTTTTTAAATAAATCAACTGAACTGGATCACATCATTTTGACATTCTAGCCAATTTCTTGCAATATCGAATGAATTGCATGCTTCTATATGAGAAGGTCCACTATCTTGAACTTAATCACCTACTTCTTCCTTTTCGTCTGTGGAGTTCCGATTTTCATTCAAAATTTCAGCAACCATTTCATCATTTTCATCCAAAAGATCTACTGGTTCAGAAATTTCAGTTTCATTTGTTTTTCTGTTACGAACTTTATTCCAAGATTTAAGATTACAAGCACTGTAATCACTAATCATTAACCATAAGTGACAACTACCCATCCCCCAATTGTAGAACTTCAGCACTTATCTATTCATAAACTCCTTCCGCATTCCAACCATTGTAGACTGCACAAATGAAAACTGCTAAAAAAGGTGGTAAATTAAATATGTTCTTCAGATGTAGAGGATATTATTTATTCTTCTAAATTTAGAAAAATTGTCGATTGGTTAAAAAGTATTCTAAACTTTAAAGAAAAAAACGAATTCCGACATAGTTTAGATAATAAGGGTTCGAATAATCAGCGCTCTACTGTATTTATTTTTTAAATTTTAAGTGCCTAAAGAAGTTGGTCATGAGTTATAAAAACAGTTTTTAAAAACTTATTAATTCAACCATTTATCTTTATTAAACCATTGTCATGTAAAGTCATAATTTTCTGTCTTTTAGAATTGTAAAATGGATGGTCTTGGAGAGTTGGTATCAACTGGAATTAGCTGCATCCTTTTTAAAGATGGTTCAATTTATCATTTTATGTCATTTTCATTGGTCTCTTGCTTTACGAATTCTTCATCACCAAAGCCTGGTTAATCGGTAAAAATGTTTTCCTTTTTATTATTATATAAATTTTTTTCTTGAAAACACTCCTATTTGAAATTGGTTAACTTTTATTTCATTATTTTTAACTTCATTTTAAATTCTGGTTTGGTGTAACAAAAATTTTCCTTATTATTTATTTTTTTTACTTCTATTTGCTGGTATCAGGGGTGATTGTGTTCCGGAAAAAATCCGGATTTCTGGATTTTTCGTTAACTGCGATCCGAAAGTTTCCGGAAATCCTAAGTCCAGAAGTTTCAAGAAATCATTGATCACATTTATGTATACAAATTCTTGTATATTTTATTTAAAAATATTAGAACGAGAATTTATGCTTGGCATCTCTTTCATTTGTAAATATTTTTTTTTTTTTTAGAATAATAAATGTGTTTAGATATAAAAGTAAACTTACACATAATTATTCATTTAAATTATGCTGAATATAATTCATCTAGAATATCATGTTTTGAAAATTTCAATGATTTAAATTTATAAAGATGTTAATTTTTTGAATGATTTTACTCAAGAAATTTTCAGGATTTTTGAGTTGGACCCACAATCACCCCTGTGATATTCTATATTGCTTCTTAACCATCAAGGTTTACTCTCCTTTGTTCTTTCAACAAAAAAAATATAAAGCATTGTTCGACCAGTTTACCTTGATTGCATAATATATATATTTTTAAATGTAATATGTAAATTAATAAAAAAAAAGATGATGCAACTTTCCCTATTCACACCTGTAATCCTAAACTGCCATGCAATGTCAACGATAAGAACAATAGCAGGTGTTGACTCATAGTATTTTTAATAAATTTTTTCAAAATGAGTTTCAAGTATCTATTTTTTAAACCTTTTAGTGGAAATATAACAGTATTAAAATGCCTGTACCCCTCTGTGGAACTGGCATGATGTTCCTTGTGGAGCTTAGCATTATTCCATTTCTTTCTTGGAACAGAAGCAATGCTCAATTCCACTTGGAATTAACCAAATTTAGCTATATCTCTTGTACTTACAATGTTGACTTTTGCTGGCTGGCATGTTCTCCATGTACTGCATCTCATAAGATGGAGAAAGAAATATTTATTTTATTTATTTATTTTTTTGGTCTGCTCTCTCATAAAAAGGTCAAGCTCAATCTTTTGAGTTATTCCATTTTTATTTAGCCATCATTGCAGCCACTACTCTGCTGTTTGATTTTACACAAAAGCTATTCGTAAAGAATTTTTGATGCTGATTTAAAAAATATCAATGTTTTAATTATAAAAAGGGGTTAAAGCATTATAATCTTTTATGTACTCACCAAATGACAATCTTTTGACCGTTTTCAGTCACATCCAGTTTATTAATGGCTGTAACTTGTCTTAAAATTATTTTAAGTAAGTCTCTTAAGAAAATTCACTTCCTTCAATTGATTTGCAGTGAAAGTGATTGTTCTGAAGTTGAAGCAGTGGTACCCACTATCTGACATGTAGCCACTTATTTATTTATGAAAAGTACATTAAATTTTGACTACATTAAGTCTAAGGCTTTACTTCTATAAAATTCTAGGGTTCATCCTTTACTCCTAATTTTATTATGGGAAAATTATTTTAAAATCTAAATTTTTTTTAAAAAAAATTTTCTTCTTATTTCTTAAGTTTGGCACTTGCATAATAATTTTTCTTACTTTTTTAGGGTAATTATGCCTTTGTTAACAGGATTTTTATGTTTCTACTCCTGCTTTACAGTATTGGGATTAATGACTCATTTTTCAACTTGGGATGAATGTCTAGGTATGATTTGCTATTTGTTATATTGCTGACTTAATCCTTCATGTATTATTATTACTTACCTAATCATTCACAATAACTGTCAAGCCATTTATTGTACAAGCATTCTCTGCTCACATCATAATTAGTTCCTTTTATTGTCTATTTATGACTTGACTTGAGTTAATCGCCAAATTATTATACTTTTTTAAATTAATTAAATTGATATAATATTCTAAAGGAAGAGAGCAGTTTAAAGGTCAAACAGAAAGCTATTTTGGTTAATGTTCAGTACTGTCAATATTAAATTGTCTAATTTGAATGAACTGAAACATTTTTACTCTTAATTTTTCATTTATAATTGGTATAACAGGTGTGCTAAAGTAATCAGTGTTAACATATTTATATTTCTTTCTAAAATAAATACGTAAAGATATTATCCGAATGTGTTTCATTTACAATTTTTTTTATTGTGAAGGAATGAAAACGTCTGTCAAATATGAATTAAAATACAGCTTATTGAAGTGATATCAAATAAATCATATGCATAGTTTGGACAGTATATAATGTATTTTGGTTAAATAATATGCTTTTGCTTATATTTGTTGGAAAAAACCGTTTGTTTGGCTCAGCATGTCCTTTTTTGGACCTTGTGCCATTAATTTTGTACCACTCCTACAGAGTGCACTAATTAATTTCATAACTAATACTAACTTCAATCTGTTTTCACAGTTTTTTTTACTGCACAAATTCAAATGTGGTTAAAACAATGCTAAAATAAGCATTCAAAATTTTGTCCTATACCATTATATCTTCCTACTGCTGTACTGTCTACAGACAAGCTTACCAACTTTTTTTTCCAGTCAGTGAAGTTGGCACAATTTATCTGTTTTCTTATTGCTGGAGATAAATCACTAGGATCTGTATTTTCTAGTTTAATTAATCCCCAAAATAAATATTTTTTTGTTTTTTTTTGTGCCATTCTGGTCGTTAAAAAAAATAAATAAAAATAACAACAGATACATTTATAATATCTTCAACAATTTTATTTTTAAAAGAAAGAATACTTAAACAGCATTAAAAATCAAATTCAGTTTTGGTATGAATCACCTAAATTTACCTCATTTATTCCCTTAATTTTGCATTCAGATGTAAATTCATTGGTTGTTCTGTTATTTATAAAATCTTCTAATTTTTGATATTCAAAATTGATATTAGATTTTAAAAAATTTTAATCATTGGAAAGGAAAATACCCAAATAGGTATAAAAGAATACAAAAAAGATAATCAGAAAAATCACAAATTCTTTATTTATCTTACATTAATTTATATTCACTTTGAAAAAGAAAATAAAAAAACATGGAGCTAATATTTTCCAGTTTGGCCATTTGAGCTTTGTTTTAGTGAACTTTTATTTTATTAAAAGCTTATTAACATTTCTTTTTATAGCTCCTCATTGGATACTTTTATCTTTTTTGGAGTTTTTGGGCATTCAGCTATATGTTGTGGCTGGTATTTATATTACTAAGAAAATAAATTCTGTTTCTGCTATGGATTCCTTCAAGTGGGAGCAGAAAAGAGATCTGTGGAGGTAATTCAGTTTTTCTTTTCGTTCATGCAAAATTGATCAGATTTTGCTAAATGGAAATTGAAAGTAATCCCCATAAATAGTGGTTGTAAATTGATTTAAATGCAAATTGCTGAAAACTTGAAACTGGTAAAGTTTAATTTTTCTCTCTCCCTGATTTAATAACCTCTGAGGTGTTATTTTAACAAGGTTTCCGTGAATTAAAATTCTACAGAAAAGAAAAACCCAGGTTCATATTCAAATAAAACTGTTCTCCCTAACTTGTCCAGTTTTATGTAAAATTCCAAGAATTTTTTTTTTAATAAAAAAATGTGTAATTTAGTATATTTAACAGAATTAGCTAAGAGAATAAGTTAATTGTATTTTAAGTATTTTGAAATAGTATTAACAATCTATCTAAAATATGAAATGAAAAGTAACTGGTACAATTTACAAAGGTGTCAATGATTTAAATGGAATCTTTAGAAGAATTGTAAGATCTGTTTGAAACAACTAACATTATGGCCCACTAGACTTCAGCTTTTAAGACACTCTTTCTAAAAGAAATTTTCCAAAGTGTTAGGTATATATTACAAGACATATTACTGTCATTTTTTCACAAAAATTTTAGATGCTTTATCAGCAACATTTTTTCCCTTATTATCCTAAAGAACTATAATCATCACTATAATCATCAGATTTTTTCTGAAAAAATATTTCTATGTGTGAAGAATATTATGCTACTCTCTCTCTCTCTCTACTCTCTTTTTTTTTTTAAATGTTTCTCCTTGAATTACAATAACACTTATACTGTTCTTACATGTGATTTTGAAAATCTTTTTACGAGTATACCACACAATAGTTTAAGGACTATTTGTTTGGAAATTTTTGAGAATTATTTGAATAATGAGGACATTAATAAGGAAGATTGGATAAACTTATGTAATATAAACATTTTTGAAAATTATCTTCTTAATGGTATATGTTTTTGCAGACAAATTCAAGGTATCTGAATGGGGAATTGTTATTCAAGTGCATTTGCTAATATTTTCTTACATTTTTATGAACAAAAATTTTTGCAACATAATTTATAATTTGGGTTTAAATTTATTGCTGATTTAATTAAAGATATTTATCCTAAAGAACTAAATTTAATAAAGAATAATTCAAATGAAAATTGCGCTTATTTTTTAGATTTTCATATCAAACTTCATAACCAAAAAATATTCAGCGGATTATACGATAAAAGATTATACGATATTATGATCTTAAGTTAAATGTTTTTAGTTTAACACATTTTAATTCCAACCTTTACTTTTAGATTTTTAAGAATATTTTGAATAGTCAAATTATTAGATTTAAATTTATTTGTAATAATGAAACTGATTTTCTTTCAGCTGTCTGGAATTTTGAATGTTTTTCTTTTTAAAGATTTTCTAAAAGGGGTCAGCGCTTGATTTATTTCTAAAGTTTTATTAATGATTTAGCATTTTATATTTTATTTTGATTTGGTTATTCTAACTGTAACTTTATCTTTATTTATTTTTCTTATATGTGGGCGTATCATTATTAAGTATTACTCTGTGTACTTTTAAATTGTGATTGTTTGTCATTAATTTTTCTTTGCATTTACATTTCAATTTTTCTTATTTGTTTTTCCATTATGGAGCCTCAAACACTGTCATTTTTTGGTTTCACCACTGACAACAGAAAGGCTCCTGTGTGTTAGCAGGCAATGTGTCCCCTGATTAAGTGTTGTCCTGCTAACACAAAAATCTTAAATTTTTGTAGTTTTCTGCTATTGTATGTCTGACTTTCTAAATTAAACTTTAAAATGGTAATTTTGATTATTTTTTTTCTAATGTCATATGTTTTTATATGTTTCTCTTTTCTTCTTTAAACTTAGCTTATTCAGGGTTGCCACTCCACAGGGAAAACCTGGAAAATACAGGGAATTTAAAAATCACCTAAAATAACAGGGAAAATGCAGGGAATTTTGATTTTTTCTTTATAAACTGGGAAAATACAGGGAATTTTGTTTCTTATTTTTGTCATTTAAAAAATAGTGACCACTCAAAGCGTACTCTATGGGATATTTAGCCATGATAAACCGTATTTAATATTCTATAGCATTATTTAAGTATGTTCTGCTGTTTTTCCAGAAATTAAAACTAATAAATATAGTTAGCCCAATATAGCTCACACAAGAGCACAGTAATTGTTGTTTCCTCTTAATATAGTGTGTATAATATGTACAGGGAAAACACAGAGAATTTTTTTCCAGATTTGAGTGGCAACCCTGTTATTACACCAGTTGATTTTTAAACTTAGTGTATATAATGTTAAGTGAAACTTATAAGCTTCATTTTCTAATTCCGTGCTACATAACAGACTGAAATTTTGAACATAATAGTGATATAAAGTTGCATATAAAACATGCAAACCTGAGAAACTAAATGACAAAATTTTAATTTTTTTTACAATGCTTTTAAAATTTAATCAACTTGAATGAAATTAAATCTGAGTTTTTGTGACACTGAACAATCACCCAGTTATCGTGTGCTTGGCTCTATTTATTACTGTGAAAAAATAGCTGTGTGTCCATAGCACGAGGCGGAAGTATTGCTACAAATTAATATCACTAGTTAAATTTTATGACAAATTTCAAAATTATACATCTTGTTTTGGTACAAATAGTAAACATTAACGTTTTTTTTTTTTTTTTTAAAGTTAGTTAATAATGTATAGCTCCTTTGTTTTTCTGTCTGTGCATATAAATCATGTATATATTTTCCTATTTTGTATTATGCTTTCAGTGTGATTCTGACATATGAAATTTCATCAGTAGTGACAGTAGTATATTATTCTACTCTCCAAGGATGTAAGTATATTTTAAGATTTGTTCTTATACTTGATCTAACATTAATGATTCTTGTTATGTGTTTCAAAGAAATTACAAAAATATAAAATATTTATATAAACTAGAAATGACAAGTTTATTCCACAGTATTAGGAAACTATCCTTGGAAAAGTATCCAACCCAAGTAATAGACACTTATTTTCAAAAGAAATATTCCAAAATTTTTTTAGCATTTTATAATTGCAGTCTAGTGTTAACCTCCAATTATTTAATGCATCATTTTTTATGTAAGCAAAAATTAAAATGCAACAATTGAAAAATCAAGTGTGATAAATTTTTTATTAAGTTAAAACAATTATTAAGAGGTTGCTATATTATAGGAGAAATTCTCTTTTAACTACATTATGTAATTAAAAATATAGAAAAAAAAATTTCAAATCTGTGGCACATAAAATATGACAGGATTAATATCCTTCCTCATAACAGCAGCTGATTCTGTCATAATTTGTTTACAATTTTATATTTTAAAAAAATATTCATAACTAAAACTTCGTGGTACACTTTTTTCATTTATCTATGTCATATTACTTTTCAATCCTAACTCATTTTATTTTATACCTTAATTTGCCGTGCAGAGTGTTTCCTTCAGTAAATCGTTCTCTTAAAATATAATATAATTTTATAAATACTGTTAATAAATTATCTTGTAATTAAACTATAAATCACATATAGTATTCACATTTACAAGTAGCATATTAATTTTCATAATAAATATCTATTCAGAAGAACTCTTAGACAAAATGATCTAAGTTATCTCTTTAGAGATTTTTTCTATTTCTTAATTGATATTTTCTTTATACAAGGATAAAAATAAGTTTACAGATTTTTCTTTTTAAGTTACTGAATTTTCATTATAATTGATAATCACTTTTAAGGTTTTTTTAAAATTTGAAATTAAAAATTATGCATGAGTAATTAAGCTGTAATTATATTGCTTTACAGTAAACAATTGTATCAGTCAGTTTTAATTTCATTAATTTTTTTTATTCGGTTTTTTATAGTTTACTGTATTTGTTTCTTTCAGTTTGCTGTAAAAAATAAGCTTCTTCTGGAAGACCTTAACACAAACTAATCCATCATACGCACGGTGTTCGTTAAAGACTCAATTTAACCTTTAACATGCCTGTGCGGCCATATAAATGGCACTGCTCTTTTATTTATTGGGTCTAATGCCACGCATATGATGATTAAAATTATTTTATTATATTTATGACATTTGCTGAAGTCATATTTGCACTTGATTCAATTATAATTAATTATTATTATTAACCTTTTTAATTAATCATTACAGTTATTGTTATACCTGATAGGAAGGAAACTTTATATTTATTTCTGAAATTATTTTATATTATGTGTCTATGCAACTCTTAATAATTTATGAAATCTTCTTTTGTTAATAAAGCAGTTGAGTTTATTTTTAATAAATTTGCTTAAAGTTGTTCTCATATTTTTCTTTTCATAGTGGGAGATCTTGAAATAGGGTGTAGTGGTATATTTGTGAGTACCTGCCTCCTTCTTTTTTAAGCTTTTTATAAGTTAAAAATAAATCTTTATAGAATGGTTTTTATCTGTAAGTAAACGTCTTGTGACTGTATTATTGTGTTACACAAAGATAGTTTTGTGTTACCAAATAATTTTTAAAAAAATTTCTTAAAATATGTTTGAAGTAAACATATTTAAATTTAGACTTGACTCATATCAAACTGAATTTAGGCATGTCCAAAATTAAGTTATATATTTTTCGATTAGAGTGTATTTCTTCAGTAGATTTGACTATATTTAAATGAACATGCCTTATCAAATCTTATTATGCATTTCAATTATGGGTGTATAAACCAAAAGCCCACAATATTTTCCGTGTTGTCTAATTTGAAAAGAATCTTACGATTTCAAAACACTTAAGTCCTTGTATCAGTGGTATATTTATATACATATAATATAAATATTTAAATAATATAACAAAAAAAAAGAGAATGAATTATAATAGCCATCATAAAAGTGAAGCAAATTAATACATTTTTTTTAACAAAATCTTTTAAAGCAACATATAATATAATATAACAAAAAAAAGAGAATGAATTATAATAGCCATCATAAAAGTGAAGCAGATTAATAATTTTTTTTTATTAACAAAATCTTTTAAAGCAAATTAATTTAAGCATTTGAAATTAAACATCTTAGTTTATTTTATTGTCTAGCATTTGCCTATGTTTTTTTTAAAGGTGTTTTTTAGATAAAAATTTCAAAATAAATACTTAAAATTTGTGAAAATTAAAAAATAAATGTACAATTAATTATGCATAAACATATTGTAGAGAGAGATGTTGAATTTTTTGAAAAATAAATGATTCTGTTAATTTTTTTAAACATTAAAAACAAATCAAGATTTAGTTTGGTATAACTAACAATTTTGCTATTTAATTAAATAAAGCTCGTATTTGAAACTATATTTTATTATATAAGTAGTTTTCATTATGAAAGTAACTAATTATCGACTAGTTTAGTAGCAGAAGAAAAAGATTATTTAAATTGAATCAATTGATTTCTAATAATCATACATTTTTAAGACATGTATGAAGACAAGTTCTACTTAATGATTATGATACTTTACCTATATTGAATGGAAAGTGTGTTTTTTTTTAATTCTTTTTTTAATATATAAGTTTAAACTTTTTGAGTGTAAACCTAGGCTTTTTTTAACTTTAAAAAAGTTGTTTTTTTACATACATATAAATGAGATGCTTATTTGTCAAATTTTATAAATATTTAAACTTAAGTTATTCTGGTTTAAAGTTTTAGTTATTATTATTTTAGTGTAGTTAAAAAAAAAATTTGAGTTTTTATTCTTATTTTTATTAATTTTGTTAAAATAATTAAATTTAAATCTTATTTTTTACACAAGAACTTCATTTATGTTATCACATCTTAACTAATATTTTTTCACATATTAGTTATTGTTACAAAATCTAATTATTAATTTTAATTGTATTTTAGTATACCATTAAAAATAATTTAAATGTATTTAATAATCCACTCATTTCGATTCATGTATATCATTAGTCTGAAAACTTCTGAAAGAATGTTTCATTTTCAAAAAATTGAGTGATGGATCTGTTTATTTTTAGGCTCATGCTCAAAATATATATTCACCTGTTTATGCAGTTGTAATGGTAAGTAATCCATTTTTTCTCAAAATGTGCATTTTAACATCTAGCCATGTGAAGGGCCTGTAGCATCTGTAATACATAAGTGTAACCATGTATAAAGTTTTGAACATGCAGCATCAATGTTTTCCTTTTAAATTTCCTGGCAACTTTACAACCATTTTTGAACTTTTGCAATAATAGTGCTTTTTTTTTTTTTTTTTTAATAACCTTGATACATATTTAATTAAGTCCAGTTAAGCATCAGCAAATTTTTAGGTGCTAAGGGTACTGAGATTTATCGATCCCAGTTAAGATTAAAAAAAAAAATAATAATAATTGTTATATTAAATAGTTGAACATTTTCACAAAATTTGATTAGCTACTTATTTTGTCTATATTTTAAATCAAAAGAAATTGTAAGTAAGGATGTATGTATGTTAAAAATAGTGAAATATTCTCAAAAGGCTTTACAATTTTCCGTGACTGTATTTATCGAATTTAAACTATTCTTATTTTAATGAAAAATGTAACAAATTGCTATGATCTTTTTTCTTTACCTGCTAATAATTTGATTAGAGTTGCTATAAACATATTCTAATATCAGATTAAGAAACTATCTAAATCTTAGGTTTTGCTTTTAAAACTATTAATTTGTGACATCTTGCATTTAGGCCTAAAATAGTATTTTTAGTTTCTTGGTGGATTTTTTTTATATTCATAATTAATGAATTTTTTCCCTCCTATCCAAAGAGAAATATCATTTAAATTTTAGTTCAGGCTATTTATATTGAATTGAAGAAATAATTTTTTTTTCTCATTCAATTACTTTTTAAAATTTTATTATTTATTTTTGATTAAGCTGTGTATATATCATTGATAAATTTTATTACAATTTTGAAATTACTATTATTTATTTGTTAATCTCATAGAATTGATTTTAGTATTAAATTGTCTTTAGGTTTTAATATATCTTGGACCTATTTGGATAATGTTGCTAGTATTTTATCCAACCCGAGGTGGTTTATCAAGTGAACATCAAAGACTTCTCTTATGGGGCTCAGTTGATGGTGTAAGAAAATTATTTTCTTAGATTTTTCATTATTTACTATTATCTCTTTCCTCCTAATTTGCTTTTATATAAATTAGTTTAAGCTAACCAGACAGAAAATTAGTCATCCTTAAAGAAATTATTAAAAAAAAAAAAAAAAAATAAATACATATAATGCTGTATAACATTAACTTTGAAGCAAGTATCTTGACCTTTTGCTTACAGTTGGTACAATGCTTGAACCAAAATAACAGCATGCTAAGTACTGTAAGCAAATGATTAATCATCTCAGTTTTTCTCTAATGATTATCATGTTCTTGCAAAAAAGTGTTTTGCTATGCATAAATCTGTAAAAGTATCATGTTTATGGCATAGCTCTCCCTAGGAATTGAATAGATCCAGGTGCTTCCTTAGAGAAAAAGGCATTTTGAGTTTTGAAAGGGCATACATACCACTATTAAAATTTGTCAGTTTCATATTATGTAATAACTGGATTAGATTCTCAATTTTTAAATTACCCTTTTATATTATTTTATGTGTACATTTCATGAAGTAATTTTCACTTATTAATATAACAAAAAATTTCAATTTTTTGAAAAATAATTAAAGGCAAGTTAAAATATTCTCTCTATCTAAATTTTCTTCAAAAAAAAATAAATAAAAAAAAAACGATAAACAACTGGAGAGCTTTTTTTTATATTTCAAACTTAAAGTTATGCAAAAATAAACATTTAAATGTGCATTTTTAAATAAAGGGCATTTATATAAAAACAATGATTGTAAAATTCAAATCACTAAAAAGCTCATTAATATACCCCTCCCCCTTCTAAAAAAAAAAAAGATTTAAATATTTTTGTAACGAGTATCATATTAACTTTTACTATATAACTTGACAAAATTGAAGGCATTAAATTCAAAATTTAGTTAAAATAATTATCAACAAATAAAAAATAAATCAGAAGTCTACTTTTATTCAAATAAGTGGTTAAGAAAACAACCTTTTCCTGAAAAAATAAAAAAACTATTTTTAAAAGATGGTGGCTTATTTTTACAAAAAGAATACTGTTCTTTTTTGGAACAGTGATCTTTTTGTAAAAATGAGCCACCATCCTTTATAACAATATTGAATGATCAACCTCAAAGTGTGAAACCAGTTTTTCAAAAATGGGACATATTCTGAATTTTTCAAAGTATATAAAAACATTTAGCAAAGTTTGTGAAGAAAAAAAACATAGCTTTTGTAGTTTACACATAGCTTTTGTATTTTAATTATTGAAATATTTTTATATTACTCGCGTAGATCGTAATTTAAGTTAATTGGTTATTTTTTATTGTCTTGCACAAGAACTGAAAAAGGCGAAATCCTGCCGGACACATGGTTAATGTAAAATATAATTTAAATTAAGGAAAAGTATCCAGTGTCTTTAAGAAATTTAATAAGGTTACCAAATTTCTCCTAGTTTATAGATAAGTGTTATTAATTAAATATCTAAAAAAAAAATAATAAACATCACCTGGATAGGGGGAACTTTTTTTAGTTCTGGTATTTATTGTTCGGTTGTGTAACAGATTATCCAGTTTTTTTGTAGCTTCTTACTTTGCTTCATTTTTTCATTATACTTCATTAATACCTGCTTTTTTCCATTATTTATTTCAGGGTACTTAAAAATGAATAGAAATTATTGTTTAGTTTTAGATAGTTTTGTAAATTCTAAAAATAAATAAAAAAAATATTCATCATTCTGATTTACGAATATTTTTTAAATTGGCTACTTTTTAACCATTTCTGAAATGTATTTTTTTTACAGTCTTCAACTTCAACCTTTAGTCCTGTTCCAAGATTTCAAGATTCCTACAAACAACTAATCTTGCCTGTTGAAAATGTGCAGAATATTGGTAGTTATGAATATCCTGTATTGAGAAGATCTGCCTCTTCACCAGGTACCTCTGTCTTTAATGTAATATATTTAATTTTATCAAACTTGTGATATCAGATACTGAGCAACGATTTCTGAAATATATTCTATAAACATCAACCAATATTTAAGTAAGACTTCTGATAAATATAGCAAGCAAAAACAGTTCAAATATGATGTAAAACAAACTCTTTAGTAACTTTAATCTTTTCCTGGTGACCCTATTCATCAGAATTTTCTCTAGAAATAAAAAAAAAGCAAGGTGCTTCCTCACTGGAGGGGACACTCACTTACCACAGTTGAAAATTTATCAAAACGTATATTATGTCATAACTGAATTTGATCATCAATTTTTAAATGGTCTTCTTATACTATTTTATGTGTGTGTTTCACAAAGAAATTTTTACTCATTACCAAAATAACTAAAAAATTTGAACCTATTGAAAAATTATTAAATTCAAGTTAAACGACAATCTTTATGTATAAATTTTCTTCAAAAAAAAGTAAACTAAAAAAGGATTAATTAATAAAAAACTTGAAAGATTTTTTTTAATATTTTAAATTGAAAATTGTGTACAAATAAAATTTAAAGAATATACCCACAAATAAACGATATGTATATCTCGGGCTAAAATATCATGCAAATTTTAGCTTTATAACTAGACAATGTAAGAAAATTCGTACTAAAATGAAGGAATGAACTTAAAAATTAAAGTTAAATAATTATAAATAACTGAATAAATCAGAAATGAACTTTATCATCAAAACAAATGGTTTAGAAAACAACCTTTCCCTGAAGAAATAGAATAAAAAAGCACTATTCTTAAGGAATGGCGGCTTATTTTTACAAAAAGGGAAAGGAGGGTGCATTTATAGGGATGGAAGAGCAGATTGCATATCTAAAAACACTCCAGGAGAACACTATCTTAAATAGTTAATCAAAAACTAATTCTACATTCTTTAAAAAAAAAAAAAAAAATAGAAAATTTGAACTTACTTACTGGTGCAGTGAAGCTATTTCTTAATTCTTGTGCCAATAGACTATAACAATCTAATTTAGTAACTAGCACAAAATAGTCACTTCTAGGTCTTGTGCTAATATAAACATTAACCAAATTAAAAATGTCTCAGTAAGATGTTCTAGAATTGTTACCATTAGCCCCTCAGGGGCACACTCTTGTGCAGCTGGTATGGGGTCCTGAGCTGAACCTTAGAATCCTTCCATTTCTTCTCTTGACAGTCTTGCTTTGAGTTTCTGACTTTCCACAAAATATTTACATTGATCTAGTGAGTAAATATTATTTCATTTCATGTAAAACATTGATTATAATTTACAGGTTATGGGTTTTAAGATTTTTGATTATTTTTGTTGAGTTTGCTAATTTGTTTTGTTGCAAAGCTTTATTCGAAGGGAAAAATTTTTTTTTTTTCTAATTACAAACTCACAATATTAGATGTTGCTGACCAGCATGTTTGTCATGTAAGGTTGAAACTTGGATGAAGTATTCAGAGGCGGTGTTTCTGTTCCCTTGGGCATGGAAGTGTCTTGCGGAGGGTTTTTATGCATTATAAAGACAGCAAAAGAAACATCTCTTCACCTAAATTAGACTTGTCAAAATACGGAAGTTACGATCCAACAAAACCTAAATTTTAATAATAAGCTAAAATGAAAAACTTTCAACTCTATCACCATTTCTCTTGCAAAATCCTTGAAATTCTAAGAGCATTTGTCAATTAACCTCAGATGATGTATTGATGGAAACAATTTCTGCTAAGCAAAACTGCTTCACTTATGAAGTACAGAAAATTGGCACCCTCCATGTAATTTTACCACAACACCATATTCTATACATATCTAAAGGTGTTATAACTGATAAAACATTTCAATTTCTCGCAATCTCTAAAATAATGAAAAGCCTGAATGATCAGGGTGTAATTGATGATGATCAGCACATCACAATAAAAAAAAGGATCAGATATCATAATCACCCAACATTTAATTTCGACTTTCAACAACCATCAACTACCTACAGATATAAAAGCTGACCATCGTAACTACGAAGTTCGTCTATACTTTCCTAATCCTCTACGCGGTTTTAAGTGCCAAAAATGTGGCCACTCTACAAAAAATTGCAGAGGAAAGGAGCCTTGCTCCCGCTTATGTCAATACGAACAGACTTTTAAATCCTGTTCATCACCAGAACGATGTACCAACTGTCACGAATCTCATTGTGTATTCCAGACAATGCATAAGATAGAAACAGGAAAAGCAAATTCTAAACATTAAAGTCACAAAAAACTTTTCCTATATAGTAGCCAAGAATGAATTTCTAAGTTTACAGCTATGCTCAAATGTTTTATATGCTGCAGCAGTATCCGAATCCAAACTAATGAAATAGAAACTGATCCACTGAATACCAACCTTAAAATTTTAATAACTGAAAAATGTAGTGAAATTTTAACAAAAACATCTTCTCAAACTCAGCAGACATCAAAACCATTAAACACTCAAAATTTTGCACAGCCACAAAAACACTCTAAACAGCCTGCACTCACTTAGCCAACTTTTTCGCAAAATAATTCTGAAAACAGTTTATACCGAAAATTAACATTCAATGTTATTATTATTCAATGTTAACATTATTCAATGTTAACAATTAATTATTCAATGTCTTACACAAAAAAGTCAACCGAGTCGCCATTAATCAACAAATCTAAATTTATTACTAAAAGTAGACAGAATCGATTGAATGAAAACAGGAAAAAATTACGAACAGAAAAACAATATTCACAATCTGATGAAATGATTACTGATGAAAGTTGTACAGCAATTGCATTCCAGTTTTAAATGAAACAAAATTTCTGGGTTTAATTTTATACTCTTAAATTAACTTTCAAATCGTTTGTTTAATATTTCAGAAAAGCTTGTTCCATAAAACTAAATTTATTTAAAGTTCTAACAAATTCTTTTAAAAGCGCAGATGTAAATTTTATGTTCAAAAATTTACCATTGTATTATTTGTTCAAAACTAGACTATGGCTTTGCTGTTTATGGCTTTTCTAGAAAGTCTGTTATCAGATATCTTGATACCATTTACCACACTGACTTATGAACGTCTCCAATAAAGAGTTATATCCCATTTACCCTCACTTTTAATGTGACATAACAGATTATCATTAAATTATTTTTACATTAAGAATCATCTTCCTATGTATCATAAAATTTTAACACTGGACTATAGACGTTCTATAGTAAACTATTTTCAATACTGACTTTAGTCTAGAATGAAGAAAGTTTTATCATAACTAAATTTAAGAAGATTTTAGCATTTGCCCTGGCCTTATCCACTGAGTCAGGTTCGAACCTTCCATTCGACAAAAGGACAAACATCTACATCTATCTATCAGCAGATTTTTAACTCTCATCAAGAAAAATACTCTGACTTTAACTCAATATTCACTGACGAATCTAAAAGTGATGACCATACTGCAAGTGTTGCCGTTACCCCTAATTCTAATATTTCTGAAAAATTACATCCAAACTGCTCAATATTCACTCTTGAATGTCATGCACTATGTTTAGCCTTACAATATATATCTATTCAAAAGTCGATGAAACGGTGTGTATATTCAGATTCAAAAAGCTGCCTAGAAGCACTGCAAAATAGAGACCTAAAACCACATACAATTGTAAATACAATTGAGCACCTATATGACAATTTATACTAAAAAGGATTTGAAATAAATTTCTGTTGGATCCCCTGGTCATGCAAACATTTTAGGTAATGAAACTGATGATGAAATGACAAAGTCAACTCATAACTTATGAAACATTCCACTAACTTAACACGATACAAAAAAAAATTGATTGACTGCATTCTCAATTCCCAGTGGCAAAATAGTTGGAGCAATGAAACAAATAATAAACTACACGCCATTAAAAATAGTATACAGCCTTACAAGCATCTTAACATCTGTCATAAACTGGAGGTGCTTCTGAATCACTTCCATATTGGTCATACTCTAATAACCTATAAACACCTTTGTCTAAATGAACCCCTACCTGAGTGTTCCAGTTGAAAGGAACCACTTAATATAAAACACATTTTAACCCAGTGTAAAAAATTTAGACTTAAGAGACAATGCCACTTTTGTAGCTTTGTTCTGTCATTAATTTTATTAATTTGAGAGAATCCTCATTCCAACATTTTCTCTTATCTGAAGGACATATCTGTTGCTTAAATGCATATAAATTGTTATTTTTAAACCTAGTTTTAAGTGTGATATAGCCAAAACTGGCTCTTGCAACAATAACTCCAAACTGTTACTATTAGAATGGGTTTTAAAGAACATTTCATTAAATTTTGTGCAGCTTGTAAAAATACAAAATCAAAACTTAAATTCTTATATTACATAATTATAAATTTTTATATCAAAGTGATATTTTTCTTGTGACACCCAGTTATAAGCTTATTTTTTCGATTTTCTTTTACAGCTTTCTTCTCAAAATCGCCCTTGACACCTATTTATGAAGACACAATTTCTCCATCACATGTCACTGTTCCAAACTATGGAACCATGGCAACTTGTTCCTCCCAACCTGAAAATTACAATCCTCCCAGAACAAGATGCAGGCATGACAGTGGCATGCCCACTAAGGATGTAAAGGGAGCGAAAATTAAAGTTGTCTCCCTTAATCAATGTTCTGGGGAAATGGAAGCCGTGTCCCCTTCTCCTGCCGAACGAATTTGAAAGCACAAAAATTAAAAATATCTTTGCTAGATATTGAATTTAAGAGAGCATTGAACTTGAAATCAAACTCTTAGATAAAATATTACATTACATGATTTATCCTTACAGTTAAAATAATAATAATAATAAAATGTTAATTTTTAGTTTTCACTGATATAAAAATTAAATCAGATAGCAATAGCATTTTTAAATGTTAATCAGTTTGTAAAATATGAAAATAAGTGTTGTTGTTTTTTTTAACATTGATAGTATTATATAGTTTACCTTTGTGCTAATCATCATATATTTCTCCTTTTAATGAAACAAGAGTAGAAGAGATTTTAAAATATATGTATGTTTTTACTGTGTTAGAAAAAAGCATGCTAAAAGGTATTAGTATTGGACTATTCCTATCTTTCAAATATATCTGCAGTGTATTTTAAGTTTATTATTGTTTAAAAAGTTATGCATAGTCCGAATATTTAACTATTTATTGAGCTACTGAACATTTATTGCTTTTTAGTTTTTCTATTTGTGTGATATATAATAGCAAAATTTTAATTTTTGCTGTTCTCTTAGTAGTTATATCTTTTTAACAATGTTTTGTGAATATTTTGTTTCTGTACAAAAAATACTTTTAGCAGATCAGTTAGAATTTGTTCTTTAAATTCTAACTTCTTTCTGTTCCCTAAAAAGTCTTATTTCTGTCTCTTTGATTGCATAGGCTTAAAATGAAAATTGATTGTATATAACTAAGCTTAAAATTCGAGTTTCGTTAGGTTTTGCTTAAATATATATAAATATTTTTTTAATAAAAAAATGCAAATAATATTAACGATAATTTAATTAACGATTATGCAAATAATATTAACGATGCAAATAATATAACGATAATTTAAAGAATTAGCTTGCAAAATACAAATTGTAAATTTTTCTATAATAAATCTTTCTTTTTTTATAACCTAAATATATTCATTAAAATATTTTAAGCAAGTTATCTAAGTTATAAAAAATTTACTGTAAAGGCATTTTCAAATATTTATTATATAGAATTAAAATGAAGCCTATATTTTAATGCATCACCAAGCTTCAATATTTTTTTAATAAAACATGATCAATTTAAAGAGTTTTATTGAATAATTTTTATTGTTAATATTGGAAAAACCTTTTGAATTGCATATTTATTTGATTTAAGACATTAAAATATGTGATTAAAAATAAGCTGGACACTAAGCTTACTAGTCAAAGAAGTATTTTATAAAGTGATATATTCTTTTTTAAATTTTATCTTAGCTATTCACAAGATATTCAATAGTTAGAGTTTATCTTTTGATAGCTTGTCTGTTTTGAGACTCTAACACATCAGTTTTCTTATATTGGCACAAAAATGTTTACTATATTAATTTGGATATTGAAACTTTTAGTATTTTTTTATTTTAATTGTAATGATCTTGGTAAATTGTGAATTAAGGGTTAAAATAGAAAGGGGATTTTATGTCTTTAAAGTTCTCAGATCTAATAAAAATTTTATTTTAATGTCTATTTTTAGTTTTTAACTCTTGGCATTAAATTAATTTTAGAATAAACTTGGTTGTGCTAATTACTTATTGTTTTAATTATTCATAGAATAATTGCCAAATTTTCAAATTATCCCTTTATTTTTTTTATTACATTTTGATCTACTGAATTTAAAGAAAACTAAAATACTTACAGTTCTTTTATAATTTTGTGATAAGTAAAGATATGTTATTTAGAAAGGAGGAAACGTGTGTTATTTTCAATGTCTGCTACCTTTTTTGGCTTCAAGTCTTCTACTTATATCATCCTTTTCTTTCCCACATTGTGTGTGTAACAGTGATGATTCTCATTTTTTAGATGCTAGACTTTTATTAGTTATAATATATTTTGTGCATTAAGTTGTTTATGAGTTATATCAATTTATTTTTGAATTTTTTTTTTCTTATTTATGGTTATTTATGTTGCTGTTATTATGTGATGTTGTCATTCGTCTGTTGTGTTGCAAATGCTGCGGTAAAATGTTTGCATATTATCATAAAAAAAAACTTTATATCAGCTACATCAAGAATTTCCTTTCAGAAAATTGCTTTGATAGATTCTTTCTTTCTCAGAATATCTTTCTACCAAAAATGAAGTCAAAGTTTTTAATTAAGATCAACTTCTGCTAAAAAGGTTTAGAACCAGTTTGAACTTAGATTTTTTTACGATATGTAGAACTTATTATCTGTATATATTCAAAGACTCCACTACTGTGTATTTTTCATAGTTTCAGAAAGAAATTTTATCTAGTGACAGCAGGGATAATATTTTAATAAATTATAATTAAACCAATTTTGTCCACTAAACACAAGTGTAATTTAAACAGATACATATAAAATCATATCAACAAAAGCTCCGGTTTTAATAATTGTTCAAAAAAAATTTGTTTCAAAAAATTCTGTTTTGGTTCACTACCACTGAAAAAAAAAATCAAAACTACAGATAATCCATAGTTGCTGGAGTCTTGTATATTTCAAGTATTACAGTTAGTTTTCAAAAGGAAAGAAGAAACTATGAATAATTTCGAATCTAATGTGCTTAATTTCTCAATAATGTATAATTTGAATTTTATTTCTTTTTTGTACAAGAATAAATTTTGTCATTTAGTTATTATAGTGTATAAACCAGAGCTTGTAGAGTGTGAAAATTTTTACCAAATCCTAAGAAAAATTAATACTGTAACTTAAGTGAATGGTAATTTTAAATTATATATTTCTACTTTTTAACTTTCATTGGAGTTAAAGGTATTTCATTTCAACGCACAATAAGTGAAAAAAATAAATTTTGAAAGATATGTTTATCAAAATATTTAACTGTAAAACCATCAGATATAAATATCTCACATGTACGCTCATACATAAATAAACATTGATATACATACATACATAAATAAACATATAACAAAAAGATTCTTTAACTGAAAACTATGACAGATGATACATTAAATTCATTTGCATATCTTTTTTTTTAATAATAGTGAAATAAACGATAATCTATGATTTATTTATTTATATCGATATTTCGAAAGGTTATTTTTTAAAAGTTTAACCAAACATAGGTTTAAAAGTTTTCAAATATGATAAATTAAGTTTGTGAAAAGTTATGATATGAACAATTGTCAAAAAATCATTCAAATAGTATTTTTGTTTGAATAATTTTTAATAGATCAAAAAACTCTTCTTTTAACTTATGAAATTTAATTTTAATTGTAACTGGTGTCTAGTTAATTTTTCGTTTCTTTAACTCTACAGTCCTGGTATAACCTAATTATTTTGATATAATAATTTGGCTTCTGTTAAGACTGTTTTATATTCATCATTACTTTTTACTTAAGAAAATCTAACTAACCACTTTGTATTTAATCTAAATGTCATAAGATAGTTTTTTTTTTTTCTTTGTGCTTCATACAATTGTGAAGACTTACATAAATTGTGAGTTTTATTATTTTTCTTTTAATTTGTAGGGAAGAATACTTTTTGTATCTAATTATGTGGTGCAAAAATGTTTAAATAAATGTGAGTTGAAAGATCTATCAATTTTTCTTTCACCATGTCTTTCTGTTTTCGATACTATTTAAATTGTATTAGTTGTATATTTGCTTATGAAGGGAAATTTTAATGTTCTCTACTTCCTCAAATTCAAGAGCTTTATTTTAATACTAAAGTAGCTTATTTATATATATGTGTTACCTACTTAAAAAGGATTTAGTGAAATTTGATCTGACTGTTTATTTCTAATTGTATGTATGCCCATGACTTGTGTTATTGTTTATGTTTGTTTTTTAAAACTTTAGATTTTATATTATATTTTTGGCATCTGTATAAATGCTTCTATTAATAGTGCCTTATGTATATTTTAAAGAAATAAAGAAAATTATAATTTCAGTTACTTATTTATCTTTATTTCGGTTGAGCTGTTTTTCTTACTGTAACAAATTATATGAATTGAAGTATAAAGTAAGGAATTATCATAAACATAGTGTTTGATAATTGAGAAAATTTAGTGATTAGCGTTTTGAGTTATAATTAATTTCTGCGTAGATAAAAAAATATATATATGTATCTAGTTATCTTAAAAGTAAATGTGCTTCCACCTTTTTTCCAAAGGTACATCATCCAGCTGATTCCTTTGGCGACTACGCACCATGTCTGGCGCCACAAGAGCTTATCAGTCTTAATAGACTAATAAGATTTCAAATTCGAGTCAATTTGTTTAATTCATCCATATGCATGGCTGTATGTGTGACTTGTGCGTTTGTACATATTTTTAACACTATCTTATGTCCTGATAAGTCGGGAGAGTGCTTTTAAAATAGAAAGTAGTTAGTAACCGAAGGTAATTTGCCTGATTTATTCACATTAGGTACTACTTATTTATTTTATGTAGCCATGTTAGTTAGATTATTTCCTATGTATATATATACAACTATGCATGCAAAGGGAGAATTACCTGCAAAGTTGATTTAAAGAACAAAAGTTTTATATTTTAGTTGTGGTGCTAACAGATTATTTTCCAGCAGCAGGAAAATTATGAAACAAGTTTGTCCTGATTGCTAAGATCTAAATCAGGAATTGCTTCAGTAGAATAACTTTTGTACTTTTTGCGGAAAACTTTTTCTAGTGGTTAATGGAATTAAATTTTAACATAAAAAATTATATTATACTTCTCATAATTTCTTTTTAAGTAACTTGAATAAAATGTAATTGCTGGAACCTCATTTTATGCAAATCTCACATTGTCTGCATAGTTGTCTTAGAAACTTTGTAAATGAATTATGCTTAATTGGAAGAAGAAAAAAAAATGGAGTACTAAAAGAAATGTGACATAGACTAGGGGTTACTAAAGAGTGTTCCGCGGAACCCTAGGGTCCCGCGGAAGAAACCAGTGATGAGTTTTGAAACCTCCGGTTGTATTTAGATCCAACGTATAATTCGTAATTTATTGAATCTTTCGGTTCCCTTTGTGAAATTCTTTCAAATGAAATAGAAATAGCAGTTTTTAAAAGAAATTCAAATCAAATAACTGAATTCTTCAATAAGGAAATATGTTTTCCTAATAACCATTTTCAACGTTTATTGCAGTTCTAAGTTTTCATTTCGAAGTAAATCATAATTCGGCGAAATAAATCATAATCTATCACAAAGACAGTCGGGTGAGCTGGGCTAACAGGCACAGGATTTAAAAAGTGCATATCAAATTTTATTTAACAACCATTGGCAAGAGAACGATCAACCAAATGACAGTGACATAAAATCGAAGTGCTTCTGAATAAAAATTAGAGAAAAATTTGTAAAATAGTCCTGATGAAGTCGCATGCAAAAAGGGAAATATCAGTAAATACAATTGGTCCTTTAAATAAAACTCAGTGGCGCGACAGCCCATAGAGGGCCCAAGGCCTACTGTGCCCATCTCAGTTTACTAACCTTGGGTACAGGAGCAGATGTTCCGGTTAGGTGGTCAGCCGAACGCGAAACCCCCAGTGTTTAATTCCCAAGCATGCTTGGTACTCATTTATCGACCCACTGAAGGCATGAAAGGCTGAGTCAACCTTGTCCGGCCCGAGGATCGAACCCAGGATCTGTGGCACGGGAGTGCGAATAGCTATCACTCAGCCACCGGGCTTCTGGTCTTTTAAATAGGGCAAGTAAATAATATGATTCTCATAGTTCGGCTTAAGAAAAAACTTAAAATGATAACTCTTGCATACTTAGATCTAAATATAGAACCATAACGGTGGATGTGAATGATGAAGTGTCAGGAAACGTTTAATTTTGAATAATACATAATATTTTAAATTGCGAGTAAATATTTTGAATAATTTAGATAAAGAAATAAAATAAAAAGATTAGTTGAAGCTTTTTATGTTACATATATGCACCAGAAACAAATTCATAGCTAGACTAGATATAGCACAAAGACTACAAATATGTGACGTAAGACCTGATTTAAGATTATTAATGATAAAACAATGAAAAAGCTACATTTCTCTAATTATTTTAAAAATAGTCATCTATTGCTTATTATGTTCATAATTATCTTAATAAACTTAATTTATAAAGTCAGGGTTCCGCCGAAAGAAAGATGATTATTTAGTGTTCCGTAGCCGAAAAAAAAAAATTGTTAACCGCTGACTTAGACTTCTAAATCTCCATTGCTTGGCATGGTAGGTACATAATTTTTCATCATTCAAAGAACAGACTAGAAGATGCTCAAATCGTAATGCATAAATAATAATAACAAAAAACGAACACGTGAAAGGTTATGTGCCAGACCCCTTAAATCAAAAGTTCTGCAACGTATATCCCCACACCTCTTTTTTTTTTTTTTTATATTTGAAGTTTCTATTCTTCCTGTTTATAACATGAAATACACTGTTAAAATATTTATAGTACATGTAGGAAACTAAATTATTTCGAAACCAAAAGAAGCGAAACGATTTGGCACCAGTAACATTGATTTTAATTGCTTGCGAGGGTGCTTATGTGTCGTTACCAAAATAGAGGGGGTCACGATGTTGTATTTATTGTACGAATAAACAAAACAACCATCTGTCGGAGGAAAGTTCTGCAAGGGGGTAGGAAGGCTGGAAAATTTATTGGAACGCTTGTATTTTATGTTTCTTGGATTGTGGGAAAGTCATCTGCTCTCACCCTAGGCATGATTAATACTTATAGTGGGAGGCTCTTTTTTTCCCCAACATATCAAGATACTATTTTGTTTGCTTATCTGGTATGCGTATTAAGTCTGAAACTTCAGTGAGAAAAATGAAGATTATTTTTTTTTTCATTTTACTTGTCTTATTTGATTCTTATTGAATTTGAAAACAATCAGAATCAAATAAGATGATACAGAATTGAAATTTGATGAGCAGCATTTTGTTATAAATAGTGAGATTTTCATTTAATTCCTTTTTTTCTTTCCTCAGGAATACATCAATTAGCATGGCGCGTAGCGTTTTTAAAAAGTGCTTATTTTAGATTTTGGTTCTTAAAAGGTGCCTTTTTCATTGGGTATTTTAAAAAGTACATAATTTTCCCTTTTCGAAAATAAGATTTTTCTTCTTTACCATTTCGATTTTCGCCACGTATTATGTAAAAGCGTGCTTTTCACATAGTTCTATTCAACGTTTTCACAATTCATTCAACCACAATATACAGGGTGTTTATAAAGTCCCGGACCCATTTTGACGTTTAATAACTCCTAAAATAATAAAAATAGATTAAAATTAATAACATAAATGGTTAGATAGACTCAAAAAGTTTCATGACCCTTGTCCATGAACCTCCTAGGAACCTAGGAGGATGGCGTTTGCAAGAGATAGGGTAGGAAGAATAGAAGATGATGCTGATTTTCTGAAGCGCATAATGTTCTCCGACGAAGCATGATTTCATGTTTCTGGCATTGTTAATCGCCATAATGTGCGCATATGGGGATCTGAAAACCCCCATGAATACCGTAAGGCACAAAGGGATTCCCCAAAGGTTAATGTGTGGTGTGGACTAACGCACGACCGAGTCATTGTGCCTTTCTTTTTTACAGAAAAGACGGTCTCATCAGTCGTATACTTAGACATGTTGGAAAACTTCGTGTTTCCACAACTAGAAGAGCTTCAGCCACATGTCCTTTTGCAACAAGAAGGTGCACCACCTCATTGGGGTATTATCGTTCGTAGTTCTTTGAATCACCATTTTCCAGGAAGATGGATTGAGCGAGGAAGTCCAATTCCTTGGCCACCCAGATCACCTGATATAACGCCGCTGGACTTTTTTCTTTGGGGATTTAAAAAGGACAATGTTTACAGGAGGATCGTGTCGAACATTGATGACCTAAAAGCCAGAATTACAACCGAAATAGCCTCTGTGGATGCCGACATGCTTGCCTCTACCTGGCGTGAAATGACTATCGACTTGATATTCTCCGTGCGACGAAGGGGGCACACGTGGAAGACAAGGGTCATGAAACTCTTTGAGTCTATCTAACCATTTATGTTATTAATTTTAATTTATCTTTATTATTTTATGAGTTATTAAACATCAAAATGGGTCCGGGACTTTATAAACACCCTGTATTTCGGCGTACCGTCGGTCCATAGCGTATGAAAGTGCCAATCATTTTATATGTTTGAGGAAATACTTGTGCTTACGTATGAGCGTCTACTGAACTGAGATCGGTGAGATTATTGCACTCTCATGTGCAACTCTGCTGCATTCTGCAAGATATTCTCAATTTCAGGCTTCATTTTCCATCCTCTGATATCGAACCGAAAAATCTTTTGATTATTTTACAATGGCTAATATAATCAAGGAAAGAGTTTTTTTTTTTTGTCATAAACTAGTCATTTTTTTATGATCATGTAAAGTCTTTGAAAATTATTTTGCATTTTGTTAATGTATCTGGTGCTTAAATATATTTTTTAGTGCTTAAAAGGTGCTTATTTTTTGTTGAAAGATTTAGCTACGCACCCTGATAAAGTAAGCACAAGACTAAAGGCGTCGCTTTGTTAGAAGTTTTGGTAAAACAGTGGACAAAATTTTCCGTTCAATTCTTAAAAAAATAAGAATATAAAGCTGTAAAAAGTTAAAGCGAAAAATGATACTGGGGCATTAATTTGTTCTTAGAGTTTGGAAGTGATTACTTGTAATGGTTTCACACCATAAACCGGCGTGAAATTTATGGTGTGATTTATTTAAATTATTCGATATTTTTTTTCTATTTTTATTTGAGAATGCTAAGAGCTTGTTATGAGCTTTAGTAAGTTTTACGCTTTAAATCAATATTTCTTAGAAAAGCAAATCTTGTTCAAAGGGGCACCTATTTATTCAGATTGAACAGCAAACTGTAAAGGTTAAGTGTTTAAAAAATAAGACACATTATCGATGTTGTGTTTAATCCTATAAAAAATAACATTATTCTATCTTATCCAAGAGAAAAATATGTATGTTTTTAAGGAAATATGTTTAAAACTGTTTAAAATGAGGTTGATTTGCAACATTTAAAATTATAATGGTAGCACTGGAGGTATTTAAAATAGAATATGAGAAATTATTTAAATATTTTTTTATTAATAGTAAGAAATGGGTGCGGAGGAATATTTTTTACAAAAATATTTCTTACAATTTTATTAATGAAAGTCCAATCATTAGTACAAAAGTTACTCAAGGTAATATTTTTGCATTTCCTTATTTTTTTTTTTTTTCTTAGCACACTGCACTCATTAATTTCTCCAAAAGAACTAGCGTTATACACCTTTACTATACTTTTATTTTAACTAAATATCAGAAGTATTAAGTTAAAGAAAAGAAACTGGTATTATTTTCCACGAACTAGCATTGATCATTTTGCAAAATGCGAGTAGGAAGTAGTATTGATAAAGTAAGTACCCGTTTATCCGCCGTATTCAGCATCTTGGCGATATTCATAATATTTTTGAGGGGTGCCTAACCGGTATTTTACTTCATCTGATTAAATATTTACATGTCCTTAGTATGTTCAGCAATATAATTTTTGAGCCCCCATTTTTATAACTTTTCTTTAAATGCTAATTATTGCAACCATTATTAATCGCTAGAAATTTAATATTTACAAGACAGAATGTTTAAATCCTTTCGTTACAAACCAAACTTAAACGTTTGAAGCCTTTCTTTACAAATTTGAATTATATTTTTCTATAAAGAAGTACTCAAACATCCAAAGACATGACTCAACCTGTTACTTAAAATCTTAATAAAATAATTATAATGAAAAATTAGTGACTTTTAGGTTTGACGTAACTACTAATTCATAGAAATAATGTTATTAAGATTTTAATACATTTATTTTAGAGACGCGAATTTTTGTAAAGAAATTAAATCATTAAATCTATAGAGAACTCGGTAATGCAAGCATGGAATTGTGCTGAAACTAGGTAATTAAATATTTTTTTAGTTATTAAAACATGTAAAATATTTTTTATAATTTTTTTTTTTATAATGTATGATTAGTTAGTAATCACTTTTACAAATGTAACGAAAATGAGATCCCTTTTCACTGAATAAACACTTTTAAAAATGTAATGAGAATCATGCGTAATGATATTTTTCCAATTTTTTGTCAAACAATATTACATTAGTTATGAGTCAAATATGATTATAAATCAGAATATTTCTAAAATCTCGACTCACCCAAATTTTATGGAAGATTAAAATCGCGCTTTTATATTTAATTCTTAGTTTAAGAAAACTTATTTTGGTCACCACTACATATAAATTAGTTTAATTATATCCAAGCACCATTTTTAATGCTGTCAAAGTGTAAAAAAATTTCTTCATTTAGGAATTCAATGGATGGTGTTTTCAGTAAAAATGTGAACAATAACAATTTCTAGCTGTATGCCTGCTCTAGTTCCGGTTAGAAAGTTTGCAGCTGCTTACTACATGTTATTCTGCGAGGCGATATTTTCAAACGGATAATTTTGTTTTCAATAAAAGAAATAAATTAGATAATTTCTGAGCTCAAATCTGCCATATTTCATAAGATATTAATGTTATCATGTAATTCTGGTGAGTTTGAAGTGAAAATTTGTTTTGGTTATTTATAGATATATTGTTAAAAAAGGTGACATGGTTGCTAGATTTTGAATAACTCCCTTTTTTGGCAGTCTTGATTTGGCCTCTTTCCATTTGTTTATAACTGTTTGTTCGTGTTGCAAGCTGTGCACCATCTTACGTTAGTGTTAGCATATTGTTCGAGGAGCAAGATTAAGCTTAGTAATAAGTATTCAAATACTACGTTTGCAGGAATTTTAAAACACAATGATCACCTTGTGAGCCAAATGGCTTTAAAATACACCGGAAACCAGGGCTCGAAAAAGCTCGGAAATTTTAATCGTCCCCGAGGACGGCTTGTCCAACAATGTACCCGTCCTCCTTTTAAACTAACCCGTCACTTCTAAATAAATATAAATATAATTTTCTCTTATTTATTACAAACATTTATTATATAAATTGCACAATGAATTAGTAGTTATTAGGATAACAAATAATAGGATAACATTATACAATTAAAAGAAATACTAGGTTACTAACAGTAACCTAGTATTTATTTTATGAAATAATTTATTTCTTATATGAAATAATTTAAATGACAAAGGTCAAGTTATCTGGAATGTCAATTTATCCGAGGGTACTGCGTTTTTTAAATGAATCAAATATGACGTTTGCCAGTTCCACAATCAATCTAATGATTTACAGAGGTTTGTGCTCAGAAATCTGAAAGGGGTTTTCCATTTAGGAAGAAGTTCATAATTGCGTTTAACACTTCTTGTTAAGACCGGTACGTAATGTGTTTTTTTTTGTAAGTTCATTACTGAAAAGCTCCTTTCAACCGCTGCAGTACTCCCAGAGAGAGAAAACATCAATTCCATCAAGCGCAGTATTTTGCTGTATTTCTAGATTAGAGGGTCATTATAGAAGTGAGGCGATAGACTCTTGTAAGATAACAAAAATTGAAAATGTATCACGAACTTTAACGGGAAATTGCCGTCCGCGCGGACGTCGGATTCGAGAAATTTGTTGTTCGAGGGGAATTTTTGACCGCCGAGGACGGGTGGTTTTTCGAGCCCTGCCGGAAACAGTAACCCGGAAGTATAAGCGGCATACAGCTTGCAGCGCTCTCTAGTGTCGAAAACACCATCCATAGTAATTATACCCTATCTCGATGGTGGTTGTGAAATTATATTTTTGCAATTCTGGGGTGGTTTGAATTTGGAATATATTGCCGATCGCTCGTTCTGCCCTTGCAAAAAGCGTAACAGCTCCATAATGCACTCCTTTCTTCCAATGTATTTTTTGTTACCGAATTTAACTTTTGAAATATAGCTGGTGGATACCTGAGCCAAACATGGCCTTTACCCATTCATCGTGTTCATATCAGTCAGTAAGGTAGATAAAAGTTTCATAATAGAAGAGGATATAGTTGTTCTTTTTGCTTAGTATTTAAGGCTGGGTGTAATAATGGATTGGTTTAATATACTAATTGATTAGTCTGGATTAGATCTCATATCGCTGTAAAAGTGCGCAGCAATTGGTTTGTCTTCTTCAAGGTTCTGTTACTAAAAAATACCGTTAAAAATTTCGACATTGCGGTGTCAAAAAAATTTCTGGTGTAATTTGGCAATGTGCTTGTCGAATCTTTCTATTTTAAGATCTCTATGAAGGTCTTTGTTTTGTATGAACCATCTTGCATTAGTTATTTTACTAAAAACTTGTATCTTGGAAAGTGGCAAGTTTCTTCATTTGCGTTTTTGAAATATATATCACCAGCTTGGGTGATATTTGCATCACCCATGCTGGTGATGCATATTGGTCTAATTATCGAAATATAAATTAGTTGTTTTAGTTTGATTTCTAATTTTGATTTAAAGGAAATAAGAGTTTGGAGTTTATTTATTGCAGCAGTTGATTTGTCTTTGATCTTTTTTTGCGTGGTCATTCCAAGTAAAATTTAAATTTAGTAACTAACCCGCATTTGCGTTACGTGGAGAGGAAAACCTCTCACGGTTAGCCAAACGGTAAGGGGGACTGTCTACCACTGAGGATTTTAGGCCTGCACTGTGGTCGGTGCGAGCAAAAATCATCCACTGTGAGTTTCAGTCTTTTATAAAGGAATTAGTGGCTTAAAAATAATTGGTCAAGGGATTTCTGACAATTCCACATCTTCTCTGAATTTTGTCTCATGTCATTCATCTCTGCTTCTGCAACAAGGATGACTTTCTTAGTGTTTTCATTTGTAGATACTTTGGGACTTTTCAGTTACATGGTCATAATATCCTGGATGATGCATGCCTGCTTATACAATAGCTGTTGATAGCAGTAGATAATACGGCTTTCCTATATTTTTCCATTGCTGAGTGCCCTCTGTAAAGTCAGTGCCCTTACCTTTTCTTGACATCAGTTCACACGAAATTATTAACTTATCATCAGATTCACTGTTGTATAAAGTCATTACAGTTTCTTGCACATGTGCAGGAGTTGAACATACTTTTCTAAGGTTTAATAAGCCTTTTATGTAATTGAAATTATCATTCCAAGCACATTGTTGGATAAGTTTCCAACTCTGAGAACTTGTCGAGCTTGACTTCCTGCTGTGTTTGTTGCAGGAATTGTTCTCATTCCGGGATTCAAAGATGACATAGGTGAACGAGTGTCTCTGAATTTTCTGACATCACCGGTGTGTTTGGCTGCTTCTTCAGACCTGGTTAATTTTGAACCAGTTGGTAAGTACTGAAAGTTGTACCTTTTAAAGTACTCAAAGGCATACTTTTGGATCTCTGGTGTCACCACAGTTACTTGAGTCAACACAGTTGCTGCATCCACTATGGTAAAGTTCATCATCTTATTAATTACAGCTGTACAACCAGTTTCCGTCTCTGCTTTGACTAAGCTGTTAAATTAATCAAAGACGATAGGATTTCATACAGCTTTTATAGAAGGAGCAGTTGTAGTTGTGATCTTAAGGCTCACTTTACTAACGACCCATGCATGGGCCTTTTGGTAAGTTTGAATGTCTTTTAATGGAGAATTTCTTTTATTGCCCCTCCCCACAAGGCTTGGATACTCTTTTACTTGTTTTGCAATAAGTTCTTGTTCAGGTGTTATTATTTATCATTTTTCGTTACTACGTATATCTAGATACAAAATCTGTATATTAACTGCAAAATTTGTTCTCCTGTGAGTGTTTTATATGTGCAATATGATTTTGTGTATATACTCGTATGTTAATGTTTCATTAGTGGATTTGGTAATTTTATCTTTTCATTAAATTATATATTATTTAAAAAAAACATTTTACAATTAAGTTCCTGATAGAGAATTTTGATTTATAAATTATTGTACAAATGTGTTGACGAAAAATTATAATTTCTTTCCATTTTCTCCATGTAGCGTAACTTTGCCACTGGTAACGGAGTAATGCTGGACTTACTAATCTCATCACCAGATGGCAGCTCTGCAAAAAAAATGCATTCTCTTTATGGTTCTATAAGTAGCATTTAATTAGGATATTAATTATTAATATGCATTAAACTACATTCGAACAAATTTCTAAATAAAGTAAAAAGTTTTATTCAAAGAGTTTCAAAAGTTAAGAGTTTCTTTAACCATTTTTTCATTGTCTTTTAAAAATGTGGTATTTTGTGCGAAAATTGTTCCTCAGTGGAGTCTGCAAATATTTCTGCCTTTTCACTGTCTGTGAAACAAAACCATTTTTCTCCGTTATTGGTTTACTAACTTCAGGTGAATGGATATTTTCTCGTAAATATCTTTAATGTTGCTGTTGTATTCAGTAGTATAAATGCTATTTTATGCTAGAAATTGCAACTCTTTCACCTCTGTTATTTTAATCACATCAATAGCTATTGTAATTTGAAATCTCGATTTTGATGTTTTGGTTTAAGGGTGTTTCTGTGACTACTATGACATCCGAGTTCTGCTCAGTAATAAAATTTTTCAATTCTGAATATTTGAGTAAACCATTGGAATACCAATTAATTTTTTACAAAGTTTATAAGTTCTCTAAGTTCATCAAAAACTTATTTTGCATCCTCAATGTTGGTCATGCTGTAATTATTTAAAGTATTTATTTGATTAAATATGTTGGTTTTAAGTATATCTATAAAAGACTTACTTTTGGTGATTTATGGACTGTTTGAGTGCTTAATTTTGGATTTTTCAGCCTTTTTAGTAAATTTAATTACTCATCCTATGACGGTAGATGGTCCTTCTTTAGGTTTTCCGAATTTATATGCCCAGTGGTCGCTACCGCATTTCATTCACTTTGGCAAATGATGACAGGATCTTTGATCATGATTAAAGCCGGGGCACTGGAAGCATTGAATTATTCCTTGAGGACCTCTACAGTTTTCAACTTTGATGTGACCGCGCATCAAATAGTTAAGTTCATAAATCTTTTTGTTGTTCTCAGTTTTTGGCAGAGTCACAGTAAGAATGACATTTATTCTTTTTGCTCATTTTTGAATCTCGTCATCGTTCTTTTGTTGGATTTTGAAAAAAAGAAATCCCAATAAATTCTTCTAAAACTCTTTATTTTTCCATAAGCATAAAACATTTATTTAAAATTAAACTTATTCTTTTTAATTATTAACTATGTTGCCATTCAAGGTCAACTGAATTTATGATAACAAAATGTAAACGGCATTTTTTTTTAATCAAATAATGAATGCAATATAGATAGCGCTTTCATCAACAACATTCTCCCAACTTTTGACAAATAATATTATACCAAAATATTATTATAAAAATGCAAAATTTAGGTTAAAGTGTTAGTCCTTGAATTTAACAGGTATTTTGATGTTTTTACCACTTCGGGTGACTTTCATTGTGAACTTCATGGACATTCTCTGAATCCTTTACAGTAAACTGCTTTTTTTCGTTCGAATAACTTAGAAGCTGTTATTTCTAAACTGTAGATTCGCTGAACAGGGCGGAATAGTTCTCCATGAACAGCACTAACCTACTATTTCCATCTTTACTTGGGTAAATGAAAATTACACGCCTCAATGGCCAAAATGCGCGTTTCTGATTGATATTTTCAATTAAGATAATATATCGCCGGTTTTTATTGATTGCTCCGGATGTTTCGAAGGTCGTTTGAGCAGTAGTTGTCCATAGTACTCTGTTCTAAATTTCTGCCTTAAATTTTCTCTTAGACGTTGTTTATATCGAATTCAGTTTGTAAAATTCACTTTTTCTATCTGATCCAGATCAGGAACTATCACTTCTTAATTAGGCTACAGGAGTTAAAGGCAGCAAATCATCTGAATTTTCTGATACGTAAGTAATAGGCCTTGCATTTATAATGGACTGGCAATCACAAATCGAAGTTGACATTTCTTCTTGCGCCAAACTTACGTTTCCGTCAAAATTACGTTAATATACGTCGTAGTACTTTCTTCACAGACTTAATAAGGCTTTTCCAAAACTCTCTCCCCCTCCCCTTAAGCTGTGGAAGGAGGATTTAACTTCTTAGCTATTTTCTTGAAACTTGCCTCTACCTCAACTACTGTCCAATTAATCGAGGAGAAAAGATTATTTGTACCGACAAAACTACATCCTGTAAAGGGAAAGAGGTCGTCCCCGGCAGGCTGTAAATCTCACTAAGTTTAGTAGAAACGCTTTAGTTTATAAAGACTGTACGAGTTCTAAATGAACAGCTCTGAAGACTGCATATAGAGCAATCTAGTTTTTGGCTCCTCTCTTCAGAATAAGTGGACCAGCAAGATCACAAATTTCAAATACTGATGTATTTCTGATTCTGTCTTCTGGCAATGCAACAGGAATTGTCTCAATTGCCTTAGCCGTATGTTTTCTGCACCCGACACCTTTTTTAATTATGCTTCTTCTGTCAGTTTTTCTCGCATTTATGATCCAGACCTTTTAATTTTAATCCAGCCCAGCAACAGAGTATTCAGCCCACTATGTAGTGATTCTAAATGCCATTCTTGGATGTATAACTCTACCCATTTATGTTTGCTAGGTAATGAAATGCATTCGTTTTAAAGTTCTCGCAATCTTTTCTTTCTGTTAATTTTGCTTTAACACGAATTCTTCCTGGAAGACTTTTGAAATGAGAAATAGATTTCAATTTAGATAAGTATTCTTCAGTAAAAGATTTTCTTCAACTAAAGTAACTATCTTTCTTTCAGATTCTAAAAGTTCTTTTAAGGACAAGTCACCACTCATTCTGTTCTCTATTGTTTTGCAAGAATTAGTCAAGAATCTTATAATCCACGCAACCATTCTGATTATTTTTCTACAGCTTAAAATGTATGTAAGAAACCAACCTTTTTCAAACCGTGGCATTTAACAAAGTCAATGATCTCTTTTCCATCTCTGTAAATTCTTGTTTGGCTAGTGTATCCGATTTTGGCCACTGATCTTCTTCCTTCTTCAGCCAGGATGGTCTCTCCCAACAATGGGAGAGTCAATTGATTTCTTTTCATTACAACTTCTTGACCAATGAAAGTCAATTTCTTTACAGTATAGCCGCCCGACCAATGAAAGTCAATTTCTTTACTGTACAACCTCTTAAATGTAAATCAGGGGGGTTTTCAGAACCAATTATATGCTTCAAGTCTTTTATACCTAAAGATGTCCACACCCCTTTTTTGAACAAATACAGTCCATGACTGTTGATTTTGAATTCAATGTCGGGCAGTTGATGAATCTGTCCAGAAAAATTCTCTTACATTCGGAAGATTCAAAGCTTCTTTAATGGAGAGAACTAATCTAACACCAATATTGCAAGCTATAAATTCCAATCTTGCAATAGAGATTCTCTTTTAAAGGGCGATTCTGGACTTGACAAGTACTCATTGAATTTTCACTTATCTTTCAATCTTGCTCCTTATATACACAAGTGATACATAAGTTAAATAAGAGACATCGCAAAATGTATGCAAACTTAATGGGGAATCGCAGTCTAAAAATTTTGGAATTTTTAGTTGTGTCAGCTAAAAGTTTATCGAGTCATTTCATGAACTTCTTTACCAATTCTGTTAGTATTTCAGCATCCCAATTTAGTTTCCATTTCCAGATTTCCTGGAGCAATAGTTTTGGAAAAAGAGTTACTGAACCAGAAAATCCAATGGAAACGAATACCTGCTGAACCAATAAGCGCAGAATTCTTCTAGTTATCGGTTTTTCTGATTTAGTTACTGCGCTGACATCACAAAATAAAGTATCTTCATAGCGATCTCACAACATACCTAAGACAGGAGTTGGTTTAGCTGCATTTTTTGGCCTGTTGCATTCGGTAGATCACACCCTCTTAATTCGAATTAAACTTCAACCATCAACTCGGTAGACAATTTAACAAATTTATGAATTTTTTTTCTTCCTGAGTCTTCTAATATGACGCAATTATCAACATAAAATTACTTTTTTAATTTTACATCAATAATTTTCGCTTCATGTTTTACATTCCCAAGATGGTACAGTAGAACAGTTCCAAGAAGGAAAAGGCTTCAATTTGCTCCGAAAATCTCTCTTCTATGCCTAAAAACTTTTAGCTTTTTATTTTTGGCATTTTCCACCAGAGGAAACAGAGATAATCACCGTCTTCTTTACAAATTGAAATGTGCACCGCTTTACCTTTCCAATTATTTTTTTAAAAAAATATTTCTGTTAGAGAATCTTTTCCAGGGAATACTGTTCTCAGAATATTCTATTAGAAATATCAAGCAGAGAGTTTTCGAAGACCGTTTGATACACTGTAATAAAAAATAACTGAAGCAAAAAAATAACTGAAGCAAAAAAATAATTAAAAACTAATAATTTACAATCAGGTAGCTTGAATAGCTTTCGAGTATTAATATAACTATGAGTTTATTTGTTAAATATCATATGATGTATTTAATAATGTAATTTATATACTTATTAACTGTCTTATACTGCATTTACTTATTGGATATGATTAGCCTCTTAACTTGTGCGCTCGAGCTAATTCGAGCGCGCTAAACAGGCCAAACTGTGCACACTCGAGATAATTCGAACGGCGTTGTATTTTATGCTGCTATAATTTTTCACACTCGAATATAATCGAGAATTAGAAATAACAATGTGAAAGCTAAGAAAAAAAAAATCGTTTTATTGATATTTATCATTTACATAGGATTGTAAGCTATAACACTTATTTATTCAAGAATAAAATATTAGCTTTTCCCATGAAACAAAATTAAAATAAATAGTTTGATTAATTTTGTATTTTTGTAAAAATTTTTTTTGCCAAGACAATGTTCTAAAGTGTGTTTTTTTACATTAAAAAAAAGATTTTTTTTTTTTTTTTTTTCAAAAAATCTGTGCGTTAAGGGGTTAAATGAACTATGCGTAAAGAAAAGGAATACATGAATAACGTTTGATAGAATGGTCGGATTTTGACACCATAAAAATTTTTTATGGCCCTAGAAGCTAACCTTAAATAAGCTAAATAATTTTACATACGATATTACGAAATCAGATACAAACAAATATTTTTTCCCAAATAAACATACCTTTTTTTCCGACAGATTTGGATTTTCGACCCTCAATGTCCAAAGCTGTCAAAAAATGGGAAGAGGGAGCAACCACAACAATTTTGCTTTTTATCTTATAAAACCGTCGTTGAACAGCCGATCCAATTTTCAGTTTACGACTACTAATTACGACTACGAGCCTTGTAATTTTGAAACTAATCCAGAAGACAAGAGAACTGCTGGATTAAGTATTGGGAGAAATTTGCCTTCGTGAAGGTCTTTTTGATGGAACTAACCCGCATTTGCTTTACATGGAGAGGAAAACCACGAAAACCTCCTAATGTTAGCCTGGTGTCAAAGGGACCCTAACCCATGATCCATTTACCACTGAGAATATTTTTCGTTAGCACTATGGTTGGTGTGAGTTGGGTGCGAAATTCGTATCAATCAACCATCGCTGTGATGCGAACTCGTGTTACCTCATTGGGTGGCGAGTGCCCTATCCCCATAGCAACCGCGGTTTTTACTATTTTGATTATCGAAAATATGGATCCATCGACAAAAAAAATGGGTTCAGAAAATACGTTTTTGTCTTCGATTTCGTATCTTAAAATATCGCTCACACTAAATAATCAGCATATTTATCAAATCTGAAAACTGAAAATTTAATATTTTATCATAGCCAATTTTAACCATCATAGGCTCTCTATACCACTTTATTTTATTAATGTCTTCGAAGATAACGATTTTTTAACAAAGCTAATTTCACCCGTCATCTATCAGAAGAAAAAATAAATATTGATCATTCTTTATTTTATAAAGACTTTAATCAATGCTCTAAGACAGGGGTTTTCAACTTGCATGAGGCCGGGGGCCGCAATTAAGAACACCAGTCAAATGGCAGGCCGCAACTTTGTCAGAATTTTATATAGGACTCTTTTATGTTTGAAGGAACATTAAATATTACTGTCAGATTTTTATCAAGTTGAGTTGTTCAAAACAAAAGTATTGAATTGCAAATAATAATTTAAATAAATAATAAATATAATTTTGAATAAATATTTTCTTGGATGCAAATCCTGAGAAATAATTTTTTTGCACGGTTGGTATGTTAAATTTCACAGAAATTAAGAAATTTTTTTTTTCTTCTTTTTAACGAAAGAAAAGTATTTTAAACCCATATAGAGTTTTTACGAAAATTGTTCGCAAAAAAAAAAAAAAAAAAAAAAAAAAATGAAAACTAATATATTTTAGTTCGCGGACCACAAATAAAGGCTTCACGGGCCGGATGCGGGTTGCCAGTTGGTAACCACTGCTCTAAGATGAACAATCACGCAGCATTTGCAGTTCCTTCAGTCAAAATGTTCTTCAAATTCTCTTCTATGCAAGTGCAGCTTTTACATCTGAATGTCATACCATCTATATTGGTCCTAGAATACAAATCTACTCAGAATAATCGGAATTGCTTTTTCACATCTATAGAAAAAAAATGTTAAATAGATGAAAAATGCATAATTCTGTGAAAAAATTCATCGTAATAAGAAATTAATATTTCAATTTTTATTCACTAACTTAATTTAATTATTAAAATTTTTAAATAATTGAGTTAAATAACTGAAATTAGTTTTAATTTATATTGTTTAATTTTATTAATATCGTTTTAAATACATTTAAGCTTAAATATATCTTTTATATAACGTACGATTATTTGTCAGTAACAGTTCAATTTATTTACAGATATCTTTAAAAAAAAGTGAAAATAGGATAGCGAAACATTAATCGGTATTTATTTTTGTGTGTTAATAACAAGTATTGCAAGTCTTGCTGCCTTGCGGAATTTTGTTTTTAATTTAAATTCGTAAATTTTTATTCTTTTGTTTTCTACTTACAACTGTAAGCCTCATGTTATACTTTGTGGTGCATGAGGAGTTTTAAGTCGTTTAATAAAAAATAAAATAAAAAAATAAAAAATAAAAAATAACAAAGGAAGTTGTGAAACGGATTTTAATATCTTCTAATGGTTCAGAGCCATTTATTGCTCTTCATTACAATGTGTCTTTTTAGACTTATTAATATTTGATAATATCAACATTTCCTCCTCCTGAAGGAGGCGAATCTTTTATTCTTATTTTTTAAACTGCTCTTCGAAATCCGTTCCAATCGTTTGTCTTTCGGATGAGATTTTTCTCTGGTGGGAATTTTTCTTTGACTGTATTTGGTTGACTGATCTCTTTTTCTTCTTTTTCTTTCGGCCGTGAATATCTCAAAATGTCAAAACGTGATTGAAATCGGCGATGAGAAAATAAGATATTCCTTTTAATCTCCCACTTTTCTAAAACGTTACATCTTCGAATAGTAATATTTTTAATCGTTTTAGTAAAAACAATTTAACTTGTATTTTTTAAAAATTCAAATAAATTACCATCACTATCGTCTGCTGAAAATCATTCAGTATGTCGAATTTAAATCACCAAACGATCAACTTAATTTTAAAGATCGTCTGCATCTGGCAACCCTGACAGTGGCTATTCTTTTTTCCGCTGCTCTACTGCGCACAGCAGTCGTGCGTATCGCAAGGACAGTATCGCACCGTGCTCTATGTTTTGCAACGGATTTTTTTTAATTGCTGCGCATCGGGAATTACCAGACTGAAAAATGAAAGCTCTATTTTCAACGGTTGTTCTTAACTGTCATTGATATTAATTAAGAAATGGGCGAGGCTGATAGTTACAGACCAAAATTGGTTTGTTCGTTAACAAGTTGTCGGTGCTTAGAAATCCATCATGCTGTTCTTCAAGCACTAATGAAGAAGACGTTTTTCGCTAGAAATTTATTTGCTTTATCAGTGATACAACGGATATTTTTCGAAAATAACTCCACCTATTCCTGCTATTGTTTTCTTCAAAACGAAAAAAATTTTTTTTATTAATTATTCCTTAAGAATTACTTTGAAGGAAGATGCAAAACGTTTTTATTTCTTCTTTTGATTATTTAATGATTATAATTTTTAACTGCTTAATTAAAAAGTATGAAACTGTTAAAAAAAGTTTATACACCATAAAAACGTACCGTTTACTAATTTTACAAATCCCACTGACTTAAAGAAATGACCAGGCATAAACCAAACGACCATACATTTATAGCATCAATTGATATAGTGATAAATATGATTTTTTTAGAAGTTTCTGTTCAAGGTGCGGTTACGCACCATTTCAATAAATATTTTTTATTAAAACTGCGACGTATATTTCTCACCAATTTTATTTCTATTATTTTTGAGGGTTTTGAAGAAATTTATTAAATATTTGCTATTCAATTTGAAGTAAACACATTCTGTTGAGAAATTTTAAATATGCGCTAGTATTTATTTATTTATTTTTTCAAATTTGAAACAGTTGTTGACAAATTAAAATTTTTAAAAATGTATAATTATTCCACTTGAGATTAATTGTATGTTTTTATAACGGAGTTGCAAGTTGAAAGTTTTGCATATAAAATAAAACAAATATCATAAATAAAACTAGTGTTCAGCAAGATGAGCTGTTCATTGATTAGGTCAATGGTGCGTTTTCGCATTACTTTATTTTTCAAATAAATATTTTTCCATCAGAAAACATTTTTCGGTGTCTTAATGAATGCAATTTAATCATAATTTAATGAAAATAATACCACATTTTTATAAAATTTCTAAACGTGGACTAAAGCGGATGAGAAATACTAAATGAAAAGACAAAGGAAAAAAATTTGAACACTGTTTGTTTAATATATTATTAATTGTATCTTGTATTGCTTTATTTTCGGGCACAGGGTGTTCAAAAATACTTATTTCATTTTGTAATTTATTGTCGGTCCCTAAAACTCCTTAACGCTTTAATTTTTCTTGCAAAGTATGAAAAATTGTATGAACCAATCATTTCTAAAATTACAAGATAGTCTTTTAAGTATTTCTTGAGAAATTCAAAAAAAAATATCAAAAACCGAAAGTGACACTTCCATTATTGTAGGGTAGTGTGTGTTTATATATATGTGCTACGGCGAATGACCAAAATTGGTGGTTGTTGACTTTCACCGGTGAATGTCGACAAACACCAAATACGTCGGTGAAAGATCGAATATTTCATTACATTCTTGTACATTCGGACCCTCACCGGTGTATGTCGACAATCACAGATATACTCTGGTGGAGGTCGAAAAGACAGGAGCCGAAAAAGACAGGAGGTCGAATAGACAGAAGGTCGAAAGAGAGGAGAAAAATTTATCGCTGTTACGGTGAATGACCGAAATACCGGTATACATTTGCTCGGTATACCCTGCACTGATGTTTTTTTAAGGTTAAGTGCCACTGACCGGTATACCCTACACTGATGTTTTTTTAAGGTTAAGTGCCACTGCCCGGTATACATTTGCCCGGTATACCCTACACTGATGTTTTTTTAAGGTTAAGTGCCACTGCCCGGTATACATTTGCCCGGTATACCCTACACTGATGTTTTTTTAAGGTCAAGTGCCATTGCCCGGTATACCCTGCACTGATGTTTTTTTAAGGTTAAGTGCCACTGCCCGGTATACTCTGCACTGATGATTTTTTAAGGTCAAGTGCCATTGCCTGGTATACATTTGCCCGGTATACCCTACACTGATGTTTTTTTAAGGTCAAGTGCCATTGCCCGGTATACCCTGCACTGATGTTTTTTTAAGGTTAAGTGCCACTGCTAGGTTTACATTCGCCCGGTATACCCTACACTGATGTTTTTTTTAAGGTTAAGTGCCACTGACCGGTATACCCTACACTGATGTTTTTTTAAGGTTAAGTGCCACTGCCCGGTATGCGTTTGCCCGGTATACCCTACACTGATGTTTTTTTAAGGTTAAGTGCCACTGCCCGGTATACATTTGCCCGGTATACCCTACACTGATGTTTTTTTAAGGTCAAGTGCCATTGCCCGGTATACCCTGCACTGATGTTTTTTTAAGGTTAAGTGCCACTGCCCGGTATACTCTGCACTGATGATTTTTTAAGGTCAAGTGCCATTGCCTGGTATATATTTGCCCGATACTCCAAACACTGATGTTTCTTCTAATCTATCGTCAGTAAGTATTAAAATATAGAATAAATATAAATATATCAAATAAATATAATAATATCAACGAATAAATTAATATAAAATTGGATATAACAAATATTTCGGACATTCACCAAAGCGACTATGTGATTGTTGACATTCACCGGTGAGAGTCGACATTCTCCAGATTTCGGTCATTCACCGTAACATCGCGACTGAATCGCGCGAAGAAAAAAATTTAAATCTCGTATATGTTCAACATTCACCATTAGTGCATGGTGAATGTCGACATTCACCGGTGAAAGTCAGAAATAAGGGTATTTAGCAAATATTTCGGGCATACACCAAACGTGAATGTTGACATTCACCAGTGAATGTCGACATTCTCCAGATTTTGGGCATTTGCCGTTACATATGCATTTCATATAATATGTCACATTGTAATGTGGCATATAATTTGTTTAAATAACTTCTTAACCTGCAGATAAAATCACCTTCGTACATTTTACTCACTTCGCGCTTTTTATACTGTACTCATACTTTTTATCTGATTTTATTCATACTTTTTATCTGATTTTATTTAGATAATTTATCTTGTCTTATTCACTTACTAGTACTATTTTATCAATCACAATTGTGTTACAATTAAATTTTGTATGCACTTAGGTTTTTAAAAGATTTTACCGTATTGTTTGGCGCAGCATGTCCTCATCTGGACCTTGCGCCCCTAAACCCTACATTCAATTCAAACCTGCAGATAAAATAACTGATTAAATCAAACAGCAAGTTGTTTTTTTAAAAATCGGTTTATCTTTCTAACTGATTAAAAAGATTTTCAATATAATTAGTTGAGATAATTAGTTGAGTCAATTGCTCAAGTAAAGGCAAATGTATTATATCAGGTTTTATAAGTGAGTTATTATTTCGTTCTCTATACAAATATAAAAGGTATTTTGAACATTAAAACTTTATCCATTTACGTGTAACCTTGGCTCAGTGAGCAACCAGTGGAAAAGTTAATAATTCAAAGTAATCGAAACTAGAAAAAAAATTATCGTTAATTTATTCGAAAAATATCTAGTTGTGAAAACTTTGGAAAATGAGTAGGATACTGAGTTTGCAATAGTTGTCCTATGTACTAATAATAATTAGAGTGTCCTATGTACTTATGCTTTTAAACTGTTTTGTTGTATTGTTTGTCACAGCATGTCCTCTTTTTGACTTTGCGCCAAACCCTACATTTAATCAATCTCCTTACAAAGTTTGCAGAATAAAAAATTTTTGTCAGGCAACACATTAGCACAGTGATTCTCAACCTTTTTTTTTTTTTGTCGCGGCACACTTTTAACGATCTCAAATTTAGGCGGCACACGAAGAAAAATATAAGGTTATAAGTTGTTTACTGACCTATAATACACTGCGTAATATAGGTTATGATAATAATTTGGAATGTAAAATAAAATAATATAATATGTACTACAAAAACAACAGTACGTTTATTAAGGGATTAATTACAATGAATAATAAGAATACTTTTAATGCGAAATTTGAGCTTGATGTTTTTTGATAATTTCATTTATATTTGGTCGTAAAAATGACAATGCTACTCTCATATCGTCTTCTACATTTAACAATCTCAATATTATTTTCGTTTTTATGTTGGTTAATACTGAAAATCCGAATTCACACAAATAACATGTAGAAAATTGTAATAATATTTTAAAAGCTTTTTTAGCTACCATGGGATAATCGCATCTAATGTTAATCGAAAATGAATTAATTGATTCTTCCGAATATTTTAAAATTAAATCTCGATTGTTAGAAAGCGAAATTAGTACTTCCTCTTCATTCAAAGTTAATTCAAATACAGAAGTATTCGTTATCACAAATGGATTACGAACCCAATCAAATTTTTTTTATATCTGAATTTGGGAAATAATGAATAATTCTCTCCTCTAATGTTGTCAAATGGTCAATAACAATTTTATGAATAGTTTTATTAAGATCCTTTGGGACTCTACTCGCAATAAAAAAAGCATTATAATTTTTACCATATACATTTCTTGGTGAACGTTTAGAAGCAAGTAATCCTAATGGTTTGTAACAATTTTGGGTTAAGTGTTGCCAGATATTGAACACTAATTTTTAAAAAATCTGATAAATTTTTAAAAATTCCACAACAAGAAAATGGAATTTTATATTTCTGTTACGTTATTTTAATAAAATTTTTATATTTAGTGGTGGATAGAATCAGTTTTCCTTAAATTTACTGAACCAAGAACTAAATTTTAAAACATAAATTATGCAACAGTGGAAAAAAAACAAAGCCTCACTAAGCGACATCTCTCATCTATGTCTTTAATGCTCAATATGGACTCTGTAGTTGATTATATAAATTGCATTCATTTTAGACAATATAACTTTAAAAATAAAAGAGGGTTAAAAAAATTTATTTTGATTATTCGGGAAAAATATTTTGAAGTAAAATCGTATCAGTTAATGTACAAGTTAGGTGCTTGAAAAAAATCACATTCAATTCATCCTGCATTATTTTTATTCACTTCTTATAAATGATTAATAAAAAAAGCAATTAAATATAATAATAGAAATAACCGAATAGCTTTTAATAACATTTCATATAATAATATTTTAAGAAGCTATTTAATGACGACACATATTGTTGACCGACAGAGCATTTTTAAAATCTTAATGTTTTACACCAAAGAATTGATTGTTTTTTAATATTTTCCAAATAATATAGACCAAATTATAATATGCACTAAAAGATAAATTTTTAATATTATATATAGTTTTACTCGGGAGTTGAACATTTTTTAATATTTTACACCCTAAAATTGTTAAATTTTTAATATTTCACACCAACATATTTCTTATATTGTTTTTTAATAAGGATAAATACCTTATTATAGTTGATTAATGTAGTAGAAACTTAATAGTATATGTGTACCGCTGGTTCAAAACTAAAACGACACTTCTGCAACGTATTATGTTTGCTGATGTGTCGTTTTAATTTTGAACAAGCGATACGATTAGGATGTAAAACAGTTTGTGATAGGAAAAACAAGAATAGGAAAACAAAACTCGTTAGCGATCATCCGAATGTTACGTTACCTTTTTCGTTTGCAAACTTGGATTTCAGGACAAATTTTTGATTTTCGTTTTGCCTTTTTTTTCTTCAAATTTTTTTAATTTAATTTCATTTTTGTTTACTCAGTATTTTGTTTGCCCTTGTCGCGAAACGCTATTTTGAATATGTTATGACTCCAGAACCGTCGGCGTTAGGGTTCTGAAATCAGGACTTCGACTATGAGGAGCAATTTTAGCTCCTGGTCCAAAACATCGTGTACAAATTTTATTTATTTTGCTCGAGAGTAAAGGATTTTATTTAAGATTTTATCACACGTCCTTTAATGTTTAATAATTTTGCGCAAGTTCAGTCGTCAAGTCGAATGGAAGTTGGATCGGGGCTACGTCACCGAATTAGCATTCCTAAAGTTATGTGGAACCATGTGTTTATTTTGTTTGTAGTTCTGCTTTTAAAACGTGTTTCTGGCGAAAAAAAATAGGGTGCAATTTTTTTTAAAGACTTAATGAATCCGAATACAAAAAAAACAACAAAAAAAATTTAAAATTTTGAAAAATTTTTGTTTGTAAGTTTGCACGAAAAAGTAATCGTTAAAATGTTGCGTGTAAATTATAAAAATCAAGTTTATATAGTTTCGGCTAGTTTTCGAGCTGTTATGTTCATTTTATATAAAGTTTATCTTAAAATTTATCGCAAAAATTTATTATAATTTTTTTTAAAAAAGCAGATGAAAAGTCGGTGGTTTCCGCATAACAATAATAACACCAAATAAAACACTGACTGTTCATTTGCTTCTCTTTAAAAAATTTTAAAGAATTCTTGCAACGCATTTTAAGATAAACTTTATATAAACTGAACAGAACAGATGGGATATTTGCCGAGACTATGTAATCTCGGTTTTCATGAGTTACATACAATACTTTATTTATTACTTTTTCTTGCAAACCCATAGAAAAATTGTTTTGTTTTTTTTAAATTTTAAACTTTTTAATAATTTTTTTTACAAACTTTTGATGATAAATTACCATTTGACAGCCGTACACCTTTAAAAAAAAGTGGAAAATGAAGAAATGATAGAAGAAATAACATTAACTAACTTTTAAAAGATAACGGATTTTTTTATTTTATCCAAAAACCTACTCAATTTTTTTTTTATCGAAATAATCTGTTTTTTTCTTACACAAAATCGTTAAAAAAGAGAAAGTAATGTTATTTATCCAAAGTTGAAATATTGTTATCTGTTACCTAAAGAAAAACATTTAAGTTTTAAAGTAAGTTATTAACAGAAATTTTTAAAAATTGAAAAAAAAAATAATTAAATTTACAAAATACTACTAAACAATTTGCTTGAAGCTATTATTTAATTTTGAATTCTTAACCCATTAATGCCCGGTCATAAATATTGCAATGACGTAAAATTGGTCGTAAACAAGTTATAATTTCAAGTGGATAATTCCTTCTATTCAGTTTCTTACCATTTTAGCTTTTGAAAAAGCAATGCCACCTGGAACTGGCATTCGAGGCACGTGCTTAGAGCCCTTAACTTGTGAAGGGCTCTAAGCACATGCCTTGTGTGAATGCATTTAATGTGAGTTGTTTTTATTTCATAAAATTATTATTACTTCAAATAAATTTAATAAATATAGCTTTTTGAAGTTGCTAATGAATATTACAAATGATATTTTTAGAATGCTATTAGATGCTTTGCTAGGTTCTTTGTACAAACATCTTGTTTCCTACATAATTTCCACCATTCCCATCGAAAACTCTTACAAACATCTCCTTTCCTACATAATTTCCACCACTCTAATCGAGAACTCTTACAAACATCTTCTTTCCTACATACTTTCCACCATTCTCATCGACAACTCTTACAAAAATCGTGTTTCCTACATAATTTCCACCATTCTCATCGACAACTCTCACAAAAATCGTGTTTCCTTCATAATTTCCACCATTCTCATCGAAAACTCTTACAAACATCTTGTTTCCTACATATTTTCCACCATTTTAATCGACAACTCTTACAAACATCTTGTTTCCTATATAATTTCCATTATTCTCATCGAAAACTCTCACAAACATCTTCTTTCCTACATAATTTCCACCATTCTCATCGAAAACTATTACAAACATCTTGTTTCCTACATAATTTCCACAATTCTCTTCGACAACTCTTATTCTATCAGTTAAATTTTATTATTTTTTTCATAGTTTAGCTAAATTAAATTTTGTATTTCTGTATGATGGACTTCCAAATGAGGCTTCAGGTTGTCTACAGTTGCCTAAAAGATTATCTTTTGATATTGTGATTAAAAACCATGCATGTTAACTGAAACTCGCCAATTCTTTTAGGGGGTCCTAAGTGGCTTTGCGTCCATGCCCAGAGATATGTAAATCGAGCTCTGGGCACTGTGCCTTACATTAAAATTCAAATATTGACAGAACTCTCTCTGTCTCTCTTAGAAATAAACATTAACAATGAAATATTTGAGCTACCATTATTTACTTTTTTTGTAAAAGGACGCTAGACCCAAATGGGCCAAAACGAGATTTAAATGATTTTGACCTCACGCATATATGAAAGAGTTAAAATTACAACGACTTAAGAAAATTTCCGAGTAATAATTTAATACTGAAAAGTGTAATCTCTCCAAGAAACTTATCTCAAATTGCTTCGAAGTGCTTACGAAACAATGTTACCCTTAAAAGAATATAATAAAAAATGTTCATTTAAGAGGATAAAGGACATCAACTGAACATGAATAACCCGCAGCGGGATTCTGATTCACATTCTTCTCCCCCCCCCCCCCACCTTTTACTACAATAAAATCTTTAACGCCTGTAGAGCAATTTTTTATTCTTTGTACATCTCATACCGCTATGACGGACATAGACTATAATGAAGTTTTCGGTCGTAAATAATAATAATCGTGACAGAGGCTGATTCTGGAAATATTCTATGAAAGGAGAAGGGGGATCCCATCTGTTCAAGTGTTTTGAAATGATATATGCCTTTTCTTCTACAATATTTGATCACTTTCTGGCCACTTTAACAGATAAAGCAATTTTTGTAACAACGGCTAACATTAAGTTCTCAGAACATTGATATTCTTTGAAAGAGCTATTAGGACTCACGTCATTTTTTTTTTATTTATTTATTATTTTTTTTATTTTATCTTTGTACTATATCGGCATGCTCCATGCGGTAAAGAGAGAGAGAGATAAAAAGATAAAAATCAAAAAAAAATTTTTTTTTTTTTTTTCAAAGAAAGAGAAGAGATAAAGAGATCTGCGGCAATATAATAGCAAACGACATTTTAAAATTGTTCAAGAAAGTATTTTTAGTGGAAAAACTACGCAATGTGTATTTGGCGTGGGAATGACAAAAAAATACTGCTTAGATTGGTCAGAAAACGATAGAAACTTAATTCTGTTAACAGACTCAGAGAGCTCTAACATATATTTCTTTTCTCTGTTTAGAGAGAAAATATTAAAATTTTGAGATAACAAAATTTGTAAAACGTGAAATGTGAACGAAACTGATTTTTAACTGTTAACCGTTAAAGCGAACATTAATTGAAACAACGCGAGATGCATTCAGGTTGCATGGATTGCCTGAGGTGAATCTTCCCAAAAGACTTTTCCGACTGTGGTACCTTTTTTACCGGGACCCCTTTCACCGGTTCCTTTTTTTTTCCAGTTATCTTTTTTCTCCAGGGATCCTTTTTTCCCGTTTATCCGGCAGTTCAACAACATTTGTAAAATAAAACAAAATATATTGAATCCTCCGTGAGCGTTCGAATCCCAATGAGGTGTCCCGGGCTCGGATTCCAGCGGTGGCTAGTTGATATGAATTCTGCTCCCGGCTCGCACCGACCACAGTGCTGACGCAAAATATCCTTAGTGGTAGACGAATCATGGGTTAGAATTCCCTTGCCGGTCTATTCGTCGGAGGTTTTAGTGGTTTTCTTTTCCATTTTAAAATTATGTTCGCAGGGATATTTGGAACCAAGACTTTTCCCATCGGTCAGCAATAGGGACGCATATTTCCTCTGCGAGTGGATGATTAAGGGATGATTTGGTAACAGTTTTCACCAAGGAAATATTAAAGATCGTTTGAAATGGAGACATTTTCTTAGAAAGTCTCTTTTTTTTTTTCTTAAAAATTTCCTTAGACATCAAAAAAATTATCTATTTTTATATTGTAAATTTAGTTACACTTATATTGAGTGGAAAATTTTAGTCTTAAAAGAGGCTGTATCCCTTCATTTATAAAATGTGTGGGGGCTTAACCCCCTTCTGCCCTCGCTCCGATTCCGTGGTCCCTGACTGAGTCTGATGTCTTGAGGGTGTTTTTCTTATAATGAATTGCTCCCACTCTCTGAGATGGACAATCATTGACAAAAACCAGCATGTTAATTTGAACATTCTGGATGATCTGGTGTCGCCATTCAGCCAACCTCTTAATGATCATTCCTATACATTGTCGCCATCTTTTTTATTTTATTTTCTTTACCAAAACGGAAACGTCATCTGGCTGAAAGAATATGTGACGGATTTTATGAATGCAGACGCACATCAATACATCTGATTGGCCAGTAATATCACCTGACTTGAACTCCATAAGAAGTTTGTGAGACCTGTTGAAACAACGAAATAGCACCCCCACAATTTGGTGGATTTCTGTGATCAAATCCTTAGGCTTAAAAATGATTTATTACTTAACGCTTTACATAACGTCTTAATATATATTACTGTTATTATTTACTATTAACATTTTTCTTGTCTGTTAATTTTTTAAATTTTTTTCTCTCTTTTGGTTTATTCACAAAGAACATCAAACAATTACCGAAGTAAAAAATAACTTTGTAGGTGAAGAAAAAAAAAAAAAAACTGTAAATTCATATGAGAATTTATTACCTCCATTCGAGGCACAATTACCCATCTACACACAAAACATTTCCAACAAACCTTACTAAAATCAAGAAAAAAGGAATGAGCAAAATAAGTTGCTACAACGTATGAGATGGAAACTGTTAAAACTTTTTTTCTCAAACAATATACCAGAATTTTTTAAAACTCGGTAATTTTCATTTCTGTTAAAATATGTTTATTCTTTTATTTCATTTTTTTATAAATATATATTTCAATGCATGAGTGATTTTACATTATATTTAAAAGTCTTGAGAAATGGGGACACCTATTCAAACGCCATTTTTTTTTTTTTCCCTTCTAACATCGCACGAGGCGAAAGGGTTGAATCGTGAATTCGAATTATCCCGGGGCCGTGGGTGAAAGACCTCAGCTCCCTCTGTTTACTACGTTACATGAGAGGAGGGGAAAAAGAACCAGCTCTCTACATTTGGCGACTAATTGTTTCGTTCTTTTATTTCACATTTCAAGTTTTTCAGTGATTTATCGCCCCCCCCCCTTTATATTATTTTTTTTCGGTACTGCATCTTTAAAGAAAAGTCATAGCTACAATTTTTGTTCGTTTTTCGCAAAAGATTTTTTTTCCTACAGTTATCAGGATATTTAAATTTTTTAATAAGGTATTGAATTTAAACTATTAAAATAATTTAAGATGCAAATATTTAAAATTACTAATAAAAGACCTGATTATTCTGTTGAAACATGCTTTGTATGAACCCTGTATTGTATTACCTGCTATCCTGTCTAAAATAATCATAAAAAAAGAAAGAATATACTAACTTTTCGATTTGTCTTTATTTTATTATTAGTTTTAATTGCAGAGAAATGAAGCATGCTTCTTAATTATGATATATTATTAGTATAAAGTTTCCAATTTAGATGGATAATCACGGAATCATAATTTTTTTTTTTTTAAATTTAACTGTTTGCTAACATAATAAAATATTCACACTTGAAGTATTTTACTATACTTCCACTATGTTCATAATAAAGTATTTCATATCAATGCAAGATAAAAAGTGGAGCGTTATTAGATATTATTATTTTTTCTGACATTCTAAATAATAATGTAGCAGTTTGGGTAACGATTTTTTGTGTTAAAAATATCGATTTGGAAAATAAATAAAAAATTAAAATGAAAAAAATCGACATGGAAAGAGTACTTGAAAAAGGCTATTGATCATCATGCGAAGTAATATAAGTCAGCTTGTTTACCTTTCAAAATACACTTGTACAACATATAATCTTTAATGATTACCTAGTCAAATGCACAACACAAGTGTGTTTAAATATTTTAATTCTTCAACCCCTCTTCCAATCATAATTAGTTTTAAACAATATACTAACGAAATTTTTTCACCGGCTAGCTCAGTGGTTACTAACTGGAGGCCAGCGATGATTTTTTTTGTGGCCCGTGAACTAAAATATGTTAGTTGTCATTTTTTAAGGACAATTTTCTTAAAAACTCTGTATGGGTTTAAAATACTTTTCTTTAGTTAAAAAAAAAAAAAATAATAATAAATAAAAAATACTAATTTCTTCTTTTTTGTGAAATTTAACATACCAACGGTGCAAAAAATTTATTTCTCAGGTTTGTATCCAAGAAAATATTTATTCAAATGCGAAAATAATCGTGTATGTTGCTCATTTTTATTTTATTTATTTATTCATTTTATTTTTTGTATTTTGTGAATATAATTTAGCAAGTGCGAATCAGAAATTTTCTCGATAAAATACTCCGATTTAACTTTTTGAAACCACTCATTTTAGACGAAATTATTTATATTTGTAAATTTTGTGGCCAGAGGTTTTTTAATATGCAAAAAAATAATTTTAAAAATCTACTTCTTATTTTAATTCGTAATTCAATACTTTTGTTTTGTACAACTTAATAAAAATCTGACAGTAATATTTAATGTTCCTTCAAACATAAAAGAGTCCTACATAAAATTTTGATAAAGTTGCTCCCCCGCCATTTGACTGTTGTTTTTAATCGCAGCCCCGGCCTCATGTAAGTTGAAAACCCCTGGTCTAGCTGTTGTCGGTGTTTCGCTTGAGCGGAATTACTTTGATTTCAATTTTATCTATTTTCAAGAGATGTCCTCTGAATATCCTATGTTTTTTTATGTATTGATTTTTAGTAATCATTTAAAATCCACCCGGCATCAATTAAATCACACAAACCATCTGAGTTCGGGATATTTCAGCATAGTAGGCCACTGAAGTATTAAAATGATTTTATCTCTATCGTGAGATAAGATTTAAAACTCTTCCCAGTGCTTCATTGGCTGGTCATCCATCAATGATCAATCAGCTACAGGTAACAACCAATAGAAATACATTTATATTGGGATATGAATATGAATCGTCCAATAGGAATGGTGCAAGCAGCAATTGGTTGATATATTCCACTCTGCGATATAGTTTAGTCTCTGGCTTGGACATTTCTATTTTATTTAATTTTATTACCGTCGTTGAACAGCCGACACAATTTAGGGTTTACGGCTACTCATGTTCAACTCCGTAGCCTTGTAATTTTGAACCCAATCCAGAAGACAAGGGAACTTCTGGATCAAGTATTGGGAGAAATTTGCCCTCGTGGACGACTTATTGATGGAACTAACCCGCATTTGCGTTACATGGAGAGAAAAAAACCACGAAAACCTTCCACGGTTTGCCTGGCGGCAAGCGGACGGACATCTCCATTGCTCGAATAAGGCTATCTCCGTCACCAATATTTGATATGACTAGTATGCGGCATCCGAGAGCCGTTTATGTACCTAATTCCCACAGCAATTTAAGGAAAAAAAATCACAATATAATTATTTAGATTTAAGTTTTTATTTCTTTGAAATTACAGAATTATTTTAAATAATTATCGTACTTAGTGTATTACTAACTATTCAACAGTACTTAAATTAAAAACAACCTAACAAAATTAATCAAAATAAATAAATAAATAACGTTTGACTAATTTTTTAACACTACTTTAATATTTAAATTATTATTTAAAATTTAAATTATTACTTTAGATAACCTAACAAATAATAGCTACACTTTTGGCAATAGATTAAAAAAATACCAGAGTTTATGAAGCTATATAAGATTATTCAGTATGACATGGATTCTGTCTTTTCACTTGATTGCTCTTATTGTCTTTTCTCCTTTATGGATTCAATTACGGCCAATTTCTTTTACTGTGTTAAAATAGGTGTAAGTGCTTGAACACACAAACTAATTATTTATTTCTTGTTTGAAAACTTCACACGCTTCAAAAATATACATAATGAAATGACAGTCGACTTGTTTTAATCTCATAAAAAATAGGCTCCCATTTTTAAGACTTGACAGACGTGAATTCAACAAAACGAAATTGATTTGGAAAAAAAAAAATAAATAAATAAATAAAACTCATCAAGTTTCCAAAGAAAAATGGAAAAATTAAGGTAAGAAACTAGAAAAACTAGACTATAAAAACTACAAAAACTAAAAAAAACCACAAAAGCCGAGAGAGAATAAAAAATAGAACAAAGGGGAAAAAAAAAAAAAAAAAAAAAGTGGCCGTGAGGCAAATAGATAAAATGCGTTTCCACGCGTTATGGAAAGGTGGGGAGGAACTAATTTCGTCAACAAGGAAATTAGCATTCAAATGAATAAAATAAGATTCCAGGGTATCAAGATGAGCTGTTGTGACTGGGGTGGAAATAATTATGGCATTGTCGAAGTTGAATTTATACCCAAGGTTCCACCAATGTGAAGCATTTGAATATTTCTCGATTTCTTAATAATGGACATTTTTATAGTTTTCATTTAGTCTAAATTTTAAACTCTATTTTTGAAAATCATTTTTTGTTTTGAAAAATTATAATAATTTAAGATCTTTCGAGTGTCATACAGTTTCCCAATAATTGGAAGTCTATTTTAATTTAATCTTTTACACCATCTGGCTGCCACCAGATCCCACCTGTTTCTCATCAGCCCCCCCCCCTTTTTTTGTGTTCAAACTTGTGCCTCTGTCTTTATTTGATAAACCACTTTACACGCTTTTGTCTCTTTACTTTACGGTTCTTGTTTATAGAACGGAAACTATAGTATGTCAATTAATGTATTTTCATTGGTGCCTTTATTCACGTCGTTTTTTGCTTTAGTATAACTCAACACAGAGTATAATACCTTTTCCTTCGTTAGATCATTACAAGCTTTTGCGCAATCCCAGCACCTGCGAGAAACTGATTAATAATCACATTTATTTCAAGAAATTAGATATCAAAAAATTAGAATTCGAGAAATTTTGAGACGAAATAGAGGGGATATTTGTACCTAACTATCAATATTAACAGAGAGAAAGGGAGGAAAATAAAAAAGTAATAACAAATTTATTATTTTAATAATAATAAATTTTATATTAATCTTTGCTATTTTTTATTTGATTAGGGGATGAAAGGACATAAATTTGTTCGATTATTGAATTTACATCGCGTCGGTGAGCTTTTTCTTTTCGACATAAGCTAGAGGTTCGTGTTTAAGAAAACTACACAGCTCAATTTGGGTGATGAAGCAAATGGACATAGTTAAAAATGCATGTTTAAGGAAATGGACATTGCTCAAAATGCGTGTTTAAGGAAATGGACATAGCTCAAAATGCGTGTTTAATGAAATGGACATTGCTCAAAATGCGTGTTTAAGGAAAGGGATATAGCTCAAAATGCGTGCTTAAGGAAATGGACACAGCTAAAAATGCGTGTTTAATGAAATGGACATAGCTCAAAATGCGTGTTTAAGGTAATCGACATAGCTAAAAATGCGTGTTTAATGAAATGGACATTGTTCAAAATGCGTGTTTAAGGAAATGGAAACAGGCTTAAGCTGATAAGCTTCTCCGGAAAATTAAAAAATGGGTAGTAATATTTCTAAAGACGTTTTTGAAAATTCATTGCTTTTACCTTTCCAACTTAATATTCTGAGAAAAGAAATACCTCGCAGAGATTCTCTAATAGAAATAATTTTTATTTAAGTAACTGGGAAGGTAAAGAGGTGAGTTTTTGAAGGTTCTTTTAAAAATTTGCAAGCAATTTTTTTTGTTTTCTAAAGGACACTGGTCAGATTTACACTGCTCAAAATGAGAGTTTAAGAAAAAAGATATAGTTTGAAATTTACGTTTAGGGAAAAAAGTTATATCTATTAAAAAAAATTATATTTGATTTGATTCCATTTTTCAAATTACTGCATGTCAAGTGTATTTTTTAAAAAAAAAAAAAATAATAACTAAAAATCCCAATAAATCCGTAACGCATCAATCACTCCGTACTATACGAATCAGACACATAGTTCTGTCTTAAGAGCAGTCGTAAATTAGGGAATCGAATGTTAATGTTACTTTTTGGCGTATCCATGGATTTATTCCAGCGGAAAAAAATTTCTCTTTTTTCACAGAATTATAAAATTTTTCTTGTTAAGTTTTTTAAAATTGTTATTTTTTTAAAAATAATGATCGAAAAAAAATGAATTTTAAAAAATGCAAATTTTTACAAATCTAGATCAAATTATTTTCCAATTAAAGAAAAAAGGGAACTTTAAGCTTTCATTTCTTAGAAATTATTCTTCGGATTCAGTTCAAATTTAAGATTTTGCTGCTTAAAATTTAATTATTGAAAACGGTGTAAAAATTTCTTTACTTTGCAGTCCGAGTTTTCGACGCGTCTTGTTAAAAGAAATAATGATCTTTAAAAAAACGTGTTATAGGTTTGTGAGAATTTTTTTAAAATTTTCTTTAAATAGTTTAATGATACATTGAAATACGCAAAAGGTAAAATTAACATGAAGATGGTCAAACTTTTGATTGCTCGTTTTGAAAAAATTGAGGTTCTAGAATTGAAAATCGACAGGAAAAAAAATATGCTTATACAGAGTAAGTACTTTTTTTGCGACTAATTTCGTAACTTAAAAGATCGTCTGTGTAAATTGATTAACATATTTAAAGTTAACCTCTCTAATCATTCAGATTTCACGGTAACAAAAGTAAAGCATTCCCGCAACAATCCATTTTGGGCTAGGGGGTCAAGGAGACTGAAGCTCTACAATTTCGTTATTAACGGCTTGATGGTGGTACAGTGGTCAGCATTGCACACCCACCAACTTTACTGCCTAGACAAGCTGTTATCCATTGATCTGAAGCTGGATGAGTTTCATGCCGCTACCGGGGTTCGAAACGCAATTCTGAGATTGAGTATGCAAAAATTCGATCATTATGTCAAGATATTTAGGCATTCCATATTTACTGAGCGCCCTGCACAATTAGTGTTTAACAGATGTTATTTCATAGTTGTATTTTATTCTTAAAAGCTTTCCTATGTCTATTTCATGAAAAATGCATTTCAAGCTGTATCCATTTTCTTAAATCACGCATTTCGAGTTGTGTCCCTTTCATTAAATATACATATTGAGGTGCGTCCATTTTATTGAACATACATTTTGAGCTGTGTCCATTTTCTTTGATACACATATTGAGCTGCGTCCATTTTATTGAACATACATTTTGAGCTGTGTCCATTTTTTTTGACACACATATTGAGGTGCGTCCATTTTATTGAACATACATTTTGAGCTGTGTCCATTTTCTTTGACACACATATTGAGCTGCGTCCATTTTATTGAACATACATTTTGAGCTGTGTCCATTATATTAAAAACACAGTTTGAGCTACGTTCGAAATAAAAAGCTCACTGACTATCTTCATATACTTTTTTATGCCGTAGCTGTCAACTTGCACGGTTTTTGATGAAAATATTTGTCAGTAGTAGCAATTTTTATATTTTAATCCTTAAAATTTCACTTTTTATTCACCTACAATAATGAATAAATTTTTCAAACATATGTAAACGATCTACAAAAATAAGATCGATAAGATTAGACGAGCACTTATGCTTTAGAGCATTATCTTAGTTTTACGAAAATTTTTCTTATTTTTACCACCACATTCTACTATATTTCCTAACGATCGTGGAAATTTGTGATCATGTTGTGTTTCATCTAATTTACACAATGCCTTTCAGTGTATAAATAAGGCAAATTGATAACTTTTACCTTGATCTCAAATCCTGGGTGATCCTTTTACATAAAAATCTTATTAAGTTTATCAAAACAATAGAACTGTTTTCATTACTTTAAAATTAAGAGTAACTTTTTAACCTAACTTCTATATTAACTCTATGTAAACAATATTTCTTTTAGCTGTAAGTTTTGGAAGATTTTATATGACAAAACTGTTTGCACAATTTTATTGCTTTTTATAAAAGTTATGGTTTATAATGCTTTTTCTTAGTAATATTTTTATGAGTAATTAAGTATGAATATCCATATACGTAGTTAACAAGCATTCCGATTTTATTTGAATATTTGACTTTAATGTTTAATCTGAAAGTAAAATATCAATATAAATTCATATTATTTTTATTTATTTATCTAATATAAAAAACAGCATTTTAGCTACCAGAATTATTCATACATTGCGGTAGGCAAAAGTTTTATAATTCTCATTTATTGATGAATATTCACCATTAATTGATCTTCAAAAATGTTGAAAAATATATTTGGTAATTATGGTTGGCTGATAAATATGAAATTCCAATTTTAGTGCAGGGTTTAGGTGTTTTATAACTTTACATCAAAAATCGTTTTCAAAAAAAAAATTTCATAGCAATCATTCACCGAAAACGCGAAAAAATAATCGTTTGTCACTCAAGAGAATCCCGCATTCTAGATAACCTCGAGGTAATAAAAGAAAGAAATTGTTTACGTCTCGCAGTTATAACAGAACGAGAGTCGGAAATAAAAATGAGTGGTACTCATTTGCTCCCGAATGGCGAAAAATGCTGTAAACAAACTCTGGTCCCATCACTCAAAGCAGGCATTGCAGTTTGTTTACCTCAAAGCGCTATTTACTGTGGTTACGCAACGGATGAAAAAAAAAATCCAACAATAATTCCTTCCTCTTCATTTTTTTTTGAATTCAAAAACTTGGCGACAACCGCCAAATAGATTATCACTACGTTGGCAACCCTAAGTCCCCGGATTCTCGCCTCATGGCGACCCCCTCTCTAGAAAGTGACGCATGCGCGGTTACGTTGTGTGACGGCTTGCTAAGCAATCGCGAAGTCAAGAAGAAAAGAAAAAAGAATATTAAAAAAAGAAGAAAACGCTAAGAGAGGGGAGGGTGGAAAATTCAACCGTTGGTTGTGAGCGATAAGTTTTGTTTACGTCGTGTGCACTCTACGAGTCGTATGACGTGCAGAGTGGTGTCGTTTGCGCCGGCGCATTGCGATCAACGTGGAAAATTATTTTGAATTGTAATTTATTTCGAAAAAAAAAAAAAATTAGAGCGGTTTTTTAAGAATCACGTACAGACTAAGGGCGAATGCAACGAAAGAATGCCTAAAAGTATGTAATTATTATGCTAAATATTTTTAAAATTTGCCATCGGATTGGCGCAACGGAATTTAAAGTACCATTTTATTTTGCTAGACGTAAGCATTGAAATGCAAACATTTGTTCTGTGTTTTGCATCGTAACGATCATTCATCTCCCAATTTTGCACCATGGATTTTAACTTGCATTGCATCTGATTGGAAATTTTTAAAAAACATTTCATCATCTTACTAAGCGGAGACATTTCGTGGAATTTATATTTTTTACTTAAACTGATGATGATTGCAAAACGTATAGAGGGGACATTTTTAATATCGTTTGCAGAAGATTTATGATACTTTTATATTTTATTCTGAAGAAGATTGATAAATGGTTGCAGCAACTTTTATCTGTAAAATATAACTTATTTTTTATCTTATTTCAAATTGCAATTTAAAAAAAAATTTCAAGATTGTGTTCATAATAACTGTTTTTAAGTTGTGTATCTAAAGATTCAGGTATAATTGTTTTCCGAATAATAGTATCATTTGTTCGAAGATACTGATAATATTTATTTATGATAGTTATTTATAAAAAATAAATCTGGAATCGTTTAAGAATAAAAGGTTAAGAAAGAAACGATCATGTGTTTTCGTGAAATTAAGTGGTAATTTGTGGACGATGAGTGGTAAGAGACGAACTGCGTGCCACAAGGCTGGTGATGAAAAAGAAGCGGGAGATATAAATTCTCCAGATACTTCATTGCCTCCTCCTCTCAGTTCCATTCCCCAGTCACCAACTTGCCGAAAAATATTTTTTGACGAAAATTTTAAAGTCACACCTTTTCCCGAGGCATCAGAAGAAGTAATAGAACAACAGAAACAGAAATGGAACTTTGATTTTCAAACAGAAACACCCTTGCCGGGGCGTTACCTCTGGTTGAGAACTGAAGGAAGCAGTGGTTATTATAAAAATGGAAAGGGAGCGCCCTTAGATAATCCTCCCCGGCGAGGTGAAGGCCAAAAGAGAGCTTCTAAACGATCACGTAAGTAAACTATACCATTTTTATTCAGTGATTCGTACAATCTTTAAAAAAGTAAAAAGTGGTGTCAAAATTGCAGCTTTTTCTTAAAAATTAAAAACTTAAATAAGTGATTTTGCAATTAGATATGTTTTTTTAGAAATACTAAGCGTATTGGTGAATATAAATTTATAAATATAGATTTTATTTTCTTACTTTAGCTACCACTTTTAAGGTTTTTTAAATACCGTGCGAACCCTGTCAATGCATTAACCTATTATGTCGTTGGAAAAAAAAAAAAAACCTAGCCAGTTCGTATGTTTAAAAACATCCAAAATAGGTCACTTTAATTTTAACTTTTTATCAGTCATTCAAGACATATCAGTAATATAAAAATCCGAATATCAGTCTAAATTCAAGAAATTGTTTAATGAGTAAACCAGATTTCTGGAAAAAATTTAAAAGTGGTGTCATTAGCAATAAAAATGTTAATTGCAATCGGAAAATGAACGAAGTGACATTGAAGGGTACTATGTTGTATGAATTCCTTAATCATCTCTTTTTATAATTTTATTTTGCACACAAGTGCACATAGAAAAAGACCGGCGTTAATCGTTTAACCAGGATCCTGGAAAGTAGATAAAAATGATGTAATCAGCAATAAAATTTTTTGACGCAATCGTAAATTAAATGAAAATGAACGAAAATACATTGTTTTTGAAATGTAACAATGGTTTCTATGTTTTGAAATATGAGAGACTAAAAAAATTGGTGACTGTTAATAGCATAAATTTATTAAAAGAAATTAAAATTAGGAACTATTACTAGCATATTTTGTTAGTTTACTATTAATAGTGCATACATAGAATTTTTCAATTTAAATATGAATAATTTATAATGTTAATTATGGCTGTAGTTTTGACTGAATTATTAATTATGTAAAATAAATTAGTAGTCTCTACTACGTCTTACATTTAAAGTCGCCCTTGGAATTCCTTGAATTAGAAAAAAAAAATGGAAAATGCACACTGAAAACTTTGTCTTAAATATTTATTCTTTGATGTGCTTTCATTATTTTATAGTGTGAAATTAATGCTTTGAACTAAAGGTGTAGTGTTTGTTGACAATAATTATTTTTTTATATTTCCTGAAATACCCAATTTTCTTATGAAATACTCATTAAAGATAGATTTCACCTTAATCAATATGCTTTCAATTTACTATGATTATGACATATACATGAATTTTTTCAGCTACATTGCTGTAAGTTCTTTGCAATAATTTTAAAATGTTACCCATTTGGTTAAAGCATCATTTTAAAAGAGCGGCGATTCTTTTATTTTTAAAGTAACAGCACTATAGCCTCATTGTTAGTATTTATTTTGTATTATTTTATATTGTCTCTACGTTTTTCTTAAAGACGTTTTTTTACATTATTATAAAATTTATGGCCGGACATGAATTGGTTAAAAAAAGTCTAGATCTTGCAGGACAGTAACGACTGAGCTAATAGTGTGTAAGAATATATCACAAGGTGTTTATGTTATACCAGCTTTTTAAATGTTCATTTCAAGCTCGTGCTATTAATTATCAATGAAAAAAAAAAAACAACAACAAAAAAAACGAACATTCAACAATTTGGTAACGTCAAGTTTTTCATGTGATTAATTTCTATTGTCAGGACAAAAGCTTTTGCAAATAGGTTGAAATGTGCATGATGCTAAATATTTTAGTTCATTAATAATTGTGCATTGCAAATAAATTGTAAATTTTGCATATATTTATGTTTTATACATTTTTGTATGACGTATAAAGAGCTGCCAATTTTAAAAGAATTTTTTTTTCTAATGGTATATTTTAGTATTTATTTTTTAGTTATAAATACGATTTTGAAAGACTTTTATTGCTAATAGTAGAGTAATTTTAACATATTTATGAAGATTTGATAGTCATGTGGTGTGCTATCTAAATTCGAAAAAATAATGTTAATTTTTATTGCTCTTTTAGTACAACTATAAGATAAAAATGTTAGGATTAATTTGGAATTAAATTTATGCCATATTACTTAGCAGGGGTCTGTCCAGACATTTTGTGAAAGGTCCGGTTTTTGTGAAACTGTGAAATAATTACTCACATTCTTTCAACCTGGGTCCTGCTTTTATGAATTTGTGCAAATAGGGTTCGGTTATTGCAAAAAACTTTTTCAATGAGTTTTTTAATTGTAAATAGATACAAAATTATGCTCAGCACTGTAAAATTATAATAAAAAAATTTAAATTTTCAAAAATAAACATCAATTGTTGCTTCAAAATTAGAGATGCAACATGCAAATATTTGGTATATAGCCTAAACTGCTGAACACAGAACATTCATTTCCGACGAATAATAGAAGAATCGTCTGCCGAAGACAAAGCTTAATTCGTTGACACCCGTCTTTCTTGTTTTCTGCCCTGGGAAGGGTTTATTCAATTAACAAAACAATAATGAAGATAAACAAATTTGTGAAGGGTCCCATTAAAAGAAAATTCATTTTGTGAAGGGTCTGTTTTTAAGTTTAAATATTTTGTGAAGGGTCCGTTCTAAAAATTAACTTTAGATCTTTATTGCTTTTTAAATGTTTACCTACCGGACTCTTTATTTTGAGGTGGGAAAAGAGTCTTAATGATGGAAGTAGTAGCGGACTAGCATATAAATTAAATGGAAATTTTCCACATTTAGCTACCAATTCGTTTAAAACAAAATAACTACTTGATTTCAGGGCGATTTATATATTATTAGATGTAAAATTTTATATTATTAATATGGTCTGGTTGATAGAATATGCTTCTCCAAATTTAAGTGCTACGAATGATAGATATGAGTTACTAGTCTTTAACATTTTGATAAACAAACATGTTCCAAATATGGAACATCGGCGTTTAAACTCCCTCTATATGTCAGTTGGAATTAATTGCATTATTGCAGCCACTACTGGAAGAGTTTTTCACGAATGATACAGCCTAAATTTTTAAATAAAGTTGGCATTTAACACGTTGAATGCCATGGGGGTCACCGGTGACCGGCACTAAGTTTGTTCGTATCGCCACGGGGGTCACCGGTGACAGGCAAAGCCAAGATTATCAGAAACACATAATTCGAGTAAATTTTAAATTTTTTTTAAATATTATTATCGTTACTAAAATGGTTTTAAGAAATTAATGCAATATAGAACACACTAAAACAATTTTATTTATATACACAGAGATGCCAACTTGTTCCGGACACCGAATAAATATTTTCAAGTGGCAGTTTATTAATTGTGATTCTTGATTTAATAAATTCAATTTAGTAGATTTTTATCCACCACTATTTCTGAACAATTCGTTGGCTTATATAATTCACCACCTTCAGAGATGCCAACTTACTCCGCTTTGCAAAATAGTATTTTCTAGCGGTAACGAAATTTAAGTTATTTTTAGTTTAGTATTTTTAATTTTAATAAATTTTTGCACCACCAAAAATTATAAGAATCATATAGCATACAACCTGAAAGTATTAATTATTTGGTTACTGTTTTTTAAAGTAGGCGTAACTATCCGTATTTTACAAATTATACTATTTAATTAGCTACCACTTTATTAAAACTTTTCCAGAGAGCGGAGCAGTTGGCACCCCTGCACCCTTTTCAAGTATGTCGTGCTAAACCTTTTAAAAAACAAGCAAAATCTGTCAAATATTTTCAAATTTAGTTTGCAGTTATTTAGCGTTTAGCCAGACGGACAAGATATGTAAAGTTATCGTGGCCTTCAAGGTGTTAATAAAGAAGAAATTTTTTCACACCCGCACTTTTATATTCGAAGAGAAAGAAGCCAAAATAGCACGCTTAACTTTACACTGGTGTGTTTCGAATAATTTATTAATCAAAGGAAAACAAGTCATTACATGTATCGTATACTTCCTAATTAACCGATGGAAAAATGCTCGGCTTGATTGCAGAGCTCTTGAACAAACTATTACTCCCATCATCGACCTCATACGACAGTAATTGATAGCACTCGCGCGGAACGAGGCGTTTTTAAGATCAATATCAGTGCTCTTACTGCAGTCATTATTAATTTCGAAAAAGTTTTAATGTAACGAATTCCCTGCTATTTCATTACCGAAAAGAATAAGTATTAGTTTAAATTGTTATAAATGAGAACTGCTCCGGATTCGATAAAGCATTTTTAAAAAATGGTAAAGAGCTACTGAAATTGGCAGATTTTAGATTAATTTTGTTAATTTTTTAAAGGGCTCAACATGACTTGACTGTAACATATATCTTTGTATAAAAAAGATGATTTTTATACTTATTTAATATTAAACTAATTAAAAAATTTTTTAAATATTTATTTTAAAAACTATAGTGGTAGACAAACTTTAAATTAATTTTAGAAGCATTCTTTATGCCATTTGTGTCCCTTTCCTTTAAAAAGTAATTTCAGGAAAAGATACATTTTATTATTTTCCTCATCCTGTTTCGTTAGTAAAATATACCATGGTTGTGAATTCATTAGTTTAGACTGTTGCGAATTATTTTTTTCAGTGATAGTGAAGTTAAACAGAATTTAAAAAAAAAAAAAAAATTCTTGGAACATTAGAATTTAAGCATTCGTCTATATGACCTTATCTATCTATCTCTCTCTGTATATATATATATATATATATATATATATATATATATATATATATATATATATATATATATATATATATACAGGGGTCTGTCCAGACATTTTGTGAAAGGTCCGTTTTTGCAAAAATTGTGAAAAAATTACTCGCAATTTGTGAATATAAAATAAACGTTAAGTCACATTCTTTCAACCAGGGTCCGCTTTTGTGAATTTGTGAAAATAGGGTCCGTTATTGCAAAAAAAAAACTTTTTCAAGTAGTTTTTAAATTGTAAAGGCATACAAGATTATGCTCAGCATTGTAAAATTATAATTAAAAAAATTAAATTTAAAAAAAAAACAGCAAATGCAGCTACTAAATTAGCGATGCAACGTACAAATATTAGTTATTTAGCCTATACTGCTGAACGCAGAATAGGCTAAATACATTCTATTCGGACGAATAAAGGAAGAAGCGTCTGCCGAAGACAAAATTTAGTTCGTTTACATCTGTCTTTCTCCTCCCCCCCCCCATTCGTGGGAAGGGTTTATTCGATTAAACAAAACAATAATGAAGATAAACAAAATTGGGAAGGGTCCGATTAAAAGATAAATTATTTTGTTCGTTAACGGACCCAAATTTCTTCTAAACAGACCCCTGATATATATATATATATATATATATATATATATATATATATATATATATATATATATATATATCTGTTTAAATTACTTCGATTTTGTGGTGGGCAAAATTTCATTTAATTCTAATATATTAAAATAAATAACCTTTGCAACCATTAAAAAAAAGTATTTTCGAGGAACTACGAAGAATCCGTAGTAGTTGGAGTCTCTGACCTTAACTTTGACGGTATGATATTTTACTTACTTTATAAATTATAGTATGGTTTGAGAAGTTAAATTTTTCTCCCACGATATGCCTCCGATTTTCGATTACATTTCATTTCCGATAAAAGGTGAGATATTTCTAAATAGAAGTAACTGTCAATCTTTTTTTTTACCTTTTGAATTGTCATAGGGCAGTTATCGCACACTTAGTTATCACGAAGAGCTAAATACACAATAAATGCTATCTCTTCAAACAAGATAGGATAATCGAAGAGATTAATTCTGCCAGACTTTCATTTTGAAAGATAGCCGTTAATTAGCGTTCAAATATTTAAATCGTGATACTACTAAAAAATAAATATTATTAAAAACACTTAATTTTAAGCTATCAGTTCTCAATTAATTCAATATTATGTATTCTGAACCTGACACTTCACTTTTCTTGAAAAAGGATTAAAATTAATGGAGCAGTTAAGAGAATTTTAAAATTTCCAACTGCTTTGTTTTTTTTTTCCCTTCCAAGTATTCTTATAAAGAGCCGCTATGGCTCAGGGGATAGAGCGTTCGCCTTCCAATGAGGCGAACCGGGTTCGAATCCCAGTCGACACGAATTCCGCTTCCGGCTTGCCCCGACCACAGTGCTGACGTGAAATAGCCTCAGTGGTAGACGGATCATGGGTTAGAGTCCCCCTAACCGTCAGGCTAACCGTGGGTGGTTCTCGTGGTCTTCCTCTCCATGTAACGCAAATGCGGATTAGCTACATCAAAAATTCCTCCATGAAGGCTAATTTCTTCCAATACTTGATCCAGTAGTTCCTTTGTCTTCTGGATTGGGTTCAAAATTACAAGGCTACGGAGTTGAACATTAGTAGTCGTAAACACAAAAACTGGGTTGGTTGTTTAACGACGGTTGTAATAAATAAATAAATATTCCACTAAAGTTTATGATAAATCAATCACTTGCAGTAATATTGATTTCTTATCCACACTTTAATTTAAAAATGACTCAGTACAAATTCTAATAGCTGCTATACGTTTATGGGATTGAATATGGCGTTGACTTAAGTTCAATAACGATTCTTTATCTAATTATCTTAAAGTTGTATGAGATAAAAATATTGAACCTAGGGATATGGATTAATAAGTAGGTCGAAGAACAGGTTTCTGGGCCAAGGTCTCCTTTCTCTTCTTTTCGTTACATTGCGAAGAGAAACGGTTGTAAAATGTTGTTATTTATTCGAATGTGTTATTATTCTTTTTGCAATTATTATTACAATCTTCCTTTTACAAGCTACTAAATTGAAGCTTGATTCAAGTTGTTTAACTTTCATTTTAGTCATAAATTTATTTTTCACTAAAATTTGCTTTTTATTTGAAATTATAATTTAGTAGCCGCAGTTACAATTTCATGCCGTAGTCGAAATTTTTCCTCGCTAATTCTCTTTCCCCTCCGTGAGTAATTTCAAATTTATAGTTTATTATAATTATTTTATAATTACAGGGTTTTTTTTGAAGAAATTTGGGTCCGTTAACGGACCCTTCACAAAATATCTTTTCATAAAAACGGGCCCTTCACAAAATAATGTATCTTTTTATCGGACCGGTCACAAATTTGTTTATCTTCATTATTGTTTTGTTAATCGAATAAACCCCTCCCAGGAAGGGGGGGGGGAGAAGGACAGATGTAAACGCACTAAATTTTGTCTTCGGCAGACGCTTCTTCCTTTATTCGTCCGAAATGAACATTCTGCGTTCAGCAGTATAGGCTAAATAACAAATATTTGTATGTTACATCGCTAATTTAGTAGCTGTAATTGCTGTTAATTTTTTTAAAATTTAATTTTTTTAATTATAATTTTACAGTGTTGAGTATAATCTTGCATCTATTTACAATTTAAAAACTCCTTGAAAAAGTTTTTTGCGATAACCGGACCCTATTTGCACAAAATCATAAAAGGCCCTGGTTGAAAAAAATGTGACTTAACGTTTATTTTATATTCAGAAATTACGAGTAATTTTTTCACAATTTTACGAAAACGGACCTTTCACAAAATGTCTGGACAGACCCCTGATAATTATAACCGTCGTTGAACAGCCGGCCCAATCTTTTTGGGTTTACAACTACTAATGTTCAACTCCGTAGCCATGCAATTTTGAATCCAATCCAGAAGACAAGGGAAATCCTGATCTTGTATTGGGAGAAATTTGCCTTCGTGGAGGACTTTTCGATGGAACTAACCCGCATTTGCATTATACGGAGAGGAAAACCTCTCATGGTTAGTCCGACGGCAAGGGGGCTCTAATTCATGATCCGTCTACCACTGAGGACATTTTTACATCAGTACTGTGGTTGGTGCAAGCCGGGTGCGGTATTCGTGTCTAATTACCATCGCTGGGATTCGAACCTGGCTCACCTCATTGGAAAGCGAGCTCTCTATCCCCTGAGCCACCACGGCTCAAATTTGCGTTCAGACAAATGCAGAGTAAGCCATGAAGTTTTAAAAAATAAAAATAAAATATGAGAATATAACTTAATAATACGCAATGGGGAGCTCTCATTAAGTAATTTGTTTGTATTTTCATATTTTTAAATTTGTTTTCTTCATCAATTGAAACTTTATGACTTGCCCTAGGTTTGCCTAAACTTCCTTGTCCTATACTTTACATTTTAAATTAGTTACTGAGGTGAAATAGAATTGAACGATGAAAAGTTTCTCCCGAGGTGTGGCACCCTCTTCATAAGCAGACTCCTTTAAATTTAACCAAATATTGACTCATCTTGTTAAATAACATCTCACAAAAAGGATAATTTGTTGACTCTGAACCTTTGTAAATTACATGCACTCTACCATTATCCAAAAAAGGAAGTGTTAACAGGAATCAATTTTCTTACAAAACGATTGTTTATTTTATAACCCAATTAATTGGCCGCCTTTATATATGCAGTAGTATAGTTATTGCTTTCGATCAGTTGAGTAAATTACTCGTCATTAATGTTATCGGCGTTGTAAACAGTGAAATGAGATAAATATCGGCCGTTTCCTTTTACTCCACTTCGCTTTTTCACCCGCGTTTCCGACTGAACTGGATTGGTGCATTTAAAAATAACTCTTTCACGAACTGCTTCCGCCTGTCATGAATTAATAATGAATCTTCCTTTATTTTTATTTAAGGATGACATTGCTCTCTTTTATATGTATTGGTTGATCCTGATTCATTAAATCAGTATGTTTTCGAATTATTTATTATTTATGTTTACGAAAATCTTCTTTTTAGGAGTTATAGATTATACAAGGAAGTGGTTCCAATCATTTTTTTTTTTTTTTTTTACCAAGCGTCTCAAAGTTCTGAAACGTAAATTTATATTGTGGTGTAACTAACTACCACTACAAATTATAAATACGAATACACTAGTATATAAGACATGTTACCTTGATTCTAACAAATGAGCGAAATGCTATAAAAAATGAAGAAAAAAAAAAATAAATAAAATATGAGCGAAATGCTACAAAGAAGAAATGAAGTAAAATATAATGAGCAAAATTAACTAAATATATTAATAGCATGAATCAACTAGTGGTAATCGTTCATCGAATTCTATCCCAGATAAAATTCTGGAAGGGGAGTAATGTGGTGTAACTAACTACCACTACAAATTATAAATACGAATACACTAGTATATAAGACATGTTAACTTGATTCTTAAAAATGAGCGAAAGGCTATAAAAAATGAAGAAAAAAAAATAAATAAAATATGAGCGAAATGCTACAAAGAAGAAATGAAGTAAAATATAATGAGCAAAATTAACTAAATATATTAATAGCATGAATCAACTAGTGGTAATCGTTCATCGAATTCTATCCCAGATAAAATTCTGGAAGGGGAGTAATGTGGTGTAACTAACTACCACTACAAATTATAAATACGAATACACTAGTATATAAGACATGTTAACTTGATTCTATCCTGAGGTACCTTTTGATAGAAGAAGGTTGACATAATCGATAATTAAAATCCCCACAATATATTGAAATGTAAGGTGTGGCTCTTAAGATTTTTTTAAAAAACTTTCTTTTCACTATGTAGTAGTGATTATATAATTTACATTATATATTTGTTCTAGTTATTTATTGTTATATACTATAATATCTTACAATCTGATCGATCAATTCAAAAAGTTCGTAAACTGGTTTGAGATTTGGATTTCGAATTAAACTAGAAAAACGAAAAATCACGGGAATGGCATCATTCCCCGATTTTAATGGAAATAAATAAATTCTGATCAAGATCAATTCGAAAAAGTTGGCGAAGAGTTCGCAAATTATTGGTTTGAGATATAGATTTCGTATAAATCCAGAAAATCAAAAATCACTGGAATGACATCATACACTGTCTTAAACGAAACTAAATAAATTTTGAGCATCGAATATCGGGGGTCTGTCCAGACATTTTGTGAAAGGTCCGTTTTTGTAAAATTGTGAACAAATTACTCGTAATTTGTGAATATAAAATAAACGTTAAGTCACATTTTTTCAACCAGGGCCTTGCTTTTATGAATTTGAGCAAATAGGGTCCGGTTATCGCAAAAAACTTTTTCAAGGAGTTTTTAAATTGTAAATAGATACAAGATTATGCTCAACACTGTAAAACTATAATTAAAAAAAAAAAAAAAAAAATACAATTTTCAAAAATTAACAGTAATTGCTGCTTTTAAATTAGAGATGCAACATACAAATATTTGGTATTTAGCCTATACTGCTGAACGCAGAATATTGATTTTGGACGAATATAGGAAGAAGCGTCTGCCAAAGACAAAACTTAATTCGTTTACATCCATCTTTATTTTTTTCCCCTTGGGAAGGGTTTATTTGATTAACAAAACAATAACAAGATAAACAAATTTGTGAAGGGTCCGATTAAAAAAAAAATCATTTTGTGAAGGGTCCGTTTTTATGAAAAGATATTTTGTGAAGGGTCCGTTAGCGGACCCAAATTTCTTCTAAACAGACCCCTGGTTAACAGGCTATAATGAACTAAAAGTTGAGTTTGGTGAACGATTGGGAAGGATAATGAAAAAGCAATAGAATTAGGTAATGTTGTCAGATCAAAATGCTATCTTTATTTTTAGAATGATCTCATTTTCAGAATCTGTAATATCTTGTGCCCCATGGCAATATTCAAATAACTTCATTTCTGCTATAATGACTCTTAGTTAAAACGTTAATCAATCGTTTTATTTCCATTATTCTTATTATCATTGGTTATGATTATAAATATATAGTTTAGGTCTAGATTAATTCTAAAATGTATTTTTCTCTCTTTTCTGCTCCTTTATACACAACAGTATCATTAATTGTGCTACCACTCTTAAAAGGCACAATTTAATTCCATTTCTTCTTTTTGACCGATTTTTTTATAACTGCCGTTGGGTAGCCGAACCAATTTTTGAATATACAACTACCAATTCTCAACTCCGTAGCCTTGTAATTTTGAACCCAACCCAAAAGACAAGGCAACTCCTGGATTAAGTACTGGGAGAAATTTGCCTTCGTGGAGGGCTTTTTGATGGAACTAATCCGCCTTTGCGTTACATTGAGAGGTAGACCACGAAAACCTTACACGGTTAGCCTTACGGCAAGGGGACTCTTCTCTTCCTCCAAACGTAGGCACGTACCTGGAAATAATCCTTCACTGTATAGCCCACGTCTGGCCACCAGTACGTCTACCACTGAGGATATTTTACGTCAGCACTGTGGTTCATTCTGGGTGCGGAATTCTTATCAACCAACCATCGTTGGGATTCGAACCCAGGTGACCTCATTGAGGTGCGAGCGAGCTATCACCTGAGTCACCCCGGCTGTTTATTAAATAAAATGCTTTTTAAAACAATTCAAAATGGAGCCGCAATATATAAGAAACGACGAAACTAAAAATAAACCGCTATTGAATCGCCATGAAAAAATATCTAAGCAAAGTTTATAAAGATGGGGGTTAGGAGGTGGAAGTAACAAATGACTGACTGTTGCCGTGTTTCTCTTTTAAAAATGCTAGAGAAAAAGACACTGGACGACCATTTTGGGTTCCGCCCCTTTTCTTGAAGATTGGAAACTCGGGAATCGTGTTCGAACATGACGCAACTAATTTCTTCCAAAAAAGGAAAATAATAAAAATAAATAAATAAGATTGAGAGGGAGGGAGTGAAATTTTGTGCAAAATAACTGGGGATGACTCAAGGCCAAACAGGTTTATAGGTCAGGTGGACGCTTTATAAAGGTCCCAGGTTGAAGAACGACTTGAAGGCTGCGAAGTTTTTCTTTTTTATCTCAAAGCTCATTAGTATCGTTCGTCTTTTTTTTCTTCTTCCCCCCTCTAGTTTCGTTTTTTAAATATTGAGGGACTGTGCGTGTATATGCCAGGTTACCTTTTGGTGAGGCAGAACGTGGTTTAGGTAACTTTTGGTAACTTTTCGTCGCAAATTTTCTTTCGCCTCCATTACCAATTTAAAAGAAAGTGAAAGTTCAGGCAATCCTAGAGTAAGCCATAAAGTTAAATTGCTTAAAAAAAAATAATAATAAAATAAAATAAAAAATTCAAAATATCAATAGAAAACTTAAGATTAAGCGATGGAGAAGTTGTTTTGTAATAATTTGTTTTTATTTTGATATTTTAAAATTTTCTTTCTTCTGGTATTTGAAACCTAATGGCTCTCTCCAGGTTTGTCTAAAATCACTTTTTCAATACTTTAAATTTTAAATTACTTATGGAGGGGAAAGAGAATTTGCAATGAAAAATTTCTCCCATGGTATGCCGTCCTCTTAAAATGTTACTATGTTAACTTAAAAAGATTTTTATTAATCTTTTATCATTATTATTTTTTTAAAAAAAATGTTTTTTTTTTTAGAACAATTCCACTCGTAAAGCTAACAAATTGAAGGCTAACTTTGCTAACTTGTCAAAGGCTTTTTGAGGTAAAAAAAACAACAACATTAAAAAAACAGTTGCATTAGAGTAAGACAATTTATTGCGTAATTAGCCTTCTTATGGGCGTCGCAGGGGCTCAGTTTTTCAGGGGGACGAAATTAAATTACACATGCACAATAATTTTCTTAACTTTTGCACATAAGAAAAAAAATCTTAAATGTGCTAAGTATCTGCAAAAATATTATTTAATTTTTTCTCTTTTTGTGTTTAACTTTAATTTAAATTGATGATAGTTCATGAAAATTTTCTTTATTTGTCTGAAATTGTTTGAAATATTTCTGATTAATGAGGGGGGGGGGCAATAAATAATCCCCAACTCTCCCCCGCTCTCATCAAAGATGCCCATGAGACGTCTATTAACTTAGCATTTTTATTTTTAAAACGCGATTATGAAATTTTAGTCCATTTTCAGCTTTTTCAAGGAATATTGGTTGATGAAGAGGAAAATAATAGCCTAGTATGTAATTTTTTAATGTTGTTTTAAGCTCTTCAATGAATTAGTTTTATTGATAAATTATTCAAAAATTTGTAAGCTCCTAATTTTATGAATTGATTTTTCAGAAAGATCATATGTAGAAAGAAAATACGCAAATAAAAATATTTTGGATTAGTTTTTTGTCAATTTTTGAGAAATATCAGGGATCTGTTTAGAAGAAATTTGGATCCGTTAACGGACCCTTCACAAAATATCTTTTCATGAAAACGGACCCTTCACAAAATATCTTCTCATGAAAACGGACCCTTCACAAAATATCTTTTCATGAAAACGGACCCTTCACAAAATATTTTAATTTAAAAACGGACCCTTCACAAAATAATTTATCTTTTAATCGGACCCTTCACAAATTTGTTTATCTTCATTATTGTTTTGTTAATCGAATAAACCCTTCCCAAGAAGGGAGGGGGGAGAAAGACAAATGCAAACGAACTAAGTTAGTTTTCTACTAATAATTTGGAAGTACTAATAATTGCCGAAGAACTAAGTTAGTTCTTCGGCAGAAGCTTCTTCCTTTATTCGTCCGAAATGAATATTCTGCGTTCAGCAGTATAGGCTGAATACCAAATATTTGTATGTTGCGTCCCTAATTTAGTAGCAGCAATTGCTGTTTATTTTTTAAAATTTAATTTTTTTATATTATAATTTTGCAGTGTTGAGCATAATCTTGTATGTCTTTACAATTTAAAAACTCTTTTAAAAAGTTTTTTTGTAAAAACGGACCCTATTTGCACAAATTCACCAAAACGGACCCTGGTTGAAAGAATGTAACTTAACGTTTATTTTATATTCACAAATTACGAGTAATTTTTTCACAATTTTACAAAAACGGACCTTTCACAAAATGTCTGGACAGACTCCTGAATATAGAGGCTACGAGGAAATTAAAATAATAAAACTTAATTTAATTTACACCTTTGATAACATCAAATGATTTGATAACCTTGGGGGAAGAATTTTTTTTTTTTTCTTCTTCTGTTGATCTGAGATATTTGAACAGATTTTGGTTACTTTCGCTACGTTGATTTCAAATCTGCTCTGCAATCGGTTTCTTTCTGCTAAGTTTAAAGTTCCCCACTTCTCTGCTAAGTAGGAAGTGGTGGAAAGAAAGCGATACTAGTTTATGATGCGATACGTTAAAGTCATATGTTTGTCGCAAGCTTTATTTCCGAAAAAGCAGACAAGAGTATGTGGATGAACTTATACATTGTTCCCAAACTTGTGCATTTGATCGTGGTGGCTCAGGGGATAGAGCGTTTGCCTTTTAATGATGTTACCCGCGTTCAAAATTCCAGCGATGATCGGTAAAAACGAATTCCGCATCCGGCTCGCACCGACCTCAGTGCTGAGGGCTTTAACCTTTTAACGGCCATGGTAGGAATGTCGCGTTATTTCGACCCTGGTCAAACGACGTGGATTACGCCTGAACTGGTATCCATCTGTCCAAACGTGCACGCCACAACTAAAGAGAGGACCTTGCTGCGTAGATACACCGGTTGCTTTGTCAGCCGCCAGGATCGAACTCTCTACCTGCAGCTCTCTAACTAGTTGTGCGAGCGACGCCTTAAACAGACTGTCCCAAAAAGTTTTTTCCCGGTGTTAGTGAAATAACTATTGAAGTGATATTGATGGCAAATAATTCACCTTTAGCTATGATTTGAGATAAAAAAGCAAGTCTTCTTTATGTTTTTACTATTTAAATAAAAAGGTTATTAAAATTATAGTAGGGGAGTGTCGGGTACCCCCGCGCACTGTCAATTTCATATGTATAGAATATTTTTTCAAGTCAATGGGCCATCGGACATTAATTGTTATATTAAAAAAAGATTATTTTCAAAGTTTCAAGTATTTATGCAGCTGGTAACATGGTAAACAATAGTTTTGAAAATATGTTGAATCAAATTTTTTAAATTTCTATTTTTTTAAGTTAAACTATTCTTCTTTTGGTTCATTCTTTTTGCATTATTTAATTAGATGATAAAACAATAGAAACATACAAAAATATTGATTATTACTCAATATTATACAGAAATATAAGCAATACTCCTTAAGTGGGGGGGGGGGCTACCCGACTCTCCCCTATATCAAATTTGTCAAAACAAAAATAAAGTATAAATGTTAAAATATTGCTGCCACCTTAAATATATATATAAAAAAAATCTTCCGGAAAGCTCGCAGGTATTTGACAGTTTCAACTATTTTTGGGACTCTGTTTATATGATTAATTAAATTACATTTGCAGACAAAAGTAATTTTTTCCTAAACTGAAACAAACATATGTTGTGATGGTTAAAATCATTTAATATCAAATCCGCGAATTATTAATGAATTTAAAATTTAAAAAAAAAAAAAAAAAAACATACATTATGCTACCACTATAATTACATTAGATCTCTTGTTAAAAAGATTAAGTTAGCAGATATTTGCAGTGTCGTATGAAATAGTAGAACAGTTGAAATGTTTTAGATAAGTTAATTTTTACACATCCCCTAATTGTTAATGTTGAAGCTCCATTACCTGCTGTGCGATTTTATTTCATTTATGCTATGAATTTTTTTTTAATTTTATATATATATATATTCTTCGTTAATGTGTTCCAAGCTGTGAGAGCGATAACTAAATTGATATATTCGCATCTTTATTCCATTGGCGCTTAAAGTAGAGATTATAATTCTCATTGTGAATAGTTTAGTCGCCAAAAAAGAATTCAAATTTTTTTTTTTTTTCTTCCTGTTTCCTTTTATTTGCGGTTTTCTTTTCTCATCATTCACCACCTGGTAACGGAAACATTAGGCGAGACTAATTCTAATCTAGTGTTAGGTTAGAATAATCACTGTCTGGAAATTTATTACTAGTATTTTTTTTTATAGTTATTTTATTATTATTATTATTATTTTGTTACACACTCTTTAAGATAACGCCGTTCAAAGGTTCGAGTTAACCCTATTAAACTATGGTGTCCCTGTCAGAAAAAGAGTGGAAGTATTCTTATTTCATTCTTAGCATTTGTTTTTTGAAATTTGACCATTATTAGATTTAGTCTTAGGCCTACCGGAAAATTACACGTTCTATTTTATAAAGGGACAGAAGAAGTTTCTTTATAAAGGAGGAAAAAAAAGTGGTAATTCATATGACCTAAACGCATTTTTTTGCCAAGAGGGTGTAAATACAACATTTTGTACTGAAAAGAAAACTGCTTTTTGAAGAAAAAAATTAGCAGACATTCGTGCTCTGATAAAATGGATAATTTCTATTATCAGCTGCCACATTTTGTTTAAAAAGTCGCAACAAATATATATATATATATATATATATATATATATATATATATATATATATATATATATATATATATATCTGAATACCATATAAAGAAATTTTGGCTAATAATCTATCGCAGTTGACGAAACGTCTTAATTTTTTGCAAAATAAATCACAGGAGTAAAAACAATGGGTTTCAACTCTTCATCTTTTAAAGAAAGGTCATGTTCACCAAATGGATACTATTTTTTTTTTGAAGTAAAAGATAGAGAAAAAATATTCTATTTGTTTTAATGCCAAATGTGGTAGCTAATAATAGAAATTATCCACTTATTTTGAGTACCAAGGTAGATATCTTGCTACCATGAATGATATATGGCAGAAATCTTATCGTAATTAAAAATTGATTTCTAAAAAAACAATTTTAAGTGATAGGATACTGAAATCGGAGCATATTCAAAGCTGCATATGTTATTTAAAAAACAAAATGAAAACAAAAATAAGTTTTAACAATATTATACCGAAGTAACATTGCTTGATTGACTAGTGTATAATGCACGATAAATAAACACATTTTAGTTATATACAGTTTTTTTTTTATATAATTTCCTTAAAATAATATTTAATTTATTATCTCTTGTATCTTCATAGTTCAGACTTTTCTTTTTTGAGCTTATACTCTATAACAGGGATGGCGAACCAATGGCACGCGTGCCATTTATGGCACGAGACACAATATTTTGGGCAAGCCACCGATTACAACTGTTATTACACTATGAATTGTTATTGCACAAATGTTATTACACTATGAAGCATATGTAACAATCAAATTAAAATTCACAAAAAACAAACAAAATAATAAAAAATTATTAATAAAAAATTAACAATTAATGCTAAAAAAAAAAACAATTAATAAGCATAAAAAACAAGCTAACAATAAATAACTAGCAAAAAAAAAAAAAAAATTAACAGTCCTGCTTAAACTAACATCTTATAACCTAATATAAGTTATTAGTCATCTAATCTGCAACAACAGAAATCACACTGATGCTACTATAAGTTGTTTTAAGACATGACAAAATGTATTTTTGTTTTCAATGTAAATAAAGAGTTTTAAGTTGATAGTATTTAGTATTATTATTTTCCTAATAATCACGAAGTCAAAATTATTTGATGGCACGTCCATGACCTCATTAAAAAAATTTTTAGAAAAATTGGCACGTTGGTGTATAAAAGATTCGCCACCCCTGCTCTATAAGAATAAAAACTCTTACATCCAAATTTTAAACATTTAATTAAATAATTCACCGACATATTGAATCAAACTCATTGAATTTTGCAAATCTGACTTTATATTCATAATCAGTGTCCCTCAAACAAAATCCCTAAAAATTTCATAATATACAGTTTATCAAAATTCTTAGACTTTTGACTTGCTTTTTTTTCCCATTCAGACTACTGTGCGTGTGTTTAACATTTGCGAAGTTATGTCGGCTGACTATTACCTGCTGAGACTAGTGTCATAATCATAATAATCTTTCATCAGTTGCCTAACATGTACGTACAGCATAATCACAAGTCTTTCATAATTCGCATCCTCTTCTCTTAAAAAAAAAAAAAAAAATCTGTCTAGTATATTACACTAATAACACTGGAAAATATTTGTTGCATTTATTCAAATATCTGATCTAACCTAATTAGGGAGAGGAATTTCATATCTGAAATTAGTTTTGTTCGGAATGCTACAGATTTTCGTCATTGTTCCGAATACTATAGAGTTTCGTCATTGTTCCGAATACTACAGAGTTTCGTCATTGTTCCGAATACTACAGAGTTTCAACATTGTTCCCAATACTACAGAGTTTCGTCAAACTGATATTTTTATTTTATTTTTTGTCTGAATGTACAAGTTCATAAAAACCATTTAAGTTTATGTACATACGTATACACTAGTTTGCTCCTATGAAAATAGCATTTAGGACAAAAAACCTAAGATCTTAATTTATCGCATCATTAACTCAAATGTTTTATTGTTTTCTTTCTTCCACGTCCTACGTTGCAGAGAAGTTGAAACACTTAAAAAATCACTCGAGTTAATTTAAAAAAAAAAAAAGAAATCTTTTTCCGGAATATTTTATTAAATGGCATAAAAAGTTTGACTTTAGAGAAAATTCGATAGCAGGTGTGAAATCAGCAGTGGAGAAGATAGATCTGTTAAAAAAAATATATATATATATAAAAAAGTTTCGCAGTGTAACATTTGTATTTTGATCTGAACTTTGAGCACAGTTCCTTTTTGAAGAAAGAGTGGAAGTTGGGAAACTGAAATTTCTTAGATCTGTAATATCCCACTTTTTTTCATAATATTTCGATGTTTAAATTTAATCATTAATATGTTAAAACTATCGCGATTAAAGGTTTCATTTAAAGACTCCAGGTCTGCTATTTAAACGGAAATTATGAAAAATTGGCAGTAATCGCAATTCATTTATATGTTTTATTCGGAAGATATACTATATGCTGTTGTCACAACTTATTAACTGTTTTAATATTTGTTTTCCCCTTGAAAGAAATTTCACAAGAAAATATTTATGTTATAATCGCGAGAAAGAAAAAGTATTAATAATTACTTTTCTAAAAAAAAAAAAAAAAAAAAAAAATAATAATAATAATAATAATAAAAATTTAAAAAAAAAGTTGAGAAAACGTTCTTTCATTATTTATTTTTTAAAAATCTTTTTCAAGCGTTAATCCTGATAATCAAGTCACTATAGTAATCAAGTAATAGTCAAGGTTGGAAATGTTATCACTTGAGGAACGTTTTTCTAAGTAGTATTTAAATTACATTTACTGCGATTATTCTGAGCAAAAAGTTATTTACATAAATGGATAAGAATGATTTTTCGCAAAATCTGAAGGAATGTCCATTCTAAGAAGCATTGAAAAAAATAGAAAACAACATCTTGCAAATTAGCAACATCGAATTTAGTTGTTAAGATGATTAAAAAAAAAAAAAAATCGCGCATAAATGACAGGAAAATAAAAAATGCAATTTTAAATAAAGAATTGAAAGGAACGTATTTTTGGTCAATGTCCTTGCGTCCTTGTGCTCGTCGTCTGACATGTTGGCGCCTTGCCAAAGATCTCTCTTCTTGTAGTACTACATTTGAAAACACGTGACTACATGAAAACAAATGCGTAGAAGAAAAGAAACTGTAATTATTCCCCAACAACATGCGGGCATCCCCCTTTTTATGATTCCATTGAGTTGTCCTTTATTATTTGAAGATGCTTCGCAACTACATTATGGTTATCGAATTAAATAAAAATTGTAAATGGTTATATAATCCTCGAATGCAATAAATGTTTAGTCAACAAACTCAAGTAGGCGTGTTTTCTGAAACCCTATTGCCAAGAAAGATAATAATGCTACAGTTAGAGTACCTTAAATAATGAGAAAAGCTATAGTTTTAAATTATGCGCAATATTTTGCCGAATATTTAGTATAATATATTAAACTCAATAAAATCACCGATTCGGTACACAATTTCATATGATATCAGATTTACAGTACCATAAATTATCGATGAGTACCATATCAATAAGTACAATAATTATAAAGTACCATAAATAACATACAATGCCATTAAAACATCAATATTGCTACCCCTAGTTGGGGTCTGTTTAGAAGAAATTTGAGTCCGTTAACGGACCCTTCACAAAATATCTTTTCATAACGGACCCTTCACAAAATGATTTTTCTTTTAATCGGTCCCTTCACAAATTCGTTTATCTTCATCATTGTTTTGTTAATTGAATAAACCCTTCTCAGCAGGGCAGAAAACAAGAAAGATGGATGTAAACGAATTAAGCTGTCTTCGGCAGACGTTTCTTCCAGTATTCGTTCGAAATGAATATTCTGTGTTCAGCAGTATGGGCTAAATATCAAATATTTGTATGTTGCATCTCTAATTTAGAAGCAGCAATTGCTGTTTAGTTTTGAAAATTTAATTTTTTTTAATTATAATTTTACAGGGCTGAGCATAATCTTGTATCTATTTACAATTTAAAAACTCATTGAAAAAGTTTTTTTGCAATAACCGGACCCTATTTGCACAAATTCATAAAACGCATGGTTGAAAGAATGAGAGTAGTTTTTTCCCCACAATTTCACAAAAACTGGACCTTTCACAAAATGTCTGGCCATACCTCCTGACTACAAAAAATAATCCTACAAAACAAAGCAAGTGACCTTCTCTCTATACAAAGGGATGCTTCGCTTTCTAAAAAGTATTGTTTTTATGTGATAAGAGAAATTTTGAAATTCTTTTAAACACTCAACACGATATAATTAGAACAAAGTGGTTTTTTACCACTATTGATGTTTAAATTATTTATATGTAGTAGTGGGCAAAAACATCGTTAAATTTACTAAACCAAGAATTAAATATTAAAACATAAATTTTACTATCACTGGACAAGAATACTCCACCCCTCTCTAAATCAAATCAATTTTATGAGAATAATGCATTAAAACATGAATTTTGCCTAATATATGTTCACAAAGTTTGTCTTTTTTTATTATATTGTCGTTCAATATGTTCTTACACCACTTCACTCCGTAGGGAGCTTATAGAGCCTTTGTCGTGACTCTCCTTCTCACCCTAAGCCAAGCACTTCTCTCCATGTTGTGTTTATTATCACTAATTCATTGATAATAGTTCTGCGGCTTGTCATTTTTGATAGGCTCCCCTTTCGTTTATTTTGGGGTCAAGCGCCTGTTTCACTACGAATTTTTCGGTTTTCTGATAGTATGTCCAATCCATCGCCATTTGCGTTCTCTGACTTCCATTTCTATTGGGTTTTGACTTACTGATTTTGAATAATTCATTGTTAAATATTTTTGGGAAATAATTTTATATAAGGAATTCTTCTGATACATTTGTTGATAAAAAGCCTGTAACCTTTTTTTTTTTTGGTACTTGTTTTCAAGTTGTACCATGTTTCTGATCGGTTTAAATAAATGTACTGATTTAACATTTGATAGGAATATTCTTATTTTTGTTTCATTTGATGTAGTACCTAGTCCTGCATGCTCAAAATTTATTTAGAATAGCAAAAGCATCCCATACTTCATTAAGTTTGTTGGCGATATCTTGATCTGTACCTCCCTCCATCATTAATAATTGATCTAAGGTGGATAAAACTGTTTACTTCTTCAATTGGACAAATTTGAATACATATGTTTGTTATTCTGCTTTGGGTTAATTTTTATAATCTTTGTTTTGTCTTTGTTAATCTTTAATCCATATCTTTTTGCTGCAGTAAAAAGGATATTCAATTGGTTTGCGTATGTAGCTTACTAGAAGGCAAACCCTTCTGTCTTTAATATGTTCTAATTGTTAATAAGTACAGGAATTCGAAGTCTCCTTCAAACAATTGTAAGATGATAGCTAATTTACTTTAAACTACCGTACAAAAGTTAATGCTAAGAAAATACGTAACTTTCAACTTAGATTTAAAAATAACACCTCAATCATTTAACAGAACTAAATATTACTACTTATACAGTGATCATAACGTGGCAGTTAAAATATCATAACTCACTTATTACTATTTTAATTTTAATGGGAGGCTTCGACCCTTATAAGAAGTTAGAAACACAGATAGTTTACTTTTAATAACGATAGAATTAAGATGCCTTACTATCAAAAAGAAATCCCCCCCCCGAAAATTGACATCCCTGCAATGGGCCAGTGACACTAAAACAAAGTGCCCTCAACTGGGAACGCAGACGATTCTTGCTGCGTTAATGAATATGGATACATGAATAACTTGACTATAAAAACAGTCGCCAACCAAACATAAACCAGTGGGAGTGTTCTTTAATTCTCAAAAGCAATGTGGAGGGTTCGTTCTATGGGATGTAGGGAGTGAAATTCTTCTTTTTTCCACCTGTTAATTATCGCATCCATCATGCTATGATGCGATTAAAAAAATTTTTCCAAAATACACCATGTAAGTAAAATTATACGGTTCTATTACTCGCCTATCTACTGTACACTCGACTTAGTGAATTCCTGAATTCTCTAAAAGCTTATAAAAAATAAATAAAAGAAAATTCTTACGGAGGAAATTATAAGGTTGCATTGTAAATATAAAATCACGTTTGAATTCAACGTATTTATTTACTTGTTATTTCGAGTATCAAATGCAGAACCATGACTGATAATAGAGTGAAATAATAGTAAATAACACTGTGCAATACCTGATAAAAATATTATACATGCCTGAATGCATTTTTATAGATGACTAACTTAAATTACTGCTTATTTTTCGTACAAATTGTTAAATGTTAAAAATATATATTGCATAATCACACACCAAACAAATTATTCGATAAGCTAGTTCTTACATTGAGAATGGAAAATTTTAAAGAATTTCCTCTTCTTTTAGAAAAATTTTATTGTGGATGTAAACTTACTTTTTTGCTTGTAAGATTTTCGTTTTTAAAAATACCTCATTAACATTTAGAGGTCAAAAAAACATATCCTCTCTCCAACTTCTACGGATTTTTTTCCACAGTTGCAGAAATTATTTTTCTGTTTTAATCATAAAGAATAATGTTTTATTAAATATTTTAATAAATTAAAATAAAAAGAATTTCATCCACTTCTACATGCAATAAATTTAAACAGATACATTAATGGTCAGCTAGAGTACCGTTTATGCTTAGTTTTGATAAAGAGTTTGATAAAGAGTTTTGATAAAGAGTTTTGATAAAGAGTTTGGTAATGAGTTTTGATAAAGAGTTTGATAAAGAGTTTTGATAAAGAGTTTTGATAAAGAGTTTGATAAAGAGTTTGATAAAGTTCTTAAAAAAAAAAAAAAAAAAAAAAAAATTGGCTTTAGTTTGTTACCACTGTTAAATATATTGCGCACGAAACTCGAATGAGGGAGGGTATAGATTGGGCATAGTTTTCATACAAATATAATTATTTCTATAAAATGGTGGTCACTATTGTACAAATTGATAATGATTTATCTCTTTTTTTTATTTTTTTACCACTTTTGAACGGTTCTTTGATCTGAGAGAATACTGTTTGAGAGCTATTCATAATTTTTAGACGTAAAAATAACTTGAAAAAACTACAAACATTTAAATTATTTAAATAGTTTTTTTTTTAAAAAAAAAAACTTCTTATGCCTTACGACAATTTATCATTATTAAAGCACCATTTACCATATCATTTTTAGTTGCTTCGATGAATACAATTACAAATTTTTTATGCATTTTTTTTTAGAGATTTGTATATAAATTACAAAAAAGAAATATTTCTTGCATTAAAAATGAACTTAAATTCGGACAAATGAATATGAACCATTTGTAATTAATGCTTCCTCCAAATAGTTTTTTTTTTTTTTTTTTTTTTTTTGAAATGGTTGAATTATTTTCTAAAATCTATATGTATGTTTCCAGTTTTTAAAATTTACAGATTATTTGCTGAATTAGTTAAAAATTTAGTGATTTAGTGTATAGTGCGCGAAAAAAAAATAAGAACCGAATATTCCATGCGTTTTTAATCCATTTGATTTTCACGTAGTAAAATACAGTCTTCTGTGGTCTAACCTTTTTTCTTTCTTTTTTATTGCAAAAGCACTTGACTTTAGATCATTGGTCTAACCTTAAATATTGTAATTTATATGAGAATTTATGAAATGCGATTTTAAAATACGATATTTTTAAATTTTATCATTTAGAAACATTTGTCCAATTATGTTCGAATTTTGTATTTTGTCATTTAAAATTACATGGTTAAAAATGACGCAAAATTTATTTACCTTACAACTCAATGTATTTAAAGTTGCTACAACTAAAAAAAAATTAACCGATATTCCTACTCCTAAAGTTTTAAAGGAAAATAAATCAAAACCCATCGAAAAAAAAGGCATGTTTATTCAGATTTAAGCACCTTAAAACAACAGCGTCTGTAATAATTTTAAAGCATATTTACGGTTAAACCCAGAAACCATCAACCAGATATTTTGATGTTGTCCTAGTGTTGTTCTGTACAGCCTTTTTTTGGCTTTTGCACCAGAAACAAGCAAATTACTGAACCCTAGAATCATGTGGAGATTGCTTCATATTCCGTGAAAATCCAATCATTAGATCAAAAGTCATTATTGTTTTCATTTTTGTGCACATAAACGATTGCCAACTGTTGGCAGTGCTGATCCTACTGTAGATTGCCAGTCACCTACCTACCTTTTGGCTTCTACAACTACGAACAACCAGGAAAGCTTTTAGCACAACATAAATTCGCTTGCCGGTAACAAACTGAAAAAAAGATAGCAAAATTGCGAACAAAAAAATAAATAAAATAGAATAGAAATCACTGTATTTCTATAAAAAATAAAAAAAACTAGCAGATAACTCCAAAATTTATATAACATAAAGTCATGTTTCATACGGACAGAATGATAAATTTTAAATCTAGAAAAAACAGCACTTATTTTAATCTTATCTCTTTGAATATCCGCCAATAAGGAAAAAAAAGTATATATATATTGCTCTGGAGTATCTTCATTTATTAGATGGATAAAAAAAAATGTCCAAAGAAAGTCCTTGCGAAAGGGTCTGATGGCCCCATTTTCAAATGCCATTCTTGGTCTATATGTCGTCATGTGCGGCCCTATCACTCGTGCTGTTGGGAAGGGCCCCTTACTTTAGCTCCTTACATTCGCGTGGATCTGCTCAAGGTTAAGATCCTTTAGTGGGCCTCTTTTCAACTTTTGCTAACAGATATGAAACAGTTTCTACTTTTCTTACTTTTATTTTTATTTTCTCTCAGCTGAGATTTTTTTCATTCTCTCTAAAGACACTTATTGCAAATGGAACGCGGAGAGAAAAAGACAGATTGTCACGAATCCCCCGTTCTTGTTACTCCCAAGGGTGGGTGGGTTTAGAATTTTTTTTTTTTTTAATTTTTTTTTATACCGTAATCATTTTTTTTTTCTTTTCTTGTTTAACTGAAGTCGACAAGACTGGAAATAATTCGTTTATCTCGTGAAACAGCTTAAGAGTTTTTACAGGGCCATTTCGAGAAATTTTTATCACGGAAATTCAATAAACGTGATTTAAAAAAATAAAGAAAACATTTGTAAAAGGTTTTTAGCGGCATTTCTGAAAATGACATGAATATTTCATATATTTTATGTGTAGCAGAGGCAATATAGATTTAACTAAGAGAACTTAAACAAATTTGACAATTTTGGTTGCAAATTTAAATATTTTTAAATTATTCCGAGTGTCTCGGAATAATACAGTTATTCTAAGAATCATTTCTTTTCTTGTTTATTTGACATAAGGGAAAATATTTTCTTAATCTCGAGAAACAGCTTAAGACTTCTTACAGTGTCATTTCAAGATATTTTTATCGAGAAAATTCGATAAACTTGATTTTAAAAAAAAAAAAGAAAAAAAAAAAAAAAAGAAAAAAAAAAGAAAAAAAAAAAAAAAAACGTAATAAAATTTTTTATAGCGGCATTTCTAAAATTACATATTTTTTTTTTTTATTATGTAAAGCAGAGGCAATATGGATTTAATTTTGAGAATTTCATAACAAATTTTGTATTTTTGGTTTTAAATTTGAACGTATTTAAATTTTTTCAACTATTCGGAGAATGGGTTCTTTTCTAGTTTACTCTAAATCTAAAATACTAAAAACAATTCATTTACCTCGAAGACATTTTACAGGGCCATTTCAAGAAATTTTTATTAATAATCGTGATTTTTTTTTTTCTTTTGAAAAGAGAAAACACTGAAATTTTAGCCGAGCGTGTTAAGGGAAAATAACAACACATAAGTTTACTTTTGGTATATAACACATAAGTGTATAAAATAAGAAAATTTGTAGCATAAACAAAGAGTTGAAAATTGTTTCATTCATTTTTAAAATAAATAAATAAATAAAATCTTTCAGGATAAATCCAGGTGTCATTTGTATTTTACGTAACATAAAAAAAAATAATAATAACTAAATAATACCTATGAATATGTGTAAATTGTGAACTTTATGAAAACTACTAGTATAAATATTTCGAACACTTTTTGCAATTCAACTACTAATATTAATTCCACTACTAATTTTTTTAAATTTATTTTTTATTATTAATAAAATTACATTTTATTAATAATAAAAAATAAATTTAAAAAAATTGACGCTTTGTAAAAGAAAAGTTTACACCCCAGGAAAAATATCAATCTAGCAATTTATGTTATTATATTGTAAATATTACTTTACTTCATGATCTCAAAATTTTTAATAAATGTTAGTTTATTGGCGTTAGTTTAGTTAAAGAACTCAATGGAGAAATTTTGATACGTTAACGGACAGTTTACGGTAAAAAAAATAAATAAATAAATGAAAAAAAAATAATTTTTTTTTCACACATTCACAAACATTGGTTCCTGACTTAAAGTATCAGATTCTACACTAATTTTTAAATTTAAAAAAATTATGAGTAGATTTTTTTTTCCAAATTTCTCAAAACAAGACCTTTAACAAAGAGGCTGGTTTTCGCATTTTTGCATCAAAATAGAACCCTTTCTTCCTCCCATTTGGAAAATTATAAAAAGATTTTTAACAAATGATCAATGCTTGGAATGTAAAGCATATAGAGTAATTTTTCTCTTTAAAACCTCTGGCATACCTGATGGAGTTGCTTGTTTTCATATCACCGCGAACATTACTTGACTATTAAATATAGACTTCTCGAGTGGATGGCGGTGATTTCAATCATGCCATGCCTGTACATCTGCTTCTCGGCAATAACAGTTCTTTAACTGGAAAAACTCTGCTACAGTTATTTTATCTAACTTCAAATCTCGATTGTTCGGCAATTCTCGCTTGTTTATTCTGCATATAATAATCTTCATCCGTAAAGAAGCATTTATAACGTAAGTTAGTCGATATAATTTTCAGATTAGATGTTGTAGTTCATCTCGAAATTTTTTATTTTAGACATAGCTTGAAATGCGCGTTTAAATATTGGGTGCAGCTTAAATGGCGCGTAAAAGGAAGTTTATGTAGCTTGAAATGCGCGTTTGAAATATGAAGACAACTCAAAAAGAGAGTGAAGGGAAATTTACATACCTTGAAATGCGCGTTTAAATATTGGATACTGATTAAAAGGCGTGTGAAAGGAAATGGACATTAGCTTGAAATGCGCGTTTGAAATATGAAGACTACTCAAAAAGAGAGTGAAGGGAAATTTACATATCTTGAAATGCGCGTTTAAATATTGGATACTGATTAAAAGGCGTGTGAAAGGAAATGGACATTAGCTTGAAATGCGCGTTTGAAATATGAAGACTACTCAAAAAGAGAGTGAAGGGAAATTTACATATCTTGAAATGCGCGTTTAAATATTGGATACTGATTAAAAGGCCTGTGAAAGGAAATGGACATTAGCTTGAAATGCGCGTTTGAAATATGAAGACTACTCAAAAAGAGAGTGAAGGGAAATTTACATATCTTGAAATGCGCGTTTAAATATTGGATACTGATTAAAAGGCGTGTGAAAGGAAATGGACATTAGCTTGAAATGCGCGTTTGAAATATGAAGACAACTCAAAAAGAGAGTGAAGGGAAATTTACATATCTTGAAATGCGCGTTTAAATATTGGATACTGATTAAAAGGCGTGTGAAAGGAAATGGACATTAGCTTGAAATGCGCGTTTGAAATATGAAGACTACTCAAAAAGAGAGTGAAAGGAAATGGACATAGCTTGAAATGCGCGTTTAAATATTAGATGCAGATTAAAAGGCGTGTTAAAGGAAATGGACATTAGCTTGAAATGCGCGTTTGAAATATGAAGACAACTCAAAAAGAGAGTGAAAGGAAATGGACATAGCTTGAAATGCGCGTTTAAATATTAGATGCAGATTAAAAGGCGTGTGAAAGGAAATGGACATTAGCTTGAAATGCGCGTTTGAAATATGGAGACAACTCAAAAAGAGAGTGAAAGGAAATGGACATAGCTTGAAATGCGCGTTTAAATATTAGATGCAGATTAAAAGGCGTGTGAAAGGAAATGGACATTAGCTTGAAATGCGCGTTTGAAATATGAAGACAACTCAAAAAGAGAGTGAAGGGAAATTTACATATCTTGAAATGCGCGTTTAAATATTGGATACTGATTAAAAGGCGTGTGAAAGGAAATGGACATTAGCTTGAAATGCGCGTTTGAAATATGGAGACAACTCAAAAAGAGAGTGAAAGGAAATGGACATAGCTTGAAATGCGCGTTTAAATATTAGATGCAGATTAAAAGGCGTGTTAAAGGAAATGGGTATAGCTTAAAATGCATGTGTTTGAAAAATGGATAAACTAAACAAGCATGTTAAAGAAAATGGATAAAACTTTAAATGGGCGCTCAAAAAATATGCCAAACCTCATAGAATTCATTAAACATAATAAAATTAATTCTATTGCGACTTTTGATTTCCAGGATCTTTTCAATAGCATTCCCCTTTCTAAACTAAAAGATGTACTTTTAAATTATTACTATGATTTTAAAAATATCCTTTGTTGCAATTTTGATTATTGTGAAATTCTGATTAATTTTTGTATTTTTATTAATTTTATTTACAATGGAAGGGATATTTTTCTTCAAATTGATGGAATACCACAAGGATCTAATTATTCATCTCTCTTAGCTAACTTATTTTTGAATTATTTAGAAAAAAATTATACTCTTAATATTAAAATTGTTTTTAGGTATATTGATGATTTAATTATCTTTAATTTTCAAGATTATACTATTTTATTAAATGATATTTACCCCGAGGAATTAATCTTGCTTCGTAATCATGATGATAATAATAATTTCAATTTTTTGGATTTGGGTATTATAAAAGAAGAAAATATCTGTTTTGTTGATTTATACGATAAAAGAAATGATTTTAATTTTAATATAAATAAACTTATTACTTGGAATTCTAATGTTTCTAGGAGAATCTATTTAAATACCACTTTTAATGAAATTAATAGAATTAAAAGAATATGTAGTAATATTTATTTATCCAAAAAACAAATCGATAAACTCTTTCAAAATTTGATAAAAAATAATGAATACCCAACTAAAATACTAAAATTCTATATAAAATCATTGAGTTAATCGTATATTATTGTAGATATATTTACTAAAAATTTTCTTTGTTAATTTAAATAGTTTTCCCATGTGCAAATCCATTTCGGGTAAATCCGTGGACAAAATTATTTACTAAAAATTTATTTGTTAATTTGTATAATTTTCCATGTGCAAATCCATTTCGGGCAAATCTGTGGTCAAAATTATTCACTAAAAAATTCCTTTACTAAAAATTCCTTCGTTAATTTATATAATTTTTCCATTAGCAAATCCATTTCGAGCAAATCCGTGGCTAAAATTATGTGCAAAACAAGCAATTCATGATTCTTTCTCTTTCCTTCTTATTTTTTTCCTACATAAATATTTATTTTCTAAAATTATTTATAGTCAACTTCTTTAAATTATTCAGTATAATATTACCTTGCGCACATCCATTTTCGGACCCATCCTTGGTAACTAACAAATCAAACGCACTTCAGTAATGCAGTAAGAACGCACTTTAAAACAAAACTCCTCTAGTTACGCTATCTCAATTTGCGCTTTTGTTTTCATATTTTGACAATTCACTGTCCCTTGCTCCAAGATCTAATACTATAATACTAAAAGAACTTTTTTTCTTTTTAAAAATTAATAAATAGCATTGCTGTTAGCATTTTAAAATGACTTTGCACTAGCGTTGACTGTTTTGTATAGTTAAAAAATTTAATTGAACTTCAAAATTTCATGTTTCTGGCATGTCCCAAACAATGTTTCCAATAATAACTAGCTTCAAAACTTCCCTTAAATTTTTCAATATCTAATTTTTTTTTTATCTCATCCGGTGTAAGTATTTCTAGAATATACGCAGAGGGTATTATTTACAAAAACTTCGTTTAAAATAATTTTTTCTGTCAATAATTTGTTTGTCCCAAGAAAATCTGTCACTTTCCTGGCTACTTTTATTTAGTGGTTTATAACCAAAATAGATAGAGCCATCAATCAGTATCTTATGTTAATAGATTGATTAGATACCCTCCTATATGAACATGTCTTGTTGCATGAATAAAGAACCAATTTTGTGGTTCAAAATCTATTTCAAAAAATTTTTCAAGATTAGTAGGTTTTTGTGTTGTTATTTTCCTGACTTCTGGAAATCATTAATAACATAAACTACATAGATTTATCTGAGTTATTTTAAAAAATCCTGTCATTTTCTGCAGAATATAAACGTCTTAGACCAAAATATGAAATTAAAGTAAAGTTATATGCTATGAAATGGCGAATTTGTCATTATCCTGACTGCCATTTTCCTGGTCTTATGGATGCCAGGACATTGAAGTGTTACCAGAATTTTTTTTTAACTGCTAATACTGTAACGAGGGAAAGCAAATATTAATCTAATACCTAGTTTATGTATGATTGTTATATGCTTGGATGTAATCAAAGTTATTTATTTATTTAATGATTGATTATTATACAAAATTTTATTCTGCACATATCAGCAACAAAACATTTTTCGTTTCTTTCTACAGTGGATAAAAAGAATTAATTTAAAAAATTTATGGTCCATCGAACATACAGGCTTAAGTTGAGTTACTTACTATTAACTTAAAATGACTGTTTTTTAAATTTCTAAGCTAATATGTCATTTTCCTGGTATTCAAGATTTGATGAATTTCTATTTTATTTTTTTTCTCGAGCAAATGTCAATAAGCTACACTGCTGTCTGTAAGATATTAATAAGTGTAACTAAAGAAGTATACAAAAAAAAAATTTAGATTATTTTGAAGTCTTTAAATTTGGAGAAATTTTTTGGTCCGAATTTCTGGTCCGAATTGTCATGTTTAAAAAGAACCACCCAAATATAGATTTACCATTAAAAAATATCAGAAATTAATTTTTTTCCTGTTAAATTCAGATTAACCCTTGTATCTAAATAATTTATTAAAATAGTACATACGAATTGCTATTTAATTTTATTTAATTAGCAATAAACGGCCCGATCGTCATTAAATTCATAAAATGCCTTTTTTCCTGGACTTGTTTTATCACGATACGAAAATTAGTATGAACTAAAAAATTTTAATAATAGAACAAACAGAAATAATAAAAAATAATTTCTTTGATCTTGTATATTCAACTGAAACGGTATTTGTTTCAATTTAATGATCATCTGTCGCAATAACGATTTCAATTATTCGTCGGCATGTTCTTGAAATTGGTCAATAAAAGCTACAAGCAATGACGTAGCACGCCATTAAAATGATTCATCGGTGGTGTGCGCTTTAAGATCCAATATGATTAATTATGTTGCCAATTCTTGGAAAAGAAAGTTTTTCAAGCTGTTTCAATTATAGTCATCGTCTAATGGATATTTTGTTGGTCAGAGCATCATTAATTAAACCGAAAGCAATGACGATCATGTGTATGACGCCATCTTTTTTAATTAAAAACTCTAGAATGTATGAGAATTTTTAGATGCGTTAAAAAAAATTGTACGTTCTCTTTTAGGAACAAGTACGCACAATTTCTTACAAAGCGATTTTTTATTATTATTTTATATATTTATTTATTTATTTATTGTCTTAGTCGTGCTATAAAGTAAAAATAAAACAGCCACTGAGTATTTTTTTTTTATCTCGAAACAAAGTTATCCGATTGGTTTCGACACAGTTATTTTTTTAAAAGGTTCAAATTAAAATTTTATACTTGGCAATCAGGGGTCCTAAAATTATAAATTTAAGTAAAGTTCAAAGATTCATAAAATATGTTTCGAAGTAAAGATAGGAAAATTTGAGCTTAAAAACTACAAATTTCTTATGTCACGCTAACAGCTTTACAACAAATTGTAATACATAAATTTCAACAAAAAAAATTTTTTTTTCTCTATCAATAATGGGAATACCTGTGGTTTCAACTAAAATCTTAGAAAAAAATTTGAAAAGAAAAATCAAATTAAATACATTGTTTAATATCGAGTTTTTAACGAAAAATTCTAAATGTTTTTTCTTAAAGCTTATTAAAAAAAAAAAAAAATCAAACTTAAACGTTAGCTTTTAGTTCAAAACATAGCTGACATTATAAAAAATCTACATTCTAAGAATTCTATAATTAACTTTTTTTGTAATGTGTGTTTGAGTAAAGAAATTTTCTCAAAATCAACGTTCTTCAGAAAATCATTTAAAATGATTTCTGAAAATGAATTTTATTTTTCTTAAAAATATGATTTATTCAAATAAATAAACATTTAAATACTCAAAGCAAAATAAAAAGCCTTTTAGTTTCGTTTTCGTGAGTTTACTTCTGGTTTTGGTTTCCTCTGTCAACATACGAAAAAATAACTTGAACTTCATTTCTGAAAATCGGAGATAAAAATTTAAAGTGTTTTGGAAGGCTACTGAACTAAAGCTTAAATATAGATAATTTTTAAAAAAAATTGAACATTTTCTTGAAATTACCGATTTTTATCCAGATGGATACCTTAAACTACGTATACTATTTTGCTGTAAGGAATTATTTAGGCTTTAAAATGACCATAAAACATAAATATTCAAAAAGTTATTAAATTTTTAGTAAGGTAGTTTTTTTTTTAAAAAATTAAATTAATTAATTAATTAAATTAATGAAATCAATTAAAAACAAAATATAAAATTTTTTGAAATTGCCGATATTTATCCAGATACCTTAAACTACGTATACTATCTTGTTCTAAGGAATTATTTAGGCTTTAAAATGACCAAAAAACATAAATATTCAAAAAGTTATTAAATTTTTAGTAAGGTAGTTTTTTTTTAAAAAATTAAATTAATTAATTAATTAAGTTAATGAAATCAATTAAAAACAAAATAGAACATTTTGTTGAAATTGCCGATTTTTATCCAGATGGATACCTTAAACTACGTATACTATTTTGCTGTAAGGAATTATTTAGACTTTAAAATGACCATAAAACATAAATATTCAAAAAGTTATTAAATTGTTAGTAAGGTAGTTTTTTTAAAAAAAAATTAAATTAATTAATTAAATTAATGAAATCAATTAAAAACAAAATAGAGCATTTTGTTGAAATTGCCGATTTTTATCCAGATGGATACCTTAAACTACGTATACTATCTTGCTGTAAGGAATTATTTAGGCTTTAAAATGACCAAAAAACATAAATATTCAAAAAGTTATTAAATTTTTAGTAAGGTAGTTTTTTTTTAAAAAATTAAATTAATTAATTAATTAAGTTAATGAAATCAATTAAAAACAAAATAGAACATTTTGTTGAAATTGCCGATTTTTATCCAGATGGATACCTTAAACTACGTATACTATTTTGCTGTAAGGAATTATTTAGGCTTTAAAATGACCATAAAACATAAATATTCAAAAAGTTATTAAATTGTTAGTAAGGTAGTTTTTTTTTTAAAAATTTAATTAATTAATTAAATTAATGAAATCAATTAAAAACAAAATAGAGCATTTTGTTGAAATTGCCGATTTTTATCCAGATGGATACCTTAAACTACGTATACTATCTTGCTGTAAGGAATTATTTAGGCTTTAAAATGACCAAAAAACATAAATATTCAAAAAGTTATTAAATTTTTAGTAAGGTAGTTTTTTAAAAATTTTAAAGTTCGATTACAAAACTTTTCATAATCTCAAAATTGAAGTTTTACTTCTTATAGGCATTTTGCCCCATTTTCATGATGAATAAAGAGTAACGGTTCCTAAAAGAGGCTTCGCGAAACCCTGGAGTTCAATGAAAGGGTCACGGGGGTTCCGAGGATTAGGACTTTTCTAAAGCCTGTAATAAGTTTTGAAACCAGTAATTATATTTAAAGGCAATCAATAAATCATTTTTTATTTAATATTTCTGTTCTTTTATAAAATGAAATTAAAGTGCCAGAAAAACTTAGCTGCCAGAAAATGTAAAGATTGTAATATTTTTTCTTTTCAAAATAAGTAGTTGCCTTTCTTTAATTAATTTGTTTATAATTGCCAAGGAATTTCTACGGCTCCGCAAAAGAAGAAAAAAAAAAACAATCATAAATAACAGTTATAAACTCACAACAATTGTAAAAATAATATACTTGTATATTTCATATAACGGAAGAGCTTTTGAAAAAGAGTCGCTAAGTTAAGAGGTTTCTTTGTCTTTTCTCTTAGTCAAAGGAGAATAATCTTTTTTAATAAAATAAATATGTTAATATATGCTTCGTGATCGTAGGCTACAATTATTTAAATAAATATTGAATAACGGAATTAAATGAAAATGAGAGCGACTGCACTCGATTTATGAGAGCTTTTATTAAAACGTTTTGCTATAATCACTCTTAAAATGCTTGTCTTAATTGCGATAGCTTATTTAAAAAACTGAGTTTACAATTTATTTGCATACGATAATCAAAGGTTTTGCTGCAAAAATGGTGCAGCAAATTTTAAAGAATTACGTTTTAATAATCATATCCAGATATTTTGCTTTATTCATACAAATTGAACTTCGCAGCCAAGCCAATTGCGGTTTACAACTAATACTTATGTTACGTGTAAGTATAAGTATTACGTGTACGTACGTATATCTTAGTATTATGTTGCGTGTTAATATTATAAAAAAAAAATAACGACTTAAAAAAAGAACAAACAGCCACCTTAATAATTGGTTTTGAAATAGTTAAAATATATATAAAAGATCACGAACTTAAATCATCCTGATGATCATTTCTTTTTTTTGCATCAAACTTAGTTTACAACTCCGTTTAATAAGCAAGCTCTTTTACAAGGCGCATTGTGTCGTAATGTCTGCAGTTAGGGAAGTCCCAGCTCGTGAGCCTTGCATTTAAACCAACTTAAAATTATATATTTCGTAAACATAGTTGAATTGATCATACTAAGTTTACAAAGTTAAGTGTGTATTTGACTTCGGAATATGTATATATTTTATGCCTATGAAGTTCTATTCTGTTCGGGTATCAGTTGAAATTCAGTTGTTTCAACACAGCGTGAAAAATGTAATTATAATGAATAATTTCGACACTAAATAACTCCTAAAAGAAATAAGATAACAAAGTTATGTTGTCGATTATCTTACTGTTCGAAGGTCTATATTGAATAAACCATAACTAAACTAAAAATTGCTGATCTAGACAGATAAACCTTATATATTCTCACTACCGCAAGCGATTAAATTTGGTTATTTCAAGTTCCAAAGTTGATCTGATCATTCAAAATGTTTGCCTTGCAGGGATCTGTTTAGAAGAAATTTTGGTCCGTTAAAGAACCCTTCACAAAATATCTCTTCATAAAAACGGACCCTTCACAAAATATTTTAACTTAAATTATTTTGTGAAGGGTCCGTTTTTATCTTTTATTTATTGTTATTTCATTATTTTTTTGTTAATCGAATAAACCTTTTCCAGGAAGGGGGGGGGGGGTAAAAAGACGATGTAAATGAACTAAATTTTGTCTTCGGCAGACGCTTCTTCCTTTATTCGCCCGAAATGAATATTCTGCGTTCAGCACTATAGGCTGAATACCAAATATTTGTATGTTGCGTCTCTAATTTAGTAGCTGCAATTGCTGTTAATTTTTTAAAATTTAATTTTTTTAAATTATAATTTTACAGTGTTGAGCATAATCTTGCATCTATTTACAATTTAAAAACTCCTTGAAAAAGTTTTTTTGCTATAACGGATCTTTTCATGAAAACGGACCCTTCACAAAATATCTTTTCATGAAAACGGACCCTTCACAAAATATTTTAATTTAAAAACGGACCCTTCACAAAATAATTTATCTTTTAATCGGACCCTTCACAAATTTGTTTATCTTCATTATTGTTTTGTTAATCGAATAAACCCTTCCCAAGAAGGGAGGGGGGAGAAAGACAAATGCAAACGAACTAAGTTAGTTTTCTACTAATAATTTGGAAGTACTAATAATTGCCGAAGAACTAAGTTAGTTCTTCGGCAGAAGCTTCTTCCTTTATTCGTCCGAAATGAATATTCTGCGTTCAGCACTATAGGCTGAATACCAAATATTTGTATGTTGCGTCTCTAATTTAGTAGCAGCAATTGCTGTTTATTTTTTAAAATTTAATTTTTTTATATTATAATTTTGCAGTGTTGAGCATAATCTTGTATGTCTTTACAATTTAAAAACTCATTGAAAAAGTTTTTTTGCAATAACGGACCCTATTTGCACAAATTCACGAAAGCGGACCCTGGTTGAAAGAATGTGACTTAAACGTTTATTTTATATTCACAAATTACGAGTAATTTTTTCACAATTTTACAAAAACGAACCTTTCACAAAATGTCTGGACAGACCCCTGCCTTGTGTACGCATGTTGTTTCTTATATGCGAATATATTATTCAAGGCATATCTAATACCTCGCACCTCACGTTTTTATTTCTGGTAAGTCGAGAACAAAGGCACCGAATGATTCGAAAAAAAAAAGGCCTCTTTATTCCCGATTCGATTCCCATCTCGTATTGCATCCTAATGGAGTGATATCGATTCGTCTTGGTTGACCTTTAAGATTTCTTTTCCCTATTATTGTGAATCTCAGATTTCCAAAAAGGTTATCAGGACTAGAGTTGCAAGTCCGAATTTGACACATTGTATCGACACAGAAGTTTCGGTAGATTTATATATTCCGTATAATACATAATGTTATCCATCTAGCATTTCAAGGTTTTCGCCTAAGTCAATTAGATTAATCTTGCACAAGCTTGTTAGAGACACGTGGAAACCGATAGCAACTGATTCTTCGAAACAAGTTAGAGCGCGCTGGATTATTAAAAAAAAAAAAAAAAAGAGCTTCAAACTGTAATGTCCTGATAATTATATGATCCTAATTGCGATTGCCGTGGGGTTCCGATTGCCTTGACATTGCCGGAAGAACGAACTTGGCTCGACCTCCTCCAGCTACAACCCCAAGGTTAGGCCTTTGGGTTTCAAAGGGTGGTAAAAAAAGTTGTCTTCCACTAAGTGCTTTTGCACAGTTCGATGCTGAAGACTATCAGAGCGTTTAAAAAAAAAGATAAGTTTTGTTGATGTTCCGTTATTGTATTGCTGTTTTGAAAGATTTTTATGCTCTTTTTAACGCTTGTACGTCTTTAACTTGTATGCATAATTGGGTGTCTAGACTGGTACTCATTAGATTGCGGTCTTTCTTTTCTTTGCGCGTAAATGAACCGCAATTATTCCCAAGTCGTGTGTCTCTTATTCACGCGACAGTTTTATACGCACAGTTATTAAAAAAAAAATAATGTTTTAATTTAGGATGAAAGAGTTTCTCTTTTTACGCATCTACTTTTCTTTTTTTTTTTTTCCATATAATATTTCATTATTATTGAAGCCAGTAAGATAATTAGCGATGGGTTCTTCGTAATTGATTTAAAACACGACAGAATCTACAATTATTTTGCTGCTTTAATAACATTTTTTTTTAAAAATAATGAATGTAATTGAAAATTACTTTTTTTTTTAAACTTTTAAAACGTTATTTCGCATTTTCGAAGAAGGTAGGTACTATATTTACATCGCACTAGAGCGGCACAATGGGCTGTTGGCGACGGTCTGGGAAACATCTCTGAGGATGATCCGAAAACATGCCATCGCAATTTTGATCCTCTGAAGGATCCCTCTCGACTCCCCTGCTTTTGTAGCCAGACGACCTGCGCGCAAAGTTCAGCACTTTTTATGGTGAGAACAGTTTAATGAGGACATATACCGTGCACCCTCGGTCCCTACGCAGGATGATCAAAGTAATCACCCATCCACTTACTGAGCAGCCAGTGATGCTTGATTTTGGTGTTCCACTGGGAACCGTGTCTTTGCGACCAGTCTACTTCGGGACTTCGCATTTTTAGATTTTGTGTGATTGTTAACTTTAATTTTAGAAATTAAATAAAATTGATAAAAAATTTGATTACTTACAAAAAACACATAAATTGAGAAATCATTATTTAATAGTTCTTTTTATGAAATGTTTTATTTTTTCGATCAAAAGGGAAACCGGATTTGCAGAAATTATCTCCTCTTACTCGGATAATACTTGAGCCATCTTCTGTAATCTTAACTTTTTTCTTTTATGTTAATGTCTGCTTCCATTTAAATTTATGGTATTTAAAATTATATGTTTAAAATTATAATTATTTAAAAAATAAAAGAAAAAAAAAATGGGGTGAAATTATCAAGTAGTCTAGAGGATGTAGTTTTGATTTGATAAATCAGAATAATGCTTTCAAAATAAAATCTAAAACAGAAATTTTCATAACTTTCAATATAAGTTGGCTATCACTTTTAATAGGACGCTGTGATCACTGTCAATTACTAATTTTCTCAATAAACATATACGCATAATAAACACATAACATGACATATAGCCATGTACGCAATTCTTGAGCTGACCTTTGAGGCCACTTTGTAACTCCCATTCAATTAAACTTATGTAATAACATTGTCGTATATTGGATTGTGAAATAGAATAGTAAGCATTAAGAATGCATATTATATATATATATATATATATTCTTAATACTAAGTGGTATTTAAATGCACGATGCTTTAATTAATGAAAATAATTTGTTTTACTTTTGCAGTACATAAGAGTAATTAAACGTTTGTAAAAATTGCAATTTTGAACCAGTTATCTTGTTACAAGGTTCTTAATGTGTTGTTAAGATAGAGCAAAATTCTGTAAGCTTTAATCTTTTATTTCTAGAGCACTTTATTAACTGTTCTGTAGAAAGCAGAGTAGAGGGTGGCACAGAGTGGTCTTGAATAATTTAAAAAGTGACTGAAAATAATTAATTACGTTAACTGTTTTTTATTTAATCCTCCCTACCAAAATTATTTTTAAATTAAAAGAATATGCATCTAGATGTTAAAACTGACCAACTGAATTCCTAAAATTAAAACTCATTAAAATTTCCTACAAATACGTTTTTTTCAGACTTTGACCACCCTAGAAGAAGAAAACTTCCCTGCAATGCTGTCACCACTTTTAATTTTAGCAAAGTACTGTCCATATTTAGTTTAACAGCCGCGACCTCTAGTACTAGAAACTGAATTAATTGTTATTATTAGATGAAATGACCGTATATTAAATTCATTTTTGTCGGATACCTGCATTTGATCAGCTTTTCAGTTTTTGCCTGTACCCGGATTTGGCAAATTTGGATCCACCACTCAAGCAGGAATTCTATTTATTTACATAACAATCCAGCGGAATATTACCTCCAGTGCAAAATCTCAATCCATATATCAGTTTTAACGGCTTTTTACTTTCCAAGGTTGACAAAAATATACGACTGATTTCAACTGATGGGAACCAGCGATGGACAAAGATTTTTCGCCCCTCGTCAGAATGCTGTCCCATACACGGAATTACATTTTTATGATCCATAAACGCTCAGGGGTTTCCCCAGCTGCCGATTTTCAATTCCGAATGGCGTGTGGAAGAATTTTCGAATGTTAGGAACCATTCTTGTGGAAATCGTGTGCAGACATGGGGGACAATGGCAAGCGAGTCATTGTGTCCACCCACCCTCATAAACTTTATCTAGTAGCGCACTAACAATACTCCAATCCTATTTAAGTTTTGAAAAAAGTCATTCTTGTCTTGCTTCAGATCGAAATAGGTGATATCTTTTGGAACCTGTTTCAGAACAGTTATTGATTTGGGAAGAAGATAGTAGTTATGGGTGAAGTTATGTGAGCGTGTTTTCTAAAGAATTAACCCCCTAAAAAAATAACGAATAAAAAAATAATAATAATAATAACTGTAATCGCCATACTCACTATCTCTTATATTTTCAATTCCTGAAACTTCATTTAGTGGTCGTTTGTTATATTCATCCAAAAATTATTCTAATGTTATTTTATCTTTCTATGTGAATAACAGTAGTTAATAATTTTATTTTCATTTTGTTTCGTTAATCCCATGCCAACAATAAAGAGTACTTAGACATCTGCAAAATTAAAATCAGAAAATTGGTTTTTCAATTGGAAAATATTAAATAACTCGCGATATTTTTTCATTCCCTTCAAACTTAATTTTTTGAACCGTTTGGTTAGATTATGTGGAATACTTAACACATATCCGTCCAGTATTAGTTGGACTATGACGATATTTTTTGAATATCTATTATGTACTGCAATATATAAATAATGAATTCTTATCTTTAGCACGGTATAGCCGATTCTGGTGTTTGTGCCAATTCACACTCATTCAGGAATTTCAAATTCAGACTCATTTTAGGAAATCTAGCTTTTAGTTATAATCAATAACTCCTTTTGGAGTGCGAATTATATTGAAATTTACTTTTTATTTCAGATCAGAGTGAGGAAGGCGTAGAAGACAGTAGGACGAAGAAGAAAGATTCAGAATCTGGGATTTCATGTGATACAGCGCTCAACGAATCCCAGGAATCCGGAGAATCCCTTCGATTCAGCGACACCCCTCTCGGCATTGACTTGACGTAAAAAAGTAAGTATTTCATGCGAAATATGAATTTTTTTAAAAATTTTCTTTATTATATATTGATTATTTTTTATTATTTATTTTAATAATGTGCGAATTTATTAACTATTTAAATTTTTACATTGTATCGTAAAATCATGACATTTTAAATGGCACAATCTAGAGGTATGCAGAATCGGTATGCAGAAGGCGTATCAAATAGTTCTTGAGAAATGAAAATTTAAAAATACTTTTTTTTAAAAATAATTATTTAATATAATATTAATTAATATTAATTAATATTTTTTTTAAATTAATATTTTTTTTAAAATTAACACTCAGATTTAATTTTTTATAAAACTAGAGGGCTCCGCCCCCTGCTCGCTGACGCTCGCCAACCCCCGGAGAATTGCTTCGCAATTCTTGCTTGGTTTGCTTCGCAAAACCAAGAATGCTTTGATTTCATATATTTTAATATTAAACTGAATATTAACTGTTATCATCGAAAAGAATTAATTTTCTTAAATGCAGAATAAGCAGTGTGTCAATATCAATGTCACTTTTTTTCGTTGACTACAGTTCCTTCTATGTCCTATTTGTTCTCTAAATGAGCCAAAATTGTCAGAAATTAACATCAATGTGCAGATATAATCTTAATATGAAACTTGTTTAAAAAAAATGATAATCACAATAATACAGACTTTGTCCCAAAGAAATGAATATATTTTTAACACATTTAATTCAATATATATATATATATATATATGCAAACACTATAATATTTTTCAATAAGCAATATTGTTAAGAACAGGGTAATTTTTAAAAAAATATTTTAATAATATTCAGCAAAATAACTATAAATGAAAACATTAATTTTGCGGAATTAAAATAAACAATGCACCAATAGCATTTTCTTTACGCTAAATACATTTATAAATTTGACATTATATATATATGTTATAATATTTCTCTATATACAATATTGTTAATGACAGGATCATCTTTAATAAATATTTTAATGTTCTCCTTCGTTGTGCATCTTGACAATGCCACATATAATTGACCATGAGAAAAAATAGGCCGTTCAATATATAGCCCAACTTTATCGAAGGTTTGGCCCTGGGCCTTATTAATTGTTAAGGCATAAGCTAATCTAACAGGAAATTGTCGTCGATAAAGCACAAATGGTAAGGAAGAATTACTTGATAATGTATTTAATTCTATTCTTGGAAGATTGACAATACTACCATTTTTATTACCAGTAGCAATTTGGCAAGTCAATACTCTTTTCCCTATTTTAAGAACAGTCAATCGAGTTCCATTGCAAACAGTCTGTTCGGAGTGAAGCAAGAATATGAACATGTGGGAGCCCTCTTTTTTGAAATTCTATCGTATAAACGTATGCCACAATAGGGCCTAAAACATGTTTTTTTGTTAAGTCATGAATTAATTCATCCACTTTAGCTTGGAAAATCTTTGTGACGATTATTGAAATGTCATTTACAGTAGTACCTTTAATGAAATGATCTTTTAAAGTTTCAGTAATTTCTGGCCACTGCGGATTACATGTCATCGTAATAAAAAAATCAGGCCTTCCAACCTTCCGACAAATAGCAATTGCATCTTGATACAGTTGTTGCATACTTCGAGGTGACCCAATATACGTAGCTGGTAGTATAACAGCTGTGCCCAACCTTACTCTGTCAGTTTCATTTAAAGAATTCCTTTCAACATGGTCAATTAACCCTTGATAGCATTCAGTGCGCAGGGTTCCTTGATTGTTTCTAATGAAATCTAATCGCTGACTTTCAACCAACAAATAGCAATTTATCACATACTGCTGAGATAACTTTCCAGCATGCAATAACGGGTTAAAAGGACCATTAGGTCGTAAGGCTAACCTATGCCCATAATATTGAATTGGACTTATTTGTTTTCCTTTTTGCGAAGGCATTTGATAAGTCCATCCTAAATCGCCTTTAGGAAAAAGTAAAGGAAAGACCATAGGATCAGCATGTTGAGATCTTTGGTTTATTATACTCGTTTCTCTTATTTCTTGTTTAGGATATACAGTTAAATCGCATACAGGAACAACACCATCTTTGGAAACAATAATGGCAGCTAATTCAGAAGAAGTAGGTTTATTGTATCTTCTTTTATCATCGAATATAAATCTTTGAAATTGTAAAACAAATTCACTATCATGAATAGTTAAATCTCTGAGCATCCGATATTTCTGTGCATATGGATTGACTTCCCTTAATAATTTTTCAATATGCCTTGTCAACTGAAGATTGTCTAAATTCATGCGTAGTTTAATAGCCTCCTCAACACTGTCATAAATATATATTTGTCCATTCCTTGGAGCATTGGTTGCTGAATTTAGGGATGATGTCGCATGGTGATATACTTGTCCTTGAATTTTTATCAACGGTGGACCTCTGCTTTCATCTTGAAGAAATTTAGCACTAAAAGTGGCAAACGCAAATGATGAATTGTATACACGGATATTTTGCCTAAATAATTTTGCTTCTTGCTCATCAGAAAGAAGTAAGTTTTTCAAAAATAAAGGATATTCATGCAGCGGAGGTATATGTATGTTATCATTATGGCAGCAAGAATTAACAGAGCGCCCTTTTGCAGAAGCAAATCTCAAAGCTCCACAATAACTGCATTTTGAAAACATTTTGCCAAGACTATGTTTTGCCACTTTGATAGGTAACAATTTCGATAAATCACCAGCAAACTCATGTTGTTTTGATTTTAAAATAGGTGGATTAGGATTTTGGTCCATATCATTGTCAACATTGCGAAAGCGAATTGGTACAGTGTGCATTCCAACCACATTTTCTGTATTTACAGGTCTGGTTTGATGTGGGCAAATGAAAGTCGATGTTGTTGCGACTGTGTAGCAATTACACACATTCTCTTTTAGCTCAACCTTTGTTAGTTTAACTTTTTTTTTGTTAGTTGAATCATCATTAGGTTGTATAAGCAAAAGAGCATTATTTTCTTCTATACTATGAAGTTTACGTTTTTCCCGCTTTCGATTAGCTTTCGCATTGAGTTGCGACTTTTTAGTAATGTTAGGTCTTTTCTTTTTAGGCATTACTTGTAAATAAACAAATCGAATTAAGATTTAAAACCAGATTAAACTTACGAATTAACGTTTTAGAAAACAAATAATCAGATTAATCAATATATCAATACGAAATAAGTTGAGATGTTGTAAAACTGAAGAATGAAATTCTAACTATTTTGTGTTTGGTTGCATCTCTGAAAAAGAAAATTCAGACTTGTAAATCGCTTTTTTAAGCTTGCCGTTTTCAGACATGTGATTGGCTGTTGTGAACGGCGGTTATTCTTCATTATTAACTGCAAAATCGTGCTTTAAAACTAAAATAAATAAAAATTTAAAATTATGTAAAAGATTTGAATGCCCTAAATGTCTTCCCTGAAAGATTCTGAATGAATTGATTCCTTAATCTTAGATTTTCATCACGTAGTTAAAAAGTTTTTCAGGGGACAAAATTAACTGCAAAAACTTTTTTTTAGAATAGAGATAAATGAAACTAATAAACAATTTAAATAAATTATATCTCGCGTGAAATTTTGATGCGTGAAATACGTGAGAATTAAAAATTTTAACCTCCGGTCTTTTTACAGCTCTCCATACTAAAATCATTGGAATTATATTAACGAGATTGCGGTGAAGAAAGATGGCAGTAAAATTTAGGTTTATTACAGTCTTAGTAATTCTTCATAAGAAAACACAAAACAATTTTTGTAGGTTTTTTTTTAACTTTATTTTTTGAAATTTTTTTCCTTTATTATTCAGTAAGTTGTAGTCTCTATGATAAAGTTGGCTTCGCGTTATTGATAAGTTTTTTTTTCTTCTTTATTCAGTAAGTTGTAGTCTCTATAATAAAGTTGAACTCTTCGTAAAATTAAGATTTATTGCAGTCATTGCAATTCTTCATTAGAAAACACAAAACAATTTTTGTAGGTTTTGTACTTTTTTTTTTTTTTTTATCTAGTTGTAGTCCCCTTAAAATTGAAGAATTATTGCAGTCATTGTAATTCTTTATTAGAAAACGCAAAAATTTTTTTTGTATATTTTGCGTTTTTGATAGAGTTTTTTTTTACCATTATTTTTAAGTTGTTGTCTCCAGTTGGTGTTGAAATCCCCATTAAATTAAAATTTATTGCAGTCCTTGTAATTCTTCCTTAGAAAACACAAATTTTTGTAGATTTTGTGTTTTTGGTAGACTTTTTTTACCTAATTCACTTAACATTTTTAGCGTAATTACTTAATGACTTCTTCATTAATAAACATCCGGATCCTCATTATTAGTATCTATAATTACTAATTTAATTACGCATACCAGGAAATCCTTTTTCAATGTCATCCTTTGGCAAAACGGATGAGGTACACGAGGGGACATTTAAATGCAACGCCGCCATGATTAATGGCATCAGGTTAAGCAGACATGCCTAACTCGTTGGTCATCAATGCATATTAACTTCCTTAAGTTTTGAATAATTAAACATTCTTCACTTGCCACTTATTAACTGGAAAATATTTGAAAAGTTTGAAAGGCCTATATATTTTATTCTGATTTGATGTGAAAATGCGATGATTAATTATTTTGCTTTAAAAGACTTTATTTCAAATAAATTTTAGAGGGATGAGTGTGTTAACTCATATGAGTAAACTTGTAGATTTTAAATATTTCTTTATTACATACCGAACCATCTGGATGCGACAAACAACTTGAAATAATTACTTAGAATACAGCTTAAAAAAATATGGTACATCATATGGTACATCTTAACATAGTGAAGTGACACATGCTTTTAACAATTCATATCTTATATACAGATTTCGTAATGATATGCACATATGACGTCATTTATGTTATCTGAAAAGAAAATATCTGTTGCTAACACACGACCGAAACTTAATTCTGTTAATTTAATGTGTTCAGAGAAGTAATAAACCCCTCCAACAGATAGATAATATTTAAATATTTGTTTAATTAATAAATATTTTTAATTAATATTATGTTTTAAGGTTTTCCAATATTACATATCCTCCAAATTGTAAAAAAATTTCTCTGTGAAAGATAGTTGCCACCACTTTTGGTGCTGAGGTAAATACTTTCTAAGTGTTATCGTGCAACTGTAGTTATCATGCAAAAAAGAGAAGAAAAATTAAAAATTTTAAAAATAGCATTTGTTTGAAAGAATTCTTGCAAATATATATTACTAAAATTTTGCTTATTTTTTTCAAAAGAAATGTTTTTACGACGAAGCCTTTAAATTTATTCTCATGTGCATGAAAATATGCATTCTCAGCAAGCAAACAAACAAAGAATGATTAAATATAAGTAAATAAATAAAGCAATAACCGTTATAAGGTAAATAAAAAATGTGACTACATGCACTGTAGTTTACCTTAACCCCGAAAATGGTGGCAACTGTACACGAAATTCTTTGACAGTTAACGCTACTTCCGTAGTTTCAAAAAATATATTGTTTACGCATAAATAATTTAAACAACTATATAAAAATCAGAATCCTGTCAAATTCTGATAAGTCTTAAAAAATGCTATTACTTTAAACATTTTCTGTTTTAATTCACCTTCCACTTGGAGGGTTACCACTGGGAGGTTATTACACTTTACTGAAATTTTTTTCTCAGAGTATTGATCATTTCTGATTGTTTTAAAATCGGAGTTCTGCAAAATATAATCATTTTTATTGCGTGTGTATATTTTCTGAAATTATAATAGTAGAGTTGAACAATTATTTATAGTAGATAACAATTAATAGTAGAGTAGGACAAATAATCCCTTATATAATGCATCGATTCGTATTAATTGCACACAATACTAACATTATATATCTCCATATGTAGAACGGGTAACATAGTCTCATATCCCAGCATTGACTAGTCGATACGAATTCTGCTCCTGGCTCGCACCGACTACAGTGTTGACATTAAGATCCTCAATGGTAGATGGGCCATGAGTTAAAATCCTCTTGCCGTTAGACTAACCGTGGGAGATGTTTGTGGTTTTCTTCTACTTGCAACGTAAATACGGGCTAGTTTCATCAAAAAGTCCTCCACGAAAGCTAGTTTGTCCCAAAGCTTGATGTAGGAGTCCTCTTGTCTTCTGGATTGGGTTCAAAATTAGAAAGCTGCGGAGTTGAACATTGATAGTCGTAAACTCAGAATTGGGCAGGTTGTTCAAAGCAAAACAAAATATCTTTTGTTTGTAAAATAAATTTATAGGTTTTTATTCTTAGTTTAACTTTTTTTATGGTTAAAATTTTTTGCGTAAAAGTATTACTGAAGAAGAAAAGAAAAATATATGGCAGAGAAACCACTAGTTTGACAATAAAAGTAATAAGTTCCGCATTTTCTTAGAAAGATCTCTTCTCTAGATATTTATGGCTCGTGAAATCATTCAACAAACAAGGATTGAGTAAGTCCTTGCTTCAAGTTTCACGCTAATATTCTCAAAGGGGTCTCTATCCTCAAATGTCAGACATTTAAAATTTGATTTTTCAGGAACTATTCGGTAGATTTTGCTCAACTTTGAACCACTCATCTGATCAAACTATTTGGCCCATATTTCCTAGATTGCGCCTATTTCAATATTTTGGGGATCAAAAATCCGATTTTGTCGAGGAAAAAAAATATATTTTTATGCAAAGAGAAAGTACGATTTTGTGTCTGAGTACGTAATTTAAAATGTCGTCTGCGCTAATTAATTAGCATATTTGACTTCCCCCCTCAACCCCACCGAGACTGAGTCCTAGAACGTGAAGATCCGATCATAAGATCAAAAGTTATTCAGGGTTGTCCGTTTTTTATTTTGAGCACTGTACAGTCATGAAACATTGATGTTATTTCAATGGAAAGGAACATATTTTCTTTCTAATTTTCCATGCACTTTATTCCTCATAGGAAATAAAAGAGCTTCTTAAATTAAGTATTCGCTGTCGAGAGAGGCATAAGAAGTTGAAGGTTGAATGCACAAATGCGTGAAAAAATGGATTATTAGAATAACAGACCGGCTCATGTAAACATGAATATATATTTCTTAATTCCTCATATTTTGATTAGCCAAAATTTTATTCAAAATCATTTTGAACATGGTATAAAAATATTTATATATCGCTCCGAAATTAGACCATTGTGATATTTTTATAAAATACCTTCCTATAAATGTCCTACCACTTTTCGCATACAGTGCTTTCTACATCAAAACAAAATGTTGAATTTTCCCAACAGTAGTCTTAAATGAGTTAATATGCTTCTCATATCCATTGTTTGAAAAAAAAATAAAACATTGTTTTAAAAGTCAAATATGTTTGTAATTTTTAACAACGCTACAAGTTTTAATATTTAAATTTTTAAAATAACATGCAAGTTTCGATCAGAGAATCGTCTTCAATGCATTAGTATTACTCCGTGCGTTAAGTACTTTAACATTATTATAGTTCAGATTTTTAAAAGTTCGGTTTTTACAACTCAATTTGTCATTTAATAATCTCGAAATTTGTATCATTTGTACGATTTAAAAATGAAGAAGTAATTAAACCATAATTAAAGTTAAAATAAATTTTATAAATATGTAAAGTGTTAGCGATTTACTTATCAGTTTAAAATTCAGAATATTGTTACTCATTTCGCATCAGGACTTATTTACTCTGCTGCGAAAAGAGATGCCTCATTGAATGGTCATGCTACCTTGTTTAGAAATTAATTAATTATTGTTTAGAATATTAAAAATATTTTGTGTAAATGTATTTTAAATAAATCAAATTTTGAATATAAAAGTATTTTCCCAAGTTTCTAAGCAAATTTATAATCGCATTGTTATAAAATATATTAATACCGTTGAGGTTGTTGGAACTATTTATTGTTCTACGTTATCTTTGCGATCGACGAACTTCATCGTTTGATTTGATCAAGTTGATAAAATTAATAAGACGAGAAAAAAAAATGCTAAGTAAAGAAGAAAAAAAAAAGTTCTAGCTGCAAGAGAAAGTGATTGCCTCAGGCCTCAACAAAATGTGCTATTAGCTTGGTGTATTCTGATTCGCTGAAAAACATAAAATCAAGGTCAACTTGTCACGCCTTTTACTTTAACAACGGCCTGATTTCGATTTGTTTTATCATGTTCTTTTTTTATTTATATCTTTGTAGTATAATTTTTGAGATTACTATTACTCAAAATTTTAAACATAATATTTTTTTCTATTAACGGTTTTAATTAATAAACATATTATAATTAATTAATGAACAGAATTGATAATAATTATTTTTTATTAATATTCCACGCTTCTAAAATTAGCTGTATTGATTAATTTTACATTTAAATTGTTTATCGTATAATTATTATATATTATATGATTTCTCAAATTTGTTACGTATTTTTTTTTTAAATTGAGGAATAATGGCAAAATATTTTATTTTGAATTTTATTTATATATTTGTATACATATTTTTCAAAATTTTCTACTAATAAAGCCGTTGAGACTAACTACATTGAGAAGTTGTAATAAGTAGTTGAGACTACATTAACGGATCTTAAATTCTTCATAACCAAAGGGATTTAAATTAATGTTGCTTTTTAAATTTCATGCTTCTTAAATTAGTTTAATTAATTTTAATTGTTTCTTATGTAATAATGAAATGTATAATATAAGATTTATCAAATCGTAAATTTAGTATTTGATTTTTTAGGGAAAACAGGGCAAAATATTTAATTTTTTTTTTAGTTTAGTTTAGTTTATCCCTTTATTTATTTCTCAGATTTTCCAAAATTTAAAGCTTATTTCTGAACGAAATTAAAAATATTTTTTTCGATTCCATGTTTTTTAAATCAATTTATTTACTTATTGCATTCAAATTGTTCGTTTGTTATATTATGTGACTTTTTTAAATTTGTATTTTTTTATATATTTTTTTTATTTAGTGAACATCTAAGGATATTTTTTTGTGTTTTTAAGCATACTTTTAAAATATGTTTTATGTTTTTTTTTTTAATGTTCTAAAAAAACTTTTTTAATTTATTGTTGCATTAAATTTTTTTTTAATAGTTAAATGCCCATTGTATGATTTTTCAAATTTGTTAAATTCGTACATACCTGATGTAATTTTAGAAATATAAAATTTTTCTATTCGATGATTCCCCATTCTTTTATAAATGTTTTGAAACTTTTAATAGCCATAAGATAAATCGATTTGAAAACATTCTATCTCAGTAGAAGAAAAAAAAGAGAAGGATAGAGAGAGGAAAATTTTTTTACATTTTACCATTAATCAAATTCCGTTAATGTTGGAAAGCTTATGCTTATCTGAAAAGTTTTAGATTTTTTCAAAAAAACATATACCAATTTAGACATCTTTCTATTTGTAAAATAGTTTATTTATATTATCTTTAAATAATTTAAATTAATGTCCTTTTTTTTGTGACACAGTTTGTGAAAAGGTGATTTCCTCAGAAGTCTCATTTTTATTGTTATACTTTCAAAATTCTTTATTTCATTAAAAATAGAAAAAATGAATAAGTCGATAAAAAATTAAGTGAAAGGAGTTATGAAATTGCTCTTATTACAGCGAATTTTGATGTAATTATGCCATTTATTTATCCAGTAATATCTACTTAATTATTTGCTACTATTTATGTGCTTAAATATTTATTATAAATAGTATTTACTTATTCCAACAGAGTTTTACATTTATTTATAGTTTGCAATAACTCATCCTCATTTTGTGAAATATTTTACCAATATCTAGAAATTTATATCTTTCAGGGTGATTCGATAGAATTTTCTTTTCCATGTAGAATCGATGAAAAAATATTTTATATTTTGTTCTCAAGTGGCCCTTGAAAAGAATTTTTAAATGTTGATATGAATTTTTTTTTAATTTTTATATTTATAAATTTTATATTAAATTATTTTTCTCTCTCTTCTTTACAGATCATAATTTAAAGAAGTCCTATTCATTTCGCCGATAGATGGCAGCATCTGCAATACCATTGTTTTTTAACATCATTAGAGGAGCACGCACATTTTTGGTCAACAATGTTTTTGTTAAAAGAAATTTTTTATCTAGATTTAATTTTTAAAAAAATTGATTTTTTTATTCGATCTTTGTATAAATGTTATTGTAAACAAAGAAAGAATTGTAATTCAATGGGATTTTATTTTCCTGAGTTTATTGCATGGAATAGCAATTTCTGTAATCGAAATATTTAAAGGATCTATGTAAGTGTGAGTAAAATATATAATATTGATATTTATATGCAATTTTTCACATATTAAAGTTTCACTTACAGTGATTTCAGAAAGTCAGTTAACTCTAAAATTTAATTTTATTATTTTTGAATTTTATCAAAATGGAATAAATAGTTTGGTGGCGCCATCTTCTGGACTGTAGAAAATTGAGAATTTTTGAGTGAGGTTTATGTAAATTTAAATGAACAGAATTTTATTTAATATTACAGAATTTTATTTAATATTACAGTATTTTATTTAATATTACAGTAATATTAAATATTTTTCCAAAACAAAAATATTGGCTTTAATTATGTGTACTGGTTATATTTTTCGAATTTAAAATATTTTATATTAGAATATTGGGTTTTATTCGCTGCTTCACAACATTACTAATTTATATATGAAGTCAAATCATTTCATAGAGCATATTGCTTTAGAGTACAAATTACATATTCATTAAGCATATATTTTGGCATTTTGAAGTGCATTTATTCTTCATTTAAATTTATGATCTCAATTACATCTGTCTTGTTATTTTAATTTCTTGAATCATAATTTATTTTCATTATATATTCTTCAAGTGCAAATATTTAAATTTGCTTTTATTGTCTTTATTTAACTGTGTCTGTGATTGTTAAATTTTAATTTTTTTTTGTATTAATATATTGTTTGTAATGGAAAAGAGAAGTTTATATTTGTTTGTATAGTTTGTTTAAAGTTTTGATTTTTTGAGATATGCTTAATATGTTTTTCAAAAATATTTTGAAAATTGTGTAAGTTCAATAATATTGATCATACTTTTTATTCTATTGATTAAGAAAAAAAATTGAAGGTGGTTATTGTGGGTAACTTTTATGGCTATAATTGCATAGTGAACATCAAAGTTTCTGGAAGATTTTCTACTGTGTAAAGTTTCCTTGAGTTTTAGAAGAGTTTTTATAGTGGTAACAGAAATGAGACAAAAAATTCAATCATTTAATGCAGTTCTGATTGCCACTATATATTATGTCCTATCAGCAAGGGCGCGACATGGGTACAATTTTTTAGGGGGGACGAAATTGAAATATGCTGTCATAATAATTCTCTAAATTTCATACATAGGATAAACAATTCCTTTTTTCTCCAAAAAGATTAATTATTTTTATCTCTGTCTTGTTTTTAACTTTTGCAGTTAAAAACACTACATGAAGTTTAATATAATATATTGTAATAAACTTCACACTTAAAAAAAAAAATTTTCTTATACCGGCAAAAAGAATAATTATTTTTCTATCTCTTTCTTGCTTTTAACTTTCACAGTCATAATAGTTCTCTAAATTTCACTCATAAGAAAAAAATTTCTTATATCTGCAAAAAGATAAATTATTTTAATCTCTTTCTTATTTTTTAGTTAAATTTAAATTGATGTCGATGCTTGAAATTTTTCTTTATTTAACATATGGAGGGGAAATTTTAGAGATTTCTTTTTATTAAGGGGAACATACACCCACGAGCACCTCCCCTCCAACAACGCTAATGCCAATCGGACATCTAATCATAAAAAGTTGCATCGAAAAAGAAATTTCTACTACAATTAACTGGACTATCACTATTAAACTTTTCCAAGACTCATTGAAACCATGCGCAATTTTTCTTATTTACATGAATTTTTTATAAATTTTAATTAGGGGCTCTTTAAATATAACGTAAGCATGCTTACGTAAGAAAGTCTCAATACTCTCCCCTTTGTTTTTTCTTCTTTAACTTGAAACTTTATGCTAGTAATCTAATTTAATTATTATTGCTAATGAAAGATGTAACTTTGCACAGCAAAAAATTTGTGTTTTCATTTATTTTACGAAGTTTTAAGTAGAATATTCTTTAGGAATCTGTTTTTTTCCCTCTGTCATCAAAATTGTTGACTCTTGAATCTCTTTAAAGAAGTTTTTTTCCAACTCTTTCTTTTCACAAATTTAATTCTATATTTAACTCTTCGAAGAAGTGTTTTTTCCTTATTTTTCTTTTTCCACAAATTTAATTCAATATTTTGACTTCTCAAATTGTTTTTTTTTTTTTAATTTCTTTCTTTCCAAAAATTTAATTCATGTTTTGAACTCTCCAAAGAAGTTTTTTACAATTCTTTCTTTCCTCAAATTTAATTCCATATTTTAACTCTTTGAAGAGGTTTTTTTTTTTTTTCATCTTATTCTTTCCACAAATTTAATTCCATATTTTAACTCTTTGAAGAGGGTTTTTTTTTTTCATCTTATTCTTTCCACAAATTTAATTCCATATTTTAACTCTTTGAAGAGGGTTTTTTTTTTTTTTTCATCTTATTCTTTCCACAAATTTAATTCCATATTTTAACTCTTTGAAGAGGTTTTTTTTTTCCATCTTATTCTTTCCACAAATTTAATTCCATATTTTAACTCTTTGAAGAGGGTTTTTTTTTTTCATCTTATTCTTTCCACAAATTTAATTCCATATTTTAACTCTTTGAAGAGGGTTTTTTTTTTCCATCTTATTCTTTCCACAAATTTAATTCCATATTTTAACTCTTTGAAGAGGGTTTTTTTTTTTCATCTTATTCTTTCCACAAATTTAATTCCATATTTTAACTCTTTGAAGAGGGTTTTTTTTTTTCATCTTATTCTTTCCACAAATTTAATTCCATATTTTAACTCTTTGAAGAGGGTTTTTTTTTTTTTTTCATCTTATTCTTTCCACAAATTTAATTCCATATTTTAACTCTTTGAAGAGGTTTTTTTTTTCCATCTTATTCTTTCCACAAATTTAATTCCATATTTTAATTTTACCAAGCGTAATTGTTTGTTCCATTTTGAAAATAGGGGATTTTAATGACTTACGTAGTTGTTGCCCACGCACCTCGAACATTTTCAGCAAAATAAAAAAAATCACCAACTGGTGCTTACGTAATATTTGTACGACCCCTTTACTCAGATTACAAAATCTATTGTTTTGATTAAGGGTAGATTACCTTTTTTTAAAACTAGATAAAAAATTTGATGGGATGTTTTGTACCATGACTAGGCCACTGATAATAACTTATATGTAGCATCACTTGTAGAACATTATTTCGAAAAAAAGTTTATTGTGAAGAGTTCTTGCTTAAATTCAATTACATTAAAATTTTTAAAATTTTAATGTAAGGATTTAAAAAATAACAAAATGTGAATATTTTTACTATTATTCTCTCGTTATTGTAAAGAATTTCAAATCAAAATTAATTAAGGATTAAAAAATTATAAATATTATTTAGAATTGTAAATAGCTATTTCTTGTGTACATATGATTTTATTTTACATTTTCTGTTGTTTTTTTTTAAATCATTTAAATTTGTTTAATTTGGGTATGTTTACTTTATGAATAAATTAAATTCATCAGATAATGTTTTTTGGCTTGTATTTCATAGTTTGAACAAAATATTTTGTGAATACCTATTGTATTTTTGTAAAAACTTTAATTTATATCTGTTATCTGTAAACGAATATCTAAAGAAATTGGAGACGACCAAGTTAAATGTTTTTTTTTAATGTTTTTTTTTTTATGTATAATGTTTTTGAAACGTTGGTGTCATTTACAAATTTTAATTTACTATACTTTGCGAGGGTTAAAACATATCCTTTCATCCTCCTTGAATATGCATTTAAAACTATACATATTTTGTATAATTATTTTTTAACAAAAAACTCTAATAAAGTTAGTTTGTGAATACGATTTTCTTTCCTGGTTGTGTGTGTTTTTTTTTAAATACAATGAAATACAATGCTAATTGTGAACTCATATCCGAATTTTTTTATAAAGCATAGTTATAGGTTTTTGTTGACAGCTTAATTCAAAACTATTCTAGTTTTAACACGAATAAGGTGCCAAAAAATTAAGATTTGCCTGAGAATTACAATGATTAAGATAAAACTGCATTCGCAGACCTCCGGAACTGTCTTCGCAGCTCCTTTCAAATAGCTTTGTAATCCAAGTTTTCTTATTTAATGGTAACATAATACAGTCTAACTTTGTTTGAATGGTGATACATTTTTATAAAATAAATTTCAAAAGTTATGAAACATATATATCCGGTGAAACCTTTGACAAACATATATTTCCGTACTATTTTGCTTCAGAGGGCAGTAAAAAAAAAAAAAACCCTATTGCTGTAGTACCAATATTAGTATATTATTTACCCATGACCCCTCTTGGGTTCAATAATAGTTTAGAGAGCTACGTTGGCTCAAGGGTCGCTATCTCTCCAATGAAGGGACTCAGATTCAAACCCCGGCGATAATCTCGATACAAATTCTACTCCCATCTCGCACCGACAACAGAACTGACGTAAAATATTATCAATGATAGACGCTTCATTATTGAGAACTCCTTTGTTATCGGTAGTTTTCGTGGTTTCCCTCTCCACGCAACACGCAAATGTTGCTTATTTCCATCAGAAACTACTCCACGTAGACTGTTTGCTTTAGTGCTTGATATACTAGTTCCCTTGCCTTTTGAGTTTGGCGCAAAATTTCAGATTTAAATATTCTTACTCGTTGAACAACTGATGACCCAAATATGGGTCATCATGGATCTGAAACAAGATTTAAATTGCATGAACGAATCACTTATATCGAATCAGTGATCTGAATCGCTTGATATGAATCAATGAGGTGAATGCTCATTAGAATTACTTGATTCGAATCACTCATCCGAATTACTTGATTCGAGTCACTTGATTCGAAACACCGATCTAAATCACTAATCCGAATTAATTGATTCCGAAAGTGAATTGAATCGATTCAAATCAGTGATTCAATTCTCTATTCGAATCAAGTGATTTGGATCGAGGACTCGAGTCAAATGATTTGATCACTATTTGTATAAAGTGATTCGAATCAAGTGACTTCAACGAATGACTTGAATGCCTTTTTATATCAACGTTTCGAATCAAACAATTCAAATAACCATTCGAATCAAAATATTCAAATTAGTGATTCCAATTAAGAGATTGAGATCACTGATTCAAAGCACGGGATTCAAATCAAGCGATTCAAATGACTAATCAAATCAAGCGTTTTGGATCACTAAATCGAATCAAGTGATATATGTCACTGCTTCAAATCATGTGATTAGGATAAATTCAAATCACTAATTGAATAAAATAATTCAGATCACTAGTCGAATCAATTGATTCATATCAGTGATTCGATTCAAGCGATTCGGATCAGTGGTTCGAATCAAGCGATTCAAAACACTATACGAGTCAGTCATACAGATTATCGATTCTGTTTAAGTGATTTGGATCAGGGATTCATACCCGATTGAAATCAAATGATTCCAATCATAATTAGAATCAACGATTCGAATCAAGTGATTCAGATTACTGATTCAAATCAAGCAATTCGGATCTATCGTTTGAATCAAGTGATTAAAATCACCAGTTGAATTAAGTGATTCGGATCAGTGAATCGAATCGAGTAATTCAGATCACTATTTCAAAACATGCGATTCGGATCAGTGTTTCAAATTACTATTCGAATCAAATAATTCAGATCAGATATTCGAATCATTAATTCAAATTATGTGATTCGGAACAGCGATAAAAATTAAATGATTCAACTCACTTTTTGAATCAATCAATTCAGATCAGTGACTGATTCAATAATTTCGAATAAAGTTATCAAATTCCTTTATGATTCATTTGATTCAGATCACCGCTTTGAATTTGACTCCATTTTATTTTTAAAGAAAACACATACTACAGATAAAATTTAATTACTGTGGTGTATACAATGAAAAAATTTCCTTTCAACAATGGAACATTTGTCAATATTTTTTTTAAACAGTAAACAACGTGTGGTGGCGGAGTTATCGGCCATGCCAACCGTCGTCTATCAAAAGGTACCTCAGGATTGAATCCAGTTAGCATGGCTTATATACCAGTGAATCGATGTTTAATTTTCGTAGTGGTAGTTACACCACAGACGTATTAAAACTATCAATCTCTTTGCTATTTTCTTAAAATTTGATTAAAAATTTTTTTTTTATGTTATATTTACGAAATAAGCTTACAAATTATTTTTAATTGTGCCAATTACTGAACTATATTGAATTACACTGTGACTATTTACTGACAACCGAATCAGATTTAAAATGCTAGTACAATCAATAGTATTATTAAGAATTTTGTAGTAAACTAATAAACAAGACGAATCTCTACGATATTTCCAACGAAAGAACATTAGAAATATTTTGCAATGTAGATACTGGAAGACCATGAGGATATTTTTATTTATTTTTTTATATTGAAAACGTAAAAAATTATTTTGAACCTTTTCAATATAATGCTTTTTACTATTGTAGTTGTAGCTACTCCAAATAATGCTGTAATATTCCGAAGCAGAACGAAGAAAAGTAAAATAAGGAATTTTTAAGATTTGCTTATATATGATGTCTCAAGTTTTACGTTTTATAAAACCGAGTTTACCATAAACTTTAGAAGCTTATTATTAATGTGAGGAGAAAAAAAAATCAAGATTAGATTGAAAAGTAAACCAAAATATAAAACTCAAACGGGTTTAAATAATATTGCTGATTTTAAAAGAGAATATAAAGGGTTGAAATTTATTTGTATGAGTAAAAATGAAACAATTTTCAATATCAAGATCAAGATTATTACATCAATTATATAAGCTATCTATGTCATGTTACAAACTAATGGCCTCCGAATTTGTATTTATTAGTTAAAAATTTCAAATCTCCTGCAAAAACTAAACATTTAGAATTTCTAAAGATGCAACAGAGATAGTTTATAAATAAAATAGAAAGCAGATGTCCAAGACCTTTGCCCTGAGGCATTTCAGAACAAAGAATAAACCTTTCTAGAAATAGAAAGGTTTATAGAATATATATATATATATATATATATATATATATATATATATATATATATATATATATATATATATATATATATATATATATATATATATATAAAGATCTATTAGATAAGCTAGGTTGGTTGGTTGGTTCTAATGCCACTTGCCACACGGGCAAGCCTGCTTGGTGAAACCGAGCAAATTTAAGGCAAGGTGTGCAATTCTCGTTTTTCAGTGGCGCCATCTATGGTCTATATGAGAGTTAGAAAATAACCATTCAACGAAATTTTCATGAAAGCCAAGCACAACCAATTTAACAAAATACCAAAATCAAAAAAGTCATAAGTTTTAGAAAAATTCGTGTAAACCACATCATGTTTTTATTTATTTATTATTTTTTTTTTAAAGATTGGATTTTATCATTTATACAAGGCAGATTTGTTACCGTAGACATTTTAGGAGTAAAACCATGTTGTGCACACCTGAGATATAATGTTTAACTTGTTAACAAAACGTAACAAAATAAACGAGACAAAAGCTTGTTAACAAAATGTTTGTAATGCTAACAAAATGAGGTGAGAAAAAACAAATAAGCAAGTGCAACCTATTATAATGAAAGAAGGTATAAGATGAGTTAAAGAAGATTTTAGATCTCTTAAAGCACCAACAATATCCTGTGTGACCCTATCGATTTTAATAATATCATGGAAGCGATAATCAGAACCATTATTTGAACAAGCAATCTTATCAACCTTAGAACTATTTTTAAAAACGACTTAAATGCTTAGCCAATATATTAGAAATATTAATATCATGTATACTCTTGATCATTATAGATCAGGGGTGGCCAACCTGCGGCTCTTTGAAGGATTATTTGTGGCTCTCGATATATTTACTCGAGTTTCCTTTTCATTTTTACGCTATTATATTTTAACAAAATTATTATCGTATCCTTGACGAATCGACAGATATCACAGACCTTCCGCAATTGGCAGTTTTTATACGTTTTGTTTCATCTGACTTCGTTGTTAAAGAAGAATTATTAGATTTAGAAGCACTTTAAGAGTCAACCCGCGGTGTCGATATTAAAAATGCATTAGATATTATGATGAAAACTTTTGATGTGCTTCTTAATAAACTTGTAAGCATTGCAACTGATGGAGCTCCGGGAATGCTGGGTAAAAAAATCGGTCTTATTGGGATTTTAAGAGATGATTCTCAAATTCCACAATTCATACCGATTCACTGCATAATTCACCGAGAACAACTCGTTACAAAATATTTAAAATATCCTGATGTTATGAAAACAGTGTTACAAAATTACTTTCGCACCAATGCAAAAAAATCATCGACAATTCAAAAATTTCCTTGAGGAATTAAAGGACGAAGAACTTCCAAATGACATTAATATCTTTTTCATTGTTAGATGGTTATCTAGCTACAAAGTATTAAATTGTTTTGTAGATTTGTTTGATCCAATAACAGCATTTCTAAAATAAAAGGAAATAACCTATTCAGAATTAGACGATGACGAGTGGTTACAAAACTTAAATGTTTTTAACTGATGTCATGGAACATTTGCTAACACTGAATTTACAATTGCAGGGAAAGATAAAATAATATCTGACCTCTCACAGTGTATATTTAGTTTTCAAACTAAATTACAACTTTTTCAAAAGAACATTAAAATAAAACATTTTGTCATTTTCCTCGAATTAAAAAAAATTGTTTCAATATTAAACAAGAAAAACTCAACGAGTATATAAAAAAGCTAGAATGATTATTGACGGATTCCAAAATAGATTTCAAGACTTGAAATATTTTAAATCGTCTCTTGATTTTTTTTTTTGAATCCATTTTAAATTAACATAATTCCATTTCCAATATAATTATTACCCAAAGAGCATCTGGAGAATTAGAATTAATAGAGATGCAAGAAGATCAAGCTCTACAATTAAAATATAAGTCGACGTCGATTACTGAATTTTGGAAATTGGTACCAAAATCGAAGTATCCTGAATTAAAATAGGTTGCTTGTCGAATTATTTCAATATTCGGAACAACGTACTTATGTGAATCATTTTATTCCAATGTAAAATTTGTGAGATCCAAACACCGATCAGTATTAACTAACCAGCACCTCAAAGAATTACCGAGAAGTGCTGTCGCCAATTATTCACCAAGTTTTAAAGAATTATCAAGAGAAGTAAAATAAATGTGTTTAATTTTTAATATTTAAATTCAATACACATATTTTGTACTTTTTTAATATGTTTTCAATAAATATAATTTCTGTAAAAAAAAAAAAAAAAATTCATACCTTTTTTGCCTACCTTTTAAATACGTATTTAATTGCGGTTCGCGACAAATTTCAAATTTTGAAAAATGGCTCGACTATCAAGGAGCTTGCCCCCCCCCCCTGTTATAGATAATAGTATTTGTGGATCTATTTTCTTTCAGAAAGTATAAACAATTGTAAAATATTCCAAAATTCATAAAGTTTGGAAAAGAAACTGGCTTCAATACTATTATACACATAATTCAGATAGTCATTCTTGATACTTATTTCAACAATTGATCTTAACGATTAAAATTCGCCATATTTAATTGAATCCTGGAATTTTATTGCCATTTTTCGGGCCCTTAATTAATTCTTTAACAGGTTTTTGATTTTAAGAGAAAATCAAAAAGGAAATTTATTTTGAGAGCTTTTGATCGGGATAGTTTTGTTGAAAATGTCAAAAATTACATTATAAAAACTAGAAGCAGCTATATTTACAACACTGAAGTTTTGTAGAAAATTCCGATCAACGTTATTTATGAAACACCACAAGTTTATTTTATAGGCATATCTAAATTTAAACTTAAAGTCCATCACTACGGTTTATCAAAACAATACTAAGACAAATATTTGTTAAAATCAGATCTAAATAGTTGTTAAAATTTAAAAATATACTATTCATATGATTCAAACTGTATTGATTCATAACATTCACCAATTAGATTAACAGCGATTAGTACTATTTAAACTTATGAAATAATTATTGATAGATATATTAAAATTACCACATATAAAAATATCTAGATCAGAAGTAAAATTTTAAAAATAATCAAAACATTTTATATAAATGTCAGTACTTACAAGAGGTGGAAAATATATGTCACCGAAAAACAGTTTCCTTCTAATAGAGATAAAAATGCATTCCAGATCAAATAAATATAAGTGTCGTAATACTTTTTTACAGCAACGACCACCATGCTTACAGTTGCTGAATCCTTTCAAAACACAACCTATTTGTCATTAAATAAATCACAATCCTACATTTGGTCACAAAGCCAAGTTTCGGTTAAGGCTGTTTTTCGAAAGTTCTGTTGTCATATGCTATTTTGCGAACAATCTGCAATTTCCACAACTTCTCTGAGTTAGCAACAGTTACTCATGACTGCTACGGCAAGTTTAACTTCTCTTAAGCCAGCGTTGTGCATGGGAATGGCGCAAAACGTCAATATGCAGAAAAGCCATAGCTTTGTGAGAATGAAAAAAGTTCGTGGTCTAATTTTTCAAGATTCAAAAACTTATTTCAATGCTCCATTATCTTGACTCACAAAACATTTGCGAGAAATGAGAAAAAGGCAGTTATTTTGATAATTTTCATCTAGGTTAAAATATATCGCCTAGTTGGTGATTTTTAAAAATGTTAAATAACTTTTAAAATAACTAAGCTATTAGTCCGTTCTAAAGCCCAAATAGTTCAAGATGATATATATATATATATATATGTGGCTTTTATCTTCAGAAGCCACGGAGCTACAATATTTGTGTTATTTTATTATCGCAAATTCAGATTACCGATTAGAATCTAGTGATTTGTATCAGTGATTCGAATCAAGTGATGGCAATCACTATTTGGATCGAATCAACGGATTCAATTCACTATTCGAATCAAGTGACGTGAATCAGTTATTCGAATCAATCAAGTAATTCATATCCCTTATTCGAATCACGTGATTCTTGTTTTCAATTCGAATCAAGTGATTCAGATCAGTGATTCGATTTTAGTGATCTAAATCAGTGATTCGAATCAGGCGATTTGGATCGGTGAATCGAATCAAGTGATTCAGATGACTGATTGGCGATTTATATCACTGATTCGTTTCGAGTTTTTTAGATCAGTGACTCAGATCGATGATTCGAATCACGTGAAACGAATCTAGGAGCTCAAATCACTAACTGAATCAGTGATTCGAATCAAGTGATTTAGAAAAGTGATTTGAATCAAGTGATTCCTATCTCATTTTGAATCAAGTGGTGCGGATTACTGATTCGAATAACAGGACTTAACGAATCAACGGATCAACTTAGATTCTAATTACAGTTCACTTTCCTAGTACTCCTTGTCTCTTTACCAGGAAGTCGAAAAAAAAACGTATTAAAACGTTAGAATTATTTCAACTAAATACATATACATAATCTCAATAAATATAAAGGTAATTTCCTGACATAGTCTAAAAAAAGCTCTACAAGTCAAATAAAGTCGGAAACTTATTGGAGGAATGACACAGAATTCCTTTGTTTTTGGCGGTGTTATATGTTTTTCAGGCTGTTTTTGATTTTATTATGACGATAAGTGAACATGGTCATTTAAAATTTTCATTAACTAATTAATATCCCTTTGAAGGAACATGTTTTTTGCAATGTAAATATTTGAACTGATGACGAAATTGAAGAGCAGTGTGGATTAATGTAAGTGACATAATATTGAATTCAAATAAACTAGTATTGAACTTTATGCTTTGCCTTAATTTCTTAGCAGGAGTACTTCCAATAGTTAAAATTTAGTTATCCTTGATATTCGTTTCAACTATTTGCCTAACAGCGTTCCCCCTCATTGTGTTTTAGTTTTCTGACATTAAAGAAACTTTTAACAGCGCGCTGATTGTTCGTTTTAAAGCATACTTGAAACCTTCTTCCTCCTTTAAAACGCTACAAGATTGCTAGATTAGAACTTTTACCATCAAGGCCTGAGAAATTTAAATACTTGAGAAAATAAATTACTGTTGCATAGTGAAATAAGACTAAAATAAGATCCTACCCAGATTATTATTATTATTTTTTTTTTATCTAATCGTCGTTGAACAGCCGACCCAATTCTGAATTTACGACTATCAATGTATGACTCCGTATCTTCGTAATTTTTAACCCGACGCAGAGGACAGGGGATCAAGTATTCGAAAAAACGAACCGTCGTGGTTTTTGATGAAAATAACCCAAATTTGCGTTACATAGAAAGGAAAACCACGAAAACCGCCCATGGTTAGCTCGACAACAAGGGGCTTCAAACCCTCGATCCGTTTACTGCTGAGAATATTTTACATCAGCACTGCTACCGTCGTATCTACCATCCACCGCTGTAATTCGAACCTAGGTCATCTCATTGCTCGGCGAACGCTCTATCCCCTGAGCCAGCACGGCTTCTTACCCGGATAATTTTATTTTATAACCGTTGTTGAACCCCAACCCAATTTTTGAATTTACGACTACTAGTGTTCAAATCCGTGGCCTTGAAATTTTGAACCCAAACCAGAAGACAAGGAAACTTCCAGATGAAGTATTGGGAGAAATTTGCTCTCGTGGAGGACTTTTAGATGAAACTGACCCGCGTTTGCTTGATATGGAGAGGAAAACCACGAAAACCTCACACGGTTAGTCTGACAGCAAGGGTATTCAACTTAGTGATCTGTCTACCTCTGAGGATATTTTACATCAGCATTGTGGTCGGTGCGTGCCGGGTGCGGAATTCGTCTCGACCACCATCACCGGAGTTCGAACCCGGGTCACCTCATTGAGAGGTGAGCGGCCCCCTGCTCTATGCTAGTACAGAAATCAAACAGCATGATTAAAGACGTATGTTGCAAGAAGGAGAACGTAGGCTGCTTTCTAATGAATTTAAACTCGAAAGCAGGCATAACACGCCATGTTGTTGCTAAAAATCCTATATTATATATGCTATGATTAAATAAAAATTTGCCTTTCCAATTTATCAATAAAAAAAAATAATTATAATTTTTTTCTTTTAAATTAGAACTTATTCCATACATTTCTGTAATTTATTTGCATTTATTTTGAAGTAACAAAATATTTGTGTCTGTCCCTAAAGTATTAACTTGATTTTCCAATACTTTTAAAGTTGCCGTTGATTTTTAATTCTTGTCATGCCTGTTTCAGTTTATCAGATTAAAATTTGAAAAATCAATCTATCAAACAGAATATTTAGAAAAATGCAATTTATTTCATCAAAACAGAACAGCAGTTCAATAAATCTTTCTCTTTTTCTTATAATCACCAGCATTCCTCGCCGCTGAAATACCCTTTTATTCTTTTGGAGGCAAACTTTCTAGCAATAGATCCCAAGCCTCCCTTTGCCCGGAGGCAATTCTCCTCCTACTAAATGATAAATCCCAATCCAATTTTGTACACCTTAACTCCCTCGAAATAGAAAAGGGTTGTACATCAGAGGTAGGGGTGGTGGTGGAGAGAGTTATGAAACCGGATCACAACCCAAAATCAAAATGAAAGTTCCAGCTTTCCACATACTTCTGAAAGGGGAGTTCCAGAAAAGATCGGAAGTTTTGGAAGAGATGAGAGAAGTAAATTTTCGAAGAGTGTTAATGAAGGTTTGGCGTGCCTCGCTTCGATGAAGGATTGAACAAGAAACCGATGATCGAAATTTGGACGAAAGAATGAGAAAAAGCAAAGATTCGGGTGCTTTTCTCGCGTTTTGTTTTAAATCATTTATGCACAGGGTCCTTTAAAACGGACGGTACCTTTTTTTTTTTTTTTAACCCTTCATAAAAATTAAAAAGTGGTTGAAAAATGTTTCATTCTTATATACCCTCCAACATCTACGAATTATTTTTTTTTATGTTTTAAGTCAAAGCAAATTTTACGATTCAAAATTTAATTTTTGTTTTAACAAACTTGATTTACAAAGATTTTGATCACCATTTTGTGTTAACATTTAAACATAAGAAACCGATCACAAAATTGCTTTAGGAAAAGGGCCCTAGTCGCTCAGTTACATACTGATGATGAGGAGAGATGTTTTTAAGAGGTGGGTAAAATTAAAATAACTTTCAATGTCATTGCGCATCTTTGAGTGATGTTAAGACTTCCGGGTTTGCATCCATGTGTATTTTAGCCGAGAATGCTAAGCGAGACATCCTGGAGACCAGCTAATCCTCCCAGCGTGGTCACCACACATATCCCCCATTCCTTGCTTATATGAGTAGTTTTCATTTCTTTGTCTCTTCAGCTATCCGTGAGGTAAAAACTTGCGAAATAATCAAAATTAAATTATTAATCATATACCTGCAGTGAACATTTATTTGTAAGGGTAAAGCGTAATTTCCACAGAATTACGAACATTTAAATCAACACAAAAACTCAAGTGTAAAAAAATTACAACAAAAAAATAACATTTTATAAGAATAATTTTATAAATTGTAACTTTATGCAATTCTGCTGCTCATATACCTAGCAATCAAGTCAAGAAATAAACATGAAGTTATATAATTTTCTTCCGAAATAACTTAGTTCGAAGTTTGCTTTCTCAAAAATTTCCAGCGTATTTTTCACTCCACCAGTAAAACTATGATTTTAAAGCCGAAATGATTTTTCTTTAGAACTTCTATTAGATTTCGTTTGAGTATAGCAGATGTTACGAGACTAGAAAGAAGGTGATCGATTGAAAAGTAATTTATTAGATTAATCGTTTGCTGACAGACGATTAAAGGGAGACCTTCCAGCAATAGAGTTCCCCCGTGGAATATTGGTTAGAAAAGTTCTTTTTTACTTTTTAATTTCTGGAAACCGCCTTTTCTTATAAAGATGAATTGTAGGATTGAGAGATATGGCAAAATGCGGTTAGATTTTTATTCTCCTTTGAGATCTGTGGAGACGAGGCTATATCCTTTGGAGACAAGAAATAGTTGCCATCATTATTTTTGGAATTCTTTTTCTACATTTATTACCCTAATATATTTTAAATGATTTTGGCGGTTAAAGGCCATTTATTTAGTTTCTGGAATCCTCTGGGGTTCTTATCTAGTGCTGTGTACGTATTTGGCTCAATTGGAAAACTTAAAAACTTTTCGATTACGATTACAAAAATTCTATCTCTTGCAGGTCATTTTTAATGTTTGACGCAAGTTCATTTATTTTACGTCAATAATAGATGTGTTGAACTTAGTTGTGGCATCCACCATTTCAAGTAAAATTCGATTGCAGTTCTAGTTATCTCATAAATTTTAAGTTCCGATAGAATATCGTTTGGAGTTTTAAATGATCCACGTTGCTGAACTGTTTATTCATATAGAAAATATTTATTGACTAAGAGATTACGACGCATTCCCCTTTCGTATTTTCATCATTATTTCAGAAGCAATCTTCTGATTGTTCGTAAAAAAGAGTTACTTACCATTTAATGCATTACTGAAAGATTAAAAAATTTTTTTACTATGAAAATCCATTTGAAACCTCAGAATACGAAATTTGTTTTTAAAATAGAGAAATTTTTTCCCATAACACTTTAGTATAAACATATATATTTACACTAAAATATTACTAGTACATAAAGAATATTACTCGAATATGAAAAAGTAAAAAAAAGCAAATACACAAAAATATTATTGTTAAAAACATTTAATATAATTTTCATCCTGATTTTGTTACAATAATTAAAATCTTGCAATAATTAAATTCAATTAACTAAAATTAATAGTTAAAATTAGTATTCTTCATTTTCGCACTCAGCAAAATTTTAGTTTTTTTTTGATGTTACAGGAATTTAGGAATTGTTAGAAGTGTTTTCGGTAATCTTTTACAAAATTGACTTGTAAACTAATGTAATATTGTTTTCAAACTCATTTGACTAGTAAACTTTTAATGTAATATTGTTTTCAAATTCTTTTGACTTGTAAACTCCTGAGATGATATAGTTTTCGAATTCATTTGACTTGTAAACTTTTAATGTAATGTTGTTTTCAAATTCATTTGGCTTGTAAACTCCTGACGTAATATTGTTTTAAATTCATTTGAATAGTAAACTACAACTGTAATATTATTTTTTTATTCACTTGACTTGTAAACTAATAATGTAATATTTTTTTCAAATACATTTGAGAGATTAACTATTATAGCAGCAATCGTTCGTGAGTGAATGATGCTATATAAAAATAAACCAAAATTTTAAAAAATAACAAACTTAAAGAAGATAATAACGAAACAAATGTAATGATGGTATTAAATTTTTGCTACCCAAGCTTTTCCTCTTGCTTTTTTTTTATCTTTTAATTTTATCTTTGTCTACTGTGACTTGTTCCGAAATTTTTATCATCATGTTTTGTCCTGACAAGGTGCGCCAAGTTGTCAACCTTTTTTTCTTTTTTATTTCTACTATGAAGCAAAATAATTTTTTTTAATCATATTTTTTTAGGAATATTAGTTTCTAATCAGTTTAAGGTTTTTTTTTTTTTTATTTGTAACCAAAATTTATTGTTGAGATATGTTTGCTTATTTTTTTATTTTCTAGATATAAGTATTCTCTCTCTTTTTTTTCTAGAAACATTATTTTCTAAGATAAGTTTTTTCTTTTTTCAATTCAATTTACGCCATATCCGCCAAAGGTAAAAATCATATAATGTGTTATTTTTAAGTGCTTTTTCGCTGTATCTAACTTTTTCAAATATCGTGCTTAGAAAAAGAGTCTGAATATCTATATTTTATAAAAGAAGGTATATTGTTTTGCAATCCACACAAAATAATATTCATACGAGGTAAAAATCATATAATGTATTTTTAGTAAGAAAATACATTGGAAACGATATGGAACTTTGTATCCCATCTCCGTGTTTCTACTATCTTCATTTTCAGATATCTATTGTCACTCAATCTTTATCAATATTTCTGAAAGAATTCTTATTTCGAATTGGGGTTATCCCTTATGTGATCTGCATCTTTCGAGAACTGCTGTCTTCTGGAGCTAGAAGTGTGGCATATCGTTTCTTCTTTCGCGAACTAAAGAAAAATATGTAACAGACGGTGCAAGTTTCTTGACAGTTTCATTTTCCTACTCCTGCTTCAAAATATGCCAAGAAAAAGCTTTTTGCATATCACACGAAACGCATATATACAAAATTTGATATCCGTGATCGGCGTTTCAGTTGATTTACATTTCAAATAATCGCTGGAAACTGCTACGCGTTGAAGGGATACTTGATATCAGCTCAGAGTTTTTGACGTTTCGCAAAATTAAGTTATTTTTTTCAATATCATTGCAACAAATTAAATCAATCATAATATTCATCATACATTGGAAAAGAATGCCGGGATTTTGTAACCTCGTTAAAAGCGATTATTAAACGTGTGTTTCCGTTTAAATTTTTGAACGGAACTAATTCTTGCGTTGTAACGTAATAAAAGAATTTAGGTTTCACGTGAAAACAAATTCTGACACGCATGCGTAGTATTATGTTTAGTTTAGGTTTTACGTAGTATTCATCATACAAGGTAATAGGAAAAGAATGTCGGGAATATGTAACCTCAATAAAAATAATTATTCAACGTGTATTTCCGTTTAAATTTTTGAATATAATTAATTCTTACGAAGAAATGTAGTAAAAGAATTTAAATTACTGGCATCAGTCCACTTAAAGAATATTACTAATATCAGCCACTCATAAATTTTTTTTTATCTAAAACTTTAAATCTAGAAATGCATGAAGGAATATTTATTGCTGCCTGCCAAACAACTAATGGTGCACAAATCGAAAATGTGTTTAACCTGTTTATCTGGGGCCCAGTCCCAGATTTTTTTAAATAAATTTTTTTACCATGGTCCACTTTAGACTAAATGACGAAATGGGGTCGGCGCATGGTAAATAAGACCTCGTTTGCACCAACATAATTTTGTTAGCTACAAGACGAAATTTCAATTCTTGTATAGGCCCGGTAACGATTTTCTAATCCAGTGACCTTTAACAACGTGCCCACCTGTTTAGCATTTTTTTTTTCAATTAAAAAAAACTTGATTCTTGACATTTTTTAGTTCAGGTAACAAACTGCTTTTTTTTTTTTTTTTTTTTTTTTAATGTTTGCTGTCTTGTTTTATATTTGGGACCAATTACAGCCCAAAAAAATATCTCTAAAAAAGGGAACGAGTCGTTAAAAGAAGCTGGATTGTAAATTCAGTAAAAGAAACCTTCCATCAATGCAGCGGATGTTGTAGAATATTACAGCATCTGCAAATTTTTTTCAATTTTAGATTTCATTTTATTTTTATAAAACAAATAAACGATTAAGAGAAGAAGGAATACAGAGACTAAAAAGCATTTCAAGATTATTTACTAATAAGAATTAAAAAATTAAATTGAGAGAAAAAAAAGTAAAGATTTTTTTTCTTCTTAAATCTTTCTGGATTGCAGGTTTAACTGTATATAGGGATTTATTCCATTTTTATAGTATCATTGAATAAAATTCAACGTAAGTTTAAATAAATCTTTGTGTATTTAAGAACTTGTTATTTGCAAATTTTGCTACATGTATGTTAGGTGAAGCCGTATTTTTAAATAATAGTTTTTGTTTGTCATACAGGTCGCAGACAAAATTGGATTTATGAAGACTGCGCTATTTATCCTCCCTTTAAATTCTGCTGCCGGGTATATAGGTTTAAAAAAATTATGGTGATATTTATTTAGAAATCATGCTTCTTTCTTAGCTTTGAATATAGTATATAAATTTTTATATCATGTCCTTTACGTCAGAAACTGTAACTCGAAAATAAAAGAGTATAATTAAAGAAATTTTTTTTAATCTACCACTTTTATCATACGTTTTTTTAAATTATTTTTTTAAAATATTCAAATCATTTTAATCTCCAATAAAATAATAAAACTTAAAAACTAATATTCATTAACAATTATCAATAAATATTAGTTTTTAAGTTGAGTTAGTTATTAATGTTAATAATTATTATATAATTAGAATAATTATTTAATTACACTAAATTCAGATTCAACAGCCGGAATGGATTCGGACGTGAAATTGAATTTTATGGGTGTTTTTTTCTTCGGGTACTTTCTTCCCGTGTTTCGAAAAAGAGGTATGTTCTTGAATGAAGTGCTAGAGAAGTTGTTTTTCTTCGAATAAAATAAATCTATAACAAAAAAGAAAAAAAAAATCTCACAGCAAAATCGAATGACACCTTAAGAATTTCACTCATGAAATAAAATCGGAAAATAAATTAGCCTTCAGAAAACCTTCAGATTTGTGAAAACTTGTGGACTAAACAGTATTTTTTCTAAAATTCATATCGCTTGTCAAACTTCATAACGGTTTGACAGTAAAGCTAATAGGTTAACTGGAGTTTGACTTTTCATTAAAATGATCCATCATTTTGCGGGATCATCTTTTAGCAATTTTTTTTTCTTTCTCAACCACTAAAACTCCTTTTTCGGTTATTTTTCGCAATTCCAAAATATTTTCCAATGACAGTTCTGTAAATTTCAAAATCACGAAATAAATTCCAAAATCTTTAAAATTGACACGTAAAGAAAAAAAATGCCAGAATTCGTTAAACCTTTTTGAAAATGTTGTCAAACAGAAAAACGAAGTTTTCTTTTAATGAAACATCGTATTAAAAAAGTTAGAAAAAAAAGTTCGTCATAACACAGCCATTTAATACTTTTTTACGGAAAATACTGATATTTTTTCATTACAGAAAACAGAAGTTTTATTAATTACAGAAGTTTTATTAATTGATAAATATTTAAATTCGAGTATTTTAATATCATACAAAAAAGCCACTCGTTTTGCTTTCTAACATACAGAGAGTTACATCAAAATTAAAAGTTATTCAATTAAAATATCCCAAAATGAAAGGTATTAACACAGATTTAGTTTCCGAACATAATATTTTATTATTATTTCCTAAATAAGATCAATTACATATCGATTCAATAAATTTGAAAAATCTTTTAATTGACATTTAATTATCATACAACAAACAACATAATTTAAATGCAATAAGTAAACTGATTTAGAAAATGAGAAATCTAAAAAAAAAAAAAAAAAAACATCATTTTAAATTAGATTAATGAAGAAAAGTACTTTCTCATCGACTTATGGTAAACTCTTTAAAAAAGTCTGAAACATAAAGAATTAAAACAGCATTGAGATATTAAAATGGAGAATTATTTTCCTTTAATTAAAGTCCCGCAGTGAATTAATCGTAAAGACACTGTTCCCAGTAGAACACTGAAGTCAAGCATCACTGGCAGCGGTCAGTAAGCGGGTGGGTGACCACTTTGATCAGCCTGCGTAGAGACCGACGGTGTGCAGTATCGGTCCTCGTTAAACTTTTCTACCGTAAAGTGCACGACTTCGCGCGCAGGTTGTCGGGCTACCAAAGCAGGGGTGCCATCCCCTCTGCAGAGGATCAAAATTGTGATGGCATGTCTTCGGATCATCCTCAGGGATGTTTCCCAGATCGTGGCCAATAGCCCATTGTGCAGCTTTAGTGCGATGTAAATAAACTACCCATCTACCTTCCTTAAATTGAAACATCGTTTTCGTTATTATTTTCTTCTTTTTTCTTTCTTAACATTACTTTCCTACCTTTTTCTTCTTACCTTATATATAAAAAAAATTATTTTCATTAAATTGAAACATTATTTTACTTCCAGTAGGCTCTACCTCCTATTAAGCTCTACGCCCACGATTGCTAATCAATCCTTCGATTTTCCGCGATGGCTTAGGGGATAGAGCGTTCGCCTTCCAATGAGGCGAACCGGGTTCGAATCCCTGTCGATACAAATTCCGCATCCGGCTTGCACTGACCACAGTGCTGACGTGAAATATCCTCAGTGGTAGACGGATCATGGGTTAGAGTCCCCTTGCCGTCAGGCTAACCGTGGGAGGTTCTCGTGGTCTTCCTCTCCATGTAACGCAAATGCGGGTTAGCTCCATCAAAAAGTCCTCCACGAAGGCAAATTTCTCCCAATACTCGATCCAGGAGTTCCCTTGTCTTCTGGATTGGGTTCAAAATTACAAGGCTACGGAGTTGAACATTAGTAGCCGTAAACCCATTAAGTTGGGTCGGCTGTTCAACGACGGTTATAAAATAAAATAAAATAACTTTGCTTTCCAATGAGGTGAACCGGGTTCGAATCCTAGCGATGGCTGGTAGATACGAATTCCGCACCCGGCTCACACCAGCCGCAGTGCTGACTTAAGATATTACCAGTGGAAGACGGATCATGAGTTAGAATCCCTTTGCAGTCAGGCTAACCGTGGGAGGTTTTCCTCTTTATGTAACGCAAATGCGGGTTGTAATTCCATCAAAAAGTCCCTCAAGAAAGCAAATTTCTACCAATATTTGATATAGGAGTTCCCTTTTCTCTTGGATTGGGTCAAAATTACGTGACTACGGAGTTGAACATTAGTAGTCGTAAACCCGAAAAATTAGGTCAGCTGTTCAACGACGGGTTACCTATTCAATTTTACCTATTACCTATTCATGAGTTACCTATTTCAATTTTGAAAAAAAAGGAACCAACCTTTTAAAAATGAACTTGGTAGAAGTGGGTTAAACTTATCTTTAACTCCAAAATTGTTTACACGATTATAAGACAACACATAAAAATATGTTTTGGAACTATTTCCCCCTTGAAATATGAGTAGAAATATCTAAATTTATATACTTCCCTAGCATGATATATTTCTTAGACACGCGAAATTTATTCAATACTATTTATGGGAGAAAGAGAATAAAGCAACATCGCTTTTGCTTCATCTTCGGTAAGAAAAAGCAACACAATAAAATAGCTCAGGTATTGCAAACTTTTTCACGTAATCCATTTTCAGAATAAGTTCAAAAGAAATTTCCTATCTATCGCATCAATAAATCAGACGATATTTTTTTCCCCCGCCATTTTTTAACGCTTCCGTAAATTTGAAACATATCTGTGCAACAGAATCTCGCCATTTCTATACTGTAAATTTCCCAGCTGTAACCATTAATATTCCCGCGCATATATCGATATGCACGTTTTATTCTGTAGTTCTGTTTCAGCAGTTAGTGATTCTAAACTTGGCGCTGAATTGGCGTTCATGATATATGCGGTTGAATATTCAAGTGGACGTGATATAATTTTGTTTTTTTTGATGTTCCTTTTTTTTTTTAACAAATTTGAGTTGCCGAAGAAGCGTTGAAATAAAACGTAAAATGAATATTTCTTTTCCATTTGAACAAATTTTGGCATTCCTTCTTTATTTCGAGTGTATTATTTTCAATATATTTTTTTTCTGGGAATTGTTATAGTGCATATAAATGTAAGTGTTAAATTTTTTGTTGTTGCGAAAGTAATGGCTTTTATGACGGTGTTATTGATAGGTGTGTGGTTGTGATTTGTTGCCAAAAGTGTTGTGCATTGAAAAAAAATTTTTTTTGTAAGTCTAGTGAGTTAGTTTCCATAAATTTCCCTTGCTACTAATAATCTCCAGGCTTATGTATGAGTTATTAAAGTTTCAGTTTATCAATTTTTTAAAAGTGCTGAAATAATTACTTGAAATGAAAACAAAAAAATTTAAATACATTTAATATATTTTTTAGTGTAATTCTAGTAAGTTAATGATAAATATATTCTTTATTTGCTGTTAGACATTCTTTCATTGTCTTCTATTCCTTGCTTGTTGTTGCAAACACAACAAAAAAATTTTGCTGTGCATGCAATAAATATTTTTAATAAAAATTTTAATTTGGATTTCAGATATATTTGCGTCATGGGCAATTCCACAGTTTTGTGTCGCATGTGATGATGTATAAACAATTAATATTTTATCTTATTACCAAGTGTAAGCAGATAAAATAATTTCTTTTGTATTTTTTTGAAAATTATATTTTATGACTTTTCCATTCTAAAAAGAAAAAAAAAATTGCTGACAACATAAAACATTTACTCATAAGACATTAAAACAATATGTAATGACCTAAGAATTCTCAAAATGACATGAAAATAAAACTTAACTAATGAAGTCACCAACATTTCAATTTTTAATTATTCAACTATTAATTCATTTATAATGTAAAATGAAATAAAAACGCAACAGAATTAGAAAATTTCGAGAAATCATTTATTGCCGGAACATTGTTGGAGTTTTGGGAAAAAATTCAATTTAAATGCCAAAATTCTTTACTCCCATGTTGCTGACATTAGCTTATCTGAATGCTATGGAATGCTATCATTCATATCAATGCTCATTTACTTGTCAACGTATATGTTTTCTCCCCAACTCTCCATAGCGCTGGGAAATGTAATCTGCCCTGATTTGCCTTTTTCGGTTACTACGTTTTTTACTCCACCTTTATTTATTTTCTCTTTTTTCGTTGGTAACTTAACATTTCCTGTTTCAAAACTTCTTAGTTTTCTCCTCTCACGTCTTAAAGGTCTCGAGAATGAGCTCCTATTTTGAGCGCTCGAAACTTGTCGACTTTTTCCTTTTCCATACTTTTTTAATCAAAAGAAGCTTTTATGTTATCGGATTGTATCCCTCCGCTTCAGTTTGTTGGGGTTATTCATTAAAGTTGGAATATATTTACGTGGAGGAAAAAGCAAGGTTTGCAGAAACCATGGTAGCGGAGAGTTAAAAAATGTGGAGAGTGGAAAATTCACGTAGCTTTGAGACGCCTATTCTATTTACAAAAAGTATAAGAACAAACTAGAGCTGCAAACTTCCGAAAAAGGCAAATTATTGGTATTAATTTTTTGCTTACGGCTGGTACAACAAGTGGACCAGAATGGTCCACTTATCGTACACTAAGCACCGTATTGTTATACTACACCACCGTATTGTTTACTACACACTAGAGTTGCAAACTTCCGAAAAAAGGCAAAATATTGGTATTAATTTTTTGCTTACGGCTGGTACAACAAGTGGACCAGAATGGTCCACTTATCGTACACTAAGCACCGAATTGTTATACTGCACCACCGTATTGTTTACTGCACACTAGAGCTGCAAACTATCGGTATTAATTTTTTGATTACGGCTGGTACAACAAGTGGACCAGAATGGTTCACTTATCGTACACTAAGCACAGTATTGTTTACTACACACTAGAGCTGCAAACTTCCGAAAAAAAGGCAAAATATTGATATTAATTGTTTTGATTACGGCTGGTACAACAAATGGGCCAGAATGGTCCACTTATTGTACGCTAAGTACCGTAAGTTAAGAGCATTTTATTTTATGTATTTTTTATTTTTTGGAAAAAGTAAACTTTCTATAATTATTATTATTAATAGTTATAATTATGTTTAAATGATTGTGAGTTTTCACCAGTTAATCTACTGGGATTGGACAAAAATGTGAAAACCGATAACAATACGTCAACAACATTTCTTATTTAATTTCTATGTAAACAACTTTCATTAAACATTATAAACATCAATAAACATTGCATTCAATACATTCTCTATGTAAACAATATTTCATTTATCATCTAATGTTTTGGAAGATTTTACACGGCAAAACTGTTGGCACGCTTTTAAAGCCATGCTTGAAGCTTTTAGAAATAGGGTTCTTTTTAATTAAAATCCATGCAAAATTCACTAAAATGAACGTGAGATAAAAGCTTATTTCTTTTTTTCTATACCGCTATAATTAAAAGAGCATTCTAATATAAATATTGCAATCCCGTAGAATGTATTTGTTAATATTAAAGCTAAAAAAGAAGTTATTAAATTTCTCTCTTCATTTCGGTCAATCCGAATTTTGCATGGGGAAATAAAACATTATTTTAAAAAGCTTCAATCATGATCTTTCAAAGATGCGCAAGCCATTCCAAAGCATTTGTTGCTAAAAGAAAAATTGCTTACATAGAGTTAGTATAGAAATAATTCCATATTTTTGTGCAATCCCTGTATATGTTTTAACTGTTAGTATGTAATAATATAGTCACTGATAGTTTCTTTTCAAAACAAGGTAAAAAAAATGAGATATTTGTGCTACCAGTACTATATTTTTTCCCGAATATATTTAAAAAATTGACATCTCTTTAACATGCATGAACAGTAAAACATCAATTATCCACAAAAAAAGTGGATCATATCTAATTTGAATAATCAAAATTTACGTATTACAGATGTACCATCTTTTTTTTTTTTATTCTACTATTATCAATAAACTCTAGAAATTGAGTTACCCAATAGAGCTATATAGTATTTCTGAAATTTAATAAATTTCTTTTTGTCAAATAGGTATAAAGATTCTTTTTTTTGATAAATCATTTACACTCCTTCGCTTCTTTTTTGAATATGCCATTTATACGAAACTAGGAGGCTTCGCCCCCTGCTCGCTGGCACTTGTCAACCCCCGGAAATGCTCGCAGTTCATTTCGGATTGCTTCGCAATCCAATGCTCGCTTTGCTCGCTCATTGTATACGTTCTTAACGTCTAGCTTTTGTATACTTTATAGAGAGAATTTCTTTAAAAACACAATTGTTAATTTGGGCATTTGGCGATACAACACTTATAGAATTGAAGGATTTGTTACGTCTAGCGCTCAGGTATCATAATTTTGATCTAGTTGCGCTTCTATGTCATTTTGATTTATGTTGCTAAGTTATCTTTCAAAAAATTCTATGGCTGGCAACAGCATTTTTATTTTTTAAGTTGTTTATTTTTATTTTTGCCGCAGCTGAATTGAACAACCTGATAATGCTCACTCTAGTTATTGTTTCCGTTTTTAAAAGCGCTATATGTTGAGCCACCTCAGCTAGATTTGGCATGTGAAATTTTTAGATGCAATCATTGGTCGATTTTCTAACGTTGCCATTCGGGGAGTTGTAATGAGGCTTTTTTTGGTGCCGTGTAAGAGAAATATATATATAGATAGCATCTAATCCTTAATCGTTTACTGATTCGATTGATTTTTGAAATTGATGTCAGTAATTCATTTTTAAGTTTTGTTAAGCTTTTTTTTTTTAAAAATAAAATTTGGGTTAAGATATTTTTCTTGAAAATATAAGATTCTTTCACCAGAATTGAAAAGCATGATGGTCAAGAAAAATTATACTATATTCTGGTACGGGGGGGGGGGGAATCCGAATCCTTAAAAAAAAAAAAAGGCATGTTTATTCAGAGAAAGTACTTTCTAATTTCATAACTAAAAATATCGCACATTTTGACTCACTGTTCATATAAAAGGCCTAGTTGCGATTGCTTCAATAAAAGAATCAAGAAAGAAACGCGCCAACTATTTTGCAAGTGAATTTTTTAAAAGTCATAATAAAAAAATAAATAATCTATCAACTACAACATTTTCAGAGGTGCAAACTTTCTCCGGACAGCAAATAAATATTTGGTAGTTTATTAATGTGTGATTCTTGGTATAATAAATAAAATTAATTAGGATTCCATCCACCACTATTTCTAAATAATTCAAAGACTTATATAATTCACCACTTCATAACAGTTCATTCAGGGGCCTCCCTGGCCGAGTGGTATCGCCGGTCAAAACGCTCTGTTAAGCGTGGAGGTAGCGGGTTCGAATCCCGCCGTAACCCTGGATGTATTCTTTGTGATGTCTTTCTCTGAATTGTTCTATCTGTATTTTCTACTTGACAATGACTTATAAGCCTATATTGAGCACACAAGTCAGCAAATGTATGTAATTTCAATAAATAAACAGTTAATTCATGCTTCTCTACCTTAACATGCGCCATTTTATTGTAGCATTTCATGTAATCTGTCTATTGTTTTTGCTTAAGTTCTCATAACAGGAAGAATGGGAAAAGGGCCATTATTGGCCTCAGGAGCCTAGCTAGACCAGACAATTAATTCATGCTATACCGTTTGAAATGTAAACTAAATTAGTCAAATATTTTCAAAATTTAGTTTGTAGTTGTTTACCGTGTTTTAAATTAATATGGCTCGCCCAGAGCAGTTGACATCTCTGCATTTTTAAAATAGTATTGGAGAGGATACATTTAAAGACGAAGCATTTTATTTTTATTGTTTAAATATAAATATTGCTTTTACTATAATAAGCAATATTTACTAATATAAGCAATATTTACTAATATAAATATTGCTTTTCCGGTCATAAAACTAAAAAAAAATATTTAAAATAAAATATTAAAAAAATTAACAATATTTAGTATACAGTTTAATTGAATAAATTGTCAGAAAAAATAAAATGTTACCTATTTTTAAAAATATAATTTATAAAATAATTATGCATGTTTAGTCACTTTCACAAAAAGAATATACCTCTAATGCCAAAATGCGATTTTTCTGTTTAAGATCTTTCCAATCTTTTGTAGATTTCACACTTTTAAATTGATTTTTAATGTAATCCAAACAATGAGACTTGAGTTGTTGATCGAATACATTAGAAACTTCGAGAATTTTGACGGCATTTTCAGGCGATAAAATGTGCTGCAAGTACTCAATACACCCTTCCTTCAAAGCATCGATTTGATATTTTTCTGCCGCATACAGAAGATTGTAAATAATAGATTCGGACTCTACTTTCACTTGACCGGAATACATGAAACTGACCATGGCTTGCAAAACGGATGGATCTACATCTTCAATAACAGCTGTATCCAGTTTATTTTTAAGCATGGGACTTGTAAACATGGCTTCAAAAACTAGAGATTGGATACTTAGAATACTTTTGTGAGCTTTTAAAGTAACAGAATCACATTTCAAGACGACGTCGGTCATGTATTCTTTTTCAAGCATAGCTTGAAAACTGGTGGACAAGTTTTGCAGTTTAACAATAGGAAGTTCTTTTCCCAGTTTTTTTCCAGGCGTTGCGGGGCTCTTGAAAAGGAAGAACAACTCCTAATTGTAATCATCCAATTCTAAGGTATTCTGGTTAAGAATAAATTTAGACTCTTCCTTAGTGTTATAAGTTAAATAATAACTTTTTACTCTATTCCTTGAAATGAGCTTGATGGTTACTGCTACATTGCAATTACTCTGGTCTTTTTTTAAATGTAATGTCCAACAAGGAGAGCGGTTAGTGTCCCTTGAAGAGTTGAAAGTTACAATCATTTCCCACGTGATATTAAACACTTGTCCAATAATTTCTTTGAAATTCGTTGAATTTTTAAAACTTTTTGACATTTCTTCATTTTTTTTACTATCACTTGACCACATAAGTATAGTTTTTCCATCTTGTTTAGTTAGTGAACAATGTTTCTTTGTCCGAAATTTACGTACAAATGCTATGCATACAAATGCTATGATTATCATGAAGAAAAAAGACATTGCTTTTGCTTTAAGGAGACACTTTTTTTTCACTGACTTTAACAAAGCTTATTTGAATCGATAACAACAACAGAATTGCATGACAAATTAGTTGATAAGTAACTTCTTCTTGAAAACTTATCAAACTTATCTTTTATACAAGATAAATGTTATGATGTCTACAAATTTTTTTTTTAAATATGATATCGCTTTCCTTTTTTTTTTTATCTTTAATAATCTGTTCTTTTGTGCATTATTAACCTAAACCTAAACCTGCATTAAATTGGCATCCGATCTTTCTATTATTTTCATTTATGTGGTAAAAATATTTATTCCAAAAGTTATTCTCTTCTCCTTCAGGTCACGATATTAACAGTTTAAAGAAGAGATGTAAAGGTATTGCTATTCAATTTTTAAAATACTAAATTAAATAAAAATTTGTTTATCAATTAGAATCTAAAACAAGTTACAAGGCTTTATTAAGCCAATTAATTCATTTAAACAGCATTAATATTTTAAGTTTCGATAAAAATACAAAATTTTTCTAAATATTTTACATATAACTAAATATTGAACACTACTTAAATTATTACTTAAGACTACCTAACAAAATGATTAATAACTATAATGCTGCTAATGTTATGCTTAATTTTTTTTTTTAAATATATTTTCAGCTATTTTAAAACGAATGGAATAAAATCGTCCAAAAGAATCCGCACTAATATCGTTTCGATTCTAATACAGAAAAATAATTTGAAAAATTGTTTTCTGAAGAAAAAAAAACTTTAAAATTTGCTATGAACTAAACTAAGCGACGACTAGAAAAAAAAAATGTGAGTTAAACTCGAATTTTTGACTACAAAACAACACTTTTAAATCAATCATTATAGATAAACAGATCATAAATACGTCTGTGAACAACAAATAGGAATTCAATACAAATTGGAAAACTAGAGTCAAAAGTTTTTTTTCATAAAACTTAAAATCGATTTGGTAGCTTTGTCTCCTCATATTTTATTCATTTTGAATATTTCTTGAACTTCTTTAAAAATAGTGAGAGATTTTTGGGGCTTTCAAAGCATCAATATATCGGCGGGGTTTTATCAATATAGTTCACAACTATTGGAGGAAATTTCATTTTACTTGCAATCTTCAGTTTTTTTTTCTGGGGAAAAAATACCGTCATCAATAATGAAAAAAAAAAGTTCCTTACCGAAGAATGACTGACTTCGCAGTAACTTTAAGTTTTAAAAAAAATATCTCGCTTTTTTCTGACTTTGAGCCAAGAGGTCTTCGATTATGACACATGTTTTGCTAGTAAAATGAACAAAACATCCATCAATTAATTGGTAAATAGATTAACACCAAAAAATTGTTTTATTATTGAAAAAATATGTTTAATAAAGAAATGAACTAGATTTTTTTTATCTTTGCGACGGTTTTATTTTGTTCCATTAAATGTTTTTTAACTCTTTCTTGGAAACTCCGCTAGTTTATTTTTAAAATAATTACATGAGTTATAATCAGTTTTCTATAATAACATCAATACTTGATTTTATACTGCCTCAATGGGTATGATTCACTACAAAGAATCAGATTTAATGCAAAGAATGTAGTATACAAAAGCTAACACAGTAACGTAATTGTTGCTATGTAAATGGTAAAGAAGAAAAAAAAAGTAAAATTTTCCTGCTACAGCCAGCTGTTGGCCAAGGAGATCATGGAGTTTAAGAGTTCACTATTTTGAGACAAACGTCATAACAGTAGTAATGAAGTCATAATTGCCTTCCTGGCAGGCTGTAAATCTTACGATCTTGAATTAAGTTCCATTCACTACAGGGGGTTGAACCTCAACTCTTCACAATGACAGCTTAGTGCCTTAAACACAGTGTTATCGTGGTTCAAAGAAAATAGATGTTAAGAGGACGCTTTACCGCGGGTGAAACTTTTGATTGCGACTTTTGTTTCATCTTTATTTATGTATAAAAAAATTTAAGTTTAGAGAAAAGTGAATTCAGACATGCCTACAGTAAGCCGCTATGGAAACAAGAAATAGCGGAATACAAAAAGGGAAGTTTCTTTCTCTCCCGATTCCTTTTCTCTCGCCGAACCGAACCAAAACCTGTTTTAAATAAAGACCCATCACCCCTGTCCTGAAATAGTTAAACCTCGTTACCATAATCCCCGCCACTATGGATGGTGTTTTCGACACTAGGGAGCGTTGCAAGCTGTATGCCGCTTATACTTCCTATTTACTGTTTCCGGTGTATTTTAAAGCCATTTGGCTCACAACGTGATCATTGTGTTTTGAGATTCTTGCAAACGTGGTATTTGAATACTTATTATTAAACTTAATCTTGCTCCTCGTAAAATATGTTAACACCAACGTAAGATGGTGCACAGCTTGCAACACGAGCAAACATTAATAAACAAATGGAAAGAAGTCAAATCAAGACTGCCAAAAAAGCGAGTTATTCAAAATCTAGCAACCATGTCACCTTTTTTAACAATATATCTCTAAATAACTAAAACAAAATTTTATCTTCAAACTCACCAGAATTACATAATAACATTAATATCTTATGAAATGCGGCAGATTTGAGTGCAGAAATTATCTAATTTATTTCTTTTATTGAAAACAAAATTATCCGTTTGAAAATATCACCTCGCAGAATAACATGTAGTAAGCAGGTGCAAACTTTCTAACCGGAACTAGAGCAGGCATACATCTCGAGATTGTTATTGTTTACATTTTTACTGAAAACACCATCCATTCCAGACGAATGGCTAGGGGAGTTCTTTATATAGACAAACTATGAGTAATCCTCTCAAGATTTGTTTGAAAAAACTTTCTTTCAGAGTACGAAACTTCATAGCTTACTCTAGGTATATCTGAGCTCACTTTTTCTGAATTTAGGTTTTTAAATTACTTATGGAGAGGAAAGAGAATTTGCCGTGAAAATTGTTTCTCGACACGAAAAAAAAAATGACTAACAAAAAGATCTAAGAGGTACTTGAGCAGGGTAGTTAACTCACTTTAGGCAAAGCCTGATGAGGCTTAACTTCTTTAGCCATTTCAGAATCGTGATCATATATGCGTGATTGCGCGATTCTTACTTCATAGCTGACGGTATTATATATGAAACGAGCCTTTCGGACTCTAGCGTTCCAAGATCACACGGACGTGTTTTGAATTCGGTATTCTCGTATTGCATCTCGTGTTAGTACATGTACGTACTCTTTAGTTCGTATAAACTTCGAGTTTTCTGGCCAGTGTAATCGCTTTCTTTCTCCATCCGTTTGTCCTATAACCCAACATTATACTCCACCAATAAAAAAAATGTGATATTATTGGAAAAATTTCAAATTTGGTATAAATGTTAAATTTAGAGAAAGAAAAATTTAAAAAAAAAAAAACTTGTTTTAGAGGTGAAGTGTTTTAACCACAGAAGGAAAAAAAAATCCTAAAGAATATTCTTCTTAAAATTTAAAAAAAAAAAAAAATGAATTGAAAATCTAAATTTTAATTCATGCTAAGTCATGCATATTTTATTTAAATGTAATCCCAAAATTAGATTGCTACAGTAGAAGTGAAAATTAAATCAAAACTAGTATGGGTTGTGATATTCTTACGTAAGCAAAGCGATTTGTGATTTGCTTATTTCTGAGGAAGGAGAATACGAAATTGCAAGAAATATGCTAACGTTATATTCGAAAGGTCCCTTAAACCTGCAACAGAAATAACTTATTCTTAAAGTTTAAAAAAAAAAAATTGATTTTTGCGAATGAAGTTACCTATACTTTTGCGTTCATCACATAACAATATTCTTGATTTAATAAAAGCGATTTGTAGTCTTTTTTCCTTAAAATTTGATTTTGGTTGTTCATACGGATAAAAGTTAAATTCGTTTTTCAGACAATCACAAAAGCTTTATTCGTCAGACATAGACATTGTTCTTGCTAGCAACACGATGCAATTATATGTTACTATTTTAACTCATTAACATCTGATTTCTTATGTTACAATGAAGCTAACAGCATTATTATGAAAAGTGTGGTACAACGTTAATGTTAGAATTAAGGGAATTATTTTCTTAAGTTATCAACAAATTTAGTTGAAAAGAAAAATCATAGTTCCGTTATTATAACAAACGTCTACTCTGCAAGTTTCTTAGTAGAAAAAATTTCAATTTATATGTTTTTAATCACACAAAAAAAATTATTTTAAAAGATACATCTACATTTCTACAATTTGTGAATTAAAAGAAATTACATCCTCCATCAGTATATTTCCACGAGAAATGTTCAGTTAACTTAGATGTCATGGAATCATTTTAACCATCAAAAAAACTCTTTAAAAAGTATAAAAAATTTTATATGTTGAATTATTAATGGAATGCGATGTTAAATAATAACAATTGTAGGCCGTAAAAAAGCTTCGAGTTCTTAAAACCACCCTTTTTTTACTACACCGTCATACTTTTAGTTTTTTTTTTTTATAAAGTTAACATAGTATTAAGAACATCAAAGAAAAATGCCAATCCGCATCTTTTTATAAAAAGATAATTTTTTTCCTTCTTTTATAAAACATCACTTTGGAATTAAAGGAAGTAGAAGAGCATTTAAAAAAAATATATGCTGGTATAAACTTTTCTGTGGACTTTTAATAGGTACCCATCTTCAAAATACAAAGATAAAAAACTCTTCATAAGTTGCTTAAATTCTTTTTCAAGTAACATTTACTGTATATTCTTCTTGAATAAAGCAAAAAGAAAAACTGGATTTATTTTTATACATAAAGCAAGTACACATAAAGTAGACATAGTTTTCCACGATAATAGTTATGCGTAATTTTTTTGAAGTTATAATTTGATTATTCAAATCAAACGGTTAAAGCTATAAAACTAAGTTAAATAAATGTTTAGTAAGAATATTTTTTAAATAAAAATATAATAAATAATATGAAAAGCGAAGAAGAAAAATTATTAAAATAAAATATTAAAAAAAATTAATTTATTATAATATAATATTAAAATTAATTTAATAACAAATAATAATACCTTACAATAATCGTAAGTACACCAAATTGGGATGGAATTTTTTAAAAAACATGTGAAAGAAAACATTTTTAAGGGAATGATCTCCCACAATGCCGGTGTTATTTTTAATATATCTTGTTTCTTAATACAAAATGAAATTTGTGGAAAACACTTATTATATTGAGCTCTCTTTTAAAAAGCACAAAAGCTACTTAAAAATTGCTTAAAACAATAATTTAGTAATTAATTTTAAAATGCTTCCGAATTTTTGATAAATTTTATTGATTATTTTTAGTTATTGTAAAAAGTATAATTTTTTTTTTATAAAAATGTCCAAATTTTCATAAATATTTAAACAAAGCTAATGAAATTTTATGCACTTTTTGCAAATAACAATCAAAGTAATCTATACAAGTTACAGGATTATTGATTGATTATTACAAAATATTCCTCCGATATTTTTTGAGAAATTTAAAAAAAAATTTAAAATTTAAATTGTCTCTTCCATTATTGTTGTGAATGGAAGAGACGATTTAAATTTTCAAAATTTCTTTAACTTTCTCTAAAAATATAGGAGGAATTTTCTGTATTAATCAATCCTTTGGCAGCAATAACAGCATATATTCTCCCGGGCATCGCGTCGAACAGAGATTGAATAGCATGGACGGGTACAGCATTCCATGCAGCTTCAACATTATGCCACAATTCATCGACCGTAGTGACTGACGAGTGTTGGCGTGCCTTTGTTCGGCAACCATTGACCAGATGTTTTCAATTGGTGAGAGATCAGGAGAACGTGTTAGCCACAAGCGAACATGTTCTGTGTCTTGGAAGGTCAGGACAGTGCGGTCAACATGCCGTCATGCATTGCCTACTGAAACGTAGCGTAATGGAGGCCTTGAAAATAAGCCAGAGCAACTGGCCCTAACGCATCAGAAATGTAACGGCTGCTATTCAGAGTGCCGGCAATTCGAACAAGAGGTGATCGAGAAGTGTATCCAATGGCACCTCATACCATTACTCCAGGTGACGGACCAGTATGACGATGTCGAATGCAAGCTGTCAATAGGCGTTCTTCTCGATGTCGCCAAACACGGATGCGGACATCATGATGCTGTATACAGAACCTGGATTCATCTGAAAAGACGACGTCATGCCATTCCTGCGTCCAGGTTCGTCGTTGATCACACCATTGGAGGCGCTACTGCCTGTGATGCAGCGTCAAGGGTAGCCGAAAGAATGGTGTGCTGACAGTCCATGCTGTTGCAAACGTCGTCGAACTGTTCGTGTAGACACTTGTTGTCTTGCAAATGACCTCATTTGTTGACTCAGGGTTAGTGACGTAGCTGTACCATCCCTTAAGACCATGTGGACAACATGTCTGTTTTCTCGGCTGTTAGTGATGGGAGGTGGGCGCTGAGATCCTGCACGGAGTTCCATATGACCGTCATGAACCAATCGATTCCATATTCTGCTAACAGTCATGGCATCTCTATCAACGCGAGCAGTAATTCTTCGGTATGATGAACCGCAATCTCGGTAGGCCACAATTCGACCTCGATCAAACTCAGACACGTGCTGGTAGGCATTTCTCCTTCTTACACGAGGCAAAACAAAAACTTCTTTACCGAAGAACAACGCTCAAATTCAATTTCTGTATGAGAAACTTACTGTCAAATCTTTTCTTTTATACACATTGTAGGCGTCGCCACCATCGCCTGCTTTGCATGAATGCGCTGCTAAGCTAGTCATTTACAAGCCACAACGTGCTTTATCCGTCCTGAAAATTTCACGCTCGTTGTGTGTCGCTTTCCTGGTGTAGCGATTTTAATGTTTTAATGGCTTGTGTGTGTATATATATATATCGCTGGTTCAAAACTAAAACGACACATCTCCAATTGAGTTAACATTGCAGATGTGTCGTTTTAGTTTTGAACCAGCGATATATATAGCCATGAAAAAATGAAAAAGCTATGAATTTTTGCTGGCTCCTGATATTTAAACAAAAATTCTGAAAGGAAATTGGTTGCAAAAATATACTTAACTTAATGAAACGTCATTCAAATGGGAAAATTTAGAGATTTGGATTTGTTAAAAAGATGACGCCATTCTGACGATGAAGAATTTTTGGGATTTTTTAAATGCGCATTTTTCTATTAATTATTGCCCATTAACTTCAAAAAATTAATCTCTTAATTGGCATCTTAACTTTTTATGGCTCTTTGTGAGAGAAAGATTTCTACGTCTTAAAATTAAAAGAGAAATCTATCTTAAGCTTAATTATTTAATACAGAAAGACTCGAATGAGGCATTCTATATTACATATATATATATAAATAAATACACTAAGCACAGTGCATTTTCTTGATGTGTTTTGCATGATGGTTTGATATATATATTAATTCAGATCCAAATTATAAATATTTTTACTATTAATAAATATCAATAATGATACAGTCGTGTTACTAAGAATTACTGTTTTGAGAAAAGAACCATTGTTAAAAGGACCTTTGGCTAACTTTTTGTTACAATTAAATTAATTATTAGGCACAAATGTGTTGAATCTGAGGAAGAAAGTAGCAGGAACAAGAAATACACAGAAAAAACCACTAGGAGAAACAAAACAATCATTACCCCCTATTATTCAACTTATACAAAGAAGCAAATAGAACCATTTTTACAAACTTCTGCTTTTATCTGATGTTGTTTTGCACTTAAACGTGCACCAACTAAATCTCGTTAAATTTAATTAAACCGAGAAACCATGGAGTTAAATGGAAGGGAAAAAACACTATAAATGAACTTCAGTGAGCTTTAGAAACATGTAGCGTTTTACGAGAAGGCTAATTGCGAAGAAATCTGATCTAATATGCTATGAATAAGAATGAAAAATAGGGAGATTCGAGGAATTCAACGAATTCGAGGGGGGCTTTGTTAAATAAATGGTTAGTATCGTAAGCTTCATTTATCACTATTTAGATATATTTACTCAAAAATACGAATTTTTCCAAATCAAGGTTTATTTTATTTGTTGTTTGTTTTACTTATAACTTTACGATATTACAACTTCACGAATCAGATACAATAAAACATTGACTATACATCTCGAAAATGATGAATAAACCTGTAGTGGGTAACTATTTTAGCGTTTTTATGTATGCTTGTGTATTATATTTCAGCAGTTTACTATATGTGTGTGCAATTTAATGAAATTTGGTTTATTTGCTTGATCTGTTTAAGTTTAAAAATTCTACAATAGAATAAAAAATGCAATGTTAAAATCTAAAAAAATATTCAAAGATAATTTTTTTTTTAAATAATCGAAAAATCTAAATCTTAAAAAAAAAAAAAAAAAAAAAAAATTCAAAATTTAAATTCAGCTATGTTTAATGCGCTTTAAATTAACGAAGGTATTCAAATTCTAAAGCCTCGCTAATTTCGTGATTCTTAACAAACTGTGAAATAACAGAGAAAAAGCACTATGAGCAGTCATTCATTTTATAATTGGATTAATTTAAGAATTTTTAAAAAAAAGAAGAAGAAAAAAACGAAAGAGTTAAAAAAAAAAATTTTGTATGCCGATAAATCAATCATAAAATTATTTATTCAATTAAATCAGACTCACTTTTTTTCGACACTGAACAAGCAAGATAGTAAACAGATTTACGTTAACTTTTCTACTTTAGATCTAACGCAGCAGTATTCTATATTCAAAGTGTTAAGTAAGCACAACTTGAATATATATATGTTTTTAAGAATCCTTGTCAAAAATAAAGTCCATAAATATACACAATAGAAGTCACAAATTATTATTTAAGGGAGGAACAATCAAAGACGATGTCGAAATTTGTCTAATCTTATTAAACTTATAAATGAGTAAGACAGATTTGAAAAGATCTTGATTACTTGATAATCAGCTGCAAAATCAGCGTTGATGGAACAAACCTCAAGGGCATTAAGATGAGTTTAATAGCCAGAAATAAAAGAAAAAAGCAGCTTTTAAACTTTTATAGTTGACCATGCTACTACTACTACTAGTTATTTAAAATTTTCTTCTTGGTCTAGAACAGAGGTCGCCAAAGTGGTCTATATAGACCCCCAGGGGTCTATTTAGCAAAAGCGGGAGTCGATCTGAGCCAGGGGGTCGAAGAAAAAACAGTTCTTAATACGCAAATCACACATACCTAATTGAGTATGTAAAATTTGTGATTTTTTTTATAATTGACTTAATATCAGTTTCTTTATAGAACATAAATTAATAAACATATATTTATTCGGATGAAACAAGTATTTACGTACCAGCGCGCAGTGGCACGAACTCTGCACTTCTGGTTTATAAATCATATGCATATGTGCTCTTGTCCAAATGTCACGTGTCACGAGCATTGACGTTACAAACGCAAATATCATACGCAGTTTCAGCTATCTTTGCTAACTGTGAACAGTGTTGAATATTTGCGGTGTCATTATTAAATCTTTTATAGTTTTGGATAATTAGTTATTGTTTCGATAAAACTTAGTTTAGATATAAATTTTAATTATCAATACATGTAAAAAAGAAGGTAAGCATTAATAATATGGATTAGTACAGCCCGCGACAAAACTATAGCCTACTTTGTATCAAGGAAAATACTATTACTTGAATAATTAATTAAATGTACTAATTAACTTTAAAAATTAATTAATAATTAATTAAATGTATTATTATTTTAATAAATGTTTAAAATCATAAAATAAGTGTACAAACACAGTATCTAATAGAGTTTTATTTTAATTAACAGAAAATTACTTTTATGGGGCCGATGGAGATTTCGAAAAATTATATAGGAGTCGATGATCAAAAAAGTTTGGCGACCCCAGGTCTAGAATATTTAAAGAAAGAAAAAGTCAAAGAATGAGAGGAAATATTTAGTCTGAAATAAATAAAAAAAGCAGCTCTAGAGGTTTCTTTTCACTAGAGGATGCTTTGCTTTGACCAGTGGTCAGCAAACTCTGCTCAGACACTAATCTTGCATACATGTAATAGAAATTCGAGCTCCTCACCAGCAGATAAAAACCCTTGTGCTGCTGGTAACCTACAGTTTGCCCTCCACTGGTTTTGATACCATCGAAAATAACTTTTTTTTTCTTTTGAAAAACATATTTTTCATCCTAACATATTCATACTTGCGAATGAACGATTTTACTTACGAATAAACTGATTTTACGTTGTACTTTTCATGACTAATATTTATTTATGCTAGAAAAAAGCATTGTTTTTTCAATGTACTTAAGTTTCCATGTAAAGCAACTTCATTCTACACACTTAAGGATAAACTAATTTTTAGTACTAATAAACTGAATTTTGATGACTAACATTTATTTATGCCATCAAAAAGCATTTTTTTTTCAATGTACCAAAGTCTTTATAAAGAACAACTTCATTCAACACACTTACGAATAAGCTAATTTTTCGTACGAATAAACTGGCTTTTGTACTTTTCTTGACTAACATTTATTTATTCGAGCATAAAGCATTTTCTTTTCAATGTACCGAAGTCTTTATAAAGAACAACTTCATTCAACACACTTACGAATAAGCTAATTTTTCGTACGAATAAACTGGCTTTTGTACTTTTCTTGACTAACATTTATTTATTCGAGCATAAAGCATTTTCTTTTCAATGTACCGAAGTCTTTATAAAGAACAACTTCATTCAACACACTTACGAATAAGCTAATTTTTCGTACGAATAAACTGGCTTTTGTACTTTTCTTGACTAACATTTATTTATTCGAGCATAAAGCATTTTTTTTTCAATGTACCAAAGTCTTTATAAAGAACAACTTCATTCAACACACTTACGAATAAGCTAATTTTTCGTACGAATAAACTGGCTTTTGTACTTTTCTTGACTAACATTTATTTATTCGAGCATAAAGCATTTTCTTTTCAATGTACCGAAGTCTTTATGAAGAACAACTTCATTCAACACACTTACGAATAAGCTAATTTTTCGTACGAATAAACTGGCTTTTGTACTTTTCTTGACTAACATTTATTTATTCGAGCATAAAGCATTTTCTTTTCAATGTACCGAAGTCTTTATAAAGAACAACTTCATTCAACACACTTACGGATAAGCTAATTTTTCGTACGAATGAACTAGCTTTTGTACTTTTCTTGACTAACATTTATTTATTCGAGCATAAAGCATTTTTTTCAATGTACCGAAGTTTCCATGAAGAACAGCTTCCCTCAACACACTTACGAATAAGCTTATTTTTCGTACTAATAAACTGACTTTTGATGAATAAGATTTATTTATGCCAGCAAAAATCATATTTCTTTTTCAATATACCGAAGTTTCTAGGAAGAACAAATGTATTCAATACACTTAGGAATAAACTAATTTTTCGTACGAATAAACTGGCTTTTGTACTTTTCTTGACTAACATTTATTTATTCGGGAAAAGCATTTTTTTTCAATGTACCGAAGTTTCCATGAAGAACAACTTCCCTCAACACACTTACGAATAAGCTTATTTTTCGTACTAATAAACTGACTTTTGTACTTTTGATGATTAACATTTATTTATGCCAGCAAAAATCATATTTCTTTTTCAATGTACCGAAGTTTCTAAGAAGAACAAATGTATTCAATACACTTAGGAATAAACTAATTTTACGTACGAATAAATTGACTTACGTACCGAGTAAACTGATATTACGTCGTACTTTTCATGACTAACATTTATTTATGCTCGCAAAATTCATATTTTTTTTCAGTGTACCGAAGTTTCTAGGTAGAACAACTTCATTGGTGTTTATCCAATGGGAAAACATGAATACCCTACTTTTATTACGGGAAAGATTCGTGAATTTTTCCTAACGACATTTAATTGAAGAATAAAAAAACGTTTTCATGCAACCTAAAAAATTACTTCGATTTATGTTATAACATATTGTTTTAAAACTACGTAGTTAATTCATTTATTTTTGTATATATATATAATCTTGCTTACATTGATTCAAACTTTTATAGTTAACGATGCTATTACTAAATTATGCTTCTCAAATTTATCTTGCTAATATTCGTTTCGAAAAATCTGTAAATGGAAAAAAATTCAGCCAACGCTCACAAATTGTCTTAAAATAATAATAATAATAAAAAAAAAATGATTTAGTTAGAAGTTAAAAATTAAACAGCCTGTTTTAAAAGCTTTTTTTCTCTCGCTTTATTAATTGCCTTATGTCTGAAATATGGAAGATAGCATCCTTTTTTTCTTTCGGCTTATTTTTTTTCACTCTTACACTCATACTTGTTACGAATAAATTGACTTTACGTTTTACTTTCGATGACTAAAATTTATTTATGTTCGAAAAAAGCATTTCTCTTCTACTTAACATAAGTTTTCAGGTAAAACAACTTCATTAAAGCTCATCCATGGGAAAACATTAATACCCCAATTTTATTACGTGAAAGATTTATGAATTTTCTCGAAAGACACTTGAAAAAAAAAAAAAACAACTTTTTTATGCATCTTCCAAAAAAAATTTACTTCCACTTATGTTAAAACATACTGTTTTTAAACGAGGTAATGGATCTTTTCTGCATAGCAAATGATCTTAAATGAAGCACATATAAATGAAGAAATGAGAAAAATACTTTTGTTTTGTGCTTCTTCGCAAAAATTATTCCCCTCTGAAATGAAGAACCATTAATTACCATTGACGGCAAGGTATTAAAATAGAACGACGATGAAAAAAAAATTTGAAAAATGACTATCAGACTTTGGAATAAAAGAGATGGGGAGAAGAAGGGAAAAAAAAGTTCTGGGATCTGAGGAAATATGGGATGAGGTATGGGCGATAGAAAATTTATTGGGTGGATAAATTATTTGGAACTTTTTTCTTCCGTGAAAGGATGGAATTTGTGTCCAGCAGGTAATTTAGAGCGAGATAAAAAAATTTTAACTTATTATTTTTTTTTTTTTTTGTTGAAGAAAAGTGAAAAGTAATGTGACTTTTCTCTCTGAGTTTTTTCTTTTTCATCTTTGTAAACGTTACTACATTTTTAGAAATGACGAATGATAGACTGGCAGTCAAACAGGTTTCGTTTTCAATTCCATCTTCCTCAATAGTGATTCATTAAATCTCCAAAGCGGTTTACTTTTTCCATGTTTATTTAATAATGTGCAATCAATGATTTATATTCTTTGCTTAGATTTCATTTTTGGCAGAGATTCGTAAAAATATATTTTGAAGTCGGTCATATCACACCCTATTTTTATTATTTAGTTTTTATCTCTTTATGTAGAGGAAACAGTCTTGTGTGTTGATACCCTATGAAAGTCCATTTCATAGAATCCTTGATGTTCGCTCCGTTGTTAGCACACTGGTTGTTGACAACGCCAACAACCAAGAACTCCACAGTTCATCCGTCGCTAATCAATGCTGGACTGAAGGATATAGGTTCGATTTTTCTTTACCTTATATCATCCATAAATGTAATTCTGCAGTTGACCTGGATCTTTGGGAGCGTTACTACATCATGAAAAATAAAACTTTATTATTAATGATATTACTTCTATACCACATTTGTCTAATATTTGAAAATCATTATTATTATTTTTTGTGGCTTTTTTAACTGTGTATTCATTTGTTCTAATCTGACGTAACCTTTTTCGGAATTAATTAACTCTGTTTTTACCATTCCTGTCTTTTATTCCACTGATGAAGGTGTATTATAGTAACATCGAACGCGTATTGGGTTTTTAATAAAATGTTACCATTTGCGATTTTAAAACGTTGTTTTTAATGAAATCTAAATTAAGATATTACTTTTTCCAACAAAAAAAATGCTTTTTTTTAAAAAAATTGCTGCTAAATGATTTGCTATTGTCTTGCCAGTACATATACATGATGAATATGCTACACAGTTTTGTCCGTCTGCCAAACTTTACAAAAAAAAAAAAATTTACAAGGATAAATGACATAAATATTCCGTTTGTCTTTACTAGCGTCCTCACCCCTACGTCAATATTTTTTATTTTTATTTCAAACCCCCTTCCTGCTTTTACTAATGAAGTGCCTTCGCAATTAATTATAACTTTCGTAGTTTCTTCTTTTCCTTGAAATATGCAATGCTTCGTTTCTCTGAGATTTATGCTTTCGGATTTTTTCTGAATTTCCGGATAATTACTCCTGGATAACTTTTTACAAAGCATCAGGGAGTAACTGATAAATTAAGACTGATTTTTCTTTGAAACAAGGAAAGGAAAAAAAAATCAGAAGAAACAGAGAAATTTTATGAGTGCAAAGTATAGAAAAGTTGAAATGAAATTCTCGTCAATCCATGTTAAGTCTATGAGATTTAAATATGTGGATTTATCCAAAAAAAATTCTGGCATTCAGAAATCCAGCAATTAATCATCTGTTCCTTAAATTGTAATATAATTGACAACTATTTATAACTAGTCATTTCAATAAAATTACGTTTTAAAGAGTATTGAAAATTTATTTCATCAATAATTAAAAATAAGTCAGACCAATAATTTATATCGTTCATAATAATTTAATTTACATCTATCTTCCAGATCCCCCAAAAAATAAATAAATAATGCTTATTTTAAAAAACTTCTATTTCTACTATTGGGATATATATTCTGCAAAAATAGTTAAGTAAATGTTCATATATCACATATGCCAACCTAGAAGATTAACTTTCCACAATATCTAAAGTAGTAGCGAAGTAACAATTAAGGTAATTTTAAATTGTTTAGATAATTGGTTTTATTGGGTTGCTCGGAAAGTAATTCTGTTTTTCTTATGAAAAGGAAAGACGATTTTCTTATAGCGAATAAATATTTTACTGAATTATATATTATCATTTCTGGCCCTGTACCTTTCTAGCAGTAATATGATTTCGCGCTCATAAAATTTTTGTTGTTTGCTAGCAAAAAACTGACCCAAGAGATTTTTATCTTCCTCATTTGAAGTAAAGGTTTTTTTAAAAAGTAAAGGTTTTGCAGAGACTGAAACAAAAAATAATCAGAAGTTGCCAGATTTGAAGAATATGGTATGTGAGGTAGTATATCTCATCCAAGTTGTGTAAGCTTTTGGTAAGTCCCCGAACATGTAAGAGGTCTCGCATTATCTTGGTGGAACACTACACTTTTCTATTGAAAATTTTAAAAGTATTTCTATTTCTTTACATATGCTTTTTGCAGAAAGTAAAACTATAAATTGTAATATTTAAACTAAAAATTATTATGTATGAATTGTAATACTATTAAAAATAAAGTAAATGTAATTTTTAGAACAACGTTATTAAAAACTGCTAAGCACACAGTCAATCCAATTTAAATATGCTTGGTACAAAATTGAATAAATCAGTTCTTAATTTTTTGCAGATACTATTTTTGATTATTTTGTCAATACCCTGGACATTAATGTGCTAATGAAGCTTTCCTAAAGCATAGTTTTAAATTCGATTGAAAATACTTTACTTAAAACGTATTGCGCATATTTTCTCCTCTTAAGTATTTTAATCAGTTACTTAAAAAAAAATCCCCATTCTTCATTTTAAAGACAAATTTGCTGTCCCTATTAGCGAGGTTAATTTCAATCGTTGATTTTCTTTCAACTTAATTAAGACCTACAATTAACTGCTCGTCTCATTCTTAAAGATTTGAAAGTACTTCGATTTTATTTTCTGCCGTTCTAAAGTTTTACTTAATAGGAGGTAAATGAAGAAAGTACGAATTGAAAGAAAGACGGTGCTTCCTGCCGATTGTTCATCCATAGGACGCCTAAAGGACATATAGTTCAGGACTAACAAAAGGATTAATTGTTTCGTTGAAATAGTTATAAATACTTTTGTGTTTGGGATCTGTTTTATTCCGGGCAGAATGTTACTGAGATTTTAGTTCAATGTAAAAGAAGAATATGAACGCTAAGTACTTGATTTTTTTTAAGAAAATGAATATATTTGTACGTGGAAAAACTTTTTATTTTGGAAGGATTAAAACCTTTTTTTTTTACTGAATTTAAATTTTCCTTTGAATTTTAGTCAGCTTAGTCAGTTAAATAAAATGGGGAAAAAATTTATCTCAATTCGATTACACACTTTTCCTTTTTTATAAATCATAAAAAACTATACATTTAGTGAAAATCTTTGCTTTCGGTAGTGTATTTTATCAGCCATTTTCTTTTTGTTAACACGTTGAATGCCACGCTAATTTTACATGGCTTGCCCGTCTGGCCACAAGGGTAAATAACTACAAACTAAATTTGCAAATATTAGACAGATTTTACTTGTTTTTTAAAAGATTTAGCATCTGACATATCTGGAAAAAAAAGGTGAATGATATAAACCTACGAATTGTTTAGAAAAAGTGGTGGATAAAAATCTACTAAATTGAATTTATTAAACCAACAATCACAATTAGAAAACGACCACTTGAAAATATTTATTCGCTGTCCGGAGTAAGTTGGCATCTCTGTGTATATAAAAAAAACTATTTTTGTGTGTTCTTTATTGCATTAATTTCTTCAAACCATTTTAGTAACGATAATAATATAAAAAAATTTACTCGAATTATGTGTTTCTAATAAGCTTGGCTTCGTCGGTCACCGGTGACCACCGTGGCGCTACGAACAAGCTCAATGCCAGTTACCGGTGACCCCCATGACATTCAACGTGGTAAAGAAACACTTTTCGTATTTCTACAATTTTTATTACCTTTCAAACATTTACCTTTTTATAAAAAATTAAAAAACTATCCATACAGACTTTTTTTTTACCAATTTTTATTTTAATAACATTTGTTTTATATCTTTGAAACAAAAAAAAAAAAAAAAAAAAAAAAACATGAGACCAACCCCAGACACACACCCATTAGAATTTATTTATGAGGGTTTCGGATAGTTTCACATGGAAATCTTGTTGTGGATATTGGTGGAGGTGAAAGGGAATATACTTTATTATTGCTTTTCAGGCAGACATTATAGTTATTTACAATGTAATGTATCGAATGTGACTAAATACGAAACACCAAGACTGAGTTTTATTTACAAGAAGTACGATTTTGTACTGGTACCTATTAACACATCCGAGATTGCTATTTAGACTGAGTAATAGTTTCTTATGTATTTTGTCACACTGAACTGAAACATGATTCCATAAGAATAATAAAGTAAGTGAGCCAAATATGGGTACGCCTATGTGTTTTAACACATTTTTTTTCAGTAGATAAAAGTCAGAAAATTGCTGGGAGTATCAAGGAAAAATATGGGATTTGAGATAAAAATATCTAATGGTTGCAGCGATGAACAGCGCCTAATTTGAAAATCTATTCCCACACTTGGAACCCTTGCACTTTTTAAAATTATACAAGAAATAAAAAAAAACTTAAATCAAAGTAAAACTAGTCAAAATCATCGTTAATCAGAGAAACATATACAAAATTAAAATAAAAAATTTCTTTCCTTCTAAAACCACAACAATCTACTGTCTCTTAGTATCTATTACAATGTACAGTGCGTCCCCCCCCCAAAAAAAAAGAAACCGGACCACCTTAAATAGCTTTTAATCTAATAATCAGATCTTTACGTTCTAAGACTCATTCTTAATGGTTCGAGGAAGTGACCTCAAATATGCTAATTAACTAGTGCTTTAAATTACGAAATCAGACACAAAAACGCACTTTTTCTGAATAAACATGCCTTTTTTTTATTTAACGGATTCAAGTTTCTGACCCCCAGAATATAGGAAGTAGTCGAAATCTGGGAAATATGGTCCTCATAGCTTATACAGGAGAGTGGTCCAACGTTTGGACCACTTATTGTTAATTTCAAATATTGTGTATTTCGCCAAATCTCAGGAACTTTTCAAGCGAATTCAAAATTTTTGCACACACTTATAAAATTCGCTTATCCAAAAATAATTTTATGCAAAAAATAAATTTTAGTATATATTTATTATTTATTGTTATTTTATTTAATAATAGTCGAAAAAATTTTTTAATTGTAAGGTATACGATTGTTTTCATAATTTCAAAGAGCGCATGGCTAAACACAAATTTTGAGCAGAATCGTTATAAAAGTTCCCGAGAAATTGAATTTTAAATATATGAAGTCTTGAAAATATAATTTCTCAGGGACTATTCTCCCGATCTCGCTCAAATCTTGTATTTTGCCATGAAAAACTAAACACTTTAAAATGATATAAAAATTATATACCTTACTACTCAAAATATTTTTTTTGACTATTTTTAAATAACATAATAAAAAATAATAAATACATTTTAAAATTTATTTTTTCATAGAATTATCTTTGGATAAACGAATTTTATAAATGTGTGCAAAAAATTTTCTATTCCCTGAATAAGTTCTCGAGATATGTTGAAGTACGCAGAAAGTAAAATTAACATTAAGGGGTCCAAACTTTGGTCAGCTATTTTGACCAAACTATTGAAACCACATTTCCCAGATTGCGTCTACCCCTTACATTTCGGGGGTCAAAAATCCGGATCCGTCGAAATAAAGGTATGTTTATTCAGAGTAAGTACGTTTTTGACTCTGATTTTGTATCTTAAAATATCATCTGCACTTATTAAATTTGCCTATTTGAGGTTACATCATTGAACCATTAAGATTGAGTCCTAGAACGTGAAGATCCGATCATTAGATCAAAAGTCATTCAGGGTGGTCCGTTTTTCATTTTGCGCATTGTACCTTGTTTTGATGCGTAAAAGTTTGAAGCTATAGTAAAATGGCAACGAAATCTCACGTGACTCACCAACGTAATTTGAAATGATAAGTAGTTATGTTAAACTCTAAAACTATTTTTATCTTATGAATATTAAAAATTTTAACATGGAAGGAAATAAGTTTAAAGAAACTATTGCATACAGTGTGGAGAACGAAGGTATAATGAGGGGCGGCAATTTGAAAACAAAGGCAATTTGTAAACAAAAATTTTATTGCGAAGCAGTGATGAGACTAAAAAATTAAAAATTTAACATTAGAGATATGACAGTAAATTTTAGATTATGCAAAGTGTAGAGGATCCCGTTTTATCTCACGACTTAATTTTTAAATGTCATGTCAAAAGTGCATCAAACCTATGTTAAGCTTCAAATTAAAACATTTACAACATTTTTTTTCCTTGCAATAATAGAGAGATTTTGCATCGAGTTTAGAGAGATTTCGCAAAGCGTTACTATTCCCCTTAACTTTAACGCTATTTAAGGCATAAATGAAAATTTTCTGACAAATCGCAGTGGGAGAAGGAGTGAAAATAAAGTTCAGCGGGATACTTAAGAAAAATCTATGAAAAATTGTCTTACATTAACGCTAATCTTATTTTCTTTAGTCTTCAGCGACACTGAGATGTGTTGAAAATATTTCGAGCATGCGCTTTGAAGTTCAATTAACGATAACGTTAAAGGTAGGAGGATAATATTTTGTGACATTTCCCTCATATTTACTCATAATAAACTTTTATCGCATCAGTTTTATTTTCTACCATCTATATTGCAAAAAAATTACCTCTTTCTTTTTTAACGTACATTTTGTAATCACTTATTAACAGGTACTTTCATAAAAATTAAAAAAGGTAATAAAATACTTTATAAATTTTTTTATAGAAATATTATCAAAATGTAATAATTTCACCTAGGAATTAGTAAGCATCAAACCCCTCCAACATTCATAATTCGCAAAAAGTTCTCGAAAGCAAAAAACTAAGCCTTTTTTTAAAAGTGTTTTGCCACTTTATTTAGTTGCATAATTTCCAATCAAGTAAAAAACCTACGACAGTTCTCAAATTAATTAAATTTGAGAATCTATGGCATATCTGTATCATTTTCAATGAAGGCGAAAATTGCAACCGCAATAAATAAATAATAAAAAAATGCCCTCGCTATTTTATTTAAAATTAATTTACTATTTCATATCTTTAATCGAATTCCTTTTTATCTCAAAGAATTTTGGGGGAAAAAATTTTATGGTTTCACAAATCAGTGAACGTTTTTAATAAACCAACGTAATAAGATTTTCTTTAAATGAAATGCGATAAATTATGTCAAGACGGCGCTCAGCGAGATATAAAAATATTTTTTTCAATATCAATACACAAACAATTCGAAGAAAGTTATTAAATTTGTTACTTTGGTAAATAGAAACAGAAAGAAAAAATTGCTTTCATATTTGTTTAAATTAATTACGAAGATATTTCTTTAAAAAATGTTATTTTTTATATAAAATGCATCAATTTTTTATTATCAGTCAGAATGCATTTAAAATTATGAAGGAAAATTGTAAACAATTTTACTACGCTGTTTTTTTTTATACTAGCACTGAAATTTAATATTTATGTTTAAAATTCATATATGCACTGTAATTTAGTATTTAAACTACCTTAACGAAAAACGGCAGTTCATGAAGATAATATAAAAGGAAATTATTACTTTTTATGTCTAAAATTTTCTTACACATTTTTGAAATTTCGTTCCTTTCAGTTTGATGCAAAAGTTGAGTATGACCTAAATTTGTAAATTTTTTTCACCCATAAACGCCCAATCTATATATATATTTCTCTTACACGGCACCAAAAAAAGCCTCATTACAACTACCCGAATGGCAACGTTAGAAAATCGACCAATGATTGCATCTAAAAATGTCACATGCCAAATCTAGCTGAGGTGGCTCAACATATAGCGTTTTTAAAAACGGAAACTGAAATAACCAGAGTGAGCATTATCAGGTTGTTCAATTCAGATGCGGCAAAAATAAAAATAAACAACTTAAAAAATAAAAATGCTGTTGCCAGCCATAGAACTTTTTGAAAGTTAACTTAGCAACATAAATCAAAATGACATAGAAGGGCAACTAGATCAAAATTATGATACCTGAGCGCTTGACGTAACAAATCCTTCAATTCTATAAGTGTTGTATCGCCAAATGCCCAAATTAACAATTGTGTTTTTAAAGAAATTCTCTCTATAAAGTATACAAAAGCTAGACGTTAAGAACGTATCCAATGAGCGAGCAAAGCGAGCTTTGGATTGCGAAGCAATCCGAAATGAACTGCGAAAGCAGTTCCGGGGGTTGGCAAGCGCCAGCGAGCAAGGGGCGAAGCGTCCTTGTTTTTAATATTCTTATTTATTAATCAAGAAGTCTAACCCACGCAAAAAGTTTGATTTATACCTATGGAATGTAAATTTCATTTTAAAAACATATTGAGGCAGAAATTCACGAAAATCCAGAATTTGCTTCAAAGTGTCATGTAGCCGCGATGGCTTAGCCGCGAGGCATCCGCCTCACAATGAGATGACCCAGTTTCGAACTCCAGCGGTGGTTGGTTGATATGATTTCCGCTCCCAGTTCGCACCAACCACAGTTCTAGTGGTAGAACGGACCATAGTTAGAATTCCCTTGCCATCGGGGTTAAACATGGGAAGTTTTCCTCTCTATGTAACAAAAATGCGGGTTAGATCAATCAAAAAGTCCTTCATGAAGGCTAGTTTGCTACAACACATGATCTAATAGTTCCCTGGTCATCCGGGTTGGATTCAAAATTACAATAATAAACACCATAGACTAAGGACGTCAATAAAAAAATGAAAATTAATTATTGAAGTTCATCATTCTAAAGTTTGTTTTAATAATAAAATAATTTGTTTTAGATTTTAGACATTTCCAAACTGGAAGGGAAAAAAACATGATCTAAACATATTCTCATTAATCAAGTAGTACATAAGTTGTGATAAAACGAGTTATAATGAATATTTTACCGTAAACATATTATTTTAAAAAGTTCTAATCGAATCGATGATATCACATTTAAAAAAAAGAACGTCCAATAATAAAACGCCTAAGGGCGTCAATAAAATGAATTGAAAATTAATTTTGAGGTTATTGAAAGTTAGTTTTATTAATAAAATAGTTTGTTTCAGAAAATAAATTTCAGACATCATCTTCAACTGGGAAGAAAAAATTCGCGATTTAAACATTTTATCATCATTCAAGTTGCAGATATGTTTTGGCGAAACGAGTCATGAAAAACATTGCAATTTTTTTACTGTATTCATGTAATTTTTATAAAACAAATTATACTTCTTTAATGTTTTGTCTCACCAAAGTTGAAATCTTTCCAGGTTTCAAAGATGAGAGTTTCTGTTCGTTTTTGTTGGCAAATCCTGAACTCTGCCAACTACTACTTTTTATTCAACGTCATTCAAAAACTTTCCTTCTAGTTTTTTTTCTTCTTTTCCTTATTTGACTGGAGTTCTTTGGAATAAAGTGAAACCCCGCGGCCCTCCAAATCGTTTGTGCAGTGAAGTACGAAACAACAAACTATTTTTTTTTTATCCGTTATTATAGAGAAAAAAAATCAAACCATGTGCCGTGACGGGAAATACAGTATATTATATTTGTTTCTTTTGAGTTAGAATTATTTTTAAAGCACATAACTTTCTCAACTTTAAAATTAATTGACTATCATGCTGGATATTTGGGAGAACTCTGCGCGCCACTAAAGAATTCGTCTACACTGGGTTGCTATAACTATATATTAACTGGTTTGCTATAGCTATAACTGGGTTGCTAGGTAGGAACCATACATCAAGTCATGTATATTAAAATCTTAAGTTGGTTTAATAGACTATGAACATTCAAACATGAAAGTGTTTTGGCCTTAAAAGTTCCTTATTTGACTGGAGTTCTTTGGAATAAAATGAAACCCCGCGGCCCTCCAAATCGTTTGTGCAGTGAAGTACGAAACAACAAACTATTTTTTTTTATCCGTTATTATAGAGAAAAAAATCAAACCATGTGCCGTGACGGGAAATACAGTATATTATATTTGTTTCTTTTGAGTTAGAATTATTTTTAAAGCACATAATTTTCTCAACTTTAAAATTAATTGACTATCATGCTGGATATTTGGGAGAACTCTGCGCGTCACTAAAGAATTCGTCTACACTGGGTTGCTATAACTACATATCAACTGGGTTGCTATAACTATAACTGGGTTGCTAGGTAGGAACTATACACCAAGTCATGTGTATTAAAATCTTAAGTTGGTTTAATAGACTATGAACATTCAAACATGAAAGTAAGACGGAAAAAGAACTGCTTGTAAAACCATTATTATTATTTTTTTTTTTTTTCGGTTTGCCGTGAGGAGTAACATAAACTTTTACTGTTCACTATTCAGCACTATTTTTATTTCCTCGGCTAGGGAAAAAAACATTCTGATATACACTGAGGTGACAAAAGTCACGGGATAGCAATATGCAAATATACAGATGGTAGTAATATGGCGTAAAAAATATATATGTGGGTAGTGCATTGGCAGGACTTGAGTTTGTGTTCAATTTATTCAGATTGTTTCTGATGTAATAATGAGCGCAAGACAAGAATTAACATCTCAACATTCCTAGATCTACATAGTCAAAAGTATACCGAGGATACCTAATTTCAGGCATAACTTCCCACCAAGGACAACATAGTGGCCATGAGGCCAAAGTTGCCAATAAGGTACAGTGCAATCTGGTGGTGGCTCCATAATGGTGTGGGCTGCTTTTTCATGGCATGCGCTGGGTCTTATGGTTCAAATGCACCAATCATTGACTGGAAATAGTTATGTTCAGTTACTTGGATGCCACTTGCAGCTAATTATGGACATGGAATTTTTATGGATGACAATGTGGCATGTTACCGGATCCTAATTGTTCGAGACTGGTTTGAAAAGCATTCTAGACAATTCCAGAGAATTATTTGACCACCTAGATCTTCCGGATATTCAGGGGATAAAATCGAGAGGTCAGTTCGTGCGAAAAATTCTGAACCCTCAACACTTTCGCAGTTATGGACATCTATTGAGGCTGCATGGCTGGATATTCTTGAAAAAAGACTTCCAACTACTTTTTGAGTCCGTGCTACATCAAGTTGCTGCACTTAGAGCTAGAGAGTTCCAACAAAATATAATAGGTATCCCATGAATTTAGTCATTTCAGTTTATATAGCTGATAACCTCTTTAGGACGGTTGAGTCACACATGCATTCAGTCAAAATGAGGATGATAAAAATAACAAAAAGCGGTAGCTTAAACGGCTAATTTGACAGATTTGCTTTTACTTAATTTCGGACATATCTAATCTGGTTTTGGCATCTGAGGCCGAAATTGGTACTTTTCCCATTCATCCTGTGTTGATGAACATCTGTAAAAAACTGGTTACATAATGGAACACAAATAGCAAAACAAAGAGTTAAGAAAGAAGATGGCATTTTGCCATGGTAATTACTGAATTAAAACATTAAAGTACAAATAGAATTACTTACAAAATTACTAAAATTGAAAAAAGTAAATTGCTTATAAATGCAAGGTAAATAAATTTACAAATGAGCCATTTAATATATAATAGCAGTTAAATTCAAATTCCAATAGTAAATAAAACGAAGTACCTCGGACTCACCATTAACAGCAAACTCACCTGGAGCGACCACATAAAAAATGCAATAGACTAAGCCAATGCAGCAATAAATGCAATTCCACCTCTCATCTACAACCAGAATGTTTCATTTAAAAACAAAAAACTGCTATACACTTCCATGATCCGACTTATTCTAACATATGCTTCTCCTGCTTGGGCCACGATTCCAGAACATCTTATGATGAAACTGCACCAGTGCCAAAACAAAATACTTCGTAAAATCACCTGTGCCAGATGGTTCATTAGAAACTCAAACATCCACAAAGATCTCAAAATCCCGACTATCTCTCAATATATTTACAAACTTAATGCAGAATTTTATGACAAAGCAATCAACTGCAATACAGCTAACTTCAATAAAATATTTAAATTAGAAAACTTTAAAAAAAGACAAAAACCTTAGACCAATAGCTGCACACTTCACCTCTGACGCCTCATACCGAAACTATCAATATAAGTAAAAATCTCCAACTCTAACATCAATAGTTCATAGCAATAGTTCAAAACATCAATAGATTACACCCACAACTGCCTCAACTACAATACCAGCCTCAATTGACAATAAATTCGCAGCCATCTTTTCTACAGCCTTAAAATCCGTACCTGCTACCTCATGTGGACAATAAATACACAGCCATCTTTACTATAGCAAGTTGCTTAGAATTATTTTCATTTTCTTTTCAGTTAAACAAGCAAGGTGCTTGCTCTACAATATCAGTCACCCCAGAGAATCTGTATACAAACTGTTTATATTTTTTAATTTTTCTGTAATTTCACGATGAATGGGATATGGGTCTTCTGCGCGGCCTAGGTGCCCAGCTTTTGTTAAAGAAAGAAAGCCTAAAAGATTTTTAAATGCATAAACGAAGTAACACGTAAAACTGTGCTATAGAAAAAGGATAATTTAAAACTTTTTCCTGTTTTTGATTTATGACAAAATATGATGGACACTGATTGTGGACGCAGCTGCTTATAAAAAATTTTAAAGTTAATAAAAAGAATGACACGGACACTGGGAAATTTTTTTTCTGTATTTATACAAATACTTGATCTTACCTAAATCGGGTATGAGGATTTCAAATCTAAAATTAGTTTTGTTCTGAAAGCTACAATTTTTTAAAAATGATATTTTTAGTTAAGTTTACTTTTTAACAAAATGTCAAAGTTTGCAAAGAACGTACAGATTGAAATGCATATACACTTATATAAATGCTCGCTTGAAAATAACACTTAAAATAAGACAAAAATACATATGATCTTAACGTATCGAATCATAAACTTAATCATATTATTGCCTTCTTCCTACCACTCCCTACGTAACAGAGAGGTGGGGACACTTAACTTTTCACTAGAGTGAATTTTATAAAATCCTGGTTAGCAAAACATTATTATTAAATTGCATAAAAACTGTAATATATAGAGAAAAACCGATTGCAGATTTTATATCGGCGGCGCAAAAGTATCTATCCCTATAAAAATCTTATGCAATAGAAAACAACAACAACAAAATTTTTCCCCCATGTTATTATCATGATATGATTAAATTTTTCATCACATTTAAATTTAGTTCAAGCTTTTATTACTTATGAAAATTGCATAAGGAAATAACATTTGACTATAGTTCGTTCACATGTATTTGGCACTTCGCACCACTTCTTCGGAGGAAGAGTTCATTTCAGCGTGGGGGTCAGAGTGAGAAACGTCTCAGCTCTTGAAATTGAGACAACCCTTAATGCGCGCCTGTTCTTATAAAATGTAGGTCCAGCTAGCGTCAATAGCCAAGTTAAGTGATCCGTAGCTATTGTATTGATATTTCAAAGTTATTAATTCATTAATATTTCAAATATATTATTTTTCCCACATGTTTAATTGTTCGTTTGAAATATCTAGATTAGAATAGTTTTGCCGAACCCTTTTCCTAATATTAGATTGATAGTGTTGATTGCAATAGAGAGTATAATTGATTAAAAAGTTATAAGCTGTTACGATAAGCCGGACATTGTTTCTTCAATGTAAAAAGTTTAAACTATTTTCACTTATATTCTCGGTTCTTCCTCTGCTAGTTGTAAACAGTCACATAGGGGTACATTGTGCCTATTAATTTATTGCTGTTGTTTAAGTGGATTAACTATGAGAAGATCCGTTAACGAGCACTGGGAATGTTTGAAATGTTGAACTGGCTGTTTAACTAAGGGCTGTTTTAGACGAAACAGGCTTGAGACAAATGAAACATTTTATGCTTGTTTAACAGTTTGTAACCCTATAAACATTCATCCTAGTATTGAGAGTTTTTTTTTTACTCCATCTCGTGTTGCGGCATAAAAACGATATTTTCAAAATAATTTGTGACAAGAATGTTAAGTATGTTCTGAAAAATTATGGTCACATTTCTGTCATGGTTTTGGACAGTTATACTAATACTCATAAAACAGAAAAGTATAGTAAGTCTCTAGAGAAAATTTGGTGAGGTTTTAAAGCAGTTGCAGGAATTATTATCTTTGATAAAACCATGATAGCTACTGTTAATTAATACAAAATCCTAGATAATGACAATCACAAATTATTGAGGTTGAAAAGGTTGATTACTTTAATTACCTTGATATTTAATTGAAACATTTAAAACAAATTATATACCTGTGGACATACTCTTCAACATTTTAAGTTTCTATGAAAGACTTTTTACAGAAGTAGTTAGTGATCCAACGCAATAATATTTTTAAACAAGTAGAAAATTTTTAAAATTTTGTTAATTGGCTTGTCCGACCTTTAATATATTTGTTTAAATTATTTTTCATGCAGTGGTAGAATTCTTTCAATTTTATTTTATCAAAATAACGATATCTTACCTTTGCTACTACAGTTATAATTTTTCCTGAAACTTCGAAAGTTAAGTTGTAGTTGGAAGGTGTGCCTGTTTCAGGGCTTCCAAAAAACACCCCCTAGAAAAGAGTAGGCCTCAGCACGGGTTACCATAAATATCCTTTAGTAGTCCAAACGTAACGACATATTTCGTATTTTCAACCACTGCGCAGCTTAGTACCCCGAACGTAATGGCATCTTTCTTATTTTTCATCAACTGCGCAGTTAACTTCGTCACATCGGACTACTAAATTGATCCGTGCTGAGGCCTTCCTTTTTCTAGGAGGTGTTGTTCCAAAGATCCACAAAAATACCCGAGTGGTAAGAAACTACTCATCAAAGTGATTTGAAGTTTTCCTAATTTTGCAACCATTTCAATTTAGATAATGAAAATTTAGCATGTCTAACAATCTTATTCTTTATTTGATAACAGTCTTCTTTATATATTATAAGTTTTCAATTCTCTGTAGTGATCAAGACAAGTTAGTGATAAATTTTAAAGAATAAGGAATGTATCCTGAAGTATAAATTTTACTACCACATTAAAATTTTGTAGGACCTTTGGGAGCCCAATTTGCAGACCAAGCAAAGGATAATGCTGGCGTTCCGATATTTGAAACAGTCTTCATTACTTCCCAAACGAATTCTAATCCAACTATATTTTTTGAGGGAAAGATTGGCTAAACCATGACTCACCTTACAAATTTTACCCCTTGAGTCAGGAAATTTAAAAGGATTATGAAAAAGTTATACTTCGTTTCTATTCGAGATGGAACATCGGCATAGAAACCATGACGGCAAAGAAAATTATCGATTTTATACACTTAACGAAATCAGTAAGGAAAAGTAAAGAAGCAAATGTGAAGTTGCTTTGAGGAGAGAACAACATTTACTTCCTGTATCATAACCATCACATCAAACCTTCTTTATTAATTATTTGAATCTCAAGCTACACAACCACCTGCTCCAGATTTCTGGTTGAATATGATTTTCTGTTCATGCTTTAAAGCATGTAAGAAGTTTAACTTACACCCTTCTGTAGTTCATTTAGATTTCAAAGGAATCTCACGTTGCAACGTCGTTGTACCAGCTGAGAAACTTTCCGAAAAGGAAGCATTGAAAATTGGATTAAATTTCATTATAATCATATTTTAATATTCACGATCTAACACAGTATGTTAAGCTTTAATCTACTTTGTATTGTTATATTTTTGGAATTCCAATACTTTTACTTAATTATGTATATATTTATCTTTTGTGACAACATAAACTCGGGAGTTTCTCTATCTATTGCCAACACTATAGTTATTATTCATTTTGTTAGGTTGCCTGATGAAGTGTTAAAAGATTAGTTGCATTGTTTAGAATAATTCTGTTAGGCTGTATTATGTAGTGTTGAATAGTTAATTACATGTTAAGTATTTATTTAGAATAACTCTGTACTTTTATAGAAATATAAAGTTAGTTACTATTTTTTTTTTATAATTTTCAAAAATGGCAGTAGAATTTTTAACTATAACCGGTGCTATGGTGCCGCATACTATCATACCAATTAATGATGTAGATTCCAGTTTTTGAACAATATCATATATATGCTATACGATACTCAAGGTATGGCTCGAGAGGTGCAGAAAGAAGTAGTACAGCAATATGATGAATATTTTATTTATTATGTTAATTTTTTTTATGGAAATATGCTTCTGCTGCCTACTATGCTGAAATGTTCCGAACTCATATTTAAGGTGATTCGATTTCCAATTATTACAAAAAATTCAATACATACCATTGAGTTGAAAATAGTTAAAATTGAAATCGAAATAATTCCGCGCGGGCAACAGCTAGACGGATAAAATAAATTTGGTTAATATATTGTATTGCTTGGTTAGTATATTGTTTACAACTAATTAAGGTGTTAGGATTGGAGGAGATGTTGAAGAATTGGAATATAAGTTAAATATCATACTACTCACTCACACTAGAATAAATCTCCCATTTTTAATACAAATATAGGAAAAACATGCAAGCTTTTCTATAAATTGATCTTAGCGAAATAAATTTTAACGCCATTTTTCTTTGGGTGGACACTTTACCTAATGTGCTATACAAAAGTAAGGCCTTTCGATGGATTGCTCTGAGCAAGCAGAAATACTAACTGTCACCGAGTCCGAAAATCCATCATTCTGTCGCCCTTCTTCTCCTGCTGTTCCTGTTTTATTTTGGGCATCCATTTGTTACTTTTGTGTTGTTTTATGGTCCAGATTCAAATGCTCTTTGCCTATCATTTTTTAAGTTTCTGCGATCGATTCATCTTATCTGTAGAAGTTACGTCCAAAGAAAATCGCACATAAAACTATGAATCTCCTACTGATGTTGTTGTTACAAGTTTACAGGCGCAAAAAATGTTCTTTCCTAAACATTTGCATGCGTTAGGGAAAATCTCCCCCCCCCCAATAAAAATGGTTCACACAGCGAATTCGAAGTTTAACATTAAAGATTTTGCATCGATTTTTGGTATAAGCATACGCAACAAATGCGAAAATAGTTTCAAATATGTTAAAGAGAACATTGCTATAATAATTTTGCGTTGCATATTAATGAAATTTAATTAAATAGTATGTTTGATTTCTCATGTCAGTATTGAGGTAAAACTAAGATTATAAAAGTAAGAGATGGCTGTATGATGTAAGGAGTAAGGAATAAACTTTTGACTTTAATTGTTAAGATTTTGACATTGTAATAACTGCGCTAATGTGGAAACAAATTTGAGGCTTATGATGAGTAATTATTTTGATATGAAATTATCATACAAACTATTTAAAAAAGTAAGTGGTGATAATGTTTAATGTAATGCAAATAGTGGTACTGTTATTTAATGTTGCGCAGTAAAAAGATTTAAAAATAAACTTCGCTTGTTATGCAGTGTGGATGTGTTGACCATTGCATGAATTTTCTTTTTTTATTGTTGCTATTGTTAACCCTTTGCACTCCAAATACATTAAAATGTTATTTGAACTAATACACGCACTAAATCATTTACTGTACTTAATACAGTATTTTTTTATATAATTTTTAAAACAATGCGATTATTAACACGTTCACGCCTGATAGTGGGACGGAAAAGAGAAAATACTGGTAGAAGAACTATTTCAATATTTGATAATATTCGGGAGGAGTTAATCTATTCTCAACAATAACAATTCACTGTATGGAAAATTTATCACGGCGAAGAAGCAATTCAATATAAAAATTGCATCCGTTAAAAACAATTGGTAGTTATGGATTTTTATTATTCCCGGAAAAAAAATTAAAAAATGAAATTTATTTGTTACCAGTTTTTACTCCGATGCGCCGCCCGATGAGACAATCTAGCGTGGGCCACGCCATCACCTCCTACATCAAAAAGCCTCCACACGATCTTTTATAAGTAGTCCGCGCCGACTATTTAAAAAGTGAACTAGTTGTGCGCATGAATCCAAATTTTACTTTAAAAGTACTTGAGAGAAATTTATCATATATGGGAATTGAATCTGTAGTGGTTGACAAGTGAATAAGCCAAACCGATAATATTCATAAATAAAACAAATTTTAAGTCATACATTTGCTACCACTTTCTTATTTTAACTAGATTTTGTATTAAGTGACTCGTTCGGAAAGTGGATATCCTTCACAGTGGTCTGATCGGACTACCTATAAAAAACCGTGTGGAAGCTTTAGTTATAGGAGTTTGTGTTCATACGATAGATTAATGAAGAAGCTAACATAAAACTGACGGATTTTACTTTGTACTGATATTTTGTTTAAAAAAAAGTTCATTAAAGAAGGAAATGTAATATAAACTCTTCGATTTGGGGCCCCCCTTAGATGTGGGGGCCTGGGGCGGCTGCCCCGTATGCCCCTGCCTTAGTCAGGCTCTGACTATCTCGATGCAAACACTCTTTGTTTTATACAGGGATGAGAGTAGTCAGAAAATAAAGAAGAGGAAATGCAAGAATGAATATATATATATATATATATATATATATATATATATATATCCGGTGATAAATTTTAAAATTGTATGAATATATGAATATGAATCACATGCATGATTTTAAATTGAGAGAATATGAAACTCTATATCGAATTTAAAAAATGCGAAAATACAAACCATGATGCGTAATTTTTAGATCACGTAAATACGAATCATGGTTCATAATTTTTAAATCGCGCGAATACGAATCCCAATGTCTAATTTTTTAAACACGTATGAATACGAAAATCGATGTTTGATATTACAACCGCAAAAACGAATCACGACATAGGATTTTAAGCTCGCGTGAATACGAATCGCTACACAGGGTTTTAAAAGCGCGTAAATACAAATCGCGATATTGTATTTTTAAATCTCGTAAATAAGAGTCGCAATGTACGATATCTAAATCGCCTGAATCAGAATCGCAGCTTTCATCTTTTAAATCAGGTAGATACGAAAATCGATGTTTGATAATGAAATCGCAATTTTAAAAATGCATAAATACAAAACGCGATATTGGATTTTTAAATTTGGTTAATAAGAATCGCAATGCGCAACTTTTTAATCAGGTTAATACGAAAATCGATGATTTTATCTTTGAAAATCGTGAATAAATATAATTATATTTTATTTCAACGACTGTATTTTCAAAAAAAAAAAAAAAAAGCGGTATATTTATTTTTTAAAAAAAACTGAAACTTTTAGATAATCGGAGTTTTTGATAAAAAGGCTGAAATTCGAGAGACAAAAGCGGAAAAATCTCATCCTTGTATATAGGTCATCCAGTTTTATCCCAAGGAAATGATTTTTAGAGAAACTTCAGAGGGAGGAATGATGACTTCAATACTTTCGCTCCGCGGAAAATTAAATTCCTCATAAAATATTTTAACTTGTCCAACAAAAAAAAATTTCCATGGAAATTAGCGTGAAAAATCTGAAAAAAAAGCGGAAATCCACGGAAGAATCACATAAGAAAAGGATTTGGAAGATAAGATTTTGCACGGTAAAAATGCTGGCACAATTTAAAAGAGCATTTTAAACAATTGTTGTCACAACCAAGCAAAATTTTGAAAACAAATGCTGCCCTGTAATTATTATTCAAAACCTCTTTATCATGTCTGCAGAGATGCCTACTGCTCCGGAGAATTAAACAAACAAAAAAATTAAAACAAACGGTAAATAACTACAGAGTAAATTTTGCAAATATTTTACAATTTTTGCTTGCTTTTTAAAAGGCAAATAAAACGTACATATGTTAAAGTTGTGAATTATATAAGCTTACGAATTATTTAGAAATAGTAGTGGATAAAAATCTACTAAATTGAATTTATTAAGCCAAGAATCATAATTGATAAACTACCACTTTAAAATATATATTTGCTGTCCGGAGCAAGTTGGCATATCTACTTCTAAAAAATATCACAATTATAACTAATGTTAAATGTTGAAAAAAAAAATTTCTTAATTTGAAAAAAAAAAAAAAAACATTTCTAAGATATTTCATTAGTAAAAAATCATTATTTTAAAGATATTTTATTTGTAAAAAATGTGTTATTTGTATTTCCTCAAAAGCCTTTTTTTTATATATAAAAAGGGTTTTATTGATTTTTGGAGCTCAAAATATTTTATAACTTAAGTGGCAATTTTACAAATGGAAAAAAAATATGTTTGAAAACTCGCATTTATTTTCAAGGAGTACCTTAGCATGTTCAAATTCTTTCTATCTTCAAACGAAATCAATTAAAATACTTACATCGCTTTTTAGAAAATCTAAAAAGCCCTAACAAGTCCAAATTCTATCGTAAGATCGTTTTAACTTCAGGAGGAGAGAGAAAAAAGTATTTTAACAATAGTACAAAAAGCTCTAGGAGAGAAACAAAACAATCAATATACCCCTCCATAGAACCAATTAAACTTATCCAATGAAGCAATAGAACCATTTTCCCTAGCTTTCTTTCTTTGATGTTGTTTTGCCTTTTAACGACCAACTACATCTCGTTAAATTTAATTAAACCGAGAACTCATGAAGCTAAACGGAACAAAAAAAACTCACTAAATGAACTTCAGTTAATCTTATCAGCATTCATCGTTTCTCGGGGAGGCTAATTACGAACGAAACTGATCAAACATGCTATAAATTAGAAGATGAATTAGCGATGGGGAAAAATTCACCCAAATTTAGAAAATTTGCGAGGTGCTTTATTAAAAAAATAAAATGATTGAACATTTTGCGCACTATTCATCGCTTAACTTGAAGGGCCTTATGGTTTTTGAAAGTTGTTTAAATACAGTTATGTAACTTTTCCAAGCTAAGTTAATTTTATTTAACGTTTATATCTCTTAAAATATTTTCTCGATATTTTTCCCTAGTAAGATACTTTAATTGAATGCAATACGTCATGAAATTTGAGGGATTTTTCTAGAAAGTACTGTTTTTAGCAAACAGTTTCTAACTTCGCTTTTTTTTTGTTGTTGTTGTAGTATAAATAGAATATCAATAAGTAAATGAATGTAATAAGGGTATTTACGGTAAATTGTTAAAAATTAACATCTTTTTTCGAACAGTGTGGGATTATGTAAGCGAATTTCTAATGAAACTTGAAAATTATAAAATGAAGCATAATTTATTCGTTCGTTTAATTTCAATTGCTTAGTTTACGTTCATTTAATTTCAATCAATCGGTAGGATAATAAACCAAACAAAATTTTAGTTTTTCAATAAATTACAAAATAAAATTAAAAAAAGTTCTATAAAATGTTATTTTTCGAAAATTAATATTTTTTTTTTTTTATGCGAGTTAGGAACAGATCTTAGATATTTTCGCGCCTATGATTTCAAATCTCCTATCGGTTTCTCTCTGCACGCTACAGTCTTTATGCAATATAATAATATAATCTTAAGAAGGATTTTTTAAAAAGTCACTCAAATGAATATCCACACTTCTCTGCTACAAAGGGAGTGGTAGGAAGAAGGTAATAATTTATTTCAGTATAAAAAGCGATCAGTTGAGGCCATATATATATATATATATATATATATATATATATATATATATATATATATATATATATATATATTGTTGCTGTTTTCAAAGGAGCAGACAAGTCTATATGTATGTATATGAAATTACACGTTCTTTATAAACTTGTATATTCAGGCAAAAAATAAACTAAATTAAAAATATAATTTAGAAAAATATCTGTAGCTTTCCGAACAAAACTAATTTCAGATTTAAAATCCCAGCTTCCGAATTAGGTATGATCAGTTTCTTGTATTAATGCAACAAAAAAATTGTTCCTTAGCATAATTAAACTTATTTTTGTGTATTTAATTACGTAAATAAACACAATTAGAGAACTTTGCATATCTCACAACTACAGAGCTTATTTCAAAATAATAATAAAATTGTTCCCCTATAGTTTCAAAATAGTATCACGAATTTAACCTTTTAACACTAGAAAGACTGAAACTTAGTATATACCTATATTGCTCCAAAGCAGTCAAAATGTGAAAGAATAACTAATGTGAAAAGAAATTTGTTTAAAATTAATTTTTAATATTTTTTTATATTATTTACAATCATACAACAAGCTATCAATAAGTATTAACAAAAAAAAAGACATTTACTTCACTTGGAAAAATAAATAATTTATTCATTATTTGTACGTTTTAAGCAAATGAAAGGGGAAATCTTTTTATGTGTACATATTCCGCAAACATATTTTTTACATTTTTCACATATATTATTTGTTTTGTTATTGTGGCAAAGTCGTGATTGACAAATTTTTCATTTGTTAGAATTTGTTGTATTTGATGATGTTGCAGTTTTGATCTTTGTGGGTCTTCATGTTCTGATTAATTTTTCTGTCTTGCTGCTCTGTAATCGGTGGAAAGTTGTTCTGCTAATTGAAGCAAGAACTGTTTTCGTTGTATTTGTATTCCTGTCACTTCTTTGAAAAGGATCCAAGCAGTTATAGCAGCCAAATCTGAAATATTGAAAAAATATCTGGAGGGGCCATCTACGATTTTACTGTATATTTTCTGGCCATTTGATCCGCCATATCAACTCCAAATTTTGTTTCGTTATAAAATTGAATAGAGTCCGGTAACATTTTTTATTACTTTTATCAATTTTCACAAATTTATGCCTGAAACTTAGAACATATAATCTTTTATTCGGTTTGCTTTTATATATTGAAAGGACGTAAGGACACAATTTTGTGATTTATATAGGAGAGTGGAAAAACGAGGCATGTTATCCTTCGTTTGTTTGACTGTTGTGGGTAATTCTCTTTTATTTCCTCTAATAGTTCTAATTTGGCCAATAATTTCGTCGCGAGTGACATGCTTGGGAAAAAGTTATCGGACGTGATATTCCTTCCACAGCTTGTATACGCTCGACAAGTTTCTGAACAACGTGCTCACTGAGAAGCATTGACGATGGTCGTTGTTCATCTTTCCCCAAGTTAGGAAATACCATTCAAAACGTACTTGCTACTAACATCTGACGCAAGCCAGAATTTGATGCCAAATTTGTTGGGTTATTAGGGTATATACAGTTTAAACTTGCACCTGGCTTTTGTCGGAAACAATTGCTCGTCCACTGTTATATTTTGCCCTGGTTGATATCAAGCTTGACTATTTTCAATGGACTTCTCCCATATTTCCGAAACCAAGGCACATTTATTTGTTTCGCGGTGTCTACTTCTTTTGGTTCTTTTGTCAAAACGAATAAATCGTAGGATTTTCTTGAACTTATATCTGAGCATAGTTCTTCTAAAAAATTCGGGACCCCACTTTGCAGACCATAAATAACTCAGTTTTAAATTTTTTGCCTCACAGGCTCCACAAGCATATAAAATCCCCATAAATGCACGTATTTCCGGTAATGTTATTGTCCAATCGTACCCCAAAATTCGGCCGCCTTCTTCTTCTGTGCAGTTTTTTATATGTTCGATAATACAGTTATCTATTATCAACGAGAATGCACTCACAAGATTATCTGCCACAATGTTCCTTTATGCGTAGCCTGTTGGCCCTTCCACACCCTTGAAAACACAAGTAGATGGTAATATTCCAGGAGTACCATCTTCGTCAAATTTTAACCACAAAGTACCATCGGCAGCTGTTTCGGTCACTTGAAAGTTGTTTTCAGTTTCTTCATCAGAATCTGAACTACTTAGCTACTGGGCACATGGATGACACTTTCATTTTCATCGTTGGTGATCATCTCTTCATCGCTATCTTCAGCATCAGATGTCTTCACTTTGAATATAATCCGATTCATCTTCAGGTGACATTTCCTAATTTGTTGCATCTGATTCTATATCGGAACACTCTTCACCTATGTTCTTTAGCTTTTCCAATAACTGTCTTCAATTCGACATTTCTTTCTTGAATTTAGGGAGCAAAAGAAATCAATTGAACAATGTCTTAGAACATCACCTCCTACATCAAAAAGCCTCCACACGGTCTTTTATAAGTAGTCCGCGCAGACTGTTTAAAAAGTGAACCAGTTGTGCGCATGAACCCAAAACCTTTTATAAAAGTGTTTGAGAGAAATTTATCATTCCTTCACAATGGTCTGATTGGACTACCTATAAAAAACCGTGTGGAGGCTTTCAGTTATAGGACACGTTGGTTAGAACGACTGTCACTGCATAAAGCAGGCCTATCCAAAGTCGACACGTGGCAAGTTTGCGGTTCCCCCACTCTGTCAAAGCGTATCGATTACAGTATGTGATCCTACAGTCAGTGATCCTCCTTCCCCTCTGAACGACGTTATAGCGCGTTCAAGGGTAACGAGGCACGTGGGCAAGTCTGGCATGAAGATTCGAATATAACCAGCACTACTTTACGAATACTATTCGAATAACAAGTATAAAAATCTCTAAACGCAAAGCGGTATCTTACAAAATTGAATTCGTACTTGGATTAACCTAAATTTTCTACCACTAAATAAATTTCTTACATGTAGTTCATAAAAATTCATACATGCCTAACGGTAAGTCAGATGTTGTAAGAATGGACTCTTTACACAATTTCAAGAAGCCTCATTCATGAGAAAAAATTAATACGCAACTTTCATCACGTAATCAGTTTTTTTTAAATAGTTGGCATTGACCAGCCGTATCAACTAGCTATTGCTGGGATTCGAAACTGATCCACCCTCATTGGTACAAGAACGTTCTATCCCCTGAGCTACCGTGGCTCCACGTGAAAGGTTTGCATAAATCTCTGAAAGACGCCCGAAAAGTACTATTTAAAATTAACAAAATAGATAACACAATAACATTTTGTAACTGTTGCCAAACGAGTTAATGGATCTTTTCAGAGCAATAAACAGTTTTAAATGAGGTACAAGAAAATGGAAGAAATAAGCAAAAATACTTTTGTCTAGCATTTATTTCTTCTTTTAAATGTACAGTCATTAATTATCATGGGCGGTAGATACGTTTCAGGATATTAAAACTGAACGACGACGACAAAAACAGGAATAAAATGGTTTAAGTCACGCGAATAAAAGAGATAGGAGAAGACGTAAAATGTTCTGCCTTCCAGGAAAACATAGAATGATGTACTGACGATCAGCAACTTATAGAGTGAATGAATCATTCTGCTAAAGAAAGGAACCTGTGTTCAACGAGTGATTTTGAGAACATAAAAGAAAAATAGATTTTTTTTTTCTGAAGTTAAGAATGCATTAAATTTCTAAAATATTGGAAACGTTTCGTGCAAAAATTAAAATGCAATAACTCTTAAACCTTCTGGAATTAATAGTAAAAATAGTTAGTTTTTATAATTTTCATTTTATAAAAATTTTTGGTTTCGTATACAATTAAATATAATGTATTAGAATTTGGTTAATTTTATATTTAAAATTATCATTAATATTTGATATCTTTAAATTTAAAATAATATCTTTGTTTTATAATTTTATTTTATAAATTAAAATAGTTAAAATTTATTTTATAGCTTAAAATAAGGAAATTTTATTAATAAAACAACGATATGATTCACAAACAATTATTGATATCAAGGTTTTATCTAATAACGTAACTTAATATTACTACGAAAATTCTATTTGTTTTAATAATGTACGGACCTCAATCCACGATACTTTTTGCCCTAAATTATTAGTTTATGCGGCCATCTTGACCCACAGGAAAATCTCATGGCGTGGATTATTGTCCTTTTGGCAGACATCAAAAACCTATCCAACATCTTCGAGAACGTCTTGTAATCGTTTCTACGTTGTTGTAGACTGAACATTGACGTCAGAGAGCCGGCACCTCTTCAAACAATGTCCAAACCAGCATGCCTGCTAATTCAAACTATATATTTAAAATTTTGTTTTAAATATTCATAATGGTCATGAATAAGCCAAACAAAACCAGCTTATCTTCTTTAAATACATTGGTGTAAGAAGTTAAGAGAATTTGAAGACTTGGTCGATTATCTCTAGAACTACTGGACCGATTTTAATAAAATTGGATGTACATACCTTGATACAATACAAAACAAATTACCATCCAACGATTGTAATACACACTAATAATCGTGCATAACACTCGCTGGCGTCGGAAGGTATGAAACAGCGGTTGCTAAAGAAATGAATCTACATTTAATAATAATTAGACTTATAAGTTGCTAAATGTTTGAATCACAATTTATTGCAGCTCGTTTTTATATTAATTTTGAATTGTTTTCTTTAAAAATATGAACGCAATGCAAATAGAGTGCTAATAATTCTTGGAAATCTGCAGTAGATTAAAAATCTATGTGAAGACTATTAATTAAACTATAGTGTACTTCTTTTTCCATTCTTTTCTTAATTTTCAAATAGTTGTTTTATAAAAAACCAGCGTTGATGAATTTACTACTACTATTAGCGAGGTTAATTTTAAACCATGACTTTCATTAAACTTAATTAAGGACTTCAATTAACTTCACTTACCATTTTTCGGGGCTTTAAAATATTTCGATTTAATCAGCTAAAGTTTTAAATTATACTTAATACAAGGGAAATAAAAGAAAGTTGGAATAGAAAGGAAGACGGTTTTCCTTTTAATTGTACTCTGGAAGACATGGTTTTGAACCAACAAAGAACCATTTTTTTTTTTATCAAAATAATTATAAATACTTTTGTGCTTAGTATTTGTTTTTTCCGGGGATTTTAACACGATGCAAACGAAGATTACGGATGCGAAACAATTTAATCTTTTTTTAAAACAAAAATGTAATGAGAGATATTTTTTTTAATTATTATTTTTGGAAGGGAAAAGGAAACGGTATTGTTGCAGAGTTCAAGTTTATTTTAAAATTAAAAAAGTCAGTTTAGTATTCTTAATTTACATTAATTGTTACTGGTAATCTGAAATTTTTCTGAACGCTCACATTTTCAATTTGTAAAGTTACAAACATGCAAATTTTTCATCATTACAGAAGAAAAATGACGTTAAGATGAAATAATTTTTTTTTTATTAAAATAGTTTAATATATATCTTTTTATTTTCAACAAAAGATTAGCACAAAAATACAGTTTTCAGTAACAAATTTGTTCCTAACATGAGTTGCTCAGAGAAAGGTTCAGTTTGAATTACTTATAATATCAATTAAATGAGGTGTACGGAGTTGTTTATTTACTAGTATCTGTTTAAGTTGTATAGACATGTTTGCAGACAACCGTTTTTTCAAAACAAAAAATTTTCCTTTTCGCAACTGTTTCAGTACCGTTTAAATTTATACAGGGTTATTCTCTAACAATGTTTATTTGGATGTTCTTTGACAGGCTATATCTTCAGAAAGATGCATTAAAAAATTTCCTTAACAATACACCCATTTGTATGAGAATAAATGAATGATGTTGTTACTAACCGTTGAAATTGGTGGTCACATAATTGGAATCCATGATCTGGCTTTACTTCGTTGGCCTCCGAAATACTGATATTTCAGTCATTGTCTTCCGAAATGAATTTATATTTTGAGGTTGAGGTTTTGTGAATAGGCGGGCTAGTGCGAGCTTAGGAGCCCAGTGAAAAATATGGAGCCTACTGCAAATGAATGAATAAGAGCCTAGTGCAAATGAATGAATAAGAGCCTAGTGCAAATGAATGAATAAGAGCCTAGTGCAAATGAATGAATAAGAGCCTAGTGCAAATGAATGAATAAGAGCCTAGTGCAAATGAATGAATAGGAGCCTAGTGCAAATGAATGAATTGAAGCCTAGTGCAAATTATGTCTAATTTGCCCTAATAGTTGAAAAACAGGGGGGGGGGGTTATTATTAATATTAGATGCCCTGGATGCTGGATATCACAGGTATTTGGCGCAGAGCGCCAACATTCGATTAATCGATTCTCGGAAATCATAGAATTAGTAAGTCATAAAGTCAAAAGCTCATGTTGCTACTAGATGTTTAATGCAGAGAGTTACGATAATATTTTTTCCGAAATTGTGATAGCTAAAAAAATTTATAGTAGAACGATTATTCACTAGGAGAACTTTCCCTCAATTTTCGCTTTTTTTCTCGCTTCGGAAGCTTTTCGCTCGCAATTTTAATTGATTCTTTTCTATTGTTAACATGTTGCACTGGGCCATGGTGGCTCAGGGGATAGAGCCCTCGAATAACAATGAAATGACCCGAGTTCATGTCCTAGGAATGGCTAGTCGATACAAATTCTGCATCCGGCTTTCACCGACCACAGTGCTGACGTAAAAATATCTTCAGTTGTAATCTGATCATCGTTAGAGTTCCCTAGCCATCAGGTAAACTGTGGTAGGTTTCGTGGTTTTCATGTAAAGCAAATGTGGGATGATTCAAACAAAAAATCCTCCATGGAGGCAAATTTCTCCCAATACTTAGGAGTTTCCTTGTCTTCTGGATCAGGTTCAAAATTACAATGCTCCGGTGTAAACAGTAAAAATTGTAGAATAAGGATAATAACGGCTACTCTTTAAACGTATCACCACTAGATAACTGCAATGAAGTTGCATTTCACATAACACTCCGAGTTTTTGATATGAAGTGGTGAAAAAAATTTCTTGATATGAAAAATAATAAACTAAAAATAACTTGAATTTCATTACCACTAGAAAATATTTTCTTACCTGTTGGCATCTCTGGTAGCATTATTGACTTGACATATGACAATGTATTTAAAGCAAAAACCTTTGTAATGCTTGCCAAATGTGTTAAAAATGTTGGAATTGCTTGCAATTTTGTGTATATTTTTGCATTAAACTATTTGATCTTAACAGTAATATTATATTAGAATATTTGCAAACCAAAATGAAGCAACGGTTGTGCATAAATAATTCTGTTTTCTTAAGAATATTTTTTTTGTGTATATTTATTTTAATACTTATAGAAGAGTTTAATATATCAATTTATAAATTTAGTTTATTACTTGTGTTTAATAACAAGTCAAAAATATTTGTATGTGAAGGACTTGAACCAATTTAATTATAAGCCACCGTTTCAAATTATTCGAGAGAGCCTTTTCAGTAAAAAGCACGCATATTTTTTTCCGGATTTTCTCTCCTTTATATCTAGTATCCAATATTTTGGAAAAGAAAAATCATATTTTTTTGTAAGTCAGAAAGTAAAAGAACAATCAGGAATAAATATATAAAAAAAGAACATCGCAAATAGTTTTTATAAATGTTATTTCTTTCTAAAAATTTTTCTCAACTCAAAATGCAGATATGTTTTGTTTTTGCGAGATTTATATTAAAATATGTTTATTGTAGACGAACTACATTAGACAAATTGATGATGCTCTAAGTTTTTGTCTAACAAGAACCGTTCCAGATTTCTAAGATAAAGTTCAACTGAAAAAGTTGCCTTGGAATAATCCCAACTTCTGTTAATTATGTTCTTCTTTATTCATGACACACTATATGTTTTCTCCCCAGTCTTTTTTACGTTTGACTCTCAGAGCTTGATTTTTATTGCTTTGTTCTTAAAGCAAAAAAAGACGAAAAAAAGGAAAGAGAAAATAAACTTACTTATGTCCTATAACACAAAATATAAAATATTCCCTTTCATATATTTGAATTGGATTAGACTAATTTTAAAAGCAAATTGTACAAGGAATTGATAAAATAATGTGAACATTGTCATGTCAATTTTTATAGATACAGAATTTTTTTTCTCCGTGCAGCAGCCAAGGCAAAGCTACTTTTATGACTTTTAAATTTTAAATTAAAACTTTTAAAAATGGTGTCATTTGTCTCCATGCAAAAGAACTAACTAATTAGATGTAGAATTAGTTATGTATTATTATAAGTAGAATTTTTTTTTAATAACAACAGTTTCAAAATTTCTTTATTTCAATTCCAAAAAAAAACATGTTTTGCTTATTGTGCAAACTTCATTTTGATATAGTATACCAGGAAATATGGTGATAAAGAAGATATTTTAAATAAAACTTATGTTTGTATAATTGTTGTTATTAAAAAAAAGAGCTACTTTTAAAAATTATTCGATTGCTATAATTAGTGGATACAAATAGGAGGGATACAAATAGTTAATGGATACAAATAGTGCATTATCTTCCTCAATCTGCCAACAGTTTAGACATATGAAGTCTTCCTGAGCTGGTGTATTTGATTTTCTTTTATAACCGTTGTTGAACAGCTGACCCAATTTTTGAGTTAACGACTACCAATGTTCAACTTCGTACTCTTTTAATTTTGAACCCATCCAGAAGACAAGGAAACTTATGAATCAAATATTGGGAGACATTAGTCTTCGATTAGAACTTTTTAATGGAACTAACCCGCATTTTCGTTGAATGGAGAGGAATATCGCAAAAACCTCGCACGGTTAGCCTGACGACAAGGGGACTCTAACCCATGATCCGTCTACCACTGAGGATATTTCACGTCAGCACTGTGGTCGGTGCAAGCAGGATGTGAAATTCGTATCAACCAGCCGGGATCCAAGCCCGGTTCACCTCATTGGAAGGCGAACGCTCTATCCCCTGAGCCATCGCGACTCAGTAGTATTAGTTCAAAAATTTGCCGAATGATTGTGCAGGTTGAATGTGGCAAGGAAGTGAACTTTCTAATTGCAGTGATAAGACGCCTGGCATTTTTATCACGTACGATAAAACTATAATACGATAATCCCATAATCCGTCTACCACTGAGGATATCTTACAACAGCACTGTGGTCGGTACAAGCCGGGTGCGCAATTCGTATCGATCAACCATTGTTGGGATTCGAACCCGGGACACTCATTGGGAGGCGAGCGCTATGTCCTACTCTTTCTTAAAACTAATGTATCGCTGTTTAAATAAACATTGCGTAGTTATTGTAAACAATGGCTCAATGTTTCCCAGCATATATATATATATATATATATATATAATATTCAAAAGACGAAAGAAAAAAAATTTGGTAACTCAAGAGTACAAGAGTATAATCACTAACCTTTATTTTTCAGAAACAAAATAATTCTATCACACTATTATATAAATATTTATAGAATTTTTAAAAAGAATAGGGGAGTTAGATTCTTAAATAAAGCGTATGATCTGCATCTCTTAAATTAAACGTATAAACGTGAAATTATCCTCTTAAATTAATTATGAAGTCGATATTTTTTCTCTTTCTATTATTTGAGGACGGGTTGCTATTTAAATTACAATTAAAAAAAAGTGAATAAATTTTATTTATGTTTCAAAACTTATTAATTCTTATAAAAATAATAAAAGAAAATGTACGAAAACTAATAAAAAGAAGTTGGACATTTTTGGAACTACAATTTTGTTTTACATATCAGTACAATCAATTCTAAAGTATTAGCAACATTAACCAAAATATTTTTTATACTGTTTAAATTTATTGTAATTTCGATTTATGTTTTTTAAAATTATTATAAGTATTAAAAAATTTAACTTGGAAAAAAAATGCAAACAACTTCAGCATATTTAAAAATTTATATTAAGAAAATGCTACATTGCAGATGGAACAGTTGAATTTAATTATCGTTGTTCATTTAATATGTATAACATAAAGATACTTTTTTAAAAAATCGTAGGTAGCTTTAATATTAATTTTAAGATACTAGAATACGAAGAGAAATAGTAATTAACATAGAAGAAAGATAACTGCATAAATTAAAGAAATTGGAAGTTAATTATTTATTCAGAAAATTCTCGTTCATTTATTACTTAAACTAATCTAATAAAACGGATGAATCTTTGTAGCTTAATTTAATTTAGTTGATAGTATAACTTAATAATCTTTCACTAACTTGAACTAATTAGTCATCTTAGCAATATCGTTAACAACTACTTGTTTAAAATAATACTTTTATACTTTTTCGCATGTTCTAATACTTTTCATAATACTCTACATAAAAATAATACTTTACAGAAAAATTATGATATCTATAATAATTACAACACTAGTGGGCTGGGTCCCCTGCTCGCTAACGCTCGCCAACCCCCGAAAATTGCTACGCAATCTTATATGGTTTGCTCGCTACTAACTTAGGTACATTGCAAATGCACAAAATTCTAAGAATTCAAAACAATCATTCAAATCCATATAAAATTTTTTTCCTTCAAAATTACATCTTCTTAGTAAATACCAAGTCATTAAAATATATTTGAATTCAAATAAATGACATGTAATTCGTTAAATCTATTAGAAATGTGCTATAGTATAAAATCTTAAGATATTGTGAATGCGACAAGAAAGGAAGATCAACCTTGCCTTTCTGACAGCAAATACCATATTCATTGCTACTTCCTGTCTTCTCTAACATAAAATGCTTAGCATGACAAAAGTTACAAATAAAAGTCATAGATCCAATAGTAAAGGGGTCACAATCGTCATGAACAGTCAATGCAGATTTGTAAAAATCTCGAATTTGTAGAGGTGGCGATTCCCTTCGGCGAGAAATGCTTTCCCGTTTAGAATTCCGCCATTCATTTCTCTGACGTCTGCCAGAAATATTTCGACGCCTGATAGCAGGCATTTTATTTAGGCAGCAGGCACTAAATAAATAAAAATAGAACTAAATAACTAAGATATCGTTTTAAATCTCAAATCAAAATAATTGTTTATAGAAAGTTTGTTTTGGTTTGAATATTCGCACGTTTGTTTTGGTTTGAATATTCGCACGATGCCATTGCCATTCTATTGTAACGAAACAAAAAATTTATCATGAAACTAAAAATTTATCAAAGGAACTAAAGATATTGAATTCTTTTTTTAAGAAATTCAGTTCCGTTTTTTTTTATCCACTCTTATTTTTGTTTATCAATCTATTAATTCAGAAATGCTTTAAATCAAACGATGCTTACGGAAACAATGCTTATGCGAACCACCCGAAAAATGATTTGCTGAATTCTCGTTGGTTGAAACTAAATTATTAATTTTATTAATTAATTAAAGGAAATTTTCAAAATTTAAGACCTTATTGCACATCTACATAACAATACCTTTAAAACGACACCTTATTTGTTGAATTCTGTTGCGTAGTTTGGGAGTTTTTAGCGAGACAAAATATTGCTAGCCTATTAATATATAGATTTGTATTAACTAATATTAATAACATTTACTAAAACATTGTTTTGTGGCATTTTTATTAAAATAAAATATTGATCATTAACTAACTTGATATCAAACGATTTAGTGGCTGAAAAAATTGAGCTCATTCAATTTCACATGATTGAGTATATACTCATTATCCTTCAATATTTGTGGAAAATATTTTTTTATCTATTGTATTATATGAAAGCAGAAATTTTTAAATCGAATAGAATTTCTACAAAGCTATTATATGATCTTTTTTATGTATGTTTAAATTATTTACGTGCAATGGTGAACAAAATTATTTTATTCCAATTTATTAAAATAATAATACATTAATTTTGCTTCCAAAAGGAAAATTATTTTCATAAACAACGAAAATTCCGTAGAAGTTAAAAAGTTTTGTGTAATACTGGTATGCAAATGCAGGTTACTTATACTTCAAAAAGAATTAATATATGAAAAAAAAAAAAAAAACGATTTCTTTAACATTTTTTAGGTATTAAAAAATTCTAAAAATTACAAACGCGAGTTATAGTCAAAGATCATGTTTAAAAAAAACAACACAAAATTCTTAGCATGGATGACATCAGCTTCCGCAAATTTTAAATGGTGTTTCCATATAATAACGTTTTTCATATTTGCAGGCAAGACCATATATAACCAAAGCCATACATGTATTTCATATAACCATTGAAAATAAGACGGAAAAGAGAAAAAAAAATTCTTCATAAAATAATTTAATTTTTAACTGTTTTTTGGGATGAGTGAACAAGTACAAGTACATTATTCTCAATCACAAATTATCTACCATTTTTTCTCTGGGAAAAAAAGAGTCCTATATAGATATTATAATAGTTAAAAAATTCCTGTTATTATGGTTACCAGGGCTGACAACTAATGTGTTTTTTGCAAAATGTTTTATACATTGATAGTAAGCTAAAAACTAAAGCTTTCAGAATTGTAGGAAATTTTTTCGAACGCCCCAGCACGAGAAAATTGGAACGAAATGGCTTTTCAATTGTTTTGAATAATATACATGTAGTCGTTTTAAATATCAGAAATATTTCAAAAATTTTATAATTTATCAGAATAAATTAAACTAATAATAAAAACTATATATCTTTGTAATAATCTTGACACTGAGGAGAAAAGACAAAATAAAGTTAATTACAGGAAACATAACTATAATTAGTTCAAATCTCTTATAATGAAAAAAAAAAATAGGAGAAAATTTCTGTCATCACAAGTGTAAATATGATTTTATTTTTTATAGAAGTTAACGAAGAAGAAATAATGAACGCCACACACTCCTAAGATTTCATTCTTTACTTCATAAATGTAAAGAAGAAGAAAAAAACAAGTTTAATTGCTTTCCATATAGTAAAGGTTTTATAAGGTGGACGGAAGATCTGTCGGCTACTTTAATGAAAGATTTGATAAGGTAGCTTTGAAATGTCATTTTTTAAATTAAATAAATTATCTGATGGAAAAAATTGCGATAAAAGTTTTAACAAAACTATCCTCGATTGGCAGTTGATTTGTTTTATCTTTTTTTATTTGAAAGATAGCGTAAATATTTTCCAGTTTTTATTACTAAGTATTCTCTGCTTTTCACTTAATTAAATTTTCCAATAATTTACTAATGGACAAAAATTTATTATCAATTCTGTTTTTAATTTGAGACATAATTTAATGGAATTTGTTTGATTTTATTTTGAATACCTACTGTAAAGTTAATTAGTTGTTATTTTAAAGGATTTTTCTTGCTTTTGTAATAATGGTCCCAAAATAGGAGATTTTCAAATGTAAGCTAAATCATATAACGTCACACCCGATAACGCCACATAGAAGCTTTAAAATTGAGGATTAGAAATGAAAAACAAGTAACCTAACTAGTAAAAATGAAAAATGACGATTTTTTTTCTGCGGAAAAAAGACATTAAGAACAAGCTAAGTTAAGTGGAGAACGCCAAACAGGCTAACTCCAGTAGTATTAGTTTTATATTTTATAACAGTCGTTGAACAGCCGACCTATTTTTTGGGTTTACGACTACCAATGTTCAACTCCGTAGCCTGGTAATTTTGAACCCAATCCAGAAGACAAGGTAACTCCTGGATCAAGTATTGGGAGAGAAATTTTGCCTTCGCGGAGGACTTTTAGATGAAACTTACCCGCATGTTACGTGGAGAGGAAGACCACGAGAACCTCTCACGGTTAGCATGGCGGCAAGGGGACTCCAACCCATGATCCGTCTACCAATGAGGATATTTCACGTCAGCACGGTGGTCGGTGCAAGCTGGAGGCGGAATTCGTATCGACCAGCCATCGCCGGGATCCAACCCCGGTTCACCTCATTTGAAGGAGAACGCTCTATTTCCTGAGCCATCGCGGCTCAGTAGTATTAGTTCAAACATTTGCCGAAAGATTGTGCAGGTTGAATGTGGCAAGGAAGTGAACTTTCTAATTGCCATCCAGCGCTCAGTGAGAAGACGCCTGGCATTTTCATCACGTACGATAAAACTAACACTATAAAATTAATGAATAATTTATGATAAAAATAACAATAACATTAAGAAGTTATTTAAATAATAAACATAAGGAAGTTAGGTTAATATGTAAGGTGTTGGCTACTAATCAGAAGCATGGCTGAAAGCCCTTATATAGAAAGACGGAAAAGAGAAAAAACTGGTACGTAAGACATTTCGTTCCAGCATTTGTTTCGAAAAAATAAATAAAATATCTGTAACTACCACGATTTTTTCTATAATTCTAGCGTATATATATAAAACTGCTTCTTTTCCAAGATAAAGTCGATACTAGTATTATTATAAAATCCAGAAACCCAAACCTTGCTCTGATGAAATTACAAGAACACATTTATGAAATAGAAGAATGGTGCAGAAATTGGAAAATAGCTGTCAATGCCGAAAAATCTGAGATCATAATCATACAAAAAAGAAGAATCAAAATACTTCCTCAATGCAAACCAAAGCTTTTCGATATCCAAATTCCAATAGTAAACAAAACAAAGTACCTCGGACTCACCATAAACAGCAAACTCACCTGGAGTGACCACATAAAAAATAGAATAGACAAAGCCAATGCAGCAATAAATGCAATTCAACCTCTCATCTACAACCAGAATGTTTCTCTTAAAAACAAAAAACTGCTATATACTTCCATGATCCGGCCCATTCTAACATATGCTTCTCCAGCTTGGGCCACAATTCCAGACCATCTTATGAAGAAACTGAACCAGTGCCAAAACAAAATACTCCGTAAAATCACCTGTGCCAGATGGTTCATTAGAAATTTAAACATCCACAAAGACCTTAAAATCCCGACTCTCTCTCAGTATATTTACAAACTTAATTCAGATTTTTACGACAAAGCAATCAACTGCAATACAGCTAACTTCAACGAAATATTTAAATTTGAAAACTTTAAAAAAGACAAAAACCTTAGACCAATAGCTGCGCACTTCACTGCTGACGCCTCATACCGAAACTACCAACATAAATAAAAATCTCCAACTCTTACATCAATAGTTCATAGCAATAGTTCAAAACATCAATAGATTACAACCTCAACAGCCTTAACTACAATACCAGGCTTGAAATCCGAACCTGCTACCTCACGTTGACAATAAATTCACAGCCATCTTTACTATAGCAAGTTGCTTAGAGTTATTTTCACTTTTCTTTTCAGTTAAACAAGCAAGGAGCTTGCTCTACAATATCAGTCACCCCAGAGACTCTGTAAACAAACTGTTTATATATATATATATATATATATTTTTTTACTTCTGTAATGTTATGATGAATGGGATATGGGTCTTCTGCGCGGCCCAGGTGCCCAGCTTTTGTCAAATAAAGTAAAGTAAGTCCAAGATAAAGTCTCTCCAATTATGTCTGTAAATTTGCATCAATGCAAATTTTATCTCTGATCAAGTCTGTATATATTTCTCCAATCATGGTTGTATTTTGATAATTTGTAAAGCTACCATATTGACGCTTAAATTCAAAATGTACCTTTTCATTGTAAATTTTTATTTTCATGATGAATGGGATAGGTGCCGCTGCGCGGTCCAGGTGCCCAGCTTTGTTAAATAAAGTAAGTAAGTCCAAGATAAAGTCGATATTAATGAATAGTTTTAAAAAAGAATTAGCAATAACTGAAAAGCTTTTACTACCAGCCTTTTCTCTTTTCCGTCTCGCTTTCACCCCTGATCTGAAGGAGAGAAATGGAGACCGCTATAAGTACCAGACTCTCTAAGTACCAGGTTATCTTATGGCTCTCCTGAAAAAAAATTTCTTTTTTAGAATTTTCATAACTGGTCCTCAATTGTCTGGAATCATAATCATTCAATGAAATCTTATAAACTGATTTAGCTTTTTAAAAAGTGCAATGTTGGCTTTTATTTCAATTGTTTTCTTACTTTTTACTGAGTTTTACGAATGTTTAATGAAGGAATAAATTAGGAAACATCATTATGTAATTCACATGTTAAATTTGTTTGAAGTCATTAATCTCTAATTACGAAAATATATATTCAACGTTCGGGGTGGCATTAATGAAAATTTATTACAATAATGGTTTATTTTGCTGATTGCTTAGCGTACAACAAATGGAAAATTTAACTATATCTAGACGTAATTATTCTAGCTAAAACTTAACGCCTAGTCTCTTGATCTCTGATAAACTATTAATTTCAGCAACCTTTTCCCAATTCATTGGCAATTCTAGATTTATTCAATTGAGGGTCATTGTTTTAAACTCATTTATATCTAGAACAACTGAAAAATGGATAATCTAGCTAATGAAATTCTGTTTTGGAGATAATAACTTAAGAATCTGCTTCAAATATTGCTATAAATGTGCTTGGAAATTAATTTATATAAATGTATTTAATTTTAGTTTGACTGTGGTTAGCTTAAAATGTGCATTGGAATTTAGTAACTTAAAATATCTACTTTTATTTTGCAGTTGAAAATGCTTGTTATTGTTTAGTAATTTTAAGCATTTATCACAATAGAAGTCAAGCTACATAAAATTGAATTATACAAATCCTATAACTGAAAGCCTCCACACGGTTTTTTATAGGTAGTCCGATCAGATCACTGTGAAGGATATCCATTTTCCGAACGAGTCAATTAATACAAAATCTAGTTAAAATAAGAAAGTGGTAGCAAATATATGACTAAAAATTTGTTTTATTTATGAATATTATCGGTTTGCCTTAGTCACTTGTCAACCACTACAGATTCAATTCTCAAATATATATGATGAATTTCTCTCAATTGCTTTTATAAAAGGTTTTGGGTTCATGCGCACTGGTTCACTTTTTAAATAGTCTGCGCGGACTACTTATAAAAGACAATTTTTCAAAAGCGGTAGGGAAAAGACAATTGAATAACAAATTTTTTTAAATTCTTTCAAAATTTAACCCTTTCTGGTGAAATATATTCAGTCTGGCAACACTAACTCAACACATTTCAATCACTAGAAATGTAAAATGAGCTGCTTTTAAACGTTTAGCAACCACTATTCTTTAAACGAAAAAAAGAGCTTAAGTATGTCGCTTCACTTGAAGCAGTGACGCCAACTTGTTCTGCTTTGCAAAAATGATTTTCTAGTATATTTAGTTTAGTATTTTTCATTTTAAGTAATTTTTTTATCACCACATATCAAAAAAATCAAAGTATCTTATCAATTGCAACTTTGGTGACAAATTTAAAGATTAGGCGTGATTATCCTTATAACTACATGTTCTACTATTTACTTCGTTACCAATTTAATAAAATATTTGCAGAAAGTGGAGCAGTTGGGATCCCTGTTAAAGTGTTCTGACTAATGTTGCGCATGCTAATGTTCCGCTTGACAAAAACTTCCTATCGAAATTTTCTGTTCCGCAAAAGGTTAAACGCATTATTGTAGGGCTAACTAGAACTGCTAGCGGTAGCTAAGTTTATGTTTTAAAATATAATTCTTTATTCTGTAAATACGATTTAAATTTCCTTTCCACGCCATTATATGTAAATGCTTAAAAAATTTACTTTCCACACCATTATATGTAAATGCCTTAAAAATTTACTTTCCACCCCATTGTATGTAAATGCTTCAAAAATTTACTTTCCACACCATTATATGTAAATGTTTCAAAAATTTACTTTCCACACCATTATATGTAAATGCTTCAAAAATTTACTTTCCACACCATTATATGTAAATGCCTCAAAAATTTACTTGCCACACCATTATATGTAAATGCTTCAAAAATTTATTTTCCACACCATTATATTTAAATGCTTCAAAAATTTACTTTCCACGCCATTATATGTAAATGCTTCAATAATTTACTTTCCACACCATTATATATAAATGCTTCAAAAATTTATTTTCCACACCATTATGTGTAAATGCTTCAAAAATTTGCTTTCCACACCATTATATTTAAATGCTTCAAAACTTTATTTTCCACACCATTATGTGTAAATGCTTCAAAAATTTACTTTCCACACCATTATATGTAAATGCTTCAAAAATTTACTTTCCACACCATTATATGTAAATGCTTCAAAAATTTATTTTCCACACCATTATGTGTAAATGCTTCAAAAATTTACTTTCCACGTCATTATATCTAAATGCCTCAAAAATTTACTTTCCACACCATTATATGTAAATGCTTCAAAAATTTGCTTTCCACACCATTATATTTAAATGATTCAAAAATTTATTTTCCACACCATTATGTGTAAATGCTTCAAAAATTTACTCTCCACGTCATTATATCTAAATGCCTCAAAAATTTACTTTCCACACCATTCTATGTAAATGCTTCAAAAATTTACTTTCCGCACCATTATATGTAAATGCTTCGAAACTTCATATGAAGTGCCACTTTAATGCAGCTCTTTCGTGGTCGGGGACTTAAAATGTTTGAAAAATTACCGAAAATTCTGAAAGCTTTAGTTCTTAATATTCTACCACTTTATAAATTATTTTCCAAAAAACCGTAATAGTTGGCTGTCCTGCATTTATATGTATGCTCAATTTATAATTTAAAAAAATTAATTATATCCATAAATTCGAAGGAAAAGCATAATTCTTCTGGAAGAATTTGTAGCTATGATATTGCAACACCCTTAAATTTAAGCCTAATATTTAATAATTAAGCATTGGATTAAATTCAGGTAGTAATCACATATATTTTTCGTGTGTTTTTAAGCACAATGGCGTAGTGTATTCTACATTCTTAGTAAAATTACAAAAAAGCAATACGCTTTTCTGAAAAATTTCCTGCAATTAGAAAAAAAAAAAAAGGAAATTTGATATATTTATAACAATTGGATTCACACACTCCTGCCCAGTGGTTCCTCAACAATTTTCAAGTGGCAGTTAACTAATTATCGAAGCAACTAGAAATTTGTAAGATTTACCAATCACTTAAATATAAATAATATTCAATGAATAGATGCTGAATTGTTGGGGTGATTTTGGAAATCAAGATTCACATCTAAGCATAAACATTTTGCTACCAAATTAATTATTTTGGAGGGCCAATAGAAGCCCTGCTAATCTTATCCTAGATTAGCATGCGCATACAGTCCGGAATGCCTAAATTACTAAGTAGTGATAGATTATGGGATATAAGGGACGTCTCAAATGGCTGATTCAACCAGATATGATTAAAATTCAACTGCTGTTTTGATGGACGTCTTTAGCTTCGTCTCAAATAGTCTTCATCATAATTATTTAACTCTAAATACTTTATTGGATAATAATTTTAACCTAGACAAGACGCACTACGTGTAAAATAACAGTGTTGATAGTTTAAGAAGCAAATTTAAATGATATCAAAATATTTATATTTACAGCATTTTAAAATTATTAATTTTTTTATTTCTCTTTTGTGGCACCAAAAACACGATTACTTCTCTATCTTAATTGGTAATATTATAATCAATCACCTATTATTATTCATTCTGCTGGGTCTTTAAAATTTAAGCAGTGTTAAATAATTAATTATATAATACTATTGGTTATATTCTTTCGTTAGGTTGTCCTATGTAATAATTTCTGGAATGATAAATAATTAATTAGTTATACGTTAACCAAATATTTAAATTCCTTTAAAATTTAATATTAATTATAAATTGTTAGATTATTGCATTGACTATGTAATGAAAATTTTTGCTTAGATGCTTTTCAATTTCTAAGAATGTTTTGCAAACAGTCATAACAGGTCTATGTTAATGCTATGTATATCTCAATCTTATCTACGTACAATATGTATTGAATTATTTTTTAATTAATTAATTTATTTGTGAATGAAATTATCTCAGATTTCAGTATCCATGTTCAGTAGGATGTGTATTGTTATACTCGTATTTTTGTCCTTGGTCTATGGAACACGAATTAAAACGTTTCAAAATTCGAACATACTTATTGTCTGAAGAATGAAAACTCAAGGCATTTTAATTAAATGATATTTAGATGTTTGCAAAGAGAAATTTCTTAAAAATTATAAATTCCGTTTTAAAAGTTAGTTTAAATTTGAGGACGATGTTAAAACATTAAATAATAACGTTTAAAAATTTTGAACACGAGTGGTTTCGTACATCACGTTAAGTGTATACTGCCATTCAATTTAGAAAATAATTTTAAGTGCTTCAATGACAAATTTCGAGAAAAGTGACCCTAAAATAGAATTTCAAAAAATCTGATTTTTGTGTAGCTTATTAAACAAAAATTCCAAATGTATAAAAATCTCACTTTTGAGTTATTTGTCACTTGCATTGATCTTTCGATTGTAATACAGAATATTGGCAGCACACAAGTTACAACGAATTTTTTATAAAATATTTTATAAATACATCATTGTGCAAATGTATTTAATATCAAAATTTTGCATGATACTAAAATTTAGAATTTTTTATAGATCATGAATTTGTTGGAATCGTAAATATCTAATATTTTTTCTACAACAATCAAGCATTAATGTGATTTTAAAGGCGTTTTTGGACTTCTTTCGATAGTGTACACGTTTATTGTTTCTTCAAAATGTTTTGTTTGCATCACCTCTTTGGAATAAACAAATCCTTCCTTAGCAAAAAAGGAAACAAAATTTTGGTTCAAAATTTAAAAGCAGGAAAACTCATGCTGTGATTGGCTGAACTTAAAAATAAAGTCACGCAAAATAGCCATCAGGGGCGGAACCGAAAGAGTAGCTATTTATTCTCCTCAAAATTGCTATCCATTAGGAATAAGGAACGAAGCTACGGCTATTAAATTTTAAAATCATCATTTAAGTAATGGAAAAGAAGAATAATTACCTTGATTCATTTTGATTTGAAGGTGATTTGATTTAATCGATTAGGAACGGTTATCAGAGAAACTGACGTCATGGGCAATTTCAAAATCCATTTGCGGAAATTGGCATGAGATATTTTAAACTTTTTATTTTGCATTTTAAAAAAGAGAAATAAGAGTTCGTGGTTATGGGCTCTGAGAATATTGGCTTAAGAATAATCTGTAAAAATACCCATTTTGATAATGACTAATAAATGTTATTTGAGATAAAGTAAAAGTGCTGGTAGTTTTATAGTTTGTTATAAAGGAATGCCAGTAAAATATGCTATCAAAGAAATGCATATATTATAATTGCTGCTGATTTATAAATGAAAGAGCTCCAAACAATGTGCATTACTTTTGAATATTTAGTAATAGTCTGAAACATAGATAAATATTTCAAGCGAACAAGGCAAAAATGTACCTTTTTTGTAGGGATGAGAAAAAAAGGCCACAATGGAAAAAATATTAACACTTACCGTCGAAAACCTGAGTAAAAACAATTCTTTTTTATGTTTTTGCAACGATGATTTATTAAATGATGTCCGTCTGAATTAATATATTAAATTTTATTAAGTTACTGTAACATCTTTTAATTTTGTGGTTAGGAGAATAATAGTCTGATTGTTACATAAAAAAATACAAACAAATCTGAACTTAAAATAGACACAAATCAGGCATGTTAAAAGTTTGCATATGCTGGTACAAATGTCAACAATATTTGACACAAATCAGGCATGTTAAAAGTTTGCGTATGCTGGTACAAATGTCAACAGTATTTGACACAAATCAGGCATGTTAAAAGTTTGCGTATGATGGTACAAATGTCAACAGTATTTGCCAGCAACGTAAGTTAATACCTTGTTGGGTATCTACCTCATTTCAGAATTATCTTAAAAATTTATCTGCCTAGCTCACACATTTTGTAATAATATTAAAAAAAGGTGTCTTTAAAGTGGTTTTAACACGTTCACGCCGGCGTGACCCACCGGTGGCCCACGCTAGATTGTCTCATCGGGCGGCGCACCGGAGTAAAAACTGATAAGAAATAAATTTCATTTTTTAGTTTTTTCCGGGAATAATAAAAATGCATCACTACCAATTGTTTTTAACGGATATAATTTTTATATTGAATTGCTTCTTCGCCGTGATAAATTTCCTTACAGTGAATTGTTATTGTTGAGAATAGATTAACTCCTCCCGAATATTATCGAATATTGAAATTGTTCTTCTGCCAGTATTTTCTCTTTTCCGTCCCACTTTCAGGCCTGAACACCCGGCGTGAACGTGTTAAATGAGTATAGGTTTGGTTGTTTGTTTTTAAACAATTTTTAAACGAATTGTTTAAAAAATTTTATATTTTTTAATCGCGTGCAAATATTTTTCAATTCGCTTAAAAAGTTCACGATATATGTAGAAATACGCAAAAAGTTAGAATAACCTTAAGGGGTCCAAACCTTAGACCGCTCTCCTGAACAAACTGTTGGTGTCATATTTTGCAGATTGCGGCTACCCCCTACATTTTGGGGGTCAGAAATCCTTATCCGTTGAAAAAAGGGTTTGTTTATTCCGAGAAAGAACGTTTTTGTGACTGATTTCGTAACTTAAAATATCATCTGCACTAATTAATTAGCATACCTGAGGTCAACCCCTTTGAACCATTAAGATTGAGTTCTAGAAATTGAAGATCCGCATTAGGTCAAAAGTTATTCAAAATGGTTCGTTTATTTTTTTGCGCTCTTTACACTATTTGAGCTTAACTTGGATGGATATTTTCTAGTATTAGCTACCCCTTTTGCTTTAACAAAAATCAAAGTAGATATATTTCGGAGCTAAATAAAGGTTACAGTTGATTTTTTTTTCCAATCAGGATACCAATCGAAATGCTTGTTTACAAAAATGGACAAAGCTCAAAGTGAGCATTCATGAAAGTGAACAATGCTGGAAATGCGTGTTTAGGGTAAAAAATCGCGCTCAAAACGCGTGTTTATGAAACTAGACTAAGCATTTAATTCCGTTTTTCACACTTTTATGAGTGTTATACTTTTTTTAAAATAGTAAACTAATGAATTTAAATAATTTAGTTATGTGATATGGTTGTCTTGCATAGTACATTTGTTTAGCATTTGGTATATATTTTTAGTTAGCATTTTTTTAAAAAGACTTTAAAAATCAACCGTTGTTTGTCAACTTTGTCACGGGTGTTCTAAGTTTATAATAGTGATAGTAAATCTACTTCGAATTTAGAGTTCTAAAGCTAATGTTATCGGTTAGGTTCTGAGAACGACGATATCGACTAAAAAATATATCTGTAATATACCTAGTCACCCCTAACTTGAAGTCTGGAGTTTCGCCTCGTATTGATTATGCTTAATGTTTAAATGAATAAGGTAAAGTAAGAGTTCGATTCCTCGTTTAGTTGTTAAATTGTTAGTTGAAAACTAAATGCGCGCATTTTTTGCTATACCCATTCTTGTAAACACGTATTTCGAGCTATGTTCATTTTCGAAAACATCCATTTCGAGCTTTGTACAAATTAAAAAAAAAAAAAAAAAAAAAACACTTGCGAGATATTTAAAATTTTAATGTAAAATAGTGGTCATAAATGTCTACTTTCCTCTTTAAGGGTTATTTTTTTTAATTATTGATTCGAAAATAAAATTCTTCCTTAATATATGGAAGCTGTTGTTTGAAGTTTTCCATTTTCTCCAATTTTTTTTCTCGCCACGCCTTAGCGTTCATTGCCAAGTAAGTGATTGTTGATTATTGACTATTTGTCGCCAAGTCACTTAGCCGGTTCTTCCATCCAAAGAGTGCTCAAATAATGTCACTTAGCTGGTTCTTCCATAGAGTATCTTCGGAATTCGATATATATATAACGATATCAATGAATAGATTCAGGCCGGGATAGCCTGGTCGGTAGGGCGCTGCGCCCATGTCCGACGGTTCGTGGGTTCGAAACCCAGCGGCCGACGACTCCCCGTGTAGTATAGTGACTGATGCACGTTAAATCTGTCTAGTCGCAAGATTCCTCCATGTTCCCATAACAAATCAATACCTCTGGGGGTACTGGATTGGAGATCGATCTTTTTCTGATTCAGTTCAAAATTACGATCTGTGTGTGAATGAATGTATGAATGGGTCCGCCCTATAAACGGGTGTGGCAGAAGTCGAATTCTTGGCCATAGATGGCGTCACTGGAAAACAAGAACAATCGAACCCCCTCTGCCTAAATAGGCATACGTCAACAACAATAAATAGATTCACGAATATCAACGAATTTATATATTTAAATAGGACTAAAATAAGAACTTTCTCCGAGAAATTTAAATTTTTTTTAAATGTCATCTAGCCGATTCTTCCACAAAGCTCTTCAAAGCAAATTTTGAATAACAAAGTATTAACTATTCCTCAACACGATTTTTACTTTTATTTTCAAATTAAATCAAAAGCATTCAAAAATATTTATAAGGGAAGTAAGAAGACATATTTGAAAAAGGAAGTAAGCTAATTAATATGTTATATGTTTTTGAGAGTGTTTGTGAAATTAAGAAAAGAAAAAAACAAGTTAGTGAAAACTTTTTTATGTAGTTTCATCCTTTTTTTATTAACTTAGAAACTCTGCTATTGACTCATTTTACTGCCAAGTTTATTGTACTTCATCTAAACTTCGATTTACAATAAAAATTTGTTCCTTTTTTTTTCAGTTTTGATGTTTTCGTCCTAGAAGCTTTGGTTTTTTTTTCTCCAGAAAATAATGCTCAGTAAAGTGATGCTGTCAATTAAAATGAATGCAAGGAATAGTTTCTTTTTATCATGATGGTAAAACTTAAATAAATAATGTTGAAGCAATAGTTTAAACATCATACATATCCAATTCTGTTTTTTTTAAAATAAATAGTAATTATGAATTTTTTATGTAGCAAGTAAAAAGTAATTTTTATAATCAATAATTAAAATGTAAGGCTCAGCAGTCATTATTTAAGTTCGAATTGAGTAAAAAATTTCTTCTCTAAAAGCTACCATTTCAATATTAAAAATAACCATTAAAAATATATAATTCTTATCTAAAATTTATTAAAACCAACACCACAACAGTACTACGGATGTCCCCTTTTAGAGATAATACAAGATGGATGGGAAAAGGGCCAACTAGGCCTCAGATGCTCAGCACTTATGGAACGAACGAAAAAATTTTTGAAGTACTCTAGTGAGCTGGCATATCTTTTATCTCGTAGAACAGCGTTTCCCAAAGTGTGGTACGCGTATCCCCAGGGGTACGGGAACAGTTTGGAGGGGGTACGCGTACCACAACGAAATAACAACAAACGAAAAATTTTATTTAAAAACAAAGCTAGCCATGAAAATTTACGATTACGTATTTTTTTATTTTTTGCAGAGTTATTAGTGGTGTCAACAGCTAGTTATGATTTTTAATTTTTGTGGAATTTTTTATAGCAAAATATACATTAATTTTTTTATTAGTGGTACACAGCGTTGCGAAAAATTTAGAAAGGGTACACAAAAGTCATAAGTTTGGGAAACACTGTCGTAGAACAATGCTCACAACAAAATAAAATTCTTAGCACTTTTCCGTTTTGAGCTATTTATTCAAGAAAATATTAGTACATACTCTAAAATTGAATCAGGTCTTAGAGGGTTAGAATATTTTTCCGGGTGACGAGCAAATGTGATTTCTGAGCATTTATTTGGAATTTAAATATTATAATGTCTAAAGGTTAAAAGCATACATATACCAAGAAGGAAAAAAAAACAAAAATTGGTAAGAAAATCGTCGAAAAACCAAGAATTTTTAACTGTAATACCCTATATTTAGGACTGTTTTTATATCTGAGAAAAGTAAATAGTGGTGGATAGTTAGTTTATAATTGAGAAAAGCAAGAGCTCGTTGTACTCTTCACGATGATCACGATAAATGAAAAGATTTCTCTACCAATTTTTCTCCTTTTCCGTCTAACTTCAGCCTTGAAAATGTCCTGGAACTGATAATTAAAACATATACTTTTGAATTTAATTATTCTGTATGAGAGAACTCTTTCGAACGAGGGATGATATCTTACACTGCTCATTTTCAAAGAAGAAAAAATACTGGTGGTAGATACGTTTCATATTTACCCTCTTTTGAGAAGAATAAACTATCCATAACTATACCACAGAAATATATTCACTAGAAGAACTAAAACGACAAGATAATTAATGCATCAAATAAAGGCTCTTTTGTCAAAAATTCCTCTTGATGATCAAGGTATGAGGTTAACATAAAGTATTCTACTGTCGTCTCATGCGATTTTGTCAAACAGTTTATTGTTTACAAAAAATATCAAATCCTCTATGTTGCCAGGCAACCCGCTTTGATATCGTTGAAAGCAATACTAACTTCTTCAACAGCATTTGCATTGCTATCAAAATTTGCAACCATTTGAGTAATATTACTTCCTTGAGGTCATGAAACTATGATGAGAATTCTAAGCAGAAAATTTGTAAGTTTCATTAACAGCAAAAAATTATATCCAATGGTTACCATGTCACCAATGCATATATTTTAATTACATCTTATGGTTGTCAAAATTAATTTATATCAATAAACGAATGAAATATCCAAAACATAAATTTTACTACCATTTTAAATTTAAAAATACCGCATTGTTTGTAAGTAGTAAAAAAAAAAGAACTACAGATTAAGATAATATTGCTGCTAATAAAAGTGTTATAAGTTTTAAAAACATTCTTTTAGCAAATAATTTTAAGAAAAATCAGGTTAAAGAGATTTTAATTTAGGTGAACCAAGTCTAAAATTAAATTAATTGTGAATAGCCCTGGGATTTGGAAGGGAGCAAATATACCACAGTGGCATTTCATATAAAGGCAAGTAATCTTTAATTGACTTATTCTAGGATTCAGTTAAGGCACTGAACTGTAATCGTGAATAACTGGGGCCACATTGCTACGAACAGTTGGCCATGAAAGTTTGGAGCCTTAACCTCCCTGGCTAGCAACGGGCTATAGCGGGAAGGCTATACTTTACTAGGTTTCAGTTAAAGTATTAAACAATAACAAATATTTCAATAGCCAAAAGCATTTTTATTTTAGCGTTTACAGGAAGTTTCCAAGATTGAAAATGCTTTTTCTTTCCTTTTTACAAGTAGAGTCACTAGAAATAGATATTAACCGATATGATTTTACATCTTGCAAAATTTTAGCTTATTATTTAGCTTGTTTAATAATAAAGGAATGAAACACATGGTGATAACATTCTGAACCCTCTGTTAAATAAATTACTGTTCAGAGGAAATAATATTGCAATCTTATCCGCTGCTGAATAACTCGTGAGAATTTGATAAAATTGTTCAATTTGTCAATGTGGATGTAAGGATAACCATATTGTCGTACTTCTGGTTCAACCTGAACGGTAAGAAGGTTTAATTTAACATCTTACAGTTGCAGAAGATTTGAACCGTATAATGTTTCAAGGTACCGGCATAGTTCAATATTGTATCGATTTTTCTCTAATTTTTTATTATCTTTTAGCTTTTTTAATTATTGCACGTTCACAGTAGGGCAAAACTATTTCGTACTTGCAGTCGGTAATATACGCAAATTTTAATATATTTATTGCTTTATTTCATTTTACAAAATCTTGTACAATTCTGGGTATTTTCATAACACGCATCCCTTTGTTCCAATCTATTCTCATGTCATATGTCACCATTTTAGCTTTAGAAACAACCACAATGCATATTTAGCATCATTTTAATGTAATGCAACTGTCTCCTCGATACCAAGTTGGTGTTCACTATCCTCTCCAGATTTTAATCACAAAGTTTCTTTCTCAAGAACACGTATCTATCACTCGAATGGACAAAAACACACATTAAATCTCACACATTATTTTTCTAGCAAAACGCAGCAATAATATTTGGCATGAAATCTTTATTTTCTATTAAAGAAAATTCTACTTAAGTTGGTAAATTAAGTAGAAAATCGTTACTGTCCCTTTTAACTGACGATTTCTCTTTATTTTGGTTTTTTTTCTCTATTAACTGATGCCGCCTTGAGCGTACAATACTGAGGTGCTGTGTAACGTACTGTTCGTTCGGTGCTATAGCCGCTGCCTTCTCCAGACACTCTTCTGCTTCATCCATTTGACCACGTTCAACATAAACGACGCACAAATTATGTAGAGCTTGCACATTCATTGGCTCTTGGGTCAATATGCTTTCATAGCACTGTATAAAAAAAAAACGATTATAGGCATAAAAATTAATTTTACATTACTATTAAAGTATTATTTAAAATTGGTGTTATCTAATTACTGTCAAACAATGTGATGTTTTTAAAGCTATTTTTTAAGTATGAGAAGAATTTTAAACTTCAATATTCTTAATCGAAAAAAGTTTTAAAATTATAGGATGAACAATTAAAAATATTTGGATCTTTAAAAATAATAGTTTTATCTCGGTACATATGTTTAGTGTTGAATACAATATATTTAGTGCTGTATGTCAGTGTCACTCAAATTTAAAAACTTAAATAACTGCATACCATCCATATAGAAACCTATATGTTTAGTATTCAGTTAGATTTGCTGTTAAACAAGCAATAGTCAAAGCATAATCTAATTTAGAGAAATGACGTATTAATTTTTGATGCTTGAACTGTTCCAAGGTAAATGAGGAGGATTTTTAAAAATATCTGATCAATTCAAACTGATTTTAGTTTGATTTATTTCATTTGGTAAAGTTCAATGTAATATTTCTATGTATGGTTGATTTATTTCAATTGCACAGCACCAAACTCTTTTTTATTGAACTTTACAACTCCGTCTTACGGCCCATTTTCTTCCTAAATTTTACAGCACTTGGCAGGCCTGAACTACTCTGTATCTCCAAGTCAGCATCTGAACCGATTTAGTGCTTCATCGACTAATTCTAAGCAAGCACCGAGTACCCGGACAAATTTTTATACTCCAGTAACAACCCAGAGCCTATTAAAGAAGTTCATGTATTACCGGATGTCGGAATCCAGCTAAAGGAATCACCCGGCAACGATGGGTGAGGTTAATTTATTATTTGTTGACTTATTGTATTAGAAATCATATAAAGAAGGTTATTTGCAATAACCGCCTGGGGCTTAAACAAATATTTAAATTTTACTCGAAAAATTTTTAACTACAAAATGGGGAAGTAAACTTTCATAAAAGCTATGCTTAGTGAGAGAATTGATATTTAAAAAAAGGTATAAAGTAGTACATAAATGGAGGCTTCAATTGTAATGCTAACTGAGGAAAATTTAATTTTTCCCCATGCGGAACATGGGTGAAACCAAACTGAATCTTTATAAACGAATTTTTCGGACATTTATTATATATATATATATATATATATATATATATATATATATATATATATATATATATATATATATATATATATATATATATATATATATATATATATATATATATATATATTGTTTCGTAGGTTATCAGTTGGGACTACTGATATGCAGCAACTTTTTTTTAAAATAAGAAATCGTCCAGAAAATTAGAAGATTTAAGAAACTTATATCCTGTTTCATTCTTAATGATTAACTTAGGATTAATTCATTCGGCAATATTAGTTGGCTTATTTACTTCGGTTGTTTGTATAATCTTAAACTATTTATTCTTGAGAATTGCAAAACTAAAGTTTTTCTTTTTAAAGGAATAACAAGTTCTAAAGTATATAAAATGCTTGTTCTAAATTCCCATGACTCTATAAATACATCAGATATTCCATAATAACTACTCTTATAGGCATTTTTATAAATCCTTGTTAGAAATTATAAACACACTTAGGATTCGCAAATTAATATTTAATTAAAAAAAAACGAAATTAATATAAAAATCTATGGAATCAATAATGAAAAAGGTGAAACTAAAAACTTCACAACCAGATTACCACATGAAACTTAATTCGAATGATTTTAGCTAAATTTCTAAAACTGGACCATTTTTAAGAAAATGTGTTATCAAATAAGGGATTGGTGTAATAAAATAATAAACTACATTTACAAATGTTATGAGGAAGCGTTAATAACATTTTTAAAGGATTAACATGTTTAGCTACATTGAGATAAATACCACTATTAGTGAATATTTTTATGCACAGTGCTATTATCCAGTTTCTATGCAGAAACAATATTAAAAAATAATTTGATGGCAAATTTCACCCCTGCAAAAAAGTGGTTGATCACTTCATTTGTGGATGCCCTTAAAATATTGCTAAGTTACAAAATGGCTAAATTCTTTTATTTAAGTTTCTTTTAACCGTTGCATTTTCTCTTCATTATTTATACTTAATTACAATCCTTATATCTTATTTTGCGCAACTTGTAACATAAATAAATAAAAACAAATCACAAATCAACGAGTTAAAGTAATAAAGTCTTATCTCCAGTCGCAGCATCATTCCATGAATACTTTTGCAAACACAGTCAACAGGAACTTAAAAATCGATCAAGTTATAAATTCAGCACATGTACATACGATTTTATTAGCTTTCGTTCGAAATCTCTTAAATTTTATAGCTCACGGGATGGAAACAAAAAGAGTTAACATACCTCTTGCGCTGAGTCTAAGTCCTTGACCGTGTTTATGAAAATGTCACCCAACAAAATGAGACCTTTTATGTGATCAGGATGATGCTAAAATATAATTTATCACAAATAACTTTAGTGTCATAAAAACAAATTGTCCTTATTAAACTGCTTATAAGTAGTTACTTCAAAATTTTCACATCCTCTAAAACTAATAACTTCTAAAAAATATTGAAAATAAATAAATTAAAGATTTTATATTATATTTGTTCAGCATTAACAATAATTAAAATCAATATATACTTAGCTAATAATATTACTGTATATTAGGAATAAAAATATTTTACTTTTAAAAATAAAATTTTACATTTACTGTAGTTTTTAAATCTAATTGGAAAGAAGAGAGGGGGTCTTATTTAAATAGTGGACTAATGTAGAAGAAAGGAATATTTCTGTTATCTAGTCCTCAAAAATTCTCTGCAAATTTTAGCAGATTGGCTAAACTATGTTACACTTTAATATGTGGATACAAGAGAAAATGCTAAATAAAATACAGAGGTTTTTATGATATAAAAATAACGTCTTGATTTTTGATTAATTGCAACTCAAGGCTATTTTTATTCATTAATTTCAACAATAGAAGAATTTATGAAATGAATCCATCTGCTTTTTACATATTTTAATTGTCGTTTTTTATCTGTTCTATAAATAACAGTTAATGAATTTACTAGCATAAATGACTGTACGGGGGGTACTAGCATAAATGACTGTACGGAAAAATTCAATTGTAAATTAAAGAAATTTTAATGATGAATAGCTGTTTCTCTTAGATTTCAATAAGTAAAAATTTGAAAAATTTTTTGAAAAAAAAGTGAGCAGTGACTATAAGATTTTGCTTTTAACGCAGAAAAAGATACCGGTGTTTCATACTGTATTTCATAGCCATAAATTATTGAAATGCTAATATAATATTTTTACTTATTTTGTGTTAAAAAATAATGAAAAAGTGTGAAAAATATTTTAATAAAAATTCTGCGTCAAAGAGTTAATAATATGCATTATAATATAGGTAATAATGGTGTAATAATATGGATTGTCTAATAATGTGCTCTGTGGTAATAATATGGATTAGTTGCTAACACATTATTTATTAGGGTATTTGTATACTAAATTAGATTACTTTTGCAAAATATTTAATTTATTTAAAAAAATTTCTTCAGTGTATTTGTTAATTACAATTATTTCTGATAAAACAGCAAATTTAAAAACTTGATGCTCTAACACATTTTCAATGATTTTTTAAATTAAAATATTGATCACATTTAGAATTTTTTTTAATTTTTATAGATTGTAAAATAAGATTTTTCGAAATTCTTATTTTGAGATAACTGCCGCAAGGCTGGTACCTCGATAATCACATTACATCGACTGTGTAAGTTAAGCTTTATCATTAATTAAAATAATCTTTACACGAGTCATTTAAAAATAGTTATATTTTGATTTCGTTTGCTTTTTTTTAAAGAAACAATAAATTAAATAATTGGTTTAATGACTTGTCTACACTAGCTCTATGACTGGACTATTCTAACCGATTAATATGAGGCTAGTGTCAACTGACTAGTATCCTCAAAAAATTATTTAAAAAAAACGAGTAGTAAAAGTTCTATTCAGATATTTGAAAATTCATAGCTTAACTTTCTCAATTTAATAGTCTGAGAACAAAATTCTCTCGCAGAAATTTTTTTTTAAATGATTAGAAACAGAGCTCGAAAAAACTCGGAAATTTTAACCGTCCCTGGGGACGGCTTGTCCACAAATGTACCCGTCCTCCTTTGAAACTAACCTGTCACTTCTAAATAAATAAAACTATAATTTTCTCTTATTTTTTACAAACATTTATCATATAAATTGCACAATGAATTAGTAGTTACTAGGATTACATTATACAGTAATAAAAGAAATACTAGGTTACTAATAGTAACCTAGTATTTATTTTATGAAATAATTTATTTCTTATATGAAATAATTTAAATGACAACGGTCAAGTTATCTGGAATGTCAATTTATCCGAGGGTACTGCGTTTTTTAAATGAATCAAAATGACGTTTGCCAGTTCCACAATCAATCTAATGATTTACAGAAGCCTGTGCTCAGAAATCGGAAAGGGGTTTTCCATTTAGGTAGATGTTCATAATTGCGTTTAACACTTCTTGTTAAAACCAGTACGTAATGTGTTTTTTTGTAAGTTCATTACTGAAAAGCTCCTTTCAACCACTGCAGTACTCCCAGACAGTGAAAACATCAATTCCACCAAGCGCAGTATGTTGCTGTATTTCTAGATTAGAGGGTCATTATAGAAGTGAGGCGATAGACTCTTGTAAGATAACAAAAATTGAAAATGTATCACGAACTTTAACGGGAAAATGGCCGTCCGCGCGGAATTTTTGACCGCCGAGGACGGGTGGACAGGTGGTTTTTCGAGCCCTGATTAGAAAGGTAAAGAATGTTCTTAATTTTACTACCAGTTTCTAAATGTTTTAAAAAAGTGGTCATGCTAGGCTAATATGGATAGAAACATCTATTTTTAGAAAAAAGACTATTAAAAAAGTATACATTAAAATTCTCAAATGTATCATTTAAAATAAAGACAAACAGTCAAGTTTTGATAAATAAAATATTAAATCAATAATTAGTAACAATTAGTAGTTCAAAGCAATAATAAGTAAAACGTATGGCAAATTTATAAAAAAAATTTCACATTAATTGTTCACTCTCTCTTAAATTATAATATGTTTTTGTATAAAAAGGGATCAGAAGAAATAAAATGAATTACGAACAAAAGCTTGCTTTTATCTGACATATTCTAACAACATGTCACAAAGTAAAATAATCTCCGAGAGAAACTTAAGTAAGTTATCGATTATTTAGTTTCGTAGGACATAAGTAAATTTCGAGCGACAAATTACGTGACTAAATGCTATTTAAACTTCTTCTTTCCGTTAAAAATAAATAAGATACTAAATATTCTCTCGTTTCATTTTAAACTCACTTTAGTTACTTCTTTTGTGTACTCTGCATAAGCTAGGAAAAAAAAAATAATAACAATTCAGAACTTCGAGCGAATCCTATTAAATCGTCTGAAATAGATGATGTTGTTCTTTATTTTAACATACAATATGTGTGCACTTAAAAAAGGCATTCGAAATATTTAAAAGATTTAAGGAAAACGCTAAGATCAAAACAACGCTTGTTATCAATCTTTCTTTCTTTTTCAATATTACGCTAAATAAATTTATTTTAAATTCTATTAACATAAAATAAGGGTTCGAATTTCACTGCATGTAAAATTGCCAACATCTCGATAATATCTACTAAGGTAATGTCTTCATTTAAGGTAAAACATAATTAAACCTCTTATTACGATTGTTTTCGTTACTAAATATAAGATAGTAGTTTTGTTGTGATAAAAAACGCATTTTTTTAAAAATTAAATTGGTGTAGGATTTTGTTAACGTTACACTAGCGCTGCAAAATGGGTTATTAGCAACGGTCAGGGAAACTTCACTGAGAATGATCTGAAGACACACAATCACAATTTTGATCCCCTGCAGAGGGGGTGGCTCTCCCCCTTTGGTAGCTCGAAGACAAGGTCAAGGACGGTTAAATAGTTTAAGAGAACCAATACCGCACACCCTTGGTCCCTTCACATTCTAATCAAAGTGATCACCCAACCACTCATTGATTGCAACCAATGATTATGTACTTTGGGGATATACTAGGAACCGTGTATTTTGACCTGTCCACTGTGGGACTAAATTGAAGGAAGGATAAAGTTACTTACAATAAATATACAAAATAAGCATTCAATGTTTTAAACAAATTAATAAGTTTGAAACAAATTAAATTCTTATCACAATTAGGGAGCTCTGTAATGACCCATTTATTTATTTTTTTAAAACATTAAAAAAATGAAGCAAAAACTATACATGTTACAAGTCGTAAATGCAAGTGAAAAAAAAAAATGCCATTTAAAATCCGCTCAATCACAAATAAAAGCTAGGGAGGTATTAAATGATCCGGAATCAGTTTACTTGAAGGTGAAGTTGAAAAGCAATTTCTGAAGGAAACGAACACATTAAACTAAACTACTAAAATAAACATTTTTTTGATGATTTAATTCTGTTGATGTAGGATTCTTAATTATAATGATTTTTGCTCCAGGTAAAATAAACAACGCAGCAATAATGAAGGCATTAATATTTCTGAAATTTTCTTTAATTTTATTGATCATAACTTTAAGCACATTGCCACCAAGGATATTAATATTAATAACAAAAATGTTCAAGTAATATTTGGCAAGTGTACTAAATTTAGATCTATCTTTATAATTTTCATTAAATTACTACTTTTTATATTTCCTGAAGACATTGATTTTTTACTATTTTCTAAGCATTTAAGATAGATTTTATACTGGTACAATTCCATGCTGTTTGATAAATTTTCTCTTTATTTCAAATTTAAACTATTTTTTTTTTTCAGAAACTCGCAATTATTCAGCCTTGTAATTTCGAACCCAACCCAGAAATAAGGGAACTTTTAGATCAAACGATGGGACAAGCTAGCTGCAGCCTCAATGAAAGACTATTTGATGAAACTAATCTGTGTTTGCGTTACATGGAAAGGGAAATCACGAAAACATCCCATGGTTGGCCAGGCGACAAAGAGATACTTATTCATGTTCTGTCTACCTCTCAGGATATTTTATGCCAGCAGAGTTCGTATCGACCAGCCGATTCGAACCTAGATCAACTCAGTGGGAGGCAAACGTTCTATTCTCCGAGCCACTGGCATATTCCTTGACATTGTTTTTTATTTTATAACCGTCGTTGAACAGCCGACCCAATTTCATGGGTTTACGACTACTAATGTTCAACTCCGTAGCCTTGTAATTTTGAACCAATCCAGAAGACAAGGAAACTCCTGGATCAGTACCCCCAGAGGTATTGATTTGTTATGGGAACATGGAGGACTTTGAGACTCGACAGATTTAACGTGCATCAGTCACCATTTACTACACGGGGAGTCTTCGGCCGGCGAGGATCGAACCCACGACCTCTTGGATATGGGCCCAGCGCCCTACCGACCAGGCTATCCCGGCCTATTGTTTTGTCAAGTGTCAGGATTGAACTCGTTACTTCTAGCTCTCTAACCAGTGGTGTGAGCGATGCCATAACCGACTGCGCCACCGGAGCGCTTGATAAAAGTACAGTTAAGGCAGAGATATCTATACTGCTTGTTTTTATTGGATATCATTTCGGTCTTTTATAACGGGTCGTTGAACAGCAGACCCAATTTTATGGGTTTACGACTACTAATGTTCAACTCTGTAGCCTTTTAATTTTAAACCCAATCCAGAAGACAAGGAAACGACTGGATCAAGTATTGGGAGAAATTTTGCCTTCGTGAAGCACTTTTTGATGGAACTAATCCGCATTTGCGTTACACGGAGAGAAAGACCACGAGAACCTCCCAAGGTTAGCCTGACGGCAAAGGGACTATAACTCGTGATCCGTCTACCACTGAGTATATTTCACGTCAGCACTGTGGTCGGTGCAAGTCGGATGCAAATTCGTATCGACCAATCATTGATGCGATTCGAACCCGGTTCACCTCATTGGAAGGCGAATGCTCTATCCTCTGAGCCGTCCAGCACACCTTTTAACCTAACACAACTGAGGATCAACTACCTCACAGCCCGTTTTCTCATTTACACACCATCTATCCATCCGCAGATCGTAATTTTGATCTTAACCAGAGCACGATCAATCTCCAATCCAGAACCCATAGAGGTATTGATTTGTTATGGGAACTTAAAAGGCTTTGTGATCCTGACAGATTTAGCTTGCACAAGTCACAATTTTGTACACGAGGAGTCTTCGGCTGGTGGGGGTCGAACTCACGACCTCTCGGACATGGGCTCAACTTCCTAGCAACCAGGCTATCCCAGCCGACCGCGCTTTGCTCTAAAGAAAATAGTTGAAAAGATGAATACTTGCAAGGTTATGTCCAGAAGCAGTATGGAATGCTTATGAGCAGTGAAATGGGGTGCAGTCATGAAAAGAAAATCAGTAAGTAGGCGGGGTGCAGCTGTGAAGTAAAGCCAACCTTTTTTTTAAAAATATATTCAGAAATGAAAAACTTCCTTGGTCTTGAAAGAATAAGTTTTCTCGATAGAATAAGTAACCAAATTTTTATGACTAAATATACTTAAATTGATTTTAAGTTACTTTGCACTATAAATGATTCAAAACTTCGTTCAAAATAGCATTTTGATGAAGATATAAAAAGGAGAAGAATTTAAGAAGATGCTAACTTAAAAACACGAAATTCCTATCTTTATAAATAAATTTTTATTGAGAGTAATAATATTTAAAAAAATACTGAATTACAGATTTTTAGGCGGATTGAAAATTCGTATGCAACGCGAAATGATTTTTTTTTTTAAAAAATTTCTTTTGTAAACATTTTTTTTTTAAATTGGGAAAAATAATAGAAATAAAAGTGACTTAAAAAAAAACAACATTAAATTCATTCGTCCACAGGAAAACGGTTTTTTGGTAGTTTTTTATCTATTTATTTTTTTGCAAACGTGAACAATATTTGGCCCAATTTTCAAATTTGCTGGATTTCATTTTAATTGTCTAAACATACTTTTTCACGACGACGTATTTATGAAGCCGAACATTAATCATTAGATATAATGTAAACAGTCACTGGACAACTTCCAAATTTAAACAAAAACGCATACTTTAAAAAAAATTTTTTTTTTTTTTTAGTCTCTCCGATAAAAACATTAAAGAGTAGTTTTTAAATATTAACTTCTCTAAATAAGCGTTTCTTTAATTTGTATTTTTTTTTAAAAAGAGTTGCAAAGCTGATTTTTCTTTCTAAGTTTAGTTTAAAATAAAATGGAAAAAAAATAGCAAAAATTCATTTTCAGTGGCATCACATATCGTTCAATTAATAAAGTTAAACTGTCTTCGGTTTGAAATAGCATATAGAACAGAACTTAAAAATCTTTATTGTTCGATAAATAGATAATTCAACATAGAGGTTACATCATAAAGATTGAGGATTACTTAACACGGTTTTCCAAAGCTCTTTGGCCAAGGAAAATTAAAAAACCCCAGATTAAGTGTCTTACACTTGAAGCAAAAATATAATTTTAAACTATACATACCATCTTAACGTGAAGAATCGTATGGGCTTTAGAACGGAGAAATAACATAAGTAATTTAAAAGTTAGTAAATTTTTTTTTTAAATCGCTAATTACGCGACTTTTTCCCAACTAGCAGAGATGCCCACTCCTCCGGACGCGCTAAAATAATTTAAAAAAGCGGTAAATAACTAAAAAGTTAAATTTGCAAATATATATGACTATTTTTGCTTGCTTTTTAAAAGGTATAGTATGGCATAAGTATTAAAAAGAAGTGGTGAATTATATAAGCCTACGATTTATTTAGAAAGAGTGATGGATAAAAATCTACTAAATTGAATTTATTAAATCAAGAATGACAATTGATAAACTACCACTTTAAAATATATATTTGCTGTCCGGAGCAAGTTGGCATCTCTGACCTAGATGAAAATTATCAAAATCACCGTCGTATTTTCCTTTGCAAATTTTTCTTGACTTAGATAATGCGGAATCGGGCTCAGTTTTTAAACATTAAAAAATTACAGCACAAAACGCTTTTTATTTTCACAAAACTGTGGCTTTTCACTGTATTAACGGTTTGTACCATTTTCAGAAAGTGAGTGCTGGGTTTAGCTGGGGGAGCGCTATACTTGAGTTAACAATCATGAGTAATTTTTATTTTATTTTATAACCGTCGTTGAACAGCCGACCCAACTTAATGGGTTTACGGCTACTAATGTTCAACTCCGTAGCCTTGTAATTTTGAACCCAATCCAGAAGACAAGGGAACTCCTGGATCGAGTATTGGGAGAAATTTGCCTTCGTGGAGGACTTTTTGATGGAGCTAGCCCGCATTTGCGTTACATGGAGAGGAAGACCACGGCAAGGGGACTCTAACCCATGATCCGTCTACCACTGAGGATATTTCACGTCAGCACTGTGGTCAGTGCAAGCCGGATGCGGAATTCGTATCGACTGGGATTCGAATCCGGTTCGCCTCATTGGAAGGCGAACGCTCTATCCCCTGAGCCATCGCGGCTAGCATATTTGCATGAGAACATCGTTGAGCCCGTGATGGCTCAGGGGATAGAGCGTTCGCCTTCCAATTAGGAGAACCGGGTTCGAATCTCAGCGATAGCTGGTCGATACGAATTCCGCACCCGGCTTGCACCGACCACAGTTCTGACGTAAAATATCCTCAGTGGTAGACGGATCATGGGTTAGAGTCCCCTTGCCGTCAGGCTAACCATAGACGGTTTTCTTCACCATTTAACGCAAATGCGGATTAGCTCCACCAAAAAGTCCTCCACGAATGCAAATTTCTCCCAATACTTGATACAGGAATTCTCTTGTCTTCTGGATTGGGTTCAAAAATTTAAGGCTACGGAGTTAAACATTAGTAGTCGTAAACCCAAAATAGGGTCGGCTGATCAATGACCGTTATGAAATAAAATAAAAGAAAGCATCTTTTCATGTGATGACGAAGCTTTCGAAAAACATCCTGAAAATCTTTACGACTTTTTCTCTTTCAACTTTCTAAGTAATTTAAAGTAAAGAGAAAAGTGAGTTCAGGTGAACCTAGAATAAACGTTAACGTTAAAAAAAATACGTTAAACAAACGTTAAAAAAATATTTTCAATTATTTCAAATTATTGAAGAACCTCTCTACAGCATTATCCTATCATAATTTGTTTGCATTTTGAATTTTTTTTTTATTCAACATTTGAAACTCAATACCTTAGTATGCTAACATGAACTTGCCTTTTCGGTATTTAACCCTTTAACTCAGATGGGACACTGTTTTCCGTAATATATATTTTTTTCCGGCGCTCTAATTACAAGCTAAAATGTTTTTTGGTATTTTTCGATAATAAAAAACAGTCTAATTGTTACTTAAAAAATCTGTTAGATAATTGGAATTCTATTTGTACTAAAATATAATATCCGAAAAAGTAGTTTGAATTTTTTTTTATTCAACATTTGAAACTCAATACCTTAGACTAAGCTAACATGAACTTGTTTTTTCGGTATTTAACCCTTTAACTCAGATGGGACACTGTTTTCCGTAATATATATTTTTTTCCGGCGCTCTAATTACAAGCTAAAATGTTTTTTGGTATTTTTCGATAATAAAAAACAGTCTAATTGTTACTTAAAAAATCTGATAGATAATTGGAATTCTATTTGTACTAAAATATAATATCCGAAAAAGTAGTTTGAATTTTTTTTTTATTCAACATTTGAAACTCAATACCTTAGACTAAGCTAACATGAACTTGCTTTTTCGGTATTTAACCCTTTAACTCAGATGGGACACTGTTTTCCGTAATATATATTTTTTTCCGGCGTTCTAATTACAAGCTAAAATGTTTTTTGGTATTTTTCGATAATAAAAAACAGTCTAATTGTTACTTAAAAAATCTGTTAAATAATTGGAATTCTATTTGTACTAAAATATAATATCCGAAAAAGTAGTTTGAATTTTTTTTCATTCATATTAAAAAATTCATCCACAATTGATTTTGTAAATAAAGGAAATTTCAAAGATGAATAACTGTTCCTCTTAGATAGCTGCAAATAAGAGCAAACAAATATTGCTTGGAAATGAGTCGTGCGAGTTTTCACCTTTAACGCAAAAAAATATAACCAGTGTTTCATGCTATATTTCATAACCATAAATTATTGAGATGTTCAATAGAATATTTTTCCATTAAATTTGACGTAAATTAATATAAAATTATTGAAAAAGTACCAAAAATAGGTATAATAAAAATTTTGCGTCAAAGCGTTTAATTAATTACCTTTAGAGGTGAAAGAGATATGCCATGAAGGTTTTTTCGCGTCATATAGCGTCCTATTAACAATCCAAACCCGTACGTCACTGGGGTTGGCAGCTATGTGCATTTGAGCTGGTAGATTTTATTTATATTTATCCTAAATTTTGTTTTCTATTAACTAACAATAAAAATTGCATTCAAATAAGCCTGATAATAGCTATAGTATTATCAAACTTTGCTGATTTGGCCACCCAAGTTAGAGAACACTACACGTCACCAAATACGTTTGGCGCAGTTTAGTCGATTCCGGCTTTTGTGCCATTAAACTCTACTCTCAACTCATTTCGTTATTATTTTCCTTTCACTTTGGCGTTAGGTGTAGTACTTAATTTTCGTTTAATTTTCTTATCAAATAACGTATTATTAATAATTTTTACTTAAAATTTAGCGCAGTATAGCAACATCTGAACTTTCATTCTTTAGATAGTATTTTTTCAATAACAATCTCAGTTGAATACATAATAATTTTACCTGTCGTAATTGTTGAAGAAACGGAAGAGCTTCTGTAGGCCTCTTAGCTTCAGACAACAGAAGTGCCAGATTAAAAAGGGCACTTCGGAAATCACCTCGGAGCTAAAAAAAAATATTAAAAAGAAGAAAAAAAAAAAAAAGAATTAGAAAATAGAAGAAAAAAATTCGCATAAAAATGTAATAAAATGTTTGAAAAAATTATCTTTAGTATTATTAATTTTTATACATCAAAAATGTTATAACAATATTAGCTGAATACCCGTTCTATACCGTACGTCATATCATGCGGTAAGTATAAATTTACTAAATCCTCTTCGTTTGCGTAGTTTTTTTAAAAAATTCTATTCGTTATTTGCTCATAATAAAAAATACATTTTAAAGAAATAAGTGAAACTTTGTCAAATTTTTTCCATTTATTAGCAGCACTCATTAAATATTTCAGTATATCCTACAAATATGAAGCATTTTATTAAAGTAAATGTTTTTTTTTCTCATAATATATTTTCGTTTCATTATATAGGCTGAAACCGAAGTTCAAATTTTTGATGGTCCTCAAAGTCTGATTGAAGAAAATATAAATTTGAAAATCCAAAACCAAGAGTTGCAATCACAATTAACCTCTTTAAAAAAGAAAATGTATTCTTTTCTCACACACCAACAAATAGAAGTCTTAGCAGAGAATCTTCATACTATAGCTAATTGGTCTAATGAAAACTTAATTAAGGGCGTAATACTACGATTTGCTTTGGTAAAGCATGGTTATGAGTATTTAAGAAATTTTGGTTATCCTGAAAATCTAAAACCAAGAGTTGCAATCACAATTAACCTCTTTAAAAAAGAAAATGTATTCTTTTCTTACACACCAACAAATAGAAGTCTTAGCAGAGAATCCTCATACTATAGCTAATTGGTCGAAAGAAAACTTAACTAAGGGCGTAATACTACGATTTGCTTTGGTAAAGCATGGTTATGAGTATTTACGAAATTCTGGTTATCCTGAAAATCCAAAACCAAGAGTTGCAATCACAATTAACCTCTTTAAAAAGAAGAATTATTCTTTTCTTACACACCAACAAATGGTAGTCTTAGCCTAGAATTCCCATACTGTAGCAAATTGGTCTAAAAAAACTTAATTAAGTCTTAAAACTACGATTTGCTTCGGTAAAGCATTGTTATGAGTATTTAAGAAATTTTGTTTATCCTGCTTATAGCACTTTGAATCGTAGGATACGAGGCATACTAGTTGATTTTGGATTCTTAAGCAGTATCATTAACTTGCTTCAAGCCAAAATTTGAACAATGATTGATTTAGACAAATATTACTCTATTTCCATTGATGAGATGGAAATCGCATCATGTCATTTGATGTAGCCAATAAAGAGTTTCTAGGGCAATCGACTCTGGGTCAATGCGCACCATTATATGGTAGTAATGATTAGAAGCCTGAAATCCCCAAGGAAGCAAGAATTCGCACGTGAGTTAACTGGCTGTTCAACATCTAGGAAAACATTAAACTAGGTACACCTGGTAGTAAAGGTTGTTAAAAGTATTAATTTAAAAGTTGTGGCACCTGTTTCTGATATTGGGTCTTGAAATATATCTATGTGGAAGGCTGCTGGTATCTCTATACTAGGACAAATAGGTCTATAACTTTCAACATTTATTGGGAAGAAATTTGCTGCCTGCCAGATGTTCCTTCCGTTTTTAAAAACATTAAAAGTGTATTTTTCCGATATACTTTTATTTTTCCCGAAGATATTTGCTTGGAAAATGACTTGCCTTCGTGGTACGTATCTTCAGGATACATCAAGCAATCGTGGATTGATGAAGTGTACGCATAGTCTGTTTTGAGATCGTTACACCATTTAAGAAAGGCTCATTTATTTCCTTCAAACTTCAATTTCCCGAATGTAGCACTTGCCGCGCAGTTAATATCCATCAAAACTGTTGGTACCCTTGAAAAATCTGTACACCTACAACAAATATCAACTGCACTAACAACGGCATGGTTTATAAGGCTCTTAAGCCAATGGATTCACTTAATGACTAGCAGAACAAGAAAAATTGCAATTAAACTACGAAAGAAAGATAGCAACCTGCCGTTTTTGTCTTCCGTTATAGACATATTTCAAATAAGCCAATTCAAACTGGCGTGATTCTATCTTCGCTCAATGTTATACAAGCTACTAATAAATTACTTTCCATAGGTTATGCTTTTTTTTTACCAAGTCGACTCACCATGAACAGTGAAGAGCATCTTAAATGCACTGGAAAATGTATTTTCCCAAGTAAGGCTTAAAACAAACTGGCCTCCAAACTAAAATTGCAATGAAGATGAGTTGTGTTTCTCAGTTCATAACCCTGATGTCAAAAATTCCGATTATTCTGCGGATTCAGATTATTATTTATTTGATAACATTTCGCCGAAAGCAAATTGCCCGAAAACAGGTCAAGAATATTCTACAAAATACGAAGGGGATCCAAAATATGATCCAAGCACTTCAAGACAGCAAAAATAAGTTTAAAGTATTATTGCCGTAGAAAACGACATTGTATAGCAGGTTCAACTCTAAATGAGTTGTTAAAATGAAAGCCCATCTGTTACTCGTGCTTTGCTTTGAAAACTTGTGAGGATACACATAAGCCAGAGGTTCACAGTCATAAGAAAAACTTTGGGAAAAAGGAATACACTGGGATGAGGAGTTACCGGTCGTTATAGCTCGCCAATGGGAAATCTGGTGTGAAAAATTCAATTACCTTTAGTCAATAGTCTCGAAATTCCAAGATATTATTTTGATTTAACCTTGATCGAAGATATGAAATCCATCCAAATTCATTGTTTCAGTGACAGTAGTGAAATTGCCTATGGAGCTGTCATCTATTTACGGTTTACAGACACCAATAATAACATCAGTGTAAAGTTTATTTTATCTAAAGGTAGATTAGCACCAAATGGTGTAATTAGAGTCGGGGGACACTTACAATTAGCAGAAATAACAGAAGATGAAAAACATCCTATTTTATTGCCATACGATAGTGAATTTTCTGATCTTATTATGAAGTCGTGCCATTAAAGAAATGCTCATTGCGAATTAACGGCTACTTTAACACAGTCAAGATCTAACTATTACATTACAAAGGCTCGAAAATTAACGAAGAAAATATTGAATTATTGTCCAATTCGCAAAGGATACGAAGTTGAGTCATTTTTGGAAAAAACTGTTCCACTTCCTGCTGATAGAATGAACATGTGTGCAGCATTTGATGTAACCAGTATACAATTTGCCGGATCCCGGTTTGTCAAAGTACTTAGTTCTTCCAAAAAGGCCTACGTTTGTTTATTTACCCGTGCTTTAGTTCGAAAAATTCATTTGGAACTTGTATTTGATTCACGAATTCAAACATTCATATTGGCTTTCATGAGATTTATTGCAGAACTGTTTATTCCGATAATGCTGTTACATTTAAAAAGGCTGATAAAGAGTTGCAATGATGGTTAAACAAGAAATCCAATGGAAATACATGGTTTCCCTTGCCGCCTGGTGGCGGGGGGATTTCGGGAACGAATGGCGATAAGTGTAAAATCATCTTTAAAGAAGATATTAGGCACCTTGCTTGCATTGCTCTTGTCCGTTATTGGTTGGGGATATCTTCCAGTTGAAAGTATGGGTTTAACCTGTCGATCGAAACTATTTTTACTTTCCCCTGAATTTTAATATCGAAGTAATCTTTTCTAGATTTTGCAGAATATGGTTCAAGATAGACAGATTGTAGTGAAGAGTTGAAGTTGTTGTTGTAAAGGAATAAGTGTGAACAATTTTAAAGGTGTTTTTGAAAAGAAAAATGTTCTTTTTCCGTGGGTTATTGTAGAAATCATGGTAGGTTTCATATTCCTTATAATTCTCTGTAAGTTTTGAGAAAATTCAGACTGTGTCATATCAGGAATTGTTGAAAAGAATTTTCTTGGTAATGATATGGCAGTTCCATATACTAGCTCTGCAGATGAGCATGACAAGTCTTCTTTAATGGCGGCTCTTATCCCCAGAAGAAAGCGAGGCAGTGCTTCCAGTCAGGATTTTGATTCTAGTAGATGGCACCTGAGGCTTGCTTTTAAAGTTCTGTGTTGTCTTTCCATCAATCCATTTGCTTGTGTGTGATTGGCTGTTATAGTGTTGGTATAAAATCCTAAATATTTTCCCTTGGTCGGAAGTTATGAGAGTTGGAATCCCAAAACGTGAAAACCAGTTGGAAATCAAAGCTTTGGCGATTGATTCTGCAGATTGATCTTCTAATGGAACAGTTTCAATCCATCATGTATAGCGACCCAATAATAGTTAAAAGATATTTAATTCTTTGGGTAAGCAAATGAGTAAGGAACCAATTTACATCGACGTTTAAGTGCTTTAATCTGTATTGGAGAATTGCGAATTCTCCTAGTGTTGACTTTATATGTTTATGTATTTTAGATTGTTGACATGATAAACACGCTTTCGACCATAGCTGGCAGTCGTTATTAATATTCGGCCATATGAATCTTTTCATGAAGAGTTTCCTAGTGCGTCGAATCCCTAGGTGTGATATTTCATGGATATATTTGTCGACTAAATTTTGAAGGAATGTATGGGCGATTACTGTTGGTAGCACATCACAATAATTAGATTTCCCGGTGCCTGGAATGGGAATTTTAACCATCTTTAGTCATGGGTTATTTTTCAATATGCAGGGATGGCGACTTCTCCGCTTTCTGGAATAGTTTTAATAAGGTAGTAGCAAATTATATAGTAAAATTCGTTAAAGAAGGATAGTTAAGCCTAATTTTTTATAGAGTAACCAGTAGATGGATGCTTTAACGTTGCATTTTAGATGATACTTATAATTTTTTATATTTAGTGGTGTGAAAATTACTTAAATTGAAAAATACTAAAATTGAAAAATACTAAAATAAATGAAACTTAAATTTCGCTACCACTAGAAAATACTATTTAACAAAGCGGAGCAAGTTGGCATCTCTGAATATGGTTCATCATTTTGAAATTCTGCTATGGTTGTATAATCAATCGTCGATGGCATCGAAATTATGAAGATTCTAGAAACAGCGTGTGTTACAACATTTTTCTCTCCTGCAACATATTGAATATTTTTCAAAAATTGAGCAATATAATTCGGTTATCTTGAGGAGGCTTTCTCTAAATTTTGCATGAAAGCAAAAGTGATAGGTTTGTGGACCGTATAAATGATGAAAGTTCTTCCTTCTAAAATGCACTTGAAATGTTTTATTGCAGTGTAAAGAGACAAAAAGTTCCCGATCACACGCACTATATTTTCTCTGCGTATCAGTTAAAGAAAGTGAAAAGAAGCTTGATGGCCGTATTTGAGTTCAATTTGATGTATTACAACCCCTATTGCAGTATCAGAAGCGTCACATGTGAGAGATATAGCGTTATTTGATGGGTGAACCAGCATAGTAGGCAACAAAAGGAGTTTTTAAGGTTTCTAAAAAGCATTCACAATTAAAGGTATTTTGCTACTCCCATTACGTAATGATGTTAATAGTTGTTGGAGTTTAGCACAATTAGGAATAAAACAGTGATAAAAATTAATTATTCCTAAACTCTTGCGAAGACTAGGGGTTGATGTAGGCTCCAGTACACTTTGTACCTCAAATAATTAATTTTTGATGTACTGAAAACATATTTTGCGGTATTGATGCATAAGCCGTAATCATTTAATCTTTTAAAAACTATCTTTAAGTGTTCGCCAGTGCGTTTTGTCATCAGGGAAGGCAATCAATATGTCGTCTAAATAGCAGAATGCAAAATCTAACCCTGATAAGACCATATTCATGAATCGTTGAAAGGTTTGAGGTTAAATCAAAAATCATGAAAAGAAATTCAAACAACCCGAAAAGGGTAATAATTGCTGTTTTGGAATGTCGGCCTCGCGCACTGGAATTTGTTGATAAACTCGAACTAAGTTTATCGCAGAAAAAATTTTCTTTCCGTGTACAATAGAACCAGAGTCAGTGAGAAATGGTTAAGAATAACGACCCGGAATAGCCATGTTGCTAAGGGCTCTATAATCTTCACAAAATCTCCAGTCGCCTGATTTTTTTAAGGTGGAGTGTAGAGGGATAACCCAACAACTTTTTGAAGGTCTACAACGACCTTGTTGCAACATGAAGTTAAATTCCTCTTTTGCTGCTTTTTATTTTTCTGATGAGAATCTTCCAGCTCTTGAGGTAACTCCTTTCTATGAAATGTTCAATGTTGTGACTCTTTATCTTGCTATTTACAAGTGTTGATCGTAATAGATCGGAAAATCGTTTAAGAATATCTTCGTTTTGATTTTGTACTGCATTTAATGTTGGTGTATCAACACGATAACAAGGCATACCAATAGAGGATAGGGATGTTGTGCCATCAATTTGCGATTTTTACTGTCAACCAAAAGGTGAAGATGATACAAAAAGTCAATACCTATTATTGGTTTATAAACATCTGCTAACAAAAAGCCAATTAAACAGTCTCACATCTAGTTTTAACACTTTTTGTCTATATATTGTTTTTTGTTAAGTTTTAATTTTGGTTTCGTTTGCTGCAAACAGCTCTAGTTTGTCAACAGATTTTTTTTTTCTTGAGGTATCACCGAAATCTCCGCACCTGTATCGATTAAAAAATCGGTGGCGGTTCCTTTGTCCCGAATAAAAAGACGGCACAGTTTCACCCTTTGACTGGCTTTCGATCTTATTATGCCAATCGCAAGGTTTATTGCATCGAAAAGCTTTGTCGCCAAACTTTGAGTGATAATAACATATACTGTGCTCGAAATTACTGCACCTATTATAATAATTACTTATAGAGCTGGATCTATATCGTGGCTGATCATAGTACTGCCTTTTTTTAGTTCGTTGACTTGTAGTGATAGTTCTGAAATTTTCTTCTGTAGTTTAATTATGACATTGCCATTATTCTGACACACAATAGCAGCGCTCTGTAACGATGTTCATTTTATTTCCCACATTTTATCGGCCATTGTCGCAAATTTTATTAAATGATCTTTACTGATTGATAAAATGCTTCTTATTTCTAAGGGCAAGCTTTGTCCTTAGCCGAAGTGTTCTATGAAACGGTTCAATCACTTTATCAGTCGCGAAATTTTTCATTTCACATAATAACTGAGAAGGTTTTTTATCACTCAAATCGACTGTGGTTTACAGCTTTTGAGTTTCCGTGTCTACGAACAAAGCAAATTGCCAGTCTTTAATTGCGGTGTATTGCCCGTATTGAGGTGAATTCGTCAATATATCCGACACTTGTGATAATATTTCGACTTTGATGGTGCTTAGGACAATCATATTTTGTTTATCAACAGTTATTGAAGCGTTTCGGAACTGTGCTTCTAACTGCAGAAACCATATATTTGGATCCAGTTTCCAAAACGGTGGGATCCGGTTGTCTCCAATGAAGGGTAAGGATTAAATAGCTTACCTTCTCTCACATTTACTTCTAAATAAATAAAAATCGACATGCTAAAAACACGGAGAAAGAGAACTATATATTTATTTTCGTACTACACATCGGAGAAGAAAAACTAAAGAAGTTGCCATCCAGTGTTTCAATAATAAATTAATAATAAAATTAATTATAGGTAGCGCTGTAGTCTAGAAAATATTGGCCATTGCTACAACAGATTTTGCGGCCATATCTTTTTATAATCCCTTTTACTTGTTTGATTCTGTGACTGCTGACAGACATGTTAATTTGTTCCGCTGTATGGAAACAATTTTACCTGTGATAAAAAAATTATGTTGATTCTTTGGTTTGTTATTTTGATTTAATGTTGCCCACCAATACATTTAAATTAACTTACTTAACTTGCGACTTTAGATCGAATTATTTCAGGGTGAGCGTTTAATATTATTGCCGAAATAAAACAATTAATGCGATTTTTTTTATTTTCCGTTCTTTGTCACTTCATAAAATCTTATGCTAACAGCACAACAGCTGGCATCTCTGCCTCTGTTTCATATCTTTTAACTCAATGATAGTTTCCACTGTTGTGTTATTGCTGTATTTTATTTAAATTGCATCAACCTATAATCATATCAAACTTTTCAAAAATCAATTGAGTAATTCTGCAGTTAAGATATCAAAGATGAAATAATTCATTTAAATAATTTCAATTAATTAATTGAAATAAAAATATTAATTTAAAAGAATTAATAAATTGTTTTAAACTAATATTTTTATTTCAATGATAAAGAGTGAAATGTATGGGTCAGAAACATGAAAACCAATATAACTATATATAGAATAAAGAACTAAACAGTTGGGAAAATAGATATTTATCTGGCATGATATCATATCTAATTCAGTACACCATAGTAAAACTAAACATACACCCTTCAATATAAAAAGAAAAAGATGGAAATGGATAGATCTCAGTCTGGTAGGCAGGTACTTTATGTATGTCGCAAAAGATTTGCACAATGGGCTATTGGCGACAGTCTTGAGGATGGTCCGAAGACATGCCATCGCAATTTTGATCCTTTGCAGAGGGAATAGCTCCCTCGCTTTGGCAGTCCGGCAACCTGCGTGCGAAGTCGAGAACTTCACGGTAGAACAGATTACTGAACAGATTACAGATTAAGTGACTGATGCACGTTAAAATCTGTCGAGTCGCAAAAGTCCTCCATGTTCCCATAGCAAATCAATACCTCTGGGGGTACTGGATTGGAGATCGATCGTTCTCTGAATCAGGTCAAAATTACGATCTGTGGATGAATGATTGAGTCCGCCCTATAAACGGGTGCGACGTATGTGTGGCTGAAGTCAGATTCTTGGCCATAGGATGGCGCCACTCAAATAATAAGAAACGCACACTTTGCCTTGAATCTGCTCGGTTTCACCATGCAAGCTTGCCCGATTGGCATAAGAAACAACAACAACAGATTACTGAGTGTTCACCCACCCGCTTGCTGACCGCAGTCGGCGATGCTTGACTTCGGTGTTCTTCTGGGAACCATCACGATCAGTCCACTGCGGGACAGATCTCAGTCTGAGATGCCTTCCTCAAGAACACCATCAATAGAGTTAACGTGTGCACCAGAAAGCAAGCGAACACACCTATGCAAACACGGAGAAGATAAGTAGAATAAGATCGAAAGCAGGCGGGATGAACGAGAAGGGGTGAGATCCTGTGCTGCTGACCGAGTCAGCTAGAGCATGAAATAAAGGGCCTTATGAGCTACTGGGTACGAAGAAGGATAGATTAAGTTATTAAGAATGTTATGGCTGTAAGAGATATGCTTTTTATGACTGTTAATAAAATCTCATTATTATAGATGATTCATTCTTCCCAAAAATAAGTTAGAAATAATATTACTAATGGCGTGTTATCTATTCCATCTAACTATTTACATACTTTTGAAGTTATTTTTCTACGACCTACATGCCAATGTTCTTTATGTATTCTTGGTGAATAGGTAAAATGCCGTTTCATGGTCTCGAGGAAAAAGTCATTTCCATATCAATGGGAAAAAAAGAATATTTAAAATTAAAAGAATATATTCCAGTCTAAGGATAATTAAGTTACAAATGTTAAATATACGTGATTCAAAATAGAAATAAAATATTTACGTTATGATGGATATTGATGTCTTGTTATGATTGATGTAATTCAATGAATATTAATAGTTTAAAAATAGCTATTTGTTTTACCGAAGAATGTAGTAAGTATTTATTCTATTTTTACATCATTTATCAATGTCTAGTATGAAATGAAAAAATTGTGTTTTTACTCAAATTATATTTCTACAGCTTTTATTGTGTTATAACTAGAAAAAAAAACAAATATTCATCCCATAGATATAGTTGAAAAATGGGCATCACGTTTTGCGAATGAACGTTTACTACAACCAAAGTAAAGCAGGATAAGACTGTTTTAGCTACAAAAAAAAAAATCATCACATCGTCGTTGTTCTCCAGCCAAATAGCCATTATTTTAAATTTCGATAGAAGCAGAACCTGGTTGTGTTTTTCCGAAAGTAACATTCGTTGTCCATTTGAAACTTCTTCATCCCAACTAAACAGCAATGCAGAAGGCGAAGAGGCCGAAAAAAACAAAAACAAAAAAAAAAACAATGTAAAATAAGGAGTGAAGATAAATAACCTTTAGCTAAAGAAAAAAAGAAAAAGACGGAAATTTTTTCTTATTTCAGATTTACTTAGGGAAGCGAAAATCGCTTTTATTCATTCGCCCAACAACTCAAGAGCACGTGTACGTGTTTCTGTTTTTAAACATCTCTTTCTGAAGAAGTTTTTATCCACGTGAAAAAAGCGATTAAATTTTAAAGTGGAAAAAAAACCATACAAGGTCTCCATTGTTTTAAGAAAATTTTAATAGCGATAGTAATATCAATATCGTGAAAGCGGAAGAAGAAATTTCAATTTTTTAAAGATGAATTTAATGTTACATATACATATAAAGGCTTGTGTACTTATTACAAAATACGACTTATACAACTATGGTCAAATTGAAGAACCGGATAGTACAGTTTAGAGAAGGATATGACTAGGATACATTTAGGGTTACGGCGAGATTCGAACCAGCTATTTTAACCCTTTACAGTGTTTGGCGGAACAGCGAGACCGCACTGACAGGGAAGTTCCCATGTAAAGACAATTAAGCTGTGTTCATAACAAATCAATACCTCTGGGGGTACTGATCCAGGAGTTTCCTTGTCTTCTGGATTGGTTCAAAATTACAAGGCTACGGAGTTGAACATTAGTAGTCGTAAACCCATGAAATTGGGTCGGCTGTTCAACGACGGTTATAAAATAAAATAAAATTAAGCTGTGTTGAGCCACGATGGCTCAGGGGATAGAACATTCGCCTTCCAATGAGGCGAACCGGGTTCGATTCCCAGTCGATACGAATTCCGCATCCGGCTTGCATCGACCACAGTGCTGACGTGAAATATCCTCAGTGGTAGACGGATCATGGGTTAGAGCCCCCTTGCCATCAGGCTAACCGTGGGAGGTTCTTGCGTTCTTCCTCTCCATATAACGCAAATGCGGGTTAGCTCCATCAGAAAGTCTTCCACGAAGGCAAGTTTCTCTTAATACTCGATCCAGGAGTTCCCTTGTCTTCTGGATTGGGTTAAAAATTACAAGGCTACGGAGATGAATATTAATAGTCGTAAACCCATAATATTGGATCGGCTGTTTAACTACGGTTATATAATTAAGCTATGTTGAACCTTATAAAAAGCTAACAAAAAAACCAAAAATCTATTTTTTAGTTCGTAGTTTTCTACAGTTTTTTTTTAAAAATATTAATACGAATCCGAAGTATGCGGCATTTCTGTTTATATTTACGCGTGAAATTTTTACAAGCAAATATATGTTTAAACATTTACTAGTTCGTGGTTACCGATGTTGTATTATTTGTACCGAAATTAAGTTTGAAAAGGTTTTACTAAGTTTATTTTTTTCCTAGGGTTAGTAACAGTTTTGTATTAATTCTTTACCTCGACAGCACGGCGAAACCATTTTTCAGCAAGAGTAAAATTTTTATCATCCATCGCTAACATTCCTAAATGAAAATAAACTCTTTCATTCACTTCTTTCGTTTTCAAAAGAGCTTTCAATCTGAAAAAGAAGAAAATGTTTACCATTTAAAAACATAAAAAAGAATATAAATTTTAACTAATAAAGAAAATGTTTGCTATTTACAAACATGAAAGATGTAAAAATTTTATCTAAAACAGAACATTTTTAACATTAAAAATGAAAAAAAGAATATAAAAGTTTAAACTTTTCCATCTATTTATAGATTGTTTTTAACTCGACAAAATGTTAAATGTTAACGATTTTTTTTTTTTTTAAAAATGCTTGTTAGTTTAGAAAGTACTGAGTTTTGAAAATTCGATTTAACCCGTTAATATCAGGCTCTATATAAGTCAATAGCCAACATTCACGCTTTCTGAGAATAGATTTTCTAAGTAGTAGTTAAACAATACAACAACGGAGTTATTAGCTAGAAGGCATCAAATGGCGTATCACAAAAGCCTTTGCATTATTTAGAAGTAATGGTGAGTAAAAATCTGCTATCCGGATCTGCTGTCCGGAACAAATTGGCATCTCTGTTAGCGTTATCGATTAGGAAACGTTATAATTCCTTTTTTTTTTAATTTCTGATGCAAATATCGTACATATCTGAATCCATTATTTTTAACTATAGATTGCAGTCATCTCAGGACGAAATTTTTGATTTTCAGACATCATTGCAACGATTATTTCTAAAATTTCCATTCTTCAGATATTGTTGTAAAATTTTGAAAACGATTCAATGAGAACGATTCAACTAGTTGGTAATTGTTGATTTTTACCTCGTCGATGTAACTCGTAGTTTTAATAAGTGTATGACCCCTAAATTCATGACCATAAAAATCTGATAATATAAAATTTTAAGCTTTCTCTTTTCATAAAACAATTTAGAATTCCCAAAAAGTCTGAAACAGTGATGCGTCTGGGTAAGTTTATATACCAGAACGATGCATATTATAATTAGTGAACTCCCTAAGTTTGCTTTCCAAAAACATTATTAATTAAAATAAAACGGTATTGGATTGGAAATTCAAATCTTTTGATTATTCTAAGCAATCATTTTACATTGCTCATTTGTATTCGTAGAATAAGCAATATCACACACACATGTATCAGTACTGGACAAAAAGCTAAAAGTCGGGCAAAATAGTTCTCATCAGGAAAATTAGGGACAACAACGACACCTGGTCCCATTTCAAAACTAATTCCAAGCATTAAACGCAGAAGTCAGAAAAGAAATCGTCTGCAATAAATTTAAAAGTTTCATAAGTTATTCGTTTATTATCTGAAACAATTATATAAATATGTTCTCAGAGCGGCTAACTACTGCGCTTTTTGAAAAATATTTTATAGAGTGGTAGACACTTAAAAACAAAAGCTTTTAGAATTTTTGGTAACTCAGCCAATAATTCATTAGCCTCACCACAAGAGAGTTGGTTAAAAATGGCTCTTTATGTTATTTGATGAAGTTAGAAATTTTGACAAAGTATGGACGAATGGGTTAAATATTTGTATAAATAGTAAGATATAAATTTATTCTTTATTTATCAAATACACGAAATTGCAAAATATGCTTTGAACAAGTTAAGTTTTTTTTTTCAAATTAGCTGTGATTTATCTTTTTATGAATTTCACCTTTTTCTGAATTTCATTTCCAGAAAGTTAAATTTTTACAAATTTGTTGAGGATATCAAACAAATAAGCTCTCGTGGGCCTTAAAAGTTCAGAAAGTGGTAATTAAAGAGAGATAAAACTTGTGACACTAAAAACGTAAGAAAATTCAGTCTTGCTATACATTTAAAATTTAAAGTTGTTTCTTGCAAAAAAGGAAAACTTCCAACTGGATTTAACCCTTTAATGTGCCATTTATTTCTAGTAAAGGTAAATTAAAGTATTTTTGGAATTGAAATTGTTTTAAGAACAGTAATTGATATAAAAAAAACTCATTTAGTTTATAAAAATGACATTTTTTGGTAGTAAATATATTTAACATGACGTATTAGGAACTTATTGATTTTTATTTTTCTTTATTTATAAAATAAATTTTATAAATGCTACAAACTTCAAAAGGAATTATGTGTTTTATAACTTTTATACGTTTTTATAAACTAACAAATGTCTACCAATTTTATTCAAAAGCACTTCAAGAAAGCTGAAGTTATTAACAAATGGAAACCTAAATTAAAAGTGGTAAAAAGGGGTGGTAAGTATATTTACCACGGCCTTTGAAAGGGTTAATAACACTATTAAACTTTTAAAACCCGTGGTTACTCAAAAAAATACATAACAACTCCTTACCTGTGATATGCTGTTTTTCTCATGTTAGGACCTCCAGTCTCTTGTATCAAAATGGCTGAATTTAGTAATGCTTGCTATAAACATTAACGAAAATATATTTATTTTATAAAACTATTGTATCATTATTATTATTTAAAATTATATTAAGGAAAAACTGAAAATTGGTAGATAGTGTTTGGGGAATCGGAATAATTTAAAGAATTTGTACATATATTGAAAAAGTTAGAAAAATAAATTTGAGTGTGAAAACTGCCATTCTAAATCCCTAAAATTACAATGAAATTAAAACCTATGAATTTTTGATCAGCATCTTCAAAAAATTTTTACCACTTCTTTTACAGACCCTAGAAACTCAAGCAACAAACAAACAAACAAATTTACTTATATTAACTTACTCCCCTTTAATAAATTTACTTTACTCACTAGCTTACTTTAACTGAATTTACTTTATTTGACTATAACTTTAATTTAATAAATCTATCTTCTTAGCATAATTTTCTCTTACCCATTACAGTGGCATGTTTAGTATGGTTTAAGTCTAATGTTTTATTATTTAAAATCAAATTAAAATAATTTTATTCATTTGAATATATTGAAGATGTATATAAAAGTCCTGTTAAGCTAGATGTGATGTTTGCAATTTTAAAAAAGCCTGCTGCTTGAGTTAATGTCAAAAGTAGCAAAATGAATAAGAAGAGAGAGAGTGATTAGATATTCTTAAAAACAAATCTTAACATACGTATTGAAATCTTCAAAAATATTAAAAAAAACTTAGTTCACAAAAGATGAAAACCTTTTTCTATTCGAATGTTTATAAGGATATATGTCTCGTTTACGAGAAAAATAGCTTCTTGTTTATACCTTTTTTATTGAGTCAAATAATCTGTATTTCTAAGTTTGATTTTTTTTTCTAGTATCCAGGTAATCGTTCATTTTCTTACAATTAGCATATTGTTCGTACATAAAATTGTAACAATGATATACATTTATTAACAACATTTTCTTTGTTTTTTGTGTGGAGAATATCGGCTTTTAATAAAAGAAGAATGGTGAATACGAAGCAATCACGGGTTTTGGTGAGCGAAGCCTCTTAGTTATTAAAAAAGTTATAACCATAAAGTTATTATTCAAATAAATGTACTTTTGTCCCGTGTCACGAAGTATAGACGCAACGGATTTAAAGTTATCTATGGAAATCGTGGTTTTCTTAAAAAATAATGAAAGCAATGCTAAGAAGCAAATATAAAAAGAAACTAGACTTTTATCAGAGGATGTGATCTTTTGAAAATAAATATTTTATTAGTTATTCTTACCTCGTGCCTGGGGTTGATTTTTAAAGCCTTATTGAACGATAAAAGAGCCATGTCTGTTTTTCTTTGTTCTAAAAGCACCACTCCTAACTAAAACAAATAAGTTTCATAGATGTTAATACCAGAGATTCCAAACTATTTTAAGCAGTTGCGAATTACTCTTTACAATAATTGCGAACTAAAACTGAACAGTGGTATGCAAAATTCTTTTAAAATCTAAATTATTAAAATAAAAATACATTATCCTTGCTAATTCACGCCTCTCAACTCTGACAGGATGTGTAGCCAAATTATTCAACAAAAAATAGGCACTTTTCAAGCACTAAAAAAATATTTTTAAGCACTTAAAAAAATATCATAATTAAGCAGGGTTGGAAAGTTTTTGACAATTGGCGGTTTTCATCTTACTTTAACCGTCATGTCAAAAAAAAATTGGCGTTGTTTTTGACAATTGTCAAAAATCATGAAATTTTGAATCATGTCAAACGAATAGCGTTTTCATACGCTATGGACTGACAATACGCCGAAATAGATAGGGGTTGAATTAATAGTGAAGACGTTGGATAGAACAATGTGAACTGTTTCTTTTTGCATAATTCGAAGTGAAAATCGACATAGTAAAGGAAAAAACTCGTTTTGAAAAAGGGAAATTTAAGCACTCTTTAAGAATACCCAATGAAAAAAGCACCTTTAAGGGCTTTTAAAAAACGAAAATCGAAAATAAGCACCTTTTAAAAACGCTACGTACCCAGTCTGATTATTTTTAAACTTAGATGAAGGAGTTGAATACCGTTTGGATTAGGAACTCTGTTTGCACTGTATTCATCAGTCCCTGGCTAATACGAGAATAATGTAAGAAGTATTTCATGCAAACTAATATTATCATGGTAAGTGCGAATGCTGTTAAACTCAAAATGTAAAGTGCAGTATGGTTCTAAAAAAATTTTATACCATATTTCCTGAAAGATTTCTCCTTCTAATATTAAAATATTTGCTAGTACTAGGTGCCCCAAATTCATCGACTAAGTGAAAAATCAATTTTAAAAAAAAACAAAAAAAACTGAAGGTGAGGTAATGGAAAGATTGTTCTACTTAGAAAACTAGTTTTTATATTCTCACATACTTTTAAAGATCGTCAACAGATTTATCTAGAAAAACAATTTTTAAAAAAACTGAAGGTGAGGGAATGGGATGATTGTTCTACTCTACTTAGAAAACTAGTTTTTATATTCTCACATACTTTTAAAGATCGTCAACAGATTTGTCTAGAAAAACAATTTTAAAAAAAACTGAAGGTGAGGGAATGGGACGATTGTTCTACTCTACTTAGAAAACTAGTTTTTATATTCTCACATACTTTTAAAGATCATCAACAGATTTATCTAGAAAAATAATAAAAAAACTTTTTCAGTAAAACACCGCTTGGGGAATCAAACGTGACGCAGATTTAATATAAGGTTAATAGAGGCTTAATTAATTATTTCAGTTATAATTGAAAATAACAGAAAGCATGTTAGAATCAGTACTTAATGGATCAACCCACTAAACTCGTAAACTTTCGCATTTTCTTGCGCACTTTTATCGAAGAAATGAAAACTGGCACTTTTTTTTTAAATTTGTAAGCAAAGAGAAGGACTCAGCGACAGACATTCGTATCCATCAGAATATCTGATCAAAAGTATTCGGACACCAAGCAATGCAGACTCCGAGAGTCATGAGGCATACAGGAGTTGTACAAAACTATGGAAACACTTCTATACTAACTGTATGAAAACAATCTTTCTTTTAGCATCATATGTTTGGAAAGATTTTATTTGGCAAGACTATTGGCACAATTTAAACAATCATGCTTGAAGCCTTTAGAAATGGTGTAATTTTACCCTATGCAAACTTTGCATTTACCTAAATGAGCGTAGTAAGTTAAAATCTTTTGTCCTTTATAAATACCACTATAATTTAAAAAAACTTATAATACTAATATTACAACCCACTGTTTTCAAAATAGCGCTGACTTTTACGACAAAGCAACCAACTGCAATACAGCTAACTTCAACGAAATATTTAAATTAGAAAACCTTAAAAAAGACAAAAACCTTAGACTTACAGCTGCACACTTCACCTCTGACGCCTCATACCAAAACTAACAACATAAATAAAAATCTCCAACTCTTACATCAATAGTTCAAAACATCAATAGATTACAGCCTCAACTACAATACCAGCCTTGAAATCCGAACCTGATACCTCATGTTGACAATAAATTCACAGACATCTTTACTACAGCAAGTTGCTTAGATTTAGTTTCACTTTTCTTTTCAGTTAAACAAGCAAGGTGCTTGCTCTACAATATCAGTCACCCCAGAGACTCTGTATACAAACTGTTTATATGATTATTTAATTTTCTGTAATTTCATGATGAATGGGATATGGGTCTTCTGCGCGGCCCAGGTGCCCAGCTTTTGTTAAATAAAGTAAGTAAGTTTTCAAAATAGCTGGTATTAATGCTAAAAGTTTTAAAAAATATATTAATTTCCCCTCATTTAGGCCAATGCAAATATTGCATGGGTAAAAATGATGCTTACAATTGTAACAACAGTTTTGCAAAGTAAAATCTTTCTAAACATTTGCTGCTAAAAGGAAGATTGTTTATATGGAGTTAGTCCTCTGTATATTAGTATGATGAAAATCACCCCTTTCTACGATGACAGCTTGCAACAGAAAGTCTGTTTCTATAGATCTAGACATAGCTAGTATATGGTGTTTAAGTTTCTCTGTTATTTTATTTTGTCACCATATTCATAAGTATCACTTACATTATAGTGAATGTCGGCATTGTCCTCATCAAGGTGTAGGGCTTTTTCATACACATTTTGTGCCTCTTGAGTTCTGTAAAGAGAAAACAAAAGTTTAACTCTCTAATATTCCAAAAAAGAAAAATTAAAAAAAAAAAAAAACATATTTACCTATTCATGCGGATTAAAATGTCCCCTCGATTGATATAAGCTTCTATGTAATCTGATCTCATGCGAATAGCTTCTTGATAAAGCTGAAACGAAATATGAATGGGTCAAACTTAAATATTGAATAGTCTCTCAAGACACTGTGAGTTTCGTTAAATACGTTAAATTCAGATTTCTTAAAAACTGAAGGTGGTAATAAATATATTAACTAATTAAGAGCAAACGCATCCGGGGTTACCCGTCGTCTACAAAAAAAAGTACCAAAAATTTTGAGTAATCTAATGACCACAGCAAGTGGAAAGAGCAACCCAAAAACAAGTGGTATTACCAGGCCGCCTGGGTCATCAACTATAACAGAGTCACAGAAAATGCAGTTGCCGGACCATCTATGCTTATTTGACCTTTTCTTCGTCGTTGACAGATTTTTGTAAATATGTAAATAGTTGCATGTATTTTCTCTATCATTTCCGTTTTCATTACACCTGTGTAAATGTTAAAGAAATAAGCATTGCATTGAGGAATTACAAAACAGATAAAGTAAAACTTCTGGATAAATTCATATTTGATGCAGAAGGTGATCGTTCTAATCAAAAACGGTTACGAAATTTAATGGTTTTGATTTCTCATTTGAAAGCAAAGAATTTAAAAAGAAGTTAAAAGATATTGGAAAAAAATCCCACTTAACGAAATTATATCCTGTTTCTAACACGATCACTGTTTCATTAGAAGGTAATAAAACAGAAGTAGCTAAGAATATTTTTTGACCTTGTTAATGGATTTAAACCAACTCGCAGAACTTGCGAACAAGAACTGAGTCAAAAGAAGAAATAAATAATTACAAAGGAGAAAACGAAATTAATCAAAATATGATAAATAAAAAGGATTGAAGTAATTTTTCAATGCTGTGCTATATTGAAAATAAAAATCTTGATTCTTGTATAAGTGATAAACATAATTCTTGTAGAAATATTGAATTTCAAAATGCTGCTATTAATTATTCTGATATCGAAAGTACTATTTCTAAATTCAATGCAGAATCGCAAGATATTGTTTATTGGATCAAACATTTCGAAAATATTATTCGCGATCGCAACACTCGATACGCCATCTAGCGAGAGACTGTAAATATCGGGCATTAGTTCCCACATAACCATTGGCAATGACGGACGCCATTTTCTTAGCATCAAAAAAGAAGCAAAATTTCCCTAAAGAAAAGGTAAAACTTCTTGAAAAAAACTAATCAGAACATGCCAAACATTGAAGCAGAACACGCCAAGCATTTGAAGAACAACTTCTCAATAATTTTTACCTTTCTATTACCAACAACATAACATGATTTCATGATCACTTGCTGTTACAGATCTGTGTATTGCGGTAAAATAATTTTTCTGTCTTCAATTCATTACAAGTTAAAATGAAGTCAACATTGCTTTCGTCATTCCAATGAATAAATGTGTTCCAATGAATTCCATACAGAACTGTAATAGTTATAGAATATTCTTCTTCTACATAGAATAGTATATATTTCTGTATCTACATAATTCAGAAAACAACAATAAAGAATAATCCGAATTACTTGAAAAAGTATCTTTTGTGCTGATTATAAATAAATTTTTTATCGTTTTCTTGGTAAGTGTTTTTTCGTTTTGAAAGAATTTCAACTAGAATTCATCTATTCTGTTTTTAAGCTGCATATTAAAATTCATATCGAGATCTTACAATTATAAAATTTTGATGTGTGGTATGTTACCTAAAAGTAATGAAGGGATAAACTATGTATATATTATTTGAGAGTAAAGTTTTCAAACAAAGAACATGTCATTTTGGAATTCTCCGGACTTATAAATCAGGTAAGTGTTATGATTTTTATAATAAAAAAATTTGCTTGTAAATAATTTTTTTCCTTACTTGATGACCGTTCTCCACAAAATGTTTTTTTTTACGTCTGATTAAATACTATAAGAATTAAAAAAAAAGAAACAATACAAAAGTTTTTATTGAAAAATGAGGAATTTTTAAAATCGTTTTTATCCTAAGAATTCTTTATTTTACGTTTTTTAGTTTATAATTTTTTGATAAAATTGTTGTCAAAATACTTTTTGTGAAAAATTAAATGGTATTAAATTATGTGTTTATGTATATTGTCTTGAATATTCTAATATTTGAAGTAATATGATTCAGAAAAGTATTGAAGAAAAATTCGGTACTTACGTATTAACCACAGCTACAGATTTGGCAGATTTTTAAGTGCCGCCAATCTACACTTAAATTTTTGGAAAGAATCTTAAAATGAAACACTTTGTTTAAAATCAAAGTAGTCAATCGGATTTTGGTGGAAAATGAGCCGATATAGAGTTTAGCATAGATTCAAAACAAACTTTTCTCTCACCTGACTCTATAGCCATTATGAACTCTAATAAATAAGATTCAAAAAGAAATAACATTTCCAAAACAGACGTTTACTAAGATAAAGTTTCATGTTATGGACATTGGTACATTTTCGTTATATTTCACTCCATAAAATATTTCGCTCCTAAAAAAATGAAATTGCATCTTGTTTTGTTTTTGGCAAGTCCCAAAGACGCATTTTCGTAACACTAAAAAATGGCGACAAAAAAAGAACGGTTCTTTTTTTTGTTTTGTTTCGTAAGCATTCTTTATTTTACGTTAAAATTTTAATGGGCCTTTCATGTTATACCATTAAATTTAGTAAAACTATTTTTTAGGCATTAGGTTTGAACTCTTATAAGAATATACCTATTTTTTTCTCTTTATTTACAAATATTTTTCCGATGTGTTCTGGATGTTCCTTCTCTAAAAAAATAGAGATACCATTTTGTTTTCGTTTGCATAAGAAAGAAAACAAACATTTTTCTTTTTTAAATTTAATCAGCCACAATAAAGAAGGAACGTTACAATGCTACATGCTACATTAAAGACGTCTCCAGTGTAACTGAATGACTGTTCATATGGAAATCGCAGGGATTCGGCACATACAACAACGCCCCCTATAGTTCGTTGCGATCGCGAATTTAATTTTTTGATTTACAAAATTTAATTTTTGCGAAAAGATCTCTTGATTGTAGCGCCTCTTTATTGGTCAGAAATGTACCAGAAATAAATTCATGGTTAAAAATTAAAAGAATCTTTGATTGATGAATTTTCTTTTGAAATTAATTCTGCTTATTTGCGTGATATTTTGAGTAAACGTAAAATGACGGATTATGAATTCGTTCAAGATATTATTTAAAGATGAAAGAGTTATGTAATTTTGGAAAAATAGATGCTGCTGCTTTTATGTAATTAAGGGGATTAACGATAAACATGAAAACAAAACTGTTTTGTACGGCTTCAAAGTTTTGTCTATACATGAAGAAAAACTTAAAGTTTATGAAATAATAAGAAGTGATTCTATAAAGAGTAAAAGTGCTTCCGATAAAATCAAAACAAAACATGACTTTGATAGTAAATATAATTCTTATGATAGAATAAAAATGGAATACGATTAGTTTAATGTAAGAAAAATGGTTACAAATAGGAATAAAAATCGAATATATATAATTCTCTTACGTGGCTCTCAAATTTTGGCAGTATTTCTTTTCCGCTGGTGGCAACGTTTGCTTTGTTTTGTTTACGTTTTGAAAACACCAAAGCATTCTGCCTTTTAATGATGTGTTTCTGATCTAATATATATAATTCTCTTACGTGGCTCCCAAATTTTGGGGTGAAGTACTTTGTACAACTAAATAAGATTCTTTTCACAACACTTAAATATTTACTTTATTTTCTTCATTTGAAGAGAAAACAGTCGGCAAAGAATTCTGTTAGGTTAAAAAACATTTCGCTAAAAAAAGAACGAATTCTAAAAGAAATAAAAATAAACAACTTAAAAAATAAAAATGCTGTTGCCAGCCATAGAATTTTTTGAAAGTTAACTTAGCAACATAAATCAAAATGACATAGAAGCGCAACTAGATCAAAATTAAGATACCTGAGCGCTTGACGTAACAAATCCTTCAATTCTATAAGTGTTGTATCGCAAAATGCCAAAATTAACAATTGTGTTTTTAAAGAAACTCTCTCTCTCTCTCTCTACTATTCAGACTACTATTTCATATTGTTTTACAACACATGGCTTTAACACTCTGGTGGGAAAGACTTCAAAACAAAACTTTTCTCAACAACTGAAATTTAGAATAGTGTGATTAAGAAAAATCTGTGAACTGTTTGCAATTTCAAATTAATATTGAAATGCACAGGTTTAGAATTTTCTACAGTGAAAAGTTTTCGGAACTTCAGTATTCAAAAAAGTATACAAAAGCTAGACGTTAAGAACGTATCCAATGAGCGAGCATTGGATTGCGAAGCAATCCTTAATGAACTGCGAAAGCAGTTCCGGGGGTTGGCGGGCGCCAGCGAGCAGGGGGCGAAGCCTCCTAGTGAATATGAATATAATGATGAAAAAGTAAGATATTGCCGAAATTTTTAATTATAAGGTTTGTTACAATTGTGGTTCAAGAAATCATATTTAAAAATATTGCACACATAAAGATAAGTGTTTTAAATGTGAAGCGTTAGGACACAAAGCTTCTAAATGTCCAAAATGAAATACAAAAACAAAAGTTTCTACTTTAAATGTTAGTGTAAAGCCAAAACTATTTAAAATGGTGATAATTGATAACTTAACTGTGAAATCTTTGATTTATACTAGAAATCAAGTTTAGAACAAGATACTACTGGAAATCAAGTTAGATACTGGAAAGCCAGTTTAATCAGAAAATCAGTATTAATAAATTAAACTCTAAAGAACTATTTCCAGTTAATTCTACTCTAAACGGAATTTGGTAGATCAATAGTTACTCTGTTAGGTAATTTCAAAGAAACTACTGAAATTGATGATTTCCAATGTTTTGCTGAAATGTGTATTGTAGAAAATGAAGTGATGCCTTATGATGCTATTTTAAGCCTTAATGTTTAAGTGCAGGATGAAACACTTATATTTCGAAACACTTATACAAAAAAGGTATCACAATAGTGTCAATTAGTGTTTTGATGAAGTAAACCATTTGTCTATTTTACAAATCGATCTTACCACATCTAATGAGATTGATATAAACATAGATCCTAGTGTTTTAAAAAATAAGTTACAACAATTAGTTTTAGATTATGTGCCAAATAAACTTAAGGCAACAAATGTGAAATATTTTAGTTAAGGATCAGGAACCGATAGTTCATCAGCCCCGTAGATCGCCGTTTTCCGAAGAAAAAAAAAAGGCTTTTGAAGCTCAAGTCGCTGAATGGTTAAAACAAGGTATAGTGGTGCCTAGTTCAGACTAATGTAGCCCCGTTGTAATCGTTGAAAAAAAAGACTTAGCTTCTCGTATGTGTATAGATAACAAAAATTAAATAAAGTGATTGAGAAAGATAGATTTCCCTTCCCATTAATTGAAGACATTTTACATAGATTACAAGGCTCGAAAATTTTCAGTACAATTGATCTTAAGAATGGATTCCTACCTGCCGATGTTAATAAAGATAGTAGAAAATACACTTCATTTGTGACACATGAAGGTGAATATCAATTTCTTAAGGTTCCCTTTGGACTCTTCCGCCGTATTTCAAAGATTCATTAACACCATTTTCCGAACTTTGAACAATGAGGGTATAATTTTACCATATTTAGATGGCATAATTATTTTGTCTTACTCCCTTGAAGAAAGTATTGAACGACAAAATCTGGTTTTGAATGTTGCAAGTGAATATGCTATTGCCATCATTTAATTTAAATTTTTTCTTTCATGTTTTTATGTATAGTGGAAATTAATATTATTTGAAATTACCTTTCCTACTACAAGAAAAAGTATTCTCTTAAACTATTTTCTTTAACTACGGAAATTTTTGCTAGCATATACAAATAGCATGAATCATATATATATATATATATATATATATATATATATATATATATATATATATATATATATATATATATATATATATATATATATATATATGTGTGTGTGTGTGTGTGTGTGTGTGTGTGTGAAAAGTGGTGGGGACAAACTGAAGAAACATTGTGTTATAATTGATTTGTAAAATCAAAGGATACATTTTCTAAAAACATATTTGCAAATTAAAGGGTATATTTATAAAGGTATATTTGTAAATGAATACATATGTATTTGTAAAAAATATATTTGTAAATTAAAAGAAATATGCCTAAACGTTAACACTGATCAACATAATTCCTAAAATAAAAGAGAAGTTAAAACCTTTCAAATTTCTAACACCGTCACGAAACATTTATTACGAATTCTAAAAATTTTTTGGGTTGTGTCCACCCTAAGTAAAATTTTAGAAAAATCACATTAACATGTACTTGTAGTCAAAATATATTTCACTCAACTGGCAAAACATAACATAATTTCATTACCATTTCTTTTAATAGAACCCTGTAACCACCGCTTGAGGTCACAGCCGATATCTGATTTAAAAGAGTTGGATATTATTCAATAACGCATGATAATTTTAAGAATGATTAAGTTAGAAATGATGTGTTTTTTTCCATTGATTACTACAATTTAATCAGTTTCATAGGCAAGAAAAAAGCAGCTGGGGAGGTCTACTTCACGCTGTAATTCGAAATGGTGATTTTTGTTTTTCTCTTTACCCTCAAACAATGTTTTCAGAATATAAAGGAGAGTTATGTTTAACTTCAGAACTTTTATCGGACGTCGCATTTTTACTTCTTCCAAAATTCCTAACGTCCTCTTTGGCAAAACAAATCTTGCTTTGAGCGAAAGATTTGATGGATCGCAATATTCCTTTTTTGGAATCGGGTTATTGGCAAACTATAAATGGAATAGGTAATTACTGTTTCACAAATTCCTCAAATGATGAAATATGGGCATTGATGGAAGAAAATTTTCTAAGTCAACTGTTTCAGCACCTGCTGTGATATAGGGGTTTGATCGATGACGCCAGCTTAAATTGCCAATCGATTTTTCATTGGATAGCTTACATACTCCAGTAATATTAATATCAGCTTTTTTTCCCGAAAAACTTTTCTCTTTAGCTTGCTTTAAATATCTAATAAGGAGGTTCTGCATTTCTTGTGAGGTATTCTTATAATTGTAATTTAGTTCTCGTATTAACATTGATGCTTAGAAAACCTTTATAAGCACTGAAACTTTTATTTACAGTTGTATTTTCAGATACATAAAACTGAACTTACGAGTCCGATATCAGAAATTAATTAAAATAATCTAAACTTCTAATCTCCAATAATCCTATGATATTGCTTTATTGCGAATTTATAAATTATTTACTTTGATTTAGCTTTGATATTTCCGTATAAATAATTTTATATTATTAATAATAATTTGGAACATTTATTTATGATTGAAATTTATTGAAAAGGTCTATAATGAATTTCCTAAGAATATCTTTTATTGTTGGCAAAAATATACACAAATTTAGCTAATTTCAATTTTAATTATGGAGTGATTATAGTTTAAAATTTCATAAGAATATTATTGACATAAATCTGCACAAATTCCACTGATTTGAACCTAAATAATTTTATGAAGTCAATTGGAATTATCATAAGAATATGATTGCTATGATGCAAGCTGTGCGAAAACACATAAAATAAGGTAATGGAACTAGCTAATTATTATTCTTTTTGAGTTAATAACATATTCTTAACTACCAAACCGTATTTAGGCAGGCTTAGATAGTATATCTAGATCTAAGCTCGGGCTCAGTAAAAATCAGCTCTTTACTTAAGTTTGAATTATCTCAACATTTCATCATAAAATAATCATCACTTTTTTACATTTTTAGCTACGATATTTGAACTCTTGTTGTTGACATAAATATGGATAAACTCCACTTGTTTGTGATATTAAATTGCGTAAATTTTAATTTTTGTAAAACTATTACTGAGAAAAAACTACACAAATTCGATTAACGGCTAATAAATGAAAGTTATACATTAATAACATAAAAATTATTTTTGTATAGTGGGCAATGTTTTCGGTCTAGTAATCTTAGCAAAGAGCCAATGACATTTATATGAAAGCCAACGCACCTACTCAATCATGATAATTGACATGTCTACTCTCTAAAATATCTAGATCGCCTTTTCAGGTAGAATACATCGATAATTATAAGAGCTATTTTAAGTAATAATGTCAACATTTCTCATAAAAACGTTAGGAAAAATAGCTTTTGTGTTTCTGAGAACTACAGGGTATAATTAGCCCTACCATAGATTAATCACAATGGTGCATGATGATTTACTTTCATGCACTGACATAAAACTTAAACATTATATGTTAACAAAAAACGATCTTAGCTATTTCTTGAATTTTTTATCTAAGCTTTAAATTTTAGTGAAATTTTTCATAACGAAAAATTGAGGAAAATAAACAATATTGTCTAGCAGGTTATTTTTTTTATAAACATTAAACAAAATCATCACTAAAAAAAAAACATGTTAAGCGTTTTTTTATTTATTTATTGATTGATTAGAGAGAGATTTTGTATGGGATATAATGTACTCCCTCAGTCCCAAATTAGTTGCTGCATTTGAATATTTTTGAACTGATTATTAAGGATTTTTATGAATATTTGTTTTAGATTTCAGGGTCCTATGCTATCAATCAACAAAATTTACTTATCAAGCATTCTCTCTTCAAGCATTTCTCAGTACCAGATGTTTCAAAAAACCAAGGTTTAGTTCAAATTAGTACCAATTTTTAAGGACTATTCCATTAGTAATGGCATAAAACTATTAACTATTGAATCGTGAATTCATTAATAATATAATTTAGCTGATGTTAATCAACTAAACTGCATCGGAAGTTATTTATGACTCCATCTACTTGAAATGTTGCATCTAAGTTGGGACAAAATTTTCAACCTAAATGCAGCAACTAATTAGGGATGGAGGGAGAAATTTTTTTCCTTTCAAACTGGCTAAGTTTATTTTTGATTTGATAAAGTAAAACATTTTGATAGTCAAATCGTTGTTATTTTTAAAAATGACTTAATAGAAAATTAAAAATTATGCCAGTTTCAAATTTTAAAAATGTTTAACTATAAAACTCCGTGATTTTACGCATGATTATTCTCATTTTAATTTAATGTTTTTATATTAGATGAAACTATAAATTCGATATTTTTCTCGTGTTTTGTGAGATAAAATAAAGAGAAGAAAATGATAATAGTATTAGTTAAAAGACAAAACAAATTATAGTGCGCTATATATTTCATTCTTTTTGACGGGTTACCTTTAGAACTTCGGATTTTCATTCTGAGAAATGTTACGACAATAGCTCAGAGGAATCTCTTAAATTAGGTATATCAGTTAACTGTAGCCTTGACGCAATATGCTTATTTTGACGGAAATCAGCACTTTTTCTGAATAACCATCAATTTTTTATTGCATTCGATTTAGTGAGCAAAAATAAAATCTGAAACTAAATTTTATAAAATTTTGAATTATATAAGTTTTATAATGATTAACAGTTATAATGATTTCAAATTCCAAACAACAAAGAATAAAAAAAAAAACTTAGATATTTTAACCAATGGGAAACTTTTTTTTTTTCGTGAAAAGTGAGACAGTTGGTAGCTATGTATAAGAGAGAACTTATCTTAGCATTTTATTAAAAACCGCTGATTACAAATTAATTAGAATTTTATAGTATGAACAACAAATGCTTCATTTTTCATCAGTATTACCTAATCCAAAGTGCAGGAAACAGAGTTCTGTAAAATTTAAAAGCAGACGGCACATTAGTGGTTATAAAAAATGTTGTAATGAATCTGTGATTAGGTTAATAACGAAGACGATTAGAGTAATGTTTTGAAACTGAGACACAAGATCTAACTTCAACGAAAAAATAGATTACTATCGACCAGTTTTTAATTTTAAAACGCATCTTAACTCAATCGGTAAATGATTAAAAAAAGAATTAACGCTCTCATTTATAGGCCAACTCGAATGACATATAATGTGAAGTTCTGCAATTTGGCTAGGTAATCTCACAATGGGGTGTAATTTCATTACCATCTAGTAATTAAACTTGTAACTTAGTTATTAAACCTCTTTTTATTAGTCAAATGTCATGAAAATCTTGATTTAAGCAATTTGATTTAAAAGCTGAAAATTTTGAATGTAAAAAAATTTTTATATCTTTTAACTCAAAAACTTTTCATCATTAACTACCACAAAATAGCTTGTTTTTATGGGCAGAATTAGTATTATTTTATGTAAAACATGGACCACCTGAAATAATTTTTGAAATAATAATCGGATCTAGGACACAATCTTAATGGCACAAGAGGGTGACATAAAATATGCTAATTAATTAGCGCAGACGACATTTTAAGTTACGAAAACAGGCACAAAACACCCACTTTCTGTGAATAAATATACTTTTTTTTGACGGATTCGGATTTCTGACCCCCTAATTTTAGAGGGTGGTCGTAAGCTGGGAAATATGGCCCCTATAGTTTGGCCAAGAGAGTAGTCCAAAGTTTGGACACCTTACTGTTAATTTTACTTTTTGCCTATTTCGCCAAATCTCGAGATTAAGATAATTCCAAGCAAAAAATAACTTTTAGTATATATTTATTACTTTTTATTATTTTACTTATAGTCGAAAAAATTTCGAATTGTAAGGTACACAATTTTTACATAATATTAAAAAATATTATGCTATATATATATATATATATATATATATTATCTGTGAAGAAACCGCCAACTTCCAGGTTCAACGGCACCAGAGAGTCGTGAAAGAAAAGGTCTCGGATTTTATTTCTCATTAATTTTAAATTACTTTAAAACTATTTTTATTTTTTCTTTGTCCTGCATTTCTGCGTGTAGGCAGTTTGCAGCTATTGATGTCACTGATACACTTTGTTTTTTATTAAATTTGTCAATTGTTAAGTTAATAATTGTCTTTTTTCCTCCTTTGCTCCACAAATCACTAAAAATTATAAGAACTCGCTTCCGTGATTTTGGAAAATCCGAGCTGAAATATTTTTTTTTTCCTTTGGTAATCCCACGAAGGAGAGAGGGATGCTCATTTGTGCAACAACTATTGATTTCCATTTTACTCTCGTTGTAGGAGCAGTAGATTAAAAAAAAATATAGGAGGCTTCGCCCCCTGCTCGCTTGTGCTCACCAACCCCCGGAACTGCTTTCACAGTTAATTTCGGATTGCTTCGCAATCCAATTCTCGCTTTGCTCGCTCATTGGATACGTTCTTAATGTCTAGCTTTTGTATACTTTTTTGAATACTGAAGTTCCGAAAACTTTTCACTGTAGAAAATTCTAAACCTGTACGTTTCAATATTAATTTGAAATTGCAATTGTTAATTTGGGCAACACTTATAGAATTGAAGGATTTGTTACGTCAAGCGATCAGGTATCATAATTTTGATTTATGTTGCTAAGTTAACTTTCAAAAAATTCTATGGCTGGCAACAGCATTTTTATTTTTTAAGTTGTTTATTTTTATTTTTGATGCAGCTGAATTGAACAAACTGATAATGGTCACTCTGGTCGTTGTTTCCGTTTTTAAAAGCGCTATATGTTGAGCCACCTCTGCTAGATTTGGCATGTGACATTTTTAGATGCAATCATTGGTCGATTTTCTAACGTTGCCATTCGGGAAGTAATAATGAGGCATTTTTTTGGTGCCCTGTAAAAGAAATATATATATAGATAACTTTTTAATAATCAATTGAATGACGTTTTAAAGAAAATTGTATTGAATTTAGTGAGATTCGGAGCTATAAAAAGGGGGAAACAAAACTTGTGACAGGGAGAACAATTAGAGTTTTCCCAAGAGAAGGAAAAACAGGCAAAAGCTGTTTTTTTTTTTTTCTTCTTCTTTTTTTTAGATTGGTATGATTTTTTTTTTTCTTCTTCTTTTTTTTAGATTGGTATAATAGTACATAGGCTGTACTCGTATAAAAGTGTTGTGTTCGTAATTTTTACTTATGAATCTTATTTTTGTTGTAATATTAAATTTATGTTACTAAAAAGGTGTCTTTAATGATCCTTTTTAACATCAAACTCTTTATTAATTCCATTGTGGTTTTGCTGAGAAGAGCACTAAATTTTTGTCGAGAAGGGCAGCAGTCATCTGGTTCAAAGTGTGAAAAACATTGTGGATACAACTTTAGTTTAAAGCAATATACTATGATATCTGCGTGTGGCTAGTTGAATATTCTTGCTCCTTGGGTTACTTTCTACAAATCAGATAGGACATTTTATTTTCAAAATGTATGAAGCAAAAAGGAAGGATCTTTTAAAACTTGCTACTGAACTGAATATTGAAACGTCGAAAAATGTAACTGTGATAGAAATTAAAAATTTGATGGAAAATCCCGATGCATATAAAAATAATTCTAAGTTTGTTTTAGAAATGTTAGACTGTATTATTAATAAAAGGAAAATGGCAGAGGAGGAAGAATCAAAACAAAAACAGTTAGAATTAGAGAAATTAGAAATTACCAGACTAGACAAAGATTTGCAACTCAAACAAATGCAGAGTCAAAATTTAAATTTTAGCAAAGATAGGATGGCATAGTGTAGCACAAGAGCCAATTGCGTTTCAAGATTTAGAGAGCATAATATGAGAACATTAACATTACCCGTTCCTACCAAAGCCATGGGTGAAAGCCCTTATATAGCAAGACGGAAAAGAGAAAAACCTGGTACGTAGGACATTTCATTCCAGCATTTTTTTCGTAAAAAATAAAATATCTGTAACTATCAAGATTTCTTTTAAAATTTTAGCATATATATAAAACTGCTTCTTTTCGAAGATAAAGTAGATATTGTTGAATAATTTAAAAAAAGAATAAGTAAACTCCTCCCCAAAAGCAGCTATAACTGAAAAGTTTTCACTACCAGTCTTTCCTATTTTCCGTCTCGCTTTCACCCCTGACCAAAGCTGAAAACTTTACGTTATTTTTCCAATCCCTAGAATGACCTTTTAAGGCCAAAAATGTGCCTGATATAATCGGAAATATTAATTAATCTACTCGAAGAAAAAGCCAATAATGCTCTTTTATACATCGCTGAGGATGAATTGAAGGATTTTATTCTAAGAGAAAATCATCCTCTACTCCAAGATATTTTTAAAAATTTCTGCAGCGCTCGTAGTTATTACGACTAAAATCACAATTTACTACTGGACTTTGATATATATATATATATATATATATATATATATATATATATATATATATATATATATATGCAAAAAATCAGATGTATTGTATAACTCTGCCTAAAAATTGACTTATTGGTTCTACCAATCAACGTTGGCCTCATACCAAAAAATATATACACATTAAAGAATTGCCCAATGAATCAAAAGGAAAATTAAAATCAAGCGACAAAGATAATACAGTTTTTTTTTGTTAAAAAAAAACTTTTGGGTGACAGGGGATTTTATCGCATTTCGACACGCCTTAGTGACATCAATTACTTTACTTCACGAATAAAAATTGAAAAAGAATCAGAGCATATTTGTCTCCAAAAGATTAAATCTACCTTTCCTTGGTGATAAACTTTAAAAAGATGTATCAGAAAACGAGAATGTAATTTGTTTTTTACTTTTATGTAGAGGTTTTTACGACGTTTCGATTTATTCACTAATGAGATTATAATATGCATGACTGGAAAAAGACATTTACACGTTTCGAACATTTTCTTGTTTTGCATCTTAGTAATGCCTTAAATTCAGCTATTTTAAAACGATTTGGGTAGATTCTACTTAAGCGATATGTCATATGTGAACTAAATTTTGTTTTTTAAACAGCATAAATAATTTTTTAACCGTCGTTGAACAACCGACCAATTTTTTGAATTTACAATTATCAATGTTTAATGTCATAGCCTTGTTATTTTGAACCTAATCCTGAAGTCAAGGGAACTCCTGGATCAAATATAGCGAAAGATTTACCTTCGCGGGGGTTTTTTGATGGAACATACCCGTATTTGCGGTACACGGAGAGGAAAACCACTCACGGTTAGCTAGACGGCAGGGGGACTGTAACCCATGAATCGTCAACCACTGAGGATATTTTAAGACAGCACTGTTTTCTTTGCGAGTCAGGTGCTGAATTCGTGTTAACCAGCCATTGCTTGGATTCGAACCCGGTCCACCTCATTGGAAGGCGAACACTCTATCTCCTGAGCCACCACGCCACAGTATAAATAATAAAAAAATGCTAAAAATAGTTACATGATATAACATTATTTCAACAACAAAAAAAATATTGCACATTCAGAGATGTCAATTTGTCTGGACAGCGGATAAATATTTTTGAGTGGTAGCTTTTTAATGTATGATTCTTAATATAGTAACTTCGATTTGTAGAGTTTTTACTCATTACTACATCTAAAGTTTAAATCAGTTTCAGAAACGGGCACTATTAACCTGATCGACGCTGATTAGAAGACAAATTAACTCGCTCGCAGCAGATTCAGGAAAGACCACGAGTTAATTCGACTTTCGCGATGACTGAATAAAACATCTTTTATAAATAATTGATTTATTATAATAAACCCAGGGTAAAAAAAATCTTATGTTTTATTTTGCCTCACTTTTGTCTATACTCGAAAATAAAATAAAATTGCAGAATGAATAAGTTGTATACATTTAAACATCTAATTCTAAGCAACCCCTACCTTTCACAAATAGAAATATTAGAATCCTACAAAAGCTATAATATTGTAATAGACCCAACGTAAAAGAAGAATGAAATTTACAAGATTTTAAATGTGTGAAACACGTTTATAAAAATTTTATATTTTTCCTTATTATTAAAATATTACTTCAAATTAGTTATTTACATTATTAATAATTAATAGCATTAACAAATAGTGAATATTGTTTATGAATAATTAATTTTATAATAATAAATTATCATAAAATTACAAAAATTTATATTTATTAAATTAAATTACTTAGTTATTATTATTATACGATTGGGTTAACTAAAAAGTCAATGTGTTTTTTTTTTTTTTTTTTAATTTTCCAAAGTCATATATTTATTTAAAGATTAATCAATGATATATGTTTCCTTTTGTTCGATGTCCTTTTGCCATCATTAGGAGAGTTTCATTATTCCTGATTCTTAGAAGGACCTGCCTTTATTTTCAAAAATCTGCCTCATCTGAAGAAGTCTGACAAATGAGTAAAGTGAGTGGAGCACCACATCCCATCCAAGCTCCAATAACCAAAGATGTGTACGGTCTCGCGTTGTCGTGATAAAATATCACTCCTTTACGATTGATGAGCCCAGGAGGTTTCTAAATGTGACGAAACTAACTACTTTCGAATTGACAAACGAATTGTTACCCTTTGAAACATTTATTAGGACGTAACACTAACATATACATATTAACACAGACACTCAAGACATAAAGCGTTTACACTCATTCCAATTACATAGGGGGCGCTGCTCCTTTCTTGCATTAAAGGTTTTGCGATAACAGAAAACAACTATGAACCAGCTCCTAAATTAATTCAAGATACATTCGGTTAAAAAGATGTGTTAATTAACGCCCATATGTCTAAACTATTAAATATCACCCCTTTAAAAATTTCGTCTAATTTGCAGGAATTAAAGAATCTTTATTTTAAGTGTCAAACTCAAATTCGTTCTCTTGAAAGTTTAGGCGTAAAATCGGAAACGTATAGTGTAATGCTTAGCACAATTATTTTGAAACTATTTCCCGGCCGATGCACCAATTTTCTGTGACGAAACTAACTATTTTCGAATTGACAAACGAATTGTTACCCTTTGAAACATTTATTAGAACGTAACACTAACATATATATATTAACACAGACACTCAAGACATAAAGCGTTTACACTCAATCCAATTACATAGGGGGCGCTGCTCAAGCCCTGCTGGATACGAATATTCTCAACACTAAATGACAGCTTCATTCTAACAGTCCAACAGTATTCATTCTAACAGTCCAACAGTATCAATACAATGTTTATTGCTCATAGTAAACATTGAAATGATTGTTTCATTCCTTGGTTGGAGCTCAAAAAAGCACAACACTCTTCCAATCACACCATACTGAAAGCATGACTTTCCTCTGATAAAGTTCTGGTTTTGAAATCGTTGAGGACAAATCTTCACCTTGCGACCAAAACTGTTTGCGTAAGATTATTGTAACTAATCCACTTGTAGTCACCACTTATTATTCGTTTAAAAAAATGATCGCGTTTCATGAGCATATCGCAGATCGTGCCATCAAATGAACTTCTTTGAGTTCATGAGGAGCCAAAATATCGAGCTTGCTTACGCATCTATCTTTAAATAGATGTGAAGACTTTCTCTGACTGAATTTCAATGTCACTGAAATGTCTCGTGCCGTGTGACGTGAGTTTGACTGAATAAATGTCTTTATTTTGTCATCATTAATCCTGATAGGTCTTCCTGATCGAGGAGCATCTTTCAAATTAAATTCACCAGCATAGAATTTCTTGAACCAGTTTTGGATTGGCGTTTTTGTCATCATTACAGTAAATTTTTAAACAACTTTTCCCCAGCTTGGCGAGCGTTTTTTCCCTTCACGGAAGTAAAATAGTACGCTATGGCGAAAATGAACTCGTCGTTCTTATAGGTTCAACATGCTGTTAAAACTCAACGAAATGTCTCAATTTGTTCTTCACAATGAAGTTTAAACTATCAGCTACCAATAACATAAAAACTACGATTACAAATGCTTCAACTATTCAGAAACTGTACTACGGCCATATGTTGCAAAACAAAACATTATGACTTTTTACTCAACCCAATATTATTATTATTAAAGTTAGGCTTTATTTCTGTAGAAAGTTTTAAGGGACAGACATTTTTTTAAACAAAAAGGCTAATTTTATGAAGAAAAAAATATTAAAAAAAAACTGATTAAGGAAATTACAAATCAATTTAATCTTTTATATCATTCGATTGACTTGAGCAATTCTAATTGCTCAAACTAATCGAAAGCTGTAAAAATAGTTATAAGAAGGCCACATTATTTAAAATAAAGCAATCTATTAAAATATGAAATAAAATTGTCCCGCTTTTGTGATCAATTGAAGAATTTGCTCAGATGTTAAATATTGGTGAACAACTGCTCAATTCCGTGCAATTTTCTTAATAGTATCATTACACTTACATCGTCTGCTTCTTCGAGTCTTGTACCATCTCTCGATATCAGATTTGCCAAATTCAAAAACACATTCAAATGGCTTGGAGCTACTCGTGCTTCATATCCATCTCCAAAAGGTGGTTTAGGCAGTAGATCTTTTGCCTACCATTAGAACAGTTAACGACAAATTAAGGATCTAATATATAAAGTAAAATTATTTTCCAAACTTAATTTAAAAGTTTTACGAAAATAGGTAAATAGAGACAAAGAAATGTTTAATTTGCAGACGAACATGAGAATTTACACCTTGGGCAGCCTTTATAAAATTCATCCAGCAATGAAACGCCGAATGAAATCCAATATTATGATACAGAACTTGAATGGACTCTAAATATGTAAATCTTCGTGCCAATTTGAAAGTAGTTGAATTTTTTTATTAGCTTTCACATTAGAAATAAAACATTTTTTACTTTTTTTAAAAAAATTAATAATATTTTAAACTTTAAAAACTCATGATTTTGCTACGAGATATATTTTTCAGATTCCAAATATGATTAAATGTATTTATCCCATTTTTTTTGGCATCATTTCTTAAGTTTTTGAAAGTCCTTAAAATTTTTATAATAACTAGGAACAGCAACACAGCAGGTTGTCATTCGAGAGAAAATCTATTCAAAACCATTTTTCTAAAATAATATCGTAAAATTCGTACGAATGAGAAAAATATATCGCATATCACAATTATAAATATATGTCTTCATTTAAATTTGCCTTATAAATTACGTTATGTTCTTTATTACTCTCTTTAATCGAGTTTAATATGATTACAAGTTAGGAATTAGTCATGATAATAAACCCATTTTTCCTTTGTCGGAATTTCAGTAGTACCCAATTGAATTTTACATTTTAGCTATTATTTTAAGTTGTAATAACTATAATAACAAGTAACTTTCTTCAAGTACACTCGGTGGAAACTTATAAAATTTAATTTAATCACTAAGATATAATGAACAAAATAAGTATTATAGTAGTATTCCTTATTACTTTTCTAAAAGCTTTTTCTGCCTCTTCATACATTCCTAAATGATTGTGAGTCCTGCCTACATTTATATGGGCTCCTATATCGTCTGGCTCTACTCTGGAAAAAATGGTAAATTTATTAAGTATTACTGACATTTGAAAGTTTTACGATACAAAGGAATAATTTACAATACGTTACCCATTTTTTGGGATCAGCGCCAAAAAAATAATAGATTTTTGTTATATTTCTTTGAAAGCTTATATAAACAAGTAAAATGTTGAACTTAATGCATTCACATTTAATATTGGTGTTAATTTATCAACAAACATATATATAAAATAGTTAACAAAATTGTATTTTTTTTCTACTCATTCTTCTTTGCTTGATATGTCACAAAGATAGTGACATATCAAGCGAACTAGTAGTGGTAAATTTATAAAATAAACTAAGATATATTAAAATAAACAAGATAAAACAACAAAATTGCACAATTATCTGTTAACTCATTTCATTACCACTTGGGAATATAACTTCGGAAAAAGTGAAAGATGACATGCATGGCTAAACTCCTTTCTGCTGAAGTATTCTTCGTCGTTATTGTTTTGCTGGCCAAATGCAGACTCTGAACGCTTAAAACCTACTTATAATGAAAATCTAAAATGTTCTTGAAGTTCTCAACAGCTCAAACAGTCCTTATAAAACAGTTAACAGTTCTTTTCTCTGCTGCATGAGGTTTTCGAACAAACCTTAGAATCGCCACGTTGCTGATTTTAAATTTGCAATCGATTTCTCTCTACAACCTCTAGTTTTTATTCAATTTAATGATATGACAGGAGTTTTTGAAATTTGCTAGACTGATTATTAATTGTCTCCTCTTCTCTGCTACGTAGGGAGTGGTAGGTAGAAGGTGATAATACATTTCAATTTATGATGTGATACATTAAGGCCATACGTTTTTAGGAATTATTTCAGAGGAGGAATTATTTTCTGAGGAATTATTTTCAAAAGAACAGACAAATGTATAATATATAAAATGTATAATAATATAAATTGTATAATATATAAATGTATATAAACCTATAAGTTTATTTTAATTTTATTATTTTTTTTATAAAACTTGTACATTTGGATAAAAAGTAAACTAAACTAAAAATATCGTTTTAAAAATCTGTAGCTTTCCGAACAAAACTAATTTCAAATTTGAATTCTCCAAACCTGAATTAGGTGAGATCAAGCACCTGCATAAATTCCTCAAAAATTATATTACCCAGTGTAATCAATCTTTTTTGTGGAATTTTCTTCAAAAATTCGCAAGTTTGCGAGCATAAAATATTAATTTTATGAAATTCTCATCTACAAGTTGAAAGCATTTTGACAAGAGATAATTTAATGAACCGCATCGCAAATTTTCATAAAAGTTTGCAAAAACTATTTCGTGTTTGAAAATTTATATGGTATTGATGCAAAAATATACCTAATTGCTGTATGAAAGTAACTTAGAGCTTCAGAATATTTTCCTTGAGTCTCCAAACAGTGTCCAACGTTATTGTAGAGTTTTGCATTTCGCTGATTAACTTTTATGCCAGACAAAAACAAGGCATACTCGCTTTTCCTAAAAAAAACAAACGTTATTTAAAATAATTTTAATTTTGAAAAAGAAAATACGGCAATAAAGGTAGGCAAAAAACTTTTAAATATCACAATATATCATTAATTAAATACCGGTGTTTTCAAGTAATAACATTATTATTTCAAGTATTGCAATTATTATCTTATTCGCCTCATTTACTTTCATACCTCTCAAAAAGTATACTCACTTTCTTATAAAGAATATCACATCTATATCGTACAAGACACCAATGGCTATGTATAAGTACTTCGATACAATGTCACCAAACCGATAAAATTTTCTCTTCGCATTGGTAACAAAGAAATGAAAACTGAAATATCAAGCGAGTGAGCAGTCATAATTAACACCAGAGAGAGATGTGTTTTATAAACAAATATAGGCAATCTTTTTCATTTTTTTAAAACTTTTCTTTCGGTGTTAATACAATTTACGAGTTTAGGATAAAATAAAGGACTTGAAACTATAGTCTCCAAAAATGAAATTTATGTAGGAAAAGTCATGAATTATTTGATTCAAATGTAGTTTCCAAGTATCATTGAAATGGTTATAAGTTAAATAATAATTTATATAAATTGAATGAATTTGATATAAATCAAAATTTCACGGAATGTGTGATGTATATTTTTAGAATTTCATTTCTAAATGAACACAAAACATAACTTGGATAAAAGACCACTTATACAAAACTTAACTTAGCCCATGGAGGGCCAAGACCTACTGTTCCCATCTCAATTTTCTTGACCTTGGATTCTGGAGAGCAGGTGCAAATTTTCCAGTTGGGTGGATGCAGAACACCAAGTGTTTGGTACTCTTTTTACCCACTGAAGGAATGAAAGGCTAAGTCAACCTAGCTGCTCGTGATTTTCTAATCCAGCACCTTGCTTGACTTTTTAAAATTCAGTTAATAAATTTTTAACAAAAACTCCGTAAGAGAGAGAAAGGTCTCCGGTCAGAGGCTATATCCTCGGAAGTGTGGGACGGTAGCGTTAACACTAAGCCATTTATACAAAGCCATTTATACAAAGCTTGAGTAGAATATACAAGCATCCAACGAGTGAGGGAGCTACCTCTAACTGCTACATAAGAGCTGCGGTGCCTATGGAAATAGACAGTTCGCTTTCCATTGATGTGACCTAGGTTAGAATCCCATCGGTGGCTGGTTGATACGAATTCTGCTCCCGGTTCGCATTGACCACAGTGCTGACGTAAATTATCCTCAGTGATAAACGGATCATGGATTAAAATCCCCTTGCCTTCTGGTTAATCAGGGGAGGCTTTCGTGGTTTTTTTCTTCATGTAACGCAAATGCTGGTGGTTAGTTCCATCAATAAGTACTCTACGAAAGTTAGTTTGTCTCAATGTTCGATCAAGAAGTTCCTTTATCTTCTGATTTGGGTTCAAAATTATAAGGCTACGGAGTTGATTATTAATAGTTGTAAACTCAGATTTGGGTCGGCTGTTCAACGTCGGGTTATAAAATAAAATTGCAATAAAAATATCTCTCTAACTGCAATGTAAATAATCGCTTTAACTAAATAATATTACAATATTCTAAAACTTAAAATCCTTTCTTCATTCAACAAAGTAGCAATAACGATTCTTCCTTTCCCTTCTCGAAATTGCATTTAAAACGAACTTCGAAAGTAACGGCAAAATTAATTCTGCGAGGTTGGCGAACGAAATTGAGTCCCTCAGTTTTAATAAATTTTTTTTTTTAAGAGAAAAAAAAAAAGGAATAAGAATTTAGGTCAGGAACGAAAGATTTAAGTATCGCGATTTAGTAGAATATCAAAGAAATTTAATATTATTACCGATTTTTCAATTTATATTGAATTAATATTTTATTATAATCAAATATTTCGTCACTTTTTATAAATATAGTATATCTATGCGATGCTACGGAACACAATTAATGACAACTTTGAATGTTCACCTTCGATTTTCAAGTCTAATGGATTTACTTTTCCACGAATTTAAAAAAAAAAAAAGAAAACAGATTAATGGAGGTAATAAAAAAATATTAAACGTTTTATTAGAAACTGTTCGAAAAAATTTTTTTCTTCGGTTTCTTCTAATTGAAGGTAATTTAAGATCTTAAATTAAACCTTTTAGTCGAATTGCCGTTTGTATCCGAAAAAATACATTAAAAAAATAATATTAAAGTTTCATTTTAACGTACGTTCCTTACTCATTTAGTGCAAATGTTCTCATTTGCAGGGTTGCTACGGGCGACTAATAATTTCATCAAGTGGTGACTAATAAAAGTCGAATTTCAATTTAAAGATTTCAAATCGAACAACTTTATCCTTATAGTTTTTCAGTCTGTCTACTATTAAACGTAATTCTTTCTTTCTTTATTTAAATAAACTGGGCGGCGAAGCGGCCCTTTATTAAACGTAATTCGAATTTTGTTTAAGATATCAATAACCTGAAATGCAAGTTATAGTGGTAGTTACGATTTAATAATTAAAAGAAATAATAAGCAGACAAAAATGAATTTGGTTTCTAACACGTTTCGTTTTACATTTTTTATAACCTGTGGCATATGTTCATCTATAGAATAAGTTCTCTTGGAAAAAAAAAAGATTGTTAAAATTCGTAAATTAAAGGTGATAGTTAATGAAAGAAAATATCCTCTTTAAGTACATATGTCACTACAAAAATGTTGCATTTACGCCCCTTAGCAAGTCAATAAAAAAATTATTATAATTTTGAGTTTCTCTATCAGCTAAATCTTTTGGCATACTTCAAAACTGTCCCCTACAAGCTGCATATATTGTCTATAAAATGTTTTAGATTGTTAATTAACAGTAATTCCAATTATTTTATAAAAGTATAATTTTAACATGTTTATAAAGGTTAATTTTAACATATTTAAAAATTTTTTATTTCAAGATAGTTATAAACCTTAAATTTAACCTGCGCATAAAAATTAATTTTGACGTATTGTATGGATAAAAATTTTAAGTTAACTACCCAAATTGTTGGGTAAAACTCGTTAACTCCTTTTTATTAGAATTCGTTTATTTAATTTCAAATTTATTTATGAGCCTATGAAAATTATACGAATATGATTTGTTAACAAATTCTAATATACATTAAAAGAACTGTTGGTATCATTGTAAAGGGTATAAAAGCTGATATTAAAGACAATTCTAAATCTAGCTTGTTATCGCGAGAAATAAATAGCTGTTACCTTGTTGGTTATCAAGACTTTATTAAAGGTTATAACGTATACACGAGAATGTTTCCTACAGGAGAAAATAACTGTTAATAAATCTTGGTACTCACGGACACATATTCCTTCCGAAAACAAGCTAGAAATAAATGAGGTTTATAACCGGTGTTTTTTCTTTTCTGTGGTACAAACAGTCCTGCATTACTCTTATCATAATAGTATTACGAAAACAGTTTAAATATTACATTGTGCTTTAAAATTTTAAACCATTTTTATATAAGAAATCTACTAAATTTAAAATCTAACATATTTAGAACGAGTATTACTGTCTAAAGTAGAGTTTCTTCGGACTCTACGAACACTCGTCAATTTGACGCATGATCGAATACATATAACAGCACTTTACAAAGATGCCAACTTGCTCCGGACAGCAAATATATATTTTAAAGTGGTAGTTTATCAATTGTGAGTCTTGGTTTAATAAATTCAATTTAGTAGATTTTTATTCACCACTATTTCTAAATAATTCGTAGCCTTATATAATTCACCACTTAATGATTGCAAAATTTACTTAGTAGTTATTTACCGTTTTTTTTTTTTTTTTCTTTAAATTATTATGGAGTGTCCTAGAAAGCAACGTAATTATATACTATAGGGAAAAAATGAAAATATTCTAGTATTTTATTTTTCAATACTTGAACTAAGCAACTGAAACCTTCAAAATCTGACACTTTGACATCAATTGACATTCTGCGTTTGTTCTTTCTATTATTGCTTATCGGCAACAGTTGTTTATCGCTTGTTTCATTTGAGATATCGGATAACGGATCGAAGTATTTATTATTGTTCTGATGTTTGCATGTTTACTCAAAATTTTGTCTAAATTACGATCGCGTCAAATTGACGCATATCCGTAGAGATAGGTAAGTATACCACAAAGAGAATTTCAATATTTCAACGCTTTTGAAGAAAATAGACTTCAATATATATTTACCTCGATCAATGGATAAAAGTCATTACAAGAGATAAAATAAAAATGCAAACGGGGTTTGCAATTTTCCTTATGAACTTCGAAATGCGTCAAAATGACGCGTCCCGTAAACCTAGCGTTAAAATATAGGTCGCAACCCGATTGGATTGGCGGAATTTGCAGCAAGGAACGATTTTGATGCTTCTTTAGCTTATAATAATGTATACAATTTCTAAAACAGCAATAAACCCTTTTTAAAGTTAATGGTCTAAAACTGTAATTGTATATTACAGTACAAGTGAAGACTGTTTTTTACTGACGCTTATTACAGATTTGCGCAATGCTTATGGGATCCCGCAAATTTTTTTTAGATATTATGGGGTCCCAACACCGAACAGTTTAAGAAATCCTGGTCTAAAGTAACTAGATATATTTATAATTTGTACATAGTTTTACATTAGCAACTCAATTTTGTGCATTGAACATACTTTAAGAACTGTATACAGACACATTCTAAACCACTTACCAGTCGGCGTTTCGACGAACAGTCTTCGCTGCATGGATGCACAGCAATAAAATAAAACTGGTCCAGATTAGACCAGGACGGCGTCTATAAAAGAAACTAAATTCAAATTTCGATTTAATTTGAACTTGACTTTACTTGAAATCAATAACTTATACTGCCATTACAGAATAGATTTCTTACAGGAAAAGCATTAAATGCGATGTTCACTTTTAATTAGTATCTGGAAAGATAAAGACGCAAAAAATTTATATTCTAATAACGTATAATATAGATTTTATATTCTCTGTTTCGATTTTGTAAAATTTAAGTGTTTAAAAAAAAACTCCTCAGCTAACGTAGTTGGAATTTCTTGCCTCTATTTTTATATTAATCATTAAAAATTAACAAAAATTTTAAACAAAACTTAAAGGCTACGTGCAAAAAAAGTGTTTATATGGTCTTTAATATTAAGCATTTATTTAAAAAAATCTGCTCTCATTATTGAAGAATTTACAATTTTTTTATTTTATTATTCAATTCTTACCCAGGGTGCGTAGCCAAATTATACAAGAGAAAATAAGTACCTTTTAAGCACTTTTCAAGGACTCAAAAAATAATTTTAAGCACTTTAAAAAAATATCATAATTAGGCAGGGTTGGAAAGTTTTTGACAATTGACGGTTTTATCTTAACCGTCGTATCAACAATAAAAAAAAAACTTTTGGCATTGTTTTTGACAATTGTCAAAAATCATGAAATTTTGAATCCTGTAAAACGAATGGCGTTTTCATACGCTGCGGACTGACAATACGCCGAAATAGATAGGGGTTGAATTAGTTGTGAAAAATTTGAATAGAACAATGTGAACTGTGCCTTTTTGCATAATTCGAAATGAAAATCAGCATAGGAAAGAAAAAATCTCAATTTGAAAAAGGGAAAATTAAGCACTTTTTAAAAACACCCAATAAAAAAAGCACCTTTAAGGGCTTTTAAAAAACGAAAATCAACAATAAGCACCTTTAAGAACTTTTTTAAAAACGCTGTTACCACTCTCTACAATTCAACTTAACTGTATTTAAAACTTGAGATTTTGCAACTTCATACTTGGAATTATCAAAGTGTTGTGCAGATTACAAACGTTGCTAAATACATTTCACTTCTTAGTTTTAATTTTTTCAAAACTGTAAGGACCGTAAAAAAGCGAGAAAGTAGTGCAAAAATATCTATAGGATGTGTTTGTTAAGGCTTTACTGTTATTTAATCGCATCAATAATAACAATTAAGTAAATAAACAGAAAATTATTTAGATCAACTTACGTAGATAGAAGACTTGTGCCTTGTGCAACTAAAAGACAGAAACCCATACTTGGTGCATAAAGTACTCGTTCTGCAACTACAAATCCTACAGGAAAGAAAAGATTGGATGCAGGGAGAAATGGAAAGATACTCATGGACAGGCCCTGAAAAGAAAAATTAATGATTCATTTTAGTATCATTTCTATTATACCAATTCATTATTTTAGCAATTCCTGATTAATTGCAACTCAATTGGTTTCCTGCTATCCTTTTCATTGTTCTTTGTATTTTCCGTCACATATCTGATGCGGTCACTAAAATTCAGCTATAATTATTATCCAGCATGACCACTTAATAAGATGATGATATTTCAAAAGTTGCATTATATTATATCTATCTATCTTTAAGTGTTGCAAAGAGAAGAATTCATAAATTATTTCGTGAGTATTAATAAACATGTAGTCCAAAGACATAGGTGTTCGTACTCTTAGTACTTCGTTCATTGTTTTTTCATGAGCTTCCTTTTGGTAATGAATTTTCTTCTATTTCTTGCCTTTGTCTAACTACGAACATGCTCATATAATTTTTTGGAGATTAATAATAAAGTCATTGATATAAATATAAAACAAGAAGCAGCTGAAATGGCTACTTAACCCATTTGTGCTTGTTGATTTACCGTAACGAATTCCTGAAACTGGGCACTCCGGGATCACTTGCGGCATTTTTCCCATTCACCATGGCTTTCTCATTTTGTTGGGGTAAATATTGTTGGAATGCAAATGGGTTAGAAAAGAAGCATTTTGCCACAATATGCGTTGGTTGGTTGGTTCTAATGCCACTTGCCACACGGGCAAGCCTACTTAGTGAAACCGAGCAAATTTAAGGCAGAGTGTGCGATTCCTGTTTTTCAGTGGCGCCATCTATGGCCAAGAATTCGACTTTCGCCACATAATACGTCACACTTGTTTATAAGACGGACCCATGCGTACACCCATTCATTCATCAACAGATCGTAATTTTGACCTGAATCAGAACGATCGATCTCCAATCCAGTACCCCAGAGGTCAATATACGTTAAGTGATGTTTACACTTTTTCTGTATCATAGATAAAGAGAGAGATGCAGCACTACTGAAATAGACTGTTGTAGACAGTAACTTCTTCTTTTGTTCTTTGAGCTGGGCACCTGGGCCTCGAAGCGGCCTCTATCCCATCCATCATGTTTGTTTTGATATTTATGGTAGGAATTTTTAAGGTCAGCAGTCTATGTGGTGGTTGTTAGCTTCTGTAGACAGTAACGAAAAAAACTATCAGTAAACTTTACCCAGAAATGGAGAAAAAAAACTGGTAGTAAGACCATATCATTTTAAACTTGTTTTCGAGAAAAGTAAAATATCATTTATGCGAGAAAAGTAAAATATCATATACCCAAAACGTGCTAAAAATAATTTTTGTTTTTTACCAGGTTTCTTCGTATTTGGTTAAGAGTCACAGCGGGAGTTTTCTCGTGACGGTTAGTCAATTTTTTTATCGCGACGATTTCGTCCTTTTTTTTATTATTATTGGTATTAACAAATTTCCTGTCTCCCATAATATCTATTAACACATTGTATGCATTGTAAGCTCCATAAATATATTCTTCTTAAAAACTTAAACGTTTTACACGGATTTTCCTCGATTATACAAAAAATTATAACAAAAATATTTAGTTTTTAAGGAAATAATTCATTTATTATTACCCCAAAAAATAAATGATTCTGAAGATATTCATGCTGCACGGCGTAAAAATAATTAGAGTAAAATCTCTAGTAACAAAATTGTTCTAAGTTTGATAAAATGTTGCCTATCACTTCATTAAAATTTAATCTATAACTTCTGAAATATATCTTTAAACAAATTTAGTGCAGAAGTTAATTACATGCAATGTGCTAATCAGATAAATATTTAAACAGAAATCTGTAATCTAAACAGCTTGCATTTCAAAACTTAAACAGTAACAGACTTAGTCTATCTTAACTACGATTTTTGTAAAGCATTATTCATGCTCGGGTAGTTAGGTACTTTATTTACGTCACACAAAAGCTGCACAATAGGCTATCGACGATTGTCTGGGAAACATCTCTGGGGATACTCCGAAGATATGCCATCACAATTTTGTTCCTCTGCAGAGCAGATGGCTCATCCGTTTTGATAGCACGGCGACGAGTGCCCGAAGTCGAGCACTTTACGGTAGAACAGTTTAACGAGGGCAGATACCGCACAACCTCAGTCCCTACGCAGGCTGATCAAAGTGGTTACCCGCCCATTTACTGTCGGCAGTCAGTGATGCTTGACTTCAGTATTCTACTGGGTACCGTGTCCTTACAATCAGTCCACTGTGGGCCATCCATGCTTAGGAATTAATGGGTTGGAATTGTCCCTTTACACAGGCATTATTGTTCATTTCCTTTCCAATTTCTATAAAAGTTTTGAATAAATGCAACTAACAAATATCTTTATTCCCAAAGCAACTACATCTTACGATAAAACAATTATTATATTACTCAATATAGACAGGCAAAGTGCAGAATTGATTTAATCAATCCATTCATGAGGTTTAAAAAAAAGAAGTTGCAAATGCAAGTACAGATTAACACAATTACGTATCTGGATATTTTGCGAGATATTTCAAATGTCAAGCACTTGGGGCGATTACAGTTAAGAGAATGGCATCGTGAATGCTGAAATTATTAGTCTTATTACTCTAGTGAGCGGATACGCTTCCAGCGATTATGACAGGAACACTTCTAATTTCTGTACTTTTAAGAGCTCTGATGGAAACAAATCCAAATGGCTTGTCAGTGGCAGGGGATTATTGCGAATGGAAAGATTTGAAAATGTTCAACTCCCATGATGCATTAGTCTTGTCACATGGAAAAGATCCTATTATAAATTATTATGAATTGTTGAGAGGAGATTAATTCACCAGCGAGGACATAAAACAAATTTGTGGATTACCAAACGTAGGTAAATGTGAACTAATATATTTAAGGAATGTCTAATATATCCGAATTTTGTGTTTTATAAATATTAAATGAAAGTTAAATAATAAAAGAAAAAAAATTAAACAATAAAAAAGGATAAAATATTCCACTTCAAATGTGCAAAAAAAGTAATAATAAAAATTACATTTTATTGTATTTTATAGTCGAAATTTAACCTAACACATTATTGAAATTTAGTGTAGTTCTTTCCAGTAAAATTTAAATCTTATTTAACATATCAATTATAATCTGCGATTAATGATACATTTAGGTTTTAACCCTTTCGAAGGCTGTGGTAAGTATGCTTACCACCAATTTTTAAAGTCCATTACGAATTTTTTTACCACTTTTAATTTAGGTTTCCATTCTTCAGCTTTCTTGAAGTGCGTTTGAATAAAATTGGTAACCATTTGATAGTTTAAGAAAACTTATAAAATACATAATTCCTTTTGAAGTTAGTAGCATTTATAAAATTTAAATTATATATATAAAAATAAAAGTCAATAAGTACCTAATAGGTCGTGGCAAATATGCAAAAAAAAAAAAATGGCATTAAAATTTAGATTAATTTTTTATAAACTAAATGAGTTTTTTTTTTTTCTTATACCAATTACTATTCTTATATCAATTTCAATTTCAAAAATACTTTTATTTACCTTTACTAGAAATAAATGGCCCATTAAAGGGTTAAGAAAAGAAATTCAAAGAGATAAGGAAATTCTTATGTTTCCTGACTGCTATTTTTACGTATTTTTTAATTTTTACGAAATTTCCGTAGCAACTACTATTTTTTACAGAGCTAGAAATAATCATAATATATTAATTTAATAAGTAAAATGTAGAAGAATTTTGGCAACCAATACTCATAAATAGTTTAAATAACATAGTTATCAGCATAGTTACCAACTTGGGCGTTACAACTTTTTACAATATTCAAAGTGGCAGTAAAATAGCCGAATCTCACCGAAAAACAAAAAGAGCATTAAACCATCACGACGCTTGTCGGAAAATGTTATTAAAGTAGCTGTTAGTTTCATAAAATTGCCCACTTATTTTCTTTTAAATTTATAGCAATACTTATATTTAATTTTCAAAAGACTTTCAAATCTGAATACTGTAGTTAAGAAATCCTTCTAATGTTTTCTCATAATTACTTTCCATTAACAATCAAATATAATAGATTATTCAAAACTCAAGTGACGCGATAATACGCAGTCTTGAATTATTCCTCAAACGCAATGATAAATGAGATGAATATTAGAACTCCTCTGTATGAGGGGGGGGGGGGAATCTATTTTATCGTATATGAAATCTTCGCGGAATGGTAACAGCTGGTTGGATTCTAGACAGCTTGGCAGTTTCCAGTGCTTTCAAAATCGCCAACCCTTCCCGTTAATCAACAACACAATTTGGCCATTATCAGATATGAGAATATTTAATTATTTCATAAATTTGACATCAATAAAATAATAGTAGTCTCAACGAAAATTAAGTTCTGCATTTCGGCCAACGTGACTCTAAAAGCATCACTCGATAAATAATGTGTATAAACTCATTTATAAATAAAGGCTTCTTTTTTTTCAATAAAGTAAAAAGTGCAGCGCAATAAATTCCTTACTGCCATTTTTTTTCAGAAACAAGGTAATATATTAATAAATAATATGCAGTAAAAGCTCGATATAACGAGAAGGCACATTACAAGAAGTCCGCTATTGCGACAGACTTCCAAGTCACCATCAAAAAGCTAATATTAAAGAAACAAAAATTGTATAAGAATTTAAAAATTACTAGCCTTCGGTCATAGCGACAAAATATTTTTGAGGGAAATAAATTTTTCTGCTGTTTAAGTTATCAGAATTATATGAAAAAGGCTAAAATGGAGGACGATTTCTCATTATGTCTTGTATCAATGCAGAAGATGGAAAAACGAACATCATTTCTCCGTGTTTTCTTCTTTCAATCTTAATCTTTTATGTTAATAAGGCAAATATACGTGAGCAATCTCCAGAGTATTCCGCAAGTATAACGACAATTCCATCTGCTATTGTGAATGGTCATTATAACGAACCTTTACTGTACTTTCTATGCTATAATAACTATGGTTTTTTTAAATCTAAAGATAAACTTAGCTCGAAGGTACCGGAAAGAAATATTCACTTCGTTTAAGTATATTAAAGAGCTTGGAAAAAATATGCAAACATTTTAATACTAATTTTATGTTAACAGGCTTTCTTTTAGCAGTAAATGTTTTTATAAGACTGCTGACATAATTTGCAAGACCATGCTTGAATGTGTATAGAAATGTGTCATTTTTACCCGTGCAAAATTTGCTTGAAATAAGGAGAGGAATTAATACCAGCAATTTCGAAATCATGCTAGAGGAATGCAATATTTATATTAGAATGCTTTTTTTTTTAGTTATGGGGGTTCTGAAAAAAGAAAAAATGCTTTTAAATTCCTATGCATTTTGGTCAAGCCAAATTTAGCATGATTAAAAAGGGCATCATTCCTAAAAGCTTCAGGCATACGCCAACACTTTTAACATGTAAAATCTTCCAAAACATTTGTTACTAAAAGAAAGATCGTTTACATAAATTTAGTACAGAAGTCTTTCCATATTTTTTCTGACCCCTGTCCATATGTATTGCCACTTTTCTTATCATCTTGAACATTGGCATTTTCTAGGTTTCCCGCAAAATCACCTTGCTCAACTGTAAAATAGCTACCTCCTTGTACCTCACTCTCTTAAATATTCCAATTAGTAGTAGAATTCTTGGCCATAGATGGCGCCACTGGAAAACAACATTCGCACCCCCTCTGCCTTAATGGCATACGTCAACAACAACAGTAGTAGAAGTAACCTCTCACATTTTTGATCATTGACAGTTTCTGAACATGTTTGCATAGTGTTTGGTTCATATTCAGTGTAACTGTTGGAACATAAATCAACAACTTCAATGTCTTTCTTTTTGCCTTGAAAATCTCCAAATTTTCACCGTAGGCATATCGCAGTAACCGATTGTTAATATAATTCTTATCAGCCTGCCATGGCGTAGATTTTTCGTCCGATTTCTTGAAGTTTCTATTGTGGTTTCTTACTGGTTTTTTGCCAGAGCTTTAATGACTCTAAATTCCAGAACTCATCTGCTCAGAACCTTTATTTGTTTTATGGCTATCAGATTTTTCTGACCTCTTCTGATTATTCCATGCACTGTTATTTCTGTTTCTTGGAACTGCCGATTCTGAATTTTTCCAGTAAGAAGAATACGAAGCACATTGGTCCCAGCCTGTTGTAATGTTTCTTGAGGTATTATCATCAACAAAATTATCATCTTTCTGATCACTCCATGTTACACCTCCTCTTGTTGCCGTAGCTGCAGAGCTCCTTCTCCTTTCTTTATCAGCAACATTACTGCCCCCAGTCGTTTTCGAAATCACTTTTATCAGCCCAATTATCACTGGTTCTATTGTTATTAATTTTTTTATTTTCTCTTGAATGATTATTCCTAAATTCAGGATCCCTTTGCTTTGTTGAAGTTGCAGAAGTACTTGCTTTATTTCTATACTCTGGTGAATGGTCTTTAAATCTGTCTCTTTTTAACTTTTCCCTTGAATAGTTTTGCTGATCCGATCCTCTAGGATTTGAAATATAATCCCTAACTGGTTCAGGATCGCGTGTTATCGATCATACCGTGGTCTGTGATCTTCTTTATAATTGGAAACAGAAGTTGAGGATTGGTGAATTTTTTCTGGATTTTGTCTTCTATTATAACTTCTGTAAGGAGTCAGTGGGGACTGATTTCTTTTGCAGGTGGACCTCGGTCTTTTTATGTACATTCGTGTAGATTTTTGGTCTCCTCTGGCAGTTTAACTATGTAACCAATCAAAAACGGCGTTTGGCCCATTTTTTTCTTAATATTTTAAGTAGTAGTGTTTTTGAAATTAGTTGTAGTTTGAACTTCTTGAGCTCTAATTTCCTTTTCTTTGTTTCTTGATAACGTTACAGGTCATTTGAACAAATTGAGCTTTGTTATTTCAAAAAAATTAAAGGTATCTTGATTAAATACTATAATTAAAGGTAAGACGATGGCATTGTAATAGAAATTTGTTGTAAATATCTGTTTGTTATAGTTTTTATCACTTTTTAAAGTATTTAATTTGACTGTTTTTTTGTTGTGACGTTCGCTGGTGCTACGCGTGGGAGTAAAGAGGTCGGAGAAGGATTCTTCCGCGTTGCCCGCACGAGTTTAAAAAAATTGGTGGAGCGGAGCCGCGACAGGTGGAAGTATGACGGAGCCTCTGCTGAATTTAACTTAGCCAGAGACAACAGGAGATTGCTTTAGCCAGAACCGCTGTGTGGTGGAGACAGACCCGGAACTTCTGATCGATGAGTTAATAAGTGAGAGGAGTTGGACCGAAGCTACAGAGTCGGGTTCTTTTATGGTGCAGAGTTCTTTCCACTCCCGGAAACAAGCTGGTCCTCGAATACAATCTATCTGAGTACATCTATCCGAGTCTGAGTAATTAACTTGCTCCGAGGGATTCAGAAGCAGCAGCGGTGGAGGTCGCAATAAGTTTGTTTTTTTAACTTGGATTTACAATTAACTTTAATATTAAAAACTTCATGTTCAATTTTGGAAGGCTGGATTTCAAACTGATATTTTACTTTTTAATTCTAGTTTTTAACCAATTTTAAGAGAAGTGTTTATTGTACTTTTTATAGTTTTATAGAATTGTTTTTAGAAATCGTTAGGATAAGTGTTTATTGTACTTTTTATAGTTTTACTGGTATTACAGAATTCATTTTAGTAAATTGTAAGAAGTTTTGATTTTACATTGTATAAATTGGCTGGTTGTTTGGCAATTGGAAATGGATTGAGCTTGTTATATATACAGAATTTAGGTTTTAATAAATTTTTGTAAATGATAACTGTTTCGCTTATATTTCTCAATTTTATTTTGAAACTGAGTGACACTGTTACCGAGTTCACGTTATCGATCACGGAGTAAATGAAATTTAATTAGAAAGGTAACAGTACAGTTGCCTACGGGCTCTATCATAGATGAAAGGGTGGAGTGCCCGCTTCACGGGCAGGGGCTCTGTATTCACCTTCAGTCAAAGTCTCTAATTGGATTTACCAGTCTTTATCGTTTAGAAAAAATTTCATGAGAATGTTGGCCCACGACGAACATGGCCACGACTGGGGGAAATATAAAAATATGGTAAAATATAATCGGAAAACAAATCGTTTTTACATATTTTTATCTGCCAAATTATAAATGTAAATTCCAACTTACTTCCGACAGCGGATCGATATTTTCGAGTGGTAGTCTTTTAATGTATGATTCTTGGATTACTAACTTTGATTTATAGGGTTTTCATTCACTACTACTACTGACAATTTAAAGGCGTGTGTAATACGCCACTTTGTTACATTTACGCTGTGTTGAACCTTTTAAAACGTTGGCTAAATTCACCAAAAATTTGCAAATTTTAGTCCCTAGTTCTTTACCGTTTTTTACAATATTTTGTCCAATGCGGTGCATTTGACATCGCTATAAATTGACAGTTTAAAAGCCTATGTCTCATTTTAAGAACACGTATATAGTTCATTCACAAGGAGTTAGCACTTGTCTCCACCCCCTCGGACGCAGAGTTCATTTCAGCACGGGAGTAAGAAGAGAAACATCTCCGCGCTTGAAAATAAGACAACCCTTAATGCGCGCCTAACACACACAAAAAATCCTTTTACTTACTTGGCTTTCTGATACTAACATTCCTTTCGTACTCTAGCTAATTAAATATATCTTAAGTTCAAAAACTGCTGTTTTCCCTGCAAAATATCTCAAAAAGGATAAACAATTCACGCAAAAGAGAGAAATATCATCAAATTTGTGAAATATATAATGTTAATAAAATGCACATAAATATTGCGAAATAAATATTTTTGTCATACGATTGCCAAATAACAACCTTGTTCAGGATTGTTCACATCCTTCTCCCAAAAATAGCGATATAGTATCGTCGGATACAACGTGATAAAGGCGGGGCCAAGTGCTAACTCCTGGTGAACGAACTATACCTGCCAATTTTTATCCTCTTCGATGACGATTTTTGCAAGTGGTAGTAATGGGACAACCAAATTACAAGCCGAAATATTTTTATATTATGCTAGAACTTAAGCAACATGGAATATCACTATATATTAATATAAAGGTTAGAGGGGGTCACCTTTCAACATTTTTTGCTAAAGAGTTATTTGGGAAGCTTTATTGTTTTCAAAATCTAAGTTCTAATTTTTATTTACTTAATTGATATTTGAGGTAACCTCTCAATTTTTTCCTAAGGTCTAAGCCAAAGACAAAATACCTAATTTTACAAATTTAGTGAACCATGTATTTTGTTGAAATCTACCCTTCCTGGGGGGTAGTTTTCAACGGATGGTGGGGCACATTTCAACAATCGAAGAGAACGTTACAATATCATACATTTTGGAAAATTTACTTTATTCATAAAATAATAATAAAGATAATGAATTAACATATTGGATTGATTTAAAGTTTTTTCTACATTATTTTGTCTTTAATTAAATCAAAGTTTACCGAGAATGTCATGAAAAATACAGCTCGAGCTGTTTCGTGGCTTAAACTTGGTCGAGGCAGTTTCATTTTAATGTCATTTCTTTCTATACTACTAATATCCTCTTTTTCTGGAAAATTAAATTTCCAAGAATCTTCCTTCTTTTTCATAAAATTTAATTTATAGCTGTCTTCTTTTACCACTTTAATTTTTCCTACAAATAGAACTTTTTTTTTTCTTTCCACAAAACTCAACAAGAACAAAGTCATTAATCTCTATTATTTTATCATCAGTTATCTCAAAATAAATCTGTTCTTCAATATCTGCAGCGGAAGGCGTCAAAAAATCTTCACATTCTGATTCAGTGTGTAAAGAAATGTCATCTGCACATTCACTTTCAGAAGATTCAACAAATAATAACTTTTTTGATGGTTTTAACTTGAGCTTAATTTCATCCACTTTTGGGACTGTTGACTGAACCTAAACTCCCTGGGGGTGCCCCAAATAACCTAGAGTCATGGAACCTTGTCCTTGGAAAAACAAATACAGAAGGAACAGTATTTCCTAAAGCATTGATAATCATGCACATGGTAATCATGCTTCCTCGCTTTCCAGAAACTACCTGCCGCACCTGACAAGCTCCTAGCTTGGCAACAACATTCGGAGCCGGAACAACTGTTAAAACTCCAGTTTCATCCAAGTTATACGTTTGATCAACTGTAAAGTGACCAGAAGTAAGAGCTCTCTCATAATTGTAGAAAAATTCTTCAACATATTTTTTATTAGAAGCTATAGCTCCTGCGAAGCTGGTGTTTCCCGGCTTTTTTAAAGTAAGCTGTGGGTGGCACTTCCTAAAACCTTTAATCCAGTCAGTTCCAGACGTTTTATTTTTGTCCCAGCTACTTGGAATTTTAGAGTTCAGACGCTTTGCTTAATCACAGGCAAGTTGTCGAACTTGTCTGTAAGTTAGACCATAATTGAGAATTGAACATGTAATTATGTATTCACAAAGCAGGGTTTCTTGTTAGACGTCAAAAACTTTTAGAACTGTAGCATTTTCTGTTAGTTGTACATTGTTTGGTTTCATAAACCAAACAATTATTTGACTTTCTTTTTTTTAATCTATAAAATAAAGCTGAAAAGTCCATTCCAAAGTCTGCTGCTGCTCTTAAAAAGATGCACCATTTCTGTGCAAGCTTAGTGCGCTTTTTTTATATGCTCGCACCATTTTTATAAACTGTAAGAAGGTAAAATAACAGGATTGAGCATTTTATTAAGCATAATGTTACATTGTAAACTTTTCAATTTTCTTAAAATTAAATATTTTTATTGCAAATCAAATTTTCTTGAATATTTTAATAAAATTTTAAAATAATTATTTTATTGACTCCTTTAATGAATTCCTTGTTAATAAATTCTATTTTCAACAACAATGCAACCGACTGAATCATGATTTTAAGCTTTTAAAAATTTTACTATAATTGAAATTTTTTACAAAAATTCTTCCTTGAACACATTAAAGTGTTTTTCAAAAAGTTTAGAATAATACCTTACAAAAAAAAGTTGAGTATTTTAAATGTAACAACCATAATCAATGGGCTTTTTGCAGATTAATGACTTCTGCAAGATTACTTAACAAAAAAATAAACACTGTTGAAATCTGCCCCAAGTACAGACATTTTAGCTAAAGTTTTATCAACCACCTTAGGAAAAGGCTTATTACTAATAAATAATACAGTTAGAAGCAGAATTAAATCTTTCTTTTCTTTCTTTATTTATCAAAAATTGGGTGCCTGGGCCGCGCAGCGGCCCCCAACCCATTCATCATGAAATATTTACAGGTTGAATTAAAAACATTTTGAATTATGCAGCCTTAAGGTGGCAAAAACAAGAGACCAAGCATATTTGCTTGATAAATTAAACATAATTTGAAAAATTAATATGAATCATGATTTTTGAAATAAACAAAAATTATCATAAATATAAATAGCACAATTGATATTTAAGCATTGAAAATGAATTGCATTATGATATGTACAACAAGCACAAATGACATATGAGCATTGAATAGAATAAGCATTTAAACAAGCACCTTGCTTGTATAACTGAAAGAAAATGAAAATAATAAGAGCAACTTGCTGTTAAACTGTGGATGGCTGTGGTTTGATTGTCAACGTGAAGTAACATAAGTCAGGATTTCAGTATTGGTAAAGTGTTTGATGCTTTGGATTATTGATGTAGACTATAGATGCTGGAATTGATGACTATTACTTATGCTGATAGTTGTTGTATGAGGAGTCGGAGGTGAAATGAGCGGCTATTGGTCTTAGTTTTTCGTCTTTTTTATAGTTCTCGAAGTTAAAAATCTGATTGAAGTTGGCTGTGCTGCATTTTATGGCTTTATCGTAGAAGTCTGCATTTAATTTATATATATATTCGGATAGAAACGGAATTTTGAGATCTTTATGGATATTTGAATTACGTATGAACCATCTGGCACGAGTGATTTTTCTGAGTATTTTATTTTGACATTGGTTGAGCTTTTTCATTAGGTGTTCGGGTATAGTAGCCCAGGCAGGTGAAGCATATGTAAGTATAGGTCGGATCATAGAGGTGTATAGTAATTTTCTGATTTTTAGTGAGGCATTTTGGTTATAGATGAGAGGTTGGATGATATTAACTGCTGCATTTGCTTTGTCTATTATATTTTTAATATGGTCGCTCCAAGTGAGTTTGCTATTAATTATGAGTCCAAGGTACTTTGCTCTCTTAACTATTGGAATTTGAATGTTGAACAGTTTCGGTTTGCATTGAGGTGAAATTTTAATTCTTCTTTTTTGTATGATGAGGATTTGTGATTTGTCGGCGTTTACGGCTATTTTCCATTTTCTACACCAGTCTTCTATTTCATCTATTTGTTCTTGTAGTTTTATTAGAGCTAAGTTTGGATTTCTGGATTTGATTATTATACCAGTATCATCTGCGTAGAAGGCTGTAATGCTATTGTAATCTGCTTTATTTATAGGGAAATCATAGGTGTAAAGTATATATAAAATTGGTCCAAGTATGCTGCCCTGAGGTACTCCGGCTAAGATGTTTCTTTTTGATGAGATGCAGTTTTGGATAGTCACTTGAAATGTTCGGTTTGAGAGATAACAGGATAGAAGTTTGATGAGTCCAGGAGGAAAATTTAGTTGCATTAGTTTGAATATTGTACCGGTGTGCCATACTTTGTCAAATGCTTTTGAGATGTCGATCATTAGGAAAACTATTGTTTCTTTGTTTACTATTGCACTTCCGGCGTAGTCTATTATTCGAAGTAGCTGTTTGGTTGTATTTAGTTTTTGTCGGAATCCATATTGTTCATCGGGAAGGGCTGTTAAAAGTGGCTTGATTCTGTTGTAAATTATTTTTTCATAGATTTTTCCAAATATATTTAGTAGGCTGATTGGTCTGTAACTCTCAGGGCAACTTGGATTTTTGTTTTTCTTGAGAAATAGAATAACTGATGCATTTTTCCAGATTTGAGGGTAGTGATTTAATGCAAGGCAGCTATTGATGATATGTGTGATCTTCTGAATATAGGTTGGTGGTAGCAGTTTTATCATGATATTTTTGATTCCGTCTTCACCTGGAGCTTTATTGTTTTTTAGGTTTCGGATGATATTACAGATTTCTTCATTGTTTGTAGGTTCTATTGTTTCTGGTATAGGATGATCTTCATGGAAGTTGTTTACTTTTTCGGTGATTGAATTATGGTGATTTAGATCTGAGTTTGAATTTGGCGAAAATTGGTTTTGAAGGGAATCTCCAAATATTTCTACTTTTTCTTCTATTGAGTATGTTGTGCCAGTTGGTCTGTTTATTTGCGGTGCTGTTTTAAATAATTTTGCCATTTTCCAGACTGAGTTATCATTGGTACAGAGGGACGCGACTTTGTTTTGCCAGAGTTGATTTTTGTATTTCTTACTTTGTTTTTTAATCTGTTTATTAAGTTTTCTGATTTCACTGAGGTATGAAGGATCTGCTGTTCGTTGATACCGCTTTCTGTAGTAGTTTCTAAGTCTGATGATGTTTTTAATTTCAAGTGGGAGTCTGTAGTGATGAGCAATTTGTTTGGTTTCAACTGTTGATCTTTTATAGGATTCTAGGATTTCAGATTGTACTTGTTGAATATATGTTTCTATTGTAGGCTCGTCTTCTAGGGTTGGTAAACTGCTATTGTTAATGGTGAGTATGTTTTTGTAGAGATTCCAGTCTGTTTTCAGTTTAGGTTTTTCAAAGTGTTTGATGGTTAGCCCGACGAGCAATTGTACAGGCAGATGGTCAGATGACAGGTGGTTTAGGGTGCAGGCGACCATGGGGATTTGGATGTTGGTTATTGCAATGTCTAGAATGTCAGATCTGTGGTTGAGAAGATTCGGAATATATGTGGGAGAAGTAGGAGCTATAACGGTAAGTTGATATTTTATGATGAGGTTTCTAAGCAGAGTTCCAGTATGGTTAGAATTATTGCAGCCCCATATTGTATGTTTAGCATTGAAGTCGCCTGCTACAATTGTTGGCAGATTGGGTGGAAATAGGAGTCTTAGGTCGTCGTCTGTGAGTTTATTCCTTGGTGAGTTGTAGATACCTGTGATTTTGATGTTCTGATTTTGATATTTTAGAAGTATTGATATTTGCTCATAGCCACTGTCATCTGTAGAGTTATATTCTGTTGTGATCAGGCTGTTTTTTGCTAGTAGTGCTACGCCGCCTCCTCTGTACCTTCTATCACATCTATATGTTTTATAGTTTGCTATTGTAAAGTTGAAGGTTGGGTTGAGATGAGTTTCTGTAACTATTAGGATGTCCGGGTTGTGATCTAAAATAAAATTTTTTAGTTCGTGCTGTTTTGCTAGTATTCCGTTGGCATTCCAAAAATATATGTTGATGAAAGGTTTTTGTGCTACTTTAATATTCATCTTCTTCTTCTTGTTGGTTTGATTGGGCTGCTTTTTGAATTCTTTTGAACATGTTAAAACTCTCGTTGTCCTGCATAAATCCCACAAAGAGCTTTAATTCTGCAAGTAATGATCTGGCTTCTTTTATTGTTGTTGTGTCAAGTTGTAGAGTGTTGGTGCTTTTTTGGTTTGATGACTTTAAAATATCTGCATAAGAGTTGGAATTGGAGTTATTGTAGCCAGGATCATTTCTGTGATTTGAGTAGCTAGGTCTATTGTTGATGATGGTTTTGGAAGCTGGATATTTTGGGCACTGTCTATAGTTTGCAGGATGAGCACCTCCACAGTTGGCACATGTTGCTGGTGTTGTTCTGGGTTTTTTACAAAGGTGAGTCAAGTGCTCCTGGCCACATTTGAGACATTTTGGTGTGTGCCGACAGGATGCCTGCACATGGTTGAACTGTTGGCACCTGTGGCACTGAGTGAATCCACGGCGCCCTCTGTAGGTTGATACAGTGACAACGAGATCCATAAAACGTGTAAGATAAAAAATATCCTTGTTACTTTCGGTTTTATCTAGAGTTATGATGTGTAGTGGTAGATTTATAATGCCTTGATCGGAGTATTTTTTCATTTGAGAGACGTTTCTTGGTGTATATCCATAATTGATTAAGTTTCGGTGTACATCATCTGAGGTTATGTCTGTTGGAATACTTTTAATAACAACTCTTAATGGCTTCTCTTCATTCAGTTGAAAGGTGTGATATTTGACTTGTAAATTATCTAATATATTTATTGCTTGACGCCTCATATTTATATCAAAGAAATGCAGTTTAAGGTATTCCCCAGTGTGTTTACCTTCGAATCCTGTAATTTTCTGTTCTCGTAGAGTTTGTTTAAGTTGCATCCATTTTACATTGTTATCTTTTATTATTATTGGTGGTATTCTTGGTTTGCTGGGTCTTTGATACTGATAATCCTCATTGTCATCCATTTCTTCTTCATCGCTGGTGTCCTGTTGCTGATTAATAGTATTTTTTTCATGTTCGTAGTGTGTAGTCGTTACTTCACGTTGACGTTGCGGTGGGGTGGTACTTGTTGAAGGTTGGTGTATGGTGTCTCCATCTGCTGGCATATTTGGGTTTGTAGTTTGTTTTTGAGTTAACAGTTTTTTATTACTGGCTGGTTCCTCTTCATCTGTGCTGGAAGATCTATTTCTTTTGGTCACTGTTTGTTGTTTACTATTGTCCACTTCGTTGTTATTCTTATTATTTGTAGATTGTTGTTGTTCTGTTTTGCTTTTAGATGTTGTTTTCTTTCGGTTTTTACTTCTCTTTGGTGATGTTGTTACTGGAGTTGTAGGTGTATCAGGGATTGTGATTGTTGATTCTGCATTTTGTTTGTTGATTTTTTGTAGTTGTCGATTTTCTTTTTTTAGTTCGTCATTTTCAGCTTGAAGTTTATCGATACTATGTTGCAATGCGGACATCTTAGTATCAAATATTGTTTTGATGTCATTTAATTGCTGAGATAAAGATTTATTGAGTTCAGTTTGTTGTTGGAGTTGTTGTTTAAGTAAATCCATGGTGTCCATTACCCAGCTGAGAACCTCACTTTCACTGATTTTGATAGTATTGGACATTATGTTATTATAAGCACAGAGATTGAATTATAAAGTTTATAAAATACAGTTTATTTGCACTTACTTGAAAATAATGCAGCTACCGCTGCTCGAAAACTATATCCAGTAATATAGAAAGTAAAATTGTAGCTCAGCATACACTTTATGCTGGTGAGAAAATAAAATAGTGCAGCTCGCACTATGAAACTGTATTTCGGGAATCAGTTTATGTATCACTGTTGTAGCACAAATGAATCAGTTTAAATAATAGTTCACGGAGATATGTTTACTATTTCAATTGTTGTATACGTGGCATAAAAACACGTCATCAATACTCATCAACACAAATTATCAGTGAATATCAATGGCGATTCAACTTACACATAAGAGCAGCATGCTTTCACGTCGATTTGGGTCCAACTTCCTTCACGATTTCGGCTTCGTAATCGCAAAATACGCATCAATCTTTGGTATTCCACTTTTTCACAGTTTGACCCTTCACATCCAAATCAAGGCTTCTATGATCAATTTTGGTAATCCTTCAAAAAACTGACTCTTAAGCGACTGTCCTTCTATACTATCAAAGCTCTCGCACGCGATTCGTCTTCATCGAAGAGCTCGCTGTTGACTGTTATCAATCATCGAAGTCCGCTATCTATTAAACGCGTCGTATCGCAGAATTAAATAAACTAGTAGATGAATTAATATCACTTACCTTATTAAAAGATTACTGGTAGATAAACAGTTTTAAAATCAAAACTCTCTTTTTACTTTTGGAATGTTAAAACTTGTTCCACAGAGTAACACAACAGTGATAAAAAGAAAGTGCTTAAAACTAAATGCCAACAGTTAAGTATAATTAAAGCTTATTATTTGGCATATTAGGCAATATTTTTTTATTTCCTATGAGCTGCACAATCAGTCTTCCCGATGAGCAGACCTAGTGCGTTCTCCAGAAGTGGTATCCACTCTTTCAGGACCACCACAATGGGTGAGATACCGTTGGCCATGTTAATTTGGACGTCTAGTTTCTGCAACACTAGATGGCAGCACCGAGACTCTATTTATATTAGGCAATATTAGAAGACAGAAATTCTAGTTGTTGAAAGGTACCCCATATTGAAATGTACCCCCCTCTCCCCCATTCTTCATAATTTGTATAAAATATTGCTAAAAATTATTTTATGCTAAATTTATAAGACCAATAGTTAAAGAGAAGAACCAAATTTTACTATCACTTTAAATATAAATAAGATCTTGGGGAAAAGCAGGGAGGAATGGCAGCAATGAACATGTTTTTCCCCCAAAGGATAAGGACTGTTAACTCAAATTATTTCAGCTTTTATCTTGGATTAACCCTTTGGATCCGATTTATTTAAATTCCGAACTAAGAGGAAACAACCAAAATAAAAACCTAGTAGTAAGTTTTTGATTAATTTTTTTTTTTTTGTTTTGTTAAATAGTTACTAAATATAACCTGACACCTTCACTAAATGCTTTGTCATTTATAAGATGTGGTAGTTATAAATCCATGTTTTCTTTCTGAAATAAACTGACAGCAAAATATTTTAGTCACCACTTTTTATTTATTGGTATTAAATGCATGACGAGTCTCACTCGTCCAATGTACCCAAAGGGTTAACTGAACAAAAACGAGTGAGTTACCCAACTTATCTATAATAATAATAAAAATCTATATTCGATTCATAAAATTGTGATACTTTTGAACCGAATTGTTGCGAAATGGATAAAATATCCAAAAGATACTATCACTACTTTTTCTAAAAAACTCTTTTCTCGTTATTACAAAATTTGAAACAGACGGGCAAACAGTTAAAAGAAATGTATGTATTAAAGTTAAAACTTTCCAACTTATTTCCTAAAATTAAACATTCTCAAAATGTCCCGGTTGTTGCAGTTATGTCCTTTTTTTTATTATCACATTAGTAGAGACCATTTCGTTTTTTAACTAATCATGTTTGCAAGGATTTATTAAAACACAGCTCAGAACGCAGCCGCGAAGCGGCATTGACTAATTCATCGGATTTTTCGAAGCATGTAATGGGGGAATGAGTAGATTTCTAACTCAGATATAATCTTTCTGCTAAGTAGTATATTGTTGTAACCACGAATGTATTGAAATATCAACATCTGTCTCATGTTCGTCACTGAATTAAAAATTTTAAACCCTCTTACAATTCAATACTAAACAAAAGTAAACTGCTTGCAATAGGCTCTATTCGATACATAATGATATGCAATAAATAACATACACTAAATAAAGTTAAAATCTTGTCATAAATCCCTTAGTATTTAAATCTTCATAATTTGCAGCAATAAAATACATCAAAACATTCAACAAAACTTTCTTAATACATAAAATAACTCATTAAACGCACATTTTCCTTCAAAATGAATTTTATAATATTCTAACGGAAGTTTCCTTTTCATAAATATAACCACTTAAATCTTTCTAAATTGCAGCAATAAAACCAAACTGAAGCAAGCGTGAATGCTTACGTGAATACCAAAATAAATAACAGTCGTGGAGTACTTTCATTTAAAACTACCCTCTCATATTTTAGCATTAACTTCATCATGAAGTATAAAATTAATGAATAAGTGCATAACCAAGAAAACCTGGAATTGACCTATGAATTTTAATCACTTTTCCTACCATTAATTTTGTCTACTCTAGTACGCAGATGATATCCGGTGAGCACATAGGACGCGTGTTATATATCATCATTGCCCGATTAAAGTTTTCAACATCCGGTCATGGTTCATTAAAGTCTGGTTCATTAATTTAAATCTTTCAACGATGTGATTCCGTGAGAAGGGAAAATTTGACAGATTATACACTAAGCTAAAACCCTGACAGCAACTAAGCTACCTTCTTGTTCATACAAGACATTAACCCTAAATTGTTATCAAGGGTTGAGTTTCATCGATTAAAAGTGTAGTTTTAATGCTCTGGCTGTTCATCTAAAAAAAAAAAAAAATCTGCATTAATGGCGTTGTTTAATTCTTTTGAGCCTAGCGTCTATTTAATAAAATAGTCTCAAAAAGAAAAAAATAGTCACACAAGAGTTTTATTTTTAGGATCTATTTTACAGAAATGAGATAGCTCTGACTGCCGTAATATATAAATAATACATTTGTTTATTATTGGATCTGAGTTGAAATACTTAAATTAATTATTTTAAAAAGCCCAATTGTATTTGTAGAAAATGGGATGTTCTGAACACACATAAAAATCAGGATAAAAATATAATATTTTTTATTAGGAATATCATATAAGAGATAAATGTCAATCAATTGGTAAATATTAAAAAATTCGTACGAATTAAGACGCATTAATGTATTGAAATATATCAGAAAACTCAAGGGTTCGAATCAGTCACATAGTCAAAGGAGTTTAAGGGTAGAAATCTCTCTCACTTATCGTTACGAATTAAATCTGTTTCCATTTGATTAGAAAAGAGATACCACGGGTGACTAAAAATGCAAAAAGTGGTGGCTAAGGCAAAAATCCATTACAAGTGATTAAAATGTGCAACTTTTATAAATATATTTGTTTCACTTTATTATTGAAAGCAAACAAGGATAATGTTTTCGCTTCAAATATGAATAATTTGCAATGTAAGTGATTTAAGTAACGACTGAATAATTAAATAAATAAAAACGAATTCTGTTTCTATTACTATTTCTAATATTTTTAGTTTCCTGTAGCATCCGTGCTACCACTTTTTTCATAAAAGTGAAAGATGATGCAGCGTAATTCGATTTTATCCCACGTATGATCAGGCCTGAAAGCGAGACGGAAAAGAGAAAAAACTGGTAGTAGAACTATTTCAATAGTAGATATTTTTTGGGAGGAGTGAACTTATTAACAATGAACAATTGATTGCTATTAATTTTTTCTCGGTTAAGAAGCAATTCAATAAATGTATTGTATCAGTTAAAAAAAAATTGGTAGTTATGGATATTTTTTTACTCTCGAAAAAAAGCTAAAAATGAAATTTGTTTGTTACCAGTTTTTTACTCTTTTCCGTCTTGATATATATATGTACTTTCAGCCCTGCACATGTCCTACAACACAAACATACACAGATCATAACACAGGATGCAGTAAACGCGGGGCAAGAGCAACCCGAAAGGGTCCCAACCGGGCGAACTGCACTCCTTTAATTATCACAGCGAGCAACCCCCGGTACGAGCGGTAATTACCGGGTCGCTGTGCTAGCAGAGTAACACAAATTACACAAACATATTTTCCCCATTTGTATATAGCCAATTGGCATGTACATAGTTGTAAATATAATCCTAATTTATCATGTTTGTAAATATCTTTTATTGCTCATTTTATTAAATTATATTTATCATATATTGATTTGACAAACAATACTAGTTCAATGTGCTCACTATCTTAATATTTTTAAAATGGAGCTTGCTCCAAACCTTATTTCTTTATTATATGTCTTATAAAATTATGTATGTCTTTTAGCATATTTTTCACAGATTAAGATGAATCAGTTGGTGGCCCTTCGGGCCAAATACTGAGATACAACGAATACCATACCTGCACATGTCGAATTTTATTCCACTCAAATGAATAAGTTAGAGCCCCTAGCGGGGCTGATGCTAAGATAACCACCACATATGAGTAAAATTATAAATGTATAGATCTGCAGACAAAAATGCTTACTAGAGCATAACTAAAGATTACCAAGAACCTGTAATAAGATGGAACTTATAAAAATAGCTAAGAATGGACAAGATTTATAAATTTATAGATTAAATTTATAAAACAAGATAACTGAATTTGAAGTATCAGTTTAAAACAGTATGATTTAATGTTTCATTATAGTAGTTATATCAGGTACAGAAATAAATCAGGTAAAAAAATCAATATTGAAGTTGAGTAATCAAAATTATAAAATAGGATTGTCTATATCCGAATTTTAAAAGCAAAAAAATTAACGCAATCTTTGTTTCAATTTTTTCTTTATGAAAACAATTACAGATTAATTAGATTCGATTAATATTGTACTGACTTATTGAAAGATTTTTTTTAAAAAAAAAAGAAAGTAAATAAAACTTTTTTCTTGATCAGATTAAGTTCAGAGCGAAAAAAATACACAGCCCTTGTGATTTGTAACAAAAGTCGCACTGTATTGTGTACATATATAGCATTGATTCCCCACGAAGTACGCAGACGCGGTTTCCGACTCAATACGCTCAAGTCTATTCAACAACTCGAAACGAAATAGTCTTCATCAGTACTGAAACATCGGTATTAGAGCCATACTCATTGGATGCGATTTGTTTCGCATGCGTATGGAAACCTGTTTAAAAGTGTTTCGCCAGTAAATATTTTCCACCAATCTGGTTTTCATTCGCATGCCAAAAAATCGTAGATAGTGAGATATCTTTCAGGCTTTATTTCATTTATCGATAGATTGCAATTTTTTTTTTTTTTTATATCGACGACTTAATTCAAAGGATATAGGCATTTTATCTTTAAAAAACATATATTAATTCCTCTTTTCCGCTCGCTTTCCAGAAAGAAAAAAAATCTCTGACATCGCTAGATGTTGTCGACTTCCATCTTATTTCTTCTTCGGAATGCCGCCCTGAAAAATGAGTTTTCAAATTTTTTTTTTAATTATTGTTGCTTTACAAGAGCAACAAATAACATTTTCGCTACACATGATTTTTTTTTTAAAAAAAGAATGTTTTTACGCATGAAATTTTCCACATAAGTGCAAAAAATATAAAACGCTTTGTTCTCATAAGAAAACACAAAGCAAATTACTGCGCCAGCGATAGAGGCCGAAGTTGGCAAATTTCCAAAAATAGTTTAATAAAGGGGAAAAAATTTCTCCCCTTTTTTATCCAGTAACTGTGTTGGAGATAAACGGAAGATGACGAGCGCTTTCACCTTCAGCGGTACGCTAGAAAAACAATTATTTAAAAACTATTCTGTAAGAAAAAAATTTTGCAGAACCATTAATGCTTCTGCAGAAATTATTTTTTTTTGTAAAACAGCTTCTGTTCTGCAGAATCTTTTTTGAGACTCTTACAATGTTTCTGCCAAACCAAAAATTTTTATTTCCTAAATAAAAAAATCTTTCTGCAAAACTCAGTCGCTTTCTGCGACAATGTCGCCGTGTTTCTGCCACGGGGTTGTTTAGGAACCTAACACTAATTTGTTTTTGTTTTTTTAATTCCAAATTTTGTTGGTGTTTTTTACGAATTTTTCACACTTTTTTTTATTTTTACTTTGCAGCAAATGCTCAAAATCTATATTACTTTGAAAGTTGAAATTACGAAGGTGTGTAGAAAAATATGCAAGGGGTTGAAGTAAAAAAAAAAAAAAAAAATCTAATCGAAAATTAGTTCGTAAGTTATTTATTTTTAAACTTGTAAAAAAACAGCATGCTGGACGATGCATTTGTTTCCCTGTTTGCTAAAATGTAACTACATAGCTGAAATTTGACTTACTGACAGGACCATTATGAATTTTGAACTTAACAAGAGTTTTTTTTTGTCGATAAATTCTTATTTTTTCGAAAATTGTTGTAATTTTGAGTGGGTTTCGCACTTTTATTTCTTTAAATAGTAATTATTTATACACTGTTGTATAAAGATTTATCTTTTTCGATTTTTTATTGTGATTGACATAGATCTGAAGAGGAATTTTATGTGATACCAAGCTGATTATATGATTTTTCATGGAATCAAAAAATAAAAAGAGAAAGCTTAAATGTTGCCAGGTATAAATCTTAACATTGATATTAGAATTATAAAAAAGAGTGAAAACTGTTTCCAGTGCGAATTGTTACGTCATATAAGAATATATACAATAACAAATAAAATTACTTCCGCTCTATTACTTTTTTTTGTGTAGCACATTCCTAAATTTTATTATTTCTTTCAAGTGCATTTGATTATTTTTCAAATCCAACTATCTTTTTAATTCGTTACTATTAATATTGTACTAAAATGAACTGACATAAAATTGTAACAATTATACATTTTATAAACAAACAAAATGATTTTTTATCGAGTTTTAAGGAAAAAACTTTTAGGAAGATCTAAAGGAAAGAATGGCTTATGTCCAAGATTCTGAGAAAAAAGGAATTTGGGTACGGACAGAAACTGTTTTTCTACAGAAAGGCCCATCTTCTCCTTCAATGTGTAATAACTTGTTTCGATATTATTGATTTGCTTAGACTTAGTAATCTCCAAAATGCAGCAAATGGAAATTCTATCGTAATTTTTGTATAAAACTGGCATTGACCGTTCTTCCCTCTTGATCTTCAATGATGAATGAGAAACAATCGCGGGAGTTGGCGAGAGAAGCGAACAGAGTCAGAGCCTCCTAGTTTATAAAAAAAAATTTTGAAATTGTAATAACTCCACACTCCAGAGCGTTCACCTTCCAATGAGGTGAACCGGGTTCGAATCCCGGCGATGGCTGGTCGATACGAATCCGCATCCGGCTTGCACCGACCACAGTGCTGACGTGAAATATTCTCAGTGGTAGACGGATCATGGGTTAGAGTCCCCTTGCCGTCAGGATAAGCGTGGGAGGTTCTCGTGGTCTTCCTTTCCATGTAACGCAAATGCGGGTTAGTTCCAACAAAAAGTCCTGCATGAAGGCAAATTTCTCCCTATACTTCATCCAGGAGTTCCCTTGTCTTCTGGATTGGGTTCAAAATTGCAAGGCTACGGAGTTGAACATTAGTAGTCGTAAATCCAAAAAAAAAATTGGGCTGTGGTTCAACGACGGTTATAAAATATAATCATATAGAGCCGCAAAAGCTCAGGGGATAGCAATCGCCTTCCAATAGGATGAATCGGGTTGGAATCCCAGCGATGGCTGGTCTATACGAATTACGCATCCGGCTTGCACCGACCGCAGTGCTTACGTAAAATATCCTCAGTGGTAAACGGATCATGGGTTAGAGTACCCTTGTCGTCAGGCTAACCGTAGGAGGCTTTCGTGGTTTTTCTTTCCATGTAAAGCAAGTGCGGGTTAGTTCCATTAAAAAGTCCACCACGAGGGCAAATTTCTCCCAATACTTGATCCAGGAGTTCCCTTGTCTTCTGGATTAGATTCAAAATTACAAGGATATGGAGTTGAACATTAGAAGTCGTAAATCCAAAAAACTTGGGCTGCTGTTCAACGACGGTTATAAAATTAAATATAATCTATTTTTCCACTTATAATCTCTTTTGTCTAGACCTTGCCATTTTGTAGCTCCCTGCATATGTAGTAATTATTTTTTATTAAATTTTTCAGGACAAAACAATTTACCATGAGAAGTATTCTGGAACGACTGTCATCCACCCATAGGCTGTTCCATAAAGCAGCGATTAATATCCCATAAAGTGCTAGGGTCGCAGCATTTCGAGGATCTATCCACGATCTTAGGAGAGGCACACTGCCCATCGTCCAGTCACAGCAAAGGTCGTTGGGATTAAGGAGTAGCCATCCATTAAGAGCCACCAAATAATTAAACGTGAGTTGTCTTGTGGGAGTCTCTGAAGCTGCTGCCGGGTTGTCAAATCTGAAATAAAACTTTTATTGTAGTTAAAAAAAAGTTCTTATTTTAAGACTTTCAAATCATCACCCACAATGTAGCACGTTGCAGTTAATGCATACAGTAGTACGTTTACATTTAAATTACGTGAATATTTTTCTCTGTAAGCACCTTTAATTTAACATCATAGTTTTTTTAAATTTAAATACATATTTTGGCTTAAAAGAATGTTTAGTTATCAGGAAAAATCGAGGAAAATCTATTTTCCTATTTAAATTTTTTTTTTTTTTAAATCTCTGATATCCTAAAAGGAGGATAATAAGAAAATTTTCCAAATCTACATTCTGACAAATGGACCTTAATAAAGCATACAGACCTTAGCAAATTATTTGAAAGATCTACACTGAAAAATCGGAACTTATATTTAAGCACTATGATGTTTCTCCCATAACGCAATCTTAACGTCTTAATGTAAGAACCTGCAAGTTTTTTTTATTATTTTCAATTGTAAGGAAATACAAAAGAGAAAAGAATACAATTCAGAAAGGTAAATTAAAGCAACTATCGACAACAATATGAAATTAACAAAGTCATTGAATATGGAGTTTTCTAGGGCGACACCATCGGCTAGTCTTTAGCCCTGAAATGCTTAACATTGAAGAATATGGAATAGAGGGTAAAAAACATTAGCAAAGATTCCAATTTTATGACAATCTGTTTCTAATAATATTCGGACAAGCCAAGGTTGCCAGACATTGACCTCTACGAATTAAGTTACGAAAGTGCATTTTTCGTTAGCAGAGATGCCAGCTGCTCCAGACACGCTTAAATTGATAAACAATTGAGTCACAATTGATAAACTACCACTTTAAAATATTTATTTGCCGTCCGGAGCAAGTTGGCATCTCATCTGCGTTTGACAAGAGAGCACCACAAGGGGAAAAGTACGTCATAGCTCAGAACTCCGCGGAAAGATGGCAGCACCAATCATTCGTGGGGTCACTGCCTCAGTTTAGACATAGATCTGAAGGGGAAGAAAATTTTCTTCTGATCCCTGTACCCTTGGTACTGTTCAGCGATCGACCACGGGACTTTCGATTGCACAGATGTTACGAACATGTATATCGCATGTACTCGAGGGGTCTTAGAGGAGTCGAGGATCGAAACCCGGCTTCTCCAGGCCAGAAACCGATTCTTTAACGATTGGGTTACCACAGCCTTATGAAGGTTCTAGCACAGGCAAAGCAGTCGAAATAAAGCACCCGCTTTTCGTCGTGAATGGTCTGGTAAGGAAGCAAGTTCCGTTCCTTCACCCCTCTAACCAGCAATTTCAATTCGTAAAGCACATAATGAAAGTCATAAGAAAATTAACAAAATAGTTAGTTCATAAAGTGAGCAAACAAATAATAAACAAAATAATAAGTCTACACAACAGAAAGCTGATGCTACAATTGTTACTGGCTCTTGCTATTATCTACAGGAAATTCGGGCGTATATTGTTCTTGCACTAATCGCTTCATTTGCGATTGTTCTTCAGCTAATTTTTAAAACATGGAATTACTTTTTTATCACCGTCAAAATATTTAAAAAATATGACAAGTGTATTTGAGAGGTACAAATCGGCGAAATTGAGATATTTTTAGTGGTAATGAAAATTTATATAATTTTTAAAGCACATATAAAGAGTTTTTCAAGTTTATTGATACCTTTTCCTGAATTCCTTATTAAAAATGTTCAAAATTTTGTTATTTATTATTTTCTTATTATTTTTAATCAATAGTTAATCTCTTTAGCCCAGTTAAAAGTAGCCTCTACCCGTATTTTCATATGATACTCTATTTTTGTTAATTATAATTTTTAATGTTTAAAAAAATATCTACACTAACAACAAACGGCAATTTTTTTAGAATATATTTAAAAATTCTTAGTTTTTTAACAATATTAAGTAACTCTCAAGTAGTGATGTTACCGTTGGGATTCTCTAAAAACGCTAACAAAAAAAAAAAAAAAACTGGTAAAGTTATCTAAGCCCAGTATATTTTAAGAATTTTAATATCCATAATTCAATAAACAAGCACCACAGTTCTTTCTGAAAATATAAGAAACTTTTGTTTAAAATTTAACCTAGATTTAGGATATTATTAATCTCTAATTCTAGGCTTTGAACTAAAAGTTAAAAATCAAAAAACGAGTTATAAAATCTAGATTTCACTGAGAGACGGTTGATTATTCAGGGTTCCGAAGCCGAGAAAAAGTACTGCTGATCTTGGGGACCAATTCTGAGCATCGAAAGAACGAAATGTGTTAGGCTGATTGGACTTTTCAAATATTGTTCAACAATGAAAATGCGTTGGTCTCTCGTGTATTGTTACTAACTCTAAACTACCAGCTGCCAAACTGTTTTCAGTTTTTTTCGGTAATAAATACTAAATTAATTAATTTTCTATTTAATTCAAATCCATCGTAAATTTTGTGACAGTTGAAATCTTTATTTAATACTTATTTTTAAGAAAGCTGAAAATGTTAGCATAAAAATTCTAGTGATGACGTTTTTCTACATTCATTAACCTTAAACTAATTTAAGCTCTTTAATTATAAATAAAATTTCAGATGTCTGAATTTAAAATATTAATTTGATTTTTCGTGGAAATTAATTAACAAGATTCATTTTTTCGTTTTCTTGACTTTTAATTCTTTTCCCGTTATCATTTTTTCATTTTTGAAAAGCGAGAGTCAAAGTTAATTTCTTTTCGATCTAATTTGTCATTTGATTCTAACAAGAGCTTAGAGGTCCTGTTTCTAAAAGATAAATCAAAAGTGTGTTTTTTTTTAATAATTGCATCGGAGGAAGAGTTCAACAAAAGACTATTTTTTTTCTAATTTTTTTTTCCTTTTTAAGAGTTCTACAAATCTATGATAAAAATACCTTTAAAATGAAACTACTCATTTGGAAATAAAATTAATTTCAATAATTTAAAATGATACATTTAAAATAAAGTGTTATGAAGAAACTGAACCAGTGCCAAAACAAAATACTCCGTAAAATCACCTGTGCCAGATGGTTCATTAGAAACTCAAACATCCACAGAGACCTTAAAATCCCGACTCTCTCTCAGCATATTTACAAACTTAATTCAGACTTTTACGACAAAGCAATCAACTGCAACACAGCTAACTTCAACGAAATATTTAAATTTGAAATTTTTAAAAAAGACAAAAACCTTAGACCAATAGCTGCACACTTCACTTCTGACGCCTCATACCAAAACTACCAACATAAATAAAAATCTCCAGGTCTTACATCAATAGTTCGTAGCAATAGTTCAAAACATCAATAGATTACAACCTCAACTACAATACCAGCCTTGAAATCCGAACCTGATACCTCATGTTGACCTACAGCAAGTTGCTTAGATTTAGTTTCGCTTTTCTTTTCAGTTAAACAAGCAAGGTGCTTGCTCTACAATATCAGTCACCCCAGAGACTCTGTATACAAACTGTTTATATGATTATTTAATTTTCTGTAATTTCATGATGAATGGGATATGGGTCTTCTGCGCGGCCCAGGTGCCCAGCTTTTGTTAAATAAAGTAAAATAAAGTGTCGTCTACATTTTAGTTTTGGTTGTGATTGAATCCCGAACTACTTAAGAGACGATTAAAGAAAATGCAGCTCGATTAGACAACTTTGTGCAGCTCGTACAACTATGCAGCTCGTACAACTCGTTGTACAACTTTGTGCAAAGAAAGTGCAGCTCGTAACCATAACGGCTGGACAGAGTACAATATAGTTCGTTCACCAGGAGTTGGAACTTGGCTCCGCCTTCATTACTTGGTATCCGACGATACTATTTCGCTATTTTTGGGAGAAGGGTGTAAACAACCTGACCAAGATTGCTATTTGGCGATCGATCGAATGAAAAAAATATTTATTTCGCAATCATCATGTTTATTTTTTTTAACATTAAATATTTCATAAATTTGCTGATATTTCTCTCTTTTGAGCGAATAGTTTGTCCTTTTTGAGACATTTTGCTGGGAGAATAGCAGTTTTAAAATTCAAAATACATTTAAATAGCTAGAATAGGCAAACTTTTTTGGGCGAGGGCCAAAAATCGAGAAAAAAAAAGTTTTGTGGGCCGAGTAAAAACTTCTATAATAAAAAAATAAAAAACGATATACAAGTTTTAATTTAAATATTTTATGAGATTATTGAAATTGTGATTTCATTTTAAAAAAGTTCCTTATATTGAGGTTCGAAGTGAGATATGCTTATTTTAAGGAACGAGGTTAATTGCTTGCCTGTTAGTCTACTTCTGAAATGATTTTTTCTAAGGTTGAAAACACTTGATAGCACTGATTTTCTGGGCATGAGATAATAAATTTTGGAAACTAGCTTTCGGTAATGAATTGTAAAACTCAAACTTTGGCATATTTAGTTGATTGTTAGTTTACAACTCAATTAATTCTAGCTGCAAATCCGACCTCACTGTTTCCCAATTTACGTTGAAAGGCATGGTAAAAATATCTAATTCTGTAAGAATGGCACTGATATCTTGAAATCTGCGTTCAAAAAGGAGTTTTTTTGAGCCATGTTCATAATTCTTAAGCTTTTTCTCATTTACTGAGGGTATTGAATTTAACCTTAAGAAATGAGACGAGTCGTTCTTAGCTAGCTGCCCAGCAAACAGATTAAGTTTCAGTTTAAAAGCTTTGAGATGAGGCCTGATATCATCGATGAATTGATTTTCCCTTGCATCTTAGCATTCAAGTTGTTCATATAACAGAGAAGATCTTTGAAAAATACAAAGTATGAAAGCCATTCTGTATCTTCTAATATTTCGCATTCTGCTGAAGACTGTTTCTGACATCCTGCACTAAGCCACCTTACTTTCGTGTTATACAGTACATTAGAGTATTCAGCTCCTCGAGAAAGACAAACGCTCGTTGAAGCCAATCTACGGCTGTTTAACAAAGAACTTCTGCTTTCAACATTTTACCAATTGAAGCTGTCTATGCTAACTATTTCCATTTATGTTTTGTAGAACAAAAATAGAGAAACTAAAAAGGTCGTCAGAACTTTATCAAAAAAGAAAGAACAAAAATAGCTATAAACAAAGTAAATAAGAAAATGGATACATAATGTATATTATTTATATTCACCGAAGATTAAAATTCTATCCGCGGACCGGATAAAACCTTTCGATGGGCCATAGTTGGTCCGCGGGCCGTAGTTTGCCCATCCCTGAGCTAGAGTAACGAACAGTATAATAGCAGATGATAAAGCGAAGAAATAGATGATAAAGGCTGAAAAAGAATTCACTGTTAGCATTAAGGACTGTCTCATTTTCAATCGCAGAGTTGTTTCTCCTCTTATTCCTGCACTGAAATGAACTCTGCGTCCAAGAAGGTGGAGCCAAGCGCCAGATCCTGGTGAACAAACTATACTTATAGTTTAAAAAGCAAATTTGAGTTAGTTTATCTACCTTTTCTTTTGTTAATCGTTTAAATTATAAATATCCAACTAGAATACCAAGGCTGCTACTACTAAGCTTTGTAAAGAGGCACTATAAAATGGAATGGATGAAATAAGAATGTAATGTGAAAATGTAGAGAATGTGAAGAGAGGAAAAGAATTATACCTGTGGAGTACAATTAATTTTTGACAAACTTCTTAACAAAAGTACACTTTTTATCTTTATTTTTCTTACTTAATTTTCTTATGTACTGCAAAATGTATAATTTTATGTGATTTCCCTCGAGCAATGTTCTCACTACTAATTCTTTACTTTCAATTTTAGGAAACAAGGTCCTCAAGGATCCGCATCCCATGATGAAGGGGTAAGGGACCATCTCGGTCTCAGGCACCCCGACAGGACTAGACTAGGACAAGGCTGCTAACTATTACGCTTTTAGCTAAATATTTAAATGACTGATATGTAATTAAAATCCAAATCTTTCATATTTTATTATAATTTTGTTAACATTTAAAAGGCCTTATCCCTAGGTAATCGATACAACGCAAGTTTGATATAAACATTTGATTCATTTACATGTAGTGGTGTGAAAAATAATTTTAAATCAAAATAATTACAAAACAAAAAAAATAATACATTAAAACATAAGCTTTCTTAACACTGGAAGAAATTTTCTCAAAAAGCGTGGAAAATTGGTAGCCCTGCAACACTATTCTTTACCTCTCAAAGCAACATCATTTAAAGTTAAAAATCTATATATGATATTTTTAAAAACCACATTACTGTTTTTTGAAAGAGTGTTATAGGATAGTTCATACATAACAAAATGAAAGTTTACACAAACTACTTAGAAGAAAACTTCAATACTGTACTTATTAACACAGCTGCCAATTTTGCCATGTAATTCTTCACTTTCCATTAATATGTATTAAAAAATGTAGTTAGACATATATTACAGTTCGTATAGTTCTAGAAAATGTTTTTTAAAATTGGGATCAGCATCTTTTTCATGTACAAATTATTTACTCCAAATAAAATTTCAAAATATTTTGATAATTTATATGATAAATTTATATCGACTTTTGGCCCAATTGTTTAAGTCTAGTTATTAAATGGTTTAAAATTATCAAGACCTTGTTTGCATATTGAACGAATAAAGTCGATTTACTCCAAATAAAATTTCAAAATATTTTGATAATTTATATGATAAATTTATATCGACTTTTGGCCCAATTGCTTAAGACTAGTTATTAAATGGTTTAAAATTATCAAGACCTAGTTTGCATATTGAACGAATAAAGTCGATATAAATTTATCATATAAATTATCAAAATATTTTGAAATTTTATTTGGAGTAAATAATTTATACATGCTGATCCCACTTTAAAAAAAAAAAAAATTCTAGAACTATACGAACTGTAATATATGTCAAACTACATTTTTTAATACATAATAATGGAAAGTGAAGAATTACATGGCAAAATTGGCAGCTGTGTTAATAAGTATACAAGTTAAACACTCACTTAGTGAATACGGGCAATTGTACTCCCATAACTTTCAACCGGATGACCAACAGAAACAATGCCCAGGTCGCCAAGAATCCAGTTCGGCGCCAAACTTCCCTTAACTGTCCTTTCCCGGACATTAGATGTCCAATGTCAGGCAATCTCACCTGTTTAAAATAAAATAGTAATGTGTGAATTTCCTTTAATAACTTGACTTTTACTCAGAGCTGTTCCATTAAGCTAATGTAATAAAGAGAACTCGGTGGCGTGATTGAGGAGAAAATAAAATAGCATCGTGTTATAAAACTATCCTTGAGAAAATGTGTTTTCTTTGCACAATAACGTAAGTTAGGAAGCGTGTTCCTCAACTTAGGCGAGCAAAAGTTAATGACGTTTTCTCAGTTTTAAAAAATAAAATTTGGTGCGGAATTTAATTAAATCTAGACTATTATAATACAAAATGAGGGAATGTTTTAAACCACTGAAATGTTTAGCAATTTAATGTTCTTTTTGTGCTCCAATATCAGAAAGGCCATTCTGTTTAAGTTATACGCTCCTGGTAATATATTTCTCAAAAATGTTTCGAAAAAAAAATAAAATAACGTGCATTATTTGTTCTTTTTTTTAAAGCGTGATGATGATTTTATTTCACGTTTGCTTAAAAAAAAGTATGAATTTTTTTCGATTTAGCAAACTGTTTCATGAGCAGCTCTTCTGTTAGTTAGCAAAAAAAAAAGCAAAAATATATATTATGAAATATACTTAAAATTATTTACTAATTTACTGAAATTTACTCAATTGTAAAAATTTACTATTACTTAATCAAAATTACAAACTATTAATCACACGCTTCAGTTAACTATCTAAATATCGTTTCCGCTATTACATATATTGACAAAATAAATTTTTCCAATTAAAGCAAAAGATATCGTACTTCTATTATTTGTTAAAATGGAATTTTTTTAAACTGCTACATAAAAACTTAAATAGGGAGGTGAACCAGTTAGGGATTTTGACGACATCTGGTCAATTTTCTCAGGGCTCGTACTTAATACAATGCTGACAAAAAATATTTCCAGTACTAGACGGATACTGGTCAAGACTGATATGTTTACTGATAGAGATTAACTAATACGTGGCTTTCCTCTTCATTTAACGCAAATGATGGTTAATAACATCAAAAAGTCCTGAAGACGAGTTTGTCCTGATGCTTGATCCTAGAAATCCTTTTTCTTCTTGATTGGGTATAAAAGTATAAGGACAGCTTTGAACTTTGATAGCCGTAAATCTGTTAAAAGGATAGGCAATTCAAAGCCACTGATAAAAAAAGGAGAGATATAAGATTTTATTTCTCTTATTTTAATTTTATTTCATATCTATTTTTTATATATATTTTTTTATATTTATTTTCATTATATATTTTTTTTATTATTTATTTTCATGGTTTATTTTTTTTTTTAATTTATTTTTTTAAATGTCTCTTTTCATGGTTTTTTATTTTGTATCTCCTGTCTTTTCAAGTTTTTCATGACTTTATTGAAAATCGAACTTCTTTGTTTCGAATGACAAACAAAAAACTTTTTTTGAATTAAATATATTAAAACCATTCATAAAGATATTATTCCATTTAAAACGCTTGTAAGAGAATGTATGTTTTAGTGTACAGATTATAGAATATAACATTTGTTTTCTATTTTTATAACATTGTATTTTGATTTTTAGTTCATACATTAAGTTATTACTTATTTGTTTCTACTATAATTATAGAGTCGCTGTTGCTTAATTTTCATCAAAATATTTGCACACGATTTGAAAGTAATAAAAAATTTGCACGAATGAATTGAAGTGTCAAGCAATAAAATATGAAAAGCCACATTTTTCAAATTATTCAGGAGTGGGCTTTTGACACATAATAAATTGTTGTGAACATAATATATTGTTGTGTATTGTGTTAATTTCTTATACTTATATATTATAGTGGGAATTTCTTATACTTGTAAAATGCATATCTGGAAGCAATACTAAGTCATAGTTTGATGCAAAAGTCTTACTTTTTGAAAAAATGAGATTCGTTATTACATTGCCCCTCCCGAGCCCTGCAATTACTGAAATATTAAAGCCAAATTTTAAAAGTTTAAGCTGACTACCCTCCATACTTTGAAAGTGGATGTTTATTCCTCTCTAATCGATTTTATAACTTAATTAACAGTTGATACTAATTAATTCGACTTTTAAAATATGCATTTTTTACTGTGAACAGTTAGTCAGGGAGCTGACCTCACATCAAAAAGGTCCTGGGTTCGAATCCCGGACAAAGCATGGATGCTCTTTTATTCACTGTACTATCTGCACTTACTGTGGGAGCAACGTTGGCCCATCTAATATGGTGCTCATGAAAGAGTGGCCAACAAGTCTGCCCTGCTGATATCTGAGTGGCGAGTGTCAGTCGGGTGAGCATTGGAGACAAAAAAAAAAAAAAAAAAAAAACTGTGAACAGTCAAGATTAGAACAGAACTTGTTCCACCAAGAAGCACTTAAAAAAACTTGTTTAACACTTAAGATTTATTTGAGAAGATGAATCTTTCAAAGATTCTGGCATTTTTGGAAACTTGAATTTTTGAATTCTACTAACCTTGTGTAAGATGATAAAATCGTATACACAGCATAATCCAATCACAGTTATTCCTTGTTCCTTGGAAAAAGTAGCCAGCGTCACCAAACACAAACAACATCCAAAGGAAAACCATTCTAATGAGAAAATTTGAATACTATTACATCAATACCCATTAAAAATAGCAATAATGTAATTTAGTTTTGCTATCTAAATGGAGGACAAAGAAAAATAACGGCCCATCTATCAATCGCGAATTTCGAGATATGGTGTATTAGGGATATGACATTTTCTGACAAGCTCCAAATTATGATACCACAAGGAATATTGAAACATGCTGTAGGTAGCATATTCTACTTTTAATTAGCCACTAGCAGTGGTCCAAACAGGGAAAATTTCACACTCTTAAAGTGAGATTGAAGTTAGTTGGATTACACTTGATTAAAAAAAAAAAAAAAGAGAGAAGAAAAAACATTTAACACTTTGTTAACGAAAAAACGCGAATTCAGCAGAATCAAAATTAACAAACCCCTTCCGTGCGCCTTATTTACACATAAACAAAGGTTGGACTAAAATATCAAAAATCTTCTGTAGTAACTGTATGTAAACATTTATTTCCTTTCGCAGCAAATGTTTTGCAATATTTAACAATGTTGCAAAAATGTTGGAACATTCTGAAAGATCAGAATTTAAACTTTTTGTAATTATTATGCCAATTTTGCACGTACATAATTTTGCTCGACCAAATGAGAAAAAATAATAAACTTTTTTTTTATTTATCTTTAATAACAGCTATTTTAAAACATTTCAATGATGCTTTAATGTCAGAGTAACTGCCTTGCAGCACTTGCCTCTTCATCTAAAAATATTTGCAAAGGCAATGGAAGTATACGATCGAGAGTTAAAATGAAAGGTATATATATATATATATATATATATATATATATATATATATATATATATATATATATATATATATATATATATATATATATAAAAGGAATCCGAATAACATAAATATTTACATGATCGAAAAATTAATATTTAGAAATGGTGGGAGCATATGCTTTATCGAAAAATTAGTAATTAACAAATGGAGCGAATAGATATTGCAATATTTATATTATAATGCTTTTTTTAATAATAGTGGTATCAAAAAGAATTTCAAAAGAAATATTTTCTTGTTTTCATTTTGGTTGACGCAAATTTTTGCATTAGTAAAAAGGACACATCATTTCTAGAAACTTCTAGCATGATCTTTAAAATTTCGCCATCAGCTTTGCTATTAAAATTCTCCGAAACATTCGCTTCTGAAAAAAAGATTGTTTACAAAGAATTACCAAAGAAGTGTTTTGACGTTTTTATCTGACTGCAGTATATGCAAGCATGCATTCACTCCTTCTGCAACGGAATTTCCGTAATTCCGGATAATATTTTTCCTAGAGGTTACAAGAGTAATGAATTTATGTTTTAATAAATTGAAAGAATTCTGTCCACCTATAAATATAAACAGTAAAAAGCTGTGTTGGTTAAGAGCATTTTGGTAAGATTGTATGAGAATTCTGTTTTTTTTTTTTTTTTAAACTGTCACAGGAAAAAAATAGTTTGCAAAAATCGCAAATATTTGATTGTATGTGTATGTCATTTTGTGATTATTATTGTCTTCATTTAAATCAGAGAATTGTATAGTTAATTGATGGGCAACATTTTGGAATTTTAGAAGTAGTAGGAATCTGATTAAATTGTTTACCTGTTGTAAAACGTTTTGTAGCAGCTGTAGTGTAGCTTAAAAACGACAATAAATAAAACAAAGAAGACAAAATTTCTGCTCGGCCAACAACTCCCGTCACCTGAAAGAATTAACAAAAAGGAAAGGATGAAAACCATTAAATATGTTTACAAATTAAGGGCTTTTTTTAGAAAGTGTGACATTTGAGTCCTTTAATTTAAATTATTTTTTCTTACTAAGAAAAATAACTACATTTTTACTAAGATTTTACCTTTTTAAGTAATTATCAAATGTTCCGAGTTGCACTTTTTAGAATCATTACATTTGTTTGTCATAAGAATTATAAATAACTCTTCAATTTGAATGAGTAAAATGTCACTTCTAACTCTGTTAAGAGAAATTTTTTATAAAAGTACAAGAACATCGTAATTATAAATTGTATACTTTACTGTTGTGTCATATTAAAGTTATTAAATATGAATACTATATTTTCCCTCAGTCTTTTAATATTTTCACAATTCGTCAGAAAAATACTATCCCTTAGTTTTCTTGTCACCACTACTTCTTACAATAAATATGTCTAATATTAAGCCACATATAGACCACTATTAAGCTTTTTACGGGCTGTCGTGCTAGGCCGAAAAGACACCAGCGCACCTTCACGAGGAAACTTCAAGATGCCCCCAGCAATGTAGCTAGATTCCTGAACATTCTCAAAGAACTCCAGGAACTGTTGAATGACGAGAAAATAGTCGCTCAACTCATCTCCTTGCTCCCAACCCAAAAGATGTAGATATGGAGCCCCACCATCATGCCTGCTACACCTCACATGATTCCTTTCTTCATTTTTATCTCATTTCAGGTTCTGTTCCGAGCCTACATCACATCTTTCCTATGTAAACTGCTGTTTGTAGAAAATGCAACACCATGAAGGAATCATCAGAATCAAATGAAATTCGCAGCAAATGTCAATTATAGGATATTATGCAAATTAATAAAGTTTCAGAGCCATCGCGCGTGCGTGGCGCGCGCAGCGCCCTCTGAATTGATGCTGAAAGCGTATAAATAAAGTGCTGTAGCGGGACGTTGAAAATAGTCTATGATTATTTGTTAGTGGCAAACGTTTAGTGAGACCTGAGTATGCCTCCACGACGGAAGAATAAGAAATTCAAGCAACTTACGGAGTTTGAACGAGGGAGGATAATCGGCCTTCGAGAAGGAGGATTTTCCTATCGCGCAATAGCAGCTCGTATGCAGCGGAACAGTTCCACAGTGATGCGAGTTTGGAAGCAGTGGACCGACGAGCACCGAACAACTCGAAAAACAGGCACTGGACGACAGAAGGTGACGTCAGAGCGCGATGATCGACACCTGCTCCGCATGGCGGTGAATGATCGCACAGCTTCCTCCAGGCAGCTGGCAGCACATTGGTCTACTGCTACAGGTGTACAATTGTCGGCTTCGTCAATTCGTCGTCGTCTGCTGCGCCGTGGATTGCGTGCAAGGGTGCCATTATACAGGATTCCCCTCACGGCGGATCATCGACGGCTGCGTCGGCAGTGGGCTCTTGAGCACAGAGACTGGCGAGCTGATTGGCACCAAGTTGTCTTTTCAGATGAATCACGCTTCAATTTGTGGACCCATGATGGCCGTGTTCGTGTTAGACGTTATGCCGGTCAACGCTGCCTTCCTGAGTGTATTATTGAACGACATAGTGGTCGAACACCCGGAGTTATGGTCTGGGGTGCGATTTCGTATCATGGACGATCCAATTTGATACGAATTGAGGGTAATCTCAATAGCAACAGATACGTCCGTGAAGTGCTACAGCCCGAAGTCGTTCCTTTCCTTCAAGGCATCCCTGGAGCTATCTTTCAGCAGGATAATGCACGCCCACATGTTGCGCGGACTGTTAGAGACTTCTGTTCAGCACAACGCATGCAACTTCTTCCTTGGCCTGCTTATTCGCCGGATATGTCGCCTATTGAGCACGTGTGGGATATGGTTGGTCGGCGTCTCACTCGTGATCCGCGTCCTGCAGTTTCCAAAGACGAACTTTGGTTGCGCATACAAGCGATATGGAATTCTCTTCCTCAAGCAGATATTCAACATCTGTTTGACTCCATGCCACGTCGTATAGCAGCACTTATTGCAGCGCGTGGTGGCTGCACCAAATACTGATTTCGGACGCTTAATTTGTTTCTTTTGTTTTGAAAATTTCATCATTTATTTGTATCAGTACAAGTCGTTTCTGCATTAAATTTCATTTGATTCTGATGATTCTTTCATGGTGTTGCATTTTCTACAAACAGCAGTTTATGTTCCCGTCATGGGATATTTCAAGATGAATGGGAAAAGGGCCATTTAGGCCTCAGATGCCCAGTTCTACAACAACGAACGAACTATTAAGCTTTTTATTTGATAAAATATGTATGAATAGCTCATATGACTCCTTATCCTTCATATGTAGGTGGTAATTTCCTTCCATGGATGGTAGTTGTGTTGTTTATTTTGGATAAATGACAGTGTCAACATATTTTTCATAAAATGCAAATTAATGTTTAAAAAAATTGTAGGGAACTTCCATAATATTGTTTTAAGATTTTGGTGGTTCAAATAATAAGTAGTGAGATATTCAAGTGAAGGAATAGTTCTTACCAGTGAATGAACACTAATTTTTCCAGTTAATGAACACTTAATTTGTGACTTTCTAAATGTTATACTCTTTATGAATTCATTATTAAAAAATGCTCTTTATGAATTCATAAGCCACACCAATATCTAAAAACAAGACTTTTCTTAGAATTATATCATATAACCACAATTAACGTAAAAATTTTACATTTTTTTCCAGTCAATAAATGGAAAGTAAAGTGGGGTTGAACACAGAATAAAATAAAACAATTTTTTTTCTTTCTATTTTCATAATTTGATAGTCTATTCTGAGTCATGAATTTTCTCTATTATGTTGACTGATGATTTTTTTATTATTATTATTATTATTTTATCTCTTTTTTGCTTACTCTTTTTCCCTTATTTCTTGAAGCTTTTTTTCTTTTTTAAGAATTTTTTCTTTCTTTATATTCAACATACTTTCTTGCTTTAATTTTTTTCAATTTCTTTAAAATTTTGCCATTTTTCTGAAGTTAATGCAGAAAGTAATTTATTTCTTTTTATTTTGATTTGATCTTTCTCTTTTTCCCCAATATTTGGCCAATGTAAATGCTTCTTCCAAACTTCTGATTTTCCAGTACCATTTCTATCGAACTTTGAGGAAAATCCATCTCTCGTTGATTTATATCTAGTGGGTCTTCAGCAGTACTTAATATTTTCTGACTTTGATTACTTATAGAATCATTTATTTTTGCAACTAACAATGCCTCAAGAGAACTTTCTCAAAATCAATTTTCAAGATATATTTCATTATCAATGTTAGTTGTTTCAGCTTCAGTGCCAAAGTTTGTCTTAACAAAGTGTTCTTTTTGAAATACATACTTCTTCCATATTGAAAAAAGTACAGGCTGTTGGTTGTTTGGGAGATCGGACTCATCAGTCAATGTTGCGTTAAAAATTTCAAACATATCTTAAGGGATTTCATTCTCAAGCCTCTGAAGAAATTGTGCATCGTTACTCTTGAAGTATGTTTTTGTTAATGAACTTTCTTACTCGTTAACTCTTTCTGTCTGTTTTGCATGCATTTGTCAAAGTCAATGTTTTCACCATCAAATGGAAAAATACTACATTTCTTAAAAGCATTTTAAATTTTAGTTTCATCAATTGATGCTTCAAAATCTTATCTAAAAATGAGTGTAAAATTCCCTCTACATATTGTCTTACAACCTTTCATTTCCAAGATCTACCGGAAAATTTCCATAAAGCTTTCAAAGCTCGAAATACACCAATATCACAAGGCAGGAGTACATTCGTAGCGTTAGGTAGAAAGCTAAACAAGAGAATTTGTTTTGATGAACAAAACTTGCTCGGTTTCAAATTTATATAAGATTTATGTAGAAGCAAAATATGGAATTTGATAGCATTTTCAATTAGCCATGGATAGAAGAAGTTTGCAATATATTCGTAAAAGGTTGCTGCGACCATTCATTCTGAATCATTTATTCCAATGAAATATTCAGCAGGAACTGATTCTGCAATATCTCGAGGAATTCTTCGGTAAGGAAAAACTACCTTTGGGGGTACTTTTTTTTCCACGGGCTAAAAAGTTGGCCAAAACTGTTGTTTTTTCTTTTTCCTTCCCAGGAACAATAGAATATAAATCCTTACACTTTTTTAAGGCCTAAGATTTTTCCAATTTTAGGGCAGCATTCAACTCCTGTTTCGCCGCATTGTTGATGTGATCACTTTCTAAGAGAAAGTCAGAGCAATTTTCGTCTTCAAGGTTCCTCTGAAAATCTTTAAACCACTCAGGAATTGAATGGTTTTTTCCTCTTCGTTTCAGTTAAAGACTTTTGTTTCAGTTTACGTTCACCGCATTCGCCGGAAAATCCATTTCCAGTGAAGGAACATGCATGTTCGGTCGCTGGTTAGAAGATGTATTTTTTTTATTTTTTTAATCAGAATTTTGATGCCTAAAATGACTAAAGGTGCATGAAAATTAAAATTTATTTTCATTAACATGGAAAAATCCCAATAAATGAACACTTATTCATTCTTCGTTTTTTTTTTTTTTTTTTCATTTGGTAATCCAGTTAATAAACACTCCAAATTTCAGTCCTTGCTTATGCTATGATACTTAATATAAATAAAACGTAACTTTAATAACCATATTTTTAATTCTCTTTTTCCCAGTGAGAAAAATAAAATTATTACATGCAATTAATTGCACTTATAACTACAAACATGGACCTTATAATTTTGTCAAAGAAATAAGATGTTGCACAGATACTAACAAATTTAAAAAATTTTTACAGAAAAGACTATGTGACCAGGTAATCTAATGCATTTTTAGATGACTTTCTATTGTTAGGTAGTAAAATACTGTTACCAATCAATCTAAATAAAAATTTATTTTACCAATCAATCCAATTAAAATCTTATTTTTAAAAAATATGTAAACGTTCATTACTTGGCAATCAAAAATCTTATTCTGGTGGCCAAGGTTCATTCAATGGGATGTGTTTCCTTCACTAGTTGGTTTACCATAGTTGGGTTTTTAAAATGTGTTTCCATAGAATTAAATAATTTAAAACTGATGATAATTGAGTACTTGCTACTCAATAAGAAGTGAAGTGATTATGGCTAACCATGTGACTTAAGTCAGATTTAATTGGATACCTGTAAGCGGCGATACGCGTGCGTGCAGAACCTGATTGGCAACTGAATCGATTTACCTATGACGGCATCACTTACAGGTATCCAATTGAAATAAAGAAAAATAAGTTGTGTACTTCCTACTTTTTCCTGCAGAAAGGCTGTTATTTATTTTTTTTTTTTAATTTATATTTATTATGCGTTTTGTTTCTAAACAAATGTATAAAAGCCCAACAGAATAAAAAACAGAGTTTTGACAAATGTAATAGCTATACCGAGAAAAAGTTACGCTTTTATGAAACAACTTACAAAATTTATTAGTGCGACCTTTTTTTTTTCTTTCTTAAAGTTGCAAAATCTTTCGTATTAAATTTAGTTTCATTTACATAGCGAAAGTGTCGAGTCATATTCGCAATGGCAATGCATTAGAAACTTGTAAGAAACCGAGACAATAGATTTTTAAAAGTACTTGAAATGAACTATTATCTGGATTAGTTAAAATTTAAGCTCACCGCTTCGGTGTGCAATGGATGAACAGCAAAGATAAATGCAGCAAGGAACGCAGTTTCATCTGACACGAAAAGTTCACAGGTTCTAGAAAGAGAACAAAACAAAATGAAAACAAAATAATCTATTTATCCCCGCCTCCAACAACGGAAGTCCTCATGCTATTTTTGAAAGTTAGTTTGCTTAAACTGCTTAAAAAGTGAACCAGTTTGCGCATAAAACAAATTTTATTGAAAAAAGTTGCTAAGGAATTTATCTTCTTTCATTCTATTTTATATAAAACTATAACAATGTACCTATGATGTAAGACAATGAATAAAATTTCTTTTATCAAACCCACATTTTAAGAGTAAATGATAGAATAACGAATATAAAACTGCTGTAACTTAACTCTAAAATTACGCATGTATATGTATAATATAGTATAATTGAATAAAATGTATACTCTTCTCCCTTTATGTATCATATAATGTGTTCTGGAGGCCAAACTGAAAATAAGTGAAATACATATTTTTTATAGTATGTGTTACTATAAAATAAGTTTTACTACAATATAGAAATCTAGATCTAAAATATTCCGAAATAACCATTATTTATGGTGAGTTTAATGGAAAGAAAATCCAAATGCCTTTTCAAAAAATTTAAAAAAACATTTCTAGAGAGAATATCTGGTGTTTATTTTATTAAATTATACAACATTTATTCAGTTTGCCAAGTCTTTAAATTTTGTAGATCTCGGTGGATGAAGCAATTATCCACTGAGGTCTATTAAATTTCAGTTGGTAATGACCTTATCCACTGAGAATTAGTCGATGAAGCAATAATCGCTCAATGCTCCGTCCTCTAATCGAAGTGTCTTAGACTGTTTTCATAGTATACCAAACTTCAAAGTAATTTTGACCTTTAATTGTAATTTTTATTTTGTAATTTCGATAGTAATGATTGAATAACAATTCCTGAGCAACAAATTATAAAACAACTGAAAGAAGTATATACCTACCTTTTGTATAATAAACAAACCAGGGCATGTAAAGCGATATTAACTAAATGATATCCAAGAGGTTGAAGTCCATGAATTAAGTAATTTAGACGGTAGGTGAGTACACAGACTGGCCTGTAAGATTTATGACTTTGTTCCTAAATATAAAAAAACATTCTTGTTAACTAAAATCATAGTTTGGTTTTTCTTTAAACTTTGAATTTACGAATTAGCTTCCACTATTTTTTAAAATTAATATTTGATTCTTTTCAACAATTATTGAATTAGCGTGATTTGGATAATAAAAGTACATAGTTTTAAAACTGAAATTTAATGCGGTATTGCATTGCACTTAGATAAAAGTTTTTTTCTTACTATTTTTTATCTAAATAATTATTATATTAATTTATTGTACTTAAATAGACGATAATATATGCATTAATGCAACCATATGCATTTTTTTTACAATATTTGGTGCAATTTGACATTTGAAATATTTATATTCTTTTACATAGTTAAAACCCGATGTCCACAAAATTTTTTCCCCCCTGACAGTATATATCATCTTTAGCTTATCTTTTATGACTTATATACTTTTATAACTGTAAAATATTTTTTACTACATTCTGGTTTACTTCAGTAGTAAAAAGCTCATATCGGAGGAAAGATATCACCGACTGATATTTATAAACACTGAAAATAAGTTTTTAGATTAATATGCAGTTACAATTGATATCATATCTACATATCCTATATAGTTTTCGGTGTTAAAAACATACTTTTTGCATGGGTGTTCCCCAAAAATCATTTTGCAAAAAATTTGACCATGGGCTTGTTGGTCTGAGATCTCTATTTTCTCGGATGGATTTATATGCAACGAAAAAAAATTTTAAGATTAAAATACGGTTACAATTAATATCATATCTACATATCCTATATAGTTTTCGGTGTTAAAAACATACTTTTTGCATGGGTGTTCCCCAAAAATCATTATGCAAAAGATTTGACCATGGACTTGTTGGTCTGAGATCTCTATTTTCTCGGATGGATTTATATACAACGAAAAAAAATTTTAAGATTAAAATACGGTTACAATTAATATCATATCTACATATCCTATATAGTTTTCGGTGTTAAAAACATACTTTTTGCATAGGTGTTCCCCAAAAATCATTTTGCAAAAGATTTGACCATGGACTTGTTGGTCTGAGATCTCTATTTTCTCGGATGGATTTATATACAACGAAAAAAAATTTTAAGATTAAAATACGGTTACAATTAATATCATATCTACATATCCTATATAGTTTTCGGTGTTAAAAACATACTTTTTGCATGGGTGTTCCCCAAAAATCATTATGCAAAAGATTTGACCATGGACTTGTTGGTCTGAGATCTCTGTTTTCTCGGATGGCTGATATATCATCAAAAACAAATCCACACTCCAGAGCTCCTAAGTAACATAGACACGCTCCAGCATACAACAAGGCATATCCAAGAACAGTTATCTGCAAAGAAAAAAGAAATCACCGTTAATTGGATCTACCGTCTTATACTAGTTTATTGATGGGGCATAAAAGATATAGGTGACCTAGCAGTAAAAATTATTGCTTTCTATTTAATGATACGATCATTTTGGTCTTCCATTCAAAGTAAATGAACGTACAGTGTTTCTTTTTTTTCTAGTGGCAACCAAATTTATGTTTTTATGTATGAATATCGAATTATGTATGATAAATTTTATTTAAACCGATTTTGCCTTCCACTTAATTCAAACGTATGTATGAAATGCTTTTTAGGTACAATTATCTAGAGTTAAGGCTTCTATAGTGTTGGAAGAATTAATTAAACTTCAAGCAATCTCTAGTCTTAAATTCTCTACCACTGTATAAAATCTCTCGCAGAAAGTGGAGTAGTTGCATAGCTGCTAATTATTTTTAAAGTGGCAGTAAAGCTTTCGCTTTCTTATTTTATACTTAGATTTATAAATTTAATTAAAAATTAATTTAAATCAAATTTAATTTTAACAATTATTACCGAGGAATTGATTTAACATATACGTCATTGCTTGAAAATCATACATTGGTGTGTGAAAGCTTAAGCAATTCATATAAAAATGCATTTATCTACTATTGATTTTTCAATTTATATTTTACTAGCACTTTGGAATATCCTTTTTGGAAAGAGCATAAGATGGCAGTTGGCATTCTTGTGACCACAGTTAATATGTATTTTACGATTCGTTAAAAAAAAAATTAAGTGGCAAGAATATGCATGTTAATGATCGCATGTTAGCATTTATGAAAAAGTATTATGTTTTCAAGTTAAGATGATTCTTTGCGATAATGACGTGATTAAAAATATCAAAACCTATTTAATTGTGGAAAATAATGGAGGTGATAATTACAAACACTTTTCAGTTTCAAAAGGCTAATGGTTGTAGTGATTTTTAATATCGTTTCACATCATAGAGGAGAAATGTAAATAGAACGTGTACATCACTATAATTTTTGTCCTGAGAAAGAAACCATGTAATTGGAGGCCGCATCAAGAGAAAAATTTTCTACTTTCCGTTTCGCCTTGTTATTTATAGGAAGAAAAGCGATGCGGAATTTCAAACACAAAAATCTTGAAATATGCGATTTACTGTGCTACATTTGGATACGCGGAAAATTTTTTTAAAAAGAGACCTAATACAATTTGGAATTACATTCGTTTTATTTACTATATTCATGAACTTTCAGCCAGTACATCTTTTCCTTAAAACATCACATGAATCCTGATTATTTCATGTTATTTTTGTCTTAACTCCAAATGTTTTTAGTCTCGATAATGCTTTTGAAAGAATGAATTCTCAATTATTTTTTGTTAATTTCAGAAGCTTGCTGGGAGTTAATTTAGTTAATAAAATACATTTGCTAACAGAAAAGAGGGGTTATGAAAAATTATTAAAAAACTAACTGATAAATAGGGCAAAATGTTTTTAGCACACTACGCATTTTTTTATTTTTTTATTAAGCGACAGAAAAACTCCTCATGCACCACAAAGTATAGCACGAGGCTTACAGAAGTAAGTAGAAAACAAAAAGAAAACAAGAAAAATTTACATTAAAAACAAAATTCCGCAAGGCAGCAAGACTTACGATACTTTTGACCAGTTCTGATAAAACAGGAGGCCAACAAATAGAAAGACGCCTCAAATCAGTCTTTAATTTCATTCGGGCACTCGCATACAGATTGCAATGAAGAAGAATATGATCAGCATCTTCATCAGCATCGCCGCAATCACAAATTCCACTGGTCTCCAGATGGAAACGAAATAAATATCTTTTAAAATTTTCATGGTTTGTTAAAATTTGGGTTAATTTTAAATCAGTTGCAAAGAATTTACATTACAAACGGTAAATAATAGATGGAAAGAACCTTTCCGTCCAAAGCGACCCAGGCGAAGCAAGAAATTCAGTATTCCAGTCCGTAATGATTTTATCTCAAGCGATGGTGCATTACTCATTAATAAGCAATTTTTTATACAATTGTACATTTCTTACTTTCCATTCTAATATTTTTCACAAATCATGAAAATAGTAAAATATCAAAATAAGAAAAAACGAACTGTATTTAAAGTAAAATTGTATTGTCTTAAAAAAATTTATTTTATATTAAAGAAAATCCACTCTGGCCTATTTCGTCTCTCTAAAGTATATTTCTTGACGAAACTGAGACAATTTTTTCATAAGCACTTCTTCTATTTACCCTTTTTTTGTACCATCATATATCGCCAATTATTAAAAATTATTCAAATTTTAAAAAGTACAATGGAAGTAAAAAATAATGAAAGCAAAGAAGAAAAAAAAAAAAAAAAAAAACACGAAATAAAAGTGTGCGGCTTTTGAAAAATAGCGTTAAAGTAAAGGTTTTGCCTAACGTAACGCAAAAAGCTGTATTTAAAGGCACACGTTATTTTTTTAGGTTAATTTTCGCGCATGCGCTGTTAGGCTTAATTAGCTGGAAACCATTACGTAACACAAAAGCTCTCTATAAACACCTTTTCTCCGTAACTATTTATTATTATGTTGAGAAAACCACGTTGTTACGAAATCAATTTCAGAAAAAAAGTTAATTTGATTTTTTTTTTCAAAAATCCCTGCATAACATGACTTTTTACATTTATAACGTTTATTGGTTAATTATATTTTTAACATTTATCGATTAATTACATTTACAATATTTATCGATCATCAGTTGTCACGGACATACTACTTCCCCCAAAAACAAGCTTGGAATAAAATGGTTTAGCTGCCAGCCCCCCCCCCCCTTTCTGGATAAAACTCTTTGCGAGAGGTTTTTCGTGGCGCAGTGCCCAGAGCAGCACTTGAATAAGGAGCTCTTTAAAAAATCAAATATTTTTGAAATCGCAAAAATGTTTAAGAAATTTTTTTATTGTTTTCTTATAGTGGCTTGATTTACAAAATTTATAAAAATCCCTTTTGCTTTCTTAAGCTAAAAAATTAATGTTTTATTTGTTTAATTTCTTTTTCAATTGACCCAGTAAGTGAGATATTCTAAAAAATTAAATCTATATCAAGTTATAGAGTTACATTTCCTAGTCCATAACAGCTATCTGTTATCTATAAAGCACATAACAAGAAACAAGTGTGCAAGTTTTTTCTATAATTCGAAAGTACAAAGTTCAAGTGTCATTCTGCTTTGAAATATTCTTTCGGCAATTTTTGAGTGACCCACTTTGTCCTAAACTTTCATCAGGAACAGGCCCGAGCTATTGTTGCAAACACTGCATTTGCACTAACAAGAGAAATTGTCCTCTATCTCAATTGAAATCGTGACGTGTTTCCATTTCTGCAGTCTGATTCATTATAAAGTTCTATAATAATATTCGATAAAAATATAATAATAAGACCGAAATAAACTACAGTAAAATATATTTTTAAGACAACGTTACATTTTTAATACGTTTTTTAAAATTTAAATAGTCCCAAGACTTCAGTGGATCTTCAAGGAGGATCCACTGCAGTAGCTGCGGCCTCAGTATATCTATAGCCAGATCCTGCGTTATGGTAAGTCATTACCAATTTTGCAATAAAGTAATTAGGAGAATTTCTTTCTTTTTTTTGCCATTACCACATTTTTCCGAAAATTGTCGGCCCTTAAACGATTACCTATTTTGAAATTGGCGCCATTGAAATTATCACCGTTCTTCTACTGAGTGTCCTATTATTAGCAAAAGAAGGTGTTGACGAACAGGCCCAGTGTTGAGGGGGCCAGGAGAGATATTAGCATAAGTTTTGTTTTTCTGGTTTCCTGATGACCAGAAAAAGAAAAGCTAGAATCATATGCCAATGATAAAGTACTTTTTAATAAATCGGCAAAGATTAGAGCCATAAACCAGAGAGTATGGGAAAGTAGAGAGCAATATGCCTAACGCCAAATGGCATGAAAAGTCTAAATTAGGAAGTCTGGCCGACCCCAAGAGCACCAACGGTTTGAAAAATTAGTTACAGAAAAAAATAAGAAGAAAGTAGTGGGCGGTTTTACTGGTACAATTTTGCGTCTTATAAAGTTTATTTTATAAATCCATTTTATTTGTTTGTAGCAAAAAAATATATAGAGTTAACTTGCAATTTAGTTTTAGAATTTTTCAACTATTTAAACTTAGTAATGACAAAAATAAAAATAAAAATTTCAGTAATTTCCTTTAAACATGTAATCTTGTTAAAAAAAAAAAAAATTTCTCATGAGTGGAATTTTTCATACGAAGGGGCTTAATGTTTTTTTTTTTCTTTTTTTTTTTTTTTTCTTCTTTCTTTTCTTTTTTCTAAATGGGAAAGGGCTAAATGGGGTTTTCAAATTATCTTTTAGAATATTTTTTAAATAGACAAGTTAAATTATAGTCATGCATTAATGTGCAGCAAAACTTGCTGATTATGTCGAATAGTTCTGCACTTATTTAAATATTTTAAAATACGTTATTATCCCACCTCCTCAAATTGCAACGGAATTTACGACTACAACTCCAAAGAAATTTTACAACTGCTAGAAAAGGCTATGCAATAATATTTAATTCTTAGCTTAGTAAATTTATTTACCTACAAAGGGCCATTTATTTGTATAAAGAATAAATTTAAATATTTTTGAATATTTTTAATTAAAATTATAAGTTATTTAGTTTACTAGATAAGATTAATTTATATTTTAATGCCTTTTCTTTTGGTTGTAAGTATGTTTACTGCCACCCATAAATTGTTATAAAAAAAGTAGAGAACTTAATGGCTTTTATTTAATTTTATTTACGAAATAAATTTTATAAATGCTACCAACTAAAAAGGGAATTAAATATTATACCTCATTATACATTTTCTCAAACTTGAATATGTTCTTCAATTTTATTCAAATCTACTTCATCAGAGCTAAAGTTATAAACAAATGAAGTCCAAATTAAAAGTGGGGTGAAAAGCTTTTTAAATCACCACACATTTAAATGTTTACATAAAAAGCCGGATAATAAAATAATACAGTCCAAAAGAACTGGCAATTTTTTTTAAAAGGGAAAATAGTGTTTCTTTTTAAAATTTCTCAGGTTTGATACCATTAGAAAATATATTAACTGAAAAGCGTAAATATTGGAAGCTATGCATTAGTCCATAATCTCAAATGGAGTTAGATGTAATACTAGGATTTATTAAGGATATTTAATCTCTAAAAAACTTGTTCCAAACATTTAAGAAAAAATACTAAAGAACGTTTGATTATTTTTTGTTATCTCAGTAAATATAAAAAAAAAAAGATAAATCTTTGCAGAAAAAGAAAAGAAACAGGGATTTAGCTAAATTTAGTTTAGTGAGACTAATGGCACGATTTAGTCTGGTGTTATCCTGTCAAAAACTTTTAACGTCGACTAGGATGATATATTACTTTAAAAGAAGTCACGTCTGCTGTTTAAAAAAAAAGTTATAGTTTATCGCAGTTTAACTAACACCTTTAATATCCTTTTTTTTTAACATTTCGTTCTGAAAATGTTCGTTTTTAGGTACATTTAGGGAGCATGTTATTCAATGCTGGCGTTAAAAAAATAAATGAATAAACTGAAAACATTATTTCTAAACCTAAAATATTATAAGAAGGAAAATAAATAGAATGAAGTTCCGAACAACATAAAATAAGAAGCAGGGAGGGAAAAATATAGAATTTATGTGAGGAAATGAATTTTAGAAAAAATTGTAAATTCAAAAAAAAAAAAAAAAAAAAAAATATTTTATACGCATACCCCTTAACTGTTTAAGAATTTCGGCAGTATCAGGTGTTGCAAAAGTAATGCATTGATATTTTAATGCATTGATATTTTAATAAATTAAAAGAATTTTTCTCCATCACTTGATATAAATAATTCATATATTTTTGTATATTTTATCTTCATATAAATATATTTTTGCATGTATAAACATAAAAGATGTGACTGACATAAAGTCTTGATTTTAAGTTCTGATGAAAGTAATACGAAAACTCAATAGATTCTTAAAATTTCTGCTTTAGTTTACAACCATTTAAAAAACTATTTCGTAATAACCTCGAATGTGTAAAGGTATGAAAATGGTGTGTACGTATGTATCGTTTCAAATTTTTCAACACTTTCTAAATTATTTGAATTAGAACCCCCTGATCCCTTCAAAAAATCGAACAATCCGTTTATCATACTTTCCGAATCGTTAACTTCCATTTCTGAAATTATTTCAATCTAACCCTTGATAACAGCTCGAATCATTGTAAATACTTCCCATTACTCTGATGACCGTTTGTTTCCGAAAATTTGAATCAAAATTTGATTTTCCTATTTAATTGGAATGAGTTGTTAACGTAAATCAATTAACTCTATTACCATTTTATTAAAAGGCAAATTTTTTTTTACCATTAGGAGTTAGGTTGATAATTTCGTTTGACAAACCAGCTTACTATAAGGAATTCAGTTTTCATGATGTTGCACCCTAATTCACAAAAATATTCATTGAATTCTTATTTATTATTTTACTATTTTAGTAATTTTATTATTTCTTATTTTACGATAAGGAGGATTATATATAATGTTAGCAATTATAGTAATGATAACTATTAGATAAATAGTGTCTATGTTTAAGACGTGTTACGTTTTGGACAAATACCTTAAATCCTATATTATGAATAAAATAAAGGAAGAAGAAAAGAAATCTTCCAAAACTTTTTTTTCACCTTTAATTTCTTCTTTCTGACCGTTCCAGAAGGTTTTTCTATTATTTGCTTTCACTGACTGTAAACGGAATGCATTCCAATTTTCCGGATCGTTTCTCCGCCTTTTTCCCGTTCCCAGGCCCCAGATCCAGAGAGATGGACATAAATATAGAGTTAAGGAATCCGTCAAGTATCTACTCCATTTGCATTTTCTTTCTGTCAGTTTGAATAAAAAAAAAGAAAGGGGGCTTTTTTCAAAATGGTCAATGCGGGTCTTGGCAGAGAAAACATATTTTTTATTTTCTTATCTGAAGCTTGAAAAGGTTTTTCGTATGCAACTTAAGTGGATTGATGGATAAGAATAGAATAGTGGAGTTTTTTTTCCGTTCTTCGATTTTATTTCACTTCATTGAGTTTCCGAAGCATTTGATTCCAACCCAAATGTGATTTGTTTGTTTCGGTTAGTTGTTTAGACTTTTATTTTAAAGGACTATTTTTTACTGATGCAGGTGTTCTTTTCAGATATTGATTCTTTTTTAATGTACGTATTTGTATTCAAATTGGTCTGCTTTTCAAGAATTTTAGCAGAAAAATAACATAACATGAATAAATTATTTGCTTAAGAAAGTGATTGCGGTTTTTTATTTATTTATTAGGAAACTCCCCCTGGAACGCCCATGCTCACCAATCCCCGGATCTCCTTTCACAGTTCCCTTCGGATTGGGTACGTTACTTCCGGCTAGCATTACATACTATTTTAAAGACTAAAGTTTAGAATGAATATTTTATAAAACGGTTATCTGCAGAAAATTCTAAATTTATAGATGGTTTCTTTATACAAAATTTTAAGCATATACATTTTAGTATTAATTTGAAACTTCAAACAGTTTACATACTTTTAAGTACACAATTCTAAATTTCAGTGTTCATTAGCACAACAGCTATAGGGCTTTTATTTTATCATTAAATTGTAAAATGAATGAAAACCAAAGAAAAGAGAAATGAGTATGGCCATAAAAAAGGTTAAAACTAAACTAGTATTTGGAAGTTGGAATAAAACTTTACGTTGAGTTCCATGTTAACAATTAAAAATTTTCTGCGGGATTTATTAACCTCTAAACTTTAACTTTGCCAAACAACAGCTGCAAATCCTCGAGTGTAGCAAAGAAGGTGAAAATTCAGGTAGTGTTGTGCAATTGAAACAATACTTTTAGTCAATGAGCCATGTGCTTCAACCTAAGCAGCATAAAAAAATGACCATTTTAAAATTCTTATATAATTTATTTAAAAACACAACTGTTGATTTGGGCATTTTATGATACAACACAGATAGAATTGTATGATTTAACACTCGATAGAACAATATATAAATGACCATGTCTGAACACTGCTTTAGTTAAATCTAAACAAATTTTATGAAAGGTATGTATCTGGACTTTATTTATGATCGTTGTTCTTATGTTCTGCAACATATCGTTCCACATGTGCTGTGAAAATACCGCTAGATCGATTAAATTGAAGATTGTCCGACTTGCCGTCCGAAGTGGTCCCAGATATGCACGTTTAGAGTCGATTCAGGGCCAGCAGACCAGATAAAGGTGGTAATGTGGCGGAGGTACTCCTGCGACACACTTGATGTGTATGATCGCGCATTGTTTGTTGAAAAATGACTCCCGGAAGTGACGCCAGAAGTGGCAAAAATGTGGCTGAAGGACGTCACGAATTTTCCCCTGGTCTGTCATGTTGCCATGGTTCAATATTAGGGGTGATCGAGTGTCATATGCGATGACAACCCATACCATCAAAACCAACTGAAGAAATAGTGTACTGCTGTACAGCGTAGTCATGATTGTGGCATTCACAACGCACATGACCACCACACTCGCACATGATTTTCATCAGCTGGATTCTTCACTGAAAACGACTTGCTTCCATTCGTTTGCAATCCAATCTCGTCAAGAATGACGCCACTACAAACGGAAGCAACGGTGGGTGGATATAAATCCAGCCTACGCTGTACAGCAGCACACCGCTTTAATACATGGTGCGATGGTATGGGGTGCCATAACATATAACACATGATTATGCCTAACATTGATTCACGGCGTCATGACAGCTCAGCGATATAATCTTAAATCCTTCAACTGCGTGTGTTGCCATTCATGACAAGCCTCCCCAAGAACCTTTTTTCAACAAGGCAGTGCTCAGCCACGCACATCATGGGTGTCATAGGAACGTCTCAGTTACATTACCGTTCCATATGGCCTAATGGATCCCTAAATTTGACACCGAACGTGCACATCTGGGACCACTTGAGATGGTAAGTTGGACAGCCTACGAGTTTAGTCGATTCAGCGATATCCTTAAAGCAATTTTGCATAGCGCATCTTGCATTCGTGCCAGAGGTGGCTTGAGAGGGTTCTAAAACCTCCATTCTTTTTTATTTTTTCCTGCAATAAATAATCGTTTTACTTTGATTTTTTAATCACTTTTCTTTCCATTGTGACAACTCTTTCTAGTTGCGCTAATTTTTATGGCAATGAATGTGATTCTGAAATTAAAATAAATTTGCTGTTTACCCTTTTAAAAACAGTCATCTCAGGTAACTGTATGCTGATCTAAGAAAAGGTTCTGCTTTTTTCTTTGACGCATCACGAAGCTACTAATAATATATTACGGCTTATAAACCTTTGACAAGTTTAAAAAAATAGGTTTTATATTTTATATCCGACGTTGAACAGTCAACCCAATTATGGGCTTACTACTACTAATGTTCAACTTCGTAGCCTTGTAATTCTGAACCCAATCCAGAAGACAAGGAAACTCCAGGATCAGTACCCCTAGAGGTATTGATTTGTTATGGGAACATGGAGGACTTTGCGACTCGACAGATTTAACGTGCATCAGTCACCATTTACTACACGGGGATTCTTCCGCCGGTGGGGATCAAACCCACAAACTCTTGGACGTGGTTCCAGTACCCTACCAACCAGCCTATCTCAGCATGGATGATCATTTGGATCAGTCTACGAAGGGTCCAAGAGTGGGCGGTATCCGTTACTGGTCCTCGCTAAACTGTTATACCGTAAAGTGCTCGACTTCGCGCGCAGGTCGTCGGGCTACTGAAGCCGGACTGCCACCCCCTCTGCATAGGATCAAAATTGTGTTGGCAGGTCTACAGATCATCGTCAGGGATGTTTCCCAGAACGTCGCCAATAGCCTATTGTGTAGCTCTGGGGCGACATAAATGAACTACAACTATAAACTACTCTCAACTATTGTTTACTTTGCCTTGGGTAAAAAAACAGTCCCATACTTACGTTATAATTGTTCAAATATCTTATTAAGTTTTCGCAAAATTTATAACAGGATAGTTTGCGCTGCATTTGACGTGAATACACGTCATTAATTCACAGGGTGCTAAATTTTAATTCAGCACCCTGTGGGTAGGGCATCCGTGGCCGAGCGGTATCGTCTGTCAAACACTGTGTGTAACATGGACGTAACGGTTTTGAATCCCGCTGTCACCCTGTGTGTATCTTCGTGCTGTCTATTTCAGTATTGGGCTATCTGTCCTTCTACTAGGCAAAGGTTTATAAGCTTTAATTGAACACAAAAGCCTGCAAATGTATGTTGTGCAATTAAGTAAATAACACCCTACAATTTCTAAAACTAAATTCTACGCTTAACTGGTTAATAACTTAAAGTTTGAATTGAAAATGTATGTATTTCATAATGAAATTTGCTAATCAAAGCAAGCGATATTTGATGTTCTACCAAATCAAACCCAAAAACGCACTTTTACCAAACATGCACTTTTTTCGATGTATTCGGATTTCAAATCCTCGATATATGGGTCAACACAATTTGAAAATTTAGTCCCAATAGTTTATACAGGGTACATATGCTGTATACCCTCCAACATTTGAGCTTTTTGCAAAATATGATAGATTTGAACAAATTCCTAAGATAGATGATCAATTCACGGAAAATGTTAAAATAACAACTTTAAAGGGGGATAAACCTAAAGTAAGGGATATGACCAAATCCCTTAACTGTTTCAGTAAAAAGAAGAAATAATAATATTTAGATAATATGGACAATGTAATTAATCTGTTATTATTGATAATCGAGGGCTTTTTTTAATAGTAACCAAGATGGCAACCAAGTGAAGAGAATATCACAAGGAACAATTTTCCCTCCTTAAGTATCCCCACTTATCTGCTACGTAGGGAGTGGTAGAAACAAGGTAATAATACATTTTACCGAGATGAAGTAAAATTTCGCCGATTCGGACAATCTCACTTTGAGTAAATTCTTTTCAAATCAAATCAATCTAAGAAAGAATAAATAGTTTATAATTTATTGTAGTAATATTTTATTTAATTATTTATTACCGCAATTGAATAGCCGACCGCATTGAGTTTACGACTACTAATTTTCAACTCCTTAGCCTGGTAATTGTGAACCTAACCCAGAAAACAAGGGAACTCCTAGATCGAGTAGTGGGAGAAATTCGGTTCCATGGAAGACTGACCCGCATTTGCGTTAGATGGAGAGGAAAACCTCCCACAGTTAGCCTGATGACAAAGGCCCTTTAACCCTAGATCCGTGTACCACCGAGGATATTTTACTTCAGCACTGTGGTTGGTGCGAGCCGGGTGCGGAATTCGTATCAACGATCTATCTCTGGGATTCGATCCCGGCCGAATCCCGAGACATGATAGTGTTCGAGAAAGTTTAATCATTTCTGCTCTCTAAAACTTCTAACTTTTTCTTTCATATAGTTATATTTTACATTACTACCAAAAATAAAATTTTCTCAAAAGTAGTTAGCTTTCATTAAGTTAAATTATGTGTTAGAATCTGTAGACATCAAGGGATAATTCTAAAAAAAAAAAATCTGTCGAAAGGGAAATTTCATGTTTAAGGCTTTATTAAGCCAACTGTACTTAAATGTATCCAAATATATTCCATTTGCAGTTCTGAGAAAAAAAAAGTTTTTGGTATCTAACACAATGAAATAATTTAAGTTTAGAAAGAAGATTTTTAGCTTTTATAGACTTAATGTTACTTTTATAGATTAAATTCATAAAATAGCAGTCAGTCAATAAAATAGCCAAAAATAAAAATAATAACACTTTTCAAAAATTAATTAGATAAACAGGATGTTTTATTAAAAATTAATTAGATAAATAGAGGTTTAAGTGTGGAGGAAATTTTCAACCCTATATTTTGTTTGGGAGTCAATTACTATTATTCACAAAAAATTTTGAAATAATACGGGTTGAAAGAAGATTTCGTTGATCTGTATAACTTCGGAATAAATTATTGAAATGTAATAATTTTTAAGTAAAATTGATTGAATATTGACGTATATTTGTAAAAAACAACCATTACCATAAAAATTGTTATTTAAAGCAATTTTTATTGATATGTTAAAAAAAATTGAAATTACCTTTTTCTGTTTTTCTATACACGATTTCTCCTTATTGTTTCTATAATTCCTTGTATTCGGTGTAAATTGCTTAAAACTCTCGGCCATGTTATAAATACTTGTTGTCAAATAGTGCATTTTATTATCTGATTTGATTTTAAATAATTAAAAAAGACTGCTAACAATTCGAGTATACGAAAATCCTAGAGCACATCTCAGTCCGTGTAATCCAAAAGAAGTCTCGTTCACTTATGAGAAGTTTGTTTTTCTGCCGAGCACGTGGTGAACTTATTCAATACAATAGCGAATACTGCGCCATCTAGTCAATCGAAAAGTAATTTTTAATAATTAAATGTAAAAGTGCAACATTTTCTAACTTTAAACATGAATAAAATATTTTTCAGTGAAACGTAACTCTCTAAAAAGTAAAAACTACCTTTATTTCTTGTTATTATGAAATTTATTCATGTTAACGTAATTTTACTGTTAAAATAAATTTTTCATCCCGTTTCCAAAAGTAAATTTTTTTTAATGTTATTAATGATGATATTATTAATGATGTTATAAATATCAATTTTCGTGAAATTAACTCTGAAAATCCTGAAAGTAAAAACTACCTTTATTTGCTGTTATTGTGAAATTATTACTTATTACAGTATCTGAAAACTACGGTAAACGTCATCACAATTTAACTCCTCTCATTCATAAATATTCGATAATTAATTTTACAGATTTAAAAATTTTCAGCTTTTTCCTTTTTTTTTTCTTTTCTTCTTCTACTTATATCTTATAGCACATGATAAACGAATATAGATTTTATTTTTTTTTGCTTTATGCATTGTTAACATAATATTTTAGTACGTTCTTGAGAAATTTTTTTTTATTTTCTTTCGGTTTAGAACTTTATTACGAGCTATTTTTGCTTATTTCAGTATTAGTACATTTCAAAACTAAGAGCTACTGACTCATTTTGCAACATTCTTATTACTTTTATAATGGATAGTAGGTTATGATACGGATAGTAATTGTAGTTTAAGTTCTCTGGTAACTGTTGTACACGTACCTGAAAAACCTATAAAAAGTGTAGCTTGTGACAAATCGGAATAAATGTAAGTAGTGAATATTTTATTTTATAACCGTCGTTGAACAGCCGACCCAACTTAATGGGTTTACGGCTACTAATGTTCAACTCCGTAGCTTTGTAATTTTGAACCCAATCCAGAAGACAAGGGAACTCCTGGATCGAGTATTGGGAGAAATTTGCCTTGGTGGAGGACTTTTTGATGGAGCTAACCCGCATTTGCGTTACATGGAGAGGAAGACCACGAGAACCTCCCACGGTTAGCCTGACGGCAAGGGGACTCTAACCCATGATCCGTCTACCACTGAGGATATTTCACGTCAGCACTGTGGTCAGTGCAAGCCGGATGCGGAATTCGTATCGACTGGGATTCGAACCCGGTTCGCCTCATTGGAAGGCGAACGCTCTATCCCCTGAGCCATCGCGGCTCAAGTAGTGAATATTGATTTATATTTGAGAATCATTTAGAAAATATGTTATATTTTAATTAAGTATATTCAACATGAGTTATTTTCAATTTTAAAAAAATCGCCAAATTTAATCATAGAAAGAATATGACAAACCTATTAGAACAGTATGTTAACAATCTGCCAAAACCTTGGTATGCTGAAAATTAACAAAAACGTTATTATTGATGGTGGCCAACTTATAGTCAAATTTATTACAATCATTCCGACAATAAGCATATAATTAACTTTTTTTTAAATTTTATTACCGTTGATATTGCTATAATTAGTTTTATAGAAACACGGTAAGAATTGCCAAAAAAAAAAAAAAAGAGAACTGCTTGAAGAAGCGTTCCGGAGATAGCTAAACCCGTACTGTTGTGCCAATGATAAAGATGATGCGTAGCATTAAAATGAAAAATTGTATTTCATCATGTTTATAACTGATAGACTGAATTTTTATTTTTTTCCTAATGTTAAATCTAATACTAAACAATTTAAAAAAAATTTTTTATATATAACCTTAAAGCTAGCACATTTGCGCTACAGAAATAAACAGTCTTTTGAAAATCTATGAATCATTTTATTTAATCTAACTCCCTGTAGTTAGTATGATTCCCAGTTTGCCATTTACTTTCGTTAATAATTAAATGAAAAACCAGTCTAATTTATTTCTAAGGCACATTTTCAGATTGGATATTAGTCGCAAAACCGACAACTTCTTGTGAGACAAAATTTTCGAACTATGAAAGAACCACTTAGCTAATTTAAAACATTATATTAATTCACAGAGTGATTCAATATTAGTGAGACTAAAATGAAGGATTGTAATGATGCACTGGGGGGTCTTAGTTCTCTGATTAAAATATATAAAAAATTCGCATTAAAATGTAATCATATTTTCCATTTAATTGGCAGGAAGAAAACTAACGACCAGTTTTTCAAAACTTAAATTTTATATATTTTAACTGAAAATCTGGGGAAAATGATTACTTTAAAATAGTTACCCTTATTTAATATAATACCTTACTTAAATTTTAAATGCCATCGCCAGAACGTATGGGGTACAGTCAACTTATACAATATTAATAATTTTCGCTCGATCAAAAATAAAAGAACATAGTAATATATCGTTCCATTAAAATAGAGAGCAACCATTACTAATGCATTTATATCAAGAGTCCTATTATCACCCTTTACTTTCTTTTTCTCTAGGGGAACAAGGCACCAATTATATTACCAGACCAACTTAGTAACGAACTGAAATTATTCCCGAATAATATCATTATTCGAACAAAAGAACTATTTTTAAAACTCTTCTCCAACCTCCTGACGATTTACTAGCCAAAGCGGAACAATTTGAAGCTTCCAAAACAATGGTTTTCCAATTCACCTTAATCATTTGTTGCACGTACATAATTATATCGACGTTTTGACAAACGATACCTCGTTCGAAGTTCCATCTAGAGTTGAGGTGTTAAATGGTTAGAAATTCTATTCGAAAGCCATCATTTAACGGAAGAATTATGCCGGCTTCAATATTGAGTGTCTCTCAAAACTCATGATGTGCTGTTACAGATGGCATTAATATTATAGAGAGAACGATATAAGAGTGGTGCAAGTGAAGACGCAAACTACATGAAAACGAGCGAGCTGTTTCTGCAGCAAACGATTTTCTGAATGATGGATGAATTGGTCCAGAAATAGTAATGGGAATACTTTAAAAACTTGCAACTAATTATGAATCGATTTTTCAAATTGTCACAGAACATATTAACGAAATGATTATTCATTGCTTAAAAGCTATTTTCTCAGACACGAATGTTTCATTTTTAAATAGATATTTTGGAAATTATATTATTTATTTTAATGAATAATTGAATTATATTTTAAAAGAATAAAGTTGCACCTTCGAGTTGTCAATTTTTTCCTAATTTATTCGAAGCATACAATTAAAATCTCTAATACAATATTTTTAAAACATGTGTCTCAACACTTGTTATTATATATATATATATATATATATATATATATATATATATATATATATAAGAAATAAAACAAAACATTTAATTTGATCATTCGGTATCATATAATCCATTGTAGTGATTTTAAGAAAATTCGAAAAGAATACATACAGGATAACCAATAAGTTCTCATATACTTTCAAATTTTAATTACAATAATACAAAATGAATTATGGAAAAACTTATTGCATTAAATTGAAGAAGTAAGCATTAAATTAAGCATTGCATTAAATTAAGACTTATTGCATTAAATTAAGTATCTTTACAATAAATGCGTTGGTATAATATGGCCTTTTACTTTCTTAACAAACTCAAGTCTCTTTTCAAAATCCATAACACGCGACACGTGCGATTTCTATCGACATTTCCTGCCATATCTTTAAATTACACTTTTGAATTTTCTCAGATTGGCGATTTTATAATCATTAAGTTGAGCGAGCATATATGACAAAAAAAACTAATCAATCAAGTGGTACCAGATCAGGGGAGACGGTAGGTTTTGTTTGATGAAACACTCGTTAGCCACATTTGAAGTTTGAGAAGGAGCACCATCTTGTTGAAAGCAGAAATATTCCACCCCATACATACTCTGGGCATCTGGGGGTGAAAATTTTCCAAAACATCAGTTTTATAATATTGGGCATTGATTTTTTTTCTCCCTTTTCAAGTTGTTTGCCGTTTTTTGAAATCCCCCCCCCCAAAACCATCACAGACAAAGCATTTTGATAACGCGAAACATAATGCTGGTTCTCAGAATATGTCATTAATAAAAAATGACCCTATTCTTTCATTTTGGGGGTTCAGACTTTGCAATAAAACAAATAGTTTCTCGTCAATTAGGCAAACTCATCCAAAGCGTGCCATGCAAGAGATTCTTCCAAACTCTGATTTCTTTTTATTTCAACTGACTCTGGAAATCCTTGAATTTTGCTCTTTCATAAACTTTGCCCCTAAGGCCCTTTCTTAGAATGTTTAACAGTGGTTCCTTCGATATTTTAAGCTAGCGGGCTAGCTTTCTAGCCAATCATCGTCTATTTTGTCGCCTCCTTTCCCCAACCACTCTCACAGTCTTACAGAACAGACCGCAATCTGTTAGATCTCCTGTCATCGACTGAGGACATCTCATTATACAGTCTGATTGTTCTATAAATGAAATCTCTTTCCACCACCAGGGCTATTAAGTCTCTGAAAATTTTGCTCGGCTGCTCTCTTTTGATGAATTAATTTATTTGTCACAATTTCTCTAAATTTATTAATTTTAACTAGCTAAAGAAAATTTATAAATATTTCAACATATAAGCTTGCAATAGCTTATATATTCCTTACATTAAATTGTCTGAAAGGAACAGTGTGTTACTGTTCATTGTGTCAATTTTTATTAATGACACATTCTTTCTCATATAATTTTTAACGTGCTTCAAAAGTTGCATGAGAACTTTTTGGTCATCATGTATATAAAATTTAAATTGTGTGAAATGGAGTATTCTATTTTTGACTTTTGCGGTAACTTCTGACTGTGCCCTGAAGCAAAATTATACTTTCATGATTGAGAAAATGTCCCGTTTTGCTTGCATATCAACTTTAAGTTAGTCACTGGTTCACAGTAATTATTTTTTTGTCATATACCTCTGCAATCTTACCGGACATAGAGCAACACTTTTCTATCACTTGATGTAAACAATTATTTAAAAACTCAATATTTTTCTAATAAAGAGCAAAATTTGAATCATTGTAAAATAAGCAGACTATTAATCAATAAAAAATGAGTAAATTTTAAAGAATAAAAACATGTTAAAAAAAATTGCCCCAGATTCGCAATAACAGAAATCGTTCACGTTATACAAAGAAACGCCAACGTTCATAATCTCAGTACAAGCTGTGGAGAAAATGATAATAGTTCCAAATGAGCCAATGTTAGTCGTCAGAATGTCGATGCCTGGAGAAAGTAGTTTGGGCGAGAACTTTTTCGAACTAGAAAAAGTAAGTAATGAGATAAATGGAAAAACAGTGAATGCTTCAATTGATTAGAATGCTGAACTAAATATTGTTGGAGGTTTTAAAAGTAGGTACATGCATTTCATTTATTTATTATTTAATTGCGTGTGAGTTATAAGCTAGAGTTTGTCTCGTTTCATTATCGTTTATTTTTGGAATCTATTGAGACGAATGTTTAGGTATGTTGGGTTAAAGTTTCTGGTAAAATATCGCAGTATATGTGGTGACCTGGACGTGATGTTAAGAAGAATTTTAACTTTTATATGAAGTATTGATAATATAATAGATAGAATTCAAAAACAATGAATGACTATTGGAAGCTCTTTAACTCGATTATACAACCAGATAAGGAAAGAAACTGAAGAATTGCTAGGCGCTAACGCTAAATTCGAAACGTTGAAAATAACGAAAGAACTTAAGTTAGACAGTGAATTATTGGATTTTATGCTGCAGTCCTATAATATTACCATAGAATAATTTGAACGTAAGTCAGTTGATGAATATTGTAACAGCTATTATAAAATTGAAGCAATTTTTGATGAGCATTTTAAACAACTAAATGAAAAAAATTCAGCGAGGAACATAGAACAATCTAAGCGTAATTCAAACTTCCTAAAATTGAGCTTGCCAAATATGACGTTAGTATTAAAAACTAATTAGCATTTTGGTCAATGTTTAAAAAATACATGAAGATCACACTCTAGATCTTGGAAATAAAATTTCAGTATCTTATACAGTGTACAGTTAACTTCTCGAGCTATAGAACTTGGTTTATATTCTCCGGCAGCAGCTGAAAATTAACCGAAAGTAATTTATAGTTTCAACAATAGATTCGACAAGCATAATGCTTTAGTTGAATTTTATATGAGAAAACTCATAGCTTTAATCATACAGAACTCAAAATCTTAAATGTCTGTTTCACTTTCAACGCTGTGTGATCAAATAGAATCACAATTAAAGGCCCTGGAATCTTTAGGTATAACCACGAAAATGTGCGATGCAATATTGTTTCTGTTAGTAAAATCTTTCCCAAAAAACTAGTTAGAGTATGGCAACGACAGTCAAAAGCTGGGAAAACTACAAAACGTAGACTCCATGGTGTAATGTCATTTTTGAGAAGGGAGGTTAAAAGCAAGAAAAAATATTCATGGTTGTTGGTAGTTTTGACCTTAGGAAACCTAAAACTGGCTAAAGATAAGAGATCACCAAATTCACCTGATGAAATAACACCAACTGCAAAGGATTTATTTTCTGGCAATCAGAAAGGAAAAGATAACTGGATCCACGAAAGTAAAAACAGTTTTGTTTCTTTTCAAGAAAAAGTAAATATTAAACAGGAAAAATTCTGTTTTTCTTGTCTCAAGGTTCATCATCGTTTCCTGTTCATCGTTCAAAAGCGTGAAAAACTTTTGTAAAGTGCTTCAATTGTGGATTTTAACTTTGGGCTATATGCCCAGAGCTCTAGAATCACAATTAAAGGCTCTGTAATCTTTAGGAAAACCACGAAAATGTACGATGCGATATGGACTATAGTGTGTCCAGAGCTTAAAGGCAACCAAAATTCAAAAGAAATACAAAAAAATTAAAAGGAAAATGAAGTTCAAGAAAAAAACTTCTTTGTCTAGTACGAGCTGTTATGAAGAAGTTATTCTACAAAAGATAATAGTAAAACTCAAATCAAGCAAATAAAGAACGAACTGTACGTGTCATTATTGGTTGCTTCCATCAATCTTATATTCTGAAAGGACCGACAAATAATATGGTGTACGCATCAAATGGCTCAAAAGAGTTTACGCCTATTATGTTTGGAGGATCCGCCGTACAGAATAAATCTCATAAATTCAATGGTATGGCTGTTGCTAATTTGACTAATAATAACAGCTGCACTATTCAAAAGCTGGTTCAAAGTCTTGTGAGTGGAAAGTTGCCAAGACTATAAAAAAGATCCCGGGAACAAAAGCTGAAACTTGGATAATGGATTACTATGAAGGTCAGCCTAAAATTGAATTACTCATTGGAGCTAACATTTACCTGCCAACTCTTCACTGAAAAAAAGCATGAACAGAGATTTGGTTTAACGGCTATGGAGACTAAAATAGGCGTGATTAATAATGCCCTCTGTCTCAAAACTGCTGCATATCGAAACTATGGGACATAGACATTTTAGGTATAAGAAATCCATTGAGACTAAGTCGAGAAAAGAATTAGAGTTGCGGCTTTCGATTATTTTCAAAGAACAGTTTCGAGGAATGAAAAGAGATGATATGAGGTTGTTTACTATGGCTAAAAGCTAAACATTCTTTATGGTAAAACAAGTCTATTGCAATAAATTACACAAAATTAATGTGTCCCAGAATTAATACGTAAGAAAGTAAAAATAACTATCAAAATCTAAAAAATCACAGTAATAGATGAACATTAAGAACAACAAAAATAGTTTGATTACTGGATGAAACTTGAAGATGTTTCTAATAGTCACTTCTCACCTCCTCTGGGTCTCCTTCAGAAATCAAACGGGATTTGAAATTTTCAATAACGGTTTCATAGTTAATCCTTTCCTGTGCAGAAAATTATGATTGAAAATTTTAATCATGCAGCATATTAACAACTGCGATTATAGAATTTGAATTATGAGTAAAAAAACATACTTGAACTACCTCCTGTTTAAAAAAAAAAAAAAAAGTGTTTACCGTAAAACGGTGAACGTTCAAAAGAAAATAGTTTTACATTTTTAATGATTTGTACAATAATATTTTTGAATCAGTGTTTCTTGACAAATTTTCAGTTTTTATCACTTAATAATTAAACGTTCTTTCAAGTTTTTCTTTTTTTCTTTTCTTTTATGACTAGAATTCTATAAGTTTGTATTGGAACTGGGATTACAAAATACACGACATCTGTTATTAGATAACAGTTTTTTTTGTTGTTTTTTTTTTTAATTTATAAAAATACTATGGATAAACTGTAGGTGCAGTGTCTTACAGAATTTGGTGGTGGACCCTGATATTGGTGATTACATTTCTTGTCCGAACTCAATTCTTGTTATGCGTGTAATTTTGCTTTGCCAGTACTAGAAAGAATAACAGAAGTTGATAGTAAAAGCTATGATAATAAAGCTATGCTAGTTGATCATGAACCTAATCTAACTTAAAACTAAGATTTAAAAATGATGCATTAAATATTTATAATACACATGGTTTATAACTTTTTAAGAATATTTTTACAGTAATACATCTTTTAAATAAATAATTGGTAAAAATATATTTGAGGGTGCCCCCTTGGTGATTTTTGTTTGCCACCATTCCGTGCGGGAACCGCCGCGCGGAATGGAAAGTTCACGCGGAACACCATGAAAATCTAAACCAATCAAAATCGCGATTGGGTTTCCAAAAAACAAAAGCTATAGACGTTCCTATAAATGAAACAACATCGCTCAGCTTGGCGATCAACCTTGATCAAAACTTAATCAAGGGGCACCCTCAAATATAGTCTAACCAAATAAATTTATATGGCTTAACATATTTTATTATATTGTATTTTCCGATATTTATATTTTGCTTTAACATTAAATATTAATTTTTGAATTTTTTAACTATGAGATTTTAAAATTTCGTTAGTATAATAGAAATTTACAATTATATGCAAAATAATTTTTTTAAATTATTTTTGTTAGAGTCTTCGCTAGCCAAAATTAATGCGTAATCTCATATAACCCCTTTTATAATTGAATGCTGTAAAGAACCAATAAATGTAAAGTTAATGTAGGCACGGTAAAATTTTTTTACAGTACAATATTTTGAGAAATTTGAATACTTTCATAGGAAAGTATCTGTATCAAACGATGAATCGATTGTACTTTAAAATCTCTACTTTTTCGAAGTTTGTTAGAGACTTTAAGAAAGTATTGATATTTCAAGAAAATATCGATTATATTTCAAAGTTACGTAGTCTAGTTTTTATTGAAGTTAATAGCCGATTCTAGCTATACTGCTTTTAAAATTTACATTCATATCGATCAATCAATGCAACTAAATGCTATGATTTTAGTGAAATAAAGTTTTTAGCATTACTAGTTTTTAAATGAAATTACTGGTTGTGACAAATTTTGAAGAAAAAAATTAGAAAGTAATTTTTTAATATGACTTATTATTTTGTGTAAATAACTAATTTTGTATTATGAAAACTTACCTTTTCTTTATTTAGTTTCTTTTTTCTTTCCTTGCGTCTACAATTTTATTTTATTTACTTCTTTCTTTATGTTTTTGTAAAAATATAATAGTAATAATCATAAAAAGTTCTTTTTTATTATATTAAAATTATCCCCCATTCTGACTGGTATTTTATTTTATTTTATTTTATAACCGTCGTTGAACAGCCGACCCAATTTCATGGGTTTACGACTACTAATGTTCAACTCCGTAGCCTTGTAATTTTGAACCAATCCAGAAGACAAGGAAACTCCTGGATCAGTACCCCCAGAGGTATTGATTTGTTATGGGAACTTTGAGACTAGACAGATTTAACGTGCATCAGTCACCATTTACTACACTGGGAGTCTTCGGCCGGCGAGGATCGAACCCACGACCTCTTGGACATGGGCCCAGCGCCCTACCGACCAGGATATCCCGGCCCTCTAACTGGTATTCTCACATACTGACTCCTTCAACTTTCAAATCAAAACATTTGATTCAACTAGGTTGACCAGTGTCATCTCCATTCAACAGCGATCGCCTTTCCTTTGATTCTCTCGCTCCACCAAGTAAGAAAATGTCACTGTCCAAAGTAAAATTTTAAGCAGTTGCTAAGCGGTGAGTCCGTGAATTTACCTTTGTACTGTATGTACAATGCGTCAAAAAAAACTGAACCACCCTGAATAACTTTTAAACTAATGATCTTCACGTGCTAGGACACAATCTTAATCGTTTTAGAGGCGATCTCGAATTTTCTAATTAATTAGTGCAGACGATATTTCAAATTACGAAATCAGACACAAAAAAAATGTTCTTCCTCTGAATACTTTTTTTCGACGGATTCGGATTTCTGACTCCCAAAATATAGGGAGTAGCCGCAATCTGGAAAATATGTTCCTAATAGTTCGGTCAAGAGATGCTATTTTTACTTTTTGAGTATTTCGCCATATCTCGAGAACTTTTTAAGCGAATTGAAAAAAAAAAAAAAAATTTGCGCCCAATTATAATATTCGTATATCTAAAGATAATTCCATTCAAAAAATAAACTTCAATAAATATTTATTATTTTTTATTTATTTATTTTTTTTTTTTTTGGTATTAGACGAAAAAATTTTAAAATGTAAGAAATACAATTTTTTACATCATTTTAAAGTGTCTAATTTCACATGGCAAACACAAAATTTGAACGAAAATGGTTTGATAGTTTCTGAGAAATCGAAATTTAAATATACGACTTTTTATGATCTGCTGGGGAGTAGATGCCAATAATTATGATTTTGTACAAGAACTGATTCTTAAACGATATAAACTCAATGCCGCAAAACTTTAAAAAAATTTTCCTGACATTTAAATTCCCCTGAAACGTCTTGGTGAAATTTTGCTCAAGAATTAAACTTTTATTTTAGCAAATTGACTTTACTAAAAATTACCACATTTGAAGATCTTAAAAATTTAATGGTCACTGAGTAAGTGAAACGCCATGTACCAAATGATGCTAGAGATCATTTTCTCGAGGAGTGGATGGAGTTGAATATCTATTCTAATCGAATAAACCTGATTGTACTCATTTAGTTGAATTTGATAAAGTTTTAGAATCCGAAAAACCTATATATACTAAACCATATCGTATTTTCTTATCATCCAACTAAAATATTGAAAAGGAGGAAGTTTAAAGAATGCTGAATGCTAAAATAATCGGAGAAAGTGAATCTGGTTTTGCTTCACCATTAATATTAGTTGAAGCTCCAAGAAAAGGTCCTAAGCCATGTATAGACGATTATCGACGTTTGAATCAAATTAATCGAAGCCAATACTATCCATTACCAAACATTGAAGAAAGAGTAGAACATGTGTTCAAAGAGAAGTTTATAAGCTTAATTGATATAGCTAAAGGTTATTGGCTAATACTCTTGAGTAAAAGAACTCAAAGATATACCACATCTGTTTACAAGTTTTGGTTCGTTCAGACCTCTAAGAATGGCTTTTGTATTAAAGACCGCACCCTTCTATTTTTGAAAACTAATGACAGAAATACGTGACGGCTTTCCCTACCTAGATGATATCACTATTTTCTCGAACACTTGGGATGATCATTTTATTTACCTCAAAGCCGTGCTGAAGAAAAATTCATGAAGCTAATTTAAAATTCATCCGAGTGTAAATTCACGCAATTCTACGTAAAATTTAAAATACTTAGAACATCAGGTGGGCAGAGGTCATAGAAGCCCAGGAGAACTCAAGATAAAAGCTGTTAAAGACTTTTCGGTGCCAAAAACTAAGAGTGAAGTAAGAGCTTTTTTGGGACTTGCGAGATATTATCGTAAATACATTCCAGAATTTTCTTTAATCTGAAACCCGATTACAGATTTATTTAAAGGAAGATCTGAGAAAGAATCTATTGTTTGGAGTAACAAGTGTCAAAGGACTTTCATATCCTTAAATCTTAAATTATCCGAGAATCCAATCTTGTACAGTCCCTATTTCTCGATAAACATTTTATAGTACAGTGTGATGGTTCAAACCTTGGAATGGGTGTAGTTTTGTCACAAATCAATGATAAAGACGAAGATCACCCCATCCTTTATTTAAATAAAGGATGGGGTGATCTTCGGGTCAAGTAAAAAATTCAATACATAATACAAAACGTAATTACAGTACGGTAGAAAAGGAATGCTGGGCAATTATATTTGCTGTCAGGGAGTTAAAATGTTACATTAATAGACCTCACAAATTTACATTCGAAATTGATCATAATCTTTGGCTTAAACAAAATACTGCAATAAATCCCTGGCTCTTACGATGGGCCTTATCGTTACAGCATTTGAACTTTGATGTTTGTTGATAAACCAAGAGCTAAGCATCACAATGCTGATAGTTTGAGCAGTTTTATTTAGATATATTGTTCTTAGATATTTTACGTTAGTTATATTTCTTGTATGAATTTTCCCTTATACATATAAGGAAAAGATGTATTCACGTCTATTTAGATTTTAACAGTCAAAGTTTATGTTTATGTGTTTTTAGTTGTTTTAAAGTTTCTGGCAGAATTTATCTGCAAAGAAAAGTCTGCGGAAGGAAAGAATTAGTCTGTAACGTAGCATAGTTTAGTAAAATAGAGTTCAGAGCAAATCTATTAAAAAAATTGTTTCAAACTTTGTGGTTCTGTTTGAGATTCTGATCCATTTCAGCACGATTTATGATGTTTTGTTATTTCTGATTTTTTAAAAAAGATTGTCCTATTTCGATACAGAAAGAGTTGTAGTTGTAGTTCATTTACGTCGCACTAGAGCTGCACAATGGGCTATTGGCGACGATCTGGGAAACATCCCTAAGGATGATCCGAAGACATGCCATCACAATTTTGATCCTCTGCAGAGGGGATGGCACCCTTGCTTCGGTAGCCCAACGACCTGCACGCGAAGTCGAGCACTTTACGGTAGCACAGTTTAACGATAGAGAAAGAAGTTGTTTATTAGTTTGAAATAATTTCATATAACTCACGTCTTATTTTATGTTGAGACACTACAGTGTGAATGGCCCTTTAATGAAGGCAGATCAGCTGGATTCCGCTGTGAAGCTAATATACTTATTTTCGATATCCGCTTGTTAAGCAGAGGGCAGTACTAAACTTCCGGCCTGTTCTTTATCAGAATTATCCCGAAGAAACTATAAAAGTTTAATTTTCCTCTTTATGGTGTGTAATTTGATCATTCAACAAAAAATTAAATTTATTTAAATAAGTAAATAATTAATAAAATTATTTAAGTCTTTTTAAAAGTTGAATTGCTTCAAAACATTAACTTTAAAAATTAAATACATGTTGCGCGGAGCTGCTATATCATGGCAGCCATCATTCGAAAGTAAACATAAACAAACACATGAGTTTAGAAATTCAGAGAAGCGCTTATGGTGTTTTCCATGGAACTATTTAATTAGTTTAACTTTACAGGGTAAAAAAGTGAAATATTACGATTGAAAAGATTGTGTATCATTATCAAAATGAAATATTCGGAATTAAGCTTCTAATAATTGTAAACTTTTCTTATAATGTTGTATAAAATTGATATAAATTCATGAAAATATTCATGTTTTTAATTAATTTGGTTCCTACTATGTAAGTTTTAATATTGCTTATTATTTATGATAAACCTTAAAATATAACTTAAACATGGCTGTTTTTTACTTTAAATTTTTAAACTGAAATATCAAAGTTAAGTTATTGCTTATATTTTGATAACTGTTACGACGTATTATTTATTTAAAAAGTGTGTTTATAAATTAAAAGCTTTCTCATCTTGCATAACTGTTTTTTTCCCATATTTTTTAAGTAACAATGAACAATGCTATTGTTGTTTGCATCATTTATTAAAAGCATACTGTTACTTCATAATAAGTTTACGTTAATTAAAAAAATTCGTAAATATAATTTGTCCCGTAAAGTAAAATGAGATATGGGCTTAAAAAAAAAAAAAGCATGAGTGAGCATGACTCTTTTTTGTGTAGATATTCAAGAATATATTTTCAGATAAATTAATTTCTTAAGTTTCACTAAAAAAATGTCTTCTTTTTTTTTGTCTCTTCTCATTTTCTGCTTTTCTCCTAATTTATTTTCTTGGTGATCTTATGTTTTTATGCTTTAAAATTGTCTGAATTATTTTTGATTGTTTTCTTACGACCATGATTGTAATTTTAAAAAAAGAGATTCCCTCAAGTCTAATTGCCTCAATATTAGTAAAACTCTAACTCCCATTACTTGAACTACTGTATTTTTTATATTATTAATTATTTTTTTACTTGCAGCCATGACTGAAAATGAAAAAAGTGATTTGCTCAACTCTAACTATCTCAATATCAGTGAAACTCTGACATCCGATACCTTGACAGCTGTGTCTCAACTGGAAAATACTTTGTTCATTGGAACAAACATGGCAATAGGAGCTCCATGCTTATACGCAACTTTACCTGCTGAGATAGCTAACAATTATCCTGAAGGTATCTAATTTAAAAGTTAAATTCATAATTTGTAATTCATTAATTGTTTTGATAAAATATTTCTCTTTGATGTTGTAATAGTCAGCATCTTTAACTGCTTGATTTTTGCTTTTTAATTTTATGTCCTACTTTTACATAATTTTAGGTTATATAATGTAAGGGTAGTTTGTCTAGAGACTACCTCTTTCTCCCTATATTAATTTGTATTTCTTCTACAAAAAAAAAATAGTTAAGGCAAGTAAATATTTTTACTCCTTTATTTAAAAAAATGCTATTTGATAAGGTTATATTTAGTGCATATAGGCAGTTTTTCCATATTTTTTCTTCTTTCTATCTTTAATGTTTCCTCGCTGTTTTATTGATAATAAGAGCATATTATTTTTTGAATTCGTAAGTTCATATTTAATGGGAACAGTTGTAGAAGTGGTTTGTTGATTTTGAATTTTTGAGCCCTTAACTAACATTTTTTTAAATTTATTTTGTATTTAAAATATAATAGAAACTAATGGGGTATGAATTATATTATTTTATACAAATTTTAAAACTTGTCTTTCCCAGTTATCAGTTAGCACTTTCTTTTCTTCTTATTAATTCCTAGCCCTTTTGTGCTTTGTTTACGTCACTGAATTTCTGTTGGTATTTTTTATATATTCTTTATTTATTTCTGGCTTGGATTTAAAATTTATTTTTATGAAAAGTAGTTGTCTGAAATTATGTTTTGTTCTTATAGTGTCAATGATTTTAATCCCTTTTTTCTTTTACTTTTTTAGATCATTAGTTTAAATTAATAAAGTGACAAAAAAAAAAACATTAAATCTTATTCTACAAAATTTCAAGTAAACGATATCCCATGAGTGCCTAAAACTATAAAAAATGGTCACTTATAGAGAGCAAGAATCTGTTAAAGAAGATTAAAATAAGCAACTTTTTCTAGTATATTTCTTTTAGTTTATTCTTAAAAGTTAATGCAATGAATAATTAGACTAAATAAACTAGAATATAATAAATTTCTACCAGTTCATATATGTTTTAAGCCTCTGTGGCATTCGTGGAATAATAAGAGCAAAAGCGATAATATTTTAAAATTAATGAAATAATTTTACAAATTTTATACCTTAAAACATATATTAATGAAATGTACATGTGTTATCAAATGTTAAGCACAATTTCTACATAATATCTTTTTGTTACAGGGACTGTTTTACAAATACTGTCTGAGGCACCACTACTTACTGTTCCTCCAACAATAAATACTACAATGGTCACTTCTACTAGTTCAACAGCTGTTTCCAGTTTATCCTCTTTCTCAGCTGCACTCTTAGATGAGCAAAATTCCTCTTTACCTAACCTATTAGTTAATTCCAATCAATGTGGAACTCAAGAAGGTATTTGTTCTGAAGGAAATATGTCTGATATTGATCTGAGTTTTTTAAATGATACTGAAGAACCTGTGTCTACTTCCAAAGATTTAAATGATGCTCAAGTAAAAGAGCTGCAGTCAATGATTGACATTGTAGAACCTAACTCTTTAGGAATTATGCAAAACAATCCTTCTCATCTGATCAATGCTAGTTTAGAAACTCAACAAGCTAAGTCCCATGATCCAAAACCAACAGAAGGTATGCTTTTAAATTTTGTGACTTATACAAAATCTTTATAGTAAAAAAAAGTTTATAGTTTTATAGTTTACTTTATAGTTTTTTTTTCTTTTTATCCCTTAAGAAAGTTGCTGAAATTGAAATTAGAAAGAAATTTCTTTTTAAACTAATAACCATAAATTCCAGTTTTTATGCATAGAAGTGGATATGTTATGGTTATTTTTAAATTTATTAATAATTATTATTTATTTTTCATTAATTCTTTAATTTTTTCATTTATTATAATTATTAATTTTAGTTATTATTAATTTTAGTTATCATTAATTTTTTTTTATTTGTATTGTTTGAGTAAAAGAGGAATCTTTAAAATATTTCTTGGTTTTATTTCCCCCTATATTTCCATAGTTTTGCAGTTAAGAACTAAAATTAATTCAAATATATATTTACAGTATTCGTTTTTTTTTTTCCCTTTCCCCCTGGTACAATCTGATACTCTTCCATTAGCCAAACATATCCATATTTACACTGATTAACATCTGACCAACAAAACAGCTTTAATAAATATATTATGTATGTTACTGGCAATGTAAGAATTATCTCTATTTTAATAGAATGCTTATTGTGTTTTAAGCTGTGCCACTTTACGATTTTATTACCATCATTGAACAGCCGACCCAATTTTGAGTTTATGACTTTCATTGTTCAACTTTGTAGTCTTGTAATTTTGAACCCAATCCCAAAGACAAAGGAACTCCTGGTTCTAGTATTTGGAGAAATTTGCCCCTGCAGAGAACTTTTTGCTTGGAACTAACCCTTATTTGTATTACATGGAGAGGAAAACCTCCCACAATTAGCCTGACAGCAAGGGAACTCTAATCCATGATCTGTCTACCAGTGAGGATATTTCACGTCACCAGTTTGTCATTTTATTTTATATTTTATTACCGTCGTTGAACAGCCGACCCAATTTTTGGGTTCACAACTACTGATGTTCATCTCCATAGCCTTATAATTTTGAACCCCATCCAGAAGACAAGGGAACTCCTGGTTCAAGTATTGGGAGAAATTTTGCCTTCATGGAAGACTTTTTTATGGAACTAACCCACATTTGCATTACATGGAGAGGAACACCACGAAAACCTCCCACAGTTAGCCTGACTCCAAACGGACTCTAACACTGAGGATATTTCACGTCACCACCGGGGTCAGTGCAAGCCTGATGGGGGTTTGTATCGACCAGCCATTGCTGGGACTTAAACCCAGTTCACCTCATTGTAAGACGAACGCTCTATCCCCTGAGCCCTTGCGGCTCTACCAGTTTGTCATTTGGCATTGTGCAAAGTACCTAATTATTTCATACTTTGGTGACTAATTTTCAGCATTCTATAAAATGCTTACATACAGAAGGGCACTTTTTAAACTCTCCTGGTAACATAGATATATTAGATGCTAAATAAATAAAAAATAAATAAGTGAGATGTAACTATCGCAGGATAAATGGTGAAAAACAATTGTGGTCTATTCATCCTTATAAAAAACTATATATCTTTTAATTTAAAAGCATTATTAAAAAATGTTTTTTGAATTTGGCAAATATTCTATGGTTCAAGTTTTTCCAGGGCCAGTTTGTCCTACTTGATCAAGATGTTCACTAGTCTTCTGAGTTGAATTCAAAATTTCAAGGGTTCAACTTTGATGTGCTCGTAAATGTACTATATTCTGTATAGATGGACTGTCTAATGATGGTGATGTAACATGCTGCAATGATGCATTGCTGTAGCTAATGTATTTATTGCATCATCGTAAAATTTAATTTACATTGAGTTGGGTAATTAATCAATTAAATCTTAGTTACTGAAGCATTTTAATATTTTTTCTGCTTCAAGTACAACACAAATGTTTTTAACTATCTTAATGACATAAAAATAGAAGTAATAGTCAATTCATTTATGTAAAAAATCTCGAGACTTAATTTAACTCTTGCCAGATAATCTTCTTCTTATTAAATCTGAATCATTTTAATGCCATATAAAATATGATTAGATAAGTAAGTATATATTTATTTTCCTCCTTTTTCTAAAATTAACTTTTATATTAATGTTTTTGAAAACATGTAGGTGCTGGAGATGTTGTTGTTATAGATGTCTCTAAACCTATTCAACTATCTCAGAATTCTTTGATTAAAGTGAATGGTCAAAAGTGTGTGCTTCAACAAGACCCTGAGACTGGGCAAGTCATAGCCTATCCAGTTAAAGACCCAGATAGATCTCATCGCAAACGTGGAAGACCAAAAAGGTAGTGCTTTTAGGAACTTGATTTGTTACTATGGGCTGGGAAAAAACTGAATTTTTTTCTTGGGTTTAGAAATTGGAAACTACTGTCCGTTAATGTTAAAATATTGGTTCTTTCTATTTTACTGTAAGAAATAATATTTATCTAATCACTTCATTCTCCGTTATTTTTTAAATAATTGCATTATTAAATAAATAAGTTTATTTATCCCATTCAAAAACTCTAGTCTATTTTATTTCAGCCTGTAAGATTTTTGCTTACTTTGTTATTGAATTTCTCTTAACTGGTAACTTTTTATTAATTTATTGCACCAATATGTAAATTTTCGTTGCTTGACCTCAATTACTTTAATTAATGTCATTACAAGTCAAAGTTCTTACATTTTGTTAACATTTTAGGTTTTTATTTACACCTTTTGGGTGAAGGCACAGTCTGCCACTAGGGAATGGGGTTAGAGATTTGAATGTATTTTTAAATCAGATATAATCATAATAGTTTTCTTTTTTCCAAAATATGTTGGCATCAACTTTATGTAAATTATGTTTAGTTTAAATAGATTGTCACTTGTACTTATGTGCTAATATTTGTTTTCCAAGTGATTTTTCTAATTTTTCACGTATCATCATGTTATGTTTATGTGTTACCTTTTGATGTCTGCCATGGCTTTTATGCACTGTGTTGTATATATCTTTCAAATCATGTTTGAAACATTGTGAGTGTTTGATTTACATAAAATTATGCCAGCATCTAGCCTATGCATTCTCCTCACAGTTAGTGAGTTTCCCTTTATTTATGCTTTTGGATAAAGCATGTGGCAAACAACAAACCTATTTTAAAGTGGATACGGCACAAGTTTTTAAGCTATTGTATCATAAGATTTAGTTCATAATTTTATAGGATAGGATTAGAAGTTATGAAATATATTGGCTCAATGGCTGGTGATATTGATATATTAAAAGGAATTTTATTCTTAGCTCTCATGTAATTGAAAAAAGTTGAAAGCAAAATTGCTTAAAATTCAAAAAAGAGAAGATTAGAGCAAAAAACTAAACAATATATCCTGTGATATAATAAATTTGTATTCAACCAAATATCAGACTGTATTCAGACCTAATATCATGTATCATTCTGGGAAGTAGTAGTATAAATCATAATATTCAGTTTTAGATTTCATTTATTAGTCATTTCTGTGCTTTATTACAGAAAAATATCAATTGACCAAAGTGATAAAAATGCTAGTTTGAATAGTGAATGTGTACCTGCTGCAGAAGCCTCTGATGAAGAACGAGAAAAAGGTCTTCTGGAAGTAGTAAATGATGGTCAGTATATTCATGATTGTCTTTTTGTTCACAAAATAATTATTTTGATTGTGTAATAGATATTAAAATTACACAAAACTTTTCAAAAATCATGCAAGTTAATAAATTTGACATTACTTTAACCAATGTTAATTTTAAATCTGTATTTATGTTGTTGTAAATCAGTCACTATAAATATGTTTAGATTTATCTAAATGGATTTTTAATTCTAAATTTAATTTTAAATATAATTCTAAAAATAGGACTTAAAGGAATCAGTATGTTTAAATTTCGAATATATCTAATTACTTGCAAAAGTCCTAGGTTGAGAAAAATATTTTTATGTGAATTAAAAATCCACATAGCCTTTATGAGATGTACTATATATGATTTGCTTATGTGCATTTTTAATTTGTATAAAAATATAATGCTTAGTGCTGTGAGTCTATAGGTTTTGACTATTTTTAATGAGTTGTTCATAGATTTGTTGTTCTAAAAATTTAACTCTATTCTATTAATGAAAAGCTATGATTGTTTAATGTTGCATTATATGTATTTTATGTTGTGTTAAAAGTTTAAAGAATATTATAAAAATATATTTACTTAGGAGATTCTCAGTTAGCATTTAAGAGATGTTATATGGCAGGAGAAAACATCCAAGGCAAATTTTATTTTATTTCCATTGGTAATTTAAAAATGTAAATTAAGAAAAAAGTGAATTCAGGTAAACCAATCCTAGGTTGACATATAAACCACTAAGCTTTAAACGCTAAACATATATATATATATTTTTTATTAAATGCAAATTATGGTATGGTGCACTGTATAATCTTACTTCATACTGGGTTTTTTTTTTTTTTTTTTTTTTTTTTTTTTTTTTTGGAATATCAGAAAAATGCAATTGTTTTGCATTTTTTTGATATTTTGAAAAAGAAAAAAAGAACAGCATGAAGAGTTTCTCCCCTGGTATAGTGTACTCTTGACTGAAAATTGATCAAATATTGCTATGGAAATAATTTTTATGATTAGTTTTTTTAAATTTATAAATAATTTTTAGATTCTTCTTAATAACAATAAAAAATATTAAGTATTTTTTTAAAATTTCCATCATTCTCAATCTTATCTTTTATTGTGTTAATGGGCACTAAGCCTAGCAGATTTACTTTTAATTCTACACTTGTGTTCGTAATTTTAAAAAAAAATTCCATATAACTATAAATATATACTTTCACCATTTAAAACAAATTATGGTAAGCTTATTTCTCCACTGTATAATCTTACTTCATACTGTCCCCCCCCCCTTTTTTTCCTTTTTTTTCTTCGGAATATCAGAAAAATGCCAATGTTTTGCATTTTTTTGATATTTTGAAAAAGAAAAAAAGAACAGCATGAATAGTTTCTCCCCTGGTATAGTGTACTCTTGACTGAAAATTGATCAAATATTGCTATGGAAATAATTTTTATGATTAGTTTTTTTTATATTTTTAAATTTATAAATAATTTTTAGATTCTTCTTAATAACAATAAAAAATATTAAGTATTTTTTTAAAATTTCCATCATTCTCAAACTTATCTTTTATTGTGTTAATGGGCACTAAGCCTAGCAGATTTACTTTTAATTCTACACTTGTGTTCGTAATTTTAAAAAAAAATTCCATATAACTATAAATATATACTTTCACCATTTAAAACAAATTATGGTAAGCTTATTTCTCCACTGTATAATCTTACTTCATACTGCCCCCCCCCCCCCCACTTTTTTTTCCTTTTTTTTTTCGGAATATCAGAAAAATGCCAATGTTTTGCATTTTTCTGATATTTTGAAAAAGAAAAAAAGAACAGCATGAAGAGCTTCTCCCCTGGTAGAGTGTACTCTTAACTGAAAATTGATCAAATATTGCTATGGGAATAAATTTTATGATTAATTTTTTTATATTTTTAAATTCATAAATAATTTTTAGATTCTTCTTAATAACAATAAAAAAATATTAATTACTTTTTTAAAATTTTCTATTATTCTCAAACTTATCTTTTATTGTGTTAATGGGCACTAAGCCTAGCAGATTTACTTTTAATTCTACACTTGTGTTTGTAATTTAAAAAAAAAAATAATCCATATAACTATAAATATATACTTTCGCCATTTAAAGCGTCTAAAACAAACATTGTAACTGGGTTAATGGGGATTAGTATTAATTTTGCAGTTGGGCTGAATATTTATATTGTGATTTATCGATTTCGGTACAGCCTTTCTTGTAACATTTGTAATCCTAGACATCATTATAAAATAGTTACCTGTCCCATTTGCTGAACATTTGTATTTCTAATCGGAAAACGAACAGATTTTTTAACATATCTAGATTTGCAGGGTTAGCCATTTATGTATGAATTTGATTTTTTTTTTTTTTTTAAAAACTTTATCCTCCCTAAAGATATATTTTACTTAATTTCTCTATTTTAAGATAAAGTACTACATTTTTTCTAAGTTACAATTTTACAATCATAATAAAAAATGCATTTTAACACTTTTCATGACATTTGCTTAACATTTTTTAAAATTCTTTTTGAAAGAAGTGAGAAATTTTATCTTGTAAGGAAAGCTCTATTTTATTGTATTTTGTAATGTTTATTTTAAAAGAGGAAATTTTCATAGATGGTTCATTGGTACGCAGAAGTTCAAGAAAAAGAAAGCAAGCTAGAGTTTTGAGAGGTAATATCTAAATTCTTTCAAATTTAAGCAACTTTTAATAACTGTTATATTTGTGCAATGAATAGTAGCATATATTTATTGATTGAAAAGCAGCCAATATGGACCATATTTTCACCATCATACATCTTCAAATTGCTTAACCTTAACCTCCATAGCCATTGAGGCACTTTAATTTTTCAATTAATTATTTAATTGAAAAAATTATAATTTAACTGTTCAAACTAGGATTTGTATTTTGTAAAATTGAAAGTTGCTAATACATACCTTTCTTTTTATTAAAGAATTAATAAATTCAGAAATAAGTAAAAAATATCATTTATAATTTTGTTGAATCTGGTAATTTAGCAGTAATTTTAGTCTAAAGAATGTCACATTATTTTAATCTTTGAAAAAATCTAATTAATTAGTTTCCAATCACTGCGTCTTGTTTTTCTACTTTAAAGTTTTTTTTTTATTTATTAATTTTTTATTTTTTGAAATATCAAGAAAAACAGTGATAGTCAATTATTTATTCAGAAAGAAAAAATATATGAATAGTTTTCTTCTTCCCTTGCACTTTAACATCTTAATATATAAAATACTAATGCACAAATTTAAAAAGAAGAAAAAACTATGAAATTTTTTTTATGTTGGCAACAAAAAACTTAAATATCAAGCGAGTCATCAATCATAAACATAAAAATTTAATGTCCCTACATGTTTAAAAATTACTGAATTAAATTTTTTTCTTTTGCATGGACAACAAAACGCTGCAACCATGACCTAAAAGTTGGTCAGAAATGAATTGTTGAATGGGAATAGTTCAAGTTAATAAACAAACTATTATATATTTCAGATCTACTTTTTATATTTATATTATTGTGCAGGTTCAATAACAATTTAGACTTTTATTCTAATTTTAATGAGGCTTCATAATTATCATTGGAGGGAGATACATTTGATCACTGAAGATGAGTCAGCAATACTTTCTTTAAATTTTTATTTGGTTTTTATTTATTTTGCAAGTTTATGTTCAAATAAATTTTTACGAGTTTATGTAAGAATAAAGAACGTGTTATGCCTTAAACACTGAAGTTTAAATTTTGCTTAGGTAAATCGTAAAGTATATATACTGAATGAAAAATATACAACCAGCATTTTAGCAAGGCAACAATCCCCGATCTAAACTGCCCAAGAAACCTCTCCTCTACAATAGCTAGGCTACGTACTAGACATTTCAAGGGCATGAAGATCTCACACACCCATACAAAATTCTATCCCATCTGCAAGTACTGTCCTCATTTGCAACTAACTCCAGACCATGTTTTTGACTGCCAGGCCATTATCGGCTCCCTCTTTCAACTTGGAGCACCTCCCATCGAAATTCTATGGCCATCGGGTTCCAGAACTTGCAAATCTTGTTATCAAGTTGCACTAACATAGACATGACAACAACAACTGAATGAAATTTTTATAAATTAAAAGTTCAACAGGCTATATAAAGTGCATATTTTTATAACAGTATTTTTAAAATTATTAGCATGCATACAAATCGTTCAGCCTGGCATTTTTTTATGTTTGCATACTTATTTTAACTATTCATAGATTATGAAACTGGTAATCTTAAACAAGAGCTAGGTAGTGATGTTGAAGATTCTAATTTGTATGATGATACTCAATTACAATTTCGTCGAAGAAGACCTAAAGGTCCAGGGAGGCCACGGAAACTTGCTCCCCAGCAAACTTCATCTACTATTTTTAACGATATGAGAGAAAGTGAGTAAATATGTATATAACTGAAGCATATGAATATTTATCTCATGTTTTCCCTATTTATCTATCATATGTTTTATGAATAATTTTAAAGTATTTATTTAGGTATATTTATGTAATGAATTAAAAGTAACTGCCAATTAGCATGTAATGTAGGAAAATAAAAACAATTTGCAGGCTTTATACTTGTATAATCTTTCTTTTTTTTTGGGGGGGGGGATTATAAAGTTATTCATATCCTACTAACTGCCCTTTTTATAAATGCATCAAAATCAAAACTTGCGTTAATTTCAAAATGTTACTTATACTTCACTTTTTGTATTTGCTCTGCAGGTTTTTTAAATTTTTTTATGTAAAGTAAATGTTAAGCATTTCACACAAAATTTTAAAAGAAGTCTTTTGCCAAAATTTTGATCATTTTTGATGTTTGCCTTTCTGTAAAATTTTACTTTCTTTCCTTAACTATTACAAATATAGTATGTACAGTCATCTTATCTAGTACATAAGTGCCTCCACCAGAGTTCTTTCTACCTTTAAACTTGACAGAAAGTACTCATATCTAACGATTTTTTTGCTTCCATGTTAAATTAATGAAAATAATAATTTTATACTCTATAAAAATTGGATTAATTATAAACGTGATGAAATTTGGCTTTCATAAATTCTAAGATGTAAGTTGAAATAACAGTAAAAAAAATTTATAAAACATTTAGAAATACTAATAAATATTCATTATATATTTTATTTCATTTTTGATAATCATAACTCTATATGTTTAGCTTATTTTTAATAAACTCAACCTATTTCAGTGTATTAAAGGATAGCTATTAAAAATTTTAAAATTCTTTTCTGTTAAGATTTATTATGCATTAAAGCAATCTCATCAGTTACACTAACCTTCATTCTTACTATTTAATTTTTCATTGCATATTATTGCTGTGCTTATAACAATCATATTTTAACTAATCACCAGGCTTATGATTCTTTTTTTTTTTTTTTTTTTTTTTTTTTTTTTTTTTTTAGATTCACTCAATAAACGTCCCAGGGGGAGGCCTAGAAAACAGATTTTGGAAAAGGAACCAACGCAAGCCTTTTTAGTTCAAACTGCAGATGGGCAGACCTTAATGATGCAAGTTCCTTTGTCTAGTATTCCTGCTGGTGTTAGCTTACAAGATGTGGCTCAAAGCATTGCCAACAGATTAAACACTGGACTCAGTATGGTAAACTAATTATTTTATGAATTTAAATAATTTATTTTTGGATTTGCTTATTCAAAAAGATAATTGGATTTTGTCAGTTTCTTCTAGTTTAATTGAAAATTCCCCAAGTGTTTGTATATTTTAGAAAGTTCTGAAATTTGATAAGTTTCTGACATAAAATCCTTATCAAATCGCTGCTTGTATGAGTGATTATATAAAATACTTTTGATAAATAATTCTGTGAGTCTCTTATTTTAATTAATTTGTAGAATCTAAAATGTGTTAAATATCTATTTCTGTTCATAATTATCAATTCAAAAATATTGTTAAAACATTTTATAGCCAGTTTAAATTTATAGTTATTGATGATTTATTGCTTTTCTATTTCATTGACTATTACATAGCAATCAACTGTTCAGAATTTTTCGGATTTTTTTTTTAATTTTTAAATCAAATCTGATATTTTTTATAAGAATCCAAATTTTTGTAAAATTGTTGTATTTTTGCTTTTAAACCAGCCTCTTGTTCTGATCGCCGCAAACGTGATTCTGTGATTATTGTACCGAAGTAATTTTTAGTAACTTTTTATTGAAAAATGCTATTCTAATAGCTATTGCTGATCATTTCACTAAATTGAATTTAAAACAACTATTTTTTTTTTTTTTTAAATTTATTGCAGTATTTAAACGCTTGCATCAGATATATTTGTTTGTGATGCAGATTATTATTTACCTGTGTTTTATAATTTGGAGAAGAAAAATTATATATTAATAAGTAATGGTTGTTTTTAAATTATTATACCGGTATTCCTAATTATGAAATATTAATATTATAAATTTCCCACAAAAGATAGTGTTTATAATTTTGTTTTACTAATTTACATAAGGTATTTAAATATATGTCTATTAATGTTATTATTTAATAGTTTAATTTTTGTCTTACTCTTGTAATTGGTGCATATAATTTTGTCGCATATAGTGTTCCTAATTTTTAATTCCTAAGGTTGACAGCTATGCTATTATTGACCCCTGTATCTAAAATATTTATATTTCGCATATTAGTTTGCAGAAAAGTGAAATATTTAAAAAATAAACTGGAGTTTTTTCTCGTGTTAGCAAGTATGTTTACAACACCTGTTTTTTTTATTTATTTGTTCTCGAAAATTTTTAACTTTCAGGCCAATAACAACTTAATAGCAACTCTAAATGATTCAGCAAACTCTAAAAGTGGTAATTCAAATCTTCTTTTGAATGGAGATGGTATATCCACTTCTGAAAATGCACCTGAACCAGTTGTTCAAGATCATTCAGTTGGAAGCACTACAAATTTTTCATCTGCCGATCAGTCAATTGAAGAAAGGCTCAGTAGTGAACAGGAGCACAACTCCTGCTCAAATATCATATCTCAAATAGAGGAAACGATTGTTTGTTCTTCGGATCATTCGCCAATCATTAGTCAAGATGCCATAAATGGTAATTTTAACTTATTGTTTTATGCTATCCTGTTGAATAATCTAATTAAATTCAAGTCTTATAAGCAAGTTTTAAACTCAAAACATGCTACTTATTTTTTTATCATGATAAATCATGAAGAAAAATGCAAACATAAAAATGGGTGAGCTTATTATTAAGGAATACAGAACGCTTTATTAATAAAATTACAAAGAAATATAAGCATATGTATATACTAATGCCAATAATCTTATGTATTCGTAACCACATATAATTTAATTGAAATACTAGCCTTAAAATATCAAACGATTTAGTGTTGCATTGCTGGTTAGTGAAACAAAATATGTTTTTGTCTTGTACTTTTGCGATCCTTGACACTTACTCCTAGAAAATGAAGAGGAAAAAAATTTTATTGAATTTCTTTTCTCTGTTGTGTTCATTATTTCACAATCCTGTTTTGTTTTGTGACACAAACAGACTTTACCTTCAAGAGTTAAAAGTAATAAATTAAAAGGTGTAATATTTTTCATTTTCTTATATTCTACAAATATTTCGATATTACCTTTCACTCAACATTGTTAAATTTATTTGCTATTGGGATCTTGTATCAAAAATCTTGGATAAAAAAGAATTTGGGATCTTGTGATCTTTTTTAAAAAGATCAATAACATTAAATCAGAACAGTGTTGTTTCTTTATAAAAACTTTGGATGAAATGAGCTACTCATTTTATTTACCTGATAAGTTTGCAGTAAGTAATGCAGTTTCCATCACCTTGTGACTTACTGCACAAAACTGTTTACTAAGTTCTTAAGAGGATGACAAACTGTGGAAGAAAATTTTTGTTGCAAATTCTCTTTCTCCTTTATTACTAATTTAAAATTAAGTAAAAGTAAGTTCAACCTACTTAAAAGACAAACCTAGAGTAAGTTAAAAAGTTTCAATTACTGAAAAAAAAAACAACTTCAAAATATGAAAATGCAAACAAATTATTAGAAGAAAACTTCTCCGTTGCATGATCCTAAGTTATCATCTCATAATTTATTTTTATTTGTATATTTTAAAATTTTCTTTTCGGTATTTGAAACTCTATCGCTTACTCCAGGTTTGTCTAAACTCACTTTAAATTTTAAATTAGTAATGAAAGTTCCGTGGTATGTCGTCCTCTTAATAATTTTTTTATTACTCTAAAAATGCTTCTGTTTTTTTTTTCTTAACTAAAAATATTATGTAGCAAAAGTTATATTGCTTTTAAATTTATTTAGGTTTATAGTATGATTTTGTTTATTAATGAAAGTACTTTCTCAACAAACTTGAAGCTGTTTACAATTGGTGCAGTATCATTATATTCTATATCAACATCACATAGAACTGTTGAACGCATCTACAATACTACATAAAATTCATTTAAACATATGTTATGAATTTATTTACAGAAATAATTACTTCCTTTTATTAGCCTAGCTATCTAACTTGAGGTTGTTTACATTTAGGACTGTATTACTGACTCCAGTTCTTGTGCCTTTTAAACTTTATATTTATCTTTACCAGTTATAACTTTTTTTTTTATTATAATTGTCTTCATTTATTTAGAGATGATTAGAAATCAAATTATTTTGTGAATAAACTAATTTATTCAATTTCTAATCATGTGTTCATGATGAATGTTTAATTAGCAGATATTCTAATGGAGAATTATGCAAATTTTAAAAACATAATTACTGTAAATTCATCCAGTTATACTCAATAATGATTGCCGACTAATATTTTAATTTTCAAAATTTCAAATAGAATTTTATAGAGTTTTGTGAAGTCAATTCATTACAATGAGTTTATTTTATTCACGACCAAATATTGTTTGAATTTTTTAATTTTGTAAAGTAAGTTTGTACCTATTAGTTTCATTGTAATGCCTGTATTGTCAACAAATATTCTTGTTTTGTAATTTCAGATAACAAGTCAGATAGTTTCATACCTGAAAACCTACTTAAGAAACACTTTCCAATTATTGATGCTGGTCGCTCTGATAATGCCTTCTCTACTAACATTCCCACAACTTTATCATTGACAAATAGCTCTTCCATTCTTCCTAGTCTTCCTGAATTATGTGTCAATCAAAAGCCAGAACAAGATCTTGTTAGCAATCTTACACCCGAACACTTTACCAAAGACTTTCTATTAGATGGAGATTTTCTAAAAGACAAAGTAAACTTACAATTTCTTTTACAAAATGTTGAAACATCTGCTGAAGATACAGTACCTAATTTTAAAACTCAAACTGTCAATTCAATTCCTCATCAAGAAGATATATGTCTTGACTCAACAGAACCTTTTGTCTCAATTTCATCCCATTCTGTTACAGAAATGAAAGATACCCCTTTTACTGTGTCAAACATAACAAAACTACCTGACACTGCTAAGAACTTAATTGAAAGTGTTCAAAGGCATGACTATTCAAATAATGATACTGTGGAATCTAACTTTCACCATAACATACACAGTGATGAGATATCTCGTAAACATGCTATAATTAGTAGTATTGAACATGACCATGACTTTCTCTTTCAAACAAAAACCCCACCAATTTCTGAAAACTTAACCTCTTGTGCTACTGAGCTTACTTTGACTGGAAGTAGTGTTGATTCTAAAATGCAGCATTTGGAACAAATCCTGCCATTAGATGATTTATCAACAATTTTTAAAGTATCTACACTAAGTGAAAAATCTGCTTCTACATTGGTTACGCAAACCTCTACCGCCACTGTTATTCCTGTAACAGAGGAGGAAAAAGATCAGGAAATAATTTCAATTACTCAAGATGAAGGTAATACTTGTTTAGTATTCTTTAAGTGTATGATTTTTTTTCTCCCTTTTTAACTTTTACAAGACTTATTTAACTATCTTCAGATACTTAAAAAAGCAGTATACTTTTGGAAAATTGTGTTGCGTTGTTGTGTTTGAAATATTATTATTATGCCAGCAAAATTTTGAAACAAGTTTTTGTTTCTGTTGTTCTGTGAATGTCTAAAACAAAACCATAATATAAGCACTTTCTATTAAAACTAATAATGTATAATTTATTTTAAATACAGAGAATTAACACTGAAAATCAGAGTGAACAAGTCGTCAGTTCTTTTGATCGTGTGTCTGACACAAAACTGTAAAATGAACACTTTCAACTATAAATAAAAAAATTTCATTTATTTAAAATATAGAAAATTAATTACACAGAGAATTGACTTTGAAAATCAATGTATTTTATGGTAGAAATGTATTTGAAAGTTGTATCAAATTTTATTTTACAAAAATGAATTATTCTTTATAAAGAAAAAGAGATTGTTGCATTCGACTTAAGTAACGGAGACGTTTTGATTCAAATAAGGTTTATGGAAATGGATGTTTTATTTATGACATATTTGTTTTTATAGCATTTAAGTGTATATCACTTGGTAAAACTATTTAAAAATAAACTGGAAATAGTAATTAGCCTATATTAATGTAGTTTATATGAAATTATATAAATTAAGTGTTAATAAAATATTTTTATTTTTGTACACAATATAAAAGAAAATGAAACCATAGGTATGGCTAATTTGGCTAGGTGCTCTAAAGAATATTTAAAAGTGTACCACAAAGCTACATTCTAAAAATAATAAAAAAAGAGTGTTTTCAATTACTACATTATGAATTAAATATTTATGTAATTATAAAAAGAGAGGCAAACTATAAGTACTCATACATAATTTAAAAAAATCAATGTTCATCAATTTCATTTTGAAGCATTCAATTAAGCATTTTTGCGCATGGAATGTTTATAAAACAAAATTATGTGGGGAAAAAAGCAGTTGCATATTACAGTTATTAACATTATTTGCATAATTCATTAACTTTCATTGAGATATTGGCATAATTGTTATTTTTTTTTCACTTTAAAATAATTATATCTTGACTTTTTCAGTTCTCATCATTAGGTTATTAAAATCAATGTTGCTATAACCTGGAAGTATTGCTTCTTATTAAATTAGTCTGTATCCCAATAGGTAGAGTTACCTTTGTATTGGGAGTAAAACAAAGCAGTAATTACAAATAAAAAGTTTAATATAACAGAGGATGATTTTGGTTTTCTACACATAGTTTCCTTTGTCAATGCTCAAGCAAAGAAATGAGTGTTAAATTCTTCATTCATGTTAGATTCTTTGCTTCCCTACTGATAAATATACTTATGTACAGTGTGCAAAGAAATAAACAGACCACTAAGAATAACTTTGCAACTAATTATCAGGTCTTCATGCTCTATGACTTAATCTTAATAGTTCAAAGAGGTGACCTCAAATATCAGGGCTCGAAAGAACTCAGGAATTTTACCCGTACCTGAGGGCGGCTTGTCCAACAATGTACCCGCCCTCCTTTGAAACTAACCTGTAGCTTCTAAATGAATAAAAGTATAATTTTCTCTTATTTATTACAAGCATTTATATAAATTGCACAATGAATTAGTAGTTACTAGGATTACATTATACTGTAATAAAAGAAATACTAGGTTACTAATTGTAAAAAAACGAATACTAATAGTGACAAAGGAATTAATGGGATTTCTAGATTAGAGGGTCATTTTAGAAGTGAGACGCTAGACTCTTGTAAGATAACAAAAATTGAAAATGTATCACGAACATTAAAGTGAAAATGGCGGTCCGCACGGACGTCAGATTCGAGAAATTCGTTGTCCACTGCGAATTTTTAGCCGCTGAGGACTGGTGGTTTTTCCAGCCCTGTCAAATATGCTAATTAATTAATGGGGACAATATTTTAAGTTATTAAATCAGACACAAAATGTACTTTATCTGAATAAACATTCCATTTTATGACAGATTCGAATTTCTGACCCCCAAAATATAGGGAATGGCCGCAGTCTAGGAAATATGGTCCCCATAGTTTGGTCAGGAGAGTCAAATTTTGGACCCCTTAATGATAATTTTACCTTTTTGCTTATTTCGGGATGACTCAGGAATTTTGTAAATGGATTGAAAAGTTTTTTGTGCACAGTATCCAATTTGATTATCTAAAAATAATTCCATACTGAAAATAACCTTTACTAAATATTTATTATTTTATTAAATAAAAGTTTGAATGAATGTGAATTTTTCCATGATTTTAAACAGAGTAACTTTACTTATCAAAATGCAAAATTTGAGCAAAATTAGTCTACTGATTCCTAAGAAAATGAATTTAAAATATGTAATTTGTATTGTCTTATAAAATAACATTGTTTAAAATGATGTAAAAAATTGTATACTTTAAAATTCAAAAATTTTCTAACTGTTATTTATTGCAATAAAATAAAAAAATTCTAACTATTATTTTCTGGGCAGAACTATCTTTGGCCTAACAAATTTTATAATTGTGTGCAAACTTTTTTACAATTCTCGAGATAAGACAAAATACGCAATAAAATAAAATTAACAATCATCTGCTCTTAATTAGCATATTTGAGATTACCCCCTTGAACAATTATGATTGAGTCCTAGAAAATCTGATCATTAGATCAAAAATTATTCTGGGTGGTCCTTTTTTTTGCACTATAATATGAATCTGTTCATTTTTGCTTATATTACATTATTAATTTTGTATTAGATAAGTTTTTTATTTATAAATGTGAGTATAAAATTCTTATTATAAAATTTTTTTTCTAAACCTTTGTAAAATTTCTTTAGTAATGAATTTATTGATAAATTAACATTATAATAATTAAAAATTGTGCTGTCCAAAAGACCTTAATTCTTGAATTTTGTTTAAATTTAAAAAAAAAAAAAATTTTTTTCAATTGCAGTTCACAAAAAGTGCAAGATATGCCGCAAGATTTTCAGCACTGAGGACGAACTCATATCACACTTTAAAGTATGTAATATCAATTTTAGAATGTTTCTAAAAAAATTAGCAGGTGTTCAGGATTTTTCATTTATTTTATTTTTACAGCAATAGAAAAGTATACCGTAAAAGTAAACAGTAGTAAGAATTAGAATAGAGAAGTTTTTTTACTGAGCTTATGAATCTGCTGTCATTTCCAGAAGGCGTTCTTTTTTAAATTTGTCTATTTAATGTCAATAAACTTTTACTTTCTGTCTGAATCTTGATCTCCGCAGACCACAGATTCCAAGACAAGAATAACGAAAATGAAAGAATATTGACATTCAAAATTAATAAATAAATAAAAAATTGCATAAGAATATGGGGTTGCAAATGCATTTTAGAGTTGTTAGGAGGGTTGCAATTGTATGTAATATACAAGGAAAATAAACAAAAACCATTCTTCATCATCTGATTTCTACTTAAAAGTTTTCCAGATAAAAAACTTAAAAGAGAATAATAACAGAATCAGTCACCACACTTGTCAAAGTTATTCTCAAAACTCTCTTTTTTTGCATCACATCGAACTTATGTCATCCGTAGCAATAGGTTTGTTTTTTTACTAGCTTAGGGGCATGATACCGAATCACTGATTATTACTTTTATTAAAAAATATATTATATTTTTCTGTTGTAGTCTTTTGTGTTGTGGCACATCCTGCTGTGTTACAATCAATGATACTAAACAATACAGGGATTTAAAAAATATATGTAAAACTTTTTGTGTGTGTTTGGATAACATTATTTGTTTAATTTTTTCTAGTCTGATCATCCTAAATGTATCTGCAATGAATGCAACTATATGGCTGAACATAGTTATGTTGTAAAAAGGCATGCTTTAAGGCATATGAATGCTGGCTGTGTATGCAAGTTATGTGGAAAGCGTTACAAGGTAATTTTTTTAAATAAAATACATAGCATTCTAAATTAATAAAAGAGTGTAGGTGGTTTGAAGAAAAATTTTTCATCTATACCTTAATGTACATCCCAAATTGTTGACCTTAAATGTACATCCCAAAGCATACTTTATTTTTATTAAAATCTTACATAAAAAATGGTATGTTCAAACAAATAGAAATATTCAAACAATAAAAGTGTTTTTAATTGATTTTTATTTTATAATGTATTTATTAAAAGAAGTTAATTGAACTTTTTTTTTTTTTTTTTTTTTTAAGTTTCCTGCACTAAAATTTACATTTGACCCTTAAAGGGTCAAATGTAAATTTTAGTGCAGGAACATTTACATCAAATCAGACAGAATTTTCTGAGCAAGGCAATTTTTTATTTGAAATAAAAAACATTTACATTTTTAATTCAACTTCATTTACATTAAATTCTTTATATACAGAAGAGTCTTTTGCATTCCTACAATAAATGCAAAAAAAAAGATGTATCTATTATCTGCTTTTTGTTATATTTGTATTACTTAAAGAAATTGCTTTTTTTTTTTACTTATATTATATTCTTATATTTCTTCACTTATGCTTTCATCATTGAACTACTCTCTTTAAAAGAAAATTTTCTAAATCATAATTTTTTTAAGTTAATTTAAATCTATGATTTAAAAAACATGCAATTTAAAATGTTGATTTTAATAATTCAATTTTTAAATAGTGTCCCTCAGTGAGAATCTACAATTGAAGAATGGACTTATGAAATTATATATTTGTTGAAATGTTGTGTATTATAGACACAGTAGTACAAAAATATTGTTGTTAGAATAAAGAGGTTTTGCATAGTTTTTCTCACATTAACACTAGCTTTTTTTTTCTTTCCCTGAGCAACATTGTGATTTATTGGGGAATTTTTGCACAAATGCTATTAAGCTAGAATCTATATCACTCTTATATTTGTACAAATGCATGGTTGCCTGTGTCATATTCTATCTATAACATCCCAAACACCTGGTGTTGTTGTACTTTCTAAGAACATAAGAAACACATTAATTTAAATGAACTTTCAACGAATGAAATTTATCATTTATGAATTAAAAATATTTATTTTTATACATGCATAGTTTTGTTGGATTTTGGTTAGTTCCATTTTGTCAATCTCATATATTTTGATCTTTGTATAAATTATGTTGTCTAGTCTGTTTTCATTTAAACAAAATAGGTTTGAAAAAACTTTAGGTAGAGCTTCTGAAAATATCTTTCTTAGAGAAAAAATATTTTGAATTGTAAATTAAAGGGACAGGTAATAAATGTGGGTGTAAAAAGAATAAGTCAACAAGCAATTTAATATTTTTAAGTTATTTTGATCAGTTTAGTATTAAACCCTATTTTTGTTACTAGTTTAATTTTTTAAATATTTGTGAGGATTTATTTTGTTTCATTTTTTTTCCCACTAACTTTGATAGTTATAAAGAGTTTAGATCGAAAGGCTAATGTTTGACTAGAATATGTTTTACTTTTATTTCTTTGTTAATATTTTGATAATTTTTTCCCAACTATTTGTCCCGTTTATTTCAATTGATATGCTTCTTTTTCAGCATTGAAAAGATCATAAATTAATATTTTGAGTTTTATTAATAACTTATTTGACATTAAATTCTTTACGTTAAAGAATTTTATTCCTTTTTTTTCTTAGGATCATTACATTTTAAAAATGCATATTAAAATGGTGCACTTACCAGCAGAAACGATGTATACCTGCGAGATTTGTAACAAAAAATTCACACGGAAAGCTCATCTTAAAAGACATCTTAGAATTCATGAACCTGATAGACCCTACAAATGCTCATTTTGTGACTATAGGTATTTGTTATTATAATTGTATTTTTTTATTATTCATTTATTTTATTGAATGTAAATCTTAATAACTTTCAACAACTTTCTAAAACTAGAAACATTAGTTTTACTCTGTCACAGGTTTTGAAATTAAAAAAAACTTTTATACAACAATTTAACAGAAAATAGTTGCAGATTAGAAATACACTTGACACAGTGAATCTTCATAAATAGTCTATTAAAATTTTAAAAAAAAAAAAAACTATGTGTGGTTTTAAAATATTTAAACAGCTCTTTTATGTAAAGGCTAGGAATTAATGAGTATCTTTAAGTTTAATGTAAATGATTATGAGTAAATTATTTAAGTGCTAAATATTAATATCCTTTTGATAGTAGGAATTTAAATAATATGTTATAAGAAAATTTTGAGAATAAATTTTATATTTTAGGCTGTAAATTGTGCACCATGGATAATGACAATTATCTTAAAGTATTGTAGATCGTAATTTTAAAAAATCCATTTCCAATAGTTATTGTTATGTTGTGTTCTTATTAAGTATCTCTATTAAAAATGGTTTGGTGATGAGGAACGCATTAAAAAATGCCCTTCCTCATCAAAACATACTGAGGAAAGTTCAACTTTTATATCATATTCTAAAGACATTTTTTTACTGACAATCTTTTGAGATTATTATTACATAGCTGCCAACTGTTTGGATTAAATTTTATTTGTTCCAATTTTTTTAAAAATAATTCAATGATTTTTTTAGCCTTGTTCCGAAAATATGATTATAGGTCAAAATGTTCTGATTTTTTGCTATTCTAGTGCCTTTTCACTCCTTATACCAATTTTTTTTTCAACCCAGGGCTGATCTAAAAACTAGAAGCAAGGCATGTGATTTTTTCATGAATATTGCAGAATTCTACTTATCTCAAGACCATTGGTTCGCAATCTTCCACGAATCAAAAACTTTCAATCCGACAAAATATTGGAACTTTAGCTAAATCCAGTTAATGAAACGTTTACATACTTATGATTTTTCTGCCAATTTCATTCTTTTGGCGGATTTTTCCCATTGTAAATATTAGGAATTGCGCTGGAGTCCGCTAAAATTTCATGCACGCAGTTTTAATATCAATCATCGATGTTTGTATTTAGATTGGTATTCACATGGTTGTAATATCAAACATCGATTTTCGTATTTACACAATTTAAAAAACCAATATAGCAATTCATAATCATGGTATTCACCAGATTGTAATATCAAACATCAACTTTCATACCTATACATGATTTAAAAGCTATGCATTGCGATTCATATTAACGCAATCTAAAGATTATGCATCAGGATTCATATTTACGCTATCATGATTCATATTCACACAATTTTTAAGATCCAATACCTTGATTCTTGTAAGAAGTAAATTTTTTCTGGAATTAGTTAATACAAAGGTGTGATTCTTCATTAGTAAGTAATTTAATTAAAAATGCTAGTTAAAAAAATTATGTTAAATATGAAACCTGTAAGGTTTATTAATTGATATCCTAATATTGATTTTTTGCCCATAAAATTTTTAGGGATTTTCCCTTTGTGTCACTATTACCCCTGATTGGCTTATTCTCATGAAAAATATTAATACAGTAGAACGTGATTATCTGAACTTAACCGAAGCAAATCAGAAAGTATTTTTTTCTCTGAATCTCAATTATGTGCTGTCATAATTTATCTATATGTATATGGACCTTCAAAATATGTAAAAAAAAATTATACTACTATAATACTACGTTGAATGATAATTTTATATGCATAACAAACTAACGTTTTGTTGGTTGCCTGTGATTATTTAAAATCTGAATGTTATAATTTTCATGACATCTATCTTTTTATTGTTGCTAACGTTTAGTTTAACAATGATAACATCAATTTCTGTTAAAAAGAAGCATGTTTCATTATTTATGCAAAAAATATATAATGTGAATGGAATTAATACCTCATAAAACTTGCATAGGAATGTAACAAACAATTCAAAATCACATCCTGCTTAGTACAAATTATTAATAAATAAAGGAGCAAAGAAATTCGCCCGATCTGAAGGCAGCAGGAAAACTAAAATTTAAAATAAAATGTTACATCTTTAATTTTAATATTTTTACTTACTGTTGTAGGTCTAGTCCTACATACTTTTGATAATTAAGTTTTTACTGAATATAAAAATTTTGATAATACCATAAGTATTTTTTTGATATAATTAATTATGATATACTAGTTTATTACAATTAGTGCTTGCTCTACTATTAAACTTTTGCACACTTTTATTGTTTTGTTCTTCATAAATTTATTTATATATTTTGTTTCTAGAGGATGTGAAAGATCTGATATTACAAAGCATCTTTTAGTTCATGAAACTCCAAAACATAAATGTCATTTGTGTGGAAAAATATTTCGTCATACAAAAAACATAGAATTGCATTTAAAAAGGTAATATTTTATTCTAGCTTTTGAAAATTAAAAATAACATTTACTACTTTAAAGAAAGATAAAGAAAAATTTTATTTCTTGACTGTTACAACATAGACATTGTTTGCTCTTGCTCAAATAAACTCTAACCAAATGTTTTCAATGATGTGGTTATAGCATAATGTATTTTTTGTACCTTATATTAAGTTACTCATATTAATTAATAATTTTACGTAAAGTACACTCTCTGGGATAGGCAGGTTGATTTTAATACCTTCGCAAGAGATTACCAATATTTTTGACTAGCATGCATAAAACATTTTGACATGTATAATACAAAAATTTGGTTTTAGATTTTGTCCTGTTTCCATTTTGAACCGAAAAATTAAGTCATAAGATTTCTTCTATGATTTTAAACAAAGGAGATTTTCTGAGACTTGTTTCAATATTATTTCAAACCAAAAATTAAAAAAAAGCATTCTAAATTATCTTATGAGTTGAATATTATAGCGTATATTCTGAATAGACAATAAAGTTTTTCAATAAATTGAACATGTGTCATTATGTATTGAGATTTTTATACATTAACTAGGAGGCTAAGCCCCTGTTCGCTACCGCTCACCAACCCTGATGATTGCTTCACAATAATTGTTTTTTCTCGGTAAGAAACAGTTTTTCTACTAAAGTCAAAATTATTCACTTAACATATACGTACTAAAAGGAATTCTGTTTACTTACGCGATTGCACTTCTACTTCTTACGTCCAAATATTACTATCTATTAGTATTATAAACATTTAGATCTCTTGGTGAACAGAAATGATTTTTCTAATTATCATTTTTTAAAATAACATTTATATTCTTATAACATTATATTGTTCAAACAAATTTGATGAGTTCACAACCATAATTTAAAATGTTTGCTAATAATAGCAGTACTGGAAAATAACTTTAAATTAGGGATACAAAAATATTTAAAGGAAAACAATACCTTTACGGCTTTTTATAATTTTATGCTGATGACAACCTAAACAATATGGAAGTGAATGGGGGGAAACTGGATCCTACCATGTGATTTTCCGGCCAATAAAAATGCACCGATAACAATGGAAAACGGTGTCAGACCATTATGATTTTATGTTATATAGAGAAATAGAGTATCATTCTAACATTACATATAAGTTTAAAATTTAAATGCATCTCTCATTTGGAAATCCTTTTATTATCTCTATCCATAAAAAAACAAAAATGATTTTTAAATATTTTCGAAATCCTTAAAAAATGATAATTTTACTTTGGAAATATTTTAGTATTGATTTCGTATTCTTTGTTTCATTTCACCAGACACTATAAGCAAAGAGATTATAAATGTGGCATTTGTGATTTCTACGGCTACACGTTTACTGACATACGAAAGCACATTGAGAGGAGACACGCTGGCTTAAGTTCTTCTAGTTCAGATCATGCTTGCCCAAACTGTGGTTTAGTGTTTAGTAGTAAAGAAATTCTTGAAGTATGTATCTGGTTTTCAATTTATCATACACTGTGAAATTAATTTCTTTTTTGTTTAAAACTGGATCTCAAAAGGTAATAAAGTTAGAAAGCCAATCATTATATATTAGATCAAAAATGTTTCACAGTTTTCAAATCAGTTTTACAGTTAATTGTTTTCAAAAAAGTAATTTATACCAAATCATTCAGAATTATGTAGCTGTGGGTATAAATTTGTTACTACTAGTCTACAGTGCCTCCTTTTCTAATCAAATTTGGGAAAATAAATGAACAATAGTCATAGCCAAATTTCCAAATCCTTGTAATTGCAACTTTTAAAGAGGATGCTCTACCACAGGAGAATTTTTTCATCTCAAATTCCCATTCACCGTGACAAGTAATTAAAAATTTATCGTATAGAAAAAGTGAGTTCAGGCAAATCTAAGGTAAGCCATGAAGTTTTAAATACTGAAAAGAAATTTTCAAAATGAAAATAAATTATGAGAAGATAACTTTGGATTATGCAAAGAGGAAATCCTCTCCCAATAATTTGTGTGCAGTTTGATTTTTTTTTTTTTAAATTTTGGTTTTCAGCAATTGAAGCTTCATGGCTTTCTCTAAGTTTGCCTGAACTCACTTTTTCCATACTCTAAATTTTAAATCAGTTATGGAGGTAAAATGGAATTTGCAATGAAAATTTTCTCCCTAGGTATGACGTTTTTAATTTTTTTTTTTTTTCTTCCAAATATATTGCCATTAACCTTTACTCTTTATTTTCCTTTCAAGTGGCATTAGAAAAAAAATAAGTGTCCTGTTAACAATTTACAATTCCAAAATCTACAGTTTAAGCCATTGTATCAGTTTTGGAGTTCTTTTTGTTTATTGCAAGGGCTATTCCCTTATAGACTTTTAAAAAATAACTCTGAAATAGTAACTCATTCATATTATTTATTGACAGTCAGTTATTGCAGTATCATATGTCAGAGTATTGTTCTCTCTCTCTCTCTGATATAGTTTTAGTCAGAATCCTAAAAATGTGATTTAAATAATTAATGATTTCTATACTTATAACTAAAATATGTATCATGGTGTACTGAAAAATCGTGAAATAGAATCAATATGAAGTACTAAAAAATTTTAAACTTGGTTTGTTAATGGAGATTTTCATTGTTAATGGCTAATGCATTGAAATAAAAATTGAAATTCAAACCCTATTAATGCATTTTAAATGTCCTTTAATAAGAAGTGTGTATGTTTGTTGTTTAATTACAGGGTCTAAATCAAATAGAAAAAGTTTCCATTTTTATTGAATTATTAAAATTTGAAGATAAACATTTTAAACTGTTCTAATTTTTCAATAATTTATTTCTATAATATTTAGAAGGAGTGATTAAGTCTTCCAAAAGCTGTATATATAAGTAACTTAAAAACCTAGAAAAATTTATATTTGTTATTATTATTTATTTATTTATTTATTTTTTTTTTTTTGTAGTTGATTAATAAATTGCATAATTTTTATATTCCTTACCTAGTTTAAAATTCCTTTGTCCATGCTACAAATATTCCTAGTCATTCATTACTAATTTTTAAATTTTATTTTCAGACCCATAAAAGTAATGGTTCGTGCCAAATATGTAATGTTGATCAAGAACTCGCTACAAAAGAAGTTGTTGTTTCAACAGATGCTCAAAAGCATACTTATGTTACTTTATTAGAAAGCATTCCTTTAAATATATTGGAAGGTTAGTTACACATATACATGTAGTGAAGTATATTTATTCTTCTAATTAATATGATAATTATCAAAAACGTAAAATTTGTTTTTGTAAGCACAGCAGCAATTTATAATAACTTGTAAAAAAACATCGTACTAAAAATTTTGTCATTTGATTGAATTTCTTAGGAAAAGCAAAGAAATATCCAATTAAAATTTTCAGAATTTAAAAATGTATAAATATAATTTATATTTTTAATTTTTCTATCCATTCACGATAACCTTTAAACATTGTAAACACTTAAAAACAAAATATGAATTCATAATTATGTTCAAAATTGTTCTGACACTCTCCATTAATAGTGGTCAAAATCAGAGAGAATTCGGGATACGGTGTTATATATTTTTTCTTAGGTTAGGGAAAATGTCTTCATGCTTTGAACTCAAATACTTTTTTATCTTACATTTAATAAAAATAATTACCCCTTATGCACTCTCAAATCAACTGTCAAAAATTTGACAGCAATTTTGTACTCAATTATAATACACATTTTTGATTTAGTTTTAACTCCTTTACCTAATTTTTTATTGGATAAGCATTTTTATGGGAATAGCAAATAGTATCAATAACCAAATATTGATTACACCATCCTTCTATGAATTATTTATTACCTTTTTCTGATATTATTATGTGAACGATTTTTATTCGTTATTAACTTTTTAAATTTATTTTTGTAATTTTCCTCTTTTCACTATATAGTTATTCTTTTTAACGAAATGTCATAAAAAATGCAATATTTTGTGGTACATTTTTAAGCAAACAATTTCTTTTTCAATCCAAATTTAATGAACAACTCAGAAGAGAAAATTTCATATCTGAATCGAAATTCTTACAGCAATCTTATTTTCTGTTTACTTGTTGAAAACATGATTTTAAAGTATGCATTTTAACTGTGAATAACTATCATTTGTTGAGCGAAGCTTCTCTGCAAAATTTTGAAACTGCCCAATTGGCTGAGCGAGTCGTTTGTTCTGCAAATTTCAATATGTGTTTTCAAAATATTAATTTTAATATTTGAAAAAAATTAAAAGCAGAGTTTTTGTTTGAAAAAGGAAAAAATATTATTTAAAACAAAAGAAAAATATTTAAATTTGAAAACTATAATTTTTTTTTTTCCTTCCAAACTTGAAGAGCAAAAACAGAGCAAGATGCACAGAGCATGTGCATCCTGAACATGTTCTGTGCACGGGCTTTCATAAAAGAACCTCCTTTCTTTCTTTTTCCCATTATTTGGAGTTGGAGTTCAAAAAATTTATTTTTGTCGTTTCATGTAATAATTAAAAGCGTGTTTTCTTTTTATCTAATATTTTGTTCCATCTTAAATTACATAAAATAATAAATAGTGGCCAAATTATTTGAAAATTATGTTTTTAGAAAGCTTCCTTAGAAAAAAAAACTTTTTTTAATGAAATTTTTAAATCTTTGAAATGAAATCTCTAATGAAATCTTTTGTATTTGTTTTTCATGTCTTTTTATAAAGAATTTATAACAATTGTAGTGACAATTAATAAAAATAATGACATTTTAGTTCTTATTTTAACAAAAATTAAAAATTGCATTTGTCATATGAAAAAAAAAAGATATATATATATTCATTTATATTCTATTCAGACCATAAAAGTCGAGTTTTTAAAAAATGTATAGTTTTTTTCTTTTTTTTTTTTTTTATAGTTGAGGAGCTATTCCATTGTATTTCAATGTAGAGCGCTACATTTCATGTAATTTAAACTAAAAAAAACTCTATAAAAATCCACACTGGCAAAAAAAATAATAAAAATCTTTTTTATGTACATAATGAAATGCTGTCTAATAACATTCATTTTTTAATATAATTTCTGGATATTAGAGAAAGAAATGTTATCCACTGCTTAAAACTTGATTCTTATTTAATATTTTAAGTATAATTAACTTGGTTTTCTGGCAATAATTCTTCATTTTCTAAATTTATCGGTTCTGTTCAAATGTGCTTCTGCTGTAAAAAATTTCTATTTTTAACTAAATGTAGTGAAAATATTTAATTTTTATAATTAAATGTTTTTTATTTTGCTTAAGTTTAAAAAGTGCTCTACTTAAGAGTTGAAATGTTACTGTTGTTCAATTGTTGGAAACTTTGTTTATTCTCTGTCTCTAAAAACTTTTATTCTCTGTCTCTAAAAACTCATGTGATTTTAAATCACTGATTACTGTAAGAAAAATCTTTAGAATTTAATTCATGAAACACAAATAAGTGTAAACACAATTTACTTGTAAATAAGGAATGGTGGCATTTTAGGAGACAAAAGAATTTCTAGGAAAATATTCAAAAATAAATCTAACAAATTAAAATTTGTTAGTATCTTTTTTATAAACTGATAGAATTTGTGCATATGTTTGTGATGCCTCTACTTGATTGAGTTTATAGCTCGCCATTTGCTTTATCCAAAGGCGGGAAAATTAAGTATGACCAGAGCAATGCACTAACTGCCAAGAGTATGCATAGTTCCATTACAGAAAGCTGATTTAACTATATATTATTTAAAACTCAAACGCTTACAATGAAGCAAACATTACTTTTATGATAAATATCATAGCAGGCGGAAGTAACTTGGTGAACATCAGATGGTAACACATAAAATAAACATGATGATGGGTGAAAGATGATAACAGAAATTAGCAGTTAGGAGCAAGCAGTAAGCAATAGTATTGAAGAATAAATGACTTTTTAAACTCTTATAATTTACATAATTTTGATGCCAACACACCTTAGTGAAAAGTAAGCTATTATGATTACATCTGATGTAAAAGTATTTGCAGACTATGACATAAAAAGAAGTGATATGATACAGCATTGGATTGTTCCACTTCCTATTGGCAGACTACACATTTACCAAAACAGGTGTGAACAAAAAACCCGAAATTTAAACAAAGCATAAAAGTTTTGGCTAGGGACATCGGCTGATCGTCGAAAGTCGTGCCGACGATCAAATGAAACGTTACATATTTGATGATTCCATGCCCAAAAATAATTGAACTTATTAACTTTGATTAATTTTTTTAGAACCTGAACAGTCTGAAATTGGCACTTCTTTAAAAATGGGATCCTCTGAAGTCAAATCGAGAACCGATTCTGTAGTACTAAATCATGTGAATGACAACAACATTCCAGCAGAACAACAGCTAGTAATTAATGGATTTGAAACATCAGATCTTTTGTCTTCTGACGCTATTTCTCTTTTATCCATCGATAAAGATCCTAGTAAACTAGTAAGTATCATTTTGTTTCCATAGAGAGCTTTAGTTCATTCATTATTTTAGCATTTCTGGATAAATGCCACAGTTTAATAATTTATTGGAAAATGTTTTTACATGGTACACATTTGTGATCATCAGCTTAAAAAAAGTTTATTATTAAAAACGTGTATTATTTAATGGATTGGTCACAAAAAAAAATAGTTTGTACAAATGGTTAACCGTTATTTGTTTTTAATCCCAAAGCACTAGGGTTTTCAGGTGCCACTGACTTGGTTTCCACTGCCATAAAGGACTTATTTTTTTCTCAAAATCTTCAAAAGACCCTATTTTTATTCCTAAAGACTAATTGCTGTATTTACTATTTTTAATGCAATTAATTTAACAATTAAAAAGTTCTTGGATGTTAAAAAATCAGTATATCTGAATATTTAATACCATTAACTTTTTTTATTCCATTTAAATTTAAAATTTCCCACGATTATTTTTTTTTTTTTTTTTTTCTGTTTGGGTTATGAACTACAACTTATGGTTAATATTTAATGGTGTTCTCTTAAACAACTCTTAAATGTGAAAAACTATGTTATTTGTATGCTTTAAATTTGTAAAAACCTAGTGAATTATGAAAAACTTGATTCGTTATAGCTACATTTGTAACTCGTGCATGATTTTTTAATTATGGAATTAATATTTAAGGAGAAGAAAAGTGCTGAGATTAAGCAAGTTTGTAAATTACTGCTAATTGGCTTAAATTTACTTATAATTAAAATACATTTTATCACTAGAAAATTGGCTAAGGCCATTTTGGCCCCTCCTTTTATTTATTGCTCTCATAAATAACTTATTGAAAGTATTGAGTTTTGGTTTTTTATAAATTGATTCAATTTAAGTGCCTGTTTAATAATTCATGTGTTAGCTTTATAGGAACGTTTGTATCGAACCGGGCTTGTAACCCCAAGTAATTTTAAGTATAAAATACTTTTTAGTAGGTATTCAGTGTGCCGATTTCATTTAAAAGAAGAAAAAAACATTTAATATATCTTCAATTATTGTTTATAGATAAAAGGAAACTCAATTATCTAAAAACATATAATTGGAAAGGCAGTGTTCCGTTTAATCAAATACTTTAGTTAATAAAATCGAATAAAATACCATAATATTTTAATGACTGGGTCTCTAATATATTTTTATTAAATTAATTATGATTATATTTCAAGATTTTAGATGTCATTCAACTTTTCACTCAAATTTTTCATTATTAGGTTTCAATAATTTATTTTAGGATATATATAGCACACAAGACAATTAAATGATAAGCAAGATATTAAATTTAACTTTAGAATTTTTTCTAGTTACAAGTTTCTTGAATTTCCTGTTAATAACAGCACTACATACAAAAACCTCTATAAAAAGATTGGTATTTTTCATAAAAATTTATCTCCCGAACAATTTGAAAAGATGACTTATTATATTTCCTCAAGTCTTTCAAATTTTCTTTTATATTTTTAAACATTCCATGCTTTATAATATTTAAAGCTGAACTATTTACTTAGATTATTTTCTAAAGATTTCAAGTTAAGCGAATGAATTTTCAGAGACTGTGTAGAAAATGTTTTTTTCCCTAAAGTTTTTATTTTATTTATTCATTTCTACTTTTCGTAACCAATTTTTCAGTTCTCATTTAATTAATAATAAAAAATTTTCACCTATATATTTCCAGTTTGTTGTTTTAATTCAACCATTAATTGGAACAAACAAAAATTAATTTTATTTCAGGTAACACTTGTTTCAGAGAATGGGAAAAAATTTTCTTACACAAAGAAAGAGTTGCCTGATTACCTTGATGTCTTAGCATCTGTTAATAACACTAGTAATGAAGCAGCTATTTTCTTGGGTGAGATTGAAACAGAAGTGTGTACATAATGTTCAATGGATTTAATACAGTATTCAATATTCATATATGACTGATACCCAATTTTGTATTATCTATTAAAAATTGAAGCCCTGTTGTGACTACAACTGAAACTGTCTACATTATCAGTATTCTAAATACAATAATTTTCAAATATTTTGCCTACGCTGACCACCTACCTAAATATTCAGTTCTGTTTTAATGTTTACTTTATAAATTGTATTGATTAGCTTTTTCAGGTTTATATATGATTAATTATTATACAATAATTAATAATTAACCATACATTAAGCTTAAAGTATTTTCGTACTCATATTAAAGTAATATGCAAATTTATTTATTATTTAATTATAAATATTTTTCTCATGAATGCTGTCACTGCAAAATGTAATTTTTCTTTTTTTTTAAAAAAATAAAATAGTTGACACAATCATACAGTATGTTCTGTTATGACCATCTACAATAGATATTTTTAGTATCCTTCAAAAAAAGTTATGTGATAAAAAAAATCATTTTCCAACTATGATTAATCATATTTATGGTTAATAAAAGTAAAGAAAGAATTGAAATTATTTAAGAACAGTTTATTTGAAAATGATACTTATAGTATAGGTATCTCATATAGTATGGGTAATTTGTAACAATGCATTATAGTCTCATGATAAACTGGTTATTTTTAATCCCTAATTCTTTGCCTGATCTCAATATTGATTTGTTAAAGTTTAAAAGTTTTTTTACTCACACAAATATTAGTTGTTGATCCCAAATATATATTTTTTCCATAATTTTTTAGAAAAATATATATTAAGGAGGATTGTTATAGAGCATCCTGTGTACATATATACATATACATTATAAAATGTGTGGGTATATACATTATAAAATAACTTTGCCTTCATGTGACCCTCTAAAGAGCATACTGTTTGAGTGAAAGGAAATGAATTTTGTGCATAGGTATTATGATTTATACATTCAAGAATGATATTAAATTATTTTGTAACATAGTTACAGATACCGTGATAAAATTTAGAAAATTTCAAAAGGCATCCCCTAATTTTTTTTATTGAAATATGATCCTGGCAGTAAAAAATGTAAAGTAAAGTTGAAAGGATATTTTTAGCACAATAAATTGTGACACTAGGCTTTTGCCCAGTGTTGCCATTTTTGGGACCACTATTGAGGAGAGAGTGTGATTAAAAAAAAAAAAATTGTGACTTGCAACAGCTTAGTGTTACAATTTCATGTGCTAAAAATATTGTTTTAACTCCAGTTTAGGTTTTTAATGCAAGGATTACTATAAAAAATGAATGAGTGTTTCAATAATAAAAAAAATGGGTGTTGCAATTTGAAAATTTCAAAGTTTTGTAACTATAACCTTAAAAGCTATGCAATCATATGCTTAAAAGCTATGCATTTTTACCATTCTTGAGAGCATAGATCATAGTGCTCGTTTACAAAATTTTATTTTGTTCACTCTAATGGTATGCTCTCCCGGAGGTTATATGCTGGCAAAGTTATTTTATAATTAGCCTGTGTATATATATACTTATATTTATATATATATCCATATGCTTATATATATTATAAGTACAAATTGTAATTAAAGTGTTGGTTACAACTGAGGATGTCACAAGCCAAAGTAGGGCACTTGCTCAGCTCCCCAAGGTGGTCGCCCAATTAGTAAACTGCAGTACATTTCTTGGTTTACGTAAATGCATTTTTCAAAAATTATCATTTGAAAGTATAAATTAACACATATTATTTAAGTAAGTAAAACTATTAGTTAAATTTCACACAGACTGTCGCCAGTCTATTATGGGAAAGCCACTTATGGGATATTTCCAATCATGGCTTGCTATATAATTCCGTATTTTAAATATACAATTCTTAATTGGATGGCACCTCTATAATCATATAGTGGCAGTCATGGGTTGCTATAAAACTCCCTACCTCCCGTTACAGTTCTAATTAAGGTCTGCAAAATAAAAATTTTGAATAGTTAATTTCTATTCCCTATTATGGAATAGAAATAAACTTAGAGGCCTTTACTCTTTTATGTTATATTTTACTCAAATATTGCATATGATGTTCTCTAATTTTGTTGCACTTTGTATATTTAAAAATAATTGTTTCTTGTAGAAGTAATTTAAAAAAATGCTACACTGTTTAAAGATTTTTTTCTATTGAAAATCTGATAATATTAAGTCGATTTCATTTGTATTATTTGACAAAAAGTTATCTTGTGGCAGATTAAAACATGCTATGTCACTATTTAAATTTTAAGAATTACTGATTTAGAAATCAGAGGGGTCAAAAAGCATTTATGTTTTATCGTGAAGTAAATACTTCTATATGTGCCTTAATAAATTTGTTACATTTGAGTAATATTATTTTTATACTGATATTATGAATTAAATAATTAGACATAAAGCAGTTGATAATTTAATAGAACTGAGTTTTTAATAATGTTTCTTCTTTTTCTGCTGAATATAAGTTATGTATGATTATAATTTCTTATTAAAAATAAGTTATCAGAGCTTAATAACTATTTTTTGTATGTCAAAAGAACTTTGTTATTTTTCCTACAATTTAGTAGATTATTAGTGAGTTGTTGTGGATCTCATTTCATTTTGTAAATAAATACTGAACATTACATTATAAATTTGACATGTTTCTGTTTAACTTATTGTCTTGTTGCGTTAATCAAATATTTTTTCTCTTCTGTGTAGCGTTTTACAGTTTTTTGTTATTTATTCTATAAAAAAAAATTTTAGTTTTGTATAATTTTTCATAGTTTTATTTATGAAGATATTGAATAAATTAATTTTGTTATTTGTTTAAATGTGTTTGATTTTCTTTAAAACAAGCTTGATTATTTTATACAATATCTCTGCACCATTTTATAATAATGCAATTTAAGATACTTATTTTTCCTTTGAACTGCAACTTCCTTTTTTTTTTTTTTTTTTTTATCATTTGTCCTTTTACTGGGAATGTTGAAATATTATACTCTGCTAAAAAATTTCTATTGCACTTTAGAAAATGAAGTCATAACCAACTGATTTAAATCTTTATTAATCTGTATATTAACTAAGATTATAGTCAGATGCTTGTAATTCTGATTTTATTGGTGTCTTATTAGGGGTCATTCACTAATTACAAATCAGTTAAACTGGGCTTTATATGATCAATTTTGCTATCAAACTCTTTCATATTTATGTAACTTAAGTAAGATGCAACTTTGTTACTAAGCTTTCATTATTGAAAGATAATTTAACATATTTCAAATCCTTACTGTTAGTAACAAGGCAATCCTTTTATTAAAAGTATAAAATATGCTGTAACTTTTTTTTCTTTCTACAATATTAAATTTGGTACTTTTGACCTAATTAAGCAGCGTTTGAGTAAAAACATTGTTATTAATGTATTTGTTGCATATAAAATCAAATTCTCTTTTTCAATGCATTTTTCTCTCTCTCTCTTTTAATGCTTGTGTATCTTATAAACCAAAATCACAACATAAATTTGGAAGTTGAAATGAAGACAAGAGTTTTTTTTTTCCTTCATTTACTGGAGGGGAGAGTAAAATTAACTTCCTACCTTTTTATTTTAATTAACCATGCTTAATTATCTGTATCTGACAACACTGAATGTTACATGATAGTTAAATTTAATTGCAAAAGATTAATTTTTTATAACTTATGCTTTCATGCTGCTAATTAATCAAATCCACAATTTAAATTTGAAATGAAAAAAATCTATTAAAAAAATTTGCTACTTTTCAATTAGCCGGGCGCAGGCTAAAAATCATAAAAAAAAAAAAACTTAGAACTCCACCAATTTTTTTAAAAAAATTTTTCTATTTTATTTATTTTTTAAATTAATAAATATATAGTTGAGGGCCAGGATAGCCTGGTTGGTAAGGCACTGGGCCCATGTCCGTGGGTTAGATCCCAAGCCGGCCGAAGACTGGGAGTAAATGTTGACTGATGCACGTTAAATCTGTCGAGTCGCAAAGTCCTCCATGTTCCCATAATAAATCAATACCTCTGGGGTACTGATCCAGGAGTCTTCTGGATTGGTTCAAAATTGCAAGGCTAGGGGGTTGAATATTAGTAGTCGTAAACCCAAAATTGGGTCAGCTGTTCAATGACAGATATAAAATAAAAAAAATAGTTGAATTTCCTTGCTCTGTTAAGTACCAAAATTTGTTTTTGGTGACGAGGCAAAATTAACATTTTACCTATTTTTTTTATTATTAACCAAACTAGCTCTAGCTAAAACCCAAGATTGCTTATGATAATTCATTTTTGGTTGAAAAGGACCTTTTTCTTCCATAGGAACTGATTTTTAATTTTAAGTTATTTTCACCAAATACCTAATTTAATAATTCCTCACTTCAAAATGAAATATTCCACATCAATTCATAACTCATCAGATTTTAAAAGAATAATAATGATGTGTTGAATTTTTCATAATTCAAAAATATATAAATTATGAAATTTATCAAGCTTTTCAAAAAGGGAAATTAGTTAAATATATCTGAATAACAGATCGAAAAGAAGAAAATGGAAATAACTAAGGTAAGACTTTTACATAAAGCAATTTTAAAAGAATATTAACAGGTGTTGTCGTTAGAACTGTTCAAACACACATAACTATTGTTTGGTTCAAAATAAATTGTATTCTTGTTCTATTTCTTGATTTGGGTGCAAAATATCTACTCGCTTGTACATCATTGGCGATCGAATATTTAGGGCTGGCGATTAAGTTTTGTCTTATAAAATGTTGTGTGTCTACCTTATTTTGGTTAACAAGTATTAAAAATGGAGAGCATTAATTTCAGACTTTAAGAAGGAGATTAATTAAAAAATGTGCATCACAGAAAGACTGCAATCCATATAAAAAGATGAATAACTCTGCGTGTTTTTAACAACTTGGGTTCACCATTCAAAGAAAAAATTCTTCGATTTGAGAAAGAGGAGATAAAGAAACTCTCCATGCATTTAAACCCAAATCTCTTTAATGAACAAGTGGATGTGTGAGCGAAATTCATTTTTATGTTCACCTTACTAACCTTGACTCAGATCAGTCGTAGGAAAAACTACATTTTTTTGCAGTTAATAACTACTGTTAAAGCGTAATCTATACAAACCTTGAAAATGTGTTGTTTGTAGTGCGCTGTGAGATTTACCCTGTGTTAGTGAACACCATGTGAAGAGCGTTAATAAAATAAGAGTTATATATTACTGTCCGCGAGAATGTTTTTATTTGAGTGAAGTGTGATTTTATACCGAGCGTCCAAAACAACTACTTTATTACAAATCTAGTTAATTACAACTACTTTTTAAAAAAAAAATAGTGATTACAAACTACTTACGAAATGTAGTAGCTACATTTAAGGAAGAACTTAGTTGGAGAACTTAATTTACACCCATGTTCAAAATGGTTTTGATAAAAAAATTAGCTTACTTAAAAATGAGAAATTATGAAGAAATATTTATCCATGTTTACTCGATCCAGTTTATTTTAAACCATTTGTTCTCTAACTTCTTGAAAGAGAATATTTAATTTACGTAATTTTACCGAATAATCTAATATTGAAATAATGTCTAAAATTACAGAGAACATTTCTCTTCTATTGAACTAACATCAAGTATTCTTTTAGGGTTTCATGAGAATACGTTTGAATGTATGGCCAAAGTGATAAATTAGTCATTATTCGTAATTCATAGTCTAAATATTAGTCATTATAATGTCTAGATCAGCGGTTTCCAAATGCTGTTTCTTGGGAGGGCCATAATGGTTTGATGAGAGTACCAGTGATGAGGTGACCCAGACTCGAATCCCAGCAGTGACTGGTTGATACGAATTCTGCTCCCGGCTCGTACCGACCACAGTGCTGACGTGAAATATCCTGAGTTGTAGACGGATCGTGGGTTAGAATCATCTTGTCGTCAGGCTAACCGTAGGAGGCTAAAATAAAAAGATTACTCCTTAATACAAATATATTTATCTCATGGATTAAAGCACATGACAGAACAGGCAATGAAAATGCAGACGCTCGAGCCAAATTGTCGACAACTGAACAACAAAAATACGCATATCCCATCTCACATCTCAAGAATCAACTTCGGAACTCTTTATCACGAATTTGGCAAAATTATTGGAACAATTCAGAATGGGGAAGAAGATTATTTAAAATTATTAATAAAGTAGATTATTTTAAGAAGATGCCATCTAAACAAGAAATCTGGTTTTTAACTGGGCATGGTCCTTTTCCATGTTATTTCAAATATCTCAGATAATGATCACTGTACATGCAGCCTTCTGGGCACTCCAGAACACTATCTTACTGAATGCATCTATACAGCCTCATGGCATACTCGTGCATCAAATATCACTAATCTACCAACCTGGCAAAAACATTTCCTAACTAACCATACACTTAAAATCAAATTATCATTAGTAATGAATTTTCTTTCTGATAATAATAATATTCTAAAATTTTAATTGTAAAAAAAATTAATATATATTTTTGAATGCTTACCTATAAGTTTGTAAATATTGTATATATCTTTTTCTATTCAATTTTTTATTTATAATATTTTTTTATTATAACATTTTAATTACTTTCTTTTATTATTTAATACCTGGAAAGTCAAAATTTTAATGGAGAAGTTTTAAAAAAAAAATTTTTATCATTAACCTTTTAATTTAATAATTTACTTTTCAAAATTCATTTATTGTCACTTCCTATGACATATATACTTATTTAAAAAAAATTCGTGTTTAAACAATATTCAAATGAATATTTCTGTATATATATGAAAAACAAAACTGTAACCCCCTTTCTTTTGAAATTTTAAATAATTGCCACTGATCAAGCACGGGTCAAGTTTGGCTGGAATAGTGGCCAGACGCGGATTATACGGGTAAGGGTTTTATTAACCTAGGTACGTATCCGCGTCTGGAAGGAAAGAAAGAAATGAGATTTTCGTGGTTTTCCTATCCATGTAACGCAAATACGAGTTAGATCCATCAAAAAGTCCTCCACAAAAACTAGTTTCCCTCAATGCTAAAATGGAATTTCCTTTTTGTTCTGGGTTGGGTTCAAAATTACGAGGCTGCGGAGTTCAGCATTGATATTCGTAAACTCAGAATTGATACGGCTGTTCAACGCCGGTTATGAAATAAACTGATTCCGAGAGTTAGAGCATTTAATCAGTTGCGATTTTCGAAACCTGTCATTAAATTTATAAATAATTATCCTTTATCTATTTAATATTTACGTTATTTCTTCTAAAATTATTTAATTGAAATGCTTGTGAAGAATGAAAAGTAAAATTTAAAAAATTTATTTTATATTAATATTTATTGAATGAAATGAATAATGAAAAGGATATGCTTTTATAAAAAAAAATAGCTTCAGTATTTCGCATCAAATATAAATAATAATGAGGTATATTTTTCTGATAAGCGTTCTCGACATTCATTTCATGCATTTTCAGCTGATTCAGCAAATCAGCTTATTCATTTCCAAATTATGAACTAGAGTAGATACCGCTCCAGACCTGTAAATTTATCTTTCTGACATAAAACCCAAGTTAAAGAGGAGTATTGGTAAAACGTTACGACTGATGTCTTCGTAGCCTTGTAATTTTGAACCCAATCCAGAAGACAAGGGAACTCCTGGATGAAGTATCGGGAGAAATTTTGCCTTCATTTAGGACTTTTTAATGAATTTCCTCCGCATTTGCATTACATGGAGTGGAAAACCACAAAAAATCTCTCTCTGTTAACCTGCCGGCAAAGAGACTCTAATCCATGATGCGTCTACCACTGAAGATATATTACGTCAGCATTGTGGTCGGTGAGAGCGGGGTGCGGAATTTGTATCAAACATCCATCTCTGGGATTCGAACCCCGGTTCATCTCATTGGAAGGAGAATGCTCTATCCCCGGAGCCACCAAGTATTATTAAGTCAGATTTCCTTCCAACTAGATAAGTGTATACAATGTACACATTTCTTCCTTTCTAATTCTAAATTCCGCAATTCCATCGCAATTATTATGTCTTTATTAATTTATAATAAAATAATTTAAATTAAAGTATATAAATTAAAATAAAAAGAATGATTATAAATGCCTGAATCTTTCTTCATGGCAATTCCATCGCAATTATTATGTCTTCATTAATTTATAATAAAATAATTTAAATTAAAGTATATAAATTAAAATAAAATGAATGATTATAAATGCCTGAATCTCTCTTCATTGCAATTCCATCGCAATTATTATGTCTTCATTAATTTATAGTAAAATAATTTAAATTAAAGTATATAAATTAAAATAAAAAGAATGATTATAAATGCCTGAATCTCTCTTCATTGCAATTCCATCGCAATTATTATGTCTTCATTAATTTATAATAAAGTAATTTAAATTTAAGTATATAAATTAAAATAAAATGAATGATTATAAATGCCTGAATCTCTCTTCATTGCAATTCCATCGCAATTATTATGTCTTTAATAATTTATAATAAAATAATTTAAATTAAAGTATATAAATTAAAATAAAATGAATGATTATAAATGCCTGAATCTCTCTTCATTGCAATTCCATCGCAATTATTATGTCTTTATTAATTTACAATAAAGTAATTTAAATTAAAGTATATAAATTAAAATAAAATCAATGATTATAAATGCCTGAATCTCTCTTCATTGCAATTCCATCGCAATTATTATGTCTTTAATAATTTATAATAAAATAATTTAAATTAAAGTATATAAATTAAAATAAAATGAATGATTATAAATGCCTGAATCTCTCTCCATTGTGTTCTTGACTCATATTATAATTTTATAAATATCTGTGTTAATTGAAAATTTATAAATCTTACAGGCACCTAAGTATATGTACGCCACTGTTAATAACGGATAGCAATTTTGATTTGAAATATTTATATAGAATAGATTGTTTTCGTCTTCATATTTTAGACTGAATTACGTAACCCTGTACTTTATGAAAGACAGAAATTTCCAGAACAAAAATGTTTGAACAACAAATTCTCGAATCGTAGTAGTTTTTGTGAGAGTAAAATAAATTAAAATGCAATGCCTTTTGGCGTCATTAATAACAGTGAATGTTAATTTTAATAGTAAGTTGTAATTTAGGGAAATAAGGGAGCATGATAGATATGTGGTCAACAAAGAGGCATTCTTTTCAAATGCACGACAGGAATTTTTAAAATGATAATAGAATTGGTTGAAATTGTACGAATGAAACGATGTTTGTTTTTCGCTTTTCTGGTATATTTATTGATTTCTTTAATCGAAATGCTAAAAAATTTTGCATAAAATACCTTCCCTCGAAGAATTTTATACATTTTTAAGTAAACTCATCAAATGTGTTTTAGGTATAAATTTAAGTGCTTAAATGTTAAAACAGTATTAAGATTTGAATGACGTATTTAATGAAAAAAGCTTTCTATGGTTTATCACTTTATTAAAAGTAAAATGGACCTCATATTTTTATGAAAATGTACTTGTTGAGAAGGGACTAAAATTTTTTTTATCAAACTTGTTCCACTAAAACTATAATTAGGGAACAAATTTGAAATGTAAGTCATTTTAACAAAATGGTGCAACTACAGATGGTGGCTCAAATGTAAATAATGTTTTTATCTTTCCCATTAATGAGCCAATTTTCTTAATTTGGTGTCATTAGTAAAAAAGCAGTTTAAAAATTTTACACAATATATAAGCTAATTTTGATACATTTCTTTTATCAAGGTTATTTGAAATTATTAAGATTTTCAAAATTAGCAAAGGTACAAATAAGGTACATCATTAGCTCAGTGTCGAGCATTGGAATGGACGGGGCGATCATCATTGGCGGAATCTTTTTGGGGATTTTGAATAAGATGCTAAATTTTTGTCCTAAATTATATTTTAACTTTTAAGATTCTTGAAAAAAGCTTGGGCTTTCCTAAATAAAAATAAAACTCTAATACAATTTTCACACACTGGATGTCGAAACTGATGATCTTCTTCTGAGTGTGTCAGGGAATCAAGGAGGAGTTTACCTCAAGAAATGTTTTCTTTTTAAAAAAATGGCACATTCTGCTACAGAAAAATAGTTTACTGTTAGAAAAAAAAAATTTCTTACAAAATTCATTAAACGAAAAATCTGCATGTTTGTTTTCGTCTGTGATGTGGGAAAAAATCATGCTTCGCTAATTTGCAGTGGTGGGGTGGTTGCGCATATGCGTTAACATTGTACCATTCTGGAAATTATTAGGTTATCATTGGCAAGTTGAAGTAAAAAAAACACAAATAAATAAAAGAATTAAATAAATGATCAACTATTAAAATCTATAGGTCATTTTTTACTACTTAAAATAATGAATAATTACCTGCATATTTTCCGGATTTTTTTAATTAATTTGGTTTATTTTGAAAATTTGAAAAGTTTTCTAAGTTTCCTTCATTCTTCTTTGTTCTAAATTAATTACAATATTTGATGATATTTTAGTAAAAAAGAGGTTTTTAATTGCGTAATACTATTATTTTTTTTAAGTCAGTCAATGCTCTCATTGCGTTGAAATGAACTGACGTCACTACATGTCTACTGTTCCTCTGATGCTTTTTCTTCACAATCGAAAAGAAAGAAGTTATATTTAGACATAACAAAATGACTATTTACTGCGTTATTGTGATATAATGAAAAGATCTTGTTAATTTTATAAAATTTCAATATGTGTTGTCTTTAAGTTTTCTCACGATTGAAAAATAGTAGATACGTCTCAGTATTGTGATCCTTTTAAATCCTACTTTCAGGTATCTAGTTCGCTTACTGTATTTCTGCTTCAAATCATATGTTGATGTTTTAATAGGCTATGTGAATCATTATTTGTTGTACATTAAGTGTATTTAATTTCCCTTATCATCAATAGTTCGGCGAATAAGTTGGTATTTTTACTTAATTCTACCTATTAAGGAAATAATTCAAGATTATTTAAATATTTTATAGGTACCTATAATTAGTTACTAAATATTTGCAATCGGTCTTGCTGTTTAAAATTTTGTTATTGAAATAATTTATGTTTTCTAAGTATTGAAAAAATTCTTTTTTGCTAGATTTGTTGATACATTATTATTCTGCTAATTAGTGAACAATATCCGCAAAGTTCAAGTGGTTTCTGAACGTAAGCTATTGGACAAAAATTTAAGCTAATGGGTGAGTATACACTAATTCACTATTTTTTATGACATTATATAATATTCTTATTAAAAGGAGTACTACTATATTGTTGGCTTTTTTAAATAAGTAGTTTATTTAGCTTTAAACAAAACTTCATCATGTCATAGCATCATTGACTTAATTTATACACTTGAATTAGCTCATAAATTTACATTTGTTATCCCAAAGTACTGCTAATTTTTTTTCTTTCTTTATTTAATTTTAAAACAATCTCTTATATTTTATATTAATATTAGCACTTTATGTTTTAATTTCTTGATATTCATATTACTTGATATTCATCTCTTATTCATATTACAGCCTTTATCTAACAATCAGTTTTATTTTTATTAAAAAATCAAGTTTTAATACTTCAATTATTTTTATGAAACATTTTGTATTTAGCTATAAACCTAAAAATTTGCAAAAATAGTGTGTATTTTAATTAGAGTTGAGTGCATAGAGTAGAGTTGAGGTTGTATACTTAAATGTTTTTAAAATTCATGCTCTTTAATGGTCTATTTTTATCCTGATTTGAGAGTTAAATCAATATTTGTTTGTATAATTCTTTGATACTTGGACTTAATTATAAGAATCTTTGATTTAATATTGTTTAGTAATTAAACTTATATTTGATAATTGTACTTACATCTAGTGTTTGAATAACTTTATACTTTTGAATAGTAATTCTTGTCACATTGTTGACCTTATGTATTACTGCAAACTTTTCAGCCTTTTTTTTTTTTTTTTTGATTTGTTAAAAAAATCTTAAAATTCTAGATATATAAACATTTAGTATAGTAAGCTTATACTCCAATAGTAAGGCCTACGTTTAACAATTAAGTATTAAGTAAGATTCTTGGTTTAAAAAGTAAAAATAGAGCCTTTTGTTTGGTATTTTTTATACAGTAATATTTCCTCTTTTTCTCGATTTAACGTAGGAAACAATTATGAAATACCGTATATTCCGGCGTATAACGCGCACTTTTAATACAAAAAATAATATTGGAATTTACGGGTGCGCGGTATACACCGAATATAAAAAATTATTGATTAAAAAAAATTTAATATAGAAAAAAACTTTATTTTAAAGAAATAACATACCTTTACCTATATACTTTATTCATTTTCGTTATTACATAAATAGTTCATTATATTCGTCTTCCGTTATTTCTTCAGGCACGTCATCACAATCTGTTTCGTCTTCATCATCTGTGTTACCCTCATCCATAAATAAACAGTCATCTTCTGATCCGTCCAGATTATTTGAAATGCTGCATTTTTTGAATGATTTTCTAACAATCTCAGGCTTAATTTCATCCCATGCTTTTAATATCCATTCGCACACTGTTTCCAAACTTGCATGACGCATATGTCCTCCTTTCGTAAAGGTTTTCTCGCCCTCCAACATCCAAGTGTTCCACTGTTTTTTTAAATTGGCTTTAAATGGTTTGTTTAAGCAGACGTCTAATGGCTGAACTAATGGTGTCAATCCACCCGGAATAACTGCCATATCAGTGTTACATTCTTTCAACAATTTTTTTGTATTATCTGTAAGGTGGGACCTAAACATGTCCCACACTAAAAGGCTTTCTGGTTTTCTTACGCAACCAGGACGGATTTGCCAGACATTTTTTACCCACAATTTAACACCATTTTCGTCCATCCAGCCTTTTTCGTGGACATGAACAAAAATACCGTTTGGAAAATTACATTTGGGAAAAGTTTTTCTCTTAAAAATAACCATTGGTTTTAGTTTCGTTCCATCCGCTAAGCAAGAAAGGGCTACGGTGAAATGAGATTTCTCATGTCCCGTTGTTGTTACGTTGACAGATTTTACTCCCTTTAAATCAATTGTTTTATTACCGATCATGTCAAACATGACTGGGGTCTCATCCATATTTCCTATTTGCGAAAGTAAATATTCCTTTTTTTTTCGCAGTTCTATAATATATTTTTGAAAACTTAACAATTTACTATTAAAGTCTTTTGGTAGTTTTTGTGATACTTTGGTTTTTTCACGTAGAACTAAATTTTTTCGAGCCATAAATCGGCTACACCAACTCACAGTAGCCTTGAAGTTTTCACTCTCGTGTGGATTAATCTTTGCCCATTTTAGAGCAAACAAGCGAACACAGTTTCTTGTTACAATCAAGCCATTTTGCCGATTTTCCAAAATCCAGTTTTCTACATTTTCCTCTAACACCGGCCATTTTGCTAGTCCTGTACGCAATGCACACTTATCCTTAGGCATATCCATTATTTTTTGTTCATTTTTCTTCCATTCACGCACCGAGCTTTCCCCAATACCAAAATGTCTCACCGCAGCCCGATTTCCACTTTCTTTCGCAAACTGAATTACTTTGCATTTAAATCCAGCGCTGTGTTTGCTTCGTTTGATAGGAGCCATGTCTACTACTAAAAACTACGCTGAATTCTTGAAGTTTACAATGTTTACTTTTCAAAGGCAGGACATCAAATGGTGCGATTGGCCGAAGAGGAATTACGTTTTGTCTCCCGATTCGTGGTATGCTTTTGAGACATACACAATAGACAGCATTCCAGATACCCCTCCCCCCCTTACTTCTAGAAAGTGGGGAACAACATTCTTCCACACACCTGCACTGCTGAATACGACTACATCTCTTTTCTCAGAATCACATTATTACTCTTTCAACTCTACCCTCACATACATGTCAAATTCAGTTCTTTTATTTTTGCAAAAGATAGGGAAAAAAACTTTTTATTTACGATCTTGAAAGACGAAATATTGCACATGTACAATCCTAATTTTCGTGAGCGTTATACGAAGAGTATATCTTAAAATTTAAAAAAAGTATTAGAAATTACGGGTGCGCGTTATACGCCGGGGCGCGTTATGCGCCGGAATATACGGTACTGTGAAACCTCCAGGAAAGACCACTCTATGTAGCGACCTCTAATTACGACCACTTTTAGGAGGCACATGAATTTTTTCCATAGACTTAGTGTTGAATAAAACATTTAAAAGAGACCATCAAATCCTCTTCAGGTGACCTATGATCTTTTAAGAAAAAACTTTTTCCTTCAGTGTTTTCACTACAGCGCGAGAACGCGAGAATCTCACATATTTTTTTCTTTCCTCGCATTAAAAAATTATTAACGCGATAAGTTCGCGCACCCTATTAATGAATTTCAAAATGCGTGAATCTCGCGAATTTTGGAAAAAATTTCGTCTTCCGCATTTCTAATAAAATCCGCTCCGTTTTTCTTCTTTGATCCTTCATTATTTTCAATATCGGTCCTTGTTATCTAGCTTCTCTATTTACCAGTATTGTTCAGAATCAGATCACCCCCTTCAAACCCCTTTCAGAACACATTTTTCTGCAACCACGTGTTCACTGTAGGTAAGGTTTCTTCATGTAAAACGTTTAAACCTTTTGTGCCTGAATGTAAGATGGACAATGTAGAAACGGTAAAAATGAAACAAATATGGATATTTAATGGATATGGATCAAATAGCAGCATGAAATATGAACTTGGAAATAACTTCAACGTACTTCGCGATTTTATAGCAGAAATAATTTAAAAGCCTATGCTGGCTGATGTAGAGGATAGGAAAGTGTGTGCACAAATTTAATTCGTGTTTTCGAATAATTCAGCATCTCTTGCAAGGTAATTTATCACCCAAAACCGGATTAAGACAAAATATCGTGACAGATTGACTGATGAGCATTTGAGCAACCTAATGAGAATAGCTGATGAAAAAGTAGATATAGAACATTTTCCATATGATGATGCAGCAAAAATATTTAATGCTTTAAAAATTAGAAGATGTTAAAAATGTTTTATAATTAAAGAAATTTTTTTTTTCCAAGTCTATTCGTGTTTTTTTTTTTTTTTTTTTTTTTAATTTTTAGAAATCTCACGGAATTATTTGAAATCTCACCCTGTTTTTGAGAAAGGGTGAGAAATTCTCACCCATTTTTTTTCTGTAATGAAAACACTGTCCTTCAAAAGCATTTTGAAGTCAATGGAAGTAACCACAAGACGGATCAACCTCCTTAACGGCCATTTTACTGTGGAACAGAGATTGGTCGCTCCCGAGAGGTTTCTCTGTACTATAAATTCTTTTTTAAAAAAAATATAGGAATTTGTTAATTCCACAATGGTCTAAGGCAGTGCTCCCAACATTTTCAACGGACCTGTCAACGTTTGATGATTTTACCACGCCTCACTGAGGAGAAGGGCGTTAATTCTTTTTGATTTCATAATCTTAGTTTAATTGTATTTAAGTATAATTTCAAAATAAAATACATTTACATCAAAAACGAATATAAAGTGATTTATTATTTTGACTCATTAGAACGCTAAATTAAATAAGAACAATTTGTTTATTTCTTTGAAATGAGACTGTTCCATCTGGAAGTAATAGGAGACAATGACACCTGAAGTGTGTTGCTTATCCAGTTTATTCTGTTGTTTCAATTTAGTTGCTGTCACTGCAAAAATCCTTACTTCACACAGATGAGCAATGGCAAATCAGAAATAGCAATAGAGACTTAAGTGCTGTGGTTGTAACTTCAGTGTATTCCTTCATGACTTTAATGCAGAATGCCAACTGAGTTGTTGTTAATAACGTAGTTGAAAGGTTACCGATATTTGCAATCTTTAGCGACTGACCTTCTCGCTTAGACATGCTAGATTTCCCTGATTTGTTGAATGTAAATTGTATATAATAGCTTGGTTTAAAAAGATATTGTTAGGTTATCTCAAAATTTAGAAAAATCGATTAATGCTATAAAAACTAAATTTATATATATTAAAAAAAATTATAAATTTTTCTTCTAAATCATATTAAACATATATTTATAATACTTTCCTGCAAAATAAGATATATTTGGAAAAGTACATGTACTGAAAATCTTTGGTTTTATATTATTCTAAAAAAAGATTTCAAACAAAAATTCGATTTTTTTCTTGACGTTATGTATTTCTGATTCTATTTTGTTATCTTTCATTTAAATAAGACCTGGTAGCTGGGTGATAATGCTCCGCACTTCTTACAAGTCTAGGGGTTAATAAAATGAGTACCAAGCATGGTCTGGGACTAAACACTGGAGGTTTAGGGGACTGAATGCAGGGGACCATCCAACTGGAACTTCTGCTTTTGCACCTCAGAGCTTAAGGTCAAGAAAACTGGGATAGGCACAGGAGGTCTTAGCCCTTCATGGGCTGTCACACTAATGAGTTTAGTTTAGTTCCATTTAGATGGAAAACTCGGTGTGAAGCTTTGTTTGAATGATGTTTCATCCTCTAATCAGTAAAATGTATATGATTTGCAATAGAAGAAGGAAGTGAAACACCTTAGCAAAGTTCAGAACAAAAATTACTTAGAATAATTAATATTGATGATTAGCAACCAGTTGGTTTTTTTAATTAAATTTCATATGCAGGAAATTTGGTATAAATTGCAATGGAGAGATCGTTAGTGTTTTTATATAGCTGTCAACTTTTACACATCCAGTGCAAGATTTTTCCTGTTAAGAAAACTACAATTCAATTAATTAATTTATTTGATTTTACAAAATTTTTTCATGTGTTACAAAATCTTTCCATATGATTGTTGTGTATTTATTTAAATATCTGACTTTTAACTTTAGGTGTCTATTTTTTATAATAATAATAAAAAAAAAATGACTGACTTGGACACTACTGTGATTCCACGAGCTCGATCATTCGGTAATGACCTGATACACGAGTGGAGCAAAAAGTTTGAATCTAAAACATTATGTAGCTTAGATTTTAAACAGCACTGGGCCAAAAAAGTGCCCATTATCTATAGCCACTCTCCAGATGAAGAAATAGTTGATTCTCAAGAAGTTTTAAGAAAATCAGCCCTCGAGGAAGAAGAACTCTTTGGACCTCTTGAACAATTCATATGTGGTGATGAAAATGTTTCTTCAGTTTTTGAACAGCTAAAACTGTTGAATGACACTCCATCTCTGTGTGGTAAGGTTTTTAAGTCTGGAGAGCCAACTTATTCATGCAGAGAATGTGGATTGGATCCCACCTGTGTTCTATGCATAGTGTGCTTTAAAAATAGGTAAATTTATTTCTAATGGTATTATTCTTAAAAAATATTTTTGACAATGATGTACATATATGTATGTCTATTTGTGTTTTATATCAGAGGTCTGTTTAGAAGAAATTTGGGTTCGTTAACGGACCCTTCACAAAATATCTTTTCATAAAAACGGACACTTCACAAAATATTTTAACTTAAAAACGGACCCTTCATAAAATAATTTATCTTTTAATCGGACAAACATCATGTGTACATTCCTTTAGATATTAAATGATAATTTTTTTTGTAAATAAATAATTGAGCAATATTTGTTTATTCATAAAATTAATTGATATTATATAAAATAATATTATATATATAAAAATTAACTTATGTCAGTTTTTTTAAAAAAATATTATAAATTTAAGAATTGTTAGAGTTTACTTAATGCGTAACACATTTGAAGTGATACATAACTAAGTTGTGTTATTTAAAATATATCAATTGAAATTATTAAAAATGTTAGTGATTTTGTTTACATTATTCATCTGAAATGAATATTCTGCATTCAGCTGTATAGGCTAAATACCAAATATTTGTATGTTGCATCTCTAATTTAGTAGCAGCAATTGCTGTTTATTTTTTAAAATTTAATTTTTTTTTATTGTAATTGTACAGTGTTGAGCACAATCTTGTATCTCTTTACAATTTAAAATCTCCTTGAAAAAGTTTTTTGCAATAACAGGACCCTATTTGCACAAATTCACAAAAGCAGAACCCTGGTTGAAAGAATGTGACTCAACGTTTATTTTATATTCACAAATTACGAGTAATTTTTTCACAATTTTACAAAAACAGGACCTTTCACAAAATGTCTGAACAGACCCCTGTGTACATATAGGGTATCCGCATACCTGGAAAGTTATGGGTTTCGATATTGAACAAAATTTGTCATGAAATGTCAAATCATGAAAAGTCATGGATTTAGGTCGCCGAAAAATCTAATTTTTAAAATGGAATTTAACCCCGTCCCCCCAATTTCATGGTGTTCTGAATTTGTTAACAGAATCCCCAGTCACAGTTATATTTGATTAAAATATAAAATGTTTTAATTGTGTTCTTTAAAAAAATGAAAGAAAAAACATAATTTCTGCAGTGCATTCATTATCTTTTAAACTTCTTTGATTTCAGAATTTTTGTTATTATTTATATTTTTTTATTTTATAAATTTAAAATTCTAACTGAAGCAAGCCAGTCATTGGCAAATTTTTTATTCCGAAATGAGAACCGAAATATCAGGAGTATTTCTTTCCTTTCCGATGAACAAGAAAAGTAACTTTAGAATGTAATTCTGCAGGGAAAAAATTATTTGCTTTTGTATTTTTTTAGCTATATTATTGCTTCAACTCTTTCTTTACTCTGTTTTTAAATTTAAAATCTATAAATATGAAGATGCAGAGTATAACAGTTTTGGTTATACCTATCATTTCAATGAATTACTCAGTTTATTAGAAATCATCAGTCATAATAATTTTTATTAAAGTCTCTCTTGGTGACATTTATACATAATTTTAATTTATTGATATTTAATTTTAATTTATACATATTTAATTTCTAAAACTTAAATTTTTTTGTTAAAAATTAAACTGTTATAGATGTTTTTAATTTAAAAGTTTTTTTTTAAGACTAATGAAAGTTACCAGTAATTGGTGCAGGTTTAAATGACACTGAGAGTCATTTTATTAAAAATTATTAAACAACTGTTAGTTTATCTTTCTGAGTTATGTGCTTTTAAAGTCTGTAAATGTGTTATTCGTAAATGGTGAAATTGCCCTAATAGTTTTAAGCCCATTTTTCTTTCTTATAACCAATTTTTATTGTTAGAAATAAGTGATTGAAGGGAGCAACACGTAGTATCTATCCTGTGCCCATTATTCTAAAGTAATTTTCAGAAATTTTAGTTAGTTCTATTATAATATAATGACTTTCTAAGAAGATATTTATCTTGAATAGTAATGTTTTATCTTAAAATTAGTATTTTTGTAAAACATAAGGTGAAATCTATGAGTTTATCTATGAGTTTATCTATGAATATTAGGTGTGCTCTATTGTTGTATTAGTGAATATGGTTATTGAGTACAATATTTTTTTTTTTAAAGTAAAATAAATAAGTTTTAAATGAATTTTCAATTTTAGTGCTACTGGGGAACTCTAAATGCAGAAGCTGGGGCAAAGGTGCGTCTTTGCCTCAATGAAAGTGTTAAAAGCATTTCTGATAGTCATTATCTCTTTTAACATTTTTTGGATACTTTTCCAAAAATATCATTTTTATCATTGATCTTAAATGTTTCTAATTATCTTAATATCTAATTATCTTAAAGCATTTTTATTAAAGTTTTCTTTTCCCTTCGCCCCATATCTATCATGCAGCTAGGATTTCATTATTTTTCAATAATGGCTAAACTTATTTATGTATAAAAAAAATTTATTTATGATTTTTTAAAATTTTTTTAATATTTATTTTTTAAAAAAAGTTTTGCTGTTCGGCCGCCGGATATGGGTATACGGCCATTGGATATGAGTATACGGCCTATATTTTTAGCAGAATATTCGGTATTCAGCTTTTTGGCAAAATCACTATTCGTTATATCCCTTTATATTATGTTGAAAAATAACCAGTTACATTTGGAATATAATCCTCTTTGTTAAAAGTAAATTCTGTACAAAGCAAAATTTTTTTCGGTTGTTAGAAAATGTATCTGAAAAAAGATTATGTTAACTATGGTATTTTATTAGATTATTTCTGCAATTTTGTGCAGTGAGCTGTAAATTTTTATTTATTTTTTAGTACATTGTATTATCTACTTCTATTATAATTTTTTCTATTAATTTTAGTATCTCTTATTTTACTTAATTAAAGATTTTTCTCTACAAAAATCTGTAGTTTCTACAAATATTTGTGAGAAATAAACTATCGAAATGAGAGAACTGCTCCTTAATTAAATATATATTTTAAGTTTCATATTAAAAATTTTTAAACAATTTTAGTACTGTATAGTAGTTATGCCTCTTGGGAAAAGTTGACACTAGCTCTTATTGGATTGATGGTAAAAAAATCGGTTTAAATCGTGCAAACATATGCAGTAGGGAACCGATTATCCGGAGCGATCAGGACCATCGCTATTCCGGATAACTGATTTTTTCCGGTTTTCTGAATCGCTACAAAAAGCCTTTTTTTTTTATTGTCAAACCCAACTAAAAAAATAAATATTTAGAAATAATCTTAAAAAGAGGAAAAAACAATAAAGTAATACACTAATGATTATTTTTTAAATGATGGTAAGGTAAACCTCTTTTAAAAAAGAAAGAAAAATCCTAAAATTTTATGAAGAAAAAAATTTTTTTTTTTAAAAATGGGGGGGAAATGTATCGAATTTTGTTCCACTTCTCTGGTTTTCCGGATAAGAAGTTCTGTACTGTAGTAACTTGCATATCAGTAATAAAAATTATTTTGTAAATATTGTTAAGAGTGCCATGGAAATTAATTATTGTGATTTTGCTTTTTAGTGAACATAGAAACCATCGGTATAAAATGAGCACCAGTGGAGGTGGTGGTCTTTGTGACTGTGGAGATGAAGAAGCCTGGAAATATTATAGTTACTGTAATTTCCACCATGCAAAATCTCAGGTTAATTTATTTCTCTTATACCAGTTATTTGAGATTGTGATCTAGTATAATTTCATATTATTTTTGGCAAATAACCATCTTTGAATTAATTATCATTGGTGAAGATTATTTGAGTATAATTTAAATTTTAAGTTGGATGTAATTCCAATCTATTCATCATTTTCTGATTAATTCAGGGTTATGCTAAGTTTTTAGAGGCTCTAGTCGAACCAAAAGCTCTAAGTTGTATTTCCAAATTTCTCACAATGAAGCACACTGAAATTTTAGTAGAAATAGGGATAAACGTTCTAATAACTAATGTAGATTACTAGCTTAATTTTCAACATTGCAAAACACAATTACATTAATAGGTAAATCATAAAATTATGAAATTTTAACTGTAATTATTAATGTATATAAAATATCAGAGTTACAAATTTAAAATTTAATCAACTTATGAATTAGCTGGAGTTCACATTTTCAAGCATGATTGTGGATAAACTATAAGTTGTTAATGACTTGCAACAGAGAAGCATAATTTTTGTAACTGTGGTTTTACCATAAAGCATATCTGTTTATTTAATATTTATAATAGTTGTAATAAATTATGTTGAAAATATATCTTAATAACTGGCCAAAAAATTCATCCTTGTATATAATATGAATTTTATTTTATTTTAACAGTAGATTAATATTATGTAATAGAGGTGCAAAATTATATTTTTTGCAGAAGGATTTGCTTTTAATTTTTTTCTAAGTTTTCAGAACTTTTTTCTGTCATGTGATTCTTTTTCATAGAAAACTTTTTTTTTTTAATTTCAAAAATTCTTAAAAATTTTTATTTAAAATAAATTTCTTTGGAAATGAAAATTTAATTTTAGACTCTGTATGTTTGAATTCTGATGTCCTAATGGATGTCAAAATTCGATGAAATAGAAAATAAAATTATATATGAAGGGTAGGAGTCATTATATTAAAAGGACTACTTTATAAATGGGTCTTACTGAAAAGCCATTTCCAGCTTTCTAGATTATTTTCTAGAAGGCCAAAAAATTATGAAAAATAATACTTTTAAAATTATGACTATTTTTATTAATTAATTTTATTTCTCCTAGCCCGAAGGTGCCACTCCACTGGATAAGTTGCCTGCTGATTTAATTGAAAGATTAAGATTTGTTTTAAGTGTTGTCCTAAACTATTGCCATACTATGCTAACATGGGAGCATGCTATTAATTTACCTGTAGATCTCCAGGATCCTAGTCACCAAGCACAAGACTCTGAAGTGCCAGATACATATTGCACTGTTCTTTTTAATGATGAAACACACACATATGAACAGGTAATGATAGATTTTAATATTTGTATTTTTATTCCTGTTGTAGTCAATAGTATTTTTGTTTGTTTTGTTAGTTATAGTTTTTAATATATGTTTCTGATTTATTTTCTGAGATGCTTGAAGGGGAATATTTTTGTTAATGAATGTATCTTTTTAGTATACAAGTTGGTTCTAGTTTAAATTACCTTGTTTAGAATAGAATTCATTGTTTATGAAAATTGATTATATTTAATAGACGAAAAAGCATCCTGAATGATTTTTGTTAGATCTAATGATCAGATTTTTATATAATGGGACTCAAATTTAATTGTTCTCATGTCTTACTTTAGATTAATTAGTGCATCACCAGAAGAGGCAGAAGGTGACACAAAAGGTCTCTGAATAAACATACCTTTTGTTTTGATAGAATTAGTTTCTTAACCCTCCAAACATGGAGGGTAGTTCCCATCTGAAAAATATTTTTCCAATTGTTTAGACAAAAAAAATGGTCGGAAGTTTGAACCCCATATTAACATTCTGCATAGTTCACCATACCTAAAAAACTAATCAAAAATGTTTTGCACACAATTATAAAATTTTAAAGATAGTAAAAAGTAATCATAATAAAAAATAATTATCATAATAAAAATAATCATAGTAAAAAATTATCATAAAATTTTTTTTAATTATTTAATTTATTTGTAGTCTAATAAATATACGAGTTTTTAATTTAATGTATATAGATTTAAATAACATTTCCAACATTTGAAGGGAATCTGTCAAATATTTTTTTAAAATTGAGAAAAAAAGTAAAAATGAGTTCTTTTAAATTTTATTACAAAAAAAAAGTTCATGCAATTTTATGCAACAAATGTAAGTGGGAATGTATATATTTCAATCAATTTTCAACTACAAGCCCGTAAAAGTTTTGTAAAGCATGGTCTGTGATATGGAAAGGCATACCTGTGAAGTTCAAAAAAGTTGATTTGTTAAAAATGAATTTTAATTGTTTTTCTTTGTACTATGTAGGTTATTGAGACCTTAGTAAAGGCAATCAATTGCACTAAAAAAGAAGCAATAGACTATGCAACCACCATAGATCGTGAAGGTCGAAGTATTGTTAGATGTTCAACATTTACTAATTGTAATTCAGTCAGGCATTTTATTGAGAGAGTCACTTCAAGAACTGGTAGTAAACTCAAAGTATTAGTTATCCACACTGAAGTTATTGCACATCAAGCATTTGCCATAAAATTGCTGACATGGCTGCAGAAAATATTGTCCTTGAACAGAGGTATTTTTCAAAATGTTTGTCATTATCTTAGTTTTTGTTGCAATTTTAATTATTTCTTTTATTTTTATTATTGTTTTTTTGAACATTTTTCATGCGTTCACTAAATATTTTCGCTCTATTATATAGTTAATCTGTATCTTTTTTTTTTTAATAACGTACAATATTTTTATGATATTTTTAAAACATTTCTTTGCTGCTTGTATTTCCATGATTGTATTTTCCTGTATATTTGTAAACCTATATTTACTATGAATATATTTTCATATCGCCAATGCACGCAATAATGCACTTAATCCTATGTGATAATTATATATGTATGTGTAAATGGTTCCGGAAGAAATCATGGGGTTGTGATAAAAAATATATTACATGAAGAGAAGATATTGATAAAAATGATAAACTAATTCAAAATTTAATATTTAAGCAAATTGTTAAATGAATCTGAAAGCAGTATAGCATCAGATACTGTTTCATATTGTTTATGCAGACAATATATTCTATGACCAATATAAATGGAACTACAAAAAAATATAACGACTGTTGCAATATTATTCTGTAAAACATGATGTATTTTATCCTCGTCAAATACCTTAAGACAGGAATATCATCTAATGTCTTATTTGGATCCTACATTTAAAAATAGACTTATAACTCAATGAAGTTGATAGGATGAGTGCAATCACCATTTTTTACTTATTAGTTGTTGATTATGTTCTTGTAATTATGATTTTAGTTACAATATACGTAATGACTATTTTTCTATTCTGATTTATATTATATGATAATATCAATTTTACTTATATATGTGTTTTAAGAATTGACAAAATCTTTTGATGTAATTATAGGAAGCTTTTTTATTTTTTAATCACATCTTAACATCTTTAGAACTGGCAGAAGGAGAGAAAAGTGCTTTCCCATGTCTGCATGGCAAAATCTTTTGATATAATTATAGGAACCTTTTTTTTTTTTTAATCACATCTTAACATCTTTAGAACTGGCAGAAGGAGAGAAAAGTGCTTTCCCATGTCTGCATTGTCGGAGTTAATACATACTAAAAAGAACTTATATGCATTAATATGAGGTGTAATATGATAGTATTGAATTAAAATCGTGTCTGTGTGAGCTTGGACTGCTAATATCAGAGAGGCTCGTTTCATATATGATACTGTCGGGTATGAAGGGAGAATCACACATATATGTAATCGCAGTCCTGTACAGTTTAACTGTCATCTAAAATTCATTACAAAAACTTTAGCAAATTTAATTAACTTAATGAGTTGCTAATTGCTTCTATTAGTTTTTTGCATAGGTAAAGAATTTATGAAAATTATTTTATTTGGTACTCTTTTTTTTTCGTATTCATTGATCTCATATTTCTACATTTCTTTTTTTATATATATTTCAGGTTTTTCCCATGTATTTACTAATGGAATAATGGAAGATGGATTATTGGAAAATATTATGCTTGTTGATACTCAGTTGTGGAAAAATGCTCGAAATCAGTGGCATCAGCTATTTATAACAGGAATGTTGATGGACTTAACCTGCAAGAAAGCTTTTGCAAAAAGTTTTGTTTCCGTGTATCCAACTATATTACAAGAGTTTATTTCTGATGATCATGATCACTCTATATCAGTGTCTTCCTTATCAGTTCAAATATTTACAGTACCCACATTAGCACATTCTTTAATTCAAGAAGAAAATGCTATATCTGTTGTTCTAAAAGCATTTTTGTTAGAGTGCGAGAAGAGACATGCCAATGGACAGGGTAAACTTCATTTCCAACGAAACCTCAACAACAGCAATTTCAGGAGAGCTCAATATATGCTCCATGATCTTGGATATTTAGTATCTGTACCACCACCTCAATGGAATGACCAGTTACGTAAGAACTTCATAAACGGAATGCATGCTTTTTTCAAACTATTGGAAATGATGCAAGACATGGATGCTGTTGTCCGCCAAGTTGGACAACATGTTGAGTTTGAGGCAGAGTGGGAAACTGGAATTAATCTTCAACTTAAAATTGCCTCTATTGTTACAGCATTGTTAAGATGGTGCACCTCAGATTACTCTGTGTTTGTAAAAACAATTAGAGCTAATATTAAACACTTTGAAACGTCACAACCCAAACCTGTTTTCATTGGGGTAGAATTAGCAAACCATTCTGCTTCCTGCATTGAATATGATGTTTCTTCTAATGCTGTTTCTATCCATTTACCTTTAGTTCGATATTTAGCTGGACTTCTGTTGCATTTGGATCAATATAACCTCTCATATGAAGGGCCACAGTTTCTGATGGAAGGAGTGGAGCGTTGTAGTCCAGAGCAATTAATGGAACTTCCTCTGAGGACTTTAGTTATGCTTGCTCAGTTCCGTGCTGGGATGTGGAGAAGAAATGGATATTCACTTTTAAATCAAGTATATTTTTATCATAATGTGAGATTGAGGGAAGAAATGTATGATCGAGATGTGCTCATGCTTCAAATTGTGGCATCCATGATTGAGAGCAATGAATTTCTTATACATCTAGTTTATAAATACGGATTGTTGAATTGGGCATCCGAAATGTATGATGGCACAAGTCGCAAACCTGAAGAAGATAATATTCGACAAGTTTTAACAGTTGCCGAAGAGTTCTTAAGTCTGGTTCTGATTATTGTTTCCGAACGCTTTACTCCCAATCTCGGCAAAATATCTGAATCCGAAAAAATAAAGAAGGAAATAATACAACTTCTTTGTATAGAACCCATGCCTCACAGCCAGCTGTACAAATTGCTCCCTAGAGACCCCACTCACGATGTTAGCTTCGAAACTGTCATTAATGAAGTTGCCACTTTCAAAATGCCACAAGGCTCTGGAGTGGGAAAATATGAGCTGAAACCAGATTACTTTAAGTGTTTCAACCCCTTCTACTATCATTACACTAGAGAAGAACAATCCAAGGCTGAAGAAGTCCAAGTGAAGAGGAAAAAGCAGCTGTGTGAAGAAATATGCTGTCCACCACCTGTTCCACCTGAATTTCAACCTCGTTTTGCTATAATAACGAATATACTTCAATGTGATGTTATGTTGCACATGATGGAATTAGTGTTGAAAAGGACTTTAAATTTGCATTCTGCTGCATTTTCTGAAACACAGTTAGAAAAAGTACTTCATCTCATTGGAGTTGCTCTTCATGAAGAAGAACGTGTGACAAAGTTGGATTCTGAAAATTCTTTCTTTTGTTTCACTTCCAAGGCTAACAAACGAAATTTTGTAAGCCTACTAGAAGAGTGTTCCAAATGTCCTCGAATAGATATATGTGGAGAATCTTTAAAAGATCTCTTGGCATGGGTTATCACAAAATTTAAGTATGTTGAAAGCCTTCATATTCAGAACAACGATAAAGTAAATGAGCTTGAAATGGCTGAAGCATCTGCCAGTACTAGTAAAAATACTGCTCGTGATAGGAAACGCAAGACTGAAATGGCTGCTGCTAGAAGAACTCGTATTATGGCTCAAATGTCTGCTATGCAGAAAAACTTCATAAAAGAACACGCTGATATGTTCAAAGAAACATTACTTGAAGACTCTAATTTATCAAAGTCTGAAATGGATATTTATAATGAGTTATCAGAAGATCCTGTATGCTTTTATAAAGATTCCAGGTGGAGGTCTTCTGCTTCAGGTGTATATACTTGTATTTTATGTAGAGAGGATCAAGAACTCACTTGTGCTGGAAGATCTTTAGTATTATCTGCATTTGTTCAGAAATCTTCAATTTTGTCCAAGAATCGCAAACATAAAATGAGAGATCCTAGAAATTATGATCCTCTGCTTCTACCTGCTGATTTATTCTGGTCGGTGCACTCAAGTACATGCGGTCATGTGATGCACAGTGATTGCTGGCAAAAGTTCTTTGATTCTGTGGTCCAAAAAGAACAGCGGCGCCCTGCTCGGTAATAATGATTTATTAATTTTTTTAATTCTGTTTTGGATTTGTCAATTATCTTGAAAATTATCTTGAAAATAAGTTAAGCTAATTTCCTTGTTCATAATTAATTGAAAGTTAATATATATATATATATATATATATATATATATATATATATATATATATATATATATATTTTACAGTGAATTATGTGTGTACTGTTAATTTATTTGATTGATGCTGTTTTCTACTTTGATAGTTTTTTTAAATTCTTTTCATTAAGTTTAAACTATTAAACTTTTTTGTTATTGGAGAAAAAATGTATCAATCATATTTTAATGTTAGCTATTAAATGTTGAAAGTCCTTTTATTTATAAATAGAAGTTATGGCATTTTTGGTAACTGTTATTACTTAAAAAGCCTATTCTTTAGATTGTAAGGTGCATCATTTTTTTATGATTATCTTACTCATTTAACTGTTGTGTTACATGGACAAATGTGTGAAATTTTCCTTACACAATTCAGTGTTTCTGTTATGCTTTTCTTGAATAATTGAGGGGAAGAAAAAAAAAAAAAACAGTTGTATGGAAAAGCAACCTAATGTTAGCTCAAACTGAGTTTAAAGGTTGAATTTTCTTGATCAAGTTAATTTTTAAAAAAGTCACAGGTTAGTCTATTTATAACTGAGCAATATCAAATGTATTTCTTTATTAAGTTTAAAAGCTCCTTTAAGACAATTCAGTGTAGTGGTCTTTTATCATTCAAATCTGCTAGATAATATACTTGAAGAACTTCATTAGCTGTTGTAAGATAAGTTAATTGCACTGCAGGGTAGGTTACTAAGTTTTATGGTTTCTATCATCTTATTTTGGTAAAAAAAATAAAAGTATTGCAAAATAAATTAGCTATATACATTTTTGTTTTTATGAAACAGACTAAATATGATTATAATGATATATAAAACATAATTTACAATACAAAAGTGATAAATTTCAGTCATAATGAAAAGTTAAACACGTTTTGCTTAATTTCAAGCATCAGTTTAATGTGAAAAATTCTCAAAGTATCCCTCAAATGCTGTTTTATCATATTCTGATTTTTGTATTTTGTAGTAAAATGCCTGTTTCATGTTCTATTAGGTCATTCGTCATTAATTCATATCAGATATAAATTTTGTTTTTAATCTTTTATCATCTGTAATGTTTTAAACTGAATAAGATGTAATAGTAGTATTAATTTTTTATTTATGTCGCACTGGGGCTGTACAATGGGCTATTGGCGACGGTCTGAAAAACATCACTGAGAATGATCTGAAAATATGACATTAAAATTTTTATTCAATGCAAAAGAGGTGGTTCCCCCACTTTGGTAGCAGACAACCTGCAAGCAAAATTGAACATTTTGCGGTAGAACAGTTCAATAAGGACTGATACACACCTTTGGTTCCTTAGCAAGGTGGTCGTCCACCCACTTACTGACCACTGTCAGTGATGTTTGGCTTCAGTGATCCACCAGGAACAATCAGTTAACTGTGGGACAACTGATTGAATAAATTTTGTAGGATATAAAAATATCATTAGCAGTCCCCTAGTGAGGACTTATACTTTAAAGAATGCAGATTTACAAAAAAAAAAAAGTTGAAAATTCTGTTTTTGTATTTAAATGTACAATTAAGTTGTAGAAGGTTATATGTCTCTAGAATTATAATTATTATGTTTAATTATTATGTTTTTAAGGTTTTACTTTTTTACTCAATACCTATATTTTTTCAACTGATTCATTTATTTCAGTAATAAAAGGTGTTGATTTGCTTTCCGTTAATAAAACGATACAAACTTATAAAATAAGAGCTAATCTAAAATTAAATTCTTCAAAAATACTTAAAACTACTAAAATATAAATAATAACTATTATAAATTTTCAAGAATTATAACATATTTAGGGATGATGAAAATTTATATACTGTATAAAAATTTTATTAGTATTCACTCTGAAAATTTGTGAGATAAATTATTTAGTGAGTCTAGCATTTATTTAAGGAATTTTATATACTTTGTATCTTTCAGATTTGGACGACATACTAGTTTTGATGTTGAAAAGAAAGAGTTCTTGTGTCCTTTATGTGAACGTTTGAGCAATACTGTTATACCTCTCATTCCACCGTTGTCTACATTGATCCCTTCAACAATAACAACTGAAAATATTGATATTTCCATGGATGAGTGGCTGAGTGCTGTGAAAAAAGCTGCCGAAAGCTTTCAGCTTGATAAGGAAGAAGATATGCCTAGTGATGGTAATTTTTAATATTAAGTAGTTCTTGTTAACCCTTTGACGTAGAATATTTGCTAAACATATATTTCATGCTTTCTTTATTGTTTTGTATTAATTTAAGTCAAAATAAATGAAAAATATATTTAGTATTTTAATATAATTTATGGTTATGAAATACAGCATGAAACACTGTTCTTTCTCTGCATTAAAGATAAGATCTTCCTAACACATTCGCTTCTAAGCAATATTTTTTCAAATTTGCATTTACTTAGATTTAATAGATACAGTTATTAATCTTTAAATTTTTTTTATTCAAACTACTACTTTTTCAGATTTTATATTTTAATACAAATATATAATTCTGATAATCTAACAGATTTCTTTTTACTAGTAACTATTAGAACGTTTTTCACATTAAAAAAAAGAAGAAAAATTATTTATACTTGTAATTAGAGTGTTAAAAAAATGTATAAAAGGGACACTGGTGTCTCATCTCCGTCAAAGGGTTGATAAAAGCTTATCTGTTTTTGTCCTGTTAATGAAAACTTCAACACATGACCATAAAACTGGTTAAAAACAAGAAATAGTACAATTGTTCATGAATTAAAAGATATTCATACCAGGATTCATACCCGATATATTAATGGAGAAACAAAATTAGGAGAATCAGTGAAACATGTTAAATGTCCCGCTCTGATTGGTCTCTCCTTCAACCACTGCTGTCTTCTTGTCTATAATGCTTTTCTTGTTTTGTTTCTCCTTTAATTTCCTTTCCTCTTTTTGGGTAGCAAATGTCTTTTCTTATTTCTCCTAACCTGTTTTTCATGCTTTTACTTTGAAAATGAACTGGGTGTTCAAGCTTTAATCTTGCCTTTATTTTTTTTCTACTTTAATTTTGAAACAAATGAAGTCAATAAGAAGTATATCTTTTTGCTTCAGTCTCTTGGAATTTTTTTGCATAAATTGTGTTAAGAAATTTTGGCACATGTACAAAAATGGTGAAGTGTAAATGGTGCATAAAAAATGACAATGCTTTTTCAAGTTAATTTGTATTCATGCTTTAATTTGAATAACGCTATTGTAATTTTTGGTTTATTTATTTTTTAGTGTAACATGCCAATTATCTTGCCAAGAGTTTTAAATCTAAAGAATTTTTAAAAAAAATTTTATAAATGATTTTTATTGACTTGTGATAATTTCCATTCTTTGTATACTATTATTTTTTTTCTTTAAATTTGTCTATTTATGTGCTTTGCTAATATTTTTATATGATAAAAAAGTTACTTTCATGCTTACTTGGGCTCTTTTCGCCTTTTGTCGTATAAGGCATCCAGCCTACTTCATCATACTCCTGTCATTTCGGCTTTGGATCTGCATTCCTCTAATCCTTTAAATTTTGTTCTTTTAAAATCTGCCTTCATTTGTTTCTGTGCTGTTCTTTCTTGTTTCAAGTAATTTTTGGTCTTCCCCTTTTTTTCTTGCCATATTGGGCCAAAGAAAATGAATCATGCACAAAATGCACACTTTGGCATTCTTTGTATAAGTCCTATGTATTTCCATCTTCTCTTGTTTATTTCATTTTCTTCTATTGTAATTAGATTTACTTTTTATGATATTGTCTCGTCTCTTATTTTAACAGGCCAAAATATTTTTAAAAAAATTTAAGACAGTTATTTTAATAAACCTCTAATTTTGATGCCTGATTTTCTAAATTATTGTGATTCAGAATCATATAATAAAATTGCTCTGACTATTGTTTTATAGATTTTAACTTTTGTTCTGTATTGAATGCTTGCGGATTGAGGCTTCAAAAAGATGTTCTTGCATGGATGGCTGTGACTACTTTAATGAACCTTCTTATTTAATGAAGTTCTTTAATATTATAATAAATACTAATTGTAATCGAATAACTTTGGTGATCTTATATTTTTGATATTGTATTTAAACTGTTGTTAATGTGATTATAAATTTTTATCTTAATTCTCATATTACATATTAAGTTCCAGTTTTATTTATGTATATTACTTGTCTAATTTTAGATTTAAAGACTTATAGGTATTAAATATTTTTCTCACGTTCAAAGCTGTTATCATTACTAATCCATCAAAGTTTGTTTATTCTGTTATACTCTAAAAAATGTATCATTGCTAATCCATCGAAGTTTGTTTATTCTGTTATACTCTAAAAAATGTATGTTCTTAGTCATTATTTGAATAACAGGCCATTTTTAAATTATCTGAAACTGTACAAAGGTAAAATGTTGAATCTGTATTGTATAATTAATACAATCTATGAGCATGAAACAAAAACACCATAAAAATCAATTCCTTAATAAAAATAACAAAAATTGAACTAAAATAGAGAAAACAGAGAGGAGTTTAAAGATGATTATTAGATGTCCAAATTTCGTTCAATCAAACTTTTTTTTTCCCCCACCTACCCTCATTACTATTGATTCCTCAGAGTTTGATCAGTTTTTTTTTCTTCCTCATTCAAATATTAATTTGAAACTCCTAATGAGTTTACAATTTCAACAAGTATTTTTTAAATGTTAAGCCTGAATTTTTCTACCTTTGAATATTAAATAAAGAAAGTGCTCTCCATTTGCCATAGAATATTTTATGGGATTTTTTTTGTGATTGTAATTTGTTATTGAAAAGATAAGTAAAACATGTTAATGTCTGTTATGTATTTTTTAGAAGATTCAGCAATGCATTCATCATTTTCTTACAAAGCCTCAACAGTTGATAATGCTTTGAAAGGAGTTGGTGAGCCTAATCATGAGAAATTCAAGGTTTTGTTTTCCTTGTTTCAAGTAAACCCGGCAAATGACTTAGCCCCATCATTTTCTCAAAATTTAGTTGACATGATGAAGTTGTTTTCTGAAGCTATTTATACTGTAAGTATAAAAAATTATATTTCAACATATAATTTAAATAAGATATTTTATCATTCATTGTTATTATAGTATGAAAAAAATTGTCGAATTCCTTATCCTCAGGGTACTAGACAGGGGTCGATCTAATACCAGCTGGACTTTTTTCTATGCATTTAAAAAATATATATGCTAAAATTAGGAATTGTTCCAGGTTATGTTTAAATATCTTATTTCATATGCTATTTTGTGTTTTGACTGTTAGAAAGTTGAGTTGAAGAATTGCTCAATGCAGTACTAAAATTGTTTTATAAAATGTTTTTTTTTTTTTTTTGCTTGAATTTTTTGTGCTAGTTTAAATATTCATACTGTTAATGAAATTACATTTTTCCATTGTGAGCATTAAATTATTAATTTTTCTTTTGATTATTTCTCTGTCCCTAAAATTTTAGATACCTATGATTTCAACATGATTCTATCTTAGTTTTTTTTAAGTAATGTTTTGAGCTTAGTGCTGCAAGGATTCATTTTTATATGTTATTAAACAAACAAGTTTGAAATAGTTGATGCTACATAAATGAAATGTGTGGTTTAACTATTATACATCAATTGTTTGATTTGTTCGCAAAATTCCTGAATTACTTCAGATAGATTTTATTTGTTATCATTGTCAGTAGCCTTAGTTACTGCCTAAACCTAAATTTTTGTTGTTGACAAATATTATGAATAAAAAAAATTGTTTATTAAACACAGTACTTAGTTCATAGTTATTAATTTTTTTAAAATGTCAAAACATTATACCTTTACTGTATATAGCCGTGATGGTACAGTGGTTAAGGCACTGAGATATTGCTTGGAACTGGAAATCTGTTGCTGGTCCTGCTTGAAACCCATCTAGTTTCAGGTTGATTGGTACCAGCTTTTCAATAATCTGACACTGGAGGGAGCACATTAAATCCATACTGTTGGTTTCAAAATTATGGAGCCTCAAACTTCATGACTCCATATTTGATAGCCCACTGTTGCAAGAGTGCTTTAATATACTTTAACTTTACTCAGTAGATAGGCATTCAATATTCATCACTACCAAGAGTGATTATTATCCATTGTTTTGTTGCTATCTTTCTATTCTATAAATCTTGTCTTTTTCCATATTAATAAGGAGTTAATTCTTGAAATTAACTAAGAATTAATTCTTGAAATTATATTAAAAACCATATTAAAAATTATTATAAAATAAGATTTTATAACTGAATTCTGCGTTAATTTTTACTTTAAAGATTAAGCAATCCTTTTTGATTTCTCTTACATAAATTAATATTTATTAAAAGAAGAAGAAAAAAATTGAAATTAAGGAAAGTTAATTTTAATCTTGTAGTCACTTGAAAGCTCTGAAGAAAATACTATTCATAAAGTATTCAATATTTCAAATTATCAAATTGGATTTTTTAATGAATCTTATGTCTGAAGTATACTTTAGCTAATTTTTAAAACGTTAAAGACTTTCATGTTTTAAAAATTTTCTTTTAGTTTGTTGGATCTATATGTTAAGATTAGCAGTTGCTCTGACATTCCTGATAAAAAAATATTATGTCTTTATTGTCCTGATATTTAGCTTTTTGTTATTGATTTTTGTGTTTGTTAGAAAATTTTCCATTCTGTAAGAGTACCAAATACAAATTTCCAAAAAGTAATTTGAAGATTTGAAAAATTTTGGGTTTTTACTCTTTATATCTATTTATTTTAATTAATAGTACTAGTAGAAATTGCAAAGTTTGATAGTTCCAATTTAAGGACTATTTACTCATTATTTGCATGCATCAGTCATTTAATCTTACCCACTATATTAATTGTTACTATTCTTTGAGAATGAAGTCATAATATGAAAGGTAAACTCTAAAAACTGTTTTAAATTAACAAATTTTTAGAATGATTATAAGAGTGATATGCTTACTTAGTCTTTTCAACAAATACAGTAAAAAATCTTGTTAAGGTAGAGTTTTGTAGTTTCCCAACTACTGAGTCATCTTTTTCATTTGAATTTATTTATTTTAGTCATCTCTTTCATTTGATTTATTATTAATGATAATTTCTAAACAATACAGTATGGTGAGATTGAGGGATCACCCGCTTTAATTTAGTACAAAAATGTTAAGGAAAATATTCATTGTTTTCTTTTTGAGATTATTGCAACCCTACTTAAAAGCTATTACGAGAAGCAAATTTTGAACTCTATTAAAATTTTAATGATATATTTGCATAAAGGATTATTTATTAATTGATACTGATTTTTTTTTTCTTTCATGTATTGATTTGGAACTTGTAGGATTTGTTTAGCAACAATATAATTTTTCAGGAAACTCTTAAGACTTCTGTTTTAAACAAAGGAATAATAAAATTTAAAAAAAAAAAAATTATATTTCACTATTTTTTTTTTTGTGGTGCAATTCTCTTTTATTACTCTAAAGTAGAGCTATTTATACTTTTAAGTTTCCGTTTTTAAAATAGTATGGTAAACGTGTATACTATTCCAAAAAACGACATGATTTTTTTTTTTGTTCATTTACGAAGCCTGTTGTGTATAGTAGAGGGTTATACTGATGCATCTATTGCTGATTTTTATCTAAAAAATTTGACTAGTATTTAGTAATGAATGATGTTAACTAAGCCATTATGTTAGAGCAATCTCAAAAGTAAGGTCTGCTAGTTTTTTTTTAATTGACTCTTCAGTCAATGTATTTTTGTAGATGTGTTGTCCGTTTTTACATGTTAATAATATATTAGCTCCTCACTATGTTTTTGTGATAACATAGAATATTATCTTTTTTTTTCATCAATCAAATTAACCGTTCTTTTTGTGCAATTGTTTTAATGGCATATCATCACACACCATCTTCAGGACTTAGTGATTACTATCTTTTCATAAGTTAAATGAATATTTTGCTGAAGGGGGTTCCACCCTGACTAAAGAAAGAAAGAAAAAAAAGGTTCATTGGAAGCTGGTATGACTTGGGTATACACAAACTGTCACACATCTTCAAAAATGCATTCATTTAAATGGCAACTATATAATGTCCAATTTTTAAAATGATATATTGTTTAAAATATATAAGGATTTTTGTAATTTTTTTTTAAAAATTAGGATACCTTACTTTTAAGATTGTTATGATATGCAAGGTTGTCATTTTTTAAAAGTTCTTGAGAAGTTTTCAGTTATAAATATTCTAATAAAATAGTAGTGTGACTTCTATATTTTATTTTTCTCTGTTTCAGGTCGGTTTAAATGTGAATATTAATACTGCTGATGTCAGAATACCTACTATGTCATGGGCATCATGTGCTTACACCATTCACGCCATGGAATGGCTCTTGCGCGATAAAAAGAAAGCACTCTTTGGGGCACACTCTTCAAGAAATGCCCTCTGTTTGGATGGAATAATTAGATTTTGTGGCGCCAGTTTGCGAATATTTGATCACAATGTTATTCGATCAAACTGCATAAGAATCCTGCGATATCTAGTCTTAGGCGAACATTATCTCTCAAGTCCGCAGTGTTCTTTAGACTTGGATGCATTTTCAGTTCTGCTATTCCTCGTTCATTCTATGCCAATACTTTTCGAAAAAGACAATGCTGACAAAAGAACAGTTCTTCATCCCCTTGGTACCACTCTTGATAAGTACTTGTTGCATTTGTTATTAATTTTCCACTTTGTGCAAGTGCTTTTAACGTACCCTTTTCACGAAGAAGAAAAGATGGAAACTGATTGTGGACCTGATAGAATACCAAGGCTTCATGGAGAGAATGTTACCGCTCTGCTTTTCTATGAGGAAGTGAGGACAGCTGCTGGCTTTGACCAGTGGATTCCTGCACCATCTGGTCACACAATAGTTCACTGCTTAAAGACTGGCTCTCTTCCATTTCTGAGATGTGCGGCAATATTCTTTCATGTTCTGACGGATACTCCCCCTCCTATGTCTCTTCAAGAAGTGAACGACAAGGAATTCGAAAACATATGCACTTATTTAGGCTTGCCCCCCACTCTAGATGAACTTTTAGCATCAACCTCATTGAAGCATTTAGCATTAAGGTATTGATAAATTGTTTGCAAACATTTATTTTTGAATTTTTTAGTTTTTCATTTGACTTACTTTGTTAATCATTCTTATGCGTATATTATTTTGCCATTTTTTGTCTGTTCCTTACAAATTTTAAAAAGTCATTATAAGGCTGATAGTATAATACCAATTTTGTATTAATTTATCTTCAAAAGATATATATATATCACACAAACATATCTTTTTTTTTCCTTTTGAAGCTATTTTAAATATTTAAAGTAGGAAAATATTACAGAGACTAACAGTTGATATGGATTTTAGATTCATTAACTTGCCTTTAAAACAGTGTTTCCCAAACTTATGACTTTTGTGTACCCTTTCTAAAATTTTCGTAACACTGTGTACCCCTAATAAAAAAAATTAATGTATTTTTTTTAAAAATATGTATAATTAGGATGGAGAATAAAGTTAAAAATCACAACTGGCTGTTGACACCATAGAGTTGATAAGACACCAGTAATTCAACTCTATGGTTGACACCACTAAGTATTAACTGTTAACTCTGCAAAAAATAGCCAATAGAAAAATACGTAATCGTAAATTTTCATGGCTAGCTTTTTTTTTAAAATAAAATTTTTTGAAATTTTCCTTTGTAGCAAGATATTTCGCATAAGAACGCGTACCCCTTCTAAACTGTTCCCGTAACCCTGGGGGTACGCGTACCACACTTTGGAAAACACTGCTTTAAAAGATTGAATTTCTGTTTTTGAGTAACACAATACAAATTTATTTTCATTTAATTATTGCTAAATGTTCTAGATGGAGGCAAAAATTGGGAAATTTTACCAGTCAGTGGTAAAATTTTTATCAGTTACCACTTTTAAAAAACTGAAAATCCTAAATTATTGAAAAAAGTATTGATATTGTTAATGTAAAGAATTTCTAAAAATTTGCTACAAGTTTAATTTTTAAAATGAAGGAAAATTTACCTGACCTATCCAAGTTGGTTTATATAAAATTTAAGCATTGTATATAATCTTATTACCTAATAATATTTAGGTTTTGAGTTTTTGAACTAATAATTTTATATTAAATTTATGATTATTAACAAATGTATAATTAATTGGTTAGAAAATTAATCAAAAATAATTGCAATCATAATTATGAATTTATATAAATTAGATTATTTTTTAATATTATCTTTCTTAAATTTAAAAAAAAGTAATATGAAATTAAATTGAACTTGAGTGAAACCCTTAATAAACGAATTCAGTTCCTCTGAAATTTTAAATCTGCGTAAAATAACTTTAATGTTTCGAGATAATACAGCTTTTCAGTGTAATAAATATAATGAGCACATGGGATAAATTTTCAATAAAAGTGTTGATTAACAAACAAATTTTAAAATATAGATTAGATATAATTTTTTTATATTTTGTAGTAAGAAGCCTTCAAAAAGTTGTTCTGGGAAAAATCGCCAAAAAATGTTCTGGTCTTTTTAACTTTTCTCTTACAATTATCATGAAACTCTAGATATCTGGAAAAAGCTTTTTGCTGATCTATTATGGGTCCTACTCTGATGTTAATTCGCTGTCACTGTAATTTTATAGACTTGAACATTTTTAAATTATATATTGGTATGATTATAGGACCACCAGATATCAGCAAAAAGCTTTCTGCTAATCTATTATGGGTCCTTTTTTTTTAAGTTTAATTCCCTTTTAATGTATACTTTCTGTAATTTTATAAACATGTTTTTTTTAATTGTAATAATTATTTTACCAACATTTTAGTTGGGCTAGGCATCCAAGAACATTACATCTGCTGATGAATACAGAGCAATCAGAAACGCACAGTTTAGTGCGCCATCCACTATCAATTAACCGATTGATTCCTCTCCCGCCTGATTATAGTGATCTTATCAATAGTGTATCTCACTTTACATGTCCGAGCTCTGAAGGTGATGACAGTAGAAATCCCACAATGTGCCTCGTATGTGGAAAAGTTTTATGCTCTCAAAGTTACTGCTGCCAAGTAGAGCTAAATGGGGCTCTCGTTGGTTCTTGCACTGATCATGCTTTCTTCTGTGGATCTGGTGTTGGAATTTTTCTCAGAATAAGAGATTGCAAGATTCTTCTGCTGTCTGATAAGAATAAAGGTGAGTTATTTTGATTTCTGGTTATAATATTTCTAAGAGTTTTTTTTTTTTTTAAAAAAAACTTCTATTAAAATATTTATGCACATAAAAAAACCCTAACTACTTGATTTACAAAAATGTTAATTCTTCTCTTCATTGTTTTTTAACTATAAGTTTCTAATTAACATGCATTTTTCTGCCATATGAGAAAGTTGAAAAAGGAAGAAAAAAAAATATTCAATAAAATTTCAATGAAAATATTTTGAGGTGAACAAAATTTGCAAATGAATGGGGATGAATAGTCATAACACCCAGGGAAAACTTTATGAGCCAATCTGCAGCACCATCTTCATAAATTAAAATTTGTGTAATTTTTTTTGTAAAAAAATTGTAATCACAAGTCCTAATTTGTGTAAATTTGTAAAAAAAAAAAGAAGGGGGAAGAAAAAAAAAATGAAAGGATTTGGAGACCAATATAGTAAATATTAGGCTTACCTAAACTTATAGTAAAATTAGAATTTGCAAATAATAGATGAAAATTAAATACAAGAAATATGTTTTATTTTAATTTGAAACTTATGTAATAAAGCTCAATACAAAGGTGGTATAAAACCGTTGTTATAGCATCTAAATAAAGAGAAAAACTTGATATAAGTATAAAATTTATACAATAAGTGTTTCTCAGATATATTACTCCTAATAAAACTTTTTCTACCTGTTATTGGCAAAATTTTATTTATCCTAAAGTACACATTGCAAAATTTTCTCATGCAAACATTGGATAGATAATCTACTCAAAAAATTATTCTTTTTTAAATTTAATTTGAAACTTACTTAATAATACTTAAAACAAGAAATAAATCCATAGTTAAAGCTTTGAAATATCAAATCAAAATATCAAACCAGATTATCTCAGTTTCAAAACTTGATTTGAAAGATTCTGCTTCTAGGTCTGTCACTAAAATTAATTAAAATAATAAATATCACCTGTGTTCTCACATTTTAAAAAAACTTTTTTTTAAAATATAAATTCTTAATTTTTTTTTTTTTAATTTTAAATAATATTCACCCCATCCCATATAAAATATATTTCTTTGAATAAAATTTTACTGCAGTCCGTAATAAAAACTGTTTCATGAAACTAACTGCAATCATGAGTTTCTGCAACTGTGCTACCGAAACTGAAAGCAAGCTGTACTTTCTCGATGAATTTTTAGGATGTCGGGTTTCAAAAGGGGGAGGAATGTCTATTCATCTTTCATCAATGAGGATGGAAAAGAATAATCTTGACATTTTCACTTGATATCTTTCTTTATTTACTTTAAAATAGAAGAAGAAAAATACATTGTCTTGCTAATAGCTTATTATCATTATCATTTTGAAATCTGAAATAAAAAAATAATCTGCAGATGGTGTGATAATTTGCAGCTGCTGCGCTGGAAAGTTTCTGCTACTGGGTCTGTCACTAAAATTAATTAAAACAATAAAAATCACATGTATTCTTACTATTCTAACAAAAGCACAATTTTATGAAAATCTCTTCTTACTTTTCAAATCTTGTGAAAAGTATTTATAATTAACCATGATAACCATTGTTCATAAAAATTCAGTCCTTACATTAATGAGTCTAAATGATTTGCATTCTTTTTTTATGGATACTATGCCAGATGATGCCAATTTATTTTAAACTATTATACATTTATGAAGCATCCCCTTGCAACTCAATGCTACAGCCTCATAAATTAATGGAAGTTTGCTTATCAGTGCTTTTTTGTTGCAAATCACAATGTTAATAGCTAAAATTAGGAATATTTTTCTTATATTATGCAGCAAAAGTAGCAATATTAGTCAGCACATTGTTCCATTAAAGTATTCTGTGAAATTTTCTGAAAAGTTAGTAATATTTCTGCAGATTGCAATCTCTGAGAATTTCTGCCAAGTTTTTGTTTTTTTTTTTTCGTAGAAAAAAAATGAAAAAATATGCTTTATCATTGCAAAAATCTTTTTGCAAACCTATTTTTTGTTTCTGCAAATAAATTTCTATGTCGCCTTGTTTTTGCAACAGGATTCAGGATACTCCTTTCAACAACTTTACTGAATTTCGAAACTTTTCAAAAAAGAAAAAAAGAACTTGATTTGTTTCATGAATTACATAGCTATTTCTGGCTCTTATGAACTTTAATTTAGCATTCAATCTAATCAATAGAACAATCAGTGTACAGACCCTTTAAAGTAATAATATCAAAAAGAAAAAAAAAAATTTTTAAACATTTTTTTTTCTAATTTCTGTTTTATTTTAAAGTGTCTATAAATCCAAATTCCTTGTATTGTACAGTGACACTTTCATTATCATTACCTTTTTCATCCGCAGATATTTGCAAGAAAAGAAGTTTGATAACGAGTGTTCATGCTTGATTTTTTTAAAACCCAATGTTCTCTTTCTTCCCCCCCCCCCTTCTTTTTTTATCCAATCTTTACTTCATATTCAGCAAGCATTGTTACCAACTTCAAAAATATTATTCTTTTTGAATAGCAAGATAGATCTTTTTTATTTAAACTCTACTGTCTATAATCATAAAAATATTCTATACCAATTAACATGAAAAAAAGCTTTTTAGTCATTAAAGCAGGGATAGGCAAACTACGGCCCGCGGGCCAACTGTAGCCCGCCGCAAGGTTTTTTCCGGCCCGTGGATAAAATTCTAACTCGCCGATCCGTGGCGAATAAACAAGATACATTATGCATCCATTATTTTGTCTACTTTGTTCAAACGGAATTTTTTTTCTATATTTTTTAGCAAAGTACTGAGGACCTTTTTACTTTCTCTATTGGTGGAATTGTTTGAAATAGTTAGCACAGACAGCTTTGATTGGTAAAATTTTAAACGCAGAAGTTCTTTTTAGAATAGCCGCAGATTAGCTCTAATAAGCGTTTGTCTTTCTCGAGGATCAGACATATGAAATCTAACATAGGTGAATTGTGCTTCACATGTGGCAGACAGCGCATTTTAAGCTCTAACGAGCCTGATTTTTCTGCCGGTTTGAGTTCTAACATTATTTATTGAGTATGTAATGATTGCACACTATTGTTGCTTCTAAACATGCCATAGTTTGAGTTTTGCAAATCATTACCAAAAGCTAGTTTCCAAAATTTAGTATCTCATGCCCAGAAAATCAGTGCTATGTTTGTTTCATCTTATATATGTGAACAAGTGTTTTCAACTACGATCCTTAGAAAAAATCATTTCAGAAGTAGACTAACAGACAAGCATTTAACCTCGTTCCTTAAAATAAGCACGTCTCACTTCGAACCTCAATATAAGGAACTTTTAAAAATGAAATCGCAATTTCATTCATCTCATTAAATACTTGAATTAAAACTTGTATATCGTTTTTTTATTATTTTTATTTTAGAAGTTTTTACTCGGCCCACCAAATTTTTTTCTCTCAATTTTTGGTCCTCGACTAAAAAAGTTTGCCCATTCCTGCATTAAAGTATAATTCATATATATGTATTTATTGGTTTGGGTATCAGATGATCATTTATTCCTTATTTTGAAGTTTACAGTAAAATCTTCTAAGGATGAGAACTAGTACTTACAGTATTTTATAAATGTGAAAAATTTTCATAAAATTTAATTTTTTCTCATTTATCAGTTATTTCATTGGTCTGGCTAAGCTTAGTTTTTGTGATTGATTGATGAATGTAATTATGTCTATAACAATGAACCTTTTCTATTCAAAATTCTTAATTATTTGAAACAGACACAGCTTCAATTTGTTTAATCAAGGTTCCACTCTATAAGGAGTTGGCTATGAATAATGTCTATATTTTCCCCCTACCTTAAAGTATTTTACTTCACTATACCTCTACCTTTTTTTCACGTGTCACGTCTATGTCACATACACTTATACTTGTGGTTCAGAAAAAAAATGTGAATTATATTTCAAATTTTATTTGTTCAGCTATATTAATTTTGTAATGACATTGAAACAATAATGGCTATATGTGTTAACAATAATAGTGGTTTATATTTCTAATGATATAAGATTAAGGCTGTTTTCAGCTATATTAATTTTGTAATGACATTGAAACAGTAATGGCTATATGTGTTAACAATAATAGTGGTTTATATTTCTAATGATATAAGATTAAGGCTGTTATACAACAGTAACAAATTTTGTAAAAATGATTCATATTATCATTTTTGAAAAGAGTAAATGTCCAAGAACATTTCCTGAACCTTTATCCTTTATCAACACCAATGTTTTTTAATGCATAATAATACTGATGAAAATACAAAACAAAATCATCAGAAGAAAAAAGCAATTTTTTTTTTTAAATAAACGACAGCTGAAAAAAACATATTTAATCTGCTGATTTTATGTTTTTGTTTTAACCAAAATGTGTGTTGTTACTTTTCTTGTTACTCCCCCCCCCCCCCCCCCCCCCCATCTTAATCTCAAGAACCTCTCTGAGTATAGCATAATTTGTGGATAGCTCCCTAATGAATATTTACTTGTAAAATATTCTTATTCATACATAAACATTGAATTTTATTTCAGGTTGTTTTGCTCCACCACCTTATGTGGATGAATATGGAGAAACTGATCAAGGTCTTTTAAGAGGAAATCCTCTTCATTTATGTCAAGAACGCTATGAAGAGCTTCATGAACTGTGGCTAAGCCATAATATTCCAGAAAGAGTCTCTCACAGTATGGAACAATCAACAACTTTACCTAACTGGCAATTACTGTGACATGATTCTAATTAAAAATATATATATATATATATATAAACATTTATTTATTATTATTTTCTGCCTTGTGAAAAGATACACCCTTCATTTGTTCATTTTTATTTGGAAAAATTATTTCCTTAATTATGATTTTTTTAAATATATATTTTACACTGTTTTATTTCCCTTTTTTTTTTATCTGCTGTTCGATCTTTTCATAATTTAGGCTATAGAAATTTAATATATTTATTAAAACTGTTATTAAAAAAAAAAAGGCAAAATATCTAGATAAAAATATATTTATTTAGCTCTTCTAAATGAAGCAGTAATGACCTAGTTGCTTTTTTAGTTTGCAACCTGAGTGTTTTAATGGACTGAAAATGTTTTTATTACTCTGATGTACAGAATCTACTACAGCACCTTTTTTTGCATTATTTTGTTGATGTATTTAGATCTTAATAAAATGCAATCAAAGGCTCAATTATGGTGGAAATTTATTTGTTGTAAATCAAAAATATCTAAATAAAGAATGAATATATTTCCAGGAATATTTTTCATTTTGGCTATTAATAGATTTTTGGAACATCTCTAGGAAGTTTATAACAGTTTGTTATATCTTCTATTATGATTTTGAAATTTTTGATCTTCCTTTGAACTTTAGTATGATTTCCTGCTGTTTATTTTGAATACTTATAAATATGTAAGTTTAAAAGTAATAATAAATCTAGAAATTATTGATAAATTATTTTCTAAACTACTTTTAATATTTAAAAAAAGTAAAGTTTTTTTCTAGTTTGTGATATAACAAGCATGAGTTTAAGCAAGTGTTTCTCTGCTTTAGTTTTCATCAAAAATGAATTAGAATATATAAATATTATAATATGTTAGGACCTGGTTTTTCCTCCCATTTTGAAAGCTAACTGCACGAAGCATATTATTAAATCAAACATTTTGTTTCTTTTACATTTGGGAACGATTTATGAAAATACAGAAGTCTGAACAGTAAAATATGTTTTAAATTATAAATAGTTTATTTATTAAATAATGATCTAAAAGCATGGATGTTTTTAAGGATTTCTTTTTAGTGCAATTGTCAAAAATTGAAAAACCTAACAACTTTTTTTTAGGACATTTAGTTTTGCCCTTGGCTATGGTTATGAGTCAGAAGTTAAAAATAAAAATGTTAAGTTAGAGGCAAAATGAGCTTAATATTTTAAACACTAGTTTTTGGACTTATTATTTTATGTTTAAATATAAATTTGTTAAAGTGTATATAATTTCTATAGCTATGAGTTGTGACCACTAATTACCTTTACTGAATATGGATATACACTGAAGAGCCATTACATTATGACCACCCTCCATCTATAACAAAGGGCTCGCCCAGGTTTTTATGGTTTCTCGCCCAGGAACAATGTTTTCATGGGGTACATTAGGACCCATAATCCTCATAGAACAATCCCTGACATCTGTAAGCTACTTGACCAGGTTCACACATTCATGGCAACAGTTTTTCCTGCGGGGGATGGTGTTTACCAACAGGATAATGCACCGTGTCATAAGGGTCGAATCGTCATGGATTGGTACGAGGAACATTCCAGTGACTTTTAAGTCATGTCTTGGCCCCCAAATTCACCTGACCTTAATCCAATAGAGCATTTGAGGTCCTACTTGGAAAACGAAATTCGTGCTGCCACGCTACCCCCTCGCAATGTGAGGGAATTGCAGGACCAGTTGGTGAGCGCTTGGTACCAGATACCTCAAACTATCTATCAGCACCTTGTGGAATCAATGCCACTGCGGGTGCTAGCAGTTTTGAGGGCTAAAAGTGATCCTACATGTTATTACTAAGGTGGTCATTATGTAATGGCTCTTTGGTGTATATACAATAAGAATGGTAAAAAAAAAAACCTGAAAACTTAACTCCTCTGAAAGTTAACATGAAATCACTTTTTGTGTTTAAAGATTTCAGAACAATTAGCACTGTTGATAATTTAAATTTTCAAAATCATTCTTTTAAAAAAACAACACTACTTTTAAGTCATAAATAAAAGATGCCATCTGAAGATATATTTATTACCAATCATGTCCATCTATGAGTTAAACAAGTATACTGTAATAAGGTTAAGTCATAACATATATAAGGCTTGCAGAATTCAACCACGTAGCTTTGAGTCCCTGGGTAAAATTGTATAGAAATATTCTTGCTACACATTATTTTCCCATTCAATAATATGGCGAAACCAGTTTTTGGATGCAGGAAATCCTGCATCTGTAAGTTCGGAAAAAGCCAGGACTAACTCTTAGAGGGTTAAAACACTTTTTTCTCAGTTACTATAAAAATACACATGGTGATGACACACATAAAAAGGAATAACCTACAAGGTAACACTTTAAAATGAGCTAAATATTTGCATTTAAAACATCAGGGTCAGTTTCATTTGTAAAACATTAATTTATTTAACCAGGCATAAAGGTATTTTTTCTTAGAAAATGGCTAGTTTGTAAACACATTTTTAAAAAAAGTTATCTTCCCTTACTCGGTAAATAATCACTGAATAGACTCCTCTATTAACAAGTGAACTTCCTGCAGTGTGCAAAGAGACTTCTTTTTTTTTCAAAGAAATTCACTGTCCAAGGCTACTTTAATATTTTTTCTCCATTGATCAACAACTGCAAAGAGTTTGATGAAACTCTTTGATTTCACTTGTTATTATATTTTCAGTAATATAGTTGCTAAGCAACAGATTTGTCTGAGAAATTTCCGCTTAACATTGTTGCACGTTCCATTATTTAAAGAAATGTTACGAAAGAAACCATTACTTTAATAATTCCTGTGTCATATAGAAATCTGAATTCTTTTGTCATTTTGTTAAATAAGTATACAGGGATATAAAAAGTATACAATGCTGTATTATTAACAAGGAGATACTCTTTGTCTAAATTTTGAAAATTTATACGTAGGATATATAAATAAATTTATAAGTATTCAGTCAGCGCTACTTTCTATGGGACTTGAATTCAATTATTGAAGTTGCTAGATTTTTATAATAAACTTGATACATAAAAATTAACAAAAAAGAAAAAGATCTAAAAATATGGACTCATACCACTTTAAAATGAACAGCTCATTTACTAGTTATTATTTAAATTCTTCCCAAACGATATGAAAGCTTCCCATCATTCATTAAATGGTTTCTTAAAATCTGATATTTTAATGCTAAAAGTTCAACTCTGTTACTAAAATCATTTCCAGTTATTTGTTTTCAAATAAACTTTTTGTAAACCCTGTAATAATTTTTTTAAGCAGATATTCTAGAAACTTTTTTTTTTTTATATCCCTCTTTGTTAATATTTTTCAAATAGTCCAGCTTTTTCATTTTCGTAAAAATATTTCAACATCAAAGCACTTGTCTCTTTGCGGTGCAGAAAAATTTAGAGCAAAATTTTATTCCTTGAAGGGTAATGAGGATTGTGGTCACTGTTATCCACCTCTAAATCGAAGTGATCTTTTTTATCTTATTATTTTCCAATATTTAAATTGGTTGATTAAAAACTATGTAGTTTAAAAGAGAAACATTGTTAAAATTTTTAGTGGCTTATAATGTTGTCAAAAATAAGCCGGGTTGACAGAATTGGGATTTTTAAAAATTATATCAAAGATATCTAATTTATTTGAATTAAATCAGATTTATTTATTTTTTAATTCTTTAAAGTTACCAACCAAAACATTTGATAAAATATGCTAATAATGCTTAATATTTTTTCATCATAAAATCATAGTTATATTTTCCAACTCAACTTGCTAGTGAATGTTAAAGATAGGGAGACTGTCAATTAGATATCTAATGGAGAGTAAATTAATTTAGATCTGAAAACATTTAATAAGTTTTAAAAGCACTGCATTTAATTAAACATAAAACTTAATGGGTATAATTGAAGTATGTTTTTTTGCCAGCAAATTACTTTACATACCTTTAGTGAAATATTATAATTTAAAAGTTTTATACCACTTTTATCCAAATTTTATTTTTAGTCAATTTTGAAATATAATTTGCATACAAATCACCCCTTACATAATGTTAGGGGTGATATATATTTATATTAAGTATAAAATATTCTAAACAATACAATTTTAAATAATATTGTATAAAAATATTTTATACTTACATTTATATTTAAAAAAAATGGGCTTATTTAAATCAATGCTTTTTTTTAATGAAATAATGAGGGATATATTTGTAAATATAATAATTTGCATGCATATCTCATTCATTATTTCTTAGTAAAAAAACCTTCATTGTTACAGAATTCAGACTTATAAAAAAATTCACACCCAAAAGAATGTATTTATTAATTATATTCAACAAAAATATATTTTAAACTTAAGCAATTAATTTTAAAAAAAATTCAATTTGTTTAAATTAATAGGATTTGCGAAAAATCACAGTTTATTTAAATCATGCCAACCCTGAACATAAGTGGGATAGTTTTTATCGCATCGTTCCTGAAAGGATTACAAAACATTACTATTGAATTCTAATATTTCTGTTAAAAATTGCCATTTTAGATATTTAAAATACAGTTTAACCGCGAGGTTATGTATGCTCTAAATGCGACAAACTTGTGAATTTATATCAATAAATATTGATGTGAAAATCAAAAAATTTTTTTTTTCAAAATATACTATTTTAAAACAATACTTATCAATTTTATCACTAGTACTTATCAAAAATAATTACAATTAATACTTGAATGCACTTAATTTTGTCTTTTTTAATATTTTTCTAAAAATTGAGTGTACTGGCTTTAAAATCAAACGCACTTGCCAACAATGTCAACTGGCATTTCATTTTACATATAAGTCATAAAAAAAATATGCTTATTGATATTGAGCACACGAAACATACCGTAACCGGTCTTTTGACTGGTTATGGTATGTTTATTGTTAACTTGATTCTTTTTCTTCTCATTAATAGTGACATCGTTTTTGGAAATGATTATATAAAGTCTCATGCAAAAAAGAAGTGGCACAAGGAAAGTTTGAATTTTTTCCAAGAAAAGAATTTTTATTCTTTCACAGAGCAATAGAATTTGCAGAAATTCTTTTCCGTTAGTCATTAGTGCATTTATCTCGTTTACTCATGGAAGCTTTAAAATTTTAAGATGTTTCTTTTCGAAGCATACAATTAATGACATTAACAATGTGTCAATTAAAGCTTGTTATCAATATAAATATACAATCAAGAAAGTTTTTGCAAGCAATCTGGAATTATGATAATGGTTTCAAGACAAAATTTTGAACAGTATTTAATTTTTAGAATTTTTTACCGAAGCAGCATTTTTTATTTGCTTTTTTATACATACCATAAAAATTTTTTAAAATGTTATAATTCTGGTTTAAAATGAGTGGCAGACTTCTACAAATTCCCTTTACACTTAAGTTAGATCATTTTTTTGGTAAATTATGGTATAGTATAGTTAAATATAAATTAGTATTCTAGAAATAAACAATCATTACTTATTTAAAACAATGAATACAGTAAAAGCAGAATAGCCAAATAAAGTTAACAATTGAACTCATTTATGCTTTTATTAATTATCAGATATGATTGGTTAGGTATCTCTGGGACCTATAAACAGTCAGAGTGTTAACAATCTTATTTCATGTTTTAAAAACCATTGTGTAAAAAAAATGAAAAATCTGGGCTCATTTAGATTTTATAAATCAACACTTAATTCTTTGATGCAGAATTTTTATAAAACATATTTTTTATTTTATTTTGTCTTAACTTAGGTCAAAATAAGAGAAAAACATTTAGCATTTTAATAATCTGTGATTACGAAATACAGCATGAAACACAGCTCTCTTCTAAACAATCAATTTCAAATTTGAAGTAATTTAGATCAAAGAAAAACAGTTATTCATCATTGAAGTTTCTTTAATTTACAAAATCAGTCTTTGATAAATTTTAGTATGCAACAAAAAATAAAAATAAAATCTACAATTTTTGAATTTTATATTTTAATACAAATAAAATTCCGATAATTTAAGATTTTTTTAAAATATCTATTAGACTGTTTTTTATAATTAAAAACAGAAACTAAAATATATTTTTACTTGTAATTAAAGCGTCAGAATAAAATATATAAAAAGGGACACTGGGTCCCATGTGTGTCAAAGGGTTGATATTAATATTTTAGAGAGAAAAAAAGTAACCCAGACCAATTATTGTTAAGTTAAGGAAGGATTTAATAGAAAATCATCAAAAACCAGTTTATTTTTATAGAGAGTACATTGCATTAGCCTCTTTCTTGGTGCAGTTTTTAAACTTCATCCTTAAATAAATTGTTTTTAGCTAATCTCCTTGCTCTTTACTGACCTCAGTGGAGATTGGTAAGAGTATGCATTTGTTCTTTCTGGTAATAATATTGATTCGCGATGCCTAAGTTATTTTCTTTTTCATTTTCTAGTAGAATTTCATAAAAAAATATTAAGGGCAGTCATTACATATTCTGTACGTAATGATTAATGAACAACAGCTGTTCGAGGGTTCGATCCCCGCTGGCCGAAGACTCCCCGTGTAGTAAATGGTGACTGCTGCACGTTAAATCTGTTGAGTCGTAAAGTCCTTCCCATAACAAATCAATACCTCTGGGGGTACTGATCCAGGAGTTTTCTTGTCTTCTGGATTGGTTCAAAATTATAAGGCTATGGAGTTAAACATTAGTTGTCGTAAGGGGCCGTTCAAAAATTACGTACACAAAAATGGAGAAATTTTAACCCCTCCCCCCTTCGTACATTACCGTACATAAGGTCTTACTCCCCCCCTTAGAGTACGTACATTTTATTAGTCCACCCCCCTTTTTCATAAAAATTAAAATAATTACGTTTTAAATAAAATTAATTATTTATTTAAAATAATTTATTCATTTAAATTATTTAAACAATAAATAAAACAATCTTATCTGATCAACATAATAATTTCCTACAATCAATACAATTAATCTACAGTATTTTCCCCAAGGACATTCCAAATGCTTCAAAATGGAAAAAGTCACTTTTAAATTTGGTGTATGCTTATAATGTACGTACTTTGTATAATACATCCCCCCTCCCCATCGTACAAAATAGCAAATCCCCCCTTCGGGATGTACGTACTTTTTGAGCGGCCCATAAACCCAAAAATTGGGTCGGCTGTTTCAATGACGGATTTAAAATAAAGTAAAATGAACAATAGCTGTAACTGGTAAAAGTTCCAAAAAAATTTTATATTATGATACAAAAGATAATGGTTCTGATTTTTATAATTATAGAATCGAGAACAATATCAGAATTGATAAAATATTTTTGAAATTTTTAAGTGAATGATTTTTAATTTTAATTAATCTGTTTGTTGTCAGGAAATTAAAATAATTGGGTACTTGCACCTCAAGGAGACCTCCCATACCAACTATGACGTCAGCGGCAGCAAATCTTTATCAGCAAAATGGCGTATTAAAGTTGAGCTAAGTTTCTCTACATATCTTAGAATGTTAATTAACGTAAAGACAGAGCCGTATCGCACTTGGTCGTATCGAATTAGTTGAAATATAATTCTTTCTCATCTATTTCTTTTGTATTTTATTGTAACCATCATATATTTTTGTTTTGCGTACCTGGCAACTTCGATGCATAATTAGTTTGTTTGTGTTCCACATAGTTTCGCGCATGTCTTTGAGTTAAGTTGTTCTTGTTATAGTGAAAGACTTGAAATTTTTGAGAAAGAATTTAGAATGTGTCACATACGAGAATTGATACTTGACGGGCTCTGCTTACTCGAAATAGAATGGAAAGAACAGTTGCTAACGTAAACAAATGCCACGTTTCAACAACCAATCAGGATCGAGATACCCACATTACGTCACTTGCAGATATCCCATTGTGGAGGTTGATTTAGCAAATTCGTCGCTAAACCCTCAGTTTTTATCGTTTATAAATATCTAAAGATAGATTAAAAATAGAAAGTAACACTAAAGTAAAAATCACTTTCGCGCTGGTGAAGAAAAAAATGAATTTACCAAATAAGTAAAAAATTTTTAGATTAAAATTTATTTATTCCTCCGTTCCTTAAATCGAAAGAGAAAAAAAATTTATTTTAAAGAAAAAATATCTTATTTTTAAAATTGGAACACCAGTCTACAGAAATATTAAAAACGTAATATTTTTTTTCTTCTTTTTTTAAATCCGCGAAAAGAAAATGGCAACTATATTTTTGGTTACCTAGCAACCAGAGTTAATTTTTTCTAAAAAGAAAACGATTTTTAATTTCACTCTCTGTTCTAAGCTTTCCCAATGTTCTGTCGTGTAATATACGTCTTCTGATTAAATATTGGTAAAAATCTCTGGATAGAAATCATTTGTTTCATACTGTATGTTCTGTAAAAGAAGAAAAATATTCTGTGCATGGACAAGTTCGCTTCGATTTGAGAAGGAATTTTACTAATTGATCTTCAGAATTACTGTTTTTTATGCAACCATTTTCTTTTTATAATTGAAAATGTTACTGTCTATCTTCCGTCTAAGTAAAATACGTTTATTGGGATGCCCAATATGGAACAACATAGAATATTTGCTGTTAAAAAAATGTTATTTTGAATTCTAAGGAGGCAGAATTTAATTCATTATGGAATATCAGTGACTTCAAAAGTTCTTAGAATTTTGTTTCGATGGTGTTATAATCCGTTACTCTATCAGTATAGATATGTGTAATGTGGAACAGTAAGGAATATTATTGACTGTGAATAAGATAAAAAGTTTTCAAATTCTATGTTTGGCAGTAAAACTCGTCCTGTATATCTTGTGTGACACCATATGGAATTTTATTGTCAGTTATAGAAAGAATATCAATAACTTCACAATTTTTTTTAATCTTATTTCTATAGAAGTAGAATGCGTAACACTATATGTATAAGTCAAGTCTGATTGACTTAATGCTCTAATTTTGTTATTAGTTTTGTTAAAGTGGTTAAAAGTTTCATAATTTCTTTTTCTAGGATATATGGATAATTTTTTAAATAATTAAAGTTGTTTTAAGCTTTTAATAATAATTGGTGTTGTAATAGAACAAGGTGTATAGATGTTCGTCTTTTATTCAAAATTTTATTTTATTATGAATTTAACATATAACGGCATAGTTGAATTTATATAGTGTTCTGTTACAAAATTGATAGCTGATATCGATACTATTCCCGTAACCACACTGTATATTTTGTACCAATTTTCATAATTAATTAAGCATCACTGGTGTCAGTTAGTTATGCTATATTTTTGCGACCACTCGAAACGAATCAGTACCCTGATATCCTAACGAATCTTTTTAAAAGTGTAAGGTTTTAAAACGATAAAGTTTAATAAATGGAGGTGCATAACTCGCAACTTGTACGAATTTTCTATGTAAGGTTCCTCAAGGGATTTACCTACTCTAGGTAAATACGGGATTCACAACCCCGAGGTTCCCTAGTGTTTTTTTTTAAATATTTATTTTGCTTGTCTTTTCATTAAGAATACACATACTATAGTACAGATGTTAGTACAAACATTTGATTTTTCTATTTTATTCCAAGATGTCCATAAGGCAAAACCTCAGGGTGCTATAAAGAAAACATGGCACCATGCTCCCGAAACGGGAAATTTCTACAAAAGTGAATTATTTACAATGTCTCATCTATATAAAATTTCTCATTCTATATCTTCAAAAGACTAGCGAAATCAAGGGTATGATAATGGCTCTTGTATGCGTGTAAAGCATAGCGAAGTTCAAAGTCTCATTCCGACTTAATATCTAAGAGCATTTCTTAACCTGTTTTACACATTCATTAAATTTAGTAGTGAATGATACTTTTAATTGTTGTGTGTGTTGAGGCTGTTACATTTTTTTAAAGTTGTGCAGCATTTATATAACTTTTTTTCGGTATCACCTCATAGACAGAATGTTTTAAAGACGCATATTAAGTTGAGCAGTTAATGCTTTAAAACCCTTGAGGTGTATCAATTGAATAAAACTACCGAAGCTTTGGATAAGTTTTCTGTCGTCCAGTATTCCATAATAACAGCAACAATAGTGAAAAATACCTCAGAAGTTAACTTTTTATTAAAAAAAAGATATAGCTAATTTTAAGTTTATTTGTTTTAACCGTTGTTGAACAGCCGACCTAATTTTGAGTTTACGACTACCACCAATGTTCAACTCTTTAGCCTTGTATTTTTTAACACAATCCAGAAGACAAGGGAACTTCATAATGAAGTATTGGGATAAATTTTGCCTTCGTTGAGGAATTTTCGATGGAACTAATTGACATTTGCGTTACATACATGGAGAGGAAAACCTCTCACAGTTAACCTGTCGGAAAAGGGACTCTAACCCATGATCCGTCTACTACCCCTTAGGAAAGTTTGACATAAGTTTTTCATAAAAAATGCCAAAGGATATTCCTATGGGGTTTTGCCTATGGTAAAATTAGCCATATGCGTATGGCAAAATCTTCCCATATGTGTATGGCAAAATTTTATTTACATGGCATTTTTTTTATATGACAAATTTTTACCTTAAAACTAAGGTGTCCTATAGACAATGAAGAAATTTTTCCATAGGCTATGGTACACCTTTGCCATAGAGCTATTGCAACATTTCTCTATCGATATTTTACCATAGAAGATACATCAAAAGAGATTTCGATATTTTACAGAGTTATACATCAAAAAATAAATTGCAATAATCTTTTGCAGTTCTATGAATATTAAAACTGATTTGCTGATTGTCTAGCGAGGAAATTACCATGCATAAAATTCAAAATATTGCCTTTTACTTAATACTCTAAGTCAGTGTTTCCCCAAGTGTGGTATGCGTTCTTATGCGAAATATCTTGCAACAAACGAAAATTTCAAAAATTTTATTTAAAAATAAAGCTAGCCATAAAAATTTACGATTACGTATTTTTCTATTGGCTATTTTTTGCAGAGTTAATAATTAGTTGTGTCAACAGCCATTTGTGATTTTTAACTCTTCTGTAATTTTTTTATAGTAAAAAATACATTGGTTTTTTATCAGTGGTACAGCGTTACAAAAAATTTAGAAAGGGTACACAAAAGTCATAAGTTTGGCAAACACTGCTCTAAGTTATCCTGAAAAAAATTAGTAAGATGCTAAGGAAAATACATTGTTTAGAAATAAAAACAGGCTAAACAAAATTATAATAATTTAGGCTTAAATAAAAAGAAACTATAAAATTTTTTTCAACAGTATCTAAAGATTTTGCTTTTTTTTTCCATAGGATTTTCCATTCCTTTTCATTGACTCATACTTCAGTTTGTATGGTATGCACTTCTTGATACTTTTTTCAGTTACATCGGAAAACTTGCTTTGGACATAGTTTGAATAAATAGAACAAAATATAAAATTACTACTTAAAAATATAAACTTATAAAATAAGTACAGTAAAACCTGTTTTTGTGCTGTGGATAGGGACCGCATAAAAGAAATCGCACAAAAAAATATTCGAAAATTTTATGAATTCTTACATATAATAAACAACTTTGTACGATATACTACCAAAATTTTTTTTTATGCGGTGGATGAGGACCGCATAAAAAAAGTCGGACTTAGAAAATACATCAATGATTTATGAAATAGTAAATGAAATAATTAAATTAGACCTAAAGAAATTTTAAAAAGATTTAATTCTTCATTGTACATATACATGAAGAAGTTTTCAAGTTATACATTAAATAGTGGAATTGTCTGTCTTTTTGCTTTCTTTTGGTTATAAGTATTCATTTTAAGTGAGTACTTATGTCTAAAAATAAAATAAAAATCATAAAAACTACATATAAATAGAAACAAAAGTAATTAATTTATTTACCTTTAATCTTACTATAAAATGAATCCTTAACCACGTGAATCGTGTATAAAACTCTAAATACAAAGCGTATACTGTTCGCGCGTCGAGCATTATGTACATAACTGACTCTGCCTTGTCAGGAGATAGTTTAAAATAAATGAACAGAGCATCGCGAAGTCCAGATACATCGTTGTCAAGGAGGCCACATAATCAGAGTTCGTCCACAACATGTATATGTACATTGATAGGAAACATTAAACTGGTGCTAACGCCGCTAAAATTCATATACCGCATAAAAATAAATTGCACAAAAATAAAATCGCACAAAAACAAAATCGTATAAAAAAGGACCGCACAAAAACAGGTTTTACTGTATTGAAACAATTGAATTGAAAAACTAGAACAAAAGTAATGAAATTATTTAAGTTCCTGCTTGAATCTTCTTTTTCTCAATCACAGAGAGGCCGAATGAAAAATTTTCACTGCAAAGATTGATGGCATTTAGACACATTCTTGGCAGATGTAAAGGGAAATACGAAGATAATTTTTTATTTGGGCTTGATAGCAAAGAACAAATTAGTTTTTGATTTGCAATTATTTTTATTACAATGTTTATATTAAAGGAAACTCTTGTTCACACTATTCTATTTTGCTTTAAAATTGCGAATGATAACAATTTTACCCATAAAAATTTTAAAAAACAACAAGTCACACATTTTTTAAAGTAAATCGAAATAATTAGCTTTGTCAACCCTAAAAATTATATTCTATTTAAAAAAAAAGAAAAACGGGTTGATATTTCTTTAATAAATATATAATTTTATATAAAAATGTCACTGAAGCTCTTTCTGATTTATTGCCTTCCCAGTAAAATATTATTTTTTTTGCTTAAGTTGGTTTTGAAGTAGAATAACTAGTCGTGAATTTTTATTATATGGCTGAATATTATATCAGAGAAGAAAGAAATGGTTCATGCCAGCAGCTTTTAACTTGGCCAACACAATTTGGGCATTACTTTCCCAACTAGTAACTTTATATCATTTTACATGGATCTTATAAGTTAGTTTAAAGAATGAAAAAACTTTTGTTCTGAAATGCATTTGCACTGTAAAGCACGAAGCTGTGATTCGTGAATATCAAGAAACGAGATTTTCTAAAACTCTTGCAATCACAGAGAAATTATAAACAAAAAACTAGATTGCTCGAAAAAGAAATGACTGAAATTTTACTGAAATTAGTTTTTTTAGTATGAATTAGAATAAGATTCCTAAAAAAAGGAAAGAAAAAAAAAAAAAAAAACTTAAAACCAGAGAAAATAAATCGGCGGCCCAAGGTCCTGAGATTAGATACAAAAGCCTGAAACTCAGGCCTAAAATCTGATAGTAGATCATCACTTAAATAAGAGAAAAGTTTTAACTTTTTGTTACTCTTAATGTAAGAATACCAGAGGGTTGTAATACCAAGTTTCAATTGAATCTATTTCTACGTTGTCTAATTGTGAAGCAACAGCCCAGACACAATGTGAAAAGGTAGATTTAACTAAAAATTATTTTTGAAATCAACAGAAGGAAAATGGTTGTAATAATTTTAAATGTAGGCAAATGATTTACAAATAAAGATTAAATTATAAAAGTTCTATATCTAAAAACAATTAAATTATTAATATATTACCGATGATTGTTTCGACTTTCAAAGTGTTTAGTTCTGATTTCGCCTTAACATTCTGCCTAGACTCCACATTAGAGGCCTTGCCTGTTAAAGGCGAGGATGCCAGTTCTTCTACTGAAAAAACTAGCATTAGCAGTTTATTAGTCAATTTTGAAGAATTTGCATGGGAACAAAGCTTTAGCTCAACAAACATAAACACCCATTTTAATTTCTAAGTAGAAAAAAAATTAATAATAACAATAATACAATTAAATGTAATATAATTGATTTGAATGAATTGAATCGAAAAAAAAAAAAAAAAATGCAAGTTTAAAATCTATTTGGCGCCTTGGCGATTGCAGTTGGCGTGACAGATCGCAATACGGAAATATCTCCGAAGTCAAAATTTTATGACAATACAGCAATTATTTTTCGGCAAATTTGAAAACATTTCAATATTGAGATACTAACAAATATCTCTATATTATGATACTGACAATTGTTTTTTCCAAAGTGAATATTTATTTTTACTTACTTAAATTTGGTTCGCTTTCGAGGCTCGACCCCATTTAGTTTACAAATGTGTCGACGATCTTCTTTATAAGGGTTGGTCGAGCCATATTTCAAAAGCGTTTTCTGTCTGTCGCACGTGTCTACCCAGCCTATAAATACAATAATATATATACATTAGTAGGCTTATTTAATTCGCAGTATTTTTAGCAACGCTTTATTGTAAAGTATATAACTTACTTCCAATTAGTAGTAAAACACCTGGTGATGGCAGAGACGAGTTTTTCTTATCTGGCCAATTTACAATAAAATGCGGCTTTTCTTTCATTGCATTTTTTAATGAACTCGATAGTTCTCGACAGTTTTCAAGCCACTCGAGCTTGTCAGCTCCATATTTTCCTTCTTCGAAAAAATCAAAAAGACCAGCCTCAACGTTTATAGACATTTTTGAAATATGTATCAAACACGTGAAATGCCGCAAAACCAAGACCAAAACACAGGAAGAGTTGAGACAGAAAGTGAAGGAGTACTTTTATTGCTATAAAAACAGCTATATTTTAAAATTTGATTGCCGCAATATTTACGCGTTTGCATAGATTATGAAATGAGAATATCTGAAAATTTATTCTAACATGGCATTATGTCTGGCATTTAATGTATGATATTTGAAAATAAAATTTATGTTTTTTTTTAATTCATTTTATAATTTATCTCAAGATTTTATTTTCTTAATCAACATTAACATCAGTTTAGTCATAGAATGCTCGACTGATTCTATAAAAATATTGTGTTAAAAAAAAGTTAGCCTTTTGACTTTTCATAGTTATTATTTTTAATTTACACATTTTTATACAGTTTTGTGTAACTAAACCACTATCTTAAATACAGAAATTTGGCCTATAACAATGTCTTGGCGTAGATAATTGTGTAGGTATTTTTTCTAGAATTTCAGAGCCGCCTTACAAATCGAACTATTCAGAGGGCCTTATGAAATAAAATAAAAAAGCAGAAAATGAATGTTCAATCGAAAAAGAAAAAAAAGTACAAAATGCTTTTTAAAAAATATATTAACCAGTAGATATAATTTTTTTCTCACACTTGAATTTAATTATTTAAAGTTGATCTTTTTCTTATGGTTTAGAAATTGATTTATCAGAAAGAAAAATTTTTAAATGATGCTTGTTGTACCTAATAAAAACCAGGCAAAATATGCTAGGAATTGCTATAAAAATCTCTATAATTAACGTTATAGATTTACCATGCTTGTAAGTTAAATTTTCTTAAGGATGCAAAAAATTTAACGTGAGGAATTCTATAAACATAATGCTAATAATAAATAAGTTCCCTTTCGACAGCCGAAATCTTTTGCACATATTTCATATGTTAGTTTTAAACCACTACAATTTGCATTAAGATGAACAATATTCTCCAATGATGCATAGTAGTAGTTTTGATTCTCTTATTTTGTAGGACAATTGGTTTTTGGAAACTCAAAAATAGTTGCATTGTATACTATATTTTTTTATATATATGGTATCTTATCAAATGAGTGCCATATACAAAACTCCTAAATCCATGCTATATACCCATGCATTTAACATCCATTGCCACATGAGTGCTATACATGCATGGTTTGCTGTTGTAACAAAACCACCACTCCGTGGTATGTTCCCAGTTCATTTATGACACATTACAATGTGATTACCCTACATGTATGGTACAGTCAGCAAAAAAAAAAAAAAAAAAAAGATATCACCCTGAATAATTTTTGTTCTAATGATCGGATTTTCACGAACTAAGTATCAATCTTAATGGTTCCTGGGCGTGACCTCAAATATGCTAATTAGTTAGTGCTAACTATTACTTAAGTTACGAAATCAGACACAAAAACGTACTTTCTCTGTATAAACATATATTTTTTTTTTACATATTTGGAATCCAGATACTTGAATTAGGGGGGGTAGACAAAAATTTGAAAAAAATGGGTGGTAAATAGGGTCGCAACAAAGGTTTATATATTTGGCGATAGTCCAGAAAACCGCCAAAAAAAGTCGCCAGCGCAAATGAATATTTTAAGATAACCCATTGACTAATTCAAAAGAAGAATGCTTAATTTTACTAGGTTGCTAAGCAACCAAGCTCTGACTGGAAAAAAAATTGAAATAATGTTCTGTGATTACTCAGAGAGGTTTAATTAATAGTTAATAGAAAATATATCGAAGTTTCTAGGCAATTGACAATTTTTAAGCTGATTTCTGTCCAAAAAGCAAAGTTTTTTTTATTTTAATCTCCCTTGAAAAGAAAATTTGAATCGATTATAAATTATTTATGATTTTCTAAGTTTTAGAATTTAAATACATGAACATTTTATCTGATATTATTTAGATTATGTTGTTTCTGCTATATTTATTCGAGGATTTCATACTAAAATCAAATTAACATAACTTATTATGGCTAAATACAAAATTTTAGGGATAATCACTTTTACAGCTTTAATCAAGTCTTCTAGGCAAGAAAGTTTGAAGAAAAAAAAAGTGCTTGAAAAATAAAATGTATATTGTATAGTAATTCTAATGCGCATTCACAAGTTTTTCTAAAATTTACGCTATTTCTTTTTCCTATAACTCAAGGAATTGCTGAATGTTTAGTGGTATTTTAAAAGCATTGAAATAGGTTATGTTTAAGAATAAGATATTGAAATAATATGTTGAATATAGTATGATTCATTGTTTCAAAAATCGCTTCATTCTGCTAGATATTTAGATAACAAGGTTTTCTTTGGATAAAGATGATTAGCAAATAGCATCCTTATGCTTCGATACATTTAGAAACTTACGTTCGCAAATTCACCATAAAATTTCGTACAGCATATTCTTCAATTACGATAAGCTACATTTACCACCAAATACTGATACTATGATTATTTTTGTTTTCTTATATATATCTGATATGATACTCTCTTTTTAAACAGAGCTTGTAAGGTCCTTAAGATACTGAAAGGGGGGCACGAAAACTTAAAGGATAAAATATTTAATTTCATTAACTCAAAATATCTGGTCTCAAAATTTTAATTTTAAACCAAGTTAAATATAACTTTTACAATATTGAGAGCTCTTATGTTTTTAAAGACCACATAATTCCTGTTGAAATATGAAAATGCATATTTTTACTTTAATGAGTGTAAAATCTTTGTCAAAATAATGATCAAGACCCAAATGTTAAACAGTATAATTGATGATAAAAACTCAACTGGCTTCAAAAAATATGAAGAGGGAAGTAAAAGTCGACATGTTTCGAGCGTTCAAATATATTCACCCATTCTCAAAACTTGTCAAGCTTGAATAACTTGAGACTTTTATTATTGTGCTCAAAACATGTCTATTTTTATGATCATCTATTAATTTTTAAATCAATGAAGTTTTTATATTTTCAATTCAATTTCTTGGGATTATCTATTTAGTTACACAATATATTAAATTATTTCACTCGATATTAAAATAAGTTTTACTTAAGTTATAGGCACAGGTTCTTAGATTAAAAAAATAATAATTCGCTATTTTGTAAAAAAATCCATGCAGTACAATTTTTTTTGCTGCAAGTCTTAACATTTTAATTTAAGGACATAGAAAAATTCCGTTTACAATTGAAATTTCAAAAGTCGAATGTGAAAATGGAATGTCCCCTAGCACCAGAAATCGAAATTAAATAGTTACAAGATAACTATTTTAAACAAGTTAGCGTTTCCGGCCTACTCGAAGTTGTTTGAAAAGGTATTTTGTATATATAGATTCCAAAGTTTATTCTACAAATATTTTAGGGCATACTTTCGGAGTATTTTGATTGAGTTTATTTTTACACCCTTATTTGCTTAAAATTATTAAATAATAAGCTTAAAATAAATTATTCAAGCAACATGATTTAACGCATTTATAGTATAATAGTAAACGGGGTTTCCATCGCATATCCTTAACCTTGATACCGCTATCATTAAATGAATGGAATAAGCTTAGATAAATAATAAAAGTTAATTTTTTCCCCGTTTTTATTTTCAAGGAAATATGTTTCGATCAAACAGATTTCATTCTGGAAATAGCGAAATTATTGAGTTGGTCCCTTGGAGCAATATCATTCTTATCCTCTTTTGACGAAATTTAGAAAAAACTGGTTTACACAGTTCTGTAAAAAGTATGTTAGCCTTCTTACCACGTTTTTTATTATTTTTTTATTTTTAATCAAAATAAGTTCGGAAAATTACGTATTTTTATTGCATTTTTTTAAAATCAGATGATTCTAAAATTCGCACGGCTTCGGAAACTTTTTACAAATTTCAATTTTTAGTGTTTCCTGCTAAACAAAATAAGGCATTGTTCCTGATAACAAATTAAACTACAATAATATCTTGGGAATCGTGCTAAAGTAAAAAAATTAAACAAAATAGTTTAGTGTATTATCCGGAAAAAAATCTACATGGAATCATAAAGAAAGAATCATTTAAGATACTGAGATATTTTAAGACGCTTAAAAGTTTTGGCTACGTATTTGACAGCTTTTTATGTTCGGTATCTTTATACTCTTTGTAGTGACTTATAAAACATGGACACTATATTATATAATCTATGTTGAAGTCACAAGAAACAAAACAAAAAAGACAATCAATGATTTATATTCTTTTTTCGAAAAAAAATAGTATGCTTGGTAAATAATCAGCTGTTTTGCATTAAATAATTTTAAACAGCGGAGTGTTTTTAATTTCTTAACAAGGCTTTATTCTTAGCTAGCAGACAATAATTCTTTAAAAAAAAACTTGACTATAATGTAAAAAGGAACTTTACTTTAAAGAAAATCTAAATTAAAGTACTAAAAAAATTGATTAGTATATTAATGAAGAAATAATAAATGTAGTAGGGTAAAGAATAAAATTTTTAAAAATGCTAAAATTTAATTAAATAGTTGGTAAAATAGTTCTGCGAAACACTTCCGGACAGATGATTAAAAAATTACTTTTAAGATTAACACGATATATAAGATGTTGAGAAATTTGCGATGATGTGAGATATGCTTAAATATGTTTACTGCGTATTTTTATTAATATTCATAAAAAATATATACAAGAAACTGAGAAATATTTTATTCCAAATCTATTCATACGTATGTATATTATTGTAATTGTATCAGTTAGTGAGGAAAAAAAACTAAAAAATAATCACATTAAGTAAGCACAATCTGGTGTATAATCATATTCTATCAAAAGCATGCTTTTATAAAACTCGACATTCGTTGAATAAAATGTTTTTTATTCAATAAAATGTTTTATTCAAATTTCTTTACTTAATTTCAAATAGATTTTTAGAGGACTAAAAAAGAAACATTATATTTTATAGTTTAAAAAAAAAAAAAAAAAAAAAAAAAAAAAAAAAAAAAAAAAAAAAGATTAGCAAACGATTATTAGCGAAAAAAATATGAATGAAATTTTACGACACGCGCGCTAAATCAAGTTCTTCGTAAGTTTATCACATTTTAATATTAATCGCCCCATTTAATCATTTTTTCATTGTCGCCAAATTATTTTTTTTTAAATAATTAATTTTAATTTTTCTCATCTTCTAATAAATAAAAACAGTTGAAACTTTAGATTTTTCAATTGAAAAGCATGTAGATTAATATGGTATAAAAAAATCCATACCTTATAATTCAAAATTTTTTCATCTTCTCTTTAATTAAATAAAAAAAAATAATTAATAATTATTAAAAATTATTTTTTTCATGAAATTATCTTTGGGTAAATGCGTTTTATGAGTTGGTGCAATATTTTTTTGAATTGCTTCATTAGTTTTTAAAATATGACTGAAAAAGCAAAAAGTGAAATTAACATTAAGGGGTCCAAACTTTGAATCGCTCTCCTGACCAAACTATGGGGACCACATTTCCCAGATTGCGGCTACCCCCTATATTTTGAAAATAAGGAATCCAAATATGTAAAAAAAAATATATGTTTATTCAGAGAAAGTACGTTTTTGTGTCTGATTTCGTAACTTAATTAATAGTTAGCACTAACTAATTAGCATATTTGAGGTCACCCCCAGGAACCATTAAGACTGACACTTAGTTCGTGAAAATCCGATCATTAGAACGAAAATTATTCAGGGTGATATCTTTTTTTTTTTGCTGACTGTACATTTACCATATGAATAAGTATATATGGTGTGTTTCTATAAGTTTGCCCTGTATATATGTTACCTTCCCATAACTGTTTGGTATTTTACCATAAGATTACTACATCGTTGTTGGGTTGCTACGGTGAGGGGTCCAGGGAGGAGAGAGAAGAATGTTGATCGGCATCTGGTATAAATCAATAGAGTTGCATAAAAATATACCCAGTTCGATTTCCTGGTCAACGAACTTAAGTATCTCATTGAGCTGCAATGGGAAAAAAATCATTACTTACCCCCTTTAATGAGAAAAAACTCAAATTATCCTTTTAAAAGTAAAAGTTAAAACCAAAAAATTTAAATTACCGTTAAAATTACCAAATGCCAGTCATGAAGTTAAAAAAACATCATACATACCGTATATTCCGGCGCATAACGCGCCCCGGCGTATAACGCGCACCCGTAATTTCTAATACTTTTTTTAAATTTTAAGATATACTCTTCGTATGGTGTGTTTCTATAAGTTTGCCCTGTATATATGTTACCTTCCCATAACTGTTTGGTATTTTACCATAAGATTACTACATCGTTGTTGGGTTGCTACGGTGAGGGGTCCAGGGAGGAGAGAGAAGAATGTTGATCGGCATCTGGTATAAATCAATAGAGTTGCATAAAAATATACCCAGTTCGATTTCCTGGTCAACGAACTTAAGTATCTCATTGAGCTGCAATGGGAAAAAAATCATTACTTACCCCCTTTAATGAGAAAAAACTCAAATTATCCTTTTAAAAGTAAAAGTTAAAACCAAAAAAATTTAAATTACCGTTAAAATTACCAAATGCCAGTCATGAAGTTAAAAAAACATCATACATACCGTATATTCCGGCGCATAACGCGCCCCGGCGTATAACGCGCACCCGTAATTTCTAATACTTTTTTTAAATTTTAAGATATACTCTTCGTATAACGCTCACGAAAATTAGGATTGTACATGTGCAATATTTCGTCTTTCAAGATCGTAAATAAAAAGTTTTTTTCCCTATCTTTTGCAAAAATAAAAGAACTGAATTTGACATGTATGTGAGGGTAGAGTTGAAAGAGTAATAATGTGATTCTGAGAAAAGAGATGTAGTCGTATTCAGCAGTGCAGGTGTGTGGAAGAATGTTGTTCCCCACATTCTAGAAGTAAGGGGGGGAGGGGTATCTGGAATGCTGTCTATTGTGTATGTCTCAAAAGCATACCACGAATCAGGAGACAAAACGTAATTCCTCTTCGGCCAATCGCACCATTTGATGTCCTGCCTTTGAAAAGTAAACATTGTAAACTTCAAGAATTCAGCGTAGTTTTTAGTAGTAGACATGGCTCCTATCAAACGAAGCAAACACAGCGCTGGATTTAAATGCAAAGTAATTCAGTTTGCGAAAGAAAGTGGAAATCGGGCTGCGGCGAGACATTTTGGTATTGGGGAAAGCTCGGTGCGTGAATGGAAGAAAAATGAACAAAAAATAATGGATATGCCTAAGGATAAGTGTGCATTGCGTACAGGACTAGCAAAATGGCCGGTGTTAGAGGAAAATGTAGAAAACTGGATTTTGGAAAATCGGCAAAATGGCTTGATTGTAACAAGAAACTGTGTTCGCTTGTTTGCTCTAAAATGGGCAAAGATTAATCCACACGAGAGTGAAAACTTCAAGGCTACTGTGAGTTGGTGTAGCCGATTTATGGCTCGAAAAAATTTAGTTCTACGTGAAAAAACCAAAGTATCACAAAAACTACCAAAAGACTTGGATAGTAAATTGTTAAGTTTTCAAAAATATATTATAGAACTGCGAAAAAAAAAAGGAATATTTACTTTCGCAAATAGGAAATATGGATGAGACCCCAGTCATGTTTGACATGATCGGTAATAAAACAATTGATTTAAAGGGAGTAAAATCTGTCAACGTAACAACAACGGGACATGAGAAATCTCATTTCACCGTAGCCCTTTCTTGCTTAGCGGATGGAACGAAACTAAAACCAATGGTTATTTTTAAGAGAAAAACTTTTCCCAAATGTAATTTTCCAAACGGTATTTTTGTTCATGTCCACGAAAAAGGCTGGATGGACGAAAATGGTGTTAAATTGTGGGTAAAAAATGTCTGGCAAATCCGTCCTGGTTGCGTAAGAAAACCAGAAAGCCTTTTAGTGTGGGACATGTTTAGGTCCCACCTTACAGATAATACAAAAAAATTGTTGAAAGAATGTAACACCGATATGGCAGTTATTCCGGGTGGATTGACACCATTAGTTCAGCCATTAGACGTCTGCTTAAACAAACCATTTAAAGCCAATTTAAAAAAACAGTGGAACACTTGGATGTTGGAGGGCGAGAAAACCTTTACGAAAGGAGGACATATGCGTCATGCAAGTTTGGAAACAGTGTGCGAATGGATATTAAAAGCATGGGATGAAATTAAGCCTGAGATTGTTAGAAAATCATTCAAAAAATGCAGCATTTCAAATAATCTGGACGGATCAGAAGATGACTGTTTATTTATGGATGAGGGTAACACAGATGATGAAGACGAAACAGATTGTGATGACGTGCCTGAAGAAATAACGGAAGACGAATATAATGAACTATTTATGTAATAACGAAAATGAATAAAGTATATAGGTAAAGGTATGTTATTTCTTTAAAATAAAGTTTTTTTCTATATTAAATTTTTTTTAATCAATAATTTTTTATATTCGGTGTATACCGCGCACCCGTAAATTCCAATATTATTTTTTGTATTAAAAGTGCGCGTTATACGCCGGAATATACGGTACATATTATGTTCAACATAAAAATCTTGAATAATCACATACATTAAATAAAGATGTAGCTACATAAATGTAATGTCTTCAGTAAAAGACTAATCGGCTCATGGCCTGAAAGAAAGTTCAATTGTCCGGATGGTCATAATTATACAAGAATTGTTCTCTCTTTCAACAATTCAAATCGGATATTACAAGTGTATGAGTGAAATATCACATATAATCACACTTTTGAAAAATTAAATGCACTTTCATTGTAAGTCATTCAAATATATTTTGTCACAATTTAGAATTACTTTAAAAACCTAGGAAAAAATGTTAATTCCATAAAAAAATTATTATTATTATTATTTTTTTCCTTGAAAAATATAAATTTCGATAATGAAGTCTTAAAATTCATGACAAGAAAGTCAAATAAATATAAAATGCTTATGCATTAGTAATTATGAACACCATTCTTAAATGTTTGTAGTTTAATATAATTATGTAGCTAAAATAATTGAGAAAAAAACTTGGATAAATAAATGTAACCACAAAAGGCAAATACGTGTGATTGTTCACTGTGATAATCGGTAAAAAATGCATCAATTATGTATTCATTTTTCTCTCGAAAATTTATCCCATGCTTTTAGTAATTGGTCTGGATAACATTCTTTTACCTCATGAGACCCTTTAAGTAAGTTGAAATTCTTAATAAATCTCATTATTTCTTAGTTTATTTAAGCACCGAGAAACTTTTATTTCTGAATAAACACTAGCCATACTATAATAATGCTATCTACGTCGATAAAGTATTACTTCAAAACTAGTTTAGTTTGTAGGAAATACTGTAAATTTCTGAAACACGAGTAACAAGCATTTTCTCCTTCTGTTTCTCTTTTGTTGAACCTACCTAAAATGTAAAAATTGAAGTTATAAGAAATCATATTTCTTTAACTCAAGCACTAGAAAAATATTTAGAATAATCATAATATACAATCCGAACATATCAATACATTCAATACTTGGTTTTTAAAGATGCTCTATAAGATAACATGAGTAACGTTTTCAATAAATGTTAACATATGCAGTCTTAACTATTTGCTTGCGTGCTAAATTAGTTTTCATAACTGAATGAATTTGCATCACATTAAGTGGAATTTCTGAAGAACTATTAGATTTTAATGAAATTCGGTTTGACTGTTAACTTATAAACGTATTAGGATATGCACCATTCAAAAGTCACTTTATTAAGATATTATTGATTGTAAATGTGAAAGTTGGCAACAGCACTAGTTATTGATATATAGTTGGTTGATAGATTGCTTTCACCTGCCAGAACCATGTTTCCTTGATTGTAACTTAACTGGATTGTTTGGAACTTTAGACTATATGGATTTGCTTTATTGATTGAAATATGTGTCTATTTATTTATATAATCATGAAAATATCTTTTAATTAGAAACTAATATTTTATTTGTCTTAAAAAATGCAATAAAGTTCAAAGAGCAGGAAAATTCAAAATACACACTCTGCGATATTAAAATGAATAGTGAATATAATATAAAATACGGTCCAAACTCACTGTTAGCCAAGTTGTATGGTGTGATGGCATATTGGGCAGTCCCTGTGGCTGTGTAAATTTTAACTCTGGAATTTCTCTTTTACGTTCATTCTGACATAGGGTTAAGATACGAAGATAAGTCACTCGACTGGTTAATCCATGCAGTCAGCTATATAATATGCTGATTAGGTTGAACAAATTCAAATGGAATTAGTTTAAGAAGAATACAAACTCTTATTTTAAGTATCTCATTTTTATCTGTTGTATTTTTTATTTTTTCAAAAACATTAACATTATGCTCCCAGAACATTTTTTGTCAGCGAAGTCAGCTAAACTGATGAAGTATTAGGTCTATTAAAAGATACGTCATCTAATCCTTATGTATGTTATGTAGTAAATGTTTTTTTTTTTCTTTTTTACATTCAATTTCCAAAACTTTTTAATCGTTATGTGATTGATATCAATTTCAGCAGTGTAGTTTGTCAATAATTGTGCTTGTTTAAAAAGCTCTTATTTATTTTCCTCCACGAAATTGACGTAAAGTGTTATAAAAGCTATATTTTAGAGATTAAAAACGTCAAGTTAAAAAAGAAGCTAGATTTATGTAGTCAGGGTTACATTAAAACTGATAAAAAAAGATCGAGGAAACAAAATGTTTCAACTGATCACAATGACCAAAAATATTTGTAAATTAAATATCTGTGTTACAATTAACCAATTGAATTCTTAAAATTAACGTGAAATGAAAGCCTACAAAGTTTACGATAAACCTCTATAAAAATTTTCAACTCATGGGAACACTGATTGAAGTTTATGCAGACTGTTGCCCATCCAGAAATTAGAAATGAAACTTACTGAATGAGCTCATATTAATGAAAACTATTTTAAAGGTAGAATTCAGAGCTTCGTTATGACTTGATTTTGGCAATATTATGTATTATTAGAATTTTTATTATTTATGATTAGAGGAAAACATGATAAAGTTTACAATTTATGGCCTTTAAGTTTTGATGAATTCCTTATAATTTTTCCCCTTTTTGTAAGATTACATAATACGAGTAAACAATAGCAAAATAAATAAAACAGTTTAAAATGGCTTATTCAAAAGTAACCTTTTACTTTTGAGGGTGTGCCGATTATTATGTACGACAGAAATGGTGTCTTGGATATTAGTGGGCAACTGACTAATGGAATGATATGGATATATGAAAATTCGAACGAAAATTCTTTGCTCCTATCACAAATGCTTAAGTCATTAATATATGAGCAAGTTAAAACAATTAACGTTATATTTAGGGGACGTTGATTCAAGGATTTTTCGATCTTGTAGATATGTGTTATCTTTGTCATAATCTGTGTTCCCACGGGCCTGTAGTCACGAGGCCCCATTCCGAATTCGGTACGCGTGAGCAGCCTTGACCCCCCCTCGTCGAGGCCGGATCGAAAGTAAACTAATGGAAATTAATTTGACTTTCTCGCACCTCGACCTTTCGCGGCTTTATCGTCTTTTATTGCCATTTATTCTAACTTGGGAAGAGGTTGACGTTTTTTTATATTAAGGCTAAAGTATTTCTTAATTTACATGCGGCAAGTGACATCATTGATTTACCAAAAACATATGTCATTGATTTTTAATAACTTATACTTCAGAGCTCACAAATTAACTATTCTGATACTACGCCCATGTCTTCACCATGTATTTATCAGTATACCATTACAGTTTTACAATTGAAAGATTTGCTTAAAAGGTTGAAAAGAGATACTGGTTCCATTTTTATTTACTTTAAATACTAAAAACAGATCTTCAATATTTATCCTTTCTCACCTGCTAAAGAATACTGCACGTAGCAAAACTTTTTATTACAAAGCTGTAGATAAATGAGGACATTTTAATTTTTTTAAATGGAAATTTTTGGTTATACAAAATGGTACAAGTTTATTTGCGATTATAAAACATTTAACTCAATGATATAGTAGAAGTTTGAAGTAATTGATGTCATTTAAAAGTATTTGTGCTGTTATCGTCAGTTAAAGAATACATCAAAAACTTTATGGCATCTTCACGAAAAATTTACTCATTGCTTATTTATATATTATTTATTCTATTTTATTACAGACGATCACACACGAGTTTGGATAAAACGCAACAACCGATTTCAAAGCTCAACTGTAGATTGATATTCCAGTACTCATCTAATTATGAAAGTCAAATACAATTTCGTTCTAATCATAATTAAAAAGCGTAGCAGCACATATTTCATTTTTTAATGAATAACAATAGCAATGAAGGAAATTATTATTGAACCTGCGGAAGTATAATTGAAGCACAATATGGAACACTTGGTTGATATCAACTATTCACTCTTAACCTTTAAATTCGTTCCAACTTACAGCTCAGTCTGTGATACACAGACTTATTTTTCCACGGGAGAAATGAATTTGTTCCTGACGGAATAATTTATCTTCCCTTAGATAAGAGATTTATTCCTTCCGTATTGCTCTCCTGTAGTTAGATGTACTAAGAAGATGGTATTCCTAATTTTGAATCAATTTTTTAAGGCAAAATGCTATGTTACCAGCAATATAATTTAGTCCATTTTCTTGTGAATTCAGCATTTTGCTTTCCAAATTAAGGTTAATATCCCAAGACATAAGAATGGAGTTAGTTAGGTTATGCATTATGTCTTCAACGTTGTCTAGAATATTATTATTTTCGGAAACTATAGTTTTTATATCTTTTTAAACGCTTTTTCTAACACTTCCGCAGTTAAATAACAACCTATTTCTGAATTTTTTATTTCTGTGCATACTTTTGATGAAAGATTAGGTAGCTTATTTGCAATTAACAAGTGTTTAAATCTTTTAATTACTTCGGTAGGACTTGGATGATCATTAAATCAGTCAATAAGACCTCTAATTTGGCTAAACAAACTATCTAGAGCATCTTGAGTCAATCTAGTGGTTAAAATGTATCTTACTCTAACGGGTTTTAAGTCTTCTAATAATAAGATATAGAGATAATAATTGCTTTTTGAAATGGTATTGTAAGAATGCTTATAGTAAAAATTGCTTTATAACTTTTTATAATTCACTTCAAAAAAGGAAAATCATTATGAAAAACAACGAATGTCTTGGAATGTGTCACAAAAAGGAATGCTCCAATATTAGTTAGAGCTAGTTAGACCGAACGCTCCGTTCTTGAAGTAAAAGTTCAAGCTTTGTGCCGCCGTGACGTGACATGGGAAAATCGGAGGTTTTACTCGGCGAGAGTTTCTTCAAAGGAGTGAACTAGCCCTTCTATTGTCTTTAGTCCTGAGTACTACCACTGTTTCCTTATTTGAAAAAGAGTAACCGTCCTTTTCAAATGAGCTAACATAACATAAAATAAAAATTAAATAATATAAATAAAAAAACGTTCAATCTGGCAATCTCTAATTATTTTCTGAAATACCTCGCCAAATTGCATTCACATTTCCATACCACAAGCATAAGCAGTTTTATATCAGTATTTCACACAATATTTTAAAATTAGGATAATTAATTATTATTTACTTAATTTTAAAATCAAAAGTATCGGCCAACTATTTATTTTTCCATAGCACACACACACAAACGCGTGAGTTATTTCATATTGTCTTTACTCAGTTCATCAAAAGATTCTGTTTCGACCACTGATGTAAAAATAGCACTTATGAATTGCACCACTTTATTTTTGAAAGCTTCGTCGCTGTGTCGGTTTGCTAAGGAAAATAAGAGGCACGCATTATTCGCTTGAAGAAAGCTCAACATTTTTGTTTTGCAACTATTTCGTAAAGAAATCACTTCGTATTTGTTAGCAGCATAGTACAGTTCCAAAAATTCTTCAAAGCCATGTTCATCCGTTGTACCAGAATATATAAAATTGAGAAGCCTCTTTATTGTTTCTGATCGTATGTCTGAGGTAGCAATCGGATTCTCCGCAGCTTCATGTGTGAACGTCTTGTGGAAGACAGGGGAACAAGCTTGCAGCATAAATTTATGAGCTTTGATTTTGTCTCATCCACATTAACAGTAGGTTTACGGACGTTTCTTATATACCTATCTCTACGAACACGCGTCAATTTGACGCATGAACGAATACATATAACAGCACTTAGAAAGCAATGTAATTATTATACTATAAGAAAAAAAAAAAAAAGATATATATCTATAAAAAGTTTTTCACATTTCGACCACTAGAGCTGCCCACTTTCAAATTGCGTCGAAGTTATTCCATCGACCGCTATTTCTGTATCACAGAAAGCATCCGAATTTTGGGACGATCCCGTAATACTTGTCTCATTCTCAGAATCGAATAGGATACGCATCCTTTTTCTGCGAAGACCTAATTTCTGATGATTTATCCTTTTTCACTGTCTGATGATTACCGTGCTTACATACTTTCATCAGATTCCAAAATCTCGATTTCATCCTCGTTTTGAATCACTTCATTTTCATCTTCTTCAGAGCCAGAATACTCCTCATAAATACTGACTATGTTTTATAAAATTTTATTTTCTCTCCTAGACACATTCAGATGATAAAGAAGGACTTTTTGTCAAAATAGTATAAAATTGAGATTCACAATAATATAATTATTTTTTCAATACTCGAACTAAGCAACTGAAACGATATCTTAAGATAACGATATCGGATAACGGATTGAAGTATTGTCAGTACTGTCCTCAAAAAAAAAAAAAAAAAAAAAAAAAAAAAAAAGGAATCACCCTTTCTAATGGTCAGATTTTCAGGAACTAAATGTCAATCTTAATGGTTCCTGGGGGTGACCTCAAATATGCTAATTAATTAGTGCTAACTATTAATTAAGTTACGTAATCAGACACAAAAACGTACTTTCTCTGAATAAACATGTATATACATATATATATATTTAAGATATTTGGATTCTTAACCTTCAAAATATAGGGGGTAGCCGCAAACTGGGAAATATTGTCCCATAGTTTGGTCAGGAGAGCGATCCAAAGTTCGGACCCCTTAATGTTAATTTCACTTTTTGCGTTTTTAGTCATATTTTTAAAACTAATAAAGCAATTCAAAGAAAATTGCTCTCACTTATAAAATCCATTTACCCAAAGATAATTTCATTGTGGATGAAAAAATTTAGAATTATGAGGTATAAATTTTTTTATACCATATTAATCTACTCATTTTTCTATTGCAAAGTCTAAAGTTTTAACAGTTTTTATTTCTTAGAAGCTGAGAAAAATTAGAATTAATTATTTAAAAAAAATTGGCGACGAAGTATATATAAATAGGGCGATTAATATCTGAAGGTGGTCAACTTACGCGGAACTTGACTTACGCGCGCGTATAGTAAAATTCCATTCATAATTTTTCTCTAATAACCGATTACTAATCCTTTTTTTTTTAATTATAAAATACGATGTTTCTTTTTTAGTTGTCTAAAAATTTATTCGCAATTTAATAAAGAGAGTTGAATAATACATTTTATTCAAGGAAAAAAAAAACATTTTATTCAATAAATGTTTTGTAAAAGCATGTTTCTGATAGAATGTGATTATATATCAGCTCTTTTTAATTTTATTTTTAGTTTTTTATTTCACTAATTGATACAATTTCAATATTATACAAACGTTATGCATAGATTTGGAATAATATGTTCATCAATTTCTTCAATATATATTTCATAATTGCCATACGTAGTCAGCATTTTTAAACATCTTAACATTTTTCAGCATCTCATATATCGGCTTAATCTTAAAATAAATTTGTTAATTACCTGTCCGCGCGTGTTTCGCAGAATTATTTTACCAATTATTTAATTAAATTTTATTATTCCTCAAAATCTTACTCTTTACGCTACCACGTATATTACATTTCCATAAATATACTAATCAATTGTTTAAGTACTTTAGTTTATGGTTCCTTTTTAAGTAAAATTCATTTTTTAATTATTGTCAAGTTTTTATTAAAAGAAAACTTAGAATTATTGCCAGCTAGCTGAGAATTAAATCTTGTTAAGAAATTGCTATCTTGCTAATCGAGATTATTCGATGCAAAACAGCTAACTATTTACTAAGCACACCATTTTTTCGAAAAATGAAGATAATAATATGCTTTTTATTAACAAAAAATACAACAACTTGCTTCGTTTTTTTAAATGAACAAAAAATTATGGACTAACAACTTGATTTTGACGTTCAAAGTTATTCTTGCCCGCTAACTTTAAGAAAGTTACTGTTTTAAAAAAGAAAATGCTGAAAACATTTGCTTGAAAAGCTGTTAATATTTTTTTAACATTAGCATAATTCAAAAAAATATTGCCATAACTCTATATGCCTTATTTTGTTAAACAGCTAAACTAAACTAAACTAAAATAGAAACTTGTAAAAAGATTCCAAAACTGTGCTATTTTTAGAATCATTCATCATCTTAAAAATTGTTCTTTTCTTTAATTTGACTTTTTTCTACTTTAATAACTTATAATAATAGTTTAAACGCACGTTTTGAAGAAATTATGAATACGAATTGAAGAAATATGAATTTAGTTCTGTTACTTTTAATACGATATTATTGATTACAACTGAATCTCGAAATGAAAACAAGCATTTAGTTACCCCTTTTTGAAAAGTCTGATTCGCTTGATTTTGTCATTTTTTTTTTCGGTATTTAATGCTACGGATTTCACGATTTTTTAAAATTTTTTTTAATGTGATAATGTTTTGCAAAATGCGAAAAAGGAAACAATAATTGAGTTTTTTCCCTTACAATATACGAGAATACTGCCCATAATATTAGAATAAAAAATATTACATATTCAATTAAAAAAAAACTATTTTATTTGATCTCAAAAGTCTTTTTTATTCTTTTTTTTAAACTTGACGCTTCTGTTGCATTAAATTAGTAACATGTATATTTGTTATTTTAAAACCATCCTGCTGAAAGATTTTAGTATTAGAGAGGTATGTCGCAGAAAGCACGAAAACTTCTGCCACAGGGGGACGCAGCACTGTTGAGTGGTGGTACGCTGTGATTTTTCTGAAAAGATTAATTTTTGACTTCAAAAAGTATTCGACATAACAAAAGTTCTCGAAATATGAAAAGTATATTGTATTTTATGATTAAGAATAAGACAGAATTGAAATGTATGATCCTTTTCAAAAAATTGATTTTTGTTTTTGTTTAGTAATTGTTTGCAGCTATCCTGAATTTTCAACGCATAATTACAAATTAATATCCTTGTTCTTTATTTGTCAATTTACTCTTTGTAGAGCCAAATTTTGTTGCATCATATGAAATTGAAGTTTACACTTATTATTTCTTCCGAGAAGCTGCTGTGGAATACATAAACTGTGGAAAAGTAAGGCACATCTTTGTTTTTTATTTTTTACATTTTTTCACTTCCTTATTGCAACTTCATAATTACAGGCTATTTAATCACGAGTAGCCAGGATTTCTAACAATGACCCAGGAGGAGATTTTCTCTTGAAATGAAAATTTACCACTTTTGTATAATACCGGTTGACCTGTTCTGTTCCAAGAAATTATCCCCTTTATTTTAACGAACTTCAAAGTGTTCATTTTATGGAAAAGGAAGAAGTATTAATTTACCACATTTGTGTAAGTATTTGCAGTACCATTATTCTTCATTACATATAAAGGGCCAATATTAAATGATTTAGACACCCCAAAAATGGCTCTATTTTGTAAACCTATAAAAGGTCCTACATAAAAATAAATATTTGACCAGAATATAAAGCCATTCTAGGACCTATTATTACAAAACTTAACACCCCAATCTCGGCCTGATAACGAAAGCCATCTAAGACCATTGTCTAGAAATAAATTAGACCATTATAGACTTGCAATCAAGGACCAGTTTTGTATTTAAATCTATTGAATCTGGAAAGACTTAAAATAATTAAATAATATCCATTTCTATATCTAGTTTCTTATTGAGTGATTTACAATACAAACCAATCTACCTATAACAGATCTTTCTTCGTTTGCTCATTTTTGTTTTTCAAAATAGTCCAAGTACAATCGAAATTTCATGTATTATGTAAATTTTATTTATAATAAAATTTTTTATATAGTATCTATTAAAACTAATAGCTTTTCACTGTAGTTCTTAAAAAATAGTTCAAAAAAGTAACTAAGAGTATGTAGAGCAATTTAAGACCACTTAAAGTGTCATATTTGTAAGATAATTTATAAATCCTAATTAAAACAATTTAACCAATTTTAAAGTTATAAATGTTTAACGTTGTCAATTTAAAATTATAAATGTTGTCTAAGTTATAATAAATTTTTAAAAGGAATTTTATTACAAAAAAATTTAAGCCTGAACCATTGCTTCAACTCCTTATTTCATGAATATAATGTTCTGGTGTTAAAGTATATTGATAATTATTTTTATTTAAGTCAATCTTTTTATCTGTTTAAAAATATTTCTTTATTGATGTTTAATCTCCTAACTTAAATATATATATTTATATTTGTAGGAATAGTATTTATGGAACTTCAATTTGTACAATTTATCAGAGATTGAAAATTCCTTCTCCGGTGTTTTTAAATACCCTTAAGCTACATGGGAAGCTCGAGCATCAGTACTGAAGCACGACCAAGTAATTATAAAATGGTTTTAATACTTTAAAAAATTGTTTCCTTCTTAAGAGTGCAAAATAATTATTTCCAAATAATCTCCTGAACTGTTTAAAAAATAGAATTTTCTTTTCTGTTCAATTTTTTAGATTTTTGTTTTATGAGCAGTTGCTTATTGTTTCTTTCTTTCTTTCTTTTTTTTTTCACTATATGTGTTTATATTGTACTATCAAAAAGCTAAAAGATGAATTTTGTAACAGTTTGAAAAGTTAATTGCCTTGATAATTTCGCAGTTGATTCTTTTAAATAATTTCTAAATTAATCATTTTAAAATGGGCTTGTTTAATTATTTCTACTTTTCTCATTAGGTTCAATCAGGTTTATTTAATTTCTGCCAATATTAAGTTTTTATTTGAATCGCAGTTCTGGTTCATTCTGGTTCAAAGGATGCTACAAGAAACAGCACAAACATTTCTTAATATGGCTTAATAATAAGTAGATTGATAAACTTTTGGGTGGTTTAGTGCAGAGTCTAGACTAGCCATAAACTGAATAACCTAGAACTGGCCATACACTGTAATCTATGGGATTGAGATCTGGCAATTAGGGTGGCCATTCTACAGAAATATAATCATGTCCAGAAAATGCACTATTCTTTTTTATCTTTTTGGTCTTCTGAGCTAATGTGGAGCGTTGTTGAAGCATCCAGTTTACAAAGCCGAAGTCTTTTTCTGCCTACAAGAGAACTATAGCTTTTCGAATGTCTGGCATGTACATCTTTTGATTTATTTTAACACCTTCAACGACAAAAATCCGAGGTGTTACGCTGCTTTCAGAAGGTCCGCCTCAGACCATGGTCAACTTTATATCTTGGTGATGATCAATAATTTCCAGCATTGATTGGATGGTAAACAGACTATAGTTCTGGGAGTTAAAAATTTGTTTAATGATAAAGTGCTTCTCAGCCGTGAGGTCTCTCCTAGCATTGATTTGTGATCCATATCTGAAAAGTTAAATAACTGTTTATGCATCTGCATCACGGCCACCATTCTTATTAATATTTGTTGTTAATTTGTTTATTTATTTTTTTAAAGAACTAACGATAGGAGTGTGTAAATAACTCTCAACTCTGTGTGTTTCAACTCTTTTTACCTCAAACCAAGTTTACTTATTATCATTTGCAAATCTTATGAAGTGCAAATTATTGACCTGCTCCTTAAAATAAGGTTTGATTTTAATCATAGTTGAAGGAGTACGAATACATAGTTAAAGGAGGTATGTTACATTCGGAGAAAAAAGTCGTGTGCTAGAGATATTTTTAAACAGAATGAATTAGTCCTTTTGCTTGAAATGCTCACAATATCATTACAATACCTTGGTTAACAAGTGCCGTGAAAGAAGGTTCTGAACTTAAAATAGGAATTTTAATATAAATAAACTCAGACATTTTCCTATTTGCATACCTCCTTGATCTCCGCACCATTTTTATATTCTGTAAAGCATAAAATGAAATAATGTTGAATAAAAAAAAAAGAAATTTCAAATGGAATATTTTTTCGCGGCGGACGACTTCGGTAATTCTATTTGGCATGCTGTTGATTAGCTTAGTAGCAAATTGTCGATCTTTCTTTAGCTCCTCCCAAGCTTCCAGGAATTTGCCCCACAATTCATCACATGATGGAGTGCTGGTGAGAATGAGTTTCTTTTTTAACTCAGACCATACATTTTCAATGAGATTCAAGTCCGGAGAATTACTTGCCCATGGCATGGTTTCAAATGCCTGCTGGTTTAACCAGTTTTTAACGATCTAGCTACTATGTATCCAAGAGTTATCTTGCTGGAAAAAAAAGCAGCCATCGTTAAAATGATTATACAAGGCACCTGAAATCATAATATGCTCAACTAAATCACGATAATGAGCTTCATCCAGACGACCGTCGATCCGATGAAGAGCTCCTTGTGGAGGAGAGGCAGCCCCACACAGGTATCGAAACACGGCTACTTCGGCGTATATTCTGGAAATATAAGGGGTCATTATGCATTCCAGCAGGTCGCCAAACCCTTAACGACCAGAATAATCTGATTGAATACAGCTTTCGTCCATGAAAAGGACTCTACCCACCCCCATCATGTATGGTCGGTCCAGTTTAAGTGTGCGTTGGCAAATGCTAATCTTCCTCTTTTTTGCTAATCAGTGAGAAAATTATAATATTCTACTTGATAGGCCAGAGTCATGAAGTCTGTTTCTCACTGACACATCTAAAATATGAAGAAAAAGAAGCTTTTGAACATTTTAAAATATAAAGTAATTTGATTCTTTATTAAGCAATTTATGCTTTTTTGTCAAATATTTGCTTGCCTACATCAGATTGGAATAAGATATGGAAGACTATACCAATTAACATCCTCTTCAACAAATGGCACTTCTTAAACTTATGGTAAAAACATTCAACCTCTTCAACTAATGGAATCGAAACTAAGCTTGAATTCTTCAACTTATGATATATGCTAATCAAACCTCTTCAACAAAATATAAATTTCATCTACCAATCAAAAATATTTTTACTTAATAAAAAGAAACTATTTTCCTTGATATAAATAATATCAAAATTAATTTTCCTTGATAATAAATAAGAAAATAAAATAGTTCTACATACTTCAATTGACGTTTGCTGGCTTTATGAACATCGAATTGAAGGTCTCCAGTTTTCTAAAATAGAGATTTATCCTCCGCAAGGTCGTTATAATAGATTACACCTGAAATATTTCAATAAAATTAAAATATACTTGAATTAGTTCAAATGATACAATATTCAAGTGTTCATCAAGATTGGCCCAGCTCAGAAAAATTCAGCAGGTTTTTGCAGATTGGGCCAACTTGAAGAAAGTCATCTTTGCACTCACTAATTGGGTTTTTTCACGTAATTCACATATCAAACTATAAGCAATGCCAGGGCGAGTACCACATACAAGATACAGTAAACTGCCTATCGCCTGCCTGTATAGAATTTTACTCCGTGTTTCTTTAGTTTCCTTCCACTCATCATCGGTTAACTTATAGTGTTTAACACTTGGGTCTAAGGGAGTTGATGCTCCTCTGAGTAAGATTGCATCAAAGGTCTTCAATACTTCTTCAACATAGGATGTTTGGTCTAAGGTTAAGGATCCGTCAGCATACCTTCTCACTTACATCGATAAAATTTCACATACTTCTCTTGATTATTCCTAGTTCTGGTATTTTATATTACTTTCAGAAACAGTGGCTTGAATTAAGTATTAAAACTTGTTTTCTGGAGCTATGTAGTCATCTTTATGAATATGTTCGAAGTTCGAACTGACTCCAAAATGGTAGCCAGTCGTTAAAATTACCAGAAAATTGGCGAAACTCTAATTTTGTTCGATACAATTTTCTTTTAACACTAGTTTCGGATAATGGTGAATTTTCACTTCTACGGTAGACTGTGTTCGAATTCTCGCCAACTCAAATTCGTGCAGTTTTTCTTCTTATGTTTCCGTTCATCGATAGTCGTAATTAAAATAGACATGGCGAATTCTGAATCACCTTTGTACTCCTCCCTTTTAAGAATTAACTTTTTAAAATCAGAAATAGTTGCTATTGCTGGTATTACTTCACCAATTTCTTCCGAAACCAGCAACAAATATTCTTTATTAAAACCTATAACTGTAGAAAACATAGTTCTAAAATAAAATGTCCAGTCGCGGACGCCAAAAAATGTGAAAACACGAACTAGAACTGATTAAAACAAAACTTTATTTTTAAAAAAACTGCCAATACCAACATTAATAAACTTAACAACTTTTAAGGGCACCAGGCACATCTCGACAACAAAAATGAAGGAAATTTTCCCTTAAGTTCAATGGCTTATAAAATTTTAACAAACAAATTTAGCTTCATAATATTTTGTGTGCTTAATTACTGTTTAAATACCAATATAAAAACATAATAACCAATATAAAATTATGTATATATTTTTTGTAATACACATCATTTCAAATCAATGTAAAAAAAAAAAATCTCATGAGTGGATTTCACGGAGGTACACTTTCCGAAAAATTGAGTGAAGATATTACTTTAAATTAACATTTATTTTGAAGAAAAGAGTTGATTCTATAAAGTAGACCTAAATATTTGATTAAAATTTGAAAAATATGACAAATGGATGTTTTGTAGATAGATTCAGGTGTTTCGTCAATTTTTTAAAAATTTTTTTTGCTCAATAACAAAAGATTTTTTAGAAAATATTCATTATTTTAGGTCTACTATGTAGATATATGAATAAACAAATCCTGTACCAAAATTTACAGTTCTACATTTAGTAGAGTTTGAGAAAAATGTACCCAAAGTTTCAAAATATGCATTTTGAGAAAACGGTGAAAAACAAAAAAACATTATAATATTTGAAACTTTATACATATTAAAACTTTATTTCAATGACTTATAGGCAGCTTTATAATCTTTTTATGTTAGCCAGGAACTCACATAAATAAATGAAATAAATGTTTTCTTTAAATTTTGATTTTTAATAGAGCTGGAACCTCACAACATTAAATTTTATTTTCTCGTCAAATATTGGCACTTTCGAAGACAAAAAGATTTCTTAAAAAAGCTATAAAATCTAAATAAATACAGGTAAATTATGAAGACATATCAGTTAGTTAACATTCTAATGTAATTTGCACTTTCATAGAATGAAATGTCACTACAAAAAATTTATATGCATCAAAAAAAAGTTAAACTTATAAGTATAAATAATAAAAAAAGATTCTTTATAAAAATACACATATGCTAAGGCTCTACATAAATTATAACATAACAAGTACATGAACATTAAACAATTTTTAAAAAAGAATAAATAAAATTGTTTCAATTTGGAAAAGAAATTCAATATATCAAAACGCTCCAGCACCATAATCGGATTTGTCTTTTATAGCGAGAGATTCGTTGGATCGCATATCGTGTTTTTTTTTAATCCTGGCTTCTTTGGTTGCCAGTTTCATGGCATGTTCTGCCTCATTTACTCGACGAATGTCAATTCGTTCTAGTGCCCGTACCATATAAATTCCTGGCTGAATGTTCATTTGTCGAAACACATCAACTCGTTTAGAAGTACCGTCATTAAAACAAATGACGGCATCCATAACGCCGAACTTCAGAGTGTTTAATGTTGAGAACGATGTCTTAGGCAAACGCTCCCATATTACATGGTTAAAACTCTCATTTGGTTTTTGAGTTTTGCCATGTGTGCACTTTTTTAACAAGCGCTCATCAGCTAAAGCTCTGAACACAGGCTTTATGGCATGCATTACAGGCCCCGGGAGAGAGTGTTTATGCTCATAGTGTTCATCAGACTCAGATCAGATGATGCAGCTTTATTATATCCGCACCATGTATCGGAATCTGATGGACAGAGACCATGATGCGGTGAAGCATCTGTTGAAATTTTATGGAAAAAAATCGCCCAGACTGCCTTTGACATTTCATCAACAGATTTGCCTACATTTCTTCGTATAGCTAAGCCATAATACTTCTGAAACAAGTTGATCTCGTTATCAGTAAGTCTGCCACGACCACACAAACTTTTCCCATCCGACAACTTTTTCGCTTTATAACTAATTTTTAGACCTCGAAGGCGAGCTCCCATGCGCTTTTGAACATGCCCTATGCATTCCAATTTATTTACCACAGAGTCATGCCCGTAAACTTTTGCTGCTTGCACAGCGAGAAACGCTTTCGAGTCTCCATCTCCCAAATAACTCATATATCGAACGTTTCGTGTTGTTTCGGAACGTTCGAATATTTTCAATATGCCTGCTGCTTCCATTCCACCACTAGACCCTTCATAGGTTTTCAAACATTCACCTTGAGTGCAACACAATTTAGTACATTTTGGACAATATTTTGTCAAACACTCAAAGTCAAGAACTTTACCAGTTTCAACAGATGTGGCCGTAAAAACACCATTTAATGACGTGTGTCCTCTCTTTTGCCACGATCCGTCAAATGCTGCAGCTATATCTCACCCGGTATTTGAAAGCATCACAGTTTCTTCAGTGGCTTGTTTCATTGAATTTGAAGAAACAACATTAAAATTCTCTGTAATATAGTTAGAATAATCCTGGAACTTTACAGGTGGTGGTGGAAGATTTAATATTGCACATAATGTTTCTGCAGATCCTCTACCTTTCCCAATGCACATCATTCCATACACCATGCGAATATTAATATCATAATATTGCTTTGAAATAGTTGATGTCATGGAACTAACGGCATTACCACAAATATTGTACATCAAATTCAAATCTACAGCAAGACCTTTCCTGCTTTCTTCTCTTACAGAAGCAGTAATGCATTCAGTGTTTTTGCACATTACAAAAGTACTCAGCAAATTAGATAATATCTCTAGATCCACTGGGATGTTTTTTCCACACTCACTATTGTTTAACTGAGGTGTAATTGAACATTTCCTCTTCGAAGCACTTGTAGATGTTTCGGGATTAATAACATCATGGTTGTGCTTTGACTTAGAAAATTGATTTCCGGTATATTTTCTCCTTCCAAACTTCTTGGAACGAGCCATAACAATTTAAATTAAATAATATATAGAATAAAACATTAAACATTAACATTTGTTTACATTTGTTTTTTTAAATTTTCTGCATAAATTAAAATCAAAAATACCACATACTATATATCAATCGATTCAGAAAAGTGCCACCTATCGAACTAAATTGGAAAAAAAAAGTTGAAATTTTGGTCGATTTTATGTGCCTGGTGCCCTTTAATTATTTTAAACATCATACCAAAGAACAAAACAGAAAAAACATCAGTGGCGTAACTAGATCACCCATCGCTTTTTAATTTATTGTCGTTTTCAAATAAATGATCTAGTTCATCGCTCTTTAACACCTGGTGCTGTAACGTATCAAGCTATATAAAGAACAGTTCTTTTTTTATAAAACACACTTTTATTCAAAAAGAACACATACAGTAACGAAATTAAAGTAGGGTTAGTATAAACTTCAAATTCTCAAAATTAAAAACTATTTTCTAAAATATTAACAACTCTCTGATGTTCCATAAAATCTCGTGCTTTTATTTATTTTTTATTTATCTCGTCAGTCATATGTTTTGTTTCTTTTATTCACGCCTTCGCTAGCCAGATATTTTTTTATTATCATTTTTAAACTTTATAACTCTTCTATCCTTGGAAGAATTTTTCCTGAGAACCGAGGGAAAAGTTATTTGAAAATTCATCTGTGTACATGCGTCTTTAAAACTTTAGGTTGAAGCCAATGTATTACGTTGCAATCAATTTCACTGTTAAAACTAAATTTTCTAACTATCGAATTAAATGCAAGGTACAGTTTTTAAACTAGAAGTGATGTAAAATACTTAACTTTAAAGATTAAAATTACTAAATTATTTTTAGTCTCTTGCAGTAAACATTGGTAGACAATTCAATTGTAATTCAATTTAGATATCAAACTAAAATATTCAAAATGTAATTAGAATGTAAATAAATATAATAATTAACTTCACATAAAACAAATACAAAGAAATATATCTATTTACATACATACAACAATGTCTAAAGACTGAAGCTAACTAGATCTTTTTTTAAAAATCAATATGCTTATTTTTATTTTGTTGTCACTAGTTTTAAAACCAAACAAAATACTTAACACTTTTAAACTTCACATAGTTAGATCCAAACTCAATCTTATTAATATTTATATACATAACTTAGAAGAATAACGTAATTTAAGAACACTAGCACTTTTCTCTACAATCAAATTCGCTTAACACCTGTGTTTCATTTTCAAGTATAATCATTTTAAAGCTTTTATGAAATTAAACTCAACTGGTTCAATTTCAAAACTTCAATATATTTTTCTTTTATATTTCCAGCTTAATTTAAAACTTTAGCTCAAACTTTAATAGCAAACTAATTTCTTTACGAGTTATTTTTTTAAAAAAAAGAGTAAATCATATACACGAATAAGAAAATGATAATAAACTGTACATAACATCCCAACATAATAAATACAATTGTATAAACAATCTTTAAAACAAAGAAAAATAACTAAAGAAATAGCAAAAAAATTTGTACTTTTCCATTATACCGGCGCAAATCTCACCAAGCAGACTTTTTGGTGACATCACACAATAGCCGGAACAAAACACACAAAGCAGACTTTATTGGCTACAACACACAGCATACACATAAGAAAACAGTTAATAAATGGTTCAATTTTTTTTATACTTCGGAGGCATAAACATTTTGATCACTTAAAATTTTTTCAAATGGGGCTTCCGTTTGATTCCTCCACATAAATTCTGCAAGTTTACTTTCGAGATGATGGTGTGCCATTCCTCTGTGTTTCGCCATTTAGCTCAGCCCCACAGTCTTTCTATTTTTTGCGTGTACGTTCCAGTTTCCGGATCGACAAAGTTGTACTTATGGTTGACTTTGAAATATTCGAAACTTTCATCTTCCAGCTTACTAGTGCGGTATGATTTCCATGAATCGGAATATATTAAAGTTTCTTTTTCGATATTTTCCTTAATTGCCTTGAAAGTGTTAGAAGATCGGCTTGGCACCTCCACAAGGTTCGTTTCCTCGCAAACTACGCCGAAGATCCATTGTTGTGGTAGAATCCATCTCTCATTGTTTTTTCGCTTCGTAACCAAACTTTCGTCCACTTCGACGATTATGCCAGGTCCTCCTACTTTCCGTTGTTCACGAAAAGAATTCACACAAACCTCAAGCATGAAGTTATTCCAGTCCACAACTGTTCCGTGACTGAGTTCCAACTGCTTTTCACACCATTTAACTGAAGTTAATTCTTCGCTGAAACAATAAATAAACCGCACATACTTCAAAAAGCTCATTTTAGATGACTGAAACCATGTGCATTTACGAATACTTCTTTTACAGCAACAAGATGAAAGGTTGAATTTCATCTCCCATATACAATTTCATTTCATGATTCTTATCACAAGTTGTGATTTCATCCAAAACGCCTTTCTTTTCCTCTGTTTTGGGCAATTCCCAAATTCTCATTGATTTTTGCGTTAATTTTTCGTATTAAAAAAAACGTGACCGATAAAAAAATGGCAGTTGAGTACTGCAAGAAATATACCCTATTTCTTCCACTCCTATATTTTATTTAACTCAATTCTTAAAAGAAAAGCAAAATTTTCTACATATTTCTAAAACATAAACTAGAGTTCTGTACGCGACAGGAATACAGGATAAATAATCAGAAGACAATTATAATTTTTTATCTGATTTTTTCTCTCGTTGCCATTCGCAACTCTTTTAAAAATAAAATGAACAGACATATGACATTCCTACATTACTCTCTCACCAGTAACTAAGTTACGATGCAAGGCAAGTATGTCAAATTTGTCATATAATGATAATATAACATAACAACATATATACAGTTCAAAATTATACTACATAATGACTCATCATAATACAAAAACATATATACAAGATATTAATATAGCATATAATCAAGTTATACCATATTCTAAATTCTAGTTTCAATAGAATAAAAACAAAAATATATGTATATGTATCTAATTAATACAGTTTCGCTCTAAAAAGCGAACAGGCTTTTTTATTTTTCTGCCAAATCTAGACATTTTAACATTTTGTACGGAATTGTCTGCATTTTCTTGTAATTTATTCGATGTTAAACATTCGTTAGGTTTTGCAGTTTTTAGGTTTTCATCGTAATCTGGATTCTCATTTTCAGAATTCAGTAAATACGCTGGTTTAAGCCTGTCTATTGAAATGCTTACGTTTTTTTCCTTTATAACTAAATATAAAATACTTTTCTGTCTTATCCATCACTTTAAAGGGCCCTTGATAAGGAGACTCTAATGGCTTCTATCAATCTGCATAAAAACATGTGAACATGAACTTCAATCTTTGTGCACAAATACTATGTTCCTTTTGAAATATTTTGACTCTAAAGGTTTTTGTGTTTCCATTTGATGTTGAAGATTGCTAGTAAAGTTTTCCGTGGATGTTGCCACTTTTGAATTTTCAAAAAATTCACCAGGAAGTTTAATGCATTTACCGTTAATCACCTGATATATTGAATAGTTGGTGTCATCGCATAGAGCAGCTCTGAGACCAAGTAAGACAGTAGGAAGAGTTTCAGACCATTTAATAGAGTTGTGTGCCTTTATTGCAGTTCTCAATGTACGATGTTGACGCTCAATTTTGCCATTGCACTGAGAATGATATGCAGTTGTTCTGTTGATTTTTACTCCACATAAGTTGGTAAGAGATTTAAACGTTTCAGAATCAAACTGTGATCCTCGATCGGTAATTATGGCACTTCAAATCTAACTATCTAATTTTCAAAGAAACAACTGGCGACTGTTTTAGCTTTGATATCCAGCTTGTAAAACGGTCAATACAAGTCAAACAGTATCTGTTTCTATTGGATGGGGGTAACGGTCCAATTAGGTCAATATGTATCTCGTTAAATCTTTCATCGGGTTGTTGATATTCTCCAAACTGGGATTTAGTATGTTTTGAAATTTTGTTTTTTTGGCAATCAATACAGGATTGTGCCCAAATTCTAACATCTTTTCGAATTCCAACCCAAATAAATCTTGACGTTATCTGTTTGATAGTTGATCATATTCCTGGATGAGATAAAACATGTATCTATTTGAAAATAATCATTCTTGAATTTTTAGGAATATATGGTCTAATTATATTAGTAAAGATATAGCACCATAGAAATTTACCAGACTGCAGTTGTTGTTGTTTAAATTTTAGGGTTGTGTTTGATTGCATTAGTTGTTTTAATTCTTCATCACTACTTTGACCATCAGCAATTTTGTCGTAATCTACACTAGTTACTACTTCTTGAATTCGAGATAACGTGTCTGCAACGATATTATTTTTGCCAATAATGTGTTGAAAGTCAGTCGAAAACTATAAATACTGGAGATGCCTATTTTGTCTTGGAGATGCTTTTTCATTTTTTTGTTTGAAGGCAAAAACCAGTGGCTTATGGTCTGTAAATATAGTAAATTCTCGACCTTCTAATAAATGTTTGAAATGCCTTACAGAAAGATATATCCCTAATAATTCTCTGTCGTAGGTACTATATCCTTTCTGTGCATCATTTAATTTTTTTGAATAGTAAGCTATCGGTTTCCAAGCACCACTTTCGTATTGTTCCAATACAGATCCGATTGCGAAACCTGAAGCATCTAAGCAAAGGTATAGAGGCAATTCAAACTTCGGATATGTTAGCAAGGCTACATTGGATAAATCTTGTTTGCATTCTTCAAACATGTGTATAGCTTGCTCAGTCCACATTATTTTTCTTTTGTCATTTTTATAAGTTCCTTTCAAATATTCGTGGAGAATTGCTTGTGTTTTAGCAGCGCCTTTGATGTATCGTCTATAATAGTTTATTAGACCAAGAAAAGTTCGCAGTTCATGTATAGTTTCTGGCAACTTGTAATTAAGGAATGCTTCTACTTTTTGGGAAAGAGGCTTAGATCCTTCCGAACTGATTTCATAACCCAGAAACTCCAATTTATCCACAGCAATGGCTGATTAGGAGATATTGATTCTGAGGCCATATTTATCTAATCTACCAAAAAGTTGTTTTAAATGAGATTGATGCTCTTCTTTGTTTAGAGATGCCACTAATATATCGTCTAGATACGGAAAAACGAAATCAAGTCCACGCAGAACTTCATTTATGAAACGTTGAAGGTGCATTTCTGAGGCCGAAACTCATAACATTGAATTCAAAGAGTCCGAAAGGGGTAATTATTGCAGTTTTTTGTTTGTCCTCTTCATTTATAGGAAGTTGATAATAAGCTTTAAATAAATCAAATTTAGAAAATACTTTGGTGTCTTTTAAAATATTCTGGGAGCCACTGTCAATAAGAGCTCGAACCAGTTTCCTTTTTCCATGGCTTCAATATTTACTAAGATAGTCTGCAGAAGAACTTCGCTACCCTCTTTGGCGACCAACACATTACTTGAATCTATCTTTTCATTAGCTGTCAACACCCTTTTGTTTACTGGTAACTCGAAACAAATAATTACGTGATGCCGCTTGTAAAATGTCTAAATGTTACGTGATGTAAATGTAATGTTACGTGATGTCTAAAGTAAATGTATGAACACATCATATATTTGAGTTTTGCTTTGCACACTTTGGCCCTATGGTTAGCCTTGAAACAAATATAACACGCTTTCTTATTGCTTAAGCTTATTGCAATCTCTACTTTCATGAGTCTTGTCACAGAACACACAAGATGGATGTCTCTTGGATATATCACTAGAAACCAGAGTGCTGGCGGTGGGAACGACTTCGTCGATGTGTTGTTCTTTCTTAGGCTTAAACCTTGTTCGAGCGCCATCAAATCCATTTCTCGCCAGCTGAAAACGTTTTTCGCCTTCCACCTCGCGTTTCAAAAATGAGAGTAAGTTTTCAATTTGTTTCCGAAACTATCAGTCATTTCACCTGCTACGCCCGACTGTATTGAATTTCGTAGCCAAACTCTCAATAAATCTTCGGGAATGTAGGACTCCACCAATGGAAAGAAAATCGCCTCATACTTCTCACTTGTCAAGTTAATAATTCACGGACATAATATTCTATTAGCAACTCATCTATCTACTTTTCAGCACGTCAATTGCTTTTTTATAGTTTTCTTGGGCCAACTCGCTATCAGTATGTATACTTTGGAACTGATCCCAAAAACCAAGGTAATCTTTCAGGTCTCCACCAAAATGTAACAATTCAATCTTCAGTGACGGAACTCGCCGCTCTATTCAACGCAATTTGTTTACTGAAAAAGATTTCACTTTTCGCTCTCGCCAAATCCATTTTTCGATCATATTCTCCAATCTTATTATATTCAGCTTCAAATTCAACGTCTGTTTTTATATCGTTCAAAATTAATTCGTCACATTCTTTAATTTTATTAAAAACTCTATCTAAAGTAAAACACTGCTGTTTGACGTTTTCACTTTCGGGCGTTTGTTTTCCTAATTCGTCAAATAAACTTCCTACGGTTTTGGTAAAAGTCATTCTAAGTGGTTTACGTTTTCTGATTATGTCCTCCATTATACAAAAATGCAATGCTTTTCTTCTCACTATAAAATATTTCACTAACCTGTGTCAACTACTGATCACGTCGACGGGTCACCAAATGTTGGGTCCTTATATAAATAACAAGTTAGGGCACTAAGTCTGAATCGCTCTGCCTCAAATTGACGTTTTTCTTGACGTTCTTGTTATTCCTCTTCAATACGATTTTCTTTAATTACTTCTAACATTTCTTTAACCAGATCAACTTCATAATTTTTGGAGTTTTTAATTAGATTTATCAACTCACACGCAGTAATATTGCCAATAACATCTTCTCCCGGTAAAAATATACTTGAGGGTGCCCCTTTTGGCGGAATTGGTGACTTATGTTTGGCGCCATTCTTGTTTGCGCGGAACACCGTGGTAACAGAAATGGCGACCAAAACATAATGATATTTTAATAAAACATTGGAAAATTTCAACAAAACATCGGTCAAAACTTTATAAATTTGCAATGAACCAAATATAAGCAAAATTAATAAACCCAATAAAATGCATTTTGAATCGAAACAAAAATTAATGGAGTAAACAAGTTAATCACTGCTTTTTTTATCCATTGTAATTCAAATCGTACAGAAACTTAAGATTTATTTTATTTACTGAAGTCATTTTTAGGACCAGTAGCAAAAGTAACCTTACCAGTCGGTACCCTACGTAGAACTAATGGACCTCTGAAATTACATATACCGTTGAACATTTAAAAATAACGCTAAAATCTAAACCAATTAGAATCACGATTGGGTTTCAACATCGCTCAGCTTGGCGATCAACCACAATCACAACTTAGCGAGAATTAACGGGCATCCTCAAATATAGTCTACCCCCCGTAACGGGTTAGTAACAATCTTGCAAAAAAATATAGAAAAACCCGTAACGGATTAATATGAACTTCAAATTTCAAAAACTATCTTCTAAAAATTCAACAACTCTCTGATGTTCCATAAAATCTCTTCCTTTTATCTTTTTTTATTTATTTCGTCATATGTATTGTTTCTTTTATTCGTGCTTTTGTTAGCCAGATATTTTTCCATATTTTTAAACTTTATAGTGCCAAAAAACTTACACACTGTAGAAAATTTCCTCTAAGAAATATAACTAATTCAAGAAACTCCTTATAATTACTTCTTGGTTGAATAAGTTTTTAGTGTTCATAACAAAATTCCAGTTTAGTGTCTTTAATATCAAGTATAGAATCTGTTAACTATTTCATTATCCATTACAATTAGGAAATCTTATTAATAAAGTTTCGTGATTTTTGAAATGTTTTAAAAATTGGAGTATCAAAGACTGATCCCTAACTTGCATCAAAACTGACCGAAAAACTAATTCTATAACAAAATGGTGACTTGTGAAGACCGAGCTTCTTTTTCAAGGAAAGCACAGACGCCATTATTTTACCCAGTGTTTGAGCTTGTTGTGTCTAAACTTTTTTGTAATCCCCAAATCGTGAACAGCTCCTTAAACAGCAGATGCTTTTCGAGTTTCAGATGGTAGTGTAGCAACAATGAGATGTTAATAAACTTCGCCTTTAGAAACGAAAATAGGTTACACATCTAAAACTTCTTTCCCAGTTATTTCAGGTAAAACTTTACCGTCTTGGTACACAATTAAATGAACTTAACGTTTGAGTGCATTTTTAAGTAAGACTTGTTTGCTAATTTGATAATCTTTGAATAGAAGATCGATTTACAGACAAATTTTTTATGTTGTGACCCAGGCTCTTGGAAGTTTCTACGATGACAAATACTGGTTTGCCAATTTGATATCTTTGTACAATTTAGTGCAGAGGACAAATCGCGGTGTCAAGATATTAAATCCTCCTCTTTTAGAAATGTCTGTTTCTGAAGAACTTTTCCTCTGATTCAGCTTTTATTTGTAACATTATCAGATTATATGAATGTAACAGTTACTTCACTTTTTTTTCCTCAAACTTTCCGTCTGAAATCTTTTCTTGCAAAATTTTTTATCGCTGATTTTTGTTCTGGTTTAGCAGAAATTTTGTCAGTGCCTATCATTGTACCGCTTCTGTCTTTATATCATTGTGCAAGCAAAAATTCTCTGTCTACAGGTAATTTTATTGTTTTGAGTGCATTGGCATGTGCGATATCAAAGAGATTGTCTAATTTAGAAATAAAAGTATTATCATTAGCTTTTTGTATAGCTGATTATCTTTTTCTATATTTCTGAAAATGTCTCTTTTCTTCAAACACTTTTTAAAGTTTTTTGGTGAAATTTGAATAGTTTTAGAATTGTGGTTTTTGTCAAAACTTAGCAACTTCCTTCACAGAAAATTTTGAAGACTCACTAATTGTATTCATATTATTATAGTAATATAAATACAAACGTAAAGCTATGCATGAAGATGCAGTTTGGAGCCATTTAAATCATTCACAATGGAACCAAAGAACTGCACGTTGTTCATGAACCATGTTTCCATTTTTGAGATTTTAATTTCTGATAGAAGCAGATCCTAAAAGAGAAAAAACATGCTGCAATGTTCTTCTAGTGTGAAAACAAAAGCAATGCTAGTAATAACATTTAATTTTATTTAACTCACACACAGTCAGTTAACCCACATACAGTTTGTAGCTTCATAGTAGAGGTCAGCTGCTGACTAGATTGCTTAAAACTTAAAAGTTTGTATAAAACTTCCTTCAAAATAATAGGTAAGGACTTAGGAGAAGCAACTACAAATACTTATGTATACATTTTTAATTAGATAAAAATTTATTGAAAAAAAAAGAAAGAAAGCTTGCTCAGAAGCACGCGGCCCGCACAACAACAGTCGGTAGGCCGTAGGTTGTGCTCCCCTTCCATAAACCATGCCGAAAACTTTACGAGTGCAATGTGTCTGGTCACATGATCTCGTGCAAAATATTTACGATCAGATTTTTTTTACTAGCAAACTAGACCGAAAACATTACAAACAGATTCGGTTTTAGTCTGTAAAGGAAAATAGCCGATGTTCAAAAGCTTTAGTACTTTTCTGAACACCAATATTTTCAAAATAACGTGATATTTACGAGTAAACATTACACATATCTTTTCAAGAGGGATTACTTTTAGTTCATTTTCTAAACGAAGTTGCATGGGCAACTAAAATACAGTATGGAAAATGGTAATTAGTCAACGAAAATAACGCACGGAATTTTTGCTGCTAGAAATAATCAATTCCAAATTGGTACGAAAAGAACTTTTTATTCCATATGAATCACGACATTACGTTTCATTTTATATTAAATGCTGAATTGGTAAAATTTCCATGTAAATTATTTTTAATATAATATTTTGATTTGCTTAAACATCAAACAAGTTTTTTTTAATGTTCTACTTCTTTCCATTCTTAAACATTTCTATCGGAACACAATGTACGTACAGTTACTATAGCAACGAATTAAATAAAAAATTAAGATTTGTTCGAATTTTAATTGTAAGGTTCGATAATTTTTTTTCCTCTTTTTTATTGTAGTTGACATTTTCATGAATAGTTTGTATTTTAATGTGTTTTTCCGAAAAGATTTGAATTTTCTTTTCTTTTTTATAAATGTGACTGGTATCCACTCATAGTTATTTCGATAAGAAAAGAAAAAAAATTGTGAATTTTCTCTTATATTATAAGAACTATGTGAAAAAACTCGAAAAGAATAAATTTAAATTCTACGAGATAGCCATATATTCTGTATCTTATGTAATAAAACCTAAATTCTATAAAATATTTAACGTACTTTCATTTCGTCTTGAATAAACTACACTTATTTGTATGATTGAATTTATAAATAATACTCAGTATATGAAATCAATCGAATATTATCAATGTTTTATTGTTTTTTAGAATTTTACGTGCAACCAATTCCCTTCTCAAAGTAAAACAAAAAAGAATTCAATACGAATATACACTGGTATTTGAAATTAAGAGAATTTTCAGACTTGGTTGATTATCTCTAGAACTACTGCACCGATTTTAATAAAATTTGATATGTACATACATTGATACAATACAAAATAAATAACCATTCAACAATTGTAATACACACGCATGATCGCGCATAACACTCGTTGGCGTCGGAAGGTATGAAAAAACGGTTGCAGAATAAACAAAACAAAATTTTAATATGGGGTATGGTCCCTTCTTACAGATATACAGGCCTTGCACCATGATTTCGTACTTGAAATAAGGCAGTTTATCATTTCTTGTGGCAATCAGTTCCACTCGTTCAGCAACGCAGTTTTTATTCCCTGGTGGTTCTCGAAGGGTAGTAGCGAGTTACAATTGCACTCCCTAGAGCGTCCCAGACATGCTGTATAGGGTTGAGGTCTGGAGATCGGGCTTTATAATCCATAAGGCGAATATCCTCACTCTAGAAATGTGTCGACCAGAAGAGCTCATGTGGCCCCGCGTTATTGTCCAATAAAATGAACTCAGGACCAACTGCACCCCTGAAAAAGCGAACATAGGACTCCAAGACCTCATTCCTGTACCTCACACTAGTCAGAGAGCCTCTTTTAAAGATATGGAGAGGTGTGCGGCCAACCAACATGAAGTCTGCCCAAATCATTAAACCTGCTCTGCCATAATGGTCAATTTCACGGATATTGGAGGGTAGGTGGCGGGTCCCTGGTTATTGGACTTTGTGGAGAGTAAATTAGACTGAATATCACGTAGAACAAACTGAAAAACTTAACTTTATTTACATCAAAAATATATATATAAAAAGCAAGAAGAAGTTGCCAGAACAGTAAACTCAAATTTATCTAACTAATCTCGAACTCAATATCCTCCCCACTCTGGTCGACCTTGAGGGGGATGACCAGATCTACCGGGCGGGTTATATTGCGACCATTAACTCTCAGCTTTCCACCTTCGTAAACCAATGGTCGGCTGTTCAGAGCGGCTTCTATCCCAATGAGGGCCGTAGACAGACCTTCCTCGTCAAGGAGTGCTCGTCCGAGTACCTTTCGTAAGCATCGCTTGACAACTCCTATTAGGCGTTCCCACCAGCCTCCCCACCAAGCCGCTCGTGGGGCGATAAATTTCCAAGTTATGCCATTTTGGGCATAATATTGCTGAGTTTTAGCTGATGACAGACTTTGCCATAATAGAATCAAGTCCTTATTTTCTGCATGAAATGTGGTAGCATTGTCGGTATAGATTGTGTGTGGGAGTCCTCTGCGGCCAACAAAACGTTGTAGTGCAAAAAGAAATTTGTCTGTGGTAAGATCCGACACAAGTTCAATGTGTAATGCACGTATTGTTGCGCAAGTAAATAGTGTTATGTAGGCCGTGTCTCTTGATTTCAAACATCGAATATTCACTGGTCCAGCAAAATCAATACCTGTGGTAGTAAATGGAGCAGAAGGTATAACTCTTTCAGGAGGTAAAGGAGCTTCGATTTGTTTTCCGTATTTCGCTTTGGACAGCTTGCAAGGTAGGCATTTATGAATAACTTGCTTTATAGCTTGACGTCCCCTTAGAATCCAGAAGGTTGAACGTAACTCGGACAGGATTATACGCACACCTAAATGGTGAAGTCGTATGTGGGTATGCTGGCTCAAAAGGTGGACAAAATAGTGTTTACCATGGAGCAATAAAGGGTGTTGAGTAGCAGAACAAATGTTTGAAAATTGCAGCCTTCCCCCAAGGCGCAAATAATTGTCTTCGAGAAAAGAATTGAAACAGGAAATTTTGGATTTTTTCGGCAGTGGACGTTCAGCTTTTAAGGCATTTATTTCAGCTGAGAAACATTGATTCTGTACAGTTTGTATCCAATAGTTTTTAGCTTTCTCTATTTCATTACAATTCAGTTCATGAGTTATGCGTTGCTGAGCTTTACAGTTGTATACAAAACGTAGTATCCAGGATTGAAATTTGGTTTTTCGTGATTCAGCTTCAACTAAAGGCTGTGTACGTGTAGACAAAACTTTGATAGGCCAAGTTTCTGGATCATGTTTTAGCCATCTCGGGTCGTGCCACCAAGATTCTAAATTCAATAACTGTGATGGAAAGGTACCACGAGTAAGATGATCCGCTGGGTTATCTGTACCGGGGCAGTGGCGCCATTGTGCTGCAGTAGTGTTTTTTTTTTAAATTTTATTTTATAACCGTCGTTGAACAGCCGACCCAACTTAATGGGTTTACGGCTACTAATGTTCAACTCCGTAGCCTTGTAATTTTGAACCCAATCCAGAAGACAAGGGAACTCCTGGATTGAGTATTGGGAGAAATTTGCCTTCGTGGTGGACTTTTTGATGGAGCTAACCCGCATTTGCGTTACATGGAGAGGAAGACCACGAGAACCTCCCACGGTTAGCCTGACGGCAAGGGGACTCTAACCCATGATCCGTCTACCACTGAGGATATTTCACGTCAGCACTGTGGTCAGTGCAAGCCGGATGCGGAATTCGTATCGACTGGGATTCGAACCCGGTTCGCCTCATTGGAAGGCGAACGCTCTATCCCCTGAGCCATCGCGGCTCGCAGTAGTGTTTTGAAGAAATTCTGTTGTTCTGTTGCAGACAAATGTTTTCCAAAGGTTGGGATTTCCCTTTATCCAACTTAAAGCTACAGTAGAATCGCTCCATAGTATGACAATGTAGGAATTCAGGTTCGTTTCCCTGCAAAAATATTGGAATAGGCGAGCTCCTAGTGGTGCAGCTAACAATTCAAGCCTCGGAAGATTGACCTTTTTGATTGGGGCTAATTTATTTCGACTGCAAATGAGATGGATCTCAGTAGAAATATCGTCTGCGTGACGAGCGTACAAACAAGCACCATATGCACGTTCAGAAGCATCGCAAAACACATGTATGGTAACGTCGGAATTTTCGGAAAAGCCAATCCATCTTGGGATGCATATTTCATTCAGATAGTGTAATTCATTTATCCACTTGTGCCACTGCTGTGCTACAGATGGAGGTAAAAGTTCATCTCACTGAATACCACTAAACCATGTATCTTGAAACAATATCTTCACAACTACTGTAACTGGAGCAAACAAGCCTAGAGGATCGTAAAACTTTGACATCAACTTCAGTAATAAGCGTTTTGTTACTGGTTCTTTACATGCTTGAACAATTTTTGTCTGCACATCAATTTGAAAAACATCACTGTTAGTATCCCATTTAACACCCAAGACCTGCGTAATATCCTTAAACGAGACGTTTTCTTGTTTCCATGTATCTTTCAAAATCTTAGAATTTGTAGTCCATTTGTCTAATGGTAGGCTAATAAGTGATGTAAGTTGCTGCAGTTCTTGGTAAAGAATTAGAGCTTCAGTATCCGTAGACGTTCCCGTTACAAAATCATCCATATAGATGTTATTCTCAACATGTCTAGTTGCCGTGGGATATGCTTGTTTGTGTTTTGCAGACAATTCACGAAGAGAAGCTGTTAATAAAAATGGACTAGAGACGAGTTCAAATGGAAGACGTGTGAATCGGTTAGTTACAATTTTATCTTCAATGCAGAGTTTCCCATCAGGAGTATATGTAGTATTGTACCAAATAAATCGTGTTGCATCTCTGTCTTCTTCTGCTAGAATCAGCTGCAGAAATGCTTGTCGCCCATCACTAGTAATTGCTATTTTAGAAAGTCGAAATCTCAACAATGTGGCTAAGATATCAGGAAGAAGATTTGGTCCTACTTCAAGAGCGTCGTTCAAAGATGGGTGACCTGGAGAATGTGAAGATGCATCAAAGACTATGCGCTACTTAGTTTCTCCATTTGTGTTTTTCTTTACAGCGTGATGGGGCAAGTAATATAATCGTGCTTCATTATGTGTTTTCGAGACAACTTCAACGTGTTTTTTATCAATGTAATCTTGCATGTGCTCAATATATTTTACTTTGAATTCTGAATTTGCATGCAATTTCCTTGTTAAAGATTTAAATCGTTGAATTGCGACTTCATAATTGTTCGACGAAAGTTGAACTTCTGGTTTCCAAGGCAATTTTACAACTCTTCTACCATCGATGATTTCAAAAGATTGATGAAAGTTCGTAAGAGTTCAGAGTTGTGAGGACTTATTTTTTTCTTGCGTTGGTTGTATGCCAATGCTCTCTAAGTTCCAGAAATTTCGTTCCACATTGTCTAATTCCTGAGTTGAAGTATCCACATCAACATTATGAACCTTGAAACGAAGGAAACTGTCGCGTGTGATCGAGTTCCACTAAGTACCCAACTGTATGTACTTTAGTAACCAAATTATGTACTTCATCGTCAGCCAAAACTAATTCTTTAATTTTATCTTGTAAACGTTCAACGTTGTATTCCTTTTCAGTTTGTGTACTAGCAGCATCGTTCAATTTCGTCGTTAGTTTCGTAATGGCGGTACGTAGCGTTGTTCGTTTACGTTTAAATATTGCAAGTTTTTCACTACCGGTAGCCATTCCAATTCAGTGCGATGACGAAAGTAATTAATTATGACTTACCGAGTTATTTTGGCACCAAATATTGGACTTTGTGGAGAGTAAATTAGATTGAATATCACGTAGAACAAACTGAAAAACTTAACTTTATTTACATCAAAAATATATATATAAAAAGCAAGAAGAAGTTGCCAGAGCAGTAAACTCAAATTTATCTAACTAATCTCGAACTCAATACTGGTTCTCTACATATGAACATACGGCGAGAATCGGCGTTTAGGCTGAACCAGGACTCATCAGTGAAGAGAACGGTCGCCTATTGATCCATATTCCAATCTCTATTCTTTCTGCAGCATACTGCACGCACTCTTCTTTCTTAGAAGTGAGCGGGAAGCAAACTGCAGGTCTTCTTGCAAACAATCTCTCTCATGAAGTCGTTTGGAAACAGTCACCCTTGAAACACGGGTTTCTGTGGCTGCATACAAGTCACTAGAGGGCTGAGAAGCTGTAGCCCCTCCGTTAAGCCTCGCTATAATGGACAAATGGCGATCTTCTCTGACCGTCGTGGCTCTTGGACGACCTTGCCCAGGCTTTCTTTCGATGTATCTGGTATCCTGGAAGTGTTTCCATAAGTTACATGCGATGCTGGGCGTTAAATTGAACTCTCTACAAATCTGGAGCTGAAATTGGCCTGCTTTTAGCTTCCCCACAATTCGCCTACCCTCATTCCATCATCTAGACGTTGGTGGTTAATCATTTTTACTGCTACAATTTGAATTTAACCTATTTCTGCAAAATAACAAGAAGAAATTCGCCGAAGTATGGCAAAATGAAAAAATATAGCCAAATCGATCAAATAGTTCCTGAGAAATTGTATTTCAAAAATGTCATATAGTTAAAATTCGATTTTTCAGGAACTGTTTGACCGCTTTTGCTTAAATTTTGTATTTTGCCATGTAAAATTACATTCTTTAAAATTTTGTAAAAAATTCTATTCCTCACAATTCAAAATTTTGAGGCCATTATTAAATAAAATAATAAAGAATATTTACTAAAAAAATATTTTTGGCATGGAATCTTTTGATAAACGATTTTCATACTTGTGTGTAAAAAATTTTCAATTCGCTTAAAAAGCTCTCGGGGTATAGCGGAACTTACAAAAAATAAAATTAACATTAAGGGGTCCAAACTTTGGAGATCCTCTACTGACCAAAGTATTGGGAATTTTTTTCCCAGATTGTGGCTGCCCCTATCAAAAATCAAATCCGTCGATCAAAAATCTGAATCCGTCGATCAAAAATCTGAATCCGTCGAGAAAAAATGGTATATTTATTCAGAGAAAGTACGTTTTTGTTGTCTGATTTCGTAACTTAAAATATCATCTGCACTTATTAATTAGCATATTTGAGGTAACCCGCTCAAACCATTAAGAATGAGTCCTAGGATGTGGAAATCCAATCATTAGATCAAAAGTTATTCTATGTGGTCTGTGTTTTTTTTTTTAGCGCTGTATATCAATTTCGCATAAAACTTTTCGACAAGTTTTAAGAGAATCTGGAATAAATGGGCGTTCTAATTGCAAAAAGTATTAGCCTACATTTCCTGTTTTTTTTAGACAAGTAATTGTCTAAAAAAACAAGAAACGTAGGCTTCATCTCACAAAATCAATGACAAATAAATACCAAACATATCAAAAACGTCTTATTATTGACTGATTTTAAGTAAGTTTAACATATTAGGTTTTAATTTGGATGGAGCAGAAAAAAGGAGGAACTTTAAACTACTAGGTTCTAAGGCTTAGAACTTAGTTGG